>JACTTY020000021.1:0-2400000 GCA_014595695.2 Epargyreus clarus clarus
CTACCAATATATATGATGGTATATACATATAATAACCCATGCAGTACGCATCATCCTCCCTCCCACAATGTGTACAAAATAATAAAAAATTATCAGTCGCGGACGATGCTTTAATCAACCTGCATTTAAGAAACTAGAAAAGTCGACAAAGTTTCGACAGCAAATTATAATGCAACTATTTTTTTTTACTAATCAATACACATATAGGTGTAACACACATATAGGTGTAATGGTGTACGTGATCACATACACATAAACAAATAATTACACAAATCCTTTTGAATAAATGAACCTATATAAGATTCGGATATAATATTCGGATGTTTTAAATGTAAATTTATAATATGTCAACTGTTATCGTGTTAACAAACATAAATACGTAACTTTATTTGTGTCAGTAGTTCCGGGACCAGAATAGGGCTACGGTATCCCCTGCTTGTCATAAGAGCCGACTAAAAGGGGGCTTCCGGGGTTGCTGTGGAAGAGTGGGAGCTTGTACCACCCAGCCAGCGGCCTCGGGAAGGACGGCGGTATGTGTGGTCGCATGATTTAATTAATCAAAATCGGTTAAATGGTATCCGTAAATGGTATGGTTAAATGGTACCCCCAAGTTGGAGCGCGCCTTGTCGTGGTGGGGGGGCTCAGTAGCCCGTTGCAATCCAGCAGCGGGTGAAGCTAAAGCGCTCCAGTGGTGGTTGGGATACACTGCGACTGCCCCGTATCGGGCGGCAGTAATATCTCGACGGTACGCTGCGAGGCATTGGCGTAGGACACAGGGGTGTCCTGCGTCAAAGGTTCGAATCCCAGGCACGCAGCTCTAATTTTTCAAAGATATGTGTATATTATAAACGAAATATCACGTAGTTTAATGGTGATAAAAACATCGTTAGAAAACCTGAAAGATATTGGAAAAAAAAGGTCTCCACGGTTTGTGAAATCTACCAAAACTTGGGCAGCGCGGTGGACTATGGCATAATCACTCTCATTCCGAGGAGACCCGGGCTTAGCAGTGGGACAGTAATGGGTTGACGACGAAGGCCTATTTGGACTTCTTGAAGCTGTACTTACATCAAGGTCGCTGGGCCTAAGCGAATAATAGTGAGGTTTATCGTATAATTTCCTTATACTATATATGGTAAGTTGTCGATGCAAGTG
This sequence comes from Epargyreus clarus clarus, assembly GCA_014595695.2. Lineage (NCBI taxonomy): Eukaryota > Metazoa > Arthropoda > Insecta > Lepidoptera > Hesperiidae > Epargyreus > Epargyreus clarus. The sequence goes on from JACTTY020000021.1 coordinate 1,156, forward strand.
TAAATCGGGAGTTATTAACTAACTCAAGTTTAACTACAAATCTACTTGAGGCTGGTACTGACTGGCCTTGAGCAAGTATGGAGTAAACACGAATATGCAGTTTAATAGATGGTAAGTGGTCACGGCCGCATGTAGCATCTGTGATCAATCTCAGATAGGAGCGGATTCCTAAATGAGAGGGGCTTAGATCATAGTCCATTCGGATTGGTAGACTTCACACATGTTTGAGAACTTTTTTTAGGATTTCCTACGACGTTTTCTTCATAGTTGAAGCAAGTGATTAAAATATTAAATACGCACATAACTCTGAGAAATCAGAGGTGCCTGGGATTTCAACCCCGGGCCTTCGGATTGATAGGTCGAGATGCCGTGGACTACCATTGCTTATCGACAAAAAACTGACGATGAGTATTCGTTGCGGGTACCGAATTCACTCGAATAAATTTTAATTAGCCACATACTTGTATTCGCGTATATTTGTATTTCTTTGACAACTCTCAAAACTTTGCATGAATGATGTTACTAAAGCTAATAATAATAATATGTTAATTATTGCTATTCTCAATAACTCGTTACGTGACATCAATTTCCTTGAAATACAATTGTTTTGTGTTAAGTGATAACAATTAAAATGTACATACAATTATATCAGGAATTATGTCAGATTACGATTTTTTTACGTAATTGTCTTTTAATGCCACTGTATTTTTATTATGTAATAATTAATCAATATATCGTTGGTATATTTTTATGTATTTAAGGAGTCCCTAGCAGTTAATAATTATTTTTTTCTTTGAATTAACTTCAGGTAATTAAATTCAATAAAATAATATAATACTCAAAAGCATGCGTAGTTATTTATCCCATCTATTGATTTAAATTAAGTATGAATTGATGGTCTCAATACAGCACTATTTTTAATATTATCGTAGAAATCAAACCGGTCTTCCGGTCAAAAAACTTAAAAAAATAAAAAATATAAAATGGAAATAACAAATTAAAAAATATCACAAAATAGTTTTAAAGTTGAGTATTAAGTCAAAGTAAAGGTATTTAAATAACTCTTATTAATCATCTTTATTTTATCAGCACAAATTGTATTATTTATAATTTAATTTTACTTAGTTTTAATTTACTTAGTATTATTATATTTTTACTATTATTGTGTTATTTGATGTTAAATAAAATTTAAATAAATAATAAATACATGAATTTTCCAGAAATAATCTTAAATTTCGTACGGTACTAAAGAATTTGAAATAGATACCTATTAGCTTATTATTTACTTATCAACCACCAACCTGATTGAACCCCGGACAGGTAGAAAGCACCCAACACAGCAAATAAAATCACGCCCCGACTCGCCATTGTTGTCTTTGAAAACTGAGTGTGAGTTGAAGTTCCTCACTTTATATAATACGAGTAAATGCAGAGATTATCAACAAAGTAAAGCACAATAATCGGATTGGTCATAACTCGTTTTTGCAGTGTTATTAACAACAGTACAAGAAACGCTACGTTTTATGCATGTGTTTATTATTTTTAGAAAGACTATATGCACTTTTTGGAGTAAGTTTAAGTAAAATCCTAAGTAAGTCTTTGGTTTTAGGTTCAAAGTCTCTACTAGGTTTTGCGTGCCAGTTTTGTACACTTAGTATGAGTTTATATGTTTTTACAAAATTGACTGTTTTTGTATTTGTTTACGTATTTCTCATACATTTCCAATCAGTTCTCATACAGTCCGCTAGGGGCATATATACAGGGTGAATCTCCATAAAGTGCACATATTGAAACAGGTAAAATTAAACCGCATTTTGTCGACAAAAAAAAATATAAAAAAAATTAAAAAAAATTTTTTGGGTTTTACGACCTTTTGAATTTTTTTTTTGGGAATTGTGCACCTGAAGTAAATAAATCGCTATAACTTTTAAACTAAGAGGTTTATCAGGTTCAAACAAAAATAACAATGATTGCCAACGATAGACCGTACTGATCCATGAAAAAAAAAACAAAAAAAATCATCTTCCCAGGAAAAAAATGTCAGAGTAGTGCAAAAAAGCACTTTTTTTAGGTAAAATTTTCAGTAATCATCAATTTCCTCAAAATAATCTAGGCATTTTATTTTTTTATTATTATTTAATGCAATTCTACGTCGTATTAGCTTTCAAACACTAAAAAAACCACGCCTCTAACTCAAGTATTCCATTACCACACCCTTCAAAATGGAGCACAGCAGCGCCTAACACTGCTGTTATTAGGCACAAATATGTGTGGCGGCGGTGCCGCCGGACTCGAACCACAAAGGGTTCTACCACCTTCCTAATTCTAGTTTAAATTACTACAAACATAACAATAGCTAAACTAGCTTTAAAGTCTTACACATTTGTATACAAATATAAATATATAGTAATAAAATGTCTTACCTAAGGATGCGTCTGGAACATTTAACTCTTTTGACTTTGTATAGAACCTTGAATATTCCGAATACCACAAATACGAGTACGTGCTTCGAATTTCTGTAAATCATAAATCTTGTTTATCGGTCCTTTACCTATAATAAATTGTACACTGAACATTTCTGAGTCCACAAGGCATAATCTAGGTCCGGATTCTATTTTAACTCCAATTTAAAACCTCGGTATGCCTCTTGCATACCACCTTATACAAAAATATACAAAACGAGCTTTTGCCCGTGGGTTCGCTCGCGATACGAAGTAATATTTTCATCCCCTATTTTATCCCCTTGGAGGTAGAATTGATCAAAATCCTTTCTTAGCGGATGCCTACGTCATAACATCTACCTGCATGCCAAATTTCAGCCCGATCCGTCCAGTGGTTTGGGCTGTGCGTTGATAGATTACTATGTCAGTCAGTTACCTTTGAGTTATATATATTTAGAAGATTAAGATTATGGAAAGTCCATTTTGTTTCAACTAATAATAATTTTCTAAAGGCAATAGAAAATTTTACGAGGAAATCGGTGTGGGTTGTTGATTAAGATAAGGTATGTTTCAAATCTACCAATAGGATTGATTGATTTTGATTACTTAGCTTACTTAGCTCTGATACCTAAGATATATTTTTTATATTAAGGGATACGACTAAGAATCGGAGCTATGCCTGCTGAGCAACGCAGTCGGTATAACATTTTCATAGCATATCTTTTTGGATTACCTTATCTTCGTAGCTTAACCTCGACTTTGTACAATTTCTGATGGAAAGAAACCTTAAACGGTTAATGGTGACAGGACTATGGGGTCAGATATCACACTCGATGAACAAAAATCAGTTTCTGATTTGTGACTGGCTCTGTCGGAACTGGTAATTTGAACTGGGAACTATTTAATTATATGGATTTGTGAATGAAGGTTTGTAGGCATCCTAAGTGAAATATTTCAATTGCCCATTTAGCCACTGTCTGGTCAAATATTTTAGGGAAATTTTAGCACGGAGACGTGGCAAAACTTTTTTACACAACTGTTTCAATTCTCAAAACTGGGTACATTTTCTTGTTAGGAGTGAGTAATCTTTAATAATCTATGTATGAAACATATGGTGGTATTTTTGTCACCTTACGTTTTTTAATTCCTAATGTTAAGTGCTGTTAAAATGCGTATAAAAATAAGCATCGTAAATTCAGGGCTAATAAAAATTAAAGTGATGCGGAGCCGCACGGTCAAAATCGGCGACGCCGCTAAGGGCAACATTGGCAATGCAAAAATTTGTATCGTGCAACGCGCCGTAAATTCTGGCGTTTACTTAAACATATTTTTATTAGCGGCCCCCTAAGACTCTACCGCAACACTCAATGATCAAGGGCCTTGCCTTCTTTTTTAGTTTAGGTGTAGATGTGAGTGTTCCTTCTTAATACGAATCAGCTGTACGTTCGTAGCTGTTTGAAGATGGTAGAACCCTTTGTGGTTCGACTACGGCGGCACCACCTCCACACCTATTTCTGCCTCATAACAGCAGCGTTAAGCTCTGTGTTCTGGTTTGAAGAGTTTGGTAAGGGAGACATACTTTGGCGAGGCCTTCCAGCTTAGTCCTCTGGTGTAGCTGAGCATCTGTGGCCAACCTCAGGTAAGAATATCTATCTGGGGTTCTATCCTATCTGGGGTTGATTACAGATATCCATGGGCGGCAGTAGCCACTTAAAATTAGGTGGACTTCATGTTCATCTGCTACTCCTATATTATAAAAAAAATGTAAATTCGATTTAGTGCTTTTGATGTTCGGAAACACTGTATATATAAAGTCTTATTGTTTTGACCTCTAGAACCAGGTAGTGAGTTATTTTTAAATATACGTACATATGCATATTTGAGGACAATGGCAAGGTAAAATATTTATACCTATAATCTGCCAAAAATGACATTTTTGAATAAGATGTTTGTAAGACAATATGAACCGGTCTTGTGTATTAAATAGCTCAGATGTGCTCGTGTGTAAACCTTACCTTGAAATTAAGAAATAAATAATTGTAAAAAACTATAATTGATTTCCCTGATGTTGTTCAAAGAACGATTTTTTTTTCTTACTCAGATAATATATTTTTAAGTTTATGTATCTACATAAACATAGGAAAATAGGTGTGTTTTCTATTTTTGTTTTGTAAAAATACTAATAGTATTGTCATAATAATTTCTCTTAATTACGTCGTCGACGACCCAATACTGCCCTTGCTGGGCATGGGTTCCTTATGGATTTAGAAGGGATTAGGCCATAGTCGACCGCGCCTGGCCAAGCACTTATCATCATGCACCTATGATAATTTTTTAGAACTCCGTGGCTTCTTCACGATGTTTTCCTTCACCTTTATAACGAATAAAGCTGTAAAGAATCTCTAATACGCTAAAATAGCTGAAAATACATAGCTGAAAAACTTTGCGTGCCTGACTCAATTAACGTCAATTAACATTTGAAGGTATTAGTGTAACCTTATCATTATATTGTTAAAATAATATGTCGAGATACCAATTACATTTAATCAAAATTATCTCAATGTTTTTTGCCCAACATATTTTTAAAATTTGTCGGTTTTTGTTGATAATTTTCTCAAAGCATGTGTGCTTATTTCGAGGGATCTAAACATAAATAACAAATAAGAATATATATTTTGTATTTTTGTCTGAATGAAGCAATTTTCACTGTATTAAATTATATTTTATTGAGAATTTCAGGATACTATCATTTAGGATACAGATAATATTGTGAGAACCCTCACAGAATGTTTCAAAGATTGCGTAAGGGTTAACGTACATGCGTTTGTCGGGGGTAGTTCTAAAAACGCTGAAAGCGGACTACGCTCCTACCTACCAATTTCCTTTATCTGCTCTTGCTATAAAAACGTTCGTAACATTTGGTCATTACGCTCTTGATTTGGATGCGTCTCGGTGCACGGATCGCTGTCTGTTTCAATATCCTGTCCATGTATTTTAAATAAATGACAACACATTTTTAACAAATAACTTAAATTGCAATAATTGTGGTGTGTAATTACTCACTTGATACCTATTGCTATTAATTATTTTAATTGTCATGAAGGTACGATTATTTATTTATTTAAGTACCATTTAGCCATTTTAATTACTTACTTTAAATAGGTTATTACATTCAAGAACACTTTAATCTTAAATGACATTGATATATCTTTGTCCATCCGTTTTCCTCCTATATCCATGAGATTGAATACTTAATTTGTTGAAGTTTAAAGTATGCGTTTTAGATATTTTTTTATTTGCATTTTGTTTTCATTGAGTTGGTGTTTAATTAATATATACAGCACTAAGTGCGTTGCCGGAATTTAACTCACACAAGCTCATTTCATGGTTCTTAATCTATACAAATTCATAAATACTATCACACATATTAATTACTGCTTAATCCTTTACTAACCTTCGTTCATCTATGTTTAATCAAATGGGACTCTGGTGAACCACGTTATATAAGAACTCGATTAAAAAAGTTATCCATGGATGGCATTGACCACTTGCTATCATGTCAATCTTATAAAAAATCCTCAACATTCATTATTTCACTGTTAAAGCAACTGATCATTCATTTCTCATTCGCACATAACATTTAAAATCAGAGGTCTGTGCCTGGGATTCAAAACTCTGACTTTCGTTTGGAAGACCGAGTTACAAACTAGGCTTCTAAACGTCGCTTTATGTAATTTATTTAATTACTGCGAGAAAATAAGCTGTTAATTTTATATTATGAAACCACGTGATGAACACTTATTCTTACGCTGTTTGTCCACTACACCGTCACCGAGCCGATATCGACAACGAGATATCGAGACGGGCCGATTTTAAGTTTGGCAAAGGGAGATCTCCCGCCGGGCTAGGTGATCATGCCCTGGGAGCGGCCGTGCTCCGACAGTCTCAGTTCGGAGCTTGTATATATGCAGGATATGTAGAAAACTTCGATAGCGTGATTCAGAATACTCGTGGCGCCATCTCTTGACAAGTAGTGGGAGGTCGCCACATAAGTATGTAGGGATGACGGTGCTCGGGTGACGGACGTTCGGTGGACAAGCTGCTATAATAAATGTATGAACGTTAGGTACTTCGGCGCCGTCATTAATTATCGGTATCGGTTCGTTATCGGTGGTTGGTGGACAAACAGCGTAAGGGTGTTTAATATAAATAAATATAAAGTGTAAGCAAGACCATAGGCAGCGTTTAGTGTTGTATGTTGTATAGGGATGGCTATCAGGTCTAACTGGATATTACTTGTTATGTTTTCCTGTAATTACCAGTTTAACATGATATACATCTGCGTTGAATAAGGTCAGTTTTGCTTGTTTTGTACACTTAAATAATAATAGCTGCAACACTTTTTGCGTCCTATCTTGAGCACGATAGGTACTTTACAAATTATTAAGGTCTCCTACAAGGTTTGACAAGTGCTAAGTAGTGATAACAACTTGAACATACCTACTACTTGAAATGCCTTTCGGATTTTGTATTTATTGATCCCCTGTCCAACTCCCAAGCGAGCTCAACGTTAGGTACTTAAAGTTTTTTGAAACTGGTTAAACCCTTTATGGTTCGTCTCCGTAGGCACTTCCGTCACACCCATGTATTTACGTACCTTAAAACATCAGTGTTGAGTGCTGTGTTCAGATGTGAAGGGGTGTTAAAGGAGACATACTTCTCCGAGATATTCCAACTTAGTCAATGCATCTAGGGCCGATATGTTAAGACCTTTTGGGGTTGATTAGAGATGTCCTCGGGCGGCAGTTACCACTAACCATCAGGTGGACTACAGGCTCGTATGTTGCATAGTATAAAAATTGTAATTTTTAATTATTGAGTTGACTACATTTGTAAGTAAGTACTTTGGTTAGTATCCAAAGATTTTGTAAATATTGATGTAATAAGTCTTAGTCATCGATTACTCTTACTAACAGTTACATAATATTTTATGACAGTGCAATAACAAAAGTACATAAAATAATGCAAAATTGCGTTGTTTTAATTACTTTAGTTAAATATTTCAAGAATTTTAATGTTTTTGTTTTAAATAATAAATACAATGTACATTCAAAATATATTTAAAATGAAAATAATATTAAAATGTAATAATGTTGTTTACGTACCTATATTTAGCTTTCTTTGTTTCAAATGTTTTTAGTATTCATAAATTGCATTACAATATCCGTTGTACTCTTTATTAAACCACTTCATGTGTAAAATTAATTGCAAAAAGAATTTTAATTGTTTGGCTGTGTTGCTTTGTCCAACAGTTGTGTTACAAAGGTGTCATGTAAAACAAACTATTCTATACTGGATAATTACAATTTTACAGTCATCTATTTTATACAGTACTATGCCGAAATTTGGTAACTTTGCGTAGCATTCGTAGCAGTTGGCTAGTAATAATTTTGATGGTGATAACGACAGTGTCATATTTTAACAAATTAAAATAAAACAATGATATCATTTATTTTCTAACTAAATAAGTCTATTAAATATAAATAAGTTTAGGTACAAGTTCAGAGTTTAGCAATTTATTGATAGACCCCATGGTCCGGTGCGAATGGTATAAATATGAATCGTCGGCCATTTTGCCCATAGTATGTGTATCAATATATTGTTATCCTACAATTTACATGATGAATAATAGAACTAAATGAGTTTATTTCATTTTATATTTGATATAATAATGATATAAGTAAATCTTCCCGTCAAGACCTATTGGTAGTTTAGAATACGAAATTCTTCTTAAGTATCAACAATTGATTTTTTTGCTCCGAAAATGTAGGTCTAGACACAATACACTTGCTTTAGACACTTTCTCAAAATATTTTTTTCTGGGCACACGATTGAAACTTATTCCAGATTTCAAATTTTTATAACCTACCCTTGATTTAGTCCAAAGCTAGGTCTTCGATAGGAATATGGGAGAAGAATTTCTCAATATTGTGTAATATACTGTCGAGGACAGCCTTGATCACTGGGCCACCGACCTCCAGTATGATTTCGTTCCCACTCTGCGATATCACCTCTCGGGCTGCTTGGGCTGTAACATAAAGTCAAGGCGTTAAAATTCTTCGCCTTCTCATTTCTTCTTTTGAAGGTGGTAGAACCCTTTGTAGTTCGACTCCGGCGGCACCACCGCCACAACTATTTCTGCCTTATAACAGCAGCGTTAAGCGCTCCTGTGTTCTGGTTTGCAGAATGTGGTAAGAGAGACATACTTTTCCGAAGCGTTTCAGCTTCGTCCTCAGGGGAAGCGGCGCATCTGTGGCTGACCTCAGGTAGGAATATCTAATACTGTCTGGTGTTGATTATAGATGTCCATGGGCGGCAGTAGCCACTTACCATCAGGTGGACTGCCTGCTCGTCTACTACTTTTACATTATATAAAAAAAAAATCATTTAGTAATTCGTAGTGTGACATTAGTTGTTCTATTACTATACCTATTTCGGACTTATATCATCAGTGTTGCTTTGTTGTATCTGGCCGAGAAGACACGTCGACACGGCATTAACGAAAGTAAGACAGACAAAGATGCAAAGCGTTCTAACTTAGACCGTAATTGTAACGCATCTGTGACCGACTTTAGCTAAATTTTAGATATGAGGTATTCGTTGTCGTCGATAAGTAACTGTTCCGTTTCTGTATAATTTTATACTTGGAAAAGTGATAAAACTCGTAGTATCCATTATACGTATCACATCTTTATACAGCAGCGATAAAATGCCTGCAAGCAGTGGTTAAGCGTGAATAGCGTCGCTGCAACTTCTTTTAGTTTTAAGACTATCTACAACGCAGCTACAAAAACAAACAGCACAAAGACGTATTTTTAATTACATTACAAAATGTGGTCCCTGAATATAATCTGCGCATTTTCATACAAATTTGCACTGGCCCATGCAGTCGTTATCGTGGGATTGTGGTATGTGTCAATTGTCGTCATCAACCCATTATTGTCCCACTGTTGGACAGGGTCTCCTCTCAGAATGAGCAGGATTAGGCCATAGTCCACAGCGCTGGCCAAATGCATAATGGTAGACATCACATACCTTCGAGATTTTTTTATATAAATCTCTCAGGTATGCAGGTTTCCTCACCATGTTTTCATTTACCGTTTTAAGCAAATGATAATTACCTACTCGTAATTTCTAATACGCACATAACTTTGAAAAATGGGAGGTGCGTGCCTAAGATTTGAACCTCGGACCCCTCGTTGGAGAGGCCGAGTTTCTAAACCATTAGGCTATCACTGCTTTTGTGTAAATTGTATGAGTGAAGTGTAGCGTATCGAACTTAGGATTCCGTTTTGTTAGTCGTTACAGAAGTTTACTAGGCGGCAATTACTACAGCTGTTAGCAACCGTATCTGGAAACGTCACGTTACTTCTGTATATGAAATAAACGATAAAGAATTTTAGTAAAGTTTACCTAAAACTTCATTTCCATTGAAGAGATTCTCAAAAACGACGTCGGATTTGTCCTTCAAATTAAAGGTATGTTTCCATCCTTTGATTTCTATGTACGGTACATCCGCTTTTTTCACTTCAGTTACGTCTAAGTTAACATTGAATTCAGCTTTTCCTGAAAAAAAATAACATATCTTCTGATTAAATAAAATACAGATGCTACAACATTAAATACATAGTTAATTGTATCAGGCGTTACTTTGCGGAAATCCATGCTATGAAGTTAAGATTAAAACTACTTTGCAACAATCCGCTACAAATATGTATGATGGTATCTATTTTCAACCACTTTTTTTTTATATAATATAGGAGTAGCAGACGAGCATGCAGTCCACCTGATGGTAAGTGGCTACTGCCGCCCATTGACATCTGTAATCAACCCCAGATAGGATTAGATATTCCTACCTGAGGTCGGCCACAGATGCGCCGCTACCCCTGAGGACTAAGCTGGAAGGCCTCGGAAAAGTCTGTCTCCCTTACCACACCCTTCAGACCGGAACACAGCAGCGCCTAACACTGCTGTTATTAGGTAGAAATAGGTGTGGCGGTGGTGCCGCCGGAGTCGAACCACAAAGGGTTCTACCACCTTCAAAAATTCACCATGCAAAAAGACTCACGACTAACCGTCATAGAGTCAACTTACCCTGATGATGTTCCGTTTTGTAGTGAAACACGTGTTGGTACGTACGTGGTGGTATGTATGGTGGTGTATATTTTTAATATTTTGCATCTGCATGCATCCTTTGAGGGAGGGAGAGTGGTACATACTGCATGATTTAAATTATATGCCATCATACATATTTGTAACGGATTGTTGCGAAGTCGTTTTAATCTTAACTTAAAAATAAATACAACTAGAGTAAAATTCACGCTTTTTGATAATTATGAAATTTTACGTGTTTTTTTTGTAAAAATAATGTCCCTTATTAATTGTCGATCCTTAACGAATTGTAAAATTTAAATTTTTGGTAAGCTATAATTAGTAGATTTATAAGGATAAAACTCTAAAATTAAAGGCTTCGAAAACAATGACCAGACCCTATTGTAACAAAGTGGCTCTTTTGCGTGTTAGACTTTTTGCCTTTCCAGTGACGATCTAGTTCTTTAGATTAGATCCCATTAGTACAGCTGGTTTCATAACCTTAGTTGTAAAGTAGTTATACTTACTAAGTGTTACATGGACGGGTCCTTTTCCCTCCATAGGTAGAATTAGGAGTTGACCCTTCATCTCATATTTGCCTTCTACTTGACACGAACAGAGGAGCTGCAAGAAAATGTTGTTCTTGGACTTGTCTCGTCTGAAATTAGAAACATTCGATATCTATATATATTTAAAAGAATGTTTGTCTGTATGTCTTTTCTTTTATATAATCGTAAACTATACATTTGATCATGTGATGATCTTTAGCAAAGTTGTTGTGCATTGAGCCCACGAAGGTTTCTGAGTTGGTACGAGCAATTTTCGTCCGATGGCGCCACTATCATTCTAATGAAAGTACACATTTTCAGTTACATGTATGTCATGTTATATTTATTAAAACGCAGACGAGGCCGTGAGCACTACTAGTATGTAAATAGAATTTAAATATCCGCCTCTGATTTTAAAATAGGATCAATCTTTAATTGATTTTATTTATATATTGTTGCTGCATACGACCAATGCGGTGGATAACATAGGCCCCTCTTACTCTGAAAGTAACGTGTTGACGACAGTATAATTGATATGAAAACTAAATAAAATGTTTCATTCCTTGTGTGGTATTTGTAACTATTGGATTTAATTTGAGTCCCTTTACGAGAAGAAACACAAATCTCTTTCTTTTAATGCTTCCATGTTCCATGTTTTAATTCTTCCATGTTTGCAAAAAATTGCATGGTGTTGTTTTTCTTCTCTAACATATTTAATAATATATTTTCAAGGTACCAAGAATAAAATTCCTTCGGTACAGGTTAAGTTTCAGATTTTGCTACAGTTTTTATTTAGGTTATCTGTATTGGTTAAAACTGCTGCTTTGCATAGTTTTGTTAAGACTAATTATTGATACTATGACTTACTTTATTTTCTTCGCAGTGCAATCTTTAATTCCCGTGACAATGACATCTCTTACTATTAGCCGTAGGTTTGGAGAACTTGCATCTATCTTCTTCAATTTGATGGGGTCCAGTGCCTCCATCTGGTATTCTGGTATACCGGCAGCGATCACAGGGATCAGCTCTTGCGCCGATTGCCTTGCGCATTTGTGGTCATTTGACTTACATTTTCTTACTGACACTGGAAGTAGAATAAATATGAATTTTAAATCACCCGTAGTGGATAGTTGGCCAACAGTGGAATTTACAAAATTGAGCTTTTTTGTTTTGAATAGAATTATAAAGGGACTTTGATAAGCAAAACAGATTATTGTTTATTTTACTCCTCTAAGTAATGGGAACTAAGTTTTCTGGTTAGATATTTAAGTACAGAATTTAAAAGTTCAGTTTCCGACGCCGATAACGTTACGGTTACACCTTCCTGGTTTAGTAATAATGTTCCTATATTCTGGTATGAACGGAAAAATCACTTAGGAACGCATCTTTGGATGACCCTAAATAGGGCTTGAAACCTAGTTGATGGATTACACACAATGACATTTACCATCAAATAGTCTGAAAAATCGTATTACACTTTAATTTCATCAAAAAACATTTTCCTAAATTCTATTGAAACAACAGACTTTCAATATAACTTATAATCTATCTAGAGTACAATGTCCATGGATGGTAATCCCATAAAATCAACCAACAGGGTCTATTTTATAAAAAAAAATGATACATGTATCGTCTTAGCGGGTTTTCTATAAAATAATAGAGGACATACCTGATCCAACATCGGAAAAACAAATAACCGCCAATGCCGTCACCGCTAGAAGCTTACGAACAGCCATCTCTGTTAGTTTATGTTACGACTGAACGTGTGTTAGATGTACTAAGTATTATATACCATTAAGTATTATAGAAATAATTAAGGTCAAATGTCTGTCTGTGATTACATACAGGTTATTATTTTCAAAGCTTGCATGGCACAAAGTAATCATAAAACAAGTTTTTCTTATTCTTGTTTTTCTTCTTATTCTTCTTCTGGTAATTTTGATTTGGACGGGTTCTTTGTCAAATTCTAGAAATTTTACTGGTAATAATATTGCCTTTAATTTTTTTGTGTTTCATTGCTGGGTACTTGTCTTCGCTTCAAGCTGAGAAATGTATGAGACGATCGTTTTACTCCTCTGGAGTAACACAACGCAACTGTGGTTGTCTTCAGGTGTCTTCAGAATCTCTGTTCTATGAAGTATGAAGTTGTTTAAAGACGTTCTCGAGAAGCAATGATGACTTCTGGTCAGGTAGATTTCCTACACATTTGCCACATTGATCTTGAATCGAAGCAGTGAAGGAAATCCGTAAAAATTCTATCTTATCCACGGATCAAATTCAACAATATACGATTTACAAGAATCTTACTTCATCTGGAGCTTCTTTAGACGTTTTTATCTTTCAAGTATCTTCTTTTATAAAACGCACTAATACACAAGCGCTGAATAGAATTAAGTTAGTTCTTAACCACAAAATATTTAGCTTTTGTATTTAAAATATGAGATAAACGTACGCAAAGAAGCGTGCAAAAGTTAGTTAAAAAGATTAACGATTAACCAATATCATCAAACTGGTTTTTATAACTCTATAGGAATTAACACTTCTAGCTCAACGTAAATATTTTTAAAAGTTTAACTTACTTTGCTATGGTATTTTTTATCGATTTAGTCTTTTGCTTCGGATATCCGACAATCGACTCTAACTCTAACAAAGTTGTATATGTTCTTAAAAGCAAACTCGCGTATGATCTCTAACATCTAACATTTAAATGTAAAAATTAACAGGTCACGTCACTTGGAGTTGGAATCAAAATGGTGTATAATTAACACAATTATCATCAAATAAAAAACTCTACTGCCTCAAAAATAAAGCATATGTCATTCACAAAACCATTTAAAATCGAACGACATCTCATATACATAAGTACTACGTAGTATATAGTATAAAGTACGTTTAAATTTGGTAAAATTTTCTGGGATTCAACTTCGGCGGCACCAGCGCCACACCTATTTGTCTCATAACAGTGTTAAACGCTGTTGTGTTCTGGTTTGAAGGGTGTGTTAAGGAAGTCCTCAAGAGTGGTGGATCTGTGCCGACCTCAGGTATCTATCTAATTTAAATATATCGGGGATTGTCGTACATGTCGTTTGTTATACAGATGTCCATGGGCGGCAGTAGTCACTTACCATCAGATGGACTGCATGCTCGTCTGTTATTTCTACATTATAAAAAGGTGGACTGCATTTTTGTCTGATAGTTCTACATTGAATATTAAAAAAACGAACTTAAGAATATACATAAACTCAAATACATCATCTTCCGCAGTCAGATAAAAATTGCTCAAGACAGATCTTTGTTTAGTCGAATTAGCCGTCTTAAATGGTGGAAGACTACAGTTAGTGTTCCCCTTATTTTATTTGCATAGTCGCATACAAGAAAACCCCGCTATCCTATTAGAACTTCCGTTTCATCAGGACCCCAGTACTAATAGGAATCCAGTATAATTGTAACCTAAGTCCTAGTTCGATATAATATCAAGAGTTACAAGATTAGTATACTGAAGTTACTATAATATTTTTCATTATATTTGTATTATGACTATATTTTAGTATATGTTTTATTAGTGATGTCTCACTCGCACCGAATTCGTAACTTTGTTTTCATGTTAATTATAATATAAAAGAGTCGACAAAAGTAACCATGACCCTGAAATATAATTATAATATTCACATAATTTTGCATATAAAATCTTTTTTCATTTACTAGTATATGCACGCGACTTTGCGCAGTGACTATCATCTGACTCCGTAAAACAGGGATTCTGAACCTTTTCAGCATGGACGGATTAACATATTTTTGTCGTATCACCTTTAAACATTTGATAGTATAGTCAACGTCAGCAATGGTGTGCGAGAGAAGTGTTCACTCTAGATACCAAATATCAAGGTGATCAAAAAGGCTATTAATCTCAAAACAGTAATGTTTAAAGTAATTCTGTTTTAAGTAATTCTGAGTAAGAAGGTCCTCCTATGCCTACCTGGGATATAAACGCATTAACGCTTTCTGTACTCATAGCCCCACTTTAAGATTCCCTGACTTGTGGGTGCCATGAACACAGAACTCAGAACAGATATTTAAATTCATGATTGAGATATCTAACTGGCCGGGTCTCGAACCTGGGACCTTTTGAGCGTCAGACTGGTATGGTCATCTCTTCGTCACGTGGGCTCGCTATCACGGGCTTTATTATTTTTTAATATTAACTATAACTTTTTACTTATCTATAACTTCAAATACATTATATTTTTACACAATACTCAAACATAGAGATGGACAACAGTTTTATAATAATATTATATATTATATAATTACCGCGTCTTAGAAAATTAATTGCGAGAAATATAAGAGTAAATATACATATAGTAGGTATGAAATCATTGTCAATATTTGTTTACTGTTCATCCATTATTACTTTATTATTATAGGTACATCAAACAATAGATATAAAATAACAATATCTTATATTTTTTGTAATTTCTGTACTATAATTACATAAAAAAAAACCTTATAAATACTTGCAAACATAATTCAGTAAAGTAATATTTTTGCCGTTTATATACTCCTTCCTACAATATGCCATTGGTGATTCAAATTTTTATCGACTCTGACTATTTATCTGGAGGCACGGCAGTGCCTCCGCCAAGTCGAGCCAAAAGAAGCGGCACGGCCGTACCATACTTTTCCCGAAGCAATTCGGCCCATTTTTGACCCCCTGTAACTTCGTTGCATATGAAGCTAGAAGCCTGAATTTTCAGGAGCCAAGCAAGCATTGTATAGACACGGTACATTTCAAATTTCATGCAATTTGAACCAGTAGTTTAAGAATTACAAGTAGTTAAAGTTCGTAATTTTGTCACTCACTCACTGACTGACTGACCGATCATCAAAAGTTTAAGGCACTTCCAGCAGACATAGAACGTTGAAATTGAGGGTACAATTAGTGTTTAGTATATAACTCATGGAAAAACTAAAATATTTTGCAATTTCTGTCCAGTTATCTAGATACACCAACTACATTAAATAACTTTGTATCCTATATAAGTTATATAGGATTACAAAGTTACATTTGCAGTTAATGAATCTGTGTTTCTGTCCGCGAAATGTACGAGTAGTAGGGGAGCCCATGATGTTAAATGGGTAGAAACTCGAGCGTCAATAGGACGTATACGATTGTGTAGATTACACGTTAGAGTGAAGAGAAGGTTGTGTGATATTTTTCGATTCACCGTGGAAATAGCTTCTAGATGATTCGAAAAATGTAAAAAGCAGAGTCAGACATACTCAAGGCGCGGAAGGTTAGTGATAGAGTATATATCTCTGATGCCGGAAATATGTTTATCTGCTGGTTTGCATAGGGGGACAGCCATACGAGAGGTAAAAATGGAAAAAAAGTAACCAGCACATTAGATTTTCAAAGGGGATATGAAGTTACCCCAGATGAGTCCCCCATTCGAAAGACTGACGATTCGATTCGAAAGACTGTCAGTGACTCTTCGAAAATGCAAAAAAAAACGTTATCTTGACACACTCGAGGGCGTAAGATTATTATACAGGAAATTCCAGCTGATGTTTTATGTTGCAGCTGACGATTTAGTGGAGGGGTTTTTTATATTGACGATTTGAAAAAAAAAACAGAATGAGAATATATAAAGAATAATGTATTTTCCATAAAATTTGCCTTTTCCTTTAGTTTGTTGTACACCATTACTTTCCAGGGATCTATGCTAATAAATGGCGCTATCAGATAGTGCATATTTTCTAGCATTATTTCCTTTGTATTAAAAAAAATACCGCACTCGAGTATGTCCAGGTATAGATTTTTTGCAACCTTATTACTCCCTAACGCCGCCCTCAAACCATCAGATTATAAATTTATTGTTTTCAGCATGTAATTAAGCTACTATAGATAATACGATTTTTTATTAATAGTCTGATGGACTTCCCTGGTTGAACCCCCCAAATGGATAGTTTAAGATACTCTATAGGATGTAAGGTATCTCCCATATCTTAATCTGCCGCGTTCGAGTCACTCTCGAAATCCCGTCTTGGGCTCCCCTACTATTATAGGCGACGTCAATTGTTTTTATTCTCGAGATAAAAGACGTTTTCAATTCCAACTTCAATTTAAATTCAATTCAAATAATGGGTGAAGTGCGAATCGAACTCGTACGTACACTGAGGGTTCCGTACCACAAAAATATTTGTTTATTTTATTTTTATTTTTACTAATTGATGTTATAGCAGCCATATAATGCATTGTGAACATTTCAAATGAAAAACGCTAAAAAATAGCAGGTCCTTATATGTTTGTCTCTGTAGTTCCTGGACTAAAAAAGGGTTACGATATCCCGTGCCTGTCGTAAGAAGCGACTACAAGGGGGCTTCCGAAGTTGGGAGTGGCAACAGGGAGCTCGAACCGTCCAATAAGTGTCCCCGGGAAGGACGGCGGTATGTGTAGTCGCATACCGTCGTGAACACCGGATAGTTTAGGAGGAGCGAAAACTGTTCTCCCAGGGCAGAGCTCGATCGAGGCATCGCGCTTAAAGGACTTCTGTTACGTTCAGTCGGAGATCCCGGAGTTCTCCAACAAACGTTGAGGACGGCCACCGGAGGATTTTAGTGCGGCTAAAGTCCCACATAACCCGGCGTCACTCCCACGTCGTCGAGTACCTTTTCAAGATTTCCTCCTTATAAAGAAAAAGAAGGTCCTTGTATGGCAACTCTCCTTTATTTGAAAGTTTTTCTTTTTACTTTTAGTACATATTGTTAAAGCGGCCACCATTATACATATTCCGTAAAAAAAATAAATTTCTATGTATTAAGGTTCCAGAAATAGAGCTCTATGTCAGACAAACGAACGGACAGCTTAGAAATAGGGTTCCGTTTTAAACTTTAGGTATGGAACCCTAAAAGTTATATAATATCAAAAACATTCCGAATTTCTGACAAATGTCATGAGAAAAAAAACTAGATGTTACGGCTAATGTGCCTAAATCAGTTAAAACGCAGATTAGCTTGTCCATTACCTAAAGTACAAAACGAGATTGTATCAATTTTCACCCCTTGACGTCGACCCGTGCATGCCATGATGCGTCGTCGTGTCATGAATTTACGACAAACATTGTATATTTTCACGAAACAATATCGCTTTGCGGCACGATGTCGCTATGTGTCACGATACGTCGTCGTGTCGTAAAAAGGCATGTGTTTTAGCCCTAAGAACAAGTCTGAAAAGATGTTTCGAATTTTAACTACATAGTTAATCTGCATATTTTCTAGCTAATCTTAAGTCTAGTTAATGTGTATGCTAACGTATTCTACAATCTAACGGTAACATACACAATATACAATAACTGTCGTGAGGTTTAGCAACTGTCACCGCATTATAAAATAATAATAAGTTTGTTTCCAAGGAAACAAGTGTTTAGGCAAAGGAGATGTTTCATTTTCGGCCATCTTATGTACATTATAACTAAAAAACACGAATAATTTGCATAATTGAAGAAAAATACACATATATTTTGATAACCTAAAGTATTCGTGTTTAAAAATATTTAAAATAAGCAATCCTCATTGAAATATTAAATATGGCGGAATACTGTCAATGTCAAGTTTTCAAAACTGTCGATGTCGGGAACCTATGTGTACCCCACACATAGGTTACTATACTCTTTGGATGTCGGTAATTCTGTATTTCGCTGTTTTTGTCGTAAAGTTATTGTTACCTTAGTACTTTACAACCTGGCTTTTGTTTTGGGTATCCTCTCATTATTTCTGAACTTAATTAATTATTTATAATAATAATAACAAAACCACCTTTTAAATAGTATCTGGTTTTATAGATGTAAGTGACATGTCAAATTAAAAAAGAAGAAGTTGTCAATTTGATATGCGTAAAAGTGGATATATACATATTATAATAGTGGACTCCAATGTAAACGTTGAATAAATATGTAGGTACTGATGAGAAGATTCCATTTTAATCCTGAATATGTTTCTGCTCTGTGCTGCTTACGATTATTGTGATTCTACCTTACTTGTTTACCCAGCTTATGTTTTATGGACTCTTGTGATTTTCGTGCGATCGCTGTGGATTGTGTTGACAAGGATTCAATATCATCAGGTAAAATATACATCAGTTGTTGTATTAATCGTGAAATAATCGTAAATAATTTTAAACTACAGAAGCTAATCTTTTTACATTTCTCTTTTTTAGATAATTACATTAGCAAGACATGGACATTCTTGGGATGACAAAATAATCAGTTATTATTGCAACTGCATCGCTGGGCAACGAACCGTACTCGTAGGTAGTTGCGCTCACATTATGCCCATTGTTTGATGTTTGGGCTGAGCTCGTCACAGGATGAAAATATTGATAAGGGAAGATATTTAAAATGAATAAATAATGTATTTAAGTGAAGAGTAAGTAAAATATGATCAAATGTGTACTTAAAGTTGTTTTATTTACACACTTAAATGTTTTAACTAAAATAAATTGGTATAGAAGTACATATTTTGGTATGTTTGTTTTAAGTCAAGATTTATGAAAGTAAATATAATTAATGTTTATCAAATATAGGCCTTGTTTCTCAATTCACACAATACAATGTTTATATATCTACGCCCATTCGCGTAAAAAAATATATTAAAAAGTATATAATGTATATAGTAAGTTAAAATAGAATGACAGATGACATTATTACGGTAATCACTACCGCCATGATGTTTTTCCACTGTTGTGTTGCAAGTTTAAGTGTAAATCATTGTTTTTTAACAATTAAACGAACATGATTTGAAGAAAATTAACCCCCTTCTTTGCAAGTTTTCTTAATTTTTAATATAGTCTACAAAAGGTGGCCGGGAGCCCATACATTTTGAAACATCTCCTTTCGGCCTTATTGAGCATAAATAAATGTCTATGAAAATATTTTTTATATGTAAGCACATAAAAAATTATAATGTTCACAATAGAAAATCCCTAATAACTTCTAAACGGATTACCCTAATTACACAATTCCTTTTGCCCTATCCGTTTTAGACATAAACCTACCAAATGGCATTAAAGACAAACCAATATATATACGAACAAAAAATCATGTTTTCAACTTACGTAATATTAGGTACGTAACATTTCAACGCAATATTACAAAAATTTAGTTAAGTTCGTTTCAAATGATTCGAAATAGGAAACTGTTATATAAATCGAGCTTAGATATCCACTTTATAACATATTCTTGCCATGATCACCAAAAATATCAGCTCCTAGTGGCTTGATAATTGATAGCTATAAAAAAACGAAAATCCACAGTTTAACGTTGAATTTAAACAACCGTCCATTGCACAATTAGGGTATTTTATTTTGCTCCATTGCTTGTACAAAACAGTTACAAACGCGTGTCAGAAATGAACTGACAGTCGCGCACGTATGCGCTCGAGTCCCCCCGAGATAACGAGTCGGTAAGTGGTGTCTACGTGTGCGTTACTTCAGCCCACTTTGTATGAAGATTTACTTCTGTTAGTTTTTATTTTGTGTTAGTACCTACCCGGAAAATACGTGGAAATTATTATAAGAAACCTTTTTAATATAAATAATTTTAAGTATGAATTTGTTAGCGGTGAGTAAACTTACTGAAAAAGGATTTACTGTTAATTTTGAAAAACGGTTGCACTATTAGTAACTCTATGGATATTATCATCGCAACTGGCCACAACGTAAATGGTATATATAAATTTAAACAATTTGTCAAATCACCGATATGTAATTTGACAATGTCAAATAAATATTGGCATAGAAGACTAGCCCATATTAATCCGGAATATATGCGAATTTTAAAGAATATTATGACTGGTCTTGATAATGTGAACATTACCGACGGATATGACGACTAGTAAGAAACCATTTCCAAACCTCTGAACGCGAACGAACGATATACTGGAGATCGTACATACAGATTTATGTAGTCCCATGGAAGCTAGTTCACTCAACGGTTCAAGGTACATGTTATTATTTATCGACTATTATTCTCGAATGACACGATGAATGTTTATTTTCTAAAACATAAGAGTGAGTCTTTAAGAAATTTAAAAAATATAAAGTGTTGAAAAAGGAACTAGCAAGTCGAACAAATGTATGAGATCAGATGGTGGGACGACATTTTGTAATAGAGCTTTCAATATTTTCTTATCAACAAATGGAATTCTACATTAGAAGGCGATACTGTATACCCCTAAACAAATTGTTGTGGTTGAAACAGCTAACAGAACTATTATTGTATATGCGACAAGTCTAAAACTGATGTTATCATTATTAAATAAATATTTCATTTCATTTCAGAAGTCAGAAGTCTATTATAAATTGAAACTAATTTGAGCAAGAGCAGTAAATACTGTGGTTTATATCAAAAACCGGAGTCCGACGAAGTCAGTGAAAGATTACCAATGATTTTTGTCGGATATTCAGAAGAAAGTAAGGGATGTCGATTATTTAATACGAAGACACGTTAAATCCCAATAAATAAATAAATAAATAAATCACAATCAGTAGAGATGTTTTAGAATGTTTTTCCTGAGGATAACGGGCATAATTTCAGTTGTCAAAATAGTAACTTTTTTAGATTTAATTTATTGTCATGTTCGAATGAAAGTGATGATGAATGGCAAGATTATTTACATAACTACAAAGACTACCTAAACAATTTAATTGCCTTTAAAAAATCTGTTGTTGAGATTCAACTAGTGGAAGGTACCGGAAAGGAAAAGAGTAGAAATATCTACAAAAAGGAATGAGATGCCATCAAAAACAATGCTTGTAAAAAAATCCAAGTCTCGCCATTCAATTCTTCTACCGTAAAAAGTCTTGAGATCTATGTAATACCAAGCCGGTAATGTATGCAGTCCCTACTTAAGAGACCTTCTGTCTTAAGGTATTATCTCACTATCTAACCTAACAACATCTTATGGGACCATACCAATTTTAAAAATATTTTATGTTCTAAATAAATTGACGTGGCAATCGTACTTGTGTGATGCGATATGATAAGATGAAAACACAATGTGACTTGCAGTACGATTGCCACGTTAATTTATTTAGAACATAAAATATTTTTAAAATTGGTATGGTCCCATGAGATGTTGTTAGGTTAGATAGTGAGATAATACCTTAAGACAGAAGGTCTCTTAAGTAGGGACTGCATACATTACCGGCTTGGTATTACATAGATCTCAAGACTTTTTACGGTAGAAGAATTGAATGGCGAGACTTGGATTTTTTTACAAGCATTGTTTTTGATGGCATATATTTTATTTAAAAACATTTCTTAGAATTAATAATAATGTGAATCAATCACGAGTGAGAACGTAAACGATTTGTTTTCTTATGTAAATGTTTCTATTTCGTGTAGTACTAAGGGACGCGGTATAAATTAAATTTGAACTATAAACCACGAATTGTGCCCCGCGGTCTCACCTGCATTGCAATGTATATTCTATGGATTTCTTCATGGGCTTTATTCTTTATAACACCAGCAAGCTGTCAATAAAATTTCCCTCACAATCGGTCTGGGAATTAGCCGGAAGAAACAAAGAGACAGACAGGTAGACTGACGCTAAATTGTAGTAAAATCTTTATATTTATTTTTGAATTACACAGATCAAAATTTGATAATTTCTAGTAGGCAAACATTGTGAAAATCGATCTCTGGTGAAGATGAACAGTTTACGTAGGTGAAGTTGCTACACCTATTAGTTTTATAGCACAAATATTTGTGCTTCGTTATTATTAAAAGTATCTATAAGAAAATATTTACCATCTAGAACATTTACGATGGCAAGAATATAGAGTGATCTCGGACTTTGACCGGATCATAATAAAATTGTTATTACCTGTAATAACTAGTATATTGTG
This sequence comes from Epargyreus clarus clarus, assembly GCA_014595695.2. Lineage (NCBI taxonomy): Eukaryota > Metazoa > Arthropoda > Insecta > Lepidoptera > Hesperiidae > Epargyreus > Epargyreus clarus. Next base: position 24,201 of record JACTTY020000021.1, read on the forward strand.
GATTGGAGTTTTAACATTACATTAATATTATAAAAATAAATAAAAAAAACTTTTATATTGTACGTATATTTTGTTCATGTTTTCAGGTATATTTTGCATACGTTGTTTTTATTGTATAGAAAAAGCGAATCATCAGTCAGTCCTTCTGACGATTAGAGGCCACATCTGTAATCACCCTTAATTAGATACTATTGCTGGGAACACTGTAATAAGTACCTACGTCTAGTTCATTTATATTTTTAGGCACAATGTCACGACACAATATAATTACTGTAACTTTACGCAGCAAACGACAAATTAAAACCACGTATCATGCGTATTAAAATGTCCAAATTCCGCGATAAAATTAGTCCAAAATTATATATCTATTGCTGGGACGTTGGGCATATAGGTAGACCTCATATATCCTTAACAAATTTTGTTAACAAAACTCTCATGTAAATTCCTTTACGATGTTTTCCTTCCTCGTTAAAGCTCTTTCACGTAATAATTTTATATTGGCAATTTCGTAAGTTACAAGATACTGTGTGCCTTGACCCAAATAGCCATCCCATTGTTGACCTCAAAAAAGCTGATACGGCTCCAAAAAGGTCCGCTACAAAGATGTACTCGAACGAAAACTTACAAGAGCGTTGTTGGCTAAATTTATAGCCACCGGAGGAAAAGGAGTTAAAGGAGTTCAAAATATTTATTTTCGTATAAAAAAGTTAGTACCTACTTTTTATATTACTACGAATATTTTTCTTTCAATGTTTCCAGGTTTCATTCAGAAAATTAGCAGTCAGTGACCTTTTTTTGTTGATGAGGGGGGAAACCTTCAAAAGGTATCCGACAGCGTAGGAGCGACACTAGATTTTTACCCACTAAAACTCCGCCGGTGGACGTCCTCAGCGGTACTCAGAAGACTTCGGCTTCTCCATCAGAACATACCTTTGGTTGATCACAACTGCGATGCTGGATAAGTTTTGGAAATAAATATTTAAATATGAAAACTTTTTAATATAACTATTAAATCAGTATAAAACACAACTGAAATTGTAGACTTTATTTTATTACTTTACCAAATATTCATATTTCTTATTCCTAAAAATGCCGAAACATTCTTTCATTTCATTTAATCTAAAAATATTAAATTAATAATCGATGATTATTTCTTCCAAGGGTTCAAATTTCAAATACTTATTATAACCTTTTATTATTGCTTTAAGGTTCTTGCTTAATACTTGCTGGTCAAATAGGCAAATTCTCAAAAGGTCAAATAGGTCAAATAGGCAAATTCTCATGAGCAAACTTATGGACAGCATCCGCTGAAAAATACAATAAAAATACAATTTACGATGTCAAACAAAAAAACTGAGAAAAAAACAAAATTAAAATTAAGGTCTTTTAAATTATTTTTGATAAGATCGATTTGATAAGGGACGACACAAAATTTAAATTCAAAGCCAAAATATTACGTGCGTACTATAGTCTTTAAATCATATTATGATATACAAAAGAGATAATGATCTTAGGTGGAGCAAAAATAAATAAACATACGAGCGATAAAATTTTGTCAAAACAAAAGTGTTTTATTTCTTTTATACCCGACCTTGGAGGGTAATGATTATCGAGCTTGTTTAAGTATGTATGTCTCTGGGATGCCTTGCAACCCAAACGTCTTGACAAATTTTAATGTGTGAGGTGTCGATAAGCATTGATGGCCTACTGGTTGAGAAACTCGGCCTCTCGATCGAGGGGCCCGAGGTTCAAATCCCAGGCACGCACCTCTGATTTTTCAAAGTTATGTTCGTATTAGAAATTAATTATCACTTGCTAAATGGCGATGGAAAACATCGTGAGGGAACCTGCATACCTAAGAGATTTATAAAAAAAAAGATCTCAAAGGTATGTGAAGTCTACTAATTCGTACTTGGCCAGCGTGGTGGACTATGGCCTAATCTTTCTCATTATGAGAGGAGACCCGTGCCCAGCAGTGGGACAGTAATGGGTTGTTGATGATGATTGATGAGGTGTCTATAAATTCGTCTGACTTGTGTGAGTGACATGAAATATACATATTTTGGGAGAAAACTTTTTATTTTTATACAAATTTTCTAGTTGTAAAATATATAAAGTCAAACTATTTAATATAAGAATCTCCTTTTCATAGTGTATAAAAAAGAAGTTCAACTTACATAAACGTTGATTGCCTTTGAAAAGGTTTCTAAAGTCAAACTTGATTGGTCCCAGCGCTTGTACCTTCAAGGTAAAGGTTGTCATTTTCATATACGTTTGGCCATCCCGTTCATAAATTTGCAAATTTGCGTCGACACCAGCCCAATATTTAGCTGTAAGTATAATAAGATCAAAATATAAGTGAATTGTATAACTATTGAATGGATTTATTGAGTAGTTTACACGCAAAAGCACATGACATCTAAGTACTAGTTATAATGAATTGAAAGTTATATATCTATCGATTTGATTCATATATTTTTACCATGCTTTTATTTGCTTGGGTTGTGTCTATGTATGTAACGGAATCTTCGAACTCGATTTTTATCCGCTTTGAACGGTCCGATTAATGTAAAATTTTGAACAATTATCAAGAACCGATGACAATGCACGATTTTAATCATTTTATCCCATTCTCCTCATCAGGATCGTCAGGAATCAGGATTAACGATTTTCCTTGTGCAATTTTAGCGTGGCTTTTAGTTTTTAAACTATAATTATTATTTATTAATACAGTGCAAGTTGTACAATACAATAGTTTAATACATGTAGTAAACGGGCATACATCAACTGATAGTAAGTGATTACTACCGCCGATGGACATCTGTAACCCTAGATTTGATTTCTACGAGTACCTGAGGTTAGCCATATATGTTGCTAGTCCTGAGAACTAAGTTAAACACCTCGGATTAGTATTTCTTCTTACCACACGCTTCAAATCGGAACATAGCAGTGCCTTACACTGAAGTAATTACACAGAAATGGGTGAGACCACGAAACAATAAATATAGTCGGATAGACGGACAGACAACGGAAGCTTAGTAAATAGGTTCCAATTTTACACTTTAAGTACGAAACCGTAAAAAGTATATATAGCATACATATAGTTTTGATTAAACGAACTTATTTTTCGTTATATGCATAAATTAATATAGATGGTATCTAAAAAGTACATACAAGTAACGACTTCGTATGTTCCTTTACCCTCCACAGGCATTACAAGTAGTTCTCCACTTATTTCATAGTTTCCACTCATAGAAATACTGGGGCAATCCAATTCGTAGACAAACTTTAAGGCGTCGAAATTTAGGCTGAAAACATTATTTTATTAAAACAATTATAATATGTAGTTTTTTTAAATACTTTTAATCACCGATCACAGATGAGTTGCTGTTTCTAAGGGCTGTGCTCGTAACTTCACATTTTATCTTATATATAAAATTCTCGTGTCACATGTTAGTTACCGTACTCCTCCGAAACGGCTTTACCGATTTTCAACAAATTGTATATGCATATTCAGTAGGTCTGAGAATCGGTTACTAGCTATTTTTCATACTCCTAAGTGATAAGGGTTGTTCACCCTTACACATTAATAATAACGTTGTGTAGTCATATGAATAATGACTACACAATGTTTGCCGAGTCAGTTTGTAATAATACAGACGTAGCAAACGAGCATGCAGTCCACCTGACAGCAAGTGGTTCTTGCCGCCTATGAATATGTGACATCAACCCCAGATATGATATAAGTCTTGAGGTCGGCCGCAGATTTTCGCCGTGTATCTTTAAGGAAAATCACATTTAGGCAGAAAAAAGTGTGGGGATTGTGCCGAAGGAAACGTACCACATGGGGTTCTTGAAAATCAACCAGCAATATCTAAGACAACCAACGTATCCATATCCTTACATTGACTTAGAGTGAAACGCAAGACCTGCTATATGCTAGAAATAGGCTTGGCGGTACTTACTTACTACTCTTCAAAACGCAGTTCTTGAATCCACTTGTAGAAGTGTTAGTAAATTTGTATTTCAATAGTGGGATTTCGCCTTCAATGGCCTCTTGGTAGATTGGATCTGCACTGTTTACACCTCTGGATGGTACCCCCCCAACCACTACAGGAAACGCGTTGCCAATGGCTCTTGATAGACATGCACGGTCTGCCTTTCTGCATGGTCCTAATGTAGCTGTAAATGAACATTAATTAGTTAACAAACGCTTATGTTGAATTATTGAGCCAGTTACTTCGTTAGATAGGTTATTTTCTATGTAATGGAAAAAATGAACAAGAATATACTCGGTCAAATCAGAAGACAATCGTTAAAAAGTTGACGTAGTCTTAACAGTTGTGTCCCTGCAATTAGGGTAGCAATATAAAATAAAATAATAGCAAATTTACAAATTATTAATATATTTTTATATTATTATATATGTAATAAAAAATAAACTTATTTTAATGAATACTTTCCTGGCAAAGCTCCACAAATATATAACAGAGTTAAAAAAATTGGACGAAACATTTTTGTACTTGTTCACTTGATATTCAAAAATTTAATGTTGCTTTTTTATTCGGGGCCTTATATATAAGCCGTAAAACTAAGAACACGTTCACCCAGGATGGTTTTTATAGTGTTGTCGTTTTTGGACATTGACTTTGAATATTTAAGATAATTTGTTTAAAAAAAGTTGCAAAAAAAGCGACGCCGACTACTTTCTGGTATCTCTTTATCGCTCGGTTTAATAAAAAAAGAACCGGACGACTGTCAAAAATTAAAATATTTTTTTATATATTTATAATTGCCCTAATGTTAGTAATGCGGTTCTCATCATGTTTTTTCTTATAATATGTTAAATATATTTAAATTAATCAAAAACAAAGCCAGAGGTGTCGTTTATTTGTAGTGGTCACCTGTTATGAGTGGCGGTCATCTTAAGCTTTTCTCAACACCTCAATATCTTGTCGTAAGGGAGATACTTTTCCGAGGCATTCCAGCTCCGTGGTAGCGACGCCTCTTTCGCCAACCTCAAGTAGGAAACTCATATTATCGGAATTTGATTACAGATGGCCACGGACAGTAGGCTCTTAATAAATGCTCGTCTGCTACTTCTTATATTATAAAAAATGTTATTTCGTAGTTGAGTAGAGTTATCGCTTTTTTATATTATAGAAGTAATAACGACGAACGAGCATGTAGTCCGTCAAGTATAGAGTAAAATTAATCCTAGATCAGATTGGATTCTTTAGGCCGGTCACAGATGCATAACTAGACTCTTAAGCACATATTTGGAATGCCTCAAAGAATATTATTTCCCACACCAGAGCCTTCAAACCAGCACATAGTAGCGCTGAACACTGCTGTTATTAGGCACACAATTGTGTGGCGGTTTGGCCTGAGTCAAATCACAAAGGGTTCTACCACCTTTAAACATGGCTAATTGGTCACGGTGGCTTATCCTGTGTCATTTTAATTTTTCAAATTAATATGTGTTATGTAAGTAATAAAACAATATTCTTGTTAAAAGGAAGTTTAAATTGTTTATAATGTTCCAAATTAAAATTCAAAATTAAAATACAACAAAGATAAAGTAACATTTTTACACGAAACTTATGCATATGTTTTGGGAAGGGTTAATGATTATAAGACTACCAATTTAACTTGCATTTTCTTTGTTATTGTGTCAATTAGTCAAATTTTATGAAGTAGATAGTAGAAGCCAGTTGTAGACAGTAGAGCAGAAACCGTGGATGTAATAATGAAACTTAAGAAAAATGACATTATATTTCATTTTTCTAAAATATAAGTTTCCATTATATTAGAACAAGAACAATATATGAGTCTAATTAACATTATTTTCTTTCATCGTCACCATCCCAAGTTCTTTTTTATATACATACTTATTATGGGAATATTATAAGGAATCTCAGAGATTACCTACCCTAATAAGTGCCTGTACAAGGATACTGAAAAATTTGTTCCAAACTCCGTTCAAAAGATCGCAACAAAAGATTTTGTTTCCATTTTCTATAAAACAGAAAAGGTAAAACGAATGAAGATAAGGTCTTAAATTAGAGCGGGCGAACGAATTTCACGGAGGCTGTATTGAAAAAATTAGGCTTCTTATCAACCTTGTACAGGGGCTGTTGAAAGATTGAATATAAATAGAATTTGGCGAACTTAAGTTCAGATAACGTACACAAATTTTAAGGCGAGCTCCTATCCTGAGATAAGAGGGAAGTTTCAACAAAATGGATCGAGTTTTATCAGATTTTCGTTGAATTTGTTCGCGGATACACATTGAGGGACGATATCGCATAAAGTTTCCTCTTTATGTGAGGAATTTTAATTAAAATAAATCTGGACCCTTAAAAGTTGGGTCGGAGTTGAGCGAAACTATCGGTTTCGTTTACTTTATATCCGGAAAACTTCGTATGTCTACGTTTATTTGTGTCTTTGATGTTTGATGTAGTTTGAAATAAAGCTGCCAGTCACGGGACAATAAATCAGATTAGTTTGTTATCTTCAGTTGATATTTTTTTATTTTAAATTAATTGGGTTTAATCTAATAAGTTAAAATGGTCACGGCTGCCTGCAGACAGGATAGTCCTACCTAAGACTAAGCATCCTGCAAGTAAATTAGCCTTGTTAGACCTTAAAACCCATTGAGTGTGTTATTCTTCTTCAAAAATAATTCTGCAAAAGTTCGAATAAATGTTAAATTTTGATTTTGTAATAAACACAATCTATTAGTAGATATTTCTATGTAAAATTTTAATGTCAATTTAAATCAATTATTTCAGAAGCTTTCGATATTTTTTTATTTAAAAATGTTTTATTTCAAAAATTGGTTCATAGGTACCGGTTAAAGAATAAATGCTTTGATATCCTTCAAATAAAATCATAATTATTTCAAGCGCTGATCGATATGACGTTCTGGAGATTAATTAACATCAACATTAGTTATAAGAGTCAAGAAAAACAATGTAAGGAAAATACTCTTGAGAGTTATCCGTATCTCACATAATAAAATGTATATATTAAACATAAGAAAACATCGTTAACTTGGTCAAAATATTACTGATAGGAAGCAACGCCATCTATCCACGAGTGGCAAAACTACAACGTAATACAGCCTTCCGACGTAGCAAATTGTTGCGAATTGAGTGCGCTGATGTAAAACCAGCTTGTTTGCGGATTGCTATAAGTAATATTTTGCTGATTTTACTAGTTTGTTTGAAGTAATTCTTGAATAATTATACGGGATTATTTTCTTTTTATTTAGAAATGATGTATCTTCATATTAAGTCATCCTTATAGACGCGTTCTGCTCATGGGACTATGATTTTGTGGATGCCAACGACACACAAAAATGTACTGAACATACACAAAGACAAATATAAAAATACTCCGAACCAGAACAGAAATTCATCATTATGTTGTTGGCCAGTCAGGACTCGAACCCGGAACCATTGAGCGATATAAAGCGGTATTCGGAGGACCGTTCTGCCACATGAGTTTTTGATTTTTATTAAAACTAAATGACTGAATTATGTTCTTTAATGAAAAGTCAGAGTTATCATCTTGATTTTCAAACATTAATGAATGGTTGGATTTAATTTAAGGTTTTTGAAAAAAAAAATCTTTTTAATTTTGGATCATCACAATTTCAAATGCGCCAGTTCAATTGCCTCATTTTATTTTATCGCATTTACCTGACTAATATATTCTTTTTTTCGGTCGACATAATATACATAATTTGTAATTTCATAAATTTAAAGTCAGCCTGTTAAGACCCAATCTTAAAGAAATTACAAAAAAAATACTATTCATAAAAATAGTTTACAAATAATCTTCTTCACTGTGTTGCATATCTCTACCAAACTTATTCTAGGCATCAATGTCATTCACCAAAGAACATCTCCCCATTCTATTAAAATTCCCATTTTAACATATCGTCAGCGTATAAAATCGAAACCGTTTATTTATAAAAGCATTTTACAATAAATTGCAGAATCCCATTAACTGCGCAAAAACTCTCTTTATGAGATGATGTGTGGCCTGCGCGTACGCAAGTTATTGTTCCGTAATCCCTATGGGTTGAACAAAAAATTGTGGGAACTATCACGTTGTGGGATAGTGACGTTAGAATAATTATCGATAAATAGATGACTCAATTCTGAACTTACGACTCTAAACATATATTGAGAGATATATCCTTATAGTAGAGAAATATATCGTTTGGTGGGCTAAGAATTCCGAGATCGATTTTTCCGTTACGTAATATCCCACTTACGAGCACGAGGCTTAATGTGAGGGACATTAAGGAGAGTGTAGGTCATAATCCACCGCGCTGACTTTTTGGTCATTTTAAATGTCAGACTTCACATAACTTAAATTTTATTTTTAATCTCATATGTGTAGGTTTCTTCGCGGTATTTTCTTTCACCTATAATGCAAGTGATACTAATTTGTAATACACATGTATCAAATAATTTGTGACGTAATTGATTAGGCTATATATCTAATAAGGCAAGGCTGAAACTGTGAATGCCGAATTTTGATTCCATTTCTGAGTGTATCTGAATTTTATATTATACGTTATCACACTGTTTGTATGAAGTAGTACATTTTTTCTTAAAATTATATTCCACATCAAACGTAATCATGTTTCCACAAAATGCAACGTTTCGTCGCCTCGTATCATGTTGCGTTGTTTAATGTGATGTAGTGCTCGATACTAAAACATCGATACGTCCAGCCCTAATAGCCTCTAAACTGTTCAGTTGGCATAGATTCGGCTGAATAATAACGCGCCCACCTCAGTCCCATTCAGCCCACATTGACAAAAGCGTGGCAAATACCCATTATTAATGTCGCAGCGGCCTGTCAACATGGACTCGTATGAGTTGATTATTGCTGCGTTTTGGTTATTTATACAAATTATTTGTAGTAGTTTATTTACACTTCTGATATATGTGAGATTTTGTCTATTCCTTTTGTCTATGAATGAACCAATAAGCATAAACATGTACGTATTATTTATGTATAGCAGTAAATGATTTTTATGATAGGATTAATAAATGTGTCAGAATAAAAAATAATAATAAAATGAAAAAACAACATAGAGGCATGATAGCATTAGTTCAATCACATTATTTTTAAAATATTCGTTAAAACTATCAACCATATTAAATTAAACAAATTATTAATAAAATACATTATTAAATTTCGTATTACGGTAGCCTTTTATTATTTTTCTACATAATTAAAAAAAATATTTAAATGCGTGTCTTATACTCTAGGGGCAAATTCCCTGCTTTGTATGTCAGTTGTTGGTTCCACGATGCATACAAAGGATTTTTTTCTCTATCCAATAGTATAATAATCAAAACAGTCTATAAATAACACACGCCCATTCTGGGTACAAAATGAGATTGCCCTTGCAACTCTGGGGGTATCTTTGATTGTTAATATTTTCACAAATAAACCTTACAAATCTGATAATAAAGTGTGCTCCTCGTTTATCTCAAAACATACCTTAGAGTTTAATTATTATCATCAGTTAGGTTGTGTTAGTATAATACATAGGACTTAAAAGACGTTATAGGCCTAGAAAGGGGTTTCTATCATTCAATAATATAGAGCATTATTGTGTGTTTTATAATAAAACAGATTATACATTTTATTTGGAAGTCCTACTCGGTATCTACTGGATTTAATCTTAGTCTTTTGCAATATCCACGGGCCGTTACGAAATACAGTTGTTCTAGGTGTTGATGAAATTGAAAATAAAACGTACCTTTGTTAAACGGTCTCCATGAAACTAAACCACAAGATTCATGGTAGCAGAGAAACAAGTGTGGTACTGGATTCTCCATTGTAGATACCTTTAAAATATAATTACGTTAGGGTCGTGATGAATGCACCGGCACTCCGGTTTTGGATTGAAACACCTGGCAAAAACCTTGTTATTACAAGTACTTATCTTTCACGAAGTTATTGCGAATGTGATATTCATTTTACGTCTTATCGGAGCTAAAGTAAAATATCTTTAGACCCGAACGTCAAAAGTTAACAAAAGTTGTCAGAATGAAACGCGACGACATCTAGAACAACATCAATTTCTTTGTAAACATCTAGGGAAGTTTATTTAAGGGTAGCAAAAAAATTGCGGTCGGGTCCCAAAGCTTTTCTTGCAGTGATTAATCCGGACGATAAGAGCCACAAAGACTTACAAATGTGTGCCGAACAGATTCAAGATTGGAAGCGGATAAACTCACTTTTGAGGTAGAAAATGTTTTTTGTTGGTACATATCTGTAATCTGTGTTTGTCGCACGTGTTTGGACTGGCGATTATGTCTCGGTCGCCGGTAGTTTCTGTAATGGTTGCTCCCATCTTGATGTTATCTTCGTCATAGTCGGGTGACATCTGAGGTAAGGATTGCATAAATAACGCGTAATATCGCCGCAAATGTTGCGACAAATGCTAAGAATGACGGTTGGGAGAAATACGAAACATCCATTTGCGTAAGTTATGTGTGTCGCTCGCTAGTAGGTATATAGTACTGTAGGCGTTTTGATACCAGCTGAATAAGTATGTGCGAAATAAAACTAGTCAACTCTTAATGTATCGTGCGGTATGTGTGGATGAAAACTTAAGTCGATTGTTTTATAAATTTTTTTTTACTCCATAAAACAAAATCTTCTAAGTCACCAAATTTGGTTTAATTTAAACTGCAAATGAAATAAATATATTACATAGAATAATGAAAAAGATTTATCCACAGAAAAAAATCTATAAACTTCATTTTAATATTTAGAAACAGGTTAAGCAGAAAATATTATTTCCAAATGCTCCATCAACTTTTTAGTTTTAATTTCACAAATTTTAATAATATAGTTTTTTCTTTGTATATATATAGTATGTAAATTACAATATTTTGTATTTGTTATTGATCCTATCAATCGTGCTTTATAATGCCTGTGTCAGCTCGACCTCATACAAACTCACGCATCATTATGACGTCTTTTACGAAATAATCTTTGAACTTACACCAATTCTCTGAACACTAGGAACAAAACTCTCATTCCGACATTAATTGCTCATAAGGACACGCGTCGTGTGTGGCTTGATCGCTGATCAAAATCACGATAATGTCCTAAAAACTTATGGGACATAACCGGCTTGTCGTACTAACGATGGGTTAGCTATAAAATATACTAACGGATTAGCTATAAAATACACAGAACGTAAAGAGCAGTTTTAGTAGTTTTAGCGTAGTAGTTAAGTCGGTACTTAAAATCAAGCATAATCTCAACTTCTCAAAATCCGTATTGGTAGGAAGATGCTACATTGGGTATACATTGATGTTAAAAATTTAATCAAGAAAATATGGAAAGCTAATTTCTTCCATCTGACAAATTGCTATGACAAAGTGATTGAAGCAAAAAAAAATTATGACATTAGCTACGGCTATCTTTTGAGCCAAGAGATCATAAAAATTGTTTGGAATATCATTTACCCATGTGATATAAGTAATTGATCAAATGCTTTATTGATTTAATTCGCTTTTCGCTGGTCGTTTTTACTACGACAATAAGTTTAAATTCTTGTGGCTTTGCGTCACGATGTCGTTACATGCAGTCGTTGTCCCAAAGCTTGATTATCTTTGTACAGTGATAGACCGTGAACTTAGTAATTGCTCGTTGGGACCACAGATTAAGTGAACGACATCCCTTTTAAACTTCGGGTGGTATTGTGCTTTGAGTTGATGGTGTTGAGAAGTATGGTATTGACAAGAGATATTTTTGGAACTATTACTGCCACATAATAATGTTTTTGGGTTATACTTTTCATTGCTTAATTGTGATAAATAATAATGTAGACAGTTTCTAAATTTAATATTTTAAAATGAATAATGAAGTTACTTCCCAAAATAATAGTTTATCTTTTTTTGAATATTATGTTTCTTGGAGTTCATACTGCTTTAGTGTTTTGCTAGTGTATAACTAGAAAACGTCATGCGTTTAGAGCTAATCAATACTAATTGACATTAATTTGTCTCTTTGAATGAATTTTACGGCAAATAGATTCATAATACTGACATTATTAAGCTAAACAGCGGATGATTTGCAGACGCACAACGTACCCACTGCTATTGTTACTAAGTAAATACCATTTTTGGCTTAAAGAGACCGGAGATCCATTGTGAGAGTTTCTTGCGGATGACAGTCTATATAAACAGTCTTGAGGCCTATTGTCACAAGCATTAGACGAAGTCCTTTAATCCATTGAAAACAATTTCGCACGAATTGTTCTGCACCGTTATTGTCAACGTTTGTTTTGTACTTTGTTCAATCGCTCGTCCAATCCGAACTGAACTGAAGACTTTCGAAGATGAGTCTGTACCAACTTTTGATTATCCCAAACAATGGGATTAGAAATTATTTCAGTTCGGAATGACGGACTCTGGAACAACTCGGGCTTTACTTTGGTTAATTGAAATTCGGAATAAGTTGTTCAAAACAGAATTTTGATTATTCCGTTGATCTTAGACGATTTGCGTTAACAGATTTAAGTGCGTAATCGATATTTATTAGAAACAATTGAAGTTCCCGAATGTAATTGGCAATTCAATTATGATTTGGCTTTCCTTTCAATTCTTGGAAAGCGTAATTTAAAAAAAATATACCAAATTATATAACTGTTCCATTCAACGGGATTAAAGTGGTTTTGGAAATAGTGCGGTTAATTGAAATTCCAAATAAGTTGCAAAAATGGAATTTAGATAATTCCCTTGAAGTAAAAGTGATTAATGATGATTTACTCATTATAATTAATGATATAATTATTGATTGTTTCAAAGATGGTGCACGTTTATGTTGTAATTCAAAACAGATTAAAAAAATGTCTAATGATTAAATCATGCGCGTTAACTTTAACTTTTCCAACAACCACATCAAATTATATCTACGTTAGCATCCTATTGGCATCGAAAATGGTCACAATTATTTTTCTAATGCACAAAAGATGGTGCTGTACATATATAAACCTACCTCTATAGCTTAAGATAAATAGGAACCAGTGTATCTACAAATACTGCTACTGATTAAGAAGAACGATAAGATGGAAATGGATGTGGTGATTTCACGTACATATGGCAACTGTACGTTTTCATAGGATCTCATTCGTTATATTGACGCGATCATTTAGTAGTGCCGTTGAGAAGCAATACGTCGCAGTTATTAGGACTATTAGTGGAGACTAGCTGTCGCCTGCGACTCCACTTAACTGGCGAGGTTCTATTTGATATATATATTTTTTCGAATCACTTAAATTACTATCGGAATATTGCTCCGATTTTATTGAATTTTATCGTTGTGCTGTGGTGTAATATGAGTATTACCTATAATTATTTAGGTGCTCCAACTATGTAGTTTGTGAATCACATTTTTTTTACGATATCAGTTAAAAATCCTATTCGGCATGTCCTATTAATACAAATTATTTTCAAAGGATCAAGGATGCACGATTTACGGTTGGAATTAATTAATTTCTAGAACAATCTTTAAAATATTGTAAATAATACTAATTGCTGTATTTATTTTATTAAATTACTTCTTATCTTACGATTACATGTAAAGTGACAATTTTACATATAGATATTGAAATGAGACAAAACTCGTTAGAAAAACATTAGAGCTTCCTGTACATCATATCGCTAAAGATTGCTAATATTCTCTTAACTGCCCTTAAGATACCTGAACCGTCTATATCTCAGCACATAAATACCAGAAACTATGAGCAACGATAAGTTAAATCATTGTACTTTTTTATGAATGATAATTTTTGATCGAAATATCTTGTCTAATTTGGAAAGTAAGACTTGTCTATGTGTAGTATATGGAATGGTGAAAGATACCTAATACGAGCTATGATTGTCGGAAACTATTCTGAAAACCTTTTTTTTTAATTTGTATACCCTAGTGTTATTTGTTAGGGAAGCAAAGTTTTCTTTGCTTTTCACACTAACCTGGATACCCTAACGGTCTCAACTTTTAAACGTTACAAATAACCGCAAAAAACTGAAATAAAGTCAGAACTTGCGAACAAATTGTTGCCGTATAAATATAGCTTAATGTGCCGGCAACCGGACATAGAACTATGAAATTATTCACGGCTTATTCTTTGAATAAAATCCGCTGAAAGCGTTTTATAGCCGTAGAACCAACTTGCGATGTAAACAATGTTAGCAGGTGACCTAATTTTAAAACAATGCCGATTTGTAATTGGAGAATTTGGACAATAGAACGAATAGTACTGAATTGTAAAAAAGTTACAATTTTTTTTACAATAACGAAGGAGCAGATGAACATGCAGACCACCTGATAATGGATGGTCAGATACAGATGCGCCGCTACCCTCCAGAACTTAGTTGGAATGACTCGAAAATTATGTTTTCCTTACCACACCCTTCACTAACACATTAGGCAGAATAAGTGTGGCGGTGGTGGTGCTGGATTCGAACCACAGAGTTTTCTACCACCTTTCAAAAACAAAATTCAATTAAATGCATTCCTTATTCAGTCACAGGTTTAAAGAAAAAATACGCGTACGAAAAAATACCACGCGTAAGTTACGCGCGTGTAGTTAGAATTTTTATAGAAGAACGCATCTTTTATGTAAGCTTTAAATATTTTTCTTTATACGCGTAGTGAGGCCTTTATATAGGTCACGTTACACTCCAGTTATAAAACGTAATAACCGCTTTTTATTTAACCCTCATTAAAATTGTTCATTAAAAGTATTGCGGGCCATAAACGTATTTGTTTACGGCCTCAGTTTCAATTTAAAATGCGTGTTTATTTGAGTTGAACCGATAATTTTGTAACCGTTATTGTTGGAAACCGCTACTGTTATTTGGGACCAATTGTTTTTGTGTAATCACTGCAGTTAAATCCGACGTTTTATTTCAGTGGTGTGTGTATTAAATATTTGTTGGAAAAATTAATCGTTTGTATTTTGGTTATTTTTTTTATTTAAGTTATACTTAAATCTGAATAAATCGAAACGCCTAGAGTAAAAAAAGTATCGCCTAAACCAAGAGTATGAAAAACACTTAGTTATCGTGATGGAAACCTAACCTTTCTCACTCTGAGGGGAGATCCGAGTTCATCAGAACAGTAATGATTAGATGATATCAGCTTTATTGTTTATAAATATTGTCCAGTAACATGACTGGCCTGAGCAGACCGTGACCGTAACATGGTGGGGATCGACCCTAACGCCTAATTTCAATTGTGTCCAATGGAGCGTGTTCACGACCGTGACTAAACGCATAGCCTTCTTGTTCGGTATTTTATGTTTATTCTGTCTTAGCGTAGATGTCCGGTTTTTACCGGGCGGTCGATAACCGTAAATCCTTCTTTTTAAAGAGACAGTAATTTTAAGTGTTGTTCTATGCAATTCATTTGACGTTCACGATTTTGAGATGATTTTGAGACGATTGTGAGATGTATGTAACTATGAAAAGTAAATCACTAATACGATGCAGCTTTTAGAATCAGAATATACCACCGCTTAACATTGCTGCAGTCATAGGTATGTAGTATACTATTCATGGAAATGGGGCCGCATCGTCCAAAAAAATCGTCCACTAGGTCTAAAATTAGGTTTCCAATTAAATAAAGTAAGGTCAGGCGATCAATTCTAAAGAGTTATGTAATTGTTATTCAAATACTTGTAGCAATTAATTGGCCAAACGTTGCCAGACTCTCTAAAGTAAGTAGTTTCGATGAAGCTCATCTTTCATCATCATCATCATCAACCCATTACTGTCCCACTCATCTCATCTTTACCTTACATTATATCTCATTAAATTAAAATTATGAACAATAACTTTATTTTACCGTATTGTTTTGTTTGTTATTTGTTAGGCGTACTAGAATTATACCGTTTTATTGCGCAGTTGCAGTTACAGCGAACAACATCGTTAAGCATATTGGGAAACTGTAAGCCTTCAATTTTGTGTAAGCATTAGTTTATTTGTATTATTCGATCGTTCCTATGCTAGAGTGCTATCATAAACGTGCTTACCTCGCTATCCAGCGTAAGCCTTGGAACCCCTCTCTCCCCGTGTTTATACCAAAATAGGGGGAAATGAGGGTGAAACTATTAGTTTAGAGGGATCAAAGTATATTGGTGCATTTCGTACACGGAGCACGTTTAGCAATTAATTGGAGATGCGACTGTCCAGTTCATTAGAGAATACAATTGCAGTGTACTGCCATTGAGTGGCGCAATTAATTGTACATGCATATTTCGTAGTTGCTTAGTGACTGTTAATGTGACGGAATGTTCAGTTGGCTTCCTTTTTCATTGTAGTAAAGCTAAAAGAAATTAATAAAAAAACATTAGGTTTTTGAAATTGAATGAATATTATTATATTAATAACAAGCATATTATTTTATACTTTAAAGTTTATTATTCTTGTGTAGGAATAGTATTGACTTCAACATCGGGATGTCGAGATATCCCTACCTGTCTTACGAAAGTAACGATGTGATCAGCCTCTGATAAAACTTTTGTGTGTTAGTGTTGGTGGCTGATAGTGACATTATTGGTAAAAAGTCGATGGGAATTACGACTTTTTTGGTGCTACTATGTTTTTATATAAATTGTTTAGGTTTTCAAAATAAATGAAGTTGAGTGAACTGATGTGAATAAAATGAGGATAGCGTGACATTGCATGATACTGATATATAAGGTTCGAGACAAAATAAAACCATTCTAAAAATAAGATTTCTGTTTAATTAGTCTTGTTGAGTACATTCCAACGGATTAATTGGATCGGATCAAATTCAGCGACTGATCTTATGACTTCTGTTTTAATATTAGCCTGTTACATATCCTTTAAGCATTTTGGACTTTACTATCTATCTCGCTGGGAACATAATCAGCTAGCTGGCGGTATCAATTTATGAAACAAATTAATGAAATAGGCCTCTCGTGTGCAATTCAAACACGTCCATAGTAGAGAGGAGAGCTAACACTCTTGTTGATTGATTTATTGAGAATTCCACTAGAGAAGCGCTTTTTCAATAATTCCCCAGTGCGCTTATATTTCGAGTTTTTTGTTGGATAGTTACTTGGTTCAGAATACTTTAAATGTCTTGTGGCGCATAGATATATAGGTACCTAGATTGTTGACTCGTAATTTTTTAAACATATATCTAGTTATATTATTATCGGTATTATTATCTTTGCGTGAATTTTCTATCCAAGAAGGATATGAGACTATTTAGAAATAAAAAAAAATACATAACAGAATATTTAATTCATGAATTGTTTATGACATAAGGTACATGACTTTATATCTGTCATGTATTTTTTTTTTATTTTTATTACAAATACTTCCAGTCAAAAATAAAAATAAACTAAGAAACTTAGTAAACTAGTGAATAGTTTTCATTTCAAAATATGTAGAAGCATGGGTGAAGCTGCGCGCTTATCCTTGTATAGAATAATTATATAAGAGTAGTGAGTAAAGTTGCAAAAACAGTTTCCGGAGACCCAGAGTCCATCCTGTTATTACACAAGTTTCGATCGCCTTTCTTATAATATCTTGTAAGTGTTTACCTCCGGGACCCAGTTGTTTGCTTGCCTCACTCACTTATTAGTTTATATTAGGATACTTTCTTGGCACATGACAGTAAATTTATCGGGAAACGAATAATATTAGAAGCAACGTTGTTTATTTCTGCCATTAATAAATTAATGTAGAGTGCTGCTTTAAATAACAGTTTTATATATCGATAGAATATAATTCGGGATTACTAGCACCTTCTGTTTAAAAATAAATATTTATTTATATTCGAATTAATTAAATTTTAAAGATACTTTACAGTAGCTATAGGCCGCACCAAACTGTTAGGCCGCTATGAAGTTGTTGCGAGCAGGTGTAGTCATACAATTTGCTATGCGACGCAATTCATTTCTATATTCAGAGCGGACTAGCAGTTTTATGCGGACCAAACTATATAATCTAGTTAAACTAATAACGTTAGTTTTATCATTCTTACAATTATCTTTAAGAGCCGCTGAGTGGAGCAGAGATTTTGAACAGTGACACATATCTGATTTACCTGCGTTTCTCATAGAGATGATCCGTCTATGTCAATCTCTTTGTTAGGACGCGTTTAGAGGAACCGAACATGGTCACATTGTTGCCATAGTACGAGAGTCGACTGCGTGATGTCCATGCTCATTCTTATCATCATTATCAAAATATCTTTTAACAGATAATTATTCGAAATATGAAAATTTGGTTGGAAGTAGTTTATATTCAATTTAAAATTATGACTTAAGTTAAAAATATGAATCTTAAATACATTGTTTGTATAATATGTTTTGTTTATCATTCCTTGAACTGAAATATAAAGCGTATATAATTATAATTGATAATTTCAATTGTAATTAAAAAGGACAAAGGAAAAGTTTGTCTAAAGAATAGGTACTTGCGATCATGTTTTGGTGGACGATGTACCGTAATGTTTCCTTTGATAAATAATTAATTTTGTAGTATAAAATAGTTTTGGTTAGTAAACAGACAGATTAAAGAGCCATGCAGTCGGATCTTAGACTACGATGGTTCTGAGGATGAACAAAACGGTTCATATAACTAATGACTAGACGACGAAATGACTCAGTGCCGAGGTGGGAAAGGGATTGTCAAGAATCCAATATGGTATGGAGAATATGTATACTTTTGTGTAGTACCTTTATTTGTATAAAAGCAGTGATAGCCTAGTGGTTAAGAAACGCGACCTCTCGATCGAGGGGTCCGAGGTTCAAATCGGAGATTTACAAATTTATGTGCGTATTAGAAATTAATTATCACTTGCTTAAACTGTGAAGAAAAACATCGTGAAGATTTATAAAAGAAAACTTAAAGGTATGTGAAGTCTACCAATCCACACTTGGCCAGCGCGGAAGACTATGGCCTAATCTCATTCTGAGAGCAGACACGTGCCCAGCAGTGGGACAGTAATGGGTTGATGATGATGACCTTTATTTGAAAATATTATTTTGCTATCAATGAAATTAGACAATCTAAGACCTAATTGGGGATTATATGTCATCCCGAATACCTATATAAATTTCTTTAGGATATAAACAATGAAATTATTTACATTTAATTAAAAAAAATTACAAAGTAAGAGTCCTACCTGCTGTCGATCTCGAGCGCGTAGCTACCCCTAAGGATAAAGTTGGACTTGGAACACCACGGATATATATGTCATCCTTACCACAACATAAAAAGGTGTGTGTAAGAAACAACTTTAAACATAAAAAATGTACCTAACAATACGTCTCCACATATTCCCTGTCCACACGACACGCTCAGCTAGATAAAGATACAAGTAAAACAATAATTCTTTTCATTACCTCCTAGCTTTTATTTCACGACGGTATGAATGGTACGTCTTCATATCGAGACAGAAAAATCCCTGTGGGACGCTTTACCGCTCTTTATGTCCTTTATACAATGTAACGTTATTAAACCGTGGCTATTACTATATAACTATACTTTATATAGTTACCAGGATAAGCTTAGTATTCCTTTCCACTAGTGATGTGCGTGATACCTATTTCTGCCTCATAACAGCAGCATTAAGTGCTGCTGTTTTCTGGTTTGAAAGGTGTGGTAAGGGGGACATACTTTTCCGAGGCGTTTCAGCTTAGTCCTCAGGGGTAGTAATCCTATCCGGGGTTGATACAGATGTCAATGGCCGGCAGTAGTCACTTACTATCAGCTGGACGGCATGCTCGTCTGCTACTCATCTGTTATAAAAAAAATCTAAGCTATGAATGTTTGTCAAATCCTCTTATAAGATTGCTTGATTTTCATTGTAACTTAGCTTATGTTTTTTTTTATATGGAGGAATGCGAGCTAAGGATTAGAGCAGATGCGAGCGTTGTAGTTATTTTATTTTCATAGCACATTTTTCACCTAGCTAAGCTATCTAAGTCAAGTGTTTATATAGAGGAATGCGAGCTAAGGATTGGAGCTATGGTTAGGAGCGGCGTAGCATTTTCATACTAAGGCTTAGCTTAGCTTTGACCTCGCACACCGCTTAACCACCTTACACATCAATGGTGAAGGTATCTTTACGCTTGTCTTGGTAGAGCGTCATTAGTTCTCTAACAAGTAACTGTATAGCACTGTAACTTTAAGTATTATTTAAAATATTCAGACAGTTTCACAAACGTATAATAGTAACATTCTGTGTGTTTGCTAATAACTTAAACTTATCTTGAATTAATTACCAAAGTGGATGTATTTCTAGGAATGCTTCCGAACGTAATAATTATGGACTCGGTGATATTATATGATGTTAAATTGGCACTTTATAAAATATAAAATATATGGTATCTAGGATATCGGAATTCGGTCGTGAAGTGTTACAGAATATTAACACTTAAGTGTTACTACACTATCAATGGTATTGTTACTCTGTGTGTCTTAGTGTGTTCTGTATTCTTATTATGAGATTTTACGTTTTTAAAAAACTGACTGTTTTCGTATTTGTTTACGTATTTCCCATAAATTGCTAATTAGTTCTGATACAGTCCGCTAGAGGCGCTGATTGGATATGTATGGGAAAATACACGTAAAAAAATAAAGTAAGTATACGTAAAAAAAATACAACCAGTCATTTTTGTAAAAACTGGGTACTGTTTTTGCCTTATTGCGTTTGGTATGTTAGACCCCAAGCTTATTAACTTATTATTCCAAAGTTCCTTTTACTGTCTGCCTATCTCTCTTTATAAAGGGACCTACTAATAGTTCAACCTACTTTTGAAATGAACACAAATTAGCGTCACTCATTCTTGTCAGAAACTTCTAGAACAATCACGCTTTAACGAAGCTATTATGAGCCGTGAACTCACTACCTCAGACGCACGCGATATGCTTTTTGGAGCAAGATATTAGTCTTAATTTTACAAAAAATATTTTACAAATATTTTTAGTATAGGTTATACTTGTCGCGTTATGTAATTACCGTAGATAAGTATCTTACCGCCTTGTAATTGAAGGAAGCCATTAAATGGCTTAAAGAGCTGATATTTTTGTCAGCCATTTAATGGCTGTGATGGTGTAATTTACGCGGAATAATGCGCAGTTAAGTGGTGCAAAAACATGAAATCGAAGAAAAAGTGCGGACTAATATCGTTTCATTCGTAAATGCTCTAAAAACTACATTGTTTAATATTTTTCAAACACGAAAATAGATGTCAGTGACAATTTCAATTGTCAAAACTGGTTAGGAGTGTGTAATCTTTACTAATCTGTCTTAATTGTACAAAAAATATTTAAAAATATTTTTTACTATAGGTAATACTTGTCGCCTTATATAATTACATACACTTTTTGGGTTGGATTACAGTGGGCGGCGGTGATACCAGAAGAAGGCGAGTAAACGCGCTTGCTACTTGCCTCTTTATTTTCCTAACTAGAGAATTACTATATAAACAGAACACCCTACTGCCTAGAAATATAGCCTAAATCACTACTACAATTTAGGCGAATACAACGATACTAGTTAAAATTCTTCTAGCCGTTGTGGTCACCGGGCAACCTAGAATAACACATACATATGTACAGTTACGAGCATAAATATATGACTTTGGGCATATGAGCAAAACTAACCCCCAAGAACGAGTTCAGTAATATCTGCCTGCACGAACGCAGTAAAAATATCTGACATTAAGAAACATCAAAAATATTTAATGACAATGTTCAACAAGTAATGATAGCATATTATTATTCTCATTATATTTCACCAATAATTCACGGGTCCTGAAAGAGTAAAAAGTTTTAATTTAATCCACAACCAAATAAGATTGTATTACTGTATATGCGAAAGGCACAAAGCAATTTTTCTTCAAATTGTGTCCTATTACCCTATATGTGCCTGTTCTATGAAGCTGTTCTTTAAACTGTTTGACACCTGATGGTTCGCGAAAGTTCCAAGTAGGGCAAGTGGATGGAATAAGCTATATCGATAGTTTTAAGAAATTGCTATGAAACGTAGTCATAGTTGAAGGGGGATTAGCCGCTGTTAGTTATATCCTGTTGAGTTCTGGTTGTAGGTACTTCCATAAGGCGATCTAATTTAATCCACTGAGGTTTAATCTTTCGGGGTAGCAACTGTTAACGATGGCAGAGGTCTAATGCTATTAGTTACTTCTATTTATCCAGAGGTAGACAGATTCTTTAAATATTTTACTTTTATAAAAAAGCGCTTTAACAAACGAAAAAGTCAAAAATATTTATTTTTATCTATACAGATGATAATTTAACATCGCAAATATCTTCAGACCGATCACATCGACCCAAAATTAAAACACGATATAAAACGGAAAATACCGACCACCCCATCCCTACACACAAATTACCGTCCCATCCCTAGATTGACGCGTTTGAACCGATGCCAGTGGAGACGTAATTACTTCGCGAGCAGTTTGTCAGCCAATTAAACACCTTTGCTTTATTAACAAACCGCACTGAGCGTAAATAGCGAATCAAAGGCTTCGCTGCAATTCGAATTGCTACTTCATTTACACCTCATAAAGGTTTGCTATCTTTATAAATAGGTGACAGATTACTAAAGTTTTTTTTTATAATATAGGAGTAGCAGATGAGCATGCAGTCCACCTAATGGTACGTGGCTTCTGCAGTCCATGGACATCTGTAATCAACCCCAGATAGGATTAGATATTTCTACCTGAGGTCGGCCACAGATGCGACGCTACCCCTTAGGGCTAAGCTGGAACGCCTCGGAAAAGTATGTCTCTCTTACCACACCCTTCAAAACGGAGCACAGCAGTGCCTAACACTGCTGTTATTAGGCAGAAATAGGTGTGGCGGTGGTGCCACCGGTGTCGGACCACAAAGGGTTCTACCACTCTTAAAGTGTGTATTATATTTGAGATATTATAGAAAAATGTGAACAGTTTTGTAGTAATGAGTAATAATAGCTCCTTAAAATTAGTCTGCACTTCGGAGGTCCCGTTCGATTTAGGCATCTTCGACTCTGGTGATTTGTTATAATCTGTATTATTAATTGTTACTTGATTTATGAGAAAACCTCTTATACCACCATCTTTGGGCCATATTTTTTTGTAAATTCAAAGCATAGTTAGGTACTGGGGTATAAATATAGTAACTTGGGTTACTGAAACGACCCTTCCATGTTAGGTGCCTCTACCTTGGGACACGAGCATAGAGTGATAAATTAATATAGTATTGGATCGAGTGAGACACTACATATTATACTATAAAATAGTAAAACATCTTGTACAATTACTATGAAAACTTAATATTAATAGAATTATAGGATTATTACTAAATGATCCCTATCCCGTATTAAAGAAAACAAATGAGATCTTATTCACATGATTCAGAACAAATCGGATACAAACACCCCACGTATCACACTCACTGATTCCATCTATATCAATACCAAAGTATCATCATATGTCATATATACCTACATATCGTACATTAAACCCGATTAGGGCGACCCTGTCACAATACGACCCAATGAATTTTGCATCTGTTTACACGGATTAAATTCGTACGGATGCCCAAAATTAATTAGTTCTACCTGGGACGTGTAAAGGAAACGGTGGTTCCGTAATCTTAAGGTTTTATTACACTCGTAAAAGGGATTTTAATTAAGGGCAGACTTTCCTCCTTTTAATAGAGATGAGTCCCTTGATGTGATGTGGCGGTCCTTTGGTACACAAGATTGCGTATCTCTACCAAAAGACCGGAATTACGATTGTTTGACGAATGCAGGTAATATTACCGACGAGTTTAATGGTACAATATTAACAATTTGTGGTCGTCATTTGGGTCGCTAAAAATACCGTTATTATTTATTAAATAAAATTGTTTTATTTTTATAGGTTCTATAGGCACTCACAAATTGTCTTTTTTATTGTTGTTAATTTGCTGCCAGATCTGATTGTATAATCTCGAAAGAACGATGAATTCAGAAGTAATGCTAAGGTTAAACGTACATTCGTTGGTTTGTATTTAGTCTAATTTGGATTAATTTTATTTTTTGCGTAGATCATACGAAATGAAGCTAAGTTACTGTGAATGTTCCTGCCTTGACTTTAAATCTCAAAACAGATATTATTAGTGTTACATAAAAAACAGGCAAACAATTTATTTCTATACATATAAATAAAAATCAAAGAAATAACACCTACCCCTAACATATAACCGTAACAGAAAATTTAATTAAACTCATGCCACAGCATCTAAACTTGTGAATCAGCGCCGAACCGGAAAGATCCATAACGATACGAATTTAATTATTACAAAAACAAACCAAAGATTTTGAAGACCGAAAGTTATATGAAATTGATTGCAAGTTTGGAGAGAGGAGAGTATTAAATAGTACTTGGATGATACTTATACTCCTATTATGAAAAGTACTTGAGTGTAAAGTTAAGTAAATATATATCAAGAGAGGTAAGTAAGGTCTTATGAAATTGAAGTAGAAAATAATCTTACAATCGATTTGCCCAAGTCCTGTCCAAGTAATACCTTGCATTGATATAAGTAAATCAATACTAAATCTTGGATTTCGAGTATTAAGTTGAAACGCCTCGTGTAACTTTGTACCTTATTTTTATTACCACGTTCGTCAAATTAAAGTAGTATTTACCTTTTGACTGTTAGGAGCTTATACTGGTGCTGATACACTCGAATAACGAAGAAGTCCACAATCTTTAACAAATATATTCAATATTGATCTTCAAACTTGAAGTAAGCTAGCTTCTATTCAATTCCACATTAAAATACAACAAACAATAAAAATAATTCAGTAAATTTACAAAACTTATAAGAAAGCCTTATGCTTTTTACAATATCTAACCCTATCTTGGATTGATTGCTATCAGGTGGATTGCATGCTCATCTGCTAGTCCTATATTATAAAAAAAGTCTTTCGTCGCTTCAACCTTTAAAATTAATTTGGTTAGACCTATTTGTTCCAATTATAAATGACTTTTATCTAAATATAGCGTAGCGTTTAGTTTAAAATATTAACATCCTCACGCTAAATATATAAGTAAAAAAAAAATAATAAAAAATAAAAATAAAAAACTGAAAGATTGCATTTCACATATAATAGAGCTACGTTCAAACACTATATTAAATCTCACCCTAACATCCGGACAGCACGCGGCCAAATTAATATTGTTCCAAAAGTTTATGGAACGCGATCATTCGAGAATTTTCCAATAATCGAACGGCAGATGTCAACAAAGAAGGCAAACTTCCGAAAGAGTTGGAAAGTAATATCGTAGGAGCTGAGTCAATAATAAACAATGGGGCGTTTGATACACTTGTAGAACTAATAACGTTGGCTGTCTATATTAATGTGATTGGGACGTTTGTTAGATGCATCCAATATATCGGGGTTTTGTAAAGTGAGGCATATTGAAATAGGTCAAAATGAATCTTGAATCAATATTATTAAATTAAAATTCGATCAGGTATTTTTTTGGAAATCAGCTGTTCTTAAGGTATCGAAATATTAGGAACGTTGAAAAAAACTAACATTGAAACCTGACTCAAAATGAAAATGAGCTAAACCTAGTATATTTGTATCATCTTGGTGTTTGATACTACTTGAAAGCAGGAATCATTAAGACACTATAATTATCAAAATATTGCTAACCAATGGAGCGACAAATAAGGGCCTCAAATATCGCTAAACTTATCCTAAGTGCCTCGCCAAATCCGCAATTAATGACAACCTTGGAAATTGCTAAGTTCCAATGAACCAATAAATTGTCAATGACTTCTTAGAGTTGAGTCAGTTGTACTCCAAGTTTGATAGCGGATAATCTGTTTATTAATTTAGAGGCAAATGACTTCCTTGGACCTTTGCGTAAAGTGGCGAATGAACGATTAAATTTGCATACCGGTTGACTTGGAGGTGAATTTTGTTTGAGTTTGTGAATTTCTCGACATTGTTATCAAGTATCTACATCGTGGAATTTGTATATTCTGACGTGTGTATCTATATACCTACTGTATATTGTCTGTTGTTAATATTATTCAATTTATCTAATGATTTGTCTAACAGAGTTCGACATTTGACAATTTCTAATAGATACTGACAAATTTAAGGAAAAATCGAGATTTTTCAGTTATATTTACGAATTAATATGAACATATTTGCAGTAATAAAATCCATTCATCATATTTTATTTTATTCGATTCGTCGCGTGCAATCTAGTGCACGGTTTGTGATTTCTACTCAGAAGGCTTGAATATTTTCGACGTGAAAGTAAGGCGCGTGAAAATCGGTTCAGTAGTTTTTAGATTACTGCATAGGGACACAGCAAAGAGAAAAAAACATATTATGCAAAAAGTCTGAGAAAACTTCGGTAAATCATAATATGTACTATTTCTGATCATTAAAAAATACAGCCATCAATAGACACAAAAATATTGTGTGATAAAAAATTTTTTTTGGAAAATACTCTTCATATAGGTACCATACGCAGAACATGTAAAGGATACACATTAAAAGACACTTGTACTTAAAATCTTTCTAACGAATACATATAATGAAAGGTGATCTCAACGATAATAACTCTCAACCTCCAAGGGTGGCTGTTTCACAAAGCCGGGACATAACGCCTTCGGAAATGAGATTTCACGTAACAGTTTTTTGGAGGTCTTGCGTGTCGGATTGTAAATAATTAGCTCATTCATCCAAGTTCCCTGGCTTAGCGTAGGGATGTGGATGTATGTAGTGAGCTTACGTATTGATTGTTTGATCGAGTATTTGTAAATGAGCTCTCGGTGACTCGCGGCTCGCGACCAAATTTTATTCAGAGCGATTTTGTGCAAATTTCGTGACGACGTTGTTTTTTCTCCGTTTCATGATTATTGACGATCCTTTGTACTTAATTTCAAAAACGATTATTATTTGATTATTTCTACCATAATCGGCAACTCGCGCCCAAATTTTGCGATTTCAGAGCGAGTTCGAGCAAATTTCGTGACGACGTTTCTTTTTCACCGTCTCATGACTATTTACGATCTTTTGTACTCAATTTCAAAAATCGATTATTATTTGTTTATTTCTACAATAATCGGTTTTTAATAATCAACTAATAAATAAAGAAGAATCGATTATTAATCAATCGATTTTTTTCACTCCTCACATCCCTAGCTTAGCCATTGTTTGTTTTGTTACAATTTGTAAAACGTCTTTCTTTATCCGATAAATTGTCAACAGCTTGGCCGACAATGGTGATGCTCATGTTTAATCTAGTTTCAATAAAATTCCCATTATTCTGTAATTTTTGTTATGGAAAATGTGACGTGGCTATGGGCGGAAAAATGCTTTTAGTCGGAGATTAAAATAAATTTTTTTTGGAACTGTTTTTACGACCCAACTTGATATGATAATATTTTTTTCAGTGTATCGATATTTCGCGAGTTTTGCTTCCCAAAAATTCTTTATTATAGTAAGTAGGTAGGTATTTTTTTATGTCTTGTTTCAAACGAATCAGACGGGTATTTAACCCACCTGGAGGCCTCATTGAGCTCGGCCACAGGTGCATTACTACCCCTTAGGACTAAGTTGTAATACATCGTGGCAGTGTCTTTCCCTTACCTCTTAGACCTGAACACAAAGGTGCTAAACACTGCCATTATTAGTCAGAAATTGTTAGGCGGGTTCTACAATATTCAAAGATATATCAGTATCAGTACCATGCAGAAATTTTAACAGCAACAATTGATTGTATAATACTTTTATTACATAGCGAACATTTTTCATTATTAGAAAGGTATGGTAAAAATGATTCTTATTCATAAAAAAAATATTGTAAGAATTCTAAGGACGGCGGCGCTACATCCGTTGCTTTGAAATATAAATTCCATTAAGTAAACATTAATATTGAAGTATATTCAACTAAGAATAAAACCATACCGAGGTATATTTATTTAAGAATTGAAATTTTAAAATAACGATAAATATTCTACCTTAAATTTACTTTGTAAGTTTTTGTAACAGCTCAGTTTAAAATATCCCGAGACTACATTGGACAAAGGAATAAAATCAAATATTTAAAAAGAGAATGCTATCGAGCGTTCAAAAAACAAAGCGTTAATTTAATTAATATATTCGAAATGTTGGTTGCTGGCGAGTAGGTCCAGATGGCTTGATAGCGTTATTAAAAAGAATAATTTTAAAATACGAACGCCGCGCCACAGTAAATATAATGTAAACAGTGGATCAACTTCATTCATATTTTTTAAATTGTATTTAATACCTTTATTATAAGTTCAAGTGGATACGTAGCAGTAATGTTAATAACGACAAGCAAAGATTACTATTGAAACTGTTAGAGTTCTTAGTAGTGAAATTTTATAGAATCAAAAATGTGGAAGTCATCAAGTGTACATGTAGAGAAAATACAAATATCATCATCATCATCATCAACCTATTAACGTCCCACTGCTGGGCTAGGGTCTCCTCTCATAATGAGAAGGATTAGGTCATAGTCCACCGCGCTGGCCAAGTGCGTATTGGTAGACTTCGCATACCTTTGAGATTTTTTATAAAATCTCTCAGGTATGCAGATTTCCTCACGATGTTTTCCTTCACCGTTTAAGCAAGTGATAATTAATTTCTAATACGCACATAATTTTGAAAAATCACAGGTGCGTGCCTGGGATTTGAACCTCGGACCCCTCGATCGAGAAGCCGCGTTTCTTAACCACTAGGCTATCACTGCTTACGATACAAATATCGTGACAATGTAATTGTAACATAACATTTAAATATGGTCATTGCTGTTTTTGTTACACATTGTCACATGTTATAACAGCTTTAATAAAATAGGAATCTATCTTTCTGGAACAACAAAGTTCAGTGCTGCTGTGTTTTCGTTTGAAGGGTGTGGTAAGGGACATATTTCTCCGAGGCATTCTATAGCACGTTTTAGGTACCTAGGAATCTTATCTGAGGCTGGCTAGTAGTAGCCACTTACCGTCAGATGCATATCAATATTTTAAAAGTATGTTTTTTTTATAATATAACACTATTGTTAAAGCAGAAATTGCTGTCGCCGGAGCCGAACGACATAGGGTATGTTCACCAAAAAATACTCGACCCTCTGTGTCCGTTACTCTATATCCGCTCGTACCCCACATCGCACGGTGCGTTCGGTCGCGTGATCGCCTCGCGTGTGCGCCGCCTCAAATTAAACCGCTCCGATAAGACAGCGCTCACGACCGACGCGTCTCTTTTAATTACGCACCCTACACCTTGTCAACCGAGTTATCTACCCCTTTAAAATTTAAATTCGAAAGCTATTACTTACCTATCCACACTGCTGAGTAAACAGTTTTAACAATTAGTGGCAAGTGGCTTCGGACATTAGAATGAGTCATGTTTCCGGTTTTTATCTATATTAGTATAATTTTGGGATGTGGGTCATTTTTGGAAGCTTCATTTATCTTAATTTTGGATTATAGGCAGTACCTACTTTGAAATTTAATGAAATACGAGTATATTGCGGTTACGAGTCATATTTTTTTTGCCTTTTCTGAAATGTAAGACAATGTTAAGATTAATCGCAGGAGACCAATTTTATTTTTTTGCACAATACCAATTTTTAACATGTTAATTTAGTATTCCCATTTCTTAATATTTTCAATCGTTTTTGTCGCTTCTGTATCACTCAACATTATTTGACGGAACTTTGTAGAAATCTCTCCTACTGTTGTTGAACGAAAAACTCAAATTTCACAAAAAGCGTCTATTCCCTTCGCAATATTCCCACTAGAATATACGGAGAACTGTTTATATTAAATGTACGTTAAATGAATGAATCATCGATGTCGTCAGCAAGTGTTGAAGCCGCCACCTCCGTCGTGTCGTTAGTTTTGCTTTTGTTGCGATGGGCCGATAGGCCTCCTGGCGTATGGGACAAATTTTAATGTCCTTTTAAGAACTGAAAGAATTTTATAATCGCTTCCGATGTGTTTTGAGGCAATTAAATTTTTATTTTAAGGTATTTTAAGCGAAGAGACTACGTTATCAGATAATATAGGTACATAATAAGTTGATGTATTGATTAAATCTATGTAACACTTACATTGTGTAGGAATATAACCTTATCTTATATATAATATTTAAGTAGCATATGAATACTAAGTTCATCCTGTGGCTAATACTATTGTCGCCTATAGATATTTATAATAACTCTAAGTGGAATTCTATCCCTTATGAATATTATTCGATCCTTTCTCAGACCCAAACTAATGCGTATATAGATGTTACTGGTCCTATTTGATATACAGTATTTAGAAACAAGTGTGTTTTCGTGAGATAATAATTAATACAATATACTAATAATCCCATTGCTATAAATTTGTTAGTGCTCTGTCTGTGTGCGTGTGGGCAAATAATTGAACCGATGACACAAATTTTGATAAAGCTTATGAAAGTATTGTGTCTAATAAGAAAGAGAATGCTCAGACGAAACTAATTAATATTTTCCACTTAGTGTGGCTCTCCGGCGGGGAATCGAACCCCGGTCTCCCGCGTGACAGGCGGGGATACTTACCACTATACTACCGAAGAAGCAGTGATAGCCTAGTGGTTAAGAAACGCGGCCTCTCGATCGAGGGGTCCGAGGTTCAAATCCCAGGCACGCACCTCTGATTTTCAAATTTATGTGCGTATTAGAAATTAATTATCACTTGCTTAAACGGTGAAGGAAAACATCGTGAGGAAACCTGCATACCTGAGAGATTTATAAAAAATCTTAAAGGTATGTGAAGTCTACCAATACGCACTTGGCCAGCGCGGTGGACTATGGCCTAATCCTTCTCATTCTGAGAGGAGACCCGTGCCCAGCAGTGGGACAGTAATGGGTTGATGATGATGATGATGATGATGATGACTTAGTGTGGAATTTAGCATTCATTTTCAATTAGATCAAAGAATTTTATAACAAAAAAGATTAGAATGAAAAAAATAGTACACGATTGAAATTTCGCAATCCGTAACTTTGATCTCCATGGCGTTTCGCAGGCATAACCATATTCATTACGAATACCAACGGTCACCATTTCGCGCAATGGTCTAACTTATTGTGATTCACATTTAAATATCGAAACAATCCGTTAGATCAAAAACTAATAATAAAAAGATAGAAGACGATTACAAGTTTCGCAATTCATAACTTTGGTTTACATGGCGTTTCACAGACGTGACCATATTCATTACGAATACCAACGGTCACCATTCCGCGCAATGGTCTAACTTATTACGATTCACATTTACATATGGCGCAATCCATTAGATCAAAAAATAATAATAAAAAGATAGAAAACGATTCAAAGTTTCGCAATCCGTAACTTTGATCTCCATGGCGTTTCACAGGCATAACCATATTCATTACGAATACCAACGGTCACCATTTCGCGCAATGGTCTAACTTATTACGATTCACATTTAAATATGGCGCCGGAACGATCTAATTTCATGCCGGTTGGTCCATTCAACGCTCGATTACGGAAGAGCAAATTGGAACATCAATTCTCGGGCTAAGGTCTTTAGAGCTTTTCCTAAGGACCTCGTATGTCAGTGGTTCTCAAGTTGTTTTTATCTACCCACGTGGTTGTGTTTAGTTTTTTTTAATTTGAAACAATATACTGTAAATTGTTCTGTTAGTAATTCTATTAGTTAGTAGTTCTATCATCTGTAAAATAGAATCTGAGGACAATGCATGAAAATATTTTCAATGATTACTTGAATATCTCATAAAAATCCAAATACTTACTTTAAAATTACTTATTGTGAGTACATTAACTAAAAGTACATAAAATACCACAGAAAATACATTCCATAGATAATATTTAAATTCGAATTACGAATCTCATGTTCTATCGATCAACTACATTAATATCTAGGTAATCCTAAAGATTAATCCGCTTAAAGTTATTGTACGTCTAAGTAATATAACTTAAATAATAATTATACCATAAAATGTGTTCTCGTAGTCTCGTGCAGCTAGCTCATCCATATAGCGGGTACTCGAGCTTCTCATTTTAGACAAACAAGCCCCAAGTCAAGTGGTAGGTTGAGTACCACTGTCTTACACGATGCTATTGTCTGGATAAGGCTGTTATCCTATTATTGCGTGTAAACCGACTTTCTATTTCATAGAACGAGCTTTCGGAACAACTGTGTTATTGCTCAAGTTTATTTTGATTGCGATGTTAGAATAGTAATAACATCTTCGTACCTTAAAGGGTATATTGAGTTTTCGGCAACCGGAGTCCTTATGTGCTGCCTGATGTATATACTGAGACGTATTTATATGTGTATTTTGTTAGGAGACACTCTTTAGGACGTTCGTAACTATTTTATTCGTAATTGTTATTTATATAATCTATATATCTTGAGTGTTGATAACAAAGTTGGTCATTGAAGAATATCTTCGTGTATTGATATTCGTAACCCATAACAACTGAATTATTCAGAGGACTAAATTTGTTTTAAGAAATATAGGTCTTGGTATAAAGGCGTCCTTATATAATCGATGTTACAAATTAAGGAGATACTATCAACTAATTTAATCATAAGGATTTTTATAACCACGTTATTTATAGCATTTATTGTTGAAGATAAGAATAAGAATATCTTATTGATATTAATATCAACACTTAAATAATAATAATGATGATAGAATAAACAATTTGAGTATCAGTGTTTTGTTATCGTTAGGCAGTAATGATTATCATATACAAGACATTTAAAAATAAGTTTTTGAGACCAAAGATTCATTAATACTCCTCAGACCTTAGACTCTTATTTTTACCATCAAATATACAAGTACTCGTATATTAAGTTTATGTAACGGAAGTTAAGCTAATATAATATGGCTGATAAAAATATCTTAATTTGGAAAACAAATCTTGCCTCTGCACATTTACATTGAACAATATCCTCCTAAACAAAACCTTTCGTTATGAACAGAACAGAACTGGGTCATGCTGGCCGTCTGAGATTAGCTTCTTTAGAGCTATCTGGCAATCCCACGGAGGATAAGCTGACGTCAAATACAATGACGGTTGCACGGTACCTTGGATGGTTGCTTGAATAAGTTTAGCATTTTATGGCTATTTTCTTTGTTTTTTTGTAGTATAGGAGTAGCAGACGGACATGCAGTACACCTGATGGTAAGTGGCTATTGTCGCCCATGAACATCAGTAATTAAACACAGATAGGATTGGATTCCTACCTGTGGTCGGCCACAGATGCGCCGCTACTCGTGAGGACTAAGCTGAAACGCCTCGGAAAAGTATGTCTCCCTTACCACACCCAAAACAAAACACAGCGGTGCTTAACGAAAACGAAAAACATTTACTGCCCAGTCGG
The DNA here is from genome assembly GCA_014595695.2 of Epargyreus clarus clarus. Taxonomy (NCBI): domain Eukaryota; kingdom Metazoa; phylum Arthropoda; class Insecta; order Lepidoptera; family Hesperiidae; genus Epargyreus; species Epargyreus clarus. Next base: position 57,699 of record JACTTY020000021.1, read on the forward strand.
AAGTCGAATTTCGAATTCTTTACATGTCAAACTGATATGGTATTGGTATGTGAATAATATGTTGTAACCACCATGCACTGCATTTTATCTTGCCGAAATCAACTATATTTGCTTTTTTCGCCTCCTTTTCTCTATGCAAGTAGATACTCCTGAAATCGATATAGCAGGAGCGGTTATTCACGATATCTATTCTAGGAATATCTACTTATCAGTACCAATTCCAATAACGTCCGACAGTCCAGTGCATTCCCTTGAGTACCCCACAATGCAATCGCGGAATTGACAAAGAACTTTGAACTAGCAGTTGCAGAAATAAGAATTTATTTCTCGTTTCTTACCACGGAAATAGGATGTGTCGTTTCTTCTCTGTTAGTAATGATGTAGAATTCTGTACACTTGACGTAACTTGGTCAAGTCGGTCATGTGTGCAAGATGTCTTTTCATACTCTTCAGAATAAAATAATGTAGAACTTCTGCTCAGATTTGCAATTATACTACGAGGGATTTTACGACTTTCTTATTTATATATTTTGTAGTTATGTTAAGGTCATTATTAGTTATCAAATCTAAGGTTAATTTAAGATATTTTGCACGATCATAAGGCAAGGTATGTGTAGGCTTATTTCTATTGCTTTTGGCTGGTTCCCAGCTTGAAATCCCGGAAAAGGCACAAAGTTTGTTTATCTATTAAACATTGTTCTGTACCTCTTGTACTCAAACGAATCGTTCCTTAAATCTTTTATGACCTTTATTACACTGATTTGATCTTTTACCATCTTTATTACAGTTCCATTCGGGCGAAAATGAAAAGTGAAAAAAATATGTCGTGAAAATTTATATACCAAAAGTCGCGGGCAAAGATTAGCGAAATATTGAGAGAACCGAAACATTTAATAGACTTTGATTGATGTACGGCGATCAACACAACATGGCGCGTCGTAGATCACAAAGCGCAGACAGACTTCGCCCCTAATACTTTGAATTTCAGACCAAATTTTTGTAAAATTTATTTTATTCTGTACTCATACTGACGTGATTGTAGTAAAAAATAAAGTTTACTCAGCACGCGTGTAGCGAATGGTAGCAGCGAAAAAATTATGAAGTGTTTTTAGGCATCGAATGAAAAACTAAAATGAGTGTGTTTCATAATTAATTATTTAATGTTACTTTACTGTTTCCAGACAATGTATTGTAATGTTATTTTATTTGTACAAAGTAATAGGTATTTCGAATATAAGCCAATTGTTGAAGGCGTTAAGATTTTCCATCATCGTCATCGACATCACTGCTGGGCACGGGATCTCCTCTCAGAGTGAGATTTCCCCGGAAATCATCAATCATATAGAATATGTAGAATTATGTTCTGTTTGTTAAGTTGAATGTGTGGAAGTGAGTAAGGATTTGTTCAACAAACAGCGAGTAATCCATTGGAATTTTATGACAGTGAAAGGCGTATGAAAACAACACTGAATATAATTATTTTTTTATTTATACTTGAATAGTTTAATTGAAACAAAAATATATTAGTAAAATAAACATGAAATGAAATAAAACTCAAACGTCTAAAATAAGGATGTCGCAAATAATTAGAACCCAAGAAATGTGTAAAAAACTCAGACCTGTATTTGTTTGAAAAAAATATTTTCTTAAAACATGTCAAATTCAAAAATTTGTGAAAAATAAATAATATGCAATTTTTCATTTGAATTTCTTCAACCATGTGCAACCAAATATACTCATAAGTTTAAAGCGTTTTATAATCGCTACATATTGCTTATATCCCTTATAAAGAATACGCGTGTCATTAGCCATCTCCCTACCTTACCTACAGCGGAGTTTGTCACTCAAGCTCGCCGTCTCTCATCAAGCTTGAGATAAAAATAATATGTAAGTATTAAAGATCATTAGCGCCTCGCGGTGATGAGTTTCTTTTTTGTTATACTCATTGTTGATTGTTATCATTTAGATTATAGTTTATATCCGTATTTAAATGTAAGAATATTGATGAATATGGGGTGAAATCGACCTCAATAATAATTTTACTAATATTTGTATTGATTGATAACAAATAAGCTCGTCAATAGCTACCAAACACAAGAAAAATGTTTACAAGGAAAATACAAAATTGTAGGAAACTGAATTATTTATCAAGTAGCAATAGAATATATTATCCAAGGTCATAGACGTCTATGTAAATCTGTAATCAACAAAGTAGGAATCGATATATGGTTTTACCAGAAGTCGGAAGTCGGTATATTTACTTTTAACGTTCCTAATAGTGATCAAAGCTTTTAACTAATACAAATCACCGCTACACTGCTGGTTGAGTATAAGTTAGTAGGTGGCGCCGCAGTCATACTGCAAATTTACATTCAGAATTTCTCATTCACACGTTTAAGAAATAAAACAAAGTAGTTTGTCTCACGAACGATGCGAAGCTCCGCGCCTAAAAACGGATTGCGATCTTCGCGTGAATAATTGACGCCGAATCCAACGCCTACCAGCGCCGCTAGAATATTTGACTAAGGTCAAGGCAATTGGCCCTTTTAGGATGAGAATTTTAGATTTGTCATATTACAATTTGACCTAAGTCTAGTAAATGTTACCAGTCATGCAGAAGGTGCAAGATTCGATCTCAGGTTAGGTATATCCATAAAATCTGAACTTACTTGAAGAATATGGCAGCGATTGCAGCGCTACAATATTCCTTTAATAACGTTGCCGTAGTGGTGATGGTAGTAAACATTGGGGTTTGCCGCAATCTTAATTAATTGATATTATTGATATTTCACTGGCTACATGGCCAGTGATCTCCATACTGGTCTACGTTAAGTAGCACTTTGGGTTTGTTCTCTAGCTGAACATATATATATAGAAAAAGTCTCAGGGCGTTTAAAGACGGATTACGATTTTCAGGTGAATAATCGGTTTCGATTCCAGAGCTAGAATGTTTGGCTAAGTTCAAGGTCAACTTGTAGATTGAGCGTATGGGCCATGGGGCTTTCTAATTTTGAATTTTGGCCTTTATCCCTGAGGACGAAGCTGGAACGCCTCGGAAAAGTATGTTTCCCTTACCACATCCTTCAAACCATAATCTACCACCTTCGACTTATTTTACTTCTGCATTGTAACACCTGGTTTTTTACATGAAGCATTTACATTTAGTAGGTATGAAGGAGTCTTAACACATCAGTCACATGAATTTTATTTCGGATTAAACTTCCATTAGATGCAGTGGATTTATTATAATAACAGTTAGACTGCTGTTCATTTGATACTTCAAATCCATAAAACCTACATTATACCAAACAAAAGCAACCTATTCTTACCAACATTACTCTTGTCAAGGACCAGCTTAATAATGGTAGGTCGTAAAGCGGGCGGAGTGAACAAAACCTTATGTCTTTTGTGACTACAGATCAGATGCAAAGACATATAGACATTAATTAGTATAAACGTCAGTACGTTGAAAGATTGAAGTCGTGATACGGTGATGCAACACACTAGGTCGCGCGTTGTAAGGTAATATAGGTCTTAGGATCATAGGAATAAGGGTGAGGTAAAGAGGTAGTGAAGTGTAGTAGATGTCGCATGGCAGACGTGACTGGGGGCGGGTCATGAGTCATGACTTCGTTTTACTGAATGACACTAAACGTGTCACTGTTACGTCCATGCATGGACTCTAAATTTTGTTAATAAGAATATTTATAAAGTTATTTAATAAAAAATAAACAAAATAGCATAATTTCTATTTGATTCTCGTCTGTATAATATGTAAGCTAGAAACGCATACAAAATTCGCCATTCTGAATAAGGATCTATGATGGATCGAGGGGGCATCTCAGTCGAACCAAAAAGCTAGACCCCTTTGAGATTCGACTGTGGAGTCACCACCGCCACACTTTTTTAGCTTAAGACAGCAGTATTAAGCGCTGCTGGGATTCACCTTGAAAGGTTTGATATTTTAAGGGAGAAACTCTCACACAAGATGTTTCAACTTAGTCTCCGCAGACAGTATATTAACGCATATGTGTCGGATTTTAAATGCGATTTAAATTCTTTGAAAACTGTGATAATATGTTTATAATAAAATCATTTTATAAGGCTAGCTTTTCCATTGCATTGTTATTTGAAATATTTTTTCCATAGATATATCGAATCAAATATGGAAATACGATGTGATCGAGATACCATGGGACCAGACGCCATTTATTATTCTATTCTGGAATGACTCGATTTATAATTAATTCTCCATTCTATAAAATTTAATAAGAGAATGTGGAGAATATTAATGTAACTTAAATATTGCCATTAATATTAATTCAGGAAGCGTTGCGGATATTCATAACAACAGTTGAAACAAGCGAATAACCTCCTCCGCCTCCTGCTCGCCCGTTACCAAAACAATTCCTAGTACTCGCATGTTTACCAGAACTTGCTTTATTATAACTTTGGGTTTGTTATTATTACATTCTATAAGTAACTCCTGTTAATAGTATTTTAAAGATATTTACAATAAGGTTAAGATATTGTTATTTATCTTTAATAATTAAAATGAAGTCGGTTAAAAAAAGGAATGATACATTGATAGCTTAGTGGATGAAACTTGGCCTATCAATTTCAGGTTCGAATACAAAGCACTTTGAATCATTTGAAAGCTTTGAATTCATATGCGTATTCAGGAATTCTAGTTTAGTTATCTAAACTAATAGGAAACTAATATTCTACTTAAGTTATTGCCACTTCAGTTTAATCTATAAAAGAGTTAATTACTTAACCCATTAATAAAAAATCTCATTAATAAAATCTTCCGCTTCCGCAACTTATTTCAAGCAAGGTAGGCAAGTCTTATCTCGACAGATGCTGCGTAATCGGAAACTGCAACAATAGGCGAGGCAGATTCCCTTCTAGGTAAGAGGGTAAAAAATGATTCAATTAATCAAATAGTCACGCCGTGACTTGAGGATTCGACTGATGCGAATTGACGACATTATCAGTCTACCCTCGTAACAACTCATTAGGGATGTGTTTCACCAAAAGCGGGTGAAATACAAGCTAAGAAATTTTGACAAAATAGTGTTACCGTGATATTTATTTTAATAGAATTTATATATCAAAGGAGGGCGTGGCTATACATAGATCTAATCTATTTTGGTATTGTCAAAAAAGACTGGAGTTTTGATATCACACACATATTTCTTTTCTTCCCAATTAAGTTGAGTCGTTCCCAATAATCCAATTGGGAACAATTCCTGTTAGAGTTCCTCCATATGATATAGAACACCACAGCATTTAACACTATTATTGTAGATGAGGAGTGGTGGTTCCATATTCGAACTACAAACAACCTTATTAGCTTTAAAATTCTCTCTCAGGAAAGAGACTAAGTCACATCTTTAATTACTATTTCTGGTCTAAAAGCCCCGTTTCGGTTTAACTTATTATGCACAGGAGTTACTTGTGTGCCGTAGTCGAACGGATTTTTAAAAAATCATCCGCTATAAGATATGTCAGTCTTAGGTATCTTAAATGTTATTGTTAATGACGAATAATAATAATAATTTGCTTTCTGAAAAAAATCGTTCATCGCGCATCGTGTGCCTATCTTTAGTACTACAAGTCGGTAAAGGGCGTATTTCAATTTCGCCTAATGCAAATTTAATACTCTTCCCTCTAAGGACCCCAAAGCGAGTTTCTTTGTTTCCCCCGTATTTCTTCGTTGTAAAAAATACACGAGTAATTCGATTTGCCAACTAATTACAATTTCTCCGGCGGTAGTGCTAAACTGAAGTCATTTATCTTGATTAATTTAAGTTTGTAGGGTGGTAGGCCCTTTGAACGCAACTGTGTTAAAGTTGAAATAACACACACAAGAAATTAGTTTAATATAGTCCCAGATGGTTATTAGCGAAATTTGCGGAGATAGTGCGTCACTCAAGGGGTGAAATTGCTTTCACAGTCACGCCTTTAAAATAAGAACGTTTTCATTTTTTAAAATATTCACTTACGTTTTCAATAAATGTTTAACTACTGTAATGTTATTATTATGTAACTACGAAAACGAAACACTGAAGAATAATTGCGTCTATTTTGATTACAATAATGCACGTAATGGGAAGATATTAAGATTTACATATCAGTGATAATGTATTGGTAAGACTCAGGTCTGTATGTTATCTGCCAGTAGTAGAGTTACAGTTTAATTAAATTAGTCATATATTTAGATATCCAATTACCTGTTACAGCCCGTCTTTGGATGGACCCTTAAGAATTGTCAGAAACTTTCTATACTGCGAACGAAAAACAAATAGTCATGCTTTTGATAGATTCCTAGTTATAGAAAAACAGTATCCAGAAGTTCCAGAAGTTATTTATTACCTGTAGCAGAAATTTCATAATAAATCTTTACAGGATATTTATAACAGAAATAAAACCTTCATTTACGTCACGTAGGTCGCTAAGGTGATAGGACATTGTCAATACATTTCGTAAAAATCTTTAAGACTCCAAAGGTTACGTTATTTTCAGAAAGACTATTATATATTCGAATATGAAGATTTCATTGTCCCGGAGTATAAGAGAAAATCTATTTCATACCGATTCGCTTAAGAATAAGTTGAATAATACGGAGGATATTTCTTTATCTTTAGAATTCCACACGACTGAGGTCTCTAAGCGGGGTCTATATTATTTCCATTCGAAATGTGTGGCATTAAAACGTAGTTATAACGCGCGCGAATAAAAAATAGATATGTAAATGAGTTTTTCTTGGTATATCTTTCTTAGTCTACCAATCTGAACATTGACCAGCGCGGTGGTTATAACATTTTTTTTAACATGATGAAATCTTTATGGATCCTCTTTTGCACGGAGGAATAGAAGGAGTATGTCGGACTCTTACCGACTAAAACTCCGCTGTTCCTATGGACACTCGGTGTACGAGAAAGCGTTGGGAATATTGGCGGCTCAGCAACGTCGGCCAGTGCTGGTGTTAACGTAAACGTATCGAGAGGGAGGGGCATTTCTCAGTAGTGTTCCTCATGAGTTATCTCACTCGCTGTTGCTATCGCTTATGCGTGCAGAACGCATACACGATATTTCGAGCCCTAAAAACTGGAGTTGGATTCCTCTAACTTCGCCGCCGTGGGCTAGGACGGGAAAAGGGTGGCTTTCAGCCGCAGAAGGAATCTGAGAGAGATCTGTACATAGAAGTCAGACAATAATGAGTATACGACAACAATGACGACGAGTATGTGAATATATTCGTATGTTATATACATCACTTCCTTTTCCGTCAGCCGTTGATATTAACTCGTAATAGGTCCAAATATCTGCGCTGAGCTATGGAATGGATCCCACGGAATTTTCGCATATGAGCGTTGGGTGGAACTTTTCGCTTTTGTCATACTTTTAGCGTTGTATTTTTACAATATTATCCCAAGCTTAATATTTTGAATATATTAAGCAAGTAACTCACTGGCATATGTCTAAAAAAAGATAATACATATTGGTTAAAATTGTTAGTATTCAAGAATTATATAAATGCAGTTATTCTGAGAATTCTTTAGCAAAAACGAATGAGAGTTTTATAATAATAATATTCCTATCTTTATATATTCTATGTTAGATAACCTTCACAATTCATATTCTATCTCTCTCGTTACCTTTCTTCGTTCTTTGGCTATCTATTAGATATAGGTACTGCTCCTGCTATACTAGTAGGTAAAATATTAACTTTAAAACGTCTATTTTCTAAGTTACATACTTAGTTGTAAGATATTAAATACAAAGTAACGGCTTTTATTTTTATTCTGTCTGTACTCTGTAATGATACGATACGATCATTTAACAAGGCATAAAGTAGTATTTACAAGATTTTGTATACTTTTGTACTATTTTACACTGATATTTAAAAAAAAACATATCATACATAAGAATTTCCAATACAAGTATAATAGAAAATTTGTGTGCGGGTTAAGCAGTCAAATCCCTATAATGTACATAATATATAATATTATGGCACTTAAGTCGCGTCTAAGTACATTTCCATTGTAAGACAGGCTGTATGAGGGCGGAAGTCAAACCGGATACTTCCACGAAATATCTTTTGGCAGTCTCCTATTATTGTGTAGAAGGGGATTTTCTCATAAATAATCTGTGTTGGTTTCTTTGACTAGAGTAATAAAAGTATGTTATCAAATTATATGATTATTATGATAGACGTGTGTTAAGGACTTCATTTCGCTTGTTCACTATGAACGTAACATCGTAGCCGTGTTATATTATATTACGTTCAATATTTTTTTTATATAATATCCTATTAATTATACGAAGAACTTTGTGCTTTGACTACAGACGTTACCTAGATATTGCATTGCAACAACGGTAAAACCGTGTTTAGCTGTGAAGGCTTTCAAAAGAGTATGGGCTACTTAATTAAAGCATTTCAAGTTAATCTCCGAGGGCAGCATTGGGCCGATTTTAGGCATCTAGTCGGATATACGAGTATAATCGCTTACAAATCTCCTTAGGCGCTAGTAACATAACAGGCTCCATACCTGCCTCAGTTCTCTTTGGTAAAGAATTATAAAAAAAAAACATCATTAAAATATAATGATGATATAATTATTAAAACTGACAAACAATTTAATAAAAAACCTATTATTATTTTGAATTTCGAAATAATCTATTTAACAAATTGTAAATAATGATAATTAGGTTGTTTATTATTCCACAAATTACCTGTCCATTAGACGAGATTAATAGTAAATTCTCATGTTAATGAAATTATTATTAGCAACGAATTATTGACGTAATGAAACTAGTTTGAACTTCATTGTGATATTGATTACACAATGAAATGTTACATGCATACTAATATAACGAATGATTTAATAATTAAATTTTGTAAATACAACTTTTTAAATAAACAATGGTTTATCAATTAACTTTGAAACTTATGCAAAATATAAATTAATATTGGTACAATATGATATTTAAAATTTTATTTTACAATTTACATTTCTTATTTTTAATTTAAAAAAACTTTTTAAAGGTATGTGAAGTCTACCAATTCGCCCTTTGCCAGCGCGCTGCACTAAGGCCTAATCCTTCTTATTCTGAGAGGAGACCCGTGCCTGTACAGTAGGACAGTAATGGGTTGTTGATGATGATGTTTTATTTATTTAACATTTCTAAATTTTATTACACGCAGGTACATGTAATAATACTATTAAGATATAAATACTTATACATGTAATAATAATAACATCTGTAATATTACAAGTACAAATATTAAAAAAATATTTTCCCCATAAAATCCCCGTTCTACGTTTACAAGTTAAAATTACAATTTTAAAAATCCCTGAGCATTTCAATACAGGTCCTAGACGAGGCAGGTTTCCAGGTCGAGGGCCGCCATTACCAGCCCTGCCGCGGTGCTCTGACGTAATAAGCAGCATTATGTCAGAAGGGTTCGCAAGTAAAAACACCTTTTATTTCTATGTAAATTTTCTTGCATTTTTCACACAGTTGAGATTCATTCGCGACGGTATTTAGGTTACGTATTGTCTGTTATACCCAAATATCGCTAGTGATCTCTCTTACGAAGGCCTTCTATTCCCACATGCCTACGATACTTTAACTACGCTATTTCAATAACAGATTGTAATTTGTTTAAAGATTTAAGCAATAATCAATATGGAGGGAGTTGGATCCATGGGTGACAGGTTTTTCGTGCACTTCCGTTCTTTAAATATACCTTAAGTTCAGCTGTTAGTGTTAGATAGCGATACATAAAGTTGAAGGTGTACAAACAGGTTGCAAATATCCACCAGGGACCAATTTCACATTTGACCAATAACTTGTACATTTCTCTACCTATTCGTAATGAAACTGTGAGGAGATAGATGACACATGTCCAGATACGAAACGATAATGTACTTATCTGTGCCCAGCCTAATGTAAAGATTCTGTGCCTAGCGGTGGGAAATAAATAGGTGAAGTCAATAAACTGCGAATCTCTAGTTAAATTCCATGTATTTTCGAAAAGATTAGAATACGGGTCATTGAACACTATAAAAAAGCAATTAAATTAAGTATCAGCATAGCTTATTCGCACCGCAACAGGCTACCATTCTAGCCTAAAATGTAATTAGAACGGTTTATTTTATACCGAAAACTTGTTCTTGTAACTACTTTTTCCACTACACTAATTTTAACACAAACAAGAAACAAATTCGTTTTTACGCTAGCGGAATGACACTCGATTTTCGTAAATTTTACGTAATAGCAAATCCTAGCAAAAACACAGGTAGAGACTAAAATGTGGTTCTTTGAGCCGCGTCGAATCCCAAAATCACAAATTCGTGTGAGAAGTAACCATTGTAAAGATAATCGCACATTGAGAAAAATATCTGCGCAACGCCTGAGAACAGAGATAAGCTTTTTTAAGCCGTTGACTCATCAAAATATAGATAAACAGTCCGTGAAAACAATTGTTTTCGTACCCAGAAGTGTTAATGGAGGGACAGATAAGCCTCTACCTGTGGTGTAACGCCGGACATGATCGCTAATGCTATCTAAAAATCTATTATTTTGGACAAAACCTTATCGTTGGCTATCGCTGTGAAAACTAAAAGCTTTTTGATAATGCCGTTTAAGGTTCTTTCGTTATTTCTTTGTGTTTATTCTCAATATTCTTTTGAATTTTACGTGAAATGTTAGCACTCCACGAAAGGTTTTATTTTTGTTCAATGGTATCATATCTTTACTTTCGCACTTCAGTTACTTTAAAAACTAAATTATTAAACTTATCGCGTAAGTATTCTGTTAGGTTTAATATAGCAAATGCTAGGTATGCCAACATTTATAATACTACTCATTTAACCGATAAAAGATAAATGAGAAATCTTTATTTTATTCGTAATTCATAAACATTAGTGTAAAAGGATCAATATGGGGTATATATTTGGCTGAAATATGTTAATAACTGTGGTAGGTAAGCCTAAGTTTCATTGGAAATACTCGTTTATTATCTTTCTTATCTTTATCACAATTGTAAGAATTATCGAATAAAAAAGGCATAAAACAGAATTGTGATGGCGCTGCAACAGATTCATCCACCCTTCATTCAATTCAATAAATTGAATAACTTGTCATAAGTCATATTTGCACATTTATTTCGAGCCGTTGATTTAAAATATCCTAAAAACAAAAAGAGAACCGTAAGCATGGCACATATACATATACAGCTGCTATAGGTAGAGAGGTATGTCTGCTCCAGGTCGTATTGAGTGGACCGTCAGTTACCTACGTAGGAACGCTCCTCTCGACCGCAGATGCGGGCGGTCGAAACTGTCTCTGTGTTACCGCAGGCGAATTGCTGCTAAAACTTGTCTTATTTTAAACTGTGAAATAGGTATATACCTATTTAAATGTTGGGGATTCTATGTAAAAGCGGCTTTTGATTTTAGGCAACTATTTTATTAATGAATTTTTCATTATTAAGGTTGCCTTTCTTTGTTACTAAATTGTCTTCAAATATTTACTTTATTACTTTTTTATCTTACTAATTGACAATATCAGTATTATAGGTTATTTAAATATAGAAAAGATTTCAAGGGAATTTATTAATATTGATTTATTAAGGTCTAAAAAGGACCGGATGAATTTACATTAAAATTAATTCCAATATTGTTTATTTTACATTTTGTTATGTAACGTACTTGTTTTTGTTAACTTTTATGCCCGTTATTTTAAACTAGACGAAATTATAGTTAAACTGAAAGTAGAACAAAAACTACGTTAAAGCGCCGCTTCCATAATATCTGGAACAAGTATTCCCTCGTGTACTTACTTGGAACACTCGCTTTATAATATTATCTCTACGGTATTTTGTTTCTATTTACCTCTTAAATACTCGTATGTATTCGTCATAGTACTAGGAGTAAATAGTTGTTTCTGGCTACATTTAACCCCGAACTTATATTTTTTCAGTATATAAGAGATTCCCATACATACATCATTGGGATGAAATCCAACACATATTATTTTATAAGTATTTATATTCGTATTTATGTGTGTAAAGAATAATGTAGCCTCCTTAAATAATCACTTGTTTAAGCATTCTATATTATGAATCTCTGAAGGTGGGAGAACTGCCTAATAACAGCAGTGTTAGGCGCTGCTGTGTTCCGTATTGAAGGGTGTGGTAAGGGTGACATACCTGGAAAATTATCTCTTTTACTTGTGACATTATTCTTGCAAATAATCCACACATGCATACAACGACGTATTTCGTATCACACATTATAAGAATACACGAAACATATAAAATAGTTGAGCTAACAAATAAACTGTCGTAGGATATCTCGAACAAGACTTTTCCATTTTTCTCAGTGGATTCAGTGTCTGTTGAACATTTTTTTCGTTGAGTTGTTAAATAGTTCAGTTGACAGAAGTCACATAGAAGCTTAGATATTTGCTCTAGAAGATTTTTGGTGATTTTCTACTTACCTGGACATTCTGTTCGAGAATGCAAGAGGTGATATGCATTTTACTTATCACATACCTACATTACTATTATTTAGTGTGTGAAATTTTAAATGCACGTAATATCCTACTCATATCTAATAACTTACTCATCAGATTAAATCAAAAATAATAAAAAGCTATTTACGGAAGAAAAATGTAATTGTCTAAATAACATAATTGTTTATTTTCTTCGCTTTGATATTATATTTTTTACAAAGAACGTAATACATATTCGACGTAAATATTGTACTGTTAAGATACAAAACATTACTTTTATTTGAAAGGCACTTTATCGCAAAAAATATTCAATAGATTGTGTAGACAATATCACATAAAAGGACATTCAACAATAGCGCTGTGGAAAGATTGTATTGTTTAAATTTGTACGCTACTTGTCAATAGATGGCTCTGTACGGTACATTTCTTACAAGTTTCGAGCTTTGGGGTTCGCGGGCGGAGGGGGACAAAGTTGCGCGTCCCCACTGCTACTTCCACTAGTCAAGCTCTACGCTTGACAGTCGCAACGAAACCGCGCCGCGGAGAGGTCGCGTCACACTTCGCGCCGGTCTCTCTAATACACGCAATAAATATTTAATAACACAAAACTGTCAAATGATCGACATCGATCTATAAGTGAATAGAAATTTACGCACAATTTTTTAAGGACTATTAACACTTTTACAACGGACTTAGTGAAGTGAAATGTTAACAAGTTTTTCTTCAGCGCTCGAGTGTGCTACGGACTTTGTTTCGGAAATGGTGATATCGACCCACGGGGAGTGTTTATGAGACGTTCTATGGTGAAATGAAATAAATGTCTGTGATAATGTATGCTGTAGCGGCTGTGTTCTGTGCTCTGCTGCACATCGGCTGGACGGCGGGTTCTTACGGCTCGGACAACTGCGTTCGGGTCCCCGATAAGAACTCTCAAAACAATGTGCTGTGTAAAGTGCGGACTCTTGAAGGAGACGGGAGTAGTATCGCTTCAGTGACATCGGATACGAGTCGTCTCGCCATCGAATGCAATCACCTGCTGCTGTTTGAAAGTTCTCTGCGAGCGCATTACTTTAGCGCCGTGGAGGGTCTTTCGAAACTCTCAATAAGCAATTGTAAATTGCTCCACGTGCCAGACAACACATTTCAAGACTTAAGTAAATTAAAAAGGCTGAAACTGCGTTCCAAGAACTCAGAATGGAGTCCTACCAAGAATATGGAAATATCTTTGAACGCATTCAACGGATTGTCGGAACTGCAGTCTTTAGATCTCGCTCAAAATAACATCAAGTTTGTTCCTTCCGGCGTGTTTTGCTCGCTAGAAAATTTGAATGCTCTGAATTTAACGCAAAACAGAATAAGAACAGTTGGACAACTTGGGTTCGGGCAAGGGTGCGGGGCAGGCCTACATACTTTGGATATAAGTCATAATGAGATTAAAACTCTACCAGAGGAGTCCGAATTACTGAAATTAAGAAGTCTGCAATATTTATATCTGCAACATAATAACATAACTGACATATCAAGTGAAGCTTTTAATGGACTTGTTTCAATGAGGATTTTAAACATATCATACAACCGTCTACAAACATTACCCGAAGGACTTTTTGCTAATGCTAGAGAATTAAGAGAAATATACCTTAACGATAACTCCCTTTTCGAATTGGCGAGGGGAATATTTCATCGACTAGAACAGTTAATTGTTTTAGATTTGTCAAGTAATCAACTTACCAGCAATCATGTTGACGACGGAACATTTTTGGGACTGATTCGGTTAATAGTTTTAGATTTATCTAATAACGCTTTAACAAGAATTGATGGGAAGACATTCAAAGACTTATTCTTTCTTCAAATATTAAATTTGAAGAACAATTCAATTGGTTACATTGAAGAGAACGCTTTCTTGCCTTTGTATAATCTTCATACATTAAATTTGGCTGAGAATCGTCTACATACAATTGACGAAAACCTATTTAACGGTCTGTTTGTTCTAAGCAAGTTGACTCTAAACAACAATTTGCTTGTGAATATAGACCGTAAGGCGTTCAAGAACTGTTCTGACTTAAAAGAATTAGACTTAAGTTCTAACCAATTACTGGAAGTTCCTGATGCATTGTGGGAGCTTTCTTTTCTAAAAACCCTGGATTTGGGAGAAAACCAGATAACGGAATTTAGAAATGGATCCTTCAAAAATCTTAATCAATTGACTGGATTAAGACTGATTGACAACCAAATCGGCAACCTGAGCGTCGGCATGTTTTGGGATCTGCCAAGCTTGCAAGTGCTTAACATCGCAAAAAACAAGATTCAATCAATCGAGCGAGGGACATTCAGCCGTAATTCTCAGCTGGAAGCAATAAGGCTGGATGGGAATTTTTTGTCAGACATCAACGGTGTCTTTTCAACGCTCGCTAGCCTCTTATGGCTCAACCTATCGGAAAATCATCTAGTGTGGTTCGATTATGCGTTTGTGCCCAGTAATTTAAAGTGGTTAGACGTGCACGGTAATTTTATTGAACACTTAGGTAACTATTACAAGTTGCAAGATGAAATCCATATAAAGACACTAGACGTAAGCCATAATCGTATAGTGGAAATATCGCCAATGGCAATTCCTAATAGTGTAGAACTGTTGTTTATAAATAATAACTTTTTAAATAATATTCATGTGAATACGTTTTTCGATAAAAAGAACTTGACGCGTGTGGACATGTATGCTAATGAAATTGTACATTTAGAACTTAATAGTTTACGTTTATCGACTGTGCTAGCAAATAAAACGTTGCCCGAGTTCTATATCGGCGGTAATCCATTTCAGTGTGACTGTACTATGGAGTGGTTGCCAATTATAAATAATATGACGGCTATGAGACAGTACCCGCGAGTGATGGACTTAGAGAATGTTTTGTGCAAAATGACAAATACTCGCAGCGGAACACATGTGCCCTTAACAAACCTGAAAACATCCGACTTTCTATGTGAGTATGAGACTCATTGTTTTGCAATTTGTCATTGCTGCGATTACGATGCTTGTGACTGCGAAATGACCTGTCCTCAAAATTGTACCTGCTATCACGACCCGTTATGGAACACTAATGTTGTTGACTGTTCCGGGCAATCTTCTATGGAAATACCTAAAAAAATACCAATGGACGCAACAGAGGTATTCTTAGATGGAAATAATATAAGAGAACTACAAGATCACACGTTTATTGGAAGACAGAAAATGAGATCTTTGTATGTGAATAATAGTAACGTAGATAGCATACAAAATAGAACTTTTGCTGGCCTTAATTCCCTACAAATTCTTCATTTGGGCAACAACAAATTAAAAGAATTGAAAGGTTACGAGTTCTTACAACTAAATAGTTTAAAAGAACTGTTTTTACAAAACAATCTCATTAGCCATATCGCTAACATATCATTTCTTTCCTTAAAGTCATTAGAAATATTACGCCTAGACGGCAACAGATTAGTCGACTTTGGTGTATGGAGCTTTAATAATAACCCCAACTTAAAGGCCCTGTCGCTTGGAAACAACCTGTGGTCTTGCAAATGCCGGTATTTACAAGAATTGACTGCTTATTTGGCTGAAAACGCACAAAAAATCATCGACATTACTGATGTATGGTGTTGGAATGGAGACGCGAAGCCGCCACAGAAAAAAGAGCTCAATTTAAACGGCACTGCCTGCAGCGATTATTATGCTGATAATTCAGTCATCGGAAACATGTTGGTGTCGAACTATGTTCCCATGATGGTCTCGACTCTCACCGGCTTTATGTTAATTTTATTGGCCCTTGTCGTACTATTTCTTTTTAGAGACTCACTTAGAGTGTGGCTCTATACGAACTGTGGTATTCGTGTTTTTTCATTTGCCGGCGCCTTTGAAGAAAGCGAAAAATTATACGACGCGTATGTTTGCTATAGTCCGAAAGACGAAGAGTTTGTAGTGCAATCATTAGCTAATGAGCTTGAAAACGGGAATCCATCATACCATCTTTGTCTTCATTATAGAGATATTCCGCACCACGGTACTCAGTACATGCAATGCGCACCGCCTGTGGTCGAAGCCGCAGAAGCGTCTAAACGAATCATATTGATACTAACGAGGAACTTTATGCAGACCGAATGGTCAAGGTACGAATTCCGGCAAGGTTTGCACGAAGCTTTAAAGGGATGCATTTATAAATTAGTTCTAATAGAAGAGTGCTCTGTGGTCGCTGACGCTATGTGCGACCCGGATTTGCGACCCTACCTCAAAACGGGTTCGCGGTTACGATGGGGTCAGAAGCGATTTTGGGAACGTCTCAGGTATATGATGCCGGACGCGTCGCATCCAAACCACAAGTCGCGGACGCATAGCTATAGGAAGAATATAAACACATATACGTTAGACTCGTCCGTGCCTAACGGTGGGAACAGGACGGTACCTTTTCCGGATAAATCGCCGGTGTTAGGAGCCGCTGGGCAGGGCGCAAGTGCTCCGCCGGAGTATAGTACTGAGGTGCGACAGTCGCCATCGGCCGTGAGACAAACGCAAGGCGTTGCGTACGGGCCCGACGGCCGGCCTATATCAGATCATATTTACTCGTCAATAGACTCTGATTACTCGTCATTAGAGCACGGCATGGCGCCGGGCAGACGACGAGATATGCGCCAATGGCCGCCACCCCCTCCACTGGTGGACACGGGCAACGCCGTGCAAGCTTACCTAGTCTAGACAGGCATAAGCCTACTTCCAGTCACAACTATGTAAATATGTAGATGTTAGTATTAGCCCGCTGTAAATATTGTAAAAATTAGTTGATAAGTGCTATACCAAATTTTATGTAAGTGAACTTATTGCCTGTTCGTTATCCTGTGTATAGTATTAGTAATAATTAAAATTTTAAAGACTGCTGTAGCATATGAATATTGTAAATAGCAAACAAGTGATCATACTATATTAATATCAGTAATATGGCGTTATTTATACACTATGAAAATAAATTCATGAAGATTTATAATAAAGTCTTTGATTTTACCCTATTTAAAAAGAATAAGTTATACACACAAATACACAGTAATACAAGAAAGTTTTATATTTCTAAAATAAAGCAATACTATATAGTAAATTAAAAGTTAATAGTAATGATATAGTAAATCTACATTACACACTTTTATACCTAATGCAACAAATATAATACAAATATCGCAACAGTTACATATAACATCACACATAACTATTATGAACAATCGAGCAATTCAAATTTCGAAAAAAATCAAGAACAAAATATTTATAATGCCAATTTACCATCTGTTTAAATACTTGTTATACCTACTAGGTTTCATTACTTATTTATTTAAATAACAGACTTATAAATTTTGCAATAATAATTTAATTACATGAAGTACGTTATAATCAATTAGTAGAGAATCATAAAACGAAATGGCAATTAAATATAGTAACATAGGCAATTAACAAGCAAGTGATTAACAGAATCTATAGAAGAGCTTATTAATTACAAATTATATTTCTAGTATGAGAAATTAATACTTATTAAATTAGTACGCACCGTTAATTTATTGAACTAATCAAAAAGTCCTGATATACAATAATTTAATTATTATTTTTCTCCATAGTTTCAACTGACTTTATCAATATTTATTGCGTGCATAGATATTAGAAAAAGATTGCATCAAATATTAGTTCAATCATACTTAAATATAGGGTACCTAACTATGCCATAAATATCAGAAAACTGAAAAATTGAACATGATTATTATAATTAAAAAATGTAGGTGCTTTAGCTAATATATTTATACATCAGCTTGATTTTGTCACTACATATTTCATTCGTGAATCGAACTCAATAGTATGCAGAGGTAGCAATTACTTCTTACTTTATTATTTATAATAATTATTAATATCATCTGTGAGAGTAAAGCAAACTTAATAGTATAGGGAACATCAGCAAATTTGGAATACTGGTTTGTTTTTTGGGAATAAGTAGAGAAGAAAATGGCTTAGCCCAATAAAAAATACATCAAATGGTTAGAAAATTATTAAACTGTAATAATAAAAAGAATAAAACAAAACGAAAGCTAAGAACATTATCAAAATTTTAGTCCACCTAAAAAACTCCAAAAGCTTCTTTTGACTTATGGTGCAGATAATTTGGAATATAGCATTCCAAATTATGATCACCTTTTTTTCTTTGACTTTGCTTACAGTTTACCCAACTATTTTTTATTTGCTTACAGTTTTATAGTTTTTAGTTCTTTTAGTAATAATTTTTATAACAATATAGCTTACATTAATATAATTATTAAGTAATAATCAGTCACAATTTGGGTATTCCAAATTAACAACATGACATCCTACACCTAACATTTCATATCACATTTTTAATTTCAGAAACATTAACAAAATAAAAGTAAAACCATTAACTAAAAAGGTTGCTTATTAGTTTAAATAATTACAATAAATATTTTATGTATCATAGTAAATAATTATCAATGATTCTTACCGAAAAAAGTTTGAAATTTAACGCTTAACTTCTACAAGCCTGGTAGCCGGAATGTCAAGATGACGGCCGGTTTTTAAAGCTCATTTGCTTCGTATGACGTGTGACGATAAGTTTACAAGAAGAAAGCACAGATAGCACTTATAATAATTTGTTATCCAAGGTATTCCAACTTACCTGCAGTATTCCAAATATGCTGATGTTCCTCACTAGTTTATTTATTAGACTCTTAGAGTATTACAAAGCATTCCTAAAATGTAGGTTTCCTCACATTTTACTTCGCGGTTAAAGAAAGTGAGCACTAATAATTAATAAGTGGAAATCATTTCAACTCTACTTATCTTATTTATTTCGAGAGCGAATTAATATAAACCTTATTAATTTCAATTTTTCTCCCAATCTTTATAAAAGATTTAATATGTTGGCCTGCTCGGAAATCGAACTTGTATCCCTCAACATGTCTAACCTGTAAAAGCACCGCTGTGCAGTCATAGTTGAAATTACCAGTCTTAAAAGTCACATAAGTTCAATTTCTAGATCCATATCTAGAAATAAGCAACAAAGCCAGTAGACGTATCGAAAATGAGCCAATTTATTTCACTCATCAGCCTATTCACATTGTTTACGGCAGTCGGAAATTCACTTTGGCTTGATTCCAGTCGCCAGTGGCTCTTCCTGTTTTATTATAATTGGTCATTGTGCATGAATCGCCTACTCGGCTGACTCAGAGTAATCTAGTTCGCAGAAAAGCTTTGTATGTAGTGTACTAGAAATGACTTAAGTTAAAGTTTGTAGAATAGTAGAACGGCTCGGTGAGGATATGGATTTCGTTTAAATGGCACAAGCCTTTTTTTACATTAAGTGTCTGAGATATATATTTTTTAATTTAATGTTGAAAGAAAATTGCATGACAAATCCTACATCCCTAAAATTGTTCTCTATTTCTTACTTCCCACACTGGTAGTGAAATACCTATAACCTTAACTGAAATCTTCTAAAATAGGTAATTGTAACATTTAAAGTGATTTGAACGAACAAATTGTAACGAATGTTTGCTAAAACTAGTAAAAAGTAGACGTCCTACTTACGAGGGGATGCCCGTAAACCAGTTATGGCACCCCAAAAGTATGTCACCATAAAAACAGACTTTATCCAACATTAGATTTATTTGTTATTTTTTTAAATATTAACCTGTAAATATTTTTTTATTTATACACATTAATGAAGTTTATACGTGTCGTTATATATACGATTGCCTAATTAATGTAATACTTTTGACATTTTATTAAGAATTACTACTTATTTACGTTTCAAATACTTAGCGTTTAACAATGTAACTATACAGGCGGTGACAGGAGCAAAGCTAGTAATAAAAATACAAAACTACATAACAGTAATCAGAGGTACTTCCTGCATTACAAATGGGCATTGTTTGCTACTGTCGATGACTCAGAAATTAATATAGTTCCAGGAAGAGATTCCCTACTTGTAGTTCAGTCTCGTGGGTGAAATGGTATGGCATAAAATATTAAGAAACAGTTCATTTATTTATAAGTCACCAGTGTGGGATTGACCATGAGTAATTACTTTTCTTATCTTATTTATAAAATTCTCATGTCACAATGTTAGTTACCGTAATCCTCCAAAACGGCTTTACCGATTTTCACCAAGGTCTGAGAATCGGCTACTACATCTATTCTTCTATTCATATCCCTAAGTGATCAGGGTTACCCTTAACATTTTTTTATTTATATGGCAACACAACGTTTGCTGGGTCATCTAGTTATCTATAACATTGTGTTGCGATTTCTTCATTTGGTTTTTAAATCGCATCATATTATTTTATATACAAAATGTTTTCATGTAATGATAGTAATGGGAAAATATTTTGTGGCTTTCATTTGATTACTATATTTTTAAAATTTTTAGTAGGTTGATAAAATATTCAGAATTAAAAAAAACGGCTTAGTGCGAGTCCATCTCGCACCCGGTGGGTTCCTTGTCACCGAATTTCAATTCCCTCGGCCCACAAAAACTTTAGAGATTTGCTTCTCTTACAATATTTCCGATAAATATTTAATGTGAAAAATTACATCTTTAGATTTGAAACTTAGAACATCACCGTGAACATAGTTTTATGGTTGTAATATTCATCCAATGTCTATAAATAAAACGAATATCGAGAATCATATTAGTCTGTTCTTTTGTTCCAACACTCGACAGCATTGTTAGTCATATCGTGAGCCTATTCTCCTAAAAAGTGTTTCCAATTTATTACTCTTATAGCGAGGCTTCAACAAAGGGCTTTTAACTACTTTTTAGTTCGAAACAGCTTTTTAGCTCTTTTTCGAGCGAGCTTTCGTTATGTCATTTATTTTCGAACGGTGCTCCGACAAATATTGCTTCGTTATTTTTATTTATTTATTGTTATCAATTTTTATTTGTGATTGGAATTTTCGTGTAAAATATTCGTGATTGTTACAGATATGTTTTGAAGTTGACTTTTTCTATAATTGGTTGGCTTCAATTGAATACATTCGTTAGTACTAGCTTTTTGCTTTATAATTGAAATCATACTTTCTTCAATATCAAAGTTATGAATGGTATTGTTCATGTTTTTGAAACCGATCAAAAATAGCTGTAGAGTCATTGGTAAAATACTTTTAACATGGTGTAAAGAAACCTACTTGCAGGCTTCTATTAAACTTTTTATTTAATTGACCCAGTCATTCGTCCATTCATCCATCCAAAATATCATAAAAAGCAGTATAAACCAATGGTCTCGGGTTCAATCCCTGGACAGTTAGACATCTGAATAATAAATTTATATTTCTCTTTAAGCTCTCTCTTTCCCTATTTATGTGAATGACTCCCATTTTTGTGTGCTTGTGTGTAGGGATTGCCCACTTTAAATATTTAATGACAATGCAAATTTGACTATTTCAAATTTAATTCCATTTAAAATGTAATCTTTAATTTTGCACTTAATTAAACACATTTTTTTATAATATTAGACTAGTATGCAGTCCACCTGATGGTAAGTGGCAACTCCTGCTGATGGGCATCTGTAATCAAACCCCAGATAAGATTCCTACCTGAGGTCTCTCATACACATGCACCGCTAAACGTCGCGAATGCTTCGGATAAGTAAGTCTCCCTTACCACACCCTTTAATCCAGAACACAGCAGTGCTTTAACAATGCTATTATTAGGCAGAAATAGGTGTGGCAGTGGTGCCACTGGAATATATGTAAGTATTTCATTTTATATCTTCAAAAATAAAACCTATTATTATTCAAATATATTGATACTGAGTAACTAATACTACGGTAGTGTAGTAGACTCCATGCACTAAGTTTATTAACTAAGTCAGTCGGCGATCACCTTCAAACAGAAACATCAGTATTATGGTTAGAACAGCATTACCATGGTGTACAATAACAATAACTGGTCATAATAGGTCATTGGAAGTCAACGCTGCGTACCACTGGTTTAGTATTCATGCAAGTATCATTACAAACTGTATTAATAATGGATGGACTCAAAAATCTTGCAGGGCTGTTTGTAGAAAAATGCTCTATTTACTATTTGTGTTTTATGCAAGTAAGTAAGAATTTTAAAATAATCTAATTGTTATTCATAGTTTGTATTGGCAAATTGTTAAGGCGTTAAAAATGAAGATAAAAATAATTACGTCAGTCGAATTTTCCTTTATAGTATTTTCTTTCTTATTTTGCTGATGTTTAAAGTTCTCATAATATTTCGTGACGGTGACGTAATACACGCAACAATCGACCACGGTAACTGTCGACAACGATCGTCGACATTAATTGTCGCCCGTGGATTACCACCAGATGCCTTTTAAGCCATAGTTTTTATATATAGGTTATAATAACAATGTGTAGGTGTATCAGTCTTAAATTATGTTATTGTAATTACTGTAACTACAATCTCTGATTACATCTCTTTTCAAGATATTTTCAAATCTACTGTTTCATCGCATTACATCGATCTCTTTTCTAAATCCTAATTTTTTAAAGCCATTCTTAAGTCCACTTTTTACCGGCACTTGTAATCTACAACGCGTTCCCAAAGTGTAGTAATCCGGCTAGGCTACTCAGATCACGCACGGCAACGGATATCGCGTCCGGTCAGCGCCGGCCGTTAAAAAAGTTAGTGCTTTCCTGTTTACATACTTTGATATTCAATGGATTTGAAGGATTTAGGAGTTTGACAGATTATTGGCGTTTTATGGTCATGTTTATTTTGGATTTGTCTTTCTTTTTTAGTCTGAACCTACTTTTATTCTGAATTGTACTGTAGGGAATTGGTTGTAACTTTACGTTTAATAATTACTTTATATAAGTGTACTTTTAAATACATTTTGAATTGTTAATTTATTTACATACAATTGCTGTCTACTCGACTTTTTTAATTATAATCGTTTGAAGGCAGAAATTGGATAGATCGATTATAAATAACGGGCATTATACACGTCAAATATTGTTTCAAACACTTAACATGTGCTCTTCATTGTCCACAACTGGATCGTGCAGGAATAGCAAAACTTTTCTTTTAGTCTTGTACCTATGTCCCGTGATATACAAAATCATAAGCGAATTTACATGAACTCATTCGGAATGTTTGAATTGTGGTACCATATCAAATCGCGGTGCTATGATCATCTTATCAACCTGATGTAAAGAATAATCTCGTACTCGCCCCGTGTGTGTTTGCATGTATGCGTGCGTGCGTACATGCATGGTTTCGTGCATGCATGGGTGCGTGGGTGTATGTAATATATAACAAATTATTTAATCAATTAGTTAAAAAAAGGCAATTACATAGGAATGCTTACAATTTGACATTAATATTTTTATAAAAAATATGAAGCGTTTCAACATAACTCCCATACGTAAGTTTAACGTTGCATCACGAGGGGACTTCGTTGAAACGCGAAACACGTGTTCGGAAACTTTTTGCACATCTGTGTCCGAGAATCAACTTGTGTACCGTTACTGCTTTACAACTAGCTTCTGTTTGTGACTTTGTTCATGTTATTAAAGTTACGTTTTCTGTTGTTCAGTTTTTTTTACAATAAGGATAGGAATAGCAGACGAGCATGCAGTCCACTTGATGGTAAGTGGCTATTGCCGCCCAACACATGTGTAATCAACCCCAGTAAGGATTAGTTATTCCTACCTGATGTCGGCCACAGATGCGCCGCTTCTGAGGACTAAGTTAGAACGCCTCGGAAAAGTATGTCTCCCTTACCACACCCTTCAATTCGGAACACAGCAGCGTTTAACACTGCTATTATAAGGCAGAAATAGTTGTGGCGGTGGTGCCGTTGGAGTCGAACCACAAAGGGTTCTACCACCTTCAGGTTATGGATACATAGATTATTTAAGGTTTAAGTAGTAAACGAGCGTACAGTCCATCTGAGAAGTGGTCACTGCCTTTCTGTTGTAGTTGCCTCTATATTGAATAGGGATTTCACCTGAAACTTATCTAGTAATAGTATGTAAGTCATTTAAACGCAAAGAGAGCTTAATGAGACAAATAAATATACTTGTGTTCGCAAAATGTAATTTATTTTTAATGTCAGTTTTAATAAGGTTATATTTTGCTAATAAATCTATATAGAAATCATCTCAAACTACGTGTATCAATTGTAATAATGCATTCAAATCCCTATAAAAAATGTGCAACAAATCAGTTAATGTTATTGGTTTTGTATTAAATTCCTTAATATTTCTTCATAGTTCGATAATGTTCAAACAGACGAGTTTATGTTCAACATAATATTGAATAATAAAGCCATTCATGTTTTTATACGAATTGTATTGGAAGCTATTCCAACATACAATTAACTATACAAAACATTTATAATACAAATGTGGAGTCATTGACACATAGGACGTTTAACGTGCAAGAATTTTATTTATATAACAGTTACAAACGTTTTTATATATAACAGAATGTCTAATTTAGTCACCTGATTACTTAAGTCACTGCTCACGAATGCAGTCGTATTTTTTACAAACATGTAGTAATAAACGAGCATTCATTTAGTAGGTAGTAAGGAGCGACTACTTTAGCCGTCAGGAGTTTTTTTTATAACATAGGAGTAGCAGACGAGCATGCAGTTCACCTGATGGTAAGTGGCTACTGCCACCCATGGACATCTGTAATCAACTCCAGATAGGATAGGATATTCCTACCGCCGCTACTCCTGAGGACTAAGCTGGAACGCCTCGATAAAGTATGTCTCCTTACCACACCCTTCAAAACGGAACACAGCAACGCCTAACACTGCAGTTATTAGGCAGAAATAGGTGTGGTGGTGGTGCCGCCGGAGTTGAACCACAAAGGGTTCTACCACCTTCAAAAGCAAAGCATATGTATCTGATCGGCTTCAGGTGGAACCTGTTACCAAGTTTACAGGTGTCTATTTACTGCAGTGACTATTTACCATTAGATGGACTGCTTGTTTATAAAAATTAGTACCACGAAAAATTATATTAGGTGCCGATCTTAGGATATTTGTTGTAAATAAATATGACTTATCCCACTTCTCTAGAGATGCAATTCTGCATATTCTAATGAGGAATAAGTTGAAAATCTTTCTGTAAGTATCTTCCTCCCATTTATACTAACAGTGTTACACTGGTGTTAGGCAGAAAGAGGGTCGGTGGTTTATCTGTAGTTAATCGGCGAATGTTATAAGACATTAGAATTCGAAATAAAATAAACAAAAGTTAGTTTTACGTAAATAAAAAGTCACATACCATTTCATTACCATTTTTACGTTAAAGCGTGGGAATATCTATATTTGTAAGCTATCTTTTGTTAAAATTTATTAGCATAAGCGACACATTTTAGATCGTTGTTACGTATCCGTAACTTCAAATATTTGTACACCTACTTCTGGTACACAAACGTTGATTTGAATAGGAAAACATCCAGCTTTAAAATTTCGAAAATATTGACATTACGGTTCAATGTAAACACTAAATTCAGCTTAGTTGAAATTAGTTACTTTAAATCTATGTATTTGAATCTTTATTAATGTTTATTTAATTCGTATAAAAATTAAAGGTTTAAAAACCAACATTTTAGTAAAAGCGCAATATAACAAAAAGTAATTCCCGCCGAAAATAATTCCCGGAGCTCTTCAATAAAGGTGTAAAAAGAGCTGTGCTCCAAAGCCGACGATGCCTTGGCACCTCCTCTGGTGTTTCAAATGTCCATTGGCGACGGTGACTGCTTTCCATCAGGCAGCCCGTCTGCCTCATCGTTCTGGTATAAATATAAAAAAAACTACAATAATAGGGGATGAAAGCATCACATTAAAAACCAATCAGCGTAAAAGTGTTCCACATAACCTTCACATACACTTTCTATCAACAAATCACTGAAACTGTGACATTAGATTCGTGCACATCAGCAATTATGATATTTAGATCATAAGTAATGGCCTTTCTCTCGCGGTTTTCGAAACTCCAAACCGTATTAAACGACCACTAATCGGCTACGGTCCAGCGGGAAAACGCTCTATATCGCTAATGTCGTTTACTTTCACTTCAAATAGTTTAAATTCCTTTTAAACGTGACCTGCGTCACTGTTAATAGTTACAGAGTTGTGTTGCGAAAGTCTTAATTAAGTATTGTGTAGTTGTGACCATTTGTGGTTAAATCAGTATCATAGGAACCCCCATTATAAGGTACATAAAGATAGAATTGAAAGAGTGCAAAAGAAATTAGTCCGCGGTTTAACATACCGTTTTAAAACTTCAAACAGTATTGAGACATATAAAGACAGATTGAAGCATTTCCTGCATCCTGCATGAGCTATCGACACGCCGAACTCACTTCGACGTTATATTCCTTCATAAATTATTGAATGGTGACATTGACTGTCCATCTCTACTAAATAAATTTAAATTTAAAGTTCCTACTAGAACACCACGTCACAAATGCAACTTCTTTACTCCTAAACCCTGCAAAACGAACCTCGGCCATTACCCCGTACCATTACATTTACATTATACCCGTAGTTCGCATATCACGCTTGTATAATGAATATACGAAAAAAAATCCCGACATTGACATTAATTTCGACGAACGCGCCAAATTTCAATCCAAACTAGTCAAGTGTGACGTACTTTCAACTTAAAATGTATAGCTTGAATACATTAGATATTGTACAATGTTAGCCTTATATTAATAATAACTGCTATCGAATACTCATACTCTTTGTAACCATCTTTTACTATAAATTGTATTTAAAAATCATAGTTTGTAACACATAGCATGCTGTGATTACCTTTAATTATAACAGTTACCTATGCTAAAAACATTCAATGTATACCTTATAATTGTGTCATCTGTGTCTTATGTTGGTAATCCATAAATAAATAAATAAATATCAGTCAGCAGTTGCTATAACAATATTAGCCTAGTAGTTGCAAACTCGCCTTCGGATTGTATGAGGTTTAAATCCCAACTCTGATTTTTTAAGGTTAGGTGCAATAAACCTTTTCATGTAGATTACATAATATGTATTAGCTATATCTAAACCAAAAATTTAAAGACTATAAAACTGTTATTTTTAATCGTACCAAATTTTTCATTTGTGTAATAATAGACTTGTGTCAGATACAAACAAAAGATTTCTAAGAACTTTCTTACATAAGTTTCTTCATCTGTGAGAGAAAACAGAAGTTTTACTTAGAACAAAGTACATAGAACATTACAAGAGAGCAAAACGTGAATAGGTTACAAGGCCGCGTTGAGATAGAAACTCCACATATATATTATACCTCTATTAGGTACGTCAGTTTTCATTAATTTTAATGTATTTTATTCTTTAAGATATAATTTTTTACTATATACTCTGAATATACTTAGGACATAATAATATTATGACGGTCTCTACACCAAATTAATGTAATCTTTAATGTAATGTAAGTCTTTAATGTAATCTCTCATACCTTAGTACATACTCATACTATACATATATATATATACATTATGAGTGATAATTATATAAATCTATAACGCTTTCTACACTCACCCCCACTCAGCCCCACAGTAGGATCCCTGTATTGTGGGCGCTATGGGCACATACACATAGACAAATACACAACACACACAAAAACAGAAACCTACGAGTAAATTCATTTTTTATGGTGACCGCCCCGCCATACTAATTATTATATGCGGTACCCCCATTAGATATTTTTATTAAGCCATCTCCAAATCTGAAAATCTAATTATAACGATATAGACTTTGGCAATTTTAATATAATATTATGCCAATATTATTTCAGAATCGCCAAAGTTTCATCAAAAAACAAAAATACTTTAAGAGGTGATTGAAGACAGCAAAAGAACAATCTGTAAGACGCCGACTTTGTTTAACCTTTACCTGAGTTCATTGATACAAAACGATAAACAATAAAATAATTAAATAAGCATAATGATGCAATTTTACGCTCGAAACATCAGCGAATAAGTTTTCATAGCGGCAATAAAACATCAATAATAAATGGAAACGGTCCTTACAAAGTGAGCAAACATAAATAATATCTCACTAAATCGATTAAAATAATTGGCTCATCAAATTGCCGATACAAAAGGTTCATTGGAGCACGAGACACGTCTCATTTTCAAGTCGTTTAACACACGTGTCTAACTTTTATAAAACAACAGAAGAAATTAGTAAGGAATGTGTCTTATATAAGCCGACTAACGGCAAGAAATATAATATGATTCTTTTTTTATAGGATTGAAGCAAACTTGCATGCAATTCATTTGATGATAAGAGGTCACTTCTGCCCATGGACATCTGTAATCAACCCCAGATCAGATTATATTTTTTTATATCTGAAGTCGGCCACAGATGCGCCGCTACCCAGAGAAGTAAGCTGGAATGCCTCGAAAAATTACGACTCCCTTATTCACTCCCTTCAAACCTGAACACCACAGTGCTTAACACTGCTGTTATAAGGCAGAAATGGGTATGATGGTGGTGTCGCTGGAGTCGAACTTTAAAATTTACGGTTATATTAAGTATTTTGGCACTGGCAAACAAGTATTACTCGAAAACCAATGCTTAACACTGATAAATAAATGCTTTGTTTAATCTCCTGTTACTGACTCAGAACACAATATACGACGTTTCAAATGTATCTCACTCATGGTTATCAACGGAAAAATGTAAACTATTTCTAGTATGCGTGTCTTCTTACGTCTTAAATGACATTAAATACTCGTATTTCGCAGGCTGTCGTTTACCGCTTTTGAGCCTGACAGCCGGCAAACTTGGTATATCTTTTTGCCACGTCGACGAACTAAGTAAAACAATTGACCATAAAATCCGTCGTACGTGTCCCTCACAAAAAGAGAAAGCCTCGGGTCCATTCTAATGTCCCGTTTCTTAGAACATTATGTCTTATTTAAGACACGACAAAAAATAAAATAGCTCGCGCCGTGAAAGAATAGGGTGAAATGGGCCATAAAGGAACTGGCCGACGAGCTAAAGACAAAAGTCGTATTGCTACCGGGCGCTGAAATATTTGGTTGTAAAACGCTCCTAAGTTTATTGCGACATTGTTACACATCTGTGCGTTTTTTCTCGTTTACTGAGTTTTGACAGCGAAACAATAGTATTTAGCTTCTGTCTCTTCATAATGAGCTGAAAGCCTTCCCTTTTTTCGAAATCTATTGTGATTTATACTTGTTTGCATTCAAACTTTTGTCGAATAAGTGTTGAGATGGTGCAATTAACTTCTGTTGACAGCTACTAACTAAATGGTGGCATCAATTCTCGGTCTATTAAAGTGCGCCGTTTCTGCGCTGAGATAATATCGTGGCAGGTAATTAAAACTTTGTTAAAATGTTTCTCGAATGCGTAGTGAAATTATTTTGCATTTTGTAACGACGAATTTATTGGACGGCGAAGTATAAATCAAGTATCAAATTTAAATTAAATAGTTAGCTTTCAGACGCTCATTTTATGCTATGCAACTTTAATATTGTAGCTCTGAATATTTTATTAGTAATCAGAATTTATTAAAAACTTTTGATACAAATTGTGAAGTACAGGTAAATATTTTAAGAATGATTAAAAATAAATAATTATGTATATCAAAAGTATTCAAGCCCTCAAAACGTTAAATTGAAACAGAATCATAATATTCAACTTTGTTATTATTACGCAAATCGCGTCAAATAGATAATCTTTAGGACATAGTAAAGACATTTAAAGCAATAAAATATACAATTCCTAATATTTTATTTGTTTTAGGAGCCGCGTCGCATAACTTTTAGCTAGTCACGTTGAATTTATGGTCCTTAATACCAGGGTCGTATTTATTACTTCCAGACTTGAAAGATAGCGCCGGCGATTACGTCACAAAAAACTAAAAAAGGGTTATTTTAATCGTGTTTTTGTAATCGGCATTACACATGCAGAAGCGGCAGACCAGAACCAATGCTCGTATCGTACATACAAATACATTTTTATTGCGCAGTAGCGAACATCGTGACGTCCTGTTTAGGCAAAATGTCCTCACTCTACCCATTATACCAGTAGCATTATGTCGCCATCGAATGAATTTTAATTTGCCTATTGTGTTCATTTTCCCCTTTGTCCTCGAATATTGTTGAAATATGTCACCTTGTTCACTAAGGTTAGACTTAGGTTTCAACTTGAAAACTCAGTTAATTCTGGTACTATAACAATTAAGAAGTAAAATCAGAATGCATTTTATTTATACAGGGTACCAACATTCGCTAGTTGTATACAGACCATTATTACGAAGTTTCATAAATCATGGTCACATCAAATCTACGTCGACTGTGTAAAGACATTAGTGGCAGATTTTTTCTATTCTGTTGAAAACACTAAATATCAAATATTTAAGTAAACAAAATTACTTGACTTCAAAAGTTTTTACTTCACTTTATTCCTTCTCAAATATGTTTTATTTTGTTGAAGCTTAACATTATTACCTAAATAACAAAATTGTCCGCCTAATGGTGCATTTCATCTATATAATTTGTGTTCAAGCTACCATACTATACATTAGCAATGAAACAGCTGTGATCCGGTCAGGGTGTTACAATAATTATATGCACGTAAGGCTTTCTCATTTCTATAGGGTCAAATGTGTTTAACCGTATGTTATATGTTACCTATCCAT
Organism: Epargyreus clarus clarus; assembly: GCA_014595695.2. NCBI lineage: Eukaryota > Metazoa > Arthropoda > Insecta > Lepidoptera > Hesperiidae > Epargyreus > Epargyreus clarus. The sequence goes on from JACTTY020000021.1 coordinate 88,948, forward strand.
AAAACATTTTGACGACTTTTATAAAACTGACGTAGCTTATGAGTTCAATCAATGTATCGGTGGACATCTTTGTTTAATCTTAAATGGAAGTGAAGTTCTACATGAAGTCTGTCACTATACTCGTATACCCTTGAGAACTTAGCTGAACTGACCTTTAAAGCATAGAAGGTCATAGAAGCGCTTAATACTTCTATTACAAAGCAAAAGTACTCATCTCAAATTGTATAGGCGATGCACATTTTTACCTACTATAATAAAACTACCAGTCAGTAGCACATTCAGGGCAAATACAAAAGCGCTGAGGACTAAATTCGTTGTCATTAAGACACCGAAACTTTGGACAAAACTAGTCGAACACATGTTTGCGTCTATTCATAGTTAGTTTATTTGAAAAGTTGGGGCCGATTGTCCCAGTTTTGTCGTAAATCATTGAAGCACTGTTGCTTCCGAAGTTAGACCGTTTGTTTTATGATTCTTTTGTTTAAAACTTTTATTGGCTCGACCGTTCCAAAAACTAATTTATTCAGGAACCTTGGAACTCGGCCACTTCGGCCAATGTCACTTACTTGTTTTACAACTGTGTGTTGTTAAGTGAATCGCTTTCCGATGGGACAATCACGCTCTAAACGATTAAGAAACGTTTATTGTAATCGGTCAATAAAAGTAAAGTTCCTTTGTTAACTTGAATACGCTTTGTACTTAGATTTCTCGTGGATCTAGGTTTTGGACTGAGCTTTGATATTTTACGAAAACAATCTTGCAAGTGTGTAAGGTTGTGTATATATCGTCAAAATGTTGGCATATGAAGTGAAATGAATTCAAATTTCAGTTATGGGTTATTGTATTATCCTTCTATTGTATATTAATAGCAATAATGAAAAAATAACGAAGCAACTGTGAGTGTTAAGTAAATTTATTAATATTTTCATCTCATACTAAAGTACTAACATAGTCTTTATGCAACACTCACTTACATCTCCTCATCGACTTGTAATATTCAAATCATGTTGTTATAACACTAACCGTGCCCACCGTCTTTACACGGCATGTACTGGCGCAAAGTAAATGAGTTTTTCGAGTTATTAAGGCAAATTACTCGCGCGCTCTACAGGCAATCAATAAGCGTGTAATACGTTACGTTGATGGCTCCAAAGGCGTGTTCTGACGCTACTTGAGATGGAGCTTCCGTTTGACCGATGTAGTGTGATTTGTGAAGAATATTGTAACAGTTTTTATGTATACAACATGTATAGTTTCTGGGATAGTTGTTTTATGAGACGGATCGCTTCTATGTTGCGAGGAATAACGAACATATGATTTGTAGTTGATGTGGTAGAGACCATTGTGGGTATGTTTTTTCTGACTTATACCAGCAGCGGGCTACGGAGTTGTGGTTTGAAGAGTGTGACAATGTAGGAACTCTAAATACTACATGTTACACAACATGTTCTAAAGATTTCTAGGGCAACGTGAAACGCACCTAAGTACCTACCCCAAGTCAATCGGGTGTTGATTACAGATTTGAAAAATTGTTGGCATTGATTACTTACAATCTGATAGAATAGTAGTCCACTTCAATTTAATAAATAAATCCATAATACGAAACATATTCAGTCTACGACACATTGAAAATGTTTTTTGTAAAACTTTTTTTTGAGAAATTAAAGCAAATTGCGTACCTACTGTAGAGGCAATTAGTAAACATTTAAAAGGTAAAGATAATGATTCTACACGTTTACTAACTCCACTTGATATATTATTTTAGCTTCCGTTCGGCCGTATTGTTTAAGTATTGTAATTTGTTCAAGTATCGTAATAGATATTTCGAATATTTTAAAGTATGGTAATGTAAATAAAAGATATGAATTCCATATTCATGTGTGTATAGGAAAACCCGCATTTTTGGGTTTTCCAAAATATTCTATCATTAGCTTTTAGATTTTCACAATACCATATTTGCAGCCTACTCTACAGATCCTGACATTATAATTACGTGATTATTAGAGCATGTTACCAAATGTATTGGCAGTACAGCCATTATATTATTCCTAGTACTTGTCCATTAAACTGTGAAATACTTTGCATAGGTAACTATCACAATTATAGTAATTGTAATTTACATTTCTATCTGTCAGAATTGCTAATATGTCATGTTAGAAGCACTTGATCTCACAATGATTAATAGTTCCATCAGGAAGGAATGTTTATCAAGTCAAAATCTTAAGGTACTTGTTTAATTGTCAACGAGGACCGAGAAACGATTTATTAATGACGATTTCTAATAACATAAGACAAATCTAGGTATTTACGAGGTGAAGTCGCAAATTAGGATTTCGATTTATTGATGGTTAATGGTGAATAATGTGCCTAATAACAAGTTTATTGTTTCCTTGTGTTTTCTAATGTCTAAAAGTTTTAACGTTGGCGAATATGTCGATCGCTATGTATAGAATTCAGAAAGAAACTTATGTAATTCATGTAATTAGACCAATATATGGTTAGGATGCTATAGTGTTTTTATTATGTTTGTGTCCATAACAATCGTGATAAAAGTAAGGTGCATAAGTTAAAGTTTTTAGGCACGCAGGTGCCTAAATTATTAATTCTATCAAAGCGGAATATAGTAACGCGTAAAATTGCTCTTTTTAGGAAGAAATAAGTATGGTGGTAGTGCCATCGGAGTTTTTTTTTTTTTTTATAATATAAGAGTAGCAGACGAGCATGCAGTCCACCTGATGGTAAGTGGCTACTGCCGCCCATGGACATCTGTAATCAACCCCAGATAGGATTAGATATTCCTACCTGAGGTCGGCCACAGATGCGCCGCTACCCCTGAGGACTAAGCTGGAACGCCTCGGAAAAGTCTGTCTCCCTTACCACACCCTTCAAACCGGAACACAGCAGCGCCTAACACTGCTGTTATTAGGTAGAAATAGGTGTGGCGATGGTGCCGCCGGAGTCGAACCACAAAGGGTTCTACCACCTTCAAAAATGTCTAAGAGAGTTCTACCAACTTATAGACTTATTACTACTTAGTTATTTTATTATCTCGTCTCTCTTAGTGAGACATGCGAATAAATCCTCTTGCCATGTGCACTTCAATTCAATGCTTGATTGAATATGATTGACAGCTCCTCAATTTACTTACCGTTTGTATTTCGAATATGAAACATTTAGAAGACGTTCACTGATTGTACAAAACAGGAAATGCTTAATGCTACTTAAACAGTATTGTGTTGGATGGCATCGTGTCAGGTTTGATGATTCTGTCGTAATAAGAAAAAAGTACCTATTGTTGAATATAGGAGGAATAACGGCATCTTACTCATAAATAAGCAACAAAAAATGGTTAGTATAAATACTTTAGAATCAAATATTATCAAATTACTACTCATACATATGTACGCGCTGGTATAAGTTTAAAAAATCATGGGCTTGACATATCATTTCATACGAATTCATTACTACTTATACTTACTTGACTTATAATTAAGTTACTTAACTTATACTTATATATAATTACTGTAATTATTATAATCAAAATAAAAAAATACATATTCCGGCAATAGGTACCTACAATGTCTGCAGTTTTATTTGAGGCCGCTAATCTTTTTTCTATAATTGCAACGTGAACATTTTGTTCTAATATACTACAATAATAATAATGTATTATTAATTACACCTAATTAATTTATTTTATACCACGAGCATACCTTCCGATACTTGTTAGTTTAATCTCAGATAAACTTTATCAGAGACTTATAGAAAGCATTTAAAACAACAAGCAACAAAATCCGTTCTAAAAAAAGCAACTAAGAAACCGGCCATACATCAAATAGATGTGTGAAAAATGTAAACGTCATAACGAGTTCCCATCTCGATTATTTATACTACAATCGAGTCGCGAGCAACAAAAAGGCCGAATCAACTTTTATCGATCATTTAGGCAAAGCGGCGCGCTCGAAATGGGTATTTAATGTGAAAAAATTAAACTCCTTTTATTTTAGTTCTGGTTATGACTGTCTTAATTACCGGTTTACTATGATTTATTATATAATGTTGGAATAATTTTGAAGTCGGTCGGACCAATGACGTATGAGTGGTCTCGAACAGGTTGTGATGCCGCCGGCGTTACCGACTTGCTCAAGAAGCCGGGGACGACCGCTGGTGTTGTAGAGAAGACACGCTTTGAAACTAAAGCATTATAATAATAAATTTAATATTATATGGTAGTGGTCTGTGGACTGCGTTTTGTTTTCCCACGGCTTTTGCCATATGTTATGACAAAGTTGTGTCTTATTAAAATTTATTTATGACTAGCTTTAACAACGAAAAAAATGCATGGAAACCTGTTTATCTATTTTGATAATTGATAAAGGATGCGAATGTGTGAGAAGTTTACGAATTTGGATTTCCCCAGCGTGGTAAACTATAAAAATATCAAACAAGTAAAGGGGTTTACTGAATTAACACCTATGCCCAGTAATGGGACCCGAATAGATGTCTAAGTTGATATGTCATCTAGAAATAAGGCTCGTCTATTTGTCATTAACATTAACTGAATTAAAATCATCATAATTCTTAGAACTTATAAGAATCAATATAAAAGTTATTTATTTGATATTTAGAAATAACAAATAAATAATTATAGCTAATATACATTAAAATTGTCCATAAATAAGTAAATAAGTAAAAAACTAGCGAATTCACTCAGCGTTTATTAAGTTAGTAGTAGCTATTTTAATCCAAACGCCACTTCTAAACCGATCATAGCCGTATAGCGTAGGCGCATGCAATCCTCCTTTACTCCGGTTATAAATAACGCTATAATGACAAGGAATTACTGTGTTCACTGCCACCCTACACAATCAGGGTTGTCAGGTGAATGGCAAAGTGGCATCGCAACATGAATATGAAGAGGCAAGAGCAATATCAGTAATGAGCGTGATTTTCAGGCATAAACTCGGCTAATCATATTGTTACTACGGTTAATGAAGTAAATCGGTGCCTGCGGGCCTCTTCGTTATATGTAATATCAAATATTCTCTTAATGATACATTAGCGGAGAAAAATGTTTATTACAATTACAAAATAATATCAATATTTATATGTCTAAGGTATTCAGTTAACTATATGTCATGTGTTTACGATGATCGCATGCATGATGTCACACAAGCATGCATACATGGACGCTCGGTCACACGCACACATACACGCAAACATACACTTATATTGGTTAAATATTCATTCTGAACACTACTTACCTGTATCGTTACCTAGTATACAAAATACTAGGCTATTAACTTTGCAACGGTATAGAAAATTAGCCCTGTATAAACTAGAACTAGTAATTTTATTCCAAGTACCTCATTATGGAACCTTGAACCTACTATAACTTACATATTATAGCTTATAGCAGTTTGTACGGTCTGCTGGTCGGTGTAGTAACATGTGATATGAGGCTTTCCAATTTAGGCCTAAGGATAGCAAAGTAGAAGCTCACTAAAAAAATAGGATTTCAATTTAATTTTGAGTTTTTCCGTGACCACTTCAAATCCGATGGGTTATATACCTAGTTGTTTTTATAAATTGGTTATTTTTATAGTTCATAACGGTTTTTCAAAGTTAACCGTTGGACGCGGTAAGAGTTGGATCAGTGATCATTAGTGGTTAAATTTCATGATTTAATGAGGGCACATTTGCCATCGGTCTCCTCCTTCAAATGGTAGTTTACGTGGTAATATTAAATAGAAATTCTTCATTCTTTCCATAGACCTTATGGGTGGTGTATGGTGTGTATAGGAGGTATACGACACATATGGGTACTACTTCCTAAGCTTCGCCACCAATATATATAGGAGCAGTGTGAGACACAAATTTCCATATTGTCTTCACACTTAAGTCTTCAGGTTTCCATTTTAAACCTGGAGAAAGGTCACTGTTAATTCATTCAAAAGCCTTGAATTTTAAAGTTTACTTTTCTCAAACTTTCATGTTATGATAGAAACATTTATGATAAAGTTATCTCTAGCGAAACTTGTAATACTTGAATAATTATGAATATTCATAAGTGTTTCTCAATTTTAATGAGCAAGCCGAGTGGAAGGTCGTCGCTTCATGATGTGGAAAATATTAATTAGTTTTGATAATTATTTTCTTAGTAATGAATTTAGTATTATAAATGAACAATTTTGGTATATAAAGTTACAACTTTGCAACAATTGGCGAGTATCAATGTAATGGTATGATATATTTCGTAATCAGGCAATGTAATTAACTGTAAAGATATGAACGATGGATTTATACAGATTAGTTATTATCCTTGATACAAGCCAATGTCTGGCAGGTATAAAAGGTAGTAGAGCACTTTCTGGTTCGACACCAGAGGAGGTTAAGATTTTGAATGGAAGGGTAAGGGGGATATTGTATATCCCTGTGTTATGTCAGGAGGCATTATAGCTTAGTCCTTGGGGTAGCTGGGATAGGAGATTTTATCCAACCGCAGGTAAGATCTCAATATTTGTTGGGATCTATTCTAAACGTGTGATCATAGCAGTGACTTTTTACTATCAGATGATCTGTATACTCGTTTGTTTCTTAAATTTTCGGCCTGGGAATTTCCGGCAAATAATTCAATGACTAGGCACCAACGACGTAGGTAGATACAATTAAAAGATACGAACCACAATACGTATTTAAGCGCTCATTATTAAGACACAATTACCGATTGTTCGACTGACGTCACTCGCATTGCCACACAAGTAGGGATTATTTATTGAAAGTGGACGGTTCATACAACACTGAACAATGTTCTTGTAGGAGCACGCGTCGTTAATTACAAACAAACATGGCGCTAGTTATGACGATCTTAGGTCGGGAGCTGTATATCCAAAACAGTATCATATTGCAATAAAAATATTAAATGTATAGAAGTTATTGTCATCCATCAAAACAAATTTACGGCACTAGGTAAAACGATCGTACGTCGAAGGTTTCTCCCTCGAATACAAAAAAGGGATCGGTCTGTATGTTAAAAATATGTGTAATATACCCATAACGCTAAAAAGGAATTGCTGTAATCTTAACAAAAATTACACTTGGTAACGAATGCAATTAATGACTGAATATTTATATTATTAATAATGAGTTATAGTTTGCTTTCTTAATAATCACAAGCATTTGATAAGTGGGTACTTAATATTATTAAATGCATAAAATTATTAAGGAAGTTTATTTAATTATTTACTAATTACAGATTTGCCAATATTTTTTATTACTTAAAAGGAAAATGATATATTTTTTAAGTATCTCGTTATAATCTTAAACCGATTTAATTCTATGTATACAAATACACACATATCCATTGTCAGATTGTGCAAGTATACTCTTACGAAAATGAACCAGACGGAGGTCGGAGACTAATAAAAATCAATGGCCTGAAAAACAGCCTAGTTTCGCTTAAAAAGTAAATATTCATTCGCTCTTGTTAAAAATAGTTTTTACGCTACATTAAGCGTCAGTAACGGTATTAAACTCCTTGCCTTAATGGGGGTATTGTATTCTTATACAAATTTTGTTTGGTTTATGTTGACTACGATTTCCATAAGATTTAGTTTATAAGTGTGATATTTGTAAGTGTATTGCTATGTAGTGGAATCATAAGCTTAAAATGATATAAATGGCAATAAAGCAAGCACTAAACCGGTGTAAAAATACTTTTATTTATTCACATATTGAAATTTAAACAGCGATATGTATTTTTATTTTCGTATAATAAACTTTGGACTTGTTATAATAACTAGCGATGAAAATACATACATTTAAAAATTTTTTAATAATACATACACCTCTCCTTTAGCATTACTGTGTTCGATTTTGTGTGTTGACATAATTTGTATAATAAAAGTACATAACGGAAATGCAGTTCACATAAATCAATATTATTTGTGCATTTTGGAGTGGTAAAGGTTAACGCTTCGTCGTTACGATTTGCTTTCAATGTTTGCTTTTGTGGCTGACTTAAGCTAGGACTTCACTATTATAGGGTTGATTTAAAATGTCCACGGATGGCATTATGCAGTAGGTATGCGGTCATATAATATCGGACAAACTGCAGACTCGTTTGCAATTAAAAATATGTATACAGCTCCTGTACTAGAAATGTTTTGTCGGTGCTTCTGCGTCAGCTGAAAGGGCTATTGTCGAACTGCAATATCGTTCTTTTGTACTTGAAACCTGCATGTACTACTGCAGAGCTGTAAATTAACCTGATGTTTCTCTACATTACGTTGTGAAGGTTTTAGTGAAGGCTAACTAGATTCAGATACAAGCTTAACATAGGTTTATGGTACTTCTTTACTTAGTATATTATTTAATACATTGTTATTGACGTGCTTTAAGTCTACTATGAAAAGTTGGTCAAGTAACATTATTATTTTTATAAAAAAAGTATTAGATAATATGTTCTTAATGTCATATGTATGTATATTTATATCATAGGTACGTACGTACTTACATGTCCTACATGACTACATGATTACATGAAGGATAATAAGTTCGGTTTTTCGATTTATCGTATGGAACCCTAAATAATGCGGAATATTTGAAACTTGAACAAAACAATATTAAATTATTTAAAACAGCATTTAAAATCATTACATTCTAATGTTAAGTTCAAGCCTACAAAAGAGGTATTGTTTTATCCGCACCGCAAAGGACATCGGCGTTAAGTGTCAAAGACTCTATTTTAATGGTTCCATTTTACTGCTAAACAACTGTTTAACCTTTAGGCGCAATCACCTATCTCAGGTACTTGTCATACTGTGAACGAATTTTGCAAGAATTAAAATCCATCGTAAACAAAAGGTCTTTGGCTATGAGCCCAATATAGCTGCAACTCTGTTCCTCAAAGTTTGAAGATGGTAGAACCCTATGTGATTCAACCCCGACGGCACCACCGCCACACCTATTTCTACCTAATAACAGCAGTGTCAAATGCTCTGGTTTGAAGGGTGTTGTAAGGGGAAATGCTTTTGCGAGGCGTTCCGGTTTGGTCCTCAGGGGTGGCGGCGCATCTGTGGCTGACCTCAGCTAGGAATCTAATCCTATCAGGATTGATTACAGATGTTCATGGGGTGTAGTGGTCATTTACCGTTAGGTGGACTGCATGCTGGTCTGCTACTCCTATATTATAAAAAAGTAGTATGCATAGACTTAGCTACGCATAGACTTTCGAAATTATAAAAGAGAACCTGAATGAAGTGAACCTGATAATAGATAATGATGGAAAAGTATTTATATTCTTGTTGTTAGAATAGTAAAGTCATTTCATCTTTATCCTTGAATATCTATGAACCAGGAAAATAGATTTATTTGGTCCGTAATCGTATTTATGTAACGGCAATGAAGCTTATTTTAAAGTGTGCAAGCTCGTTTGCTAATCATCGGAAGGCCTTCGATAAGGCTTAATGATCGTTATAAGTTTCAAAACAATATATTTTAAGGCTATAAGAAATTCTCTTTTAACCTTAACTATTAGAAATTGGTAGAAACCTTTGTGGTTCAATTTCAGAGTCATCTTGCTGTGCTTAATACCAGCATAAATAACAGCAGAAATGCTGTTTTTCGGCTTTAGTGTATTAGTAAGGGAGAGATATACCTTTGTATAGCGAGGTGTTTCAACCTTGTCCTCAATGATAAGAACTCATCTGTGGTCGATCTCAGATAGGACTCAAATCTTATCTGGGGTTTATTACATGTCCATGGGTGACAGAAGCCTATATCTATTTTAAAAGAATTAAACCTATATTTAAAAACATAGTTTTCTATTTACTCTGTCAGTTAGAATCTCGTTTCAAGTCGTCAATAGGACAAGACATAAACCACGTACTTTAATAGACTTTGTCCTTTTCGAACTACTATTTGATTACAACCACAAATTTTGTGGTTTCGTAAATGTCTTTATCTTGACTGTTTAAACGGATTAACTTACGGTAAATTTCTAGTTAATTCGACGGAATATATCGTTTCTGTTCTAAGCAGTAATACTCCACGGTTCGGTTTGCACGGTCATTTTTGCCGCGTACGTGCAAAATGTGGAATGAACTTCCTCCTGATGTATTCCCTCAGGACTATGACATGAGGCTCTTCAAGAGGGGTGTAAAAAGAAATCTCCTTCAAAGCCGGCGATGCATTGGCGACTCCTCTGGTGTTGCAAATGTCCATAGTCGACGGTGACTGCTTTTCATCAGGTAACTCGTCTGCCTTACCGTTAGGTTAAATATAAAAAAAAACTCTTCCTCTCAATTCTCAGGTCTGAGGTATGAATCTCAGACACGCGCATCGGAATTTTTAATTTATATGCGTACAAAAAATAAATTATTTCTTGCTTAAACATTGAAAAAAACGTCTTTAAAAATTATTAAATAAGTTTTCAAGAATTTGTGAAGCCAACTAATTCGCATTGCCCAGTGCTGTGGACTATGTCCTAAACCCTTCTGACTCTGAGAGGAGACCAGTCCCCAGCAGTGGGACAGTAACAAATTGACCATGACGACGATATATTATTTCTGGAAAATTACAATATTGTACATTTATTTTTGCTTGTTGCACGCATAAGGCTATCTTAAGCAACAATGTATGGTTTGAAGATTCCTGTTTCCTGATAACTGGAATTCCATTTGAAATGTTGTTTAGGCATCACACTATACTACTGGTAGGGTTGAATTTATGACTAAATAAGGGAGTGACAGTGACGAAACAAAGTGCTTGCTGAAGTATTTTTTAAATTCATATCTTTATTACACCATTTTATCTGTAAGTATCTAATATAAATTAATGTATTTTTTTTATGAATTAGCTTATTTGAGTGAAAAATTACTTGAAGGCATAACATTTAAAATAATCTTAAAATTTAGTACTCTATTTTGTGAATAGCTAAGTAGATTAAACTTATCAAGTAATAAGTTATATCAGACTTATGTGGGGGCAATATACAAGAAATAGCAACTTACAACTAAAGGTCGTAAGGGGCTGTCAGAGCGTAATTCAATATTAACTTTTTATTGTGACAATTAGAATGGTTTTTAATTATTTATGTAATTTTAAAGGTTATATGCAAGATGCAGAGTGTAGGACAAGTCGCCATACTGGTCTGACACGCAGAGAATTTCAGGTTCAATTCTTGGTTAGGAAAACTTCTAAATGATGAAATTAGACATTATTTATTAGGGTGTTTGTCTATCGCACCCACGACACGGATGATATTATTGTGTGGGTAACTTGCTGTCAGTATTTTCAAGCTTTGTGTTTTTAAATTGTAATCGCCTGATTTTTGTTAACATTACAAAATGTGTTCGTAGCGAAATCAGTTTATTTAATTCAATTTACATGTTGCAAAATAATAATTAATATGTTTTTAATCTAACTGTACGGGCTAATACCGTACATATAATAATTAGTGTTTTGTCAGCATTTTGGGTCCCGCGCGCGGTCGTCATAAGCAATTTACCTCAGTACGCAATTAACTGTCTACCGCGACGCGTGTACTCAATCTATCTCTATTTTGTATTGTCATAATCTCATTGAATGTGGATAAATAAATCATAGCAAGTAACTAGCCTTTTCATCATAGCAACTAGCTTTTACATGGTCCTTCGAGTCTCCGTACAGACGGGATCAATTTCGTGTGTACAAAAGAAACTAGTGAAATTGGATCGCAGTTCAATGGATTTACAAGCAACAAACAACTAGCATCTAGCAAGCAGGCAAGCCGCGACTGATTCCAAGTAAGATCTTTCCAATTTTATATCCCTAAAGAAAGCATCTAACTAGGATGGAGGATCTACTATCCAGTCAGGTTGAGCTAATTGACGCTATCAAAAAGCTCGGTGTCAATTTTAACAAGGATGGAGCAGAGCGGAAGTCTACAACGGATTACTTCAATCGAAAGTTGGACACCTTGGAGTCCTATTGGAAGGAGTTCGAAAACAACCACATCGAACTTTCTAGGTACGATATCCGTGACGAACCTTACCACATAAATGGGGATTATGTACGTACTATGTCGTATTTCAAATCATTAAAAGAATCTATTTTAAAGCAAAGAGATGAGCTATTGTCCCGTCAGGGGAAAGGTCCGGCAATTCAGGTAGCAGCGCAGCCTGGGCCATCTAAGCAGCAAGCGGCTAGCGAGGGAACCCGCACCCAACCAGCGAGCGACGTTCAGTTGCAACCTGCAGTGCCTCAATCATCAGCAGGGGGCCCTGTTAAGCAGGTATCTAAGGGAGTAACTAGTAGGTTAGATGATATATTACGGAAACAGTACATTCAGTTTAGGGCATTCTCTAGGACGGTAGCTAATATTGATGTTGACGATATTAAAGAAAAATGGGAATTTGAGGACACTTTGAAGAACTTGGAGTTTCGTTGGTCTGTAATCGATAGCCTTCATTGGGAAATAGAAGCCGAACTGGACGACGAAGAATCATCTTATCAGGGAGTATTTTATATGCACGAAGAAACTTACTCCAGCTTAAAGAAAGCCATCAACAGGAAGATGTGGGCAGCATCTCATAGAGAAAAGTCCACGCCAGTCATGGACATTCCAATCTTTGCAGGTAGCTACAGTCAGTGGACCTCTTTCAAGGATTTATTTTGTGAGGCGGTTCATAACAACCCATCCTTATCTCATGCACAAAAGATGCAATTTTTAAAAAGCAAGCTGAAGGGAGAAGCGGAAGGTTTGATCCGTCATATACCTGTAAGTTCCGATAACTACTCAGTTTGTTGGGAAATTTTAAATAATCGATACAACAACAAAAGACTTATTTTCATGTCTCACATGAATTTGTTATTAAGCGTCCCAAATATTCAACAACCATCCTTAACTCATATTAAAAGGCTCCATGACAGTATTATGGAGAATCTGAGCGCAATTAAAAATCTTGGAATTGATACGAGCACATGGGATCCTATTTTAGTATACCTTTTATCGCAAAAGCTAGACCCGGATACCCACACCGACTACATCGAGTCGGTAAAAAATCCGAGGGAATTGCCTGAACTACAGGACTTGGTTAACTTTCTCGAATTTAAATTTACATCTTTAGAAGCATCTCGAAGAAAACAGGACCAGCCGGTATCTAAAACAAGCGTACCTAAATCTCATTACAATAACTTTAAACACCATAATTTTAACCAGAAGCATTTCGTATCGTACAATAATACAAAACCTACGTGGAAACCCACTGGAAGCGGATACGGTGTCAAGTGTATTCTTTGTAAGCAACCGGATCATTTATTATATCAATGCAAAACCTTTATGAATATGCCGCATAACTTGAAACTAAAAACGGTTAATCAAATGAATATATGTAAAAACTGCCTATTTGATCATAATGGAAATGAATGCATTTCTATGAAAAGGTGTCGTAATTGTAAATCCAAGCATCATACTTTATTGCACGAGGCCTGCATACAAGCCCCGCCGCCGACTTCCGTTGAAACTCAAAAACATGTGACCGGCACTACGCACGTATCTCAAGGGGATGAATCGCAGGTTTTACTAGCAACAGCGTTGGTTCACGTCACAGCGGCGAATGGTTCCAAGCACGTTATGCGCGCTCTGATAGATCAGGGTTCGCAGATCTCCTTAATAACCGAAAATGCAGCTCAATTGTTAGGTATCAAACGTAGGGGCTGTAGCGGTGTAGTTTTCGGCGTAGGGAAAAAGCAGAACAATAGCAAAGGCGTTATCAATATCGAATGTTCATCACTTTACAGCGAATTTACCTTCAATACGGAGGCACTTGTATTGAATAGCCTTATTAAAAACCTACCCTCTCGCTCTTTTACCAAGCCAGAATGGTCACATTTACAAGGCGTCCAGCTAGCTGACCCAGAATTCAACATCAGTCGTCACGTGGACATATTGTTCGGAGCGGATATATATTCTTTAATAATGTTAGGTGGCATCCTGAAAGGGGAGGATAGTTCCCTACCGATTGTACAACAAACGCATCTAGGGTGGATTTTATGCGGAAGCATGATGAAGACATTCCACTGCAATGTAGTTTTAAATAATGTCGAGGATATTAGAAAATTTTGGGAGATAGAAGATATAGAGGACAGAACAGCATTATCTAGCGAAGACCAAGAATGTGTACAATTTTATAAAGCGACTACCGAACGCCAAGCTAACGGTAGGTATGTAGTCAGATTACCAATGAAAAATAGCGAAGTACACACACTCGGTTCGTCAAAAAACATAGCGATAGCTCAATTTTTTAATCTTGAAAGAAAGCTTCACCGTCAAGAACAGCTAGCACAGCAATATCAAACCTTCATATCGGAGTACAGAGATTTAGGCCATATGGAGGAATGTAGCGGGGTGGAATTGTCCACACAGGGATGTTATCTACCGCACCACTGCATACAACAATATGATGAGGATAAAATAAGCAAATTTCGAGTTGTTTTTAACGCGTCGGCTAAGACATCAACAGGTGTTAGTCTTAATGACGTTATGCTTCGTGGGCCGAACTTACAAAAGGATCTCCAATCACTTATTATAAAGTGGAGGCAATACAAATACGTAGTGACCGCGGATATCGAAAAGATGTATCGACAGATTATGGTAAACGAAGCTGACCGAGTTTTCCAAAAAATCATTTGGAGGGACTCACTTAACGAGCAAGTCAAATCTTATCAGTTGACTACGGTAACATACGGATTAAAAGCAGCGCCCTTTTTGGCAATGATGACGTTGTTACAGCTAGCGGAAGACGAACGTGAAAGATTCCCAAAAGCAGCCAAGGTACTAGAAGAAGACTTATTTATGGATGACCTTCTAACAGGATTCCATTCAATAGAACAAGGTCAAAAATTAGTAGCAAATTTAAACAAGCTATTAGAGTCAGGGGGATGTACTTTACGAAAATGGGCGTCCAATAATGAGTTACTACTTGAAAATTTGGAAGAAAATCGTAAACGCGGAAGTAGACAATTTGATTTCAAAGCAGACAACACAAAAACATTGGGTCTGAGCTGGAATGTCAAGGAGGATAAATTTATTTTCAAGCATCGATTAAGCAAAAATCTAACGTCAAAACTAACAAAGCGAATTTTATTGAGTGAAATCTCAAAGATATTCGATCCTCTTGGATGGCTCGCGCCAGTTGTAACTAATCTAAAATTATTGTTCCAAGACGTATGGGAGGCCAACCTCAACTGGGACGACATAGTACCAGACGATATATTCGTCCGGTGGACTAAAATAAGAGAAGATATAGACCACATCAAATATTGTACTATACCAAGGTGGATTGGAAGCTATGAAGGAGTCTGCATTCAGTTGCATGGATTCAGTGACGCGTCCTTGAGGGCGTATGCATGTGTAATCTATGCACGTATTCAAAAACAAAACAAAACATCGGTTGTCTTAGTAGCGGCGAAATCTAAACTTGTGCCGCGTGCGAAAAATATCACGCTACCAAGGTTAGAGCTAAGTGGAGCGGGATTACTAGCTAAACTAATGACAAAGATTTTACAAACTTTAGCGACCTACAAAACAGAAATTTTTGGGTGGTCCGACTCAAAGGTAGTATTGGCATGGTTACAAGGCGATCCGGGAAGATGGAAATCATTCATAAGCAACCGAGTTAAGCTTGTCACTCCAATCATGCCTACTCATTGTTGGAGTTACGTAAAATCAGCGGAGAACCCCGCGGATTGTGCGAGCCGCGGTCAGCCAGCTTCACAGTTACGTGAAAATAAATTATGGTGGGAAGGCCCTGCTTGGCTAAAAACATTCGACCGAAAGAAAGCGCCAGAAGTATTTAAAACGGAAGTCGAAAAAAGGAAAATTCAATCAAACGTCATTCAAACAGATTTTACGGAACCCAGTATAATAAGCGAGCTCTTACATAAACATGGCTCTATTACAAAAATAACTTCTATTGTCGCATGGATACTTCGAATTATGAAGTATAAGCATAAACGATTACCTACTTACCTCACCTTACAAGAATTATACGAAGCAAAATTGCTTATTATAAAACACGTGCAAGCAAAGGAATTCAGCGAGGATATTAAATATCTATACAAATCTAAGACGGTGAAGTCAAACAGCAAACTATTAAACTTAAATCCATTTATCGATAGCGATGGGA
Organism: Epargyreus clarus clarus; assembly: GCA_014595695.2. NCBI lineage: Eukaryota > Metazoa > Arthropoda > Insecta > Lepidoptera > Hesperiidae > Epargyreus > Epargyreus clarus. The sequence goes on from JACTTY020000021.1 coordinate 105,117, forward strand.
TTTTGAAGGTTGGCGGGCGATTAGGAAAGTCAGAGCTAACAGCGGAAACTAAACATCCAGCTATATTACCACATGATAGCCGTTTGACAACCCTAATTATCGATGAAGCACATAAACAAACATTCCACGGAGGAGCCAGACTGACTGCTACGTGGATAAGACAGAAGTATTGGATCTTGGGAGGAAATAGGGCTGTCAAGAAGCAACTGAGAAATTGCGTGACTTGTAGAAGGCACAACCCTCAGCATCAGTATCAGCTAATGGGTACTCTTCCTCCGCCAAGGACGACACGAGCACCCCCCTTTTATAACACAGGGGTAGATTTAACAGGATTCGTGGACATAAAAGCTAACCGTGGCAGAGGTATTAAAACGACCAAGGGGTACATCGTGTTATTTATTTGTATGGTGACTAAAGCTGTACATATCGAACTGGTATCTGATCTATCTAGTGCAGCATTTCTATCAGCGTTGAGAAGGATGGCAGCGAGGCGTGGAGCCCCGCATCATATATATAGCGATAATGGGACCAATTTTATTAAGGGTAACCGAAATCTACAAGAAGAATACTTTCAGCTGCAGCAAATCATAGACGAACAATTTCTTAAGGAAGTCACCGACATGAATATAGAATGGCATTTTCAAGCTCCGCGATGGCCTAGTGCCTCGGGCTTGCAGGAAAGAGGAGTGCGAAGCATTAAAAGTCATTTGAAACCAGTTATCGGCGATCAGAAGTTGACATTCGAAGAATACTCAACACTCCTAGCTCAAATTGAAGCGTGTCTCAACTCTAGACCATTGTGTGCTCTGACTGAAGATCCCGAGGACCTAGACGTGTTGACGCCGGCTCACTTTCTGACTTGCAGAGCAGACCTAACTATCATTGAAACTGAGAAGGATGCAAGGACTAGGTGGCAGCTGGTTAGTAAATTATTAGACGACATTTGGAAGCGATGGAAAAGAGAGTATTTAACTCAACTAACGGTGAGAAGCAAGTGGCTTAAACGGCAGCGGAACATTAACCTTGGTGACATTGTTTGCATTCACGAAGATCTTCTCCCACCCGGAAAATGGTCGATGGGAAGAGTAGTGGAATTACATCCCGGTAGTGACGGTATCGTAAGAGTGGTAACCTTGAAAACGAAAAACGGATATATGAAGCGCCCGGTTCTGAAGCTATCCGTATTACCGGTACATCAGCAAGACATTACCGAGCCATCTCCCTCTCAAAAACCCACGACTGCTGTGGTTACAAGCACGAAAAGGTCAAAATATACGAACGTTTTGACAACCCTGTTATATTACATTTTATTCATAAATATTTTCGCAACTGCACAAGGAAAACTCCTAATAAACGCATTAAGTCATAATCAAAACCTATACTTTGATAAAATCTGTAATATACAACTAGTACGTGATGAATGGAAGCTCGTTGTGTACTACGAAATGGACCCATTCTGGCAAGGATCTTTCGCATTGCATAAATATATTAAAGGCCTTAATCACACCTGTGCAATGCTAAATCATACGTCATATTGTGACGTTATATTGTCACAATTACGTCACGGTTACTCGGAACTGCAACACTATAACCAGATGTTGCTCACACAGCACGAAGGCGAACGGCCTAGACAGCGTCGCGGGCTTATCAACGGGGTCGGCTACCTCTCAAATTACATGTTCGGCGTACTGGACGAGAGATTCGCCGAACAATACCGGCGAGATATAACACAAATCCGCGATAACCAGAAACACCTAGCAACATTATGGAGAAATCAGACCTCAATTGTGGAAGCTGAATACAATCTACTCAAGCGTACCGAAGAGACGATGAGCCATCAGCATGAGGCTATTCATCAGAACATAAAAACTCTTGGGGAAGCATTGAACAATCTAGCAAGCAAGATCAACCAAAATAGCATCGGAAATGACTTTACTCTTGGAGCCCTCACAGCTAGCAATCTCTTACATCAAATGAAGGAAATCCAAGGCATGCTATTAGATCGAATTACAGACGTTTACCAAGGAAAATTTAATTTTCATCTCATAACTCCGGATCAGCTTTTGCATGAACTTAGTGCAATTACTACGCAGCTATCCTCCGACGTGATTCTACCTATTGAGAATGTCCATAACGATCTCCGTAAAATATATCCATTACTTAAAATTAAAACGAGAATGTTGAAAGATTACCTACTATTCGAAATACGAATACCCCTTACAAGCAGAGATACTTACGAACTATACAAACTCATATCCATACCGCATCCAACTAAAAACAATAGTATGATAACTTTAATTCCCAAATCTGAACATGTAGCAATTAACTTACGAAAAGATACGTACATTCCTGTTTCCGAGCAGCAACTCAGCAAATGTCTTCGACAGGAATCCGACACGTATTTATGTTATCCTCAGTTCCCTATTTATCAGCTGAGAGGCGATTACGACTTATGCGAGACTGCAGACGCAGCAAGGACGTCGTGTCGATTACTAACAGTTCCGTGTAACAACAGGTGGGTCAGTTTGAATAGCTTAATACCTACTTGTACTTTTGTTGTAATCAATGCACCGTACGAGTTCATTGCGGAGTAGTAGATCAAGTTACGCCTTATCAACTAGCTGGAGCAGGCATAGTAACATCAAGCTCAGACAACTGTATGATAAAGACAGACGACATTCTTATGTACTCACACAAAATGGAACAATCGAACGTTTTACATTTACGACCTGAGGTGATCGTCACGGATTGTACCGCCGATAAATCGTCTTTTTAATTTATCTATTCCATTGCTCAACTTGAAAGATCGTGACATCGAACTTAGAAAGGGAGAATTGGACAAAATCGACAAGAGCATCCGCAATATTCAAAGACAAGCAGATTTTGTGGACGTATCTGTCCATGATATTCACCACTACGTTGCCATCTATGTGATGTTCGTGGTGGTAGGCATCGTGGGAGCGGCATTGTTATCGAGACGTGTACGACGCAGATGGCAAGTCGCCGGAGCTGATGCGTTGCAGCACACGCCTTCGGAGCAGGAAGCTGTCGTCGAGCGGCGACCGAACACATCGGTCCAGCGCCAACCGACAGCCCCAACGACTTTCAGGGCTACCTCTCGAAGCAGGGGTACCGACATTCCGAGTGTATCGTGTGATCAGTGTGTGTGCACTAAACAAGATCGCGGTACCGTACCCGATCATCGAAAATCGGTGTTTGAGTGATTTAATGCGTTACGCTATAAAACTTGAAACGAACTTATTTTCATAATTATTATTGTTTATCTTATTTTTTCTCCCCCGGGAGCATGTACGGGCTAATACCGTACATATAATAATTAGTGTTTTGTCAGCATTTTGGGTCCCGCGCGCGGTCGTCATAAGCAATTTACCTCAGTACGCAATTAACTGTCTACCGCGACGCGTGTACTCAATCTATCTCTATTTTGTATTGTCATAATCTCATTGAATGTGGATAAATAAATCATAGCAAGTAACTAGCCTTTTCATCATAGCAACTAGCTTTTACACTAACAGCGCCCTAATATTATATCGTTCTATCTCTCAAGGCTTCATGCACGGTTGTGTTAGCCTTCATTGTTTTTAAATGCTAATGGAACTAAAATAAACTTTGTACTTGGTTGGTTTACACATAAATTATGCTCTCTTAGTCTATGTTTCACTTTGTAGAAATAACATGCCGCTTTAAGCTATATTCGGGTATTTGAATACAAATTTTGGTGGATTTACGTGCTTGTTATTAGAACATTTTTAAAACAAGCTCAGATTTTAAATTTTAAAAGTTGGTAGAATGGTTTGACTCTAGAAGCATCACCGCCACAATTATTTCTGCTTAAATCAGCAGTGGTTAGCGCTGCTGTGTTTTGGTTTGGAGGGTGTGGTAAGGGAGGCATAATAATTTTCCGAGGTATTCTAGCTTAGTCCCCAGGGGTAGCGGCTCATCCGTAGCCACTCAAATAGGAAACTAATTTTATCTGAGGGTGGGAGAAGAATATTAAGCGAATGGGATTTCTGCAAGAAAACAAAAAAGCGTTTTTGAAACTTTATTAATATAAATTTTCATCTTTTACAATTTGTGTTAGGAAATCGATTGACTTCAGTTTCTAAAGATTTTAATTTCTATAATATATTTATATAATATAATAATAATGAGTCATTATCGTACCTTATTATCAGCATTCCCCGCTGTCGAATACGGAACTACTTTAGGAATGATAATGAAGTGCATAGTTTTCCTTCAACGTTTAAGGAAGTGATAACACACAATATACTAACAAAAACAGTATTCATACATTCTATAACTAAAATAAAAGATAGTATCTATTAAGCCAATACTTAATGGACGCTTCTTTGTTGGGACGACAAGGGTACGACACGGCACCGATACTGTAAGAGCTTTGGTCAGCACTGTCGAGTGTCGGTACCGGACATAGATATAAATATAAAAAGATAGATAATGATCATAAGTATGCAACGGGGTGTGCCAATTTTTTTAATGCTATTATATTATTGCGTAAGTTGTGACGTCATCAGTATTTTTTAGTGATTTTCTGTCCGAATGAACCTGTTCGTTTCCCTTTTCATACGTAAAGTGCATAACTTATATTTAGAAATTATTGATCGTTATTACATTGATCTAATTTATTCCTGCTAAACATTGGCATTTGTTATTTCTCCATATTAGAAAATGTCAACATTCGTACTTTGACAATCAAAATTGAATTTGTCTGTGGTACCATGCCGTGCCGTGTCGCACTATGCAGTGTCGTGCTATGTCGTGTCGTCGCAGTAAAGAAGTGCCTAATAGCCGGTAGCTATTTAAGGACAGATTTTCACCTTTCGCGTAGTGGGCGCTACCTCCTTTTATGGACGTCGCAAACATTTTTCTGATTGAATAGCGATACTGATCGTCTGATAGCTTTTCTAAGAAGCAGTGTCCTGTTGCCAAGACGTGTTTTACTAGTAGACTATACGTGAAGCTAGTATGTATAGCTAGATTATGTCATATAAGACGGTATAAGTTTGTTTTGTTTTAGATTCAAGCAATGTCTTAAATTTCTTCGCATGTTTTAGAGAGAAAATGCGATATTTTTGGAAATGGCCACTACTGCCAATTAATCTGTAATCAGTTTTAGATAGGAATGAATCGTTCTACCTAAGTTCGGCTACAGTATGTTGCCATATTTCATGTACCATGTAAGTCTATCCCTCACCAAACCATGATGAAATATTAATCAAAATCAGATTTTGATCCTCGTAGTACATTAACATTTAAAAGTTTTTAATTATTTCTTACTGTTATGCCATAAACTATAAGATATTTTAAAGATGTGTGATTTCTAACAGTTCCGTACTAACGAGCGTACATAATTACTGCGCAAAAACTTAAAACAAAAACGAGTTCAGCATTTTCAATAAAGGAGGTATTCAGATAAAGATCTTAGGCAAAAACTCTATTCACATAGTCAATTAGGAAGATAGTTGTTTTATTAATGAGAATTTTGACTACAAGTAAATTGAGGCACTTCAGCGGAGCGTGAAGAACACACAATGGCTTACGAAATAATGTGTTGACAGCAACTGTTGCCGCGGTTTGGAGGCGTTATTAATATACTGTTAAATATTATTTGTACAAAAACAAAAAAAAAGTAATATGGTGTCTGAACTTTACAGTGTTGAGTGAAGCGTTTGAGATCAATGGTGATCTTGGAAGTGATTTTGGAAGCGTTCCAGCTGAATCCTCAGGAGAAGCGGCGCATTTGTGGCTCAGGTAGGAATCGAATCCTATCTCTGGTTGGTTACAGATGCCCATGGACGGCAGCAGCCACTTACCATCAGGTCCACTTACCATCAGACCACTGTACGCTCGTCTGCTACTCCTATATTATAAAAAAGTACATGTAGTTAAACATCAAACATACATATCAATATCAAAAAACAATTTTGTAAAGTAAAAATAACCAACAATACATTAAAATAGAAGAAGTAGAAGTAGTAAATGTTTTGACGTTTATTCGTATAAACAATTTTGTAACTTGCAATAGTAATTGGGTTCCAAAGACGACATAACGAACGATTTAAAATGCTTTTGTATGCAAATGTACTCGTAGCTCTCGATTCCGCATTATGAGCGAAATCTGTTGTAGAAACCTCTAATAACCTCTAATTGGTATGAGAAAATAGTTATACGCAAATTTCTTCCACCTGTCGCGGTTGCTTTGAAGATAATCCGTTATAAATAGGGTGACCAGGTATTATGGGAAATGCGGAGTAAGATATGGTTGCAAGGCAAGATAAGTGTGGCAGTAGCACTTACCACCAGGTGAACTGCATGTCCGCTACTCCTATATTATATAAAAAAAAATTACTACGTCCATATTGAACACGGGTGCTACCTGACGCCGATATAAGTTAGTTGCGTGTCCACGCCTAACGACTAAGGCGGTCGCTCTATTTGTAAGTTAGTCCGAAGCGACAAAATTTAAACGCAAAAATTAATTTGCGTTACTAGAAATATGTGTGTCTGTAGTACCTCCTTAGCGTTCCGTGAAGCACGGAAATGCGTATGAAATTAAACCACTAACGGTCACCCATCACATTCTAACTGCACCCGATGTGGCTTAACTTTATAGATTATTTATATAACTATATTTTAGTGATATTTTTACACACAAAATATTCAAACGATGAAGCTTTTGAAATCTGTCCTAAATGGCAGCATTATACTGATCCTAAACTTTGCATAAAATTCTATTTACAGATATTTTCTCAGTAAGTAACCGACGTGGTAAATGGACTTATAATCCACTTGCTGTTAAGTGGTCACTGCCGTCCATTAACTATTTCCTTTTAGAACAGAAGAGCTATTCTGTAACTTCCTTTTATAATCTCGAAAGCTAAATCCACTACAAAATATTAAATTCGCATTAAAAGTCGACAGTATTAACAGCGTTGCACTTTCGTGGAGATGAAGTGAACAGTAGTTTGTTAAGAATTGTGAAATTACCCGTGAAAGTGGTAGGACTCTTTGTGGTTCGACTCCGGAGGGACCATCGCCTCAACTTTCTGTGCTTAATAAAGCAGTGTTTATCGCTGTAGTATTTATAGTTAAAAGGGTGTGGTTAGTGAGACATGATCATAAGAGGCGTTCCAACTTAGTCCTCATGGGTAGAAACGCAACTGTGACGGACCTCAGGTCTTTTATCTTATCTGAGGTTACAGATGACTTTGGGCAGTAGAAGCATACCATCTGGAAGGTGGACTGTATTTACTACTTCAATATTATAAATATGTATAATCCACAAAGGTTCTTTTGGTGTTCTTCTCAAATGTGGAGTTTCATTATTTTTAGACACGCATTTATCTGTCCTAATTTCACAGTCTCAGACCAATCGAGATTATATATCGAAACAGAATTCGTGTAACTATTTCAAAGAACAGTACCGTATTATGTAATAGTAGGTTTATTGTATCACTAGTTCAAAACACAAGTTCGTGGAATGTCCTACGTTCTCCGGTGCTCAAGGTGACAGTTGTACTGACGTATTTCTATGCAATTTGTGCGAGTACAGTCCACCTGCAACGGTGTATTACCGACATACCGTATGATTGTTTGCGAATGTTCATCAGCTATGACTTTTGTTACCAGACCGAATGGAATCACATTTTTTGACCTGACTGCGGTAGGTTATATTTTTTGAGTGTATGTGTATTTATTTACGTACACACACGTGTGTATATCTGTATACGTGTGTATAGCCCAAATTGTCTTACCAGTTTTTAAACTTATTACTTACCTTTCCATTCAAGTGTTTGTTATTTTCGTTTTATAATTCATTTCATTGTTATATGTTTTATTGTTTTTCTCCCAATATTAGGTTACCCAAATCTTACTTGACTATCACAAGGCAATGATTACCGCCATTGGATGGGATGCGTGGATTTTCATAAAAAACGCCTCTATTATATAGTGGTTTAAAAAATTCTTCAGTACTCGTTGTGACGTTGTAAACTGTGAAAGCCTCATTAATAAGTATAACGTAGGACATAAATAAATCACCGGCATAAAACGAGCTATTAAGGCGACGCTAATAAAACGGTATCAGATGCAACATAACCGTAGTTTTAGTGTCCAAGTATCGATAACGTCTTGTGTGGCCTAAGACCTTACGATTTAATGCTACGAAGAAGTGGTAAGTTGATACGCGAGCTCGATTGCCAAATGTGATGGAATGCGATTGACATGAACTTTAGTCTAAACAAAACAGGTTTGTTATTGTTACTAGGAAATGTTGTGATAGATTTACTTGCATGTTTCTGTGAGGCCCTAAGACAAATAAACTAGTGTTGAACATTATTCCCCTAATTTTATTACGATTAACAACGAATTGTCGTTTGAGTGCACAATTACTTTTGAACTTGATCATATTGATTTTATGTGGCGGAATGAGCGGCAAGTTCTAATTTTACGGCCTAATTATGGCCTATTAAGGATGCGTATCTTCTAAAATAATTATTATTCCTATTTCTCAAATGAGTTCTGTTGCAACTGCTGGAAGACTAAAATTTGGACGGCATCCCTACCAACATCTAAATAACGATCTATAAGGAAAGTAACAAACGAGCGACTGTTAATTCACAAGTGGCAGCCTGCATCTAAGACCGCCGCTGACCGTGGTCGATCGTCAGTCGCTGTCGATACTTTGCGACACTTGCCGGCATACTTTTCCGACAGTTGTCGATTGTCGTCGCCCGCTGCCGACGATCGTGGCTGGCTCACGATCGCCGACGACAGGCTGCAACTATCGTTTGTATATAAGCCCCCTTGTATATAAGTACAAAAGACATACTTAAGGTAGAAAAAAACTACATAAATATAATTCTCACTACTCAATTAACTAAATAAATTTTATATCAAAGCGAACGTAAACCTTCGATAATCCTCAAAGGGTCCCAACGTCAAGGAAATGAGATAAAACGTAATGGCTTATAATTTCGTAATTATCATAACGATGTAAGCACATTGTGTACAAATAAGATAAGGAACCAGTCAAGCCTGCAGGCTGTATAACAAACAAGGTACCTAATGCCTAATCATAATGGTCGATTCAGTTTAATGCCTTCATCTAGCACCTGTATTTGTGTAGCTTGAGTATGGTTTTAGTGGCAGCGGATAGCGTAATGCAAAAGCGATTTTATAGGATTGTTATGTGAAAATTCAGAAAAAGAAAAGGGAACCATGGATTTAGTAGGATTTAAAAAAATACCCAAAAATTAATTAAGGTTAAAATGATAGAACACGAGTTTTAATCTTAGTTCGTGTCTGTTTTATTATTAAATTTCCGTATTAATTTTGTTCTTCGAAATTACTACATTATTTCACTACAAAGACTGTAAATTAAAACAATCAACATGAAAATTACAATTTCACGTATATAGTACAGCCCGTACAGCAGAAATTGTTGTTTTTCCTTATTTTTCTAATGACTTTGCTCTAAGTTACAATATTTTGATTAGTCTTGTATTAATTCCCCGGCATGTGATATTTAGAAAGGTAAAGAATTACATCCCTACTTTTTACCGTACTATCCCTTAATATAAAATTTACCTATGTTAGTATGTATGTATACGAATGTATAAATTCATGTTGTCGCTTTTCGCTCCACCTCTAGCGTAACCCTAAACGCTTCTGTCAGGTAAACACGGAAGAATCTGGGTGCTACCGATTGATCTAAAACTTGCTACTATTCATAAATTCGCTGAAGGCGCATTCCGTCAAACTAAAAGGGTTTATATCAGTAACGAGATGGATCAGTTAAGTGAAGTACGTTGAATTCTAATACTATTTTATGTAATGGAAATAGTAAACGGCCATGCAAACGATGTTAAGTGGTTATTGTGGATACTCTTATCACCAAATTATAATAAGACTGACGGTAATAGAACCACATCAATTTCTGATATCTTCAAATGAATAACGCAATGTTAAGTTGATGGTATCTGGCTTCAAGGTAGAAATAAAGGAAAGACGTGAGGCATTAAAATTTGTTTAGTTCAAAATCTGTTTTTCAGGGGCAGTACCTAGTGCATCTGTGGCTGTCCTTAGGTAGATGTAGGCTGTATACGTTTCTTTATCAAGTGCACTAAATGCTCATTATTTGCTTTCATTACTCTGAGTTTTTTTGTAGTAGCAGCAGCAGACGAGCATTCAGTCCACCTAATGGTAAGTGTCTACTGCCATATGGGTGCTTTTTTTGTTTGCCAAATTTTACTATCATACAGAAAACTACTTTTAAACAGTACCTTACACTACATACCATCAATTTAACACTATGAAATTAAATCAACTATTCCAACAAGTTCTCAGAAAGTTTGTAGCAACGGTTTCCATGCTTTAATAAGACGTTACAAAGCCCAACACATAGGGAGTTTAATTCAAAATCCATTAAAAACACGTTAAGATTCTTATCAACTACAGCGTAGAATTAAATTCGGGACCGCTCTATTAATGATGTATTTAGATTCAAAGTGATAGAATGGAAATGCATTTGTGTAGAAATGTATATTAAGTAAGGTGAGTAATTAAATAACATTTTGTTGCAAGTAACGGTAAGTGTATTAATACTGAAGTTAGGGACTTTATGAATATCAAAACAATGTATTTTGTAATACAATGTATGTTTGTATTAAATGCGAAAGTTAAAGCGTTGCATAGGGTAACATTAGATAGTTAATTGCATCATGCGTTACTTTGCGGAAAACCATGCTAATGCATTCATTAATGGAATCCATGCATCAAATCGTTAAGACTTAACGATTAACCGTCGTAGAGTCAACTTACCCTGATGATGCTTCGTTTTGGAGCGAAACACGTGTTGGTGGTGGTATGTATGGTTTATATTTTTAATTTTTTGCATCTGCACGCATCCTTTGTGGGAGGGAGGGTGGTACATACTGCATGTTTTATACCAATATATACCATCATACATATTTGTGGCGGATTGTTGCGATTGTTTGTTGTGATTGATTGATTCTTTGATTGATTTGATTTGATTTGATTTGAAGTAGTTTTAATCATAACTTAATAGGGTAACATTGCCTTCGCATTTAAAACTCATATGCGATCTCCTTAAATTTGAAACAAAATAAAATTAATGTACCTAATTTTGCGTTTTTATAATGAGAACTAGCTTAAGTACAATATAATGATAGATATTCCATTAAGGTTTATGGAATGGGATTTCAGAGATTTACACCTAATAAACCTAATTTATATCATATGACTAAGGTATATATTAAAATGATTTTCAAAATCGCACACAGCAGTACCAATATACTTTTATAGTTAATTGTTATAATTTAACTAAACGGAGTGCTTCAGCCTATTGCTACGACAGACTATAAGGAAAGTTAGTTACAATTCCTTTAAAATTGTTAAAAGGCAATAGATAAAATATATTTTGTAATTTTGGCACAATTTCGTCATATGTGATATCCTAATATGTACAAATTATATTTTATGCCAGTTATATGTTTTATGTCAATTGCCTGGTAAGCAAATGAAATAATATAGAAGCATATAGTGTTGCTGTGCCGCGGAAAGGCAAGCGTTCCTATATAACCCATGCAATTTCCATTAATTTCCAAGATTATTTCTCCAAGAAATACTTCAAAATACGCGTCGAAATAAGTATTAATAAAATTTGAATATCCTTTTTAAACACCTTATTTGATAAGGAGTCGATTCTGACACTTACGTGTGAGATTTAGACAGTGAGTTTGCAAATCGACAATTTATGATACTATAAAGCAATAAATAGGTACAATAAATCAATTTTATTATAACCGGTATTATACTATTTCGTTCCCGCCCACTGTTTAAAGGTCTAGCTACCATTTGTCAATGCGAGCATAAAACCGTACAAATAATGGGCCTAATAAAACCGTGGAATAATATAATGCCGTTATTGGTAAAATTGCTACTTATAAAGCTTCTGGTGAAATTTACCGGGTCAAATTTTTATCTTATTGTAACTGATTTGATTTTTTACACGCGTAGTTCCCAGGATTGTATGTTGGTTGTTGGTGCTGCGGTGCTGAGGACATGAACCGGCACACAAACAGACTAAATAGACTTTATGTATTGATCGTTATAAGAACGGGTAAGGAAACTATTTGTGCCAGTAGAAGTGCGGACGTATTCATCAACCAAATGGGCATGATTTTGGTTATCTTGCAGTTCGCTTTGCATAAATAATAATATTAAGAACGATATAGCACATTTGAAAATCACATTTAAAACCCTTCTCGGTTTCTTCGATACCACGGTTATACCTAATTCTGCCAAGTTTTGCTTTAAATGTGTAAGGAAATCTAACGTAATCCTCAGAGGAACCAAAGCATCTGTCGCCGACATTAGGTAATACTAGAAAAATAAGGGCGACAGTGATCACTTACCATCAGACGGTCATCATGCTCATTTGGTACAATATTGCTAAAAAAGCTTTAGTAAGGAAATATCACAATCAGTAGCGTCGCCTGGGTGGCGTGCGTGGCACGCGAGCGATCCGCAGCGTTGTTGGGCCCGCCTCCTGCGAGGTGCCATAGATTAGTAACAACTAAACAGCAAGTAGGCATAAAATAAATAGGAAGCAAATTTTTTCACTCTTTCATTTATGGGACATATATTACAGAATGACTTATGAATAAAAATAAAAATGGTACAGTAAACTACTACTGTTATTATTAAGTCAATTTACTGTTATTGTTAAGTTATATTTACTGAAATATAATTAACGTTGCGAACGTCAACATGTCAAACGTTGCGTTGATTGATTAATATTGATGATATGATATTGACTATACTTATTGTCTGAGACGTTAATATGTATTCAAGTGTACACGAATACATTGCACAAACACGTATCATATCGTATAAGATAAATTTATATACGAAATAAATTTGTAATATAGATAAAACTAAAGGATTATTAACATAATTCATCTTCATAATATATCTATCTATTGTATGATAAATGATTTCTACACGAGAAACAGGTTCTAAATCTAAGCCTCTTCTTACGTTTCCAACGAACATAATTGAAAATAACATATACGTGATGATACGTTTAACTTTGTGAAAAAGTTCGAGTAGGTATATACTTTCTTACCTACTTACCTTTCTGTGGTATTATATTTTCCACTGACCTTGCAAGCAGCCCCCACTACATGCGCGCGCGCACGGAACTTCATCTACATAATTACTCTAAGCTCATTGGTGACTATTAACCTCATGATAATTCATGAGTCCGAAGCGTTTAATTAATACCGTATCATGTGGGTTGTCAGATAAGACATAATGAAAGTTGCTTTCAACATTTTGTAAAATGTTTTGTTGTTTGATGCAACTATTTTTAAAACACGGCTAAGATATGTTTGACGTAACTTTATTGTTTGTAATCGTAATGTTATAGTAAATAGCGGTTTCTTTCAATTTTGTCTAGGTATTTTTAGAAGTTAAAGGGAATATTTTAAAGGATAGATTCTACCTTTCCAACAGTCTTGATATACGTATAAGAGCCGTTAAGTGCTGTGTTTTGGTTTGAGGGTGGTAAGATAGATGATGGTAAGGTAGACACGAGGAATTCCAGCTTAGTTCTAGCAATGCATCTGTAAACAAAATTAGGTAGGATATTAATACTGTTTAGGATTTAAAACAGATGTACCTACCTCTATACATGACCTAGAGAGGTCCAACTGATAAGAGTCAGTTGGACTGCATGCCTGTTTGTTACTGGAGTGTATTATATTAAACAAAGAATTGATATTAAAATAATTCATATTTCTAAAATTTCGTCCTGCAATGTTTAAAATGTATTCTATCGAACATCTTCGTCGTGAATTATTCTCAAGTTATTTCATCCTAACTTTACTTGTAGCATAGATTTCCGCAAAATAACACCTGATAATATTAACTATGAAAGTGTTTATTACAACGTTTGTTCTCATTACACGCATGCATTGTACATGCGAGAACGCTTGTCTGACTGTAGAATCGATTACGAATGCCCCACCGAGCTAACTCTAATAGTAGGTTTTCACTTGGCGTAGCGTAGCAATAATAATAAAAAGTATAGTGAAGGCACAGTATATCCATATACTGTGGTGAAGGGATGACATGCGAAAGAAGCAAAGTGTCTCGAAAAAAGCTAATCGAAGTAAAATAAGGTGAATAGAATCAAAGATATTAAACGTGAAAGCAAATATATTATATGAAGCGAAGTGAAATGAAGCGAAGCGTTATTTCATTAGGTTTTTGTTTTTTTTTTTTTTTTTTTTATTTAATAACAATAATATAATGTCAATTAAAGCAAAGGGAAATAAAGAGGTAAGTGAAGTAAAAATATTTGGAAAATTATGTACCTCTGCATCATTTGTATATTTTGTGTACTATTCCTTAATAATCCTTTGATGTGCTAAAGACACACAAAGTTTTGGCAAAATAGTAAACATACATCAAGTGAAACCCCGACATAACTTGTATATAATTAAACACTATAATCGATAAAGTATCAATTGACGTTATTATTTTCTTTAAGGACTTGATTGTCATGTAATGTAATGTTACAAAAAAAATTAAACTGACTTCTATGTGTCACTACAAAGTAAAAAATAATCCAAACAAATGTCGGTTAAAAAAGAAGTGTCGTTAGGATCTTAACGTTACGTTAAAAATTAAGTGTTACATTAACAAAATAATATATTTCAGCGTATATTGTATTAATATTTCTTTTATTTCTGTCATAGCTGCAGTACCTATGTCATTCTCCTGATTTTATATGATTACTAGAAATAACTTAAAAATTAAACATTTTACAAAAATTGCGGAAGGCCGCCAACACAGTGCTGGCTTTGAAGGAGAGCTCTTTTTGCACCTATTTTGAAGAGCCTTATGTCATAACGCACTGGGTATACCGCAGGAGAAAGTTCATTTATTGATGTTTCTGGCACCATCGATCAAACCACAACAGTAATAATTAACAATGTTGTTATATAAATATACCACTGGTACCATCCATAACAATGTATATATGCATTTGAAGATAAGTCTTAGGGTTCAATCCAGCTTCAGAACATGGGAGATGTAATCCGCAATGTTTGTTTGTTCCTATTACCCGGTTACGCATATGCTCTGCATAATGAGGGCTACAAGCATGTGCTAATTAATGCGTTGAATAGATTCATGATATACCAAAATCAGTAGCACACGTAATATATTACGCACATATGTATCAAGTACATATTAAATCGTGTATATTACACAGTTATTTCCATTTTCACCCCTGAAAAGGATCATTAAACTAGAATTTCTGATATGTGTTATATCAATGGTTCATCTCGTAAATAATAAATTAATATTAACTTATGTTGTACACACAAGACAGTAATTAAAGAGAAACGCAAGATAAGTCATGGACTTAAACTACTCAACTAATATTTTGAACTTCACAGAATATGCACTATGTGTTCAATGCATTACCGCATTATACACCCGATCGAACATATTATGGCCACATCCGATAAAATTATTCAGGTTATTATGTCCTCTTTACGTATGCTAATAAAGGTGATAGTGGCGTGCACGGAATGCGGTGAGCGGTTAACGCGTGTTGAACGCCGTACCGGAATATTTGATGAACACACAAATGTAAAACCTGTACACACAACATTAATTCTTCACGGGAAATGAGATGAAACTTGGTCAACAATAAAAACACCTATGCATTTGCGCCTTAAGATAACTACGAGACGATTTCCAACCTTACTACCGATCAAAAAAGGTTTGATTCAAAGATGGATGGTGTTTATGATTTTTGGGTCAAAATTCACGGATATAAAAGACGTTTTTGTTAAGGTTTTGTTTTAATAGGATATTATATAGATTCTCCATCCTCTAATATGCTTGAATTAAGTGTGAAGTTTTTGATGTTTGTTTGTTATGTTTGCATTAAATATTTGGGAACCATATTGACATGGTTTGTACAACAGGTGTGGGAAGAATATGAATTTCAAACAAGAATGTTAAAAAACATAACAATATATTTTCTTTTTAAACACATTATTGTTGAAAAGCTGGTCATAGTGTGTCTTCTCAGAATGCGAAGGATTAGGCAATAGTCCACCACTCTGGCCAAGTGTGTATTTGTAGACTCCACATAACCATGAAAACTATTTTTTTAAAGATCTCTCGGTTTTGTACGACGTCTCGTTTTTATAGGAGTAGCAAACGAGCATGCAGTCCAGCTGATAGTAAGTGGCTACTGCCACCCTTGGATATCTGTAATCAACCCCAGATAGGATTAGATATTCCTACCTGAAGTCGGCCACAGATGCGCCGCTACCCCTGAGGACTAAGCTGGAAAAGTATAGACATACTTTTCATACATACTTTTTAAGGGAGACCCCTTACCACACCCTTCAAAAAGGAACACAGCAGCGCCTGACACTGCTGTTATTAGGTAGAAATAGGTGTGGCGGTGGTGCCGCCGGAGTCGAACCACAAAGGGTTCTTCCGCCTTCGAGGGGTCTTATCACAATGTTTACCAGGTTTGAATCTAAAAACCTCTGTATGGTACACAAGTGTGGTATCCATCACGTACATGGGTCGTTATCCTAACAAGCAAGGATAAGTACACAGATAGGTACACAAACATATAAATCCAGAGCAGATAGGTACTTCCACGGGTAGCGAACCCAGGCCTCTGGTAGACCACGAGAATTCGAAACCATTACGTCATGCTTGTCTTCCGTAATTTGAGACACTAAATCTCTAATAAATCACAAGCGATTTTTTTCTTTTTGTCTATTATTAGCGCAATATTTACGACAATTTCAAAGCCCTTAGTCGCAGTCAAATTATGTTTGGACTAAAGGTGGCCCCAAGATCGGCGCCTTTGTCGGCTTACAAAACGGCACAGGTTGTAATTTGATAAAGTCGGACCGCCTACAACACGGACCTTTCTTTGAGGGAGAGCCCACGCGGATCTGTCTATTTCCGGTACGAATATCTTTTTGGATGTGGTACTTTGTGCACATTTACTACCGACTTTTATTTTTTTTGCTCATATTGTTCTTTACGGATTCTTCAGGAATGATAAGTTTAATAGCAATTTTCACTAGGCTGGCTTGGATGGGCTTTGACAAATGGTGAGAAATATTATAGGTTACTTTCAAGCATACAGGTTTCAGGATGTTCACTGCTAGAGCTAATATTTTATGTATTAATACGTATTATACATTATAAAACTCGTAGTTCAGTACAAGTTAACTCATTTAATTCTAAACAGTAGGTATTCAGCTAAATATGCAAGGTTAATTATAAGAGTACAATAATCAGAGTTAAAAATACTTTAATATGTTTTCGTAAAACCAAAAAAGTGCTACATAAGAATTTATAGTCCCAAGTCACAATGCCTTGTCCATTTCAGTAGATTCACGATCTCAGTCATAGTCCGTCGTATCAAAATTATACAGGTTTAATTAAATCGACATTAATTCCGGAGAATTCGGGAAGATATCGCGTTATGGACGTCGTTGCTGTCATTATGTTGTTACCAGAATTTTTGGAAGGACTTGAGGCATTCGAACAGGAATTTACGGATTAATGTTAGGGTTACTCCGTCTACATTGGAATGATATAAATAGGACAGATTAGGCAGGCTGAGAGAATGAAGTAGTTTATTATTTGTTAGTGGTAACCCTATTCTACATCTAAGTAGGGTTTTCAAGCGCACCTTTTTCATCAGAACGTACATGATATACAGGGGAGCATAAAGCTACATAGCCTTCTGATGTTAAACCCGATGATAATCCATGAGGATGGTATAACAGATTTCCAATATATTCCATTTTTTCTATTGTAGATATCTTAAAGGTATGGTTATGTCTCAGATGCTACTATTGTAATCGTAGTCTCTTACCAGAATGGAAATATATTTCGTATGTGTATATAATGTTCTCGTAAAATGTAGGCTGTATATAAGAGGAAGTAATAACATTTTTATTGTAACATTTACAATATTTGCATGATACAACGGTGTCTATTTGCATAAACCCCTCATATAAAACATGTATGAAATACAATTTTACATGTCTCTAACATTTTATTATATTAAGTACATTGTGTAGATTTAGAATAGAAGCCAAATTCCCTTTCTTTACTCCTTTACCCAGATGTCATTACTTATTACATTACTCAGTATGTTAGCCTGTTCGCCTAATACTTCATTCCGAATAATGCGATATTAGGAGAACGATAATAATATTTATGAAAGCTTTGAACAACTATTAAATCAGACGCGTTAAGGTATGTGAGCTTAACAGTCAAAACATTTACACGAAGCCCATCTGCTAGTTATTTATGAGTTTTTGATACCCGTCTTCGTAAAATTGTTATTAGATAATCCTTCTCCCTCGTATATCTCTAATGCAATAAATAATAAAAGCGTTAAGACGTAAAATTATAACGCAATTTTTTAACCATTATGTCGACCGAATTCAACCCTTGTTACTTTTATATCGTGGGCACAAATCTCCTTTGAAAAGATTTAATATAATTCAACCCAACATTTTTAATCCTCGCTCAAGTAAAGCCTTTTATTTCACTGCGGAGCACGGCACTATGACAGAAATTATATTTGAATTTCGAAGGGTTTCTCAACGTATTTGTAACGAAATTTAACATGACAATAAACCGAATTAATTCGCTCGAGTCGGTCTCAACGACCCTTATCTACATATTTCTTGCAAGCAAACACTAAAACCGCTTTAATCGTTAAAATAACAAAGCTTGGGATATCTTGAACAGATTTTGTTTGGATTGTGAAAAAAATGTTAAATGTCGGTTTGTGGGTAACTCATTAGCAAATAATGTTGGAACAGGTATAAATGCGGACTATTGGAAACAGACAGAAAATTAGGGTCATTATTATAATTACAGAGCAAACACACTTTGAAACCAATTTGGAAATTAGGCGTGTCGTTACCGTTTTTTTATCAGTCCATCAAAACCAATACACTTTTCTACCTGCTTGTTTGTGATTATCGGCGCCATTTCTTAATAAGTACGTTATAATTTGAGTCAATAAAAGATAATTAAACGATCTATAAAAAACTGTGACCTTTAGAGTTTTCAATGAAATTACCGTCAATAGTCGTTTTTCTACTTTATTAAATTTAGCCATGGTAGTTTTAGTTCTAGTTGAAGTACTCGTACGTACCTACATCAAATATGCTATGCTATAGTTGAAAATTAAGTTGGAATGCCTTACATTATAATTATTATTAATATTGTCTATATATCCTATCTTACCAAAGATTTTCAACCAGAGGGTAATACTACCACACTATTACTAAAACCCAGAAAAAAGACAGTGTTACTATTGCTATTAAACGATAAATTTTACCGAGTCAAGAAACAAAGTAAAGAAAATTACTACAAATAACTTTTACTCCCAATGTACATAAGACTAATGAATTTACAGTGGAGGCCGTAAATGTTCATCAAACTGAAACTGTGTACCAACGAAATTTACTGTTAGCAGAGGTGTGGCGAGCAAATGTTGACATTGATAACCCAACGCTCAGATTAACCTTGGCATCACTTGTAATCGTTCCGAGACATCCTGATGGAGGCCACAGCGTATTTGTGGAGATTAACAAGTCATTTATGGGGAAAGCGATATTGTTTATAAACTCACTGCACCTGGGCTTATAGGATCCGAAGATTATTTAGGATTTACCGATATTGAGCTCTTGAATTCGCTGGCAAGAGGGAATTTTCTTCATGACCGGCTTCTGATTTTTATTGGTTGTTCTAATCTGTGTGTCTATGCATTATGTTCTTTCATCTGTTATAATACGAATCAGACCATTTAAATTATAGATTGCTTACAATTAAAAAGATCTAGGACTAGGTCTCGTTTTATCTACAAAATATTAGAGATTATAAATTTAAATTCTTCTTAGTAGATCGGATTAGTAAGCGAAGGGGATTAACGATAGCTTATATTCCAATCATGTTATTTTTATGCTATAATTTATAAGAATTTTAGCTGGACCTAATTGGACAATTAAGGGAAAATTTAGGAGACTCTATCTAATACTTTATCCGTAAAGTTTTCAAAAATCTGTAAATATGCAGTCAGTGTGGTAGACTTTCAACTTTGTCCATCTCATTCTGAGAAAAGACTTTTATAGAGACAGAAATGTGACAGTAATAGATAATTAAATTACAATTTAACATCTAAGCACCATGACGAGCTTTATAAATTCCCAGTACTTACATCCAGGAAATCCTTATTTGTAAAGAAATGCGATATATTGAAAAACATACCTATTTTCAATCAATACAGATTTATAGTTTCTCAATGAAAATCGAGGACTGCAAAACCAGTCCTTAGCGAGCTATCTAGAAAATATGAGGTGCAAATACGAACACCATATTTAGTACTATCGGAAGACAACCAGTTTTGCAGCCTGAGAAAATCATCTTAGTCGTAGCCTAGGAACTAAATCATACAGATACCGTACATTGCTGAGATCAGATGAACGGGGGCTCAGAAGAAACGACTACACAGATATAACAGATGACTTACGGACGACTATTCGTCTCTGTCAGGTCGTAGGAGCGTGAGCGAGATGGGAAACGCCGTGATTAGTTAAGAGATAGTTGATAGCTACGCGTTTTCCAACTCTCAACTTGATAAAAAGCGAGTGACGTCCATGCTACATGCCTGTTTCGAGGTGTGATTACACAACACACACACAAAAGGCAGATACACTGGCACATGTGTGTTGTCGCTAGGGTTGTCAACCGTACCGAGTTATAATTTTTTATTACAGCTCGGCCTCTACATAGGTACTAATGCTAAGAGTACGATAGTAAAAAATACTAATTTTTGTTTTCTTCGCAGATTTATAAAGTGTTTATTTTTATATTGCATAATAAGAAAACATAACATAATATTTTTATTGTACAGATTTTTTTTAAAGAAGCAAAAAGTGCAAACACTACATTTAATAGAAATAAACAACATATTATAAGTAGTACATAGTAAAAATGCAACTTTTAAATTGTTTGCAAAAAGCTATGTCTTATAGATTTTTGAAATGACTATGATCCGAAACAACGTTGGCAACCATACCTGTGGGATTAACGCGGACAACCCGTTTCCTGTTACCTGTTCTGGAGCAAAAAGCAGACGCTTCTCAGTAATTTAGAATTAATTTCACATTTTTGATATCGTAGTGATGTGGTACTTTTAAATTACATACGAGATTGATATTACATCAACAATACTTATCTCTATAATGAAACCTCTAACTACCAGTACGGAATAAATTCTCCATTTTGTTCAGAAGAATAGAGATTATTTACAAATGCTATTTTTATGGAAGATGATTAGTATTCTTAGGGAAAGGTATTTTCTTAATCAGATCCGTGTTATTTGAAGATAGAAATATACGGTACCGTTATAGTTAGAAATTGGCTGATCCGTATTAAAATCATAAAAACAGAAGCCCGTGAATCTCTTGGGTGAGCTAAACCATTGAAGCGTATTGAAGACTCTATTTTCTAGCACCGAAAATGTCTGTAACGAATTCGTGCTGCGGACGCTATCTACGGACTTAAAACAAACAATTACTTGGGTTTATTTGAAAAGGAGAGAAAAAATGTAGAGCAATCAAATCGCTGCAGCTACCGTGCGGCAAAAAGCTTGGTATCGGCAAAGATTATATAATACAGTAGTGCAGGTAGGTCTAAAATAGTCCGACAAATGCAATGTTTATCAAATAAAAGTTAAATCATAAACATATTAATTAAACTATTTTATAATTTAAGATCGAAGCAGTTTAAAGTGTAGTGTAAAGGCCATTATGAGGTCATTTCGAATGTTAATGTCGAAGATGTGCCTATTTGGGCCGGTCAGAGATGTGCAAAAATGCTTGTGTAATACAATTTTAAATAATATTATTTAAATCTGTGCGTATTTATTATCAAAGTATATTTCTCGAACTGGCACACATCTCTAGCTACTCCATCTTCATATTACAAAGTCAATATACAGCTAATCTTATACGACATACATATGGTTAATTGAATTACTATGCCATAATCTATGACCAGAGTTAATGTAACGGGCGAACCAGTGTAATACGGGAGCCATCGAAGCTTTTACTCAGCACACACATAATTACTATCTTTTTACTTAATCCGGAATATTCCAATTGTATAAATCTAGATACCTACATGTCAACTTGAATATAGTTGTTATTTTTGCTTACTTATGACTAACGACGAAAATTATCTGTCAATTAAGTCTATCCAAAATAAATAAATATTAAGGAAGAGAATGCAATAAAATACAAGCGAGCGGTATTGAATGTAATTTCAATATTTTTTAATTATCGTTAATATATCTATCACATATACGTCTGAGAAATCTGGCCAAATTGAGAACTTAACAGTAGTAATTAGTTTAAGAGACGTATATTTCAGATATCTCATTCGAATGACAACCTTTTAATTCTAAGAAAAAATGGTAATAAAATATTCTTTACGATTCAAGCGAACATATTAATAAGTATTATAAAAATATACGTAGAAAATAGAAACTCCTTTTGAAGTCGATTAAAAAGGAAAAAATGGCAATACATTTTCTATACTATGTCCAGAGTTAGTGTAACGTTCGAAGCAGTGTAATATAGGAGCTGGCGAGCCTTTCACTCAACACACATCCCACTGAATTAATTCCTTTTGACAATATCTGGGAGCCTCTGATTGAAATCCAGGATAGCTGGACGACATCCCATTTCGAAAAGTGAATGTTTTACGCGAATATTTTTCTGTAACTCCTCTGTTTGAAATATTCTATGAATGTCGTAAAATATATAATATATTTTATATATGAAATGAAAATGATATATTTAGGCATAAATTCAAATTCACATTTTATCTAAATAACGAAATTCTAGTCTATAGATAAAAGAGGAATGTGTGTCACTGATAAAATTATGTGAAATTCGCACCAAAATATCCAACATTATTTTGGTCCCGAAATTTTCGCGGGATACCACCTAATAAAATAATTGCAATTTGCGGTGGACAAATATGGGTCGCGGTAACATTTGCAATCCTCAATAAAACGCATAATTTGTTAAGCTGTCCGTATTTCCATTTTAGGGAGATAATTATGTCTATAAAGCGCCATTAGAGCTACGTATAATGATGATTTCGTCTAGTCAACAAAATTGACCAATCTGGAAAGTAATATTGGTAAATGTTATTATGTTACCGCCGTCGATAACCTTCAACCGATAATTCGTATATAGGTTATATGACAAACAGTTAAGTATTAGTAAGTATTAATAATCGTTTGAAAGATGTAAGTAAAAAGTAGCATTGTTTTACTTATGGATGTTCCAAAAGTTAATTTTACATGTACTTTGTAGCAAGTTAATTAGACATCGTAGGATATTTTAAATAAATCATTTCTTCTTATTAAAAGCTTAGTTAAAATTGCTTAATAAAAGTGTCAATGAATCGTCAAGAGCCTTATTAATAAGTACCATTAGTTTAGTAAAAGTTATTTAATCCTCGTAATTACAAAATAAGACAGAAATATTATTAAATTTATAAGAATCAATAAGTAATTTAATATCATTCCTAAAATTGCATGTTGTGATTCCGGATATAGTTAGTAGTTCATTTGTCGGACAGCATAAATTCGAGTAATGACATATCGAGCTGAGGTTACGGTAACAAATAACAACGTTGAAGGAACTACTACACAATTAACTGGCACGGACTATGATTAGAGACCGATACATAGCATTCGATGGCGTACTAGAGGTAACGTACAATTTGTGCCATAATCAAAGATCATGCATCTGTACGCGTAACTAATTCTAGGCAAGTTGACACACTTTCAACTGGAATGGACGGTTGGTGTCGGTAAATGACTGGATTTTCATAAATAACGCATAAGATCTGCGAATGAATGGAATGATTCGTTTCGCTCGAACCAGCTGCGTTAAGGAGCGCGCTGAATCGCGCGATTTGATACGCGCCTCCATCAACTTGGCCTTTGTCAAAAGGCAGGCTAATAAAGTTTAGCAGATGTGATTTTCTAAACAAGACATTAACAAATGGCTACCAGTTGAATCGCGCGGCTGTACACTTGGGAAACTAATCTTAGTATGCTATTTTCTCTACTTCAATGAATAATATGAGAGCTTAATCATAACTTTGATATTGCGGAACATGGTCTGAAACAAATATTGTTACGTGTTTGGTATTTCTGTTGAGAACTGCAAGGTGTCCTTAGTGTTTTGTATTTATTATCTTGTAGGATACAATTTCTTACTACCGTGGTACTGCGGTGATTTTATTTCAATGAAGTTACTCTTATATAACACGTAGAATTATATATTACATAATATATAGTACATCCATTGGTTTGTAATGTACAGTATTTAAATTACTAACTTTATTATGGTTATACTTCAAAATAAAATCTCATTAAAATGTAATTGGAATAATGCGTAATGTGTTATCAAATAAGTTAAAAATAAATCGTAGGCACTGATTCTAATTATAAGTAAGAAACACATTACAACACACATACGAAGTTAATAAAACAATTATTGTGACAAAGTCGTTAACAAAATACCTTGTTCATCTACACCGATGCTACTTTGTAATCTGACCTCTGTTCGTAGCAGCCAAAACAAATACCTTAATCAAACAAGAAAATGTCTCGAATAATGGTATGCTGTTCACAAATTTGAAATTCAAACATGGATACTCACATCGGTATGTGAATGATTTAGCAACACAGATTTTGCAAAAACAATGTGGACCCATTTTGTTTGTGCTATCGCCACACGATCGCTATCAAGCAGATTTTAAACGGATCCCGCCATTTGTAGTCCATGCCTCGAATTCTTTATGTCCTACAACATTTTGAATCTGACAAAGAAACGTGGCTGCATCATTAAAGCCTATTGTAGCGAATTTAAAATTTTTCGAAAAGCGAATTCGTCAAACGTAAAACAATTCGATACGCGTTTGAATTTGTTGTTTGGGCTGACTTCAATTCAATTTCTTCGTCCGATCCGTTCGCGTGAATTGGGTCGCGTAAACGGGTCCGCCCTTTTGGGACCAAAACGTTATTTTTTTCACACAGATTGCGCGTTCTTTGATCTTCAGAATGTGTGCGTTAAGCGTTCCCTACGCTTTGTGCGACGCTGTGTGTGTCTACAGCGCCGCTTCGTCAACGACACCCAGCGGGATGTAAAAATGAACCAAGAACGATTCGCAATGATTTTCCCTTTTTGCTTGGGAATGCTAAGGAGAAAATATGATTAAGTCTCAAGGACTTTGGTATGGAAGATATTTTTATTTTATTTTAAATGCCTCTAATGATTTGACATGTCAAACGTCTGAATGCGAGTTAATATTGACTATAACTGCTGCGAGGATGTAAAAATAGAATCAGTTCCTTTTTTCTAAGTTTTCCCTCAATAACATCAACGGAATGACCAAAGTAGGCGACTGCGACCACTTAAAATGTTAACGTAAATGCAACTCACTTTGTTTTTTCTGTGACAAAAAATCAGGAAAGGTCCCTGATTTTTTTATAAAATGGATGTATTGGTTACACGTGTCTTGTAAAAGTTTGTAGTCAAATGTTCCATACATATCCCCGATTTGCCATTTGACAACAACTCGTGCTAACCTTAAAAATATAACACAGATGTTAAATAATCTATTTATTCTTATATATTTTCAAAATTTTATTTTAAACTTTAATATGTACTTACAATTTGAGGAGAATGAAAACAATATCATGATAGTAAAATCTCATCTCATCAAATCTCGTCTATTTTTTAACATCTGCATTTAAGAATGATCATTACTTCACTCAGGGTAATGTTTCATTTAAACCTCATTTTACAAACTCTCGAATTCTGTACCTAGTTTATACTAAAGTTTTATACCTAGTCCCGAAAAGACCAAAGTTGCGCTTTATAACTGCCCCAGTTGTTAGCTCATCAAGTTCTAAACGAGCAAACACTGCTCCGTGCCAAATTTTCAAGGCAGGTGTCTAATCTATTGAGAGCGCACTGTGTCGAGTGTCGCCACTCGTTTGAATCTCGACACCGCTGAGTGTTGTGACGTCACTTCCACCTAATATCAGCAGCTTGTGCTGAGTCGCTAGCTGCAGGAAAATATACTACCTTTAGGATATTGTAACTGGGTCACTCTTCTTAGTCCAGTTTGGACTGGTTTGGTTGATTGAAATCTCAGTTTTAATTCGGTCGGTATCTATTTATGTATGTTCTCCCGATTATTCGATAATGGCCATCACAGGATCTGATGGTAGGACCCTGAAAAACCATGGGAGGTTTTCTAATTTTATAGCACACTAAGTGATTTGGGTATTTTTTAAAGGGTGTTTTTTTTTTGTTATAACAAATCAAAACATTCCATAGAAACGATATAAGAAGAACTTTTTCCTGTTATCTTAAGATCATAGTTCGATGTAATCGAAGCGTTTTGTAGCAGATAAATTTGTTATGGTCTGAATTTTTTGTTATTTTGTTATTTGAGACCAAAGTTTGATTTAGTTTGAGACATTTTTTGTTCCGGATTAGTTACAGTCTGGGGCTCTACAGGTATGGCAAAGTTAGATGATAGGATACCAGTAGCCTCACTATAGTCACTATCGAGTTTATGTTAAATCAAAATAGCGTTGTTCAATTCTATTTTACTTAAACAAGTAGCTCGCTCGTCTGAAAATGTAAAGATATAAAGTGGTACTTTGTTTTGTCTTCTCTATTATTTTTATATCGTGTAGTTTTATATTTTATAAAAAGCTAAACTACATAGTTCCTTGTTCATTAGTAATTACTGAGCGTCATTATATTTTAATATCTTATACATAACTCAGTATCACAAAGAGATTTATTTCAAAACTTTATTTACTAACAGTAATGAGTTTAAATATTCTTCTTTAATGGTCCAATTTAATACTTTTCGGTTTAATACTACTTAATCAAAAGATTAATGACTATGAGACATTCATGTTGCAACGAATTATTCGTTTACCTATTTTTTGTAATAATATGGGATTAGCATGCAGTCCACCTGATGGTAAGTGGCTACTGCCACCCATGGACATCTGTAAACAACCCCAGATACAAGACTAGACTCTTACCTGAGGTTGGCCACAGATGCACTGCTATTTCTGAGGACTACGCTGGAACGCCTCGGAAAAGTAGGTAGGTATGTCTCCCTTACCACAAATAAATTAAAAAAGGGTTAATACATTAAAAACTAGAAGAAACTGAATGTATAGCACGGAAGAGGAAACTAAGGTGACTGCAGTATTTAGCATTTCGTGTACAGAACTCGTTACTTTGCAGCAGGAAGGCGTGTGGAAATGGCACTTCGTAAACTAGCCGTTACAGTTGTGCAACGGATCTACGAAGTTATGCTAACATTCCTTGACGGCTGAGACGAAGAGTGAAATTACTTTTATGCTGCTCTGTTAACCCTTTTCAAAAGACTCCTTACTATATATACCTACATATAATGATGATAAACACTCATAACATCTGCCATCTGTTTTCAATATCTTTTTTAATATCGCACATATTTAGAAATATATAAAAGGATACACACTTATTTAAAAATAATTAAAAAATATCTTCTATTGAAATCTTTAGCTGTAATATCTAAAATAAGCACATTCAAATTCCACGTTCTTAGGCAGTCAATTAACATAATATGTGTTTTTATATCCAGCCTGTGTCTGTAAAGCATAAAGGAATATAATACATGTAATTGAAAGTTACATTTATCAATCACTTACCGTACTCATCACTCATCCCGATTTTATGCGCTTGTATCTACAAGACAGCGTCAAATAAATGACCGATTACTGTTTAGATTCCATGTAAAAGTTTTGGAAGCTATTGGAATATTTTAGAGGCAATCTATATAAGAAGATCATTTAATGGATGTGATAAAATTCTTGTATTTGACCGGCCTTAGAGAAAAGGGTTAGATACGTATATTTTACTTGGAATACCTGGTTACTGATATCCGCATGTAATACCAATAATAATAACCACCAAACCCATAATAAGTAATGTAAATGAAATCAGAAGCTACAAATCTTAGTCATGTGGATTGGATATTACAAGTCAAGGATTTCGGGTCGAAATCCCGGGCTCAACATTCTGATTTTTCAATATCATGTGTGAATCAGAAATTTTCACGTACTTGGGTTTAAAAGGGATACATAAAACTTTTGAGAGATCTCTAAAAATACTATGCATCAGCACTAGGCTAGCATAGTGAACTATGACCTAAATCTTCCTCATTCTAAGAGGATACCCGAGCACATGAGTAAGGTAATAATAAATTGACGATGATAATATTTAAGTTAATAACACTCAATCATCCAGCTTAAGTAACAAAATTAAATAACCAAAAGTGATAGTATAAAAGTTCCTAACGCGCTACAAAATTATTGTCCTCTCGTTGAGATCATAAATAATTGCAGGAACGTCGTATATCCCAATCATAAGGTATGAACATAAAAAACGTTTCTCTGGAGTCCCGTAGCTAGGGTCGAATAATATTTCATTATGTTTCGTGAATAGATCGTATTGAGGCCCAAATGCAGTTGCCGTGTGGGGTCCTTCGGCTCAGGTGACACAACACCGTCACTAATTTGGACAGCGATTGTACGAAACTACAATACTAGAATAGTGCGTAAATCCTCACGAAGCGAATGTTAAATTAATTCGATCCGCTCGAACCGTGCGATCGGTTCCTTTACGCATTCCATGTTTTCGGCTTTTATAGCGCGAAAACAGCTGAAGGTGAGTCTGAATAAAAAGTTTAAATTTTGTATCCATAAAATTATTGTACTTACCTAGAATATTCATGCAGAAAATTAAAAATCTTATGTTATTTATTCCATGAATGTAAAGAAAATTATGATAAAGAACGGTTCTTCAACTGTACAAAGTCGAAATGATTTTGACGCCAATAAGAAAATCCTATATACTGTACTGTTATAATAAAAATCTATATCAAAATAATATTCTATAATTTTAAAATTAATTAGCTATACAAAAAGTCTCTAAATGTCTAAAAGGCTAGAACTAAACACACCTGATCCACCTCTTCATCCCAGCGTGAGACAAAAGCCCTTAATATCCTATCAAACAACAAAAGACTCGATCTTCGCATCGCATACTTTTGCACGTCGAAAAAGTGCCGACACGCTTAGTTCCTCACGTACCCTTCATCTTGTCTCTTGACAGTACACACGCTGAGCTAATTTTTCGCCTCGCGTTCCAACATTTCTACTCACATTACAAAAGATGGCCCGTTACAAATGTCAAAAGTGTAAAAATTAATGACGACAGCCTTTTATTTGGTCCTATTGTCTCGAACAAAGTTGCTTTGTCTATTATAGATGTGATAATAGGCAGTGTTTAGCGTCACAGCTTTTGTTGTTTCCAAAAATGAATACCCTGAATGGGACGCGTGGCGCGCGCTCCAAGATACTTTTGAACGATTTTTCTCGCATGATACTTGAATTATCTGAGAAAATTTCGAACAATACACTGTTGCTTGCTTCGCTTGGTCTTAAAACAGGCATAGATGTAATTTATAAAGAGACGAATACTATTGTTCTGTTTGAAGTTGTTCACGACTTCTTTGTTAAAATAACGAGGAAATCAAAATACTGTGAGGCTATG
The DNA here is from genome assembly GCA_014595695.2 of Epargyreus clarus clarus. Taxonomy (NCBI): domain Eukaryota; kingdom Metazoa; phylum Arthropoda; class Insecta; order Lepidoptera; family Hesperiidae; genus Epargyreus; species Epargyreus clarus. The sequence continues at coordinate 134,981 of JACTTY020000021.1, forward strand.
GCACATATACATTTTTGTTTTTAATTGATGAGTTTATTTTAGTATTGAACACATAAAAATAAGAAAATGTTCTTGTAGTAAAAAGAGAAATATTGTTGTATTAATTCAACAAGTATCTTTCTAAAGAAAATCTTGCTCAAGCTTTTTTGCTAGTGATAGATTAGTATAATCTCAGTGTAAATAACGGTAAACCGCATCGGTATGATGTTAATGAGCACTCATCGGGATATGAAGAACGAGTTTCTAAGGAAATGCATGCAGTAAATCATAGGTTGCTCTTCAACGCCTTAACGTGCGATTGTGACGTGCGAAGTGTTTGTTTACGCGGAATTCCAATAATCTCGTAAAAGGTGGTAGAACCCTTTGTGGTTCGATTCCGGCGGCACCACCGCCACACCTATTTCTACCTAATAACAGCAGTGATAGGCGCTGCTGTGTTCCGTTTTGAAGGGTGTGGTAAGGGAGACAGACTTTTCCGAGGCGTTCCAGCTTAGTCCTCAGGGGTAGCGGCGCATCTGAGGCCGATCCTTAGGTAGGAATATCTAATCCTATCTGGGGTTGATTACAGATGGATTACCATCAGGTCAACTACATGCTCGTCTGCTACTCCTATATTATAAAAAAAACCTCTCCTATGAACGATCTGGTTAAATCATTAAATGGAAAGAAGAAAGGATATAATACAAAAGACAGCTTAAGTTTCGAAACATATTTGGAAGTTATTTTGAGGATTTTTTATTTATTAATTAATTTAGTGGAAAATATCCTTACCGAAATGATTATTAAAAGCGATTCATCCATAATTTTGGTAGATATTAAAATTCCAGTTAAATATTATCTGTATTAAAAGGTTATGAAAGCTTTGTAACGTTTAAAACAATTTTAATATGGGTCCCTCGATGTGACCGTGATTAAAAATTTGAATACCATTATAAAAGAACAAAACGTTGAACGTAATTAAAAATTAATGGTAACAATAAATAACCTAAAGTCAAACAATTCGAGGAATAAGTTTTAGCAAAACAAAGATTTGGAATCAGAATCCTATTAATGACTAATCGTGGTCAGATTAAAGGAAATATTCGGTTTGCGGGCAATGGATTAAATTTTAATGATCCTAAATCATCCATTCGATACTAGCTGTCTTCGTTCTCAGAAGCCTGCATTAAATTATTAACGTCTCCATAGTATACGGCCAGATCTAAATTATATTTCGACATGACAACGAAAGGCATTTCGTTTGAACGTCGTAAATTGTGTATGCAAATTTCGCGCTTTTTTACAAGTATTCAAGGAATGGTTTCTGAATGTTTGAAACAATCATCAATCGACACGCGAGGTATTTGCGTCCAGTCTCGGTCCAGACGTCTTTAACAGGAAATCATGACATTTACATAATGCATTCGAATGTCTAACAAAATTTACTGCAGACGGCCTTTGAATATTTTAGAGCGGCGCCGTGTAAGACAAAAAGTATGCCTTTCCTTTTCTCGAGTGCTTGGAACTAAGGGCTTAATCGTGCTAAATGACCATCTGGACAAAGGAAGCTTAGTAATACTTCCTGCCTAGATAATGTTCTGTTTCTGTTCAAACACAGATTAGCTATGAGAAAGCTGTAAAGGAAGTGTTTTATTTTTTATTTCACTGGGTTATAGGGTATTCTCACGAACGGACTTTTTAGATCGGCTTTTAACGTGGAATTATACAGATGTTGAAACGTATGTTAATGTTCTTATATAGTAAACTATTTGTACAGTCGCACGTTAAATGAATTCGTTAAGTTTGTTTTAAATTGAGTTAATCTACGTACATTTTTCTAAAGTTGTAGATAATGTCCCTGTTGTTAAAATGACCTATAGTTTTATACAAAAAAGTTTTATGTAAGTGTTAATAGCATAAAAAGGGTGTACATAATAGTGAAGCTCTTATTAACTTTGAAACAGTCCTTTGGCTTTCCTTGTTGTCTTGATAAATAAAATTTGGTGATCAAAGTGCAAAATTCACAAGTTTGTACACTATGATAAAGTATCAACTTATCAAAGTTAACCTGCCCATGGAAGTATTTACCCTGCAATGGTAACCAGCTTTCCTATAAATGAACCACACACTACAATTTTCCAGAAATTTCAACAAAATGCAAAATTTGCCCTTTATCGTTGATCGTGAGTTTTGTTCATTCATTCCTATTTTTCTTGCTTAAAGATAAAGTATAGCATTGGTTTAGGGAGCGGAAGAATGCACTGCTCTTCAAGCGCACAAAATGTGTGAACAAAGATATCTCCAGGAAAGATCTCGTTTTGCCAACAAAAAGGTGAGGTGGAAATATGATAAAAGAATTCGATATCGGGATCGAAAACTTGTTTGGCTCCTATCCAGCTTTTAGTAACAAAATATTGTAATAAGAGAAACGAGTATCAAAAGTGAGGATAAACGAACGTTGTACATATCAGAGACTGATTGTCGGATGATTTCCAATACAATTGAGGTGAAACCAACTAGTATAAAAATAATGATGAATATTATATAGACAGTAGTTGCTTAACAACCCTTATTAACTAAATTAAACCAATGTTTTGCATACGTAGAGTCTACATTAGTAATTTCTCCATACTAGACATTGACAATGTTCGATCCTTTGTGGGTAAAAATTGGATAGATAGATTATATTTATAGATAGATAATTACGGGCGTAAGACAAATCTCTCAAACCGTTATGCTAACCTCACACAATTGTTTTAATTATTTTAAGCTTGTCGTGATACCTACGCTCAAAGAAAAAAACCATTTTCGTTCTTACACATTTCTTATTAGAAACTCACATTTATTGTGTTTATTCCGTTAGGAAATTCTTCCGCTACAATTTTCTTTATATTCCACGTTGATATGAGGTTATAATCATATAGATAGGCATTTTATTCGCACGTTTTAACATAAGGCTTCCGTATCTTAATGAGCTTACTGGAGTCAAAGAGGATTAGTACTCCTGGTTTTTAACCCCTATATCTAGTAACCCACATGGTACCGACATTCGTAACGCTTCTTTTAATTAGGAAATATAATTCAATAGCACAGATATATCCTTAATTAATCTGATCTCTATCTCTATAGGTGCAGTTTTTTTTTTACCTGCCACTAAGACTGTTACACATATGTAAATGTTATGGTTATGACGACCCGCGTGGCGGAGCGGTCACCATACCGGTCTTACCGTCTTACGCGCAGTGGGTCCCGGGTTCGAACCCCCGCCAGACAGTATCTAAATGAAAGGAACTTGTAAGGTGTCTGGTGTTCTGGGTCTGGGTGGATTGTGTATTTGTCTATGGGTGTGTCCATGGTGTACACGATACAGTGTTGTGTGCGTACACGATACAGGGAATCCTAGTGTGGGGCTGTGAGTGTAGACAGCCAAAACGTTTTGCCGGATTTTAACATATTTGATAGTGGTAGAACCTGGGTTCAATTCCGGCGTCTGTAACGCCACACATATTTGTGCCTAATAAACAGTGTTCAGTGCCGTTGTTCCGGTTTGAAAAGTGTGGTAATATTCTTCTGAGATATTCCAGCTTAGTCATTAGAGGCAGCGGTGCATCTGTGGCCGACCTTAGAGTTTGTAGTTGTTATAATAATTCTCTACTTTCAAGAATATTTCTGAAAATATAGACTTAATCAAATCAGAACATTATCTATTTCAGGAATCGTCTATAATTTATTGAATGTCCTATTTAAATCGATTATGTAATGAATGCTTATATGTAGCTTATATTTAACATAGAAATCTGTATAGACGAAAACCTTATTACTTATGTTTACCACGTATGACCAGTACAGAGCCTGCTTAATTTAAGCTCCTGAGCAAACATCTGACGTTATCATTTTGTATAGTGGACCATTGTGCAAGACCACCCAAGTGGGTGTTTTGTCGGACTGTATGATGTGGGAAAGGTATGAAAGGGACTCAATGGACAGTACTAACTGATAATGTACGGGACTTAAGTAGCATTAATACTTTATTTGTAGGTCCATATGTGGCGTTGACTACATAGTTTGGCCTACATGTCATAGATTAAAAGTCTTCTTAAAATTATTTAATCTGTAATTACTAATATTGAAAATAGAATATACAGGCATCCCTCGTGCGCAATAGTTGCATAAAACAAAAACACTACAAATTTTAATACAAAGGAATTTATATGTTTTAAGCGACTACTTCATCATCATATAGCATCATCTCAGTACTTAATATATATCCAAAAAAATATTTCGGTAAATAAAAATAAAAAGGATATAAGGCGTGGGTTAAAAGCTACTTCAAACGTGGATTAGTCATCATCTGGAATTTTATTACTAACAATATATCACCAATATCTTACCCGTCCTTGTTCTATTTTATGTGTCGTAAAAATCTCAATTCCGTTTCAAAGAAAGCATTACTCAACATTCAAAGCAGTTTCGACATTCATTAGTTATAATGAATTACTTATTGGATAGTAAATAAACACATGTCCGTAGTACTCAAGGAACCAGACGTCGTGTCAATCAGATGATCCCTCTAACGTTAAACATATGCTGTAGGCGTGAATAACCATATTATAATATCCCCTACTTTTGTTACTCGATTCGAAAGAAAGGGTGTGATCGTTTCTCACTCGATTGGAATGATAGAAGGAAAAAAATGTGCTACTAATAAGAAGGTAAAATAGTTACGAGTAAGAAATATTTAAAAGATCGTATTGTAAATATATTAGAGATCATTAATTAATTAACGAGTACTGTGTTCTTAATTTTAATTGATTGCTATTGCGAACAGTGATATGATTATTATTAATTTAATGATAATCATGCTTAGCAGTACTATTATAACGAGAACAAAAATCATGCGACTTCATTATTAATTATAATATGTAACACAGAAAAATATTGGGAGAAAACATGACATGATTAATGTTGTTTATTTTAGCATAGTCGAGTAGATTTAATTCTTTTGAAAATCGAGAAATCGTGGTAAAAATCAAAATATAAGGTAATATACTGTAACCTATTTATCAAAGTCGAATTAGTATGTGACATTGAAGTGTAAAACATATGGCATATAAATTAGCGGTTTCTCTTACCGTACACATCATTATATTGGAATTAGGTGCTAAGTAAATTATACGGTATTGGAGTAAGTAATTATTGTTATTAAGCATCTGGTGTAATGTCAAACGAAATATTGTAGAGTATTGTATGTCTTTAAATAGAAGTGGCATAGTCGTTTGTAATTCGGCATCTAGTGTAGGGGTAATGGGGTTTGAATCCTAGCACACACCTCTGAATTTGCTATTAACTATGCCAATCCACACTTGGCCAGCTTGGTACATTGGTAATAAGTCTTATCTCGCCTTACTTCTATAATTACCGTGTGATTTTTTTTATAATATAGGAGTAACAGATGAGCAGATGCGCCTCTACCCCCTGAAGACTAAGCTGGAACGCCTCGGAAAAGTAGGTCTCCCTTACCACACCGTTCACTACGGAACACAGCAGCGCCTAACACTACTATTATACAAATAGGTGTGCCGCCGGAATCAAATCACAAATGCTTCTACTCGTACCACCTTCTGATTGAAAGTCCTTATTCATAATACTCTTACCATTAAGTACATAAAATATACGAGATTATATACACATATACAATATCGAGTTAACGTCATTATAATTATAATAAATTTGATACTAATGTGGCTATCTGTAGAGATTAACTTAGACACTAATTATAGACATTAGCAAAACACTATGAAATCACAAGCAGAAGCTATTTTCATCCATCCATGTTCGTATCCAACTATAAATATCTTTGACGTAAGGTTCCCTTTAAAATCTTTTGAAGGTGATAAAACCGTTTGCGGTTCGAATCCAGAGGAATCACGGCCACGCCTATTTCTACCTAATAACAGCAGTGTTACCCGCTACTGTGTTTCGCTTTGAAGAGTGTAGTAAGATACGTATACTTATTTGAGACATTTCAGCTTAGTCCTCAAGGGCAGCGCTGCATCTGTGGTTGACCTCAGGTAATCAAATCTTATCTGGGGTTGTGAACTAAGTGAACTAAAAACTCGTTTGCCTCTCCAGATTTTTTTTCTATAATATAGGAGTATCAGACGAGCATGCAGTCCACCTGATGGTAAGTGGCTACTACCGCCCATGGACATCTGTAATCAACCCCATATAGGATTAGATATTCCTACCTAAGGTCGGCCACAGATGCGCCGCTACCCCTGAGGACTAAGCTGGAACGCCTCGGAAAAGTCTGTCTCCCTTACCACACCCTATAAACCGGAACACAGCAGCGCCTAACACTGCTGTTATTAGGCAGAAATAGATGTGGCGGTGGTGCCGCCGGACTTGAACCACAAAGGATTCTACCACCTTCAATTTGATTTGTAGCAATTGTAGCATTACCTTCCATTATTCCACGGAGACACACTTATGTAACATTTTATCCTGTTTGTAACATTTCATCCTCGAATATATTCTCCCTCAGTTCAACATTTATTCAGTGGACATCGATACCGTGAACCACAATTTGTGTTCCCAACGAATGATTTAGTAAAAAGCATACAAAATCGAATTTATGCCTCTTCGGGGACTCCTCGCCGGTGTCCATTACCCGATATCCTGGTTGATTTATTAACATTGTCTCGGCGCGAATAAGTATATAAAATAATAAATAATACCGTGAGGTCCGAGTTGTAATGAATTGTGGGTGGCAACTAGTGTGCGCATAGGTTTAGGATTGCGTGGACCGTCCGGATTTTTATCAGTTGGCGCTGCGATGTATTATACCCCTTCTTTTTACAATCAATCTTTACCGATTTTTGCTTACTAGTAAAAATGTTACAATTTTACCATGCAATATTTTTTTAAATTTTGTTTTTTTTTTGTAGTAACGAGCCTTAGTCATGTGTTACGTTGATTAAAGAATAAGTTAAAGTTACTAGGTACATACGACACTTTAATTCAAGAACAGTATAAAATAATAGAAACATGGAACATTTGCAGATTTAATAGAAATCTTTTGTTACATTTTGTCTGGTAACATTTAGAATTGATTTATTTAATTGTAGTGGCAAACAAATGTGTAAATATGATCGCGTCGTGAGAATGTTTCTGCCTTTATCACGTCAAACCAGAACACATCAGAACTAAACACTGCTAATTTAAGGCACCATCACTAGTAATAATATATAATTAAATTATTATATCAATGTGTCAAGTTAGACATGGTTAAACATTTACCATATAAACAATACACAAAATTTGTTTATTTTATAAAAAAAAATTGAAGATAAAAAAGAAATAGAAATAATATTTACACGTTTATTACAACTATACAATTACATTTTTATGTGCCATTTAGATTTTTTTTATTAAATTGTAGTAGCAAAGAGTAAGTTACATTGTGCCGTGAGAAAACCTCTATTGTGCTAAAGCTATAAAGATCAGAATATAGCAGCACTGCTATTTTAAGGCACCTTCAGTCGTCAGTAAGAATGTCCGGTAATGCCTCACCAACAAGGAGTCCCTACAAGTTAGCTTTAGGCTGCTTCTACGATAACTCTGCTATCACGCGACTTAAGACCCGCGGCTGTGCCTTATTGGGTGTGCGGCTATCCGTTGAGATATAGTCTTTTTCTTTTTCAAAATGGCGGTCACAATGCTAAGTAGCATCCTTTGTAGCGATATCGAAGGATGATATTGTTGAATTAGTAAACCAGATTGTGGAATTATTTTAGTGCGTAAATTTTTGTTTTTATTAGCGTTTGTAAGACCATACTGGATAATGATGTTCTTTTGCTTTTACGTTTTAAAATTGGTAGTGCAGTAATAAATGATGTAGTTCTTTGCATATTAGTAGTCGTAGCTGATACGGTTAATTTGTTATTTATAGAAAATGATAACTAGAAATCTCTGACACAATTTTGTAAAAGTCATTAGTGGATTTTATAGGTTAAATATAAGATGCGATTTTTACTTTTAAAAACAAGTGGGTTAAGTTCAAGAGATAAAATGCGCATTTAATTCAGAGTTCATTCAGACTTTCCAGTTTACAGAACGCGACCTCAACATAGAATAAAGTATACATTTTAATAGCCATACAGTTGAAACTTTAGCGCACAAATTATGAATAGCTCAACAGTAAAAGCCGAGATTTAACCAAATAGTAGAAATTCACTTGACATTTAGCAGCGCACCATTCATGCAATAATCTGATAAAATTCCGACATTTCCCGAGCTCACTGGATACGACCCAGTTTTAAAAATAGCACCCACGCTTGAACTTGAGTCGTGACTGAGATTATGACAACTATGTATCAACCGAAAAGTTCACGGGTTTAAGACATGCGAGCGTGCACCATCCGTCAAAAGGCGACCTTACCCGTGAACTTAGAGCGTCGAAACAAAAGACCACACTTTATAAATGGAGGCGAGCGAGAACTCTCGATGTCTGAGCCATGCGGAACGTCGTCGGCTCTCGACTCTGCGAGCTCTTCAGTAACAAAGCATGTTTATTGTCTGAAAACAAAGACGCCGGTTCAAGGCTTAGCGACAGAATTCCAGCGATACAGCCATGCCAATTATCAAGCTAACGTTGTTCAAGCACGCTAACGTTCGAGTCAATTTCGTGTCTTGAGTTGGGTTCCCTATGTTTATGAGTGCGCGGCCGGCCGTTTATCTATGCAACGTACTGCTTCCTCCGTTGCACGTTTCGTTTGATCATATTTATTGTGCCTCCCTACGGTCCCATTACTTAACGGCGCTATACAGGCTCGTAGCATCTCATTAAGGACTATCGGGTACACTATGTTGCGACTATCTTATCTCGCACCCGTAACTGATAGTGTTCAGCTCGCCTTTGTTCGGCATTTTGTTAAATTTGCATTTAGATAGACATTTGTTGTTAATTAAAATTTGTTTTTATAAAAATAATATCACTATTAGAATATCGAAAAATATGAAATAATATTTCTTCTTCATTTATAGGTAATTTACTTTTTTATGTAATTTAAAATACATTTTTATTCATAACATGTATCCATTTATGACTAATTATTTATTAAAACTTTCTACTGTATAATGAAATAAAATTCTATTAAGTATTCTAAAGTAAAATATGTCAATATTATTTCTACCGAAATAGAGTAAACATGGCAAGATAATTTTGTCGACAAAAAGAAAGCTTTGTTAGAATTCTTTTGATTAGCTGAGAATCAAAAACTACAACATAGAAAAACGTTAATGTAAGAACGTTATATACATTAGTAGGAACACGAATAGGGGTTTTAATGACTTTATAAGTGCTGTCGGACATAAAGTTAATGAAATAGCCACTTTTATTGATCTACCTGCGGGTGACATGGCTCTCGCCGCTTCTAACCCTACATTATGTTTTTCTTCAAATTATTTTCTATCCTCTTCCAAACGTCTCGACAACCAAAGAGTGGAAGAGATAGAGATATAAAAAGTCCAAGAATTAGGAGAGAACATTTCATTTGGATGGGCGACCCCCATCATTTGATAACCTGATGATATGATGATTCTTAGCGTTAATCCATTAGAACACGAAATTCGTTCGTAAGAACATTGAAATAAATTAAGCGTGTTTTTCGTAACACGTACGAAATTTAACCGTATCATCTAATTTCAATTTAAAATGAATGCAACAATCAGAATGAAATGAAACGAGTGGTAGCTATTGAGGCTGATTGGTTCAAAGAAAGCAATCAGAACCCCAGCTGGTGTGAATATTATCACATCACCCATATTATTTATTATTTCGTCAATTTTATCACAATTTATATTACGATCAACAAGCTGTCGCCACCCGCATTCCAGACAATTGACGCAATCATCCTCAATGAGATTTTGGGGTGTGTAAAACGGGATAATAATTGCATTGGCCACAACCAAATTATTGTTATAGTCACTATTCAATGATAATTCCATTGGAGACTGCGGGCAGAGGTCGTTCCTATAAGTGCCGATTATGAATTAATGTTCGTGTTTGTTATTTAGAACGGTTTTGTACGTCATTCAGAAACAGAATGATGTAGAAAACGTACAAACGTAACGTAGCATGTACTTAATATTTTTATTATGTAAATGTTCTTTAGGCTTCTAAGTGATATTATTATCTCATTGGAGTTATTGAGCTTACGTCGATTTCTATTCCAATGAAGTAGCATATACGCATGTAGCTCCCCTGGGAAGTATTCACTGTGTTCTGTCTTACAAAACCCTTCAAAGTAGAATACGGTACCAGTTAGAACTGATTTTATACGACAGACATATGCATACACGATGGTTGTACCACTGCAGCTGAAATCCGAATAATTTTAAATCTAAAATTTTCAATTCATAAACTCATTTTTTATTCTGAAAAGAAACCCTTGCAAGTTAATCATGATTCACGACACTAATTAATCGAGGCAAAGCTTTTATTATTTCATTCATTACAATACCACAGCTTTATCTTTGTTTACTAAGCTTAGTAGCCAGGGACCAACCAACACTATCTTTTATTTATCCAGTGATAAAAATGCATTGTTATAAATCAATTACTCGTACGATAAGTAATTTTTATCAAGTGTGAGCGCAGCATATAAATCAAAGAGCCGTGAAAAGGTTGCGTCTGGTCATGAGCGATAAAAAATAGATTACAAGGGCCGTGGATAAAATGAGGCAGTGATTGGGAACGGACTTGTTTGTCTTATTAATAAATCAACGAATCGATTTCTAGTAAAGCTTATAATCGTAACCAAAGTACGATTAGTGGGAATTTACTTGGCTTTGAGTCGTCAGGTTATTATTTGTAGGAAAAGCCTTGCGTTTTGTATTTATTTAATGTTGCTTACGAAATCAGTTGTATGTTAATTTTTAATAAAGATACAAAAACCTCGAAGTCTAAGTAAAATGTCGCTTGACGGGAGAATGAACTCGGTACCGTCTGCTGATTATTAAGTGACAGTATCGGATTGTATAATTGGTATCATAGTGTAAAGTAAGTAATGTTATATACACACAATGAAAGTCCTCGAAAATTCTTTAAGTACGAGTATTATAACTGTCCAAGATTCAGGACAGTTCGCATAATATTATATACTTACCTATCCTTATAAACAATTATGACAATTTGTAAGCTTGCAGACATAATATAAAGACAAGGGTAAATAAAAATAAAATTGCGCAGAATAACGATTTATTAGTACCTAACCCAAAAATGTAGATAGGCTATATTGTCCTAAGATTTATAACGAAACACGACGTAATCTGGTCTCCTGTGGGCGTGGACGCATTTGTTCAACGTGAAATAACATTCACCCTTGTATTCGGTTAAAACATTTTGATAAACTCGGGTCGGCCATATTCGTCGATAAGGGAAAATATGTTAATTTAGACGCTCCGAGAGAGTAGATATGACCTACTAAGTGATTGGGTTCCGGATGCCTACCGTGTTTTGAATTTCAAGATGGCAGACTGCCTCAAATGGAGCCAATGTTTACAAATTGTAATGTAAACAAAAATTGACTGGAAACCCTCGATTGAGATATTCATTCCGAACGGAATAAGATTTCCGTTTCAAAAATTCAAACCATTACGAGAACTCACCAGGAATTTACTGATGTTGAACATTTTAGCATAATGAGGGTTAAGACGTATATTAACGTTTGCAACGTTGCTAAATATAAAAACCGGGTCAAATTATTCCTTAATTAAATACACTTTAAGATGCAAAATATAAGCTGGAACGAATGCCTTTCTTCACAATATGGCGCCACTAGAATTTCCATCTTTAATGAAATATTAAGGTTAACGTTGGCTATTCCATAAAATCTAATTTTAATTAAAAAATAAGCAAACGGTAATTAATTTCGTCTTTTGCGGGCACAATGATGTAAAAATTAAACGTTGAGACGCGAAACTTGGATAAATTAATTCGTCTCAGTAATATTTTCTCTAAAATTGTAGCGGGATTTTTTCACAAGTCTGTAAAAACAGTTTTCGTCGGCTTATCTTTAATTACGATGTCGTTAAAACCGTCAGGAGCAATTAATTTTGTATTATACTATTTGGTGAATTATACGAATAAGGTGCTTGTCTCACCACCATAAGTAAGCTGTGAAAAGATCCTTTTATAATATCGTAACTATAATTGTGTATTTAAAAGATTATTATAAAAACAAAAACCTGACTGCCAAAAATAATTAATGGAAAGGGAGAAAACTACTTACTACTATAGAAGAGATGAAATAATTAAGATCCTGAAATACAAAATGAAGACCCTGAAATGGGACAAATGTAACTTTTACTCTAACGCTGATATTCTAGCACTAAGGCGCTTACCTATAACTTAACGCTGATGATTTTTAGTTCACGAATATGCTTGTTATTATTATTTAGTCATAATAATTTGGAATTATAGAACTTTTTGGAAGTCGAATTTATGCTTTTTGTCGACCCATGTTCATATGGATCTATACGTTCGGGTCAAGCGAGAATCCTTTATCGTCGCTCGCTTGCTATCAAACGCGTACCTATCAACGTCATGACACTGATGAAACTAATTTAACATAGGTAATATTAAAATGGCTCAATTTCCGAACGCCTCAGGCTTTTGCTTTATTAGCTAGCGTATGTCTCGGGAATAATTAGAATGGGAATTTATAGTTGTCATCAGCGCACCTTGATTTAAGGCCTCGAAGCAATTGCGCATCCGGATGAGGATTAAATAGAAGGGTTGCGTCGGTATTTTCCTTTATTCTTCGAAGGCATCTTGGAATTTTAAAACAATTAATTTTCATACTTAAAGTTTTACACATACTTATAGATACTTATAAATATCATCAATTTTTGTTCTTTTTTTTGCAAATATAAAATAATTAAGTTACCGTATAAACTTAACTACTGCTTATCAATCCGTATTAAAGCAGCGAGGTGGAGTACGTTCGGGTTCATCTAGTTGTAGGCAAAAATTTGTGCCCAACAGTGGGGTATAAAAAGGTTTTAACCATTCAGATAACTCGTTTAATGTTATAACTGGACGGTTAAAATAGAGCGTAGTTATAAATCTTACATACGCAATATAAAGAGATACATAATTTAAACCATAATTAGTAATAGTTTGTAACGTTTTAAATAATTCATAACATTACGCAAATGTTGTCAAACTTATCTGTAAGAGACGTCGCGTAGATTAGAATATGACATTAGTAGACCGAATGTAACATACAACTTTCTACTCTTGGGTAACTGTTACTTATGTATCACTTGTACAAGTTGCTTTGATTTGTTGTATAGTATAGATGACTTCAACAGATATTTGTACTATATGCGTCTTTGAAAACCTTAGCAATGGGTTAGCAAGGGGTTGATATTGAAATATTTAAAACAAATTTCTTCAAAGGTAGAAAATTCAAAACGTTTAGATTTCAGTGGCTTTACTATCACATCTATTTCTACTCTATACTTATTTATTTATTGATTAACCAAACAATAGGGTTGATGGGCCAGCTGATGTGAACTGTGACTACACCGCCATGTACATTTGCAACACCAGGGGAGTCTTCTGTGTCTTCTTCTGGATGTTTCGCCAACTTTGACGAAGAGCTTTTCTGATTTATTTGTGTTTTAAAGTATGTGGTTCAATGCTTACATGATTTGCCAGTTATTCTTTAAATCAACACTATGATCTTTAGCTGCGCTCGGGAATTACTTCATTTCTATTAGGAGTTGATCTCAAATGCCCCTAGGTGTAATGACCCACTTATAATCAGGCGGTCTTCATACTAATTTACTAATTACATTAATTTCGCATATTTCGGTTTAGCAATAAAAGATTGATGTAGAAGTTTTGTTTGCTTTACGCTAATACTCGTAATACATTTTCTCGTTACCTAATGCCCACTTTTATAAACAATTCTTGAATATTTTATGGAATCAATAACATTCTTACCCGTGAAGCAAATCGACTGAAATAAAACGATTATGAACGGTTACGGTTTATTCCTGTTAATATCTGATTGTTGGTTTTATATCTGACGTAAATAACTGCTATTTTCATTTCTTATTTCTTTCCGAACTGAACCAATGTAAATAATATTTGAAAGTTTATGGATTTCATTTTTGACTTACTTTTTATTTTACTATATGCAAAGGATTGTTCGAGTTTACGTGTCACCAATTTAAGGCATGCCTATTATAAAATGTTAGTGCGAAATAGTACCTAAAAGATACGATCGATTTAATGTGTTTACTCAGTTTATATTTTTTCAGATAAATTCAATTACCAAGCACTAAGCAGTATCATAAAATAAATAATAATCCATTCTATATTACTCTTTAGTTCTATAACATTCGTTTATTAAACATGAAAGAAAATTTTAAAACATTTAAAACGTAAAAAACTGTGTTTTAAACATATATCAGTAACTCGATCTTACGTTTAAGGCTGGACAACGCACCTGGGAAAAACTGTACACATTTACATTCTCCGGTCCAAGCCTGAGGCACTCTAGACGGTAGGAATGAGTAATGGCCTTAATCCGCTTGTGGCGAGCCTTAAGCGAAGGGTTAAGGCTCCCGCTAGCTATAACTTTTATATTTATTACGTACAACGCACGGACCCAGTAAATCCGCCATCCGCCCGAGAAATAATAAAATTCGACATCGAAATGCGGTGCTTTGGGCTTGTTATCACACGCACACCTGGAAAACCGTTTGGGTCGCCCCTCGTTTTACCGCACTGACCGTTGTATCGGCATTGGCGACATTCATACGACCCGAACGTGATATTTTGACTTTTGAAAAGGATTGATCATTACAAAACCAGTTTTAAAAGTAAATCCTAATGACGGAAAATAACATCTTAAAATTATAGAAAAATAAATTATTATTTTAGAGGTGTTCAATGATTAATCATGGTTGTATGCAATCTTACCCTTTTTATAAGGAGACGTCCGTAGAATAAAGTGGCATAGCTATTACATTGGACGATCTAGACGTTTCAAATGACACCTTAGTGACACGACAGGGACAGTAATGGGTTAGCGAAGATATTTAAGAATCATACGGTTCATAGCGTTGGGGTTTTTTGCGTATTTCAACCGATGTGTTGTCTACAAGTGGGGGTATACCTAAAACGTTAAATCGTTTGCTCTTTTGATTAAATTCGTTATGGGTGAATTTATAGTCCATGGCAAGCGTTTCTCGGTCACATATCTGAATGTAAGCAAGCCCCTGTTTATGTGCCATTTGTGTATTTTAGTCAAGGGTAAATAAAGTATACAAATATATAGTTATTTGTATTTACTTTTGACTTCAAAGAAATCGATCGTTTAATTGGCACTTTTTGACAATTAAAAATTTTATACTTTGTTATGAGTTATGTTCGTGCCTTTTTCTCTAGTATTTTCAATTTTTTAAAAACCCATTTTGATCTAACCTAGCATTTAAGCTTAACTGGTACAATATGTAAAATTGGTTTCATGTTAATAATTCGGATTATTTTTATTTTGTTTATCGAGCTCTAACTTAAATAAATTTTTTTGGCCAGATCATTACGCCTCCATCTTTTTTGAGACACAGATACTTACATATATTTATCATAACGAAAAATATGTGTGTTTCAAAAGATTTCCTATTATCAAAAGAATTAGCTGTCCACAGTTCTAAAATACACTTACAAATGAACGCCATCAAAACATCCCTTTTAAAGAAACTTGCATTCTTACCTAAACCCCACCGTCCATTTGTTGGCAAAGGCAGTGATTAATATCGTCTTTCGTTATTCCAATCGAGTTAATTTTACCCGGAATACGGTCTTTCAGGCACATGTTTCACTCTGAAAGATAAACGAGTTACTAGAGTAGAGCGAGTTACGCGAAGGTAGGTGGTTAAACTTGTAGAACTTTTCGTGATTAGATTGCGGCGGCACCAGCATCGTGTCTTCTCAAAGCAGTGTTAAAAAGTACTATGTTCTAGTTTGTAGGGTGTGTTTAAGCAGATATATATCATCTTAAAATTTCAATGTAGTATTCATGGGTTTTGTCTCGTATCATTGGCTGACCTCAGGTGACCTCTTGTCTTATTTGGTTTATTATGCCCATGGGTATCAATAATCACTTGCTTTCTGTTGGACTTCTGTCGACTCTTAGGAAATCCGGAACACATCACCGGGAGCAGTAGAGCCCAGAGACTTAAAAACCTCGATACTTTTATCCGCATTCTTAAAGACCGATAGGCCTACGAAGCAGGATTTCTGTTTTTATTAGACTGAATGCTTGAACCGAACTGAACTGAATTACTTTATCTTTAGCAACTAACAAAAGTAGGGTAAGAAATCTGTATGTACCATGGTAATTTGATTGACCTAACTTACACTTATTTTACTTCAAGTGAAACTTTATCCACAAATTCAATTACTCATCGCTTACTCGCTTGCAGTACGGGTGAGACACGTCGGTAATAAATAAGGGACTGGAAGCGACATTTGTCATTTTGAAAGATTGCGATCTGATTCAGTAGTTCCGGAGTTGACGATTCCAGAATATAGACGCTCCTTTCTAGTTGTTCGAGATAAAATCATTTATACTTGAGGGAAACAATATGTCAACGCTAATTTGGATTTTGAAGCTAATTGATAAATAATGTGGACGTTTTCATTGATGTTGGGATAGAGGAAATGAGTTCTGTAGAGATGATATATTTTATTTGTTTCAAAGTTTAGTACTAATTAAAATAATAGGATTCGCCCTACTTGTAAGACTTATATGGTTTATTTAGATGGTTTTGGATTTTTTCACCTAACTACAATACAAAGTGTTAGTATCATTTGTGACCCCAAGTATGACGCTTAGAATCTTAAGCAATAATCAACTTTTTGGAAAATAAGTATTGTTAAATCACACATAATTTATTCTAACGAACTAAAATGAACCTGTTACGGTAATTTTTGGTACATTCGAATTAAGTTTAATAATCTTAAAGCTATAAATTAGTTTTGCTATTACTTTATCTCGATGTAATATCTCAAACATTTTAAAAGTTATAATGATGTTGACATATTGGATTTCTTAAAGCAAGTCTATAAATTTTAGGTGTGATCAGGCAGAAGACACGCCGAGCGAGGAAGAGGCGCGGATACGGCAATTGTTTTATAAATCCTTAATTTGGCTCCTGTATGTATATGCTCTATACAAACGTCTGAAAAAATAGTGTTGCGTTTGACATATTTTTTGCGTGGTCCGTGTTTCATGTGCATATTAAGGGTGAACAACTCTTACCACTTAGGGGTATGAAAAATAGATAGTAGCCGATTTTCAGACCTACTGAATATGCATATAAAATTTGATGAAAATCGGTAAAGCCGTTTCGGAGGAGTAGGTACGGTAACTAACACTGTGATACGAGAATTTTATATATACGATTTAATTCTTAGAGTTGATTTACTTTTAATAGGTCTCGCATAAAACCTTATGCAATACACACACATACTCATTAACAATTTCAATATACAACACTATTGTACGGTAAATCGATAATAAAAACTAATGACTTACACTCACTGATCAAATATCCCATAATTCATTCTTAACAAAACCGTTAAATTCATATTTATTTAGCAGATTTAGCATCTTAAGTCTAAATTACCTCACATTAGAATAAGCGTACTCTTACTTAACGTAGAAGCTGCTTATCTATATTTATAAAACTTTTGATTGTCTGTTTGTTCGAGCACCCAAAAACTACTACATGGATTTTTACGAAACTTTCTGTGTTCAATCTTATGATAAGACTTAAAAACGGTTATATGTTTATCTGGCTATAATAACGGGAGCTTAAGATATAACAAAGAAAATCCTATTTCTTATTATTACTGAACAATTTCAAGAAATCGCCCATCATTGAGTGAGTCTCCGAGCAAATCGTTCGTATCGTATATAAATTATTAGATTATCATACACGAAGCTTCGTAGAGATTAAGTTATAAACATTAATAATGTATTCAAAGCTATTCGCGTGGGATGTGCGTAACAGAAGTTTTTATACAAATGGCCGCGAATGAACAAGGTGTCTACTTAAAATAATAAATGAAATAAAAATTAACACATTTATTTTCCATTAGAAAATAAGTAAATATAAAGTTTCGTTTCGCGCGCATCGTCGCAAGAAAATGATAGGATCAAAATTTATTAGTCATTTTATCCTTAGTTTAGTTGATTGTATAGTTATTTACTTATGATTTTAAACCAAAATATATTGTGAAAATACATCACACATACATATTAACTTAACTATTACAAATTCCATACATCTGTTACAATTGACTCGAGTATTAATATCGTCTTTGCAAAATGTTTGTGTAGTAAGGGAGACAGATTTTTCCGAGGCGTTCCAGCTTAGTCCTAAGGGGTAGCGGCGCATCTGTGGCCGACCTCAGGTAGGAAAATCTAATCCTATCTGTGGTTACAGATGTCTATGGGCGGCAGTAGCCACTTACCATCAGGTGGACTGCATGCTCGTCTGCTACTCCTATATTATAAAATAATAATATTAAAAATATATTATTATGTCATCAATCATTCGAAATATTCCGAAGTTAGACCACTACCAATAATGCAATAACTATTATACAAATAATATATAATATACAATAATTATTATAGGTACATAAAATAATTCTATTTATTACCATACTCGTATTAATATAGTATTATTACAGTAAATTTCATTTAAGAATTATTACACGATATTCTACACTTTTACTTAGTTAAGGCGAGCTGAAACAGAACACCTGCATACATCAAAATAATTATAAGTCCCAACATTAGGACTTGTTTCACTGTCACACATATAACTTAAGCGGGCGATCACGCTATGTTGAAGAGAAATAATCGATATAATATTTCTTGATTGATAAATAAATGTATGGAATCATATTTTAGACAGTTTCCGTTATATTTAGCAACTAGTTAATTGAAAAAATATCACTAATATTGATCTGTCATCATATTATATCGGGTGACTTAATAGTACCTTTTTTTTGTTTCCGAGGGGGAAACCTTCAAAAGGTACCCGGTGCCGTGGTAGCGACGCAGGGTTATGTGGGATTCTTACCGCACTAAAACCCACTGGTGGCCGTCCTCGGCGCTGCATTGAGGGCTCCAGGATCTCCAAAGCCACACCGTCTGGTGCGTACGACGGTATGCGACCACACATACCGCCGTCATTCCCGGGGTCGCTGGCTGGGCGGTTCGAGCGAAGAGTGGGAAATCTTGCCGCCTGCAACCCCGAAAGCCCCCTTTTAGTCGCCTCTTACGACAGGCAGGGGATACCGTAGCCCTTTTCTGGTCCCGAAACTACATGACTTAATAGTACCTAAGGATACGTATCTTTGGGTTTATGGAAGCGAAAAAGTATCTTGTCTCCTATCGTAACTCGCTTTGTATCATACCAGCAGATAAGTTAGAATACAGGGCGATTTGTTTTAGTTATTTATTGATTTAATTTACCATTATTCAATGCCTGAATCTGCTTATCGGATCGGTATGTAGAGTACTTCTATAGTTTATTACTTTCCGAGACGAGTAATAACTGGTCTAGGACCGGACCAGAGTTATGTTTATTAAAACGTTACATAAATTTGACTTGTGATATTTCTTAATTACTAATCGAATAAAATTCAAGTGAAAAAGATAGAAACGGGTATATTCCTCAGGTTAATAATATTTTAATACTCGTGGTTTAATAATATTGATGTTATGGTTGCAATACAGGGGGTGTTTCATTTAGTAAAAATTTTTTTTATATTTACCTGTCCACCTGATGGTCAGTGGTTACTGCCGCCCATGGACATCTGTAATGAACTCAGTTAAGATTAAATATCCCTACCAGAGGTCGGCCACAGATGCGCCGCTACTCCAGAGAAGTAAGCCGGAACGCCTCGGAAACGTATGTGACCCTTACCACACCTTTCGTATCAGAACACAGCAGTGTTTTAAACTACTATTATTATGTAGAAATAGGAGTGGTGGTGGTGCCGCCGGAGTCGAATTACAAAGGATTCTACCACACTTAAAATCTTCTAGGGTTGATCACCTCATTTGCTACTTCACTTAAAAATAAATCTGAACTGATTCATTACTTATTCAAATCACTATAACGCAATACCGGTACACATACGAGACAGGAAGATATTAATATTTAGTCGACCTATTTTTGCTAACTTCAGTATGTACACTCGAGTAAATATACACGAGCAAACAATTCGGCTACTTTTATTGATACACGGAACACTCTCTTATATTGGCACTAAAAGCGAATAAAACGAAATGTGTGTAAAGGGTTTATTTGCCATTTGATTGTTTGCGATACGTTACCTTTGATACTTTACGAAGGTTCGTGGGTAACTTCCGCTTAGAGGTAATGTTATATAATATGTATTAGAAGAGAAATGATGTATTAGAAGATTAAGATTTGGTTGTTGAAAGGTAGAACTAGCTCTGGTCAATCGAAGAGGTAGAAACGCCACACCTGTACCCTTACCATGAGTTTTTACGTTTTGAAAAGTATGACTGTTTTGGTATTTGTTTACTCATTTGCCCATACAAATACCAATCAGCGTACCTAGCGGATTGTATCAGAACTATAGTGTCAGTAACGTAACATTAAATGTCTAAATTGACAAAATAGCGCTTTATGCTTTGTTTGAGGTAGACAAAGACTTGAATACTTACTTATTATAAGTTTACTCAGTCTACTGAAGCAAACGGAACCGAATAATAGATTGAGTAAACGTAACGTAAAATTGTGGGATGTTTTGAAAACTCTTGGTAAGGGTACTGTTTCTACCGTGGAGTACTCCCGTTTCAGTAGAAGGTAGCCAGCTTATTTACATATCGAGAATATCGTTTATTAGCAGCTAGAACCTCTGTTCTATATGGAGTTAGATACAAATATCCATAAGCAGCAATGTCTATATACCATCAAATGGCCTGCGTATGTACTCATTCGTTCAACTATAAAAATCATCACTTATATTTAAAACATACCTATAGTATTTAATTTGAAATAGTTGTTGAAGTATTCGGTAGTTCTCTGTAACTGTACCGCATGTATAGAAAAGTAAGGTAATAATGTAGAAGAAGCCTATAAAATACTTACACATCACATAATTATTTTTTATATAATGCTCGCCAATTTAGTCCATAAAAGTACTCGTAGTAACGCACCTGTGGCCGACCACAGATCGAACTCCATTCCTATTTTGAGCTGATTACAGATGTCCATAGACAGCCGTGACAACTTACTAGGTGCACTGAATCCTCATTTTTTTACTTCTATTTCATTAAAAAATTAAAAAAGCATATTTAGCTTAGAAAAAGGAATCTGTTTTTACAATTGCCTTTATGGTTTTATCTACTTACATAGATTATCAATCGCATGCACGAAGAAAAATAATTAGCAATACCAAAACAGACAGAAAACTTCAAGCGAGCCAAACAATAAAATTATTTTTTCTGTATCACGAATTATTAAAAAAGTGATATTTATTTTAAGAAACCCATTCTTATTTGTGTGGCCTGAACAAAAGTATGACAAACGAAAATTTACGATGTTTATTTTACCGAAAGAAAGCCTCAAAGAATGTCACTTACGGTCCCTTTATTCGGCAAAGAGTTGTAAACAATTGGCAACATTGACAGGCATTCGAACTGCCAAAAAGGATTAGGTGCGTGACACAAAATAACGTTGCCGTAACATTATTCTTGTTATGCTGTTAGTAACCTTATGGTAATAGTTATTACGATGTGCTGGAGTTGTTCCAACACATTATTATTTTTGTTCAACAATTGCAAGGATGATGTGTTTTTTTAGCTGCTCTCCACTTCTCAATAAACAAAGCTTTTGTGCGTTAGTGGTCCAATGATTTTAGAAATAATACAACTTATTTCGTAAATGTATAATATATTTATTAAATGTAAATGTATAACATAATGTAGACTTGATTTAATTTGATGTACTCCGTTGTAGCTTAGTTGCTGATATTTCTGTGTTATACTCGTAGTCTGAACATTCATGATGTTAACAAACTGTCTATGTACATTCTTTAAAATTGATTTAATTTGATTAAATTGATAATAGCCCCTAAATTTCTGAGATATCATCGTAATAATCATATTTTTTACCGGTATAGTGACCGTAGTGCCCGTTATCAACAGTGGGAAACTGTGATTATGTTAAATTATGAATATCTTCGTAATATATCAATGTTACAGTACATAATAACATAAACATTAAATTAAAAGGGCGTTAGATACTAAACTCGTAATAATACCTGCCAATATTATAAAACATTTTTCTCATTCATCTGATCAGGAGAACAAATTCTTCCATTGCGAAATACGAACCACTCTTAAACCTACTGTATTTTTATTACTGTTTACACATCTTAGTACAAATATAATAACTCTCCAAAACGAAACGTCATGCACTAAAGAACGCTATTGTAAGTTTTTACGAGTTGTAACGTCAAATGATATTAGCTCTTATTGTAACGGGGTAGGGATGGGAATCGTTTAAATAATTTCTCAGTGGGACATTATTGTCGATATGAAATAACAACTGTTTTCCTTGTGTTTGTCTTTGAAGAAGAAATCAAACAGTGCGTGCCTGCTCTAATGCTTTGTTCCACATTCGACTATTAGATGACACAAAAATTAAAGTGATGTGATTCTTTTGATGTACTTATTTATTATACATATATTTTGTTGTTTCTAAAGTGTTTTTGTGACACAAGAGATAAATCGGAATTTGCAAAAATATTTTGTTTCTTATCAAGCATGCTACGGAGTATTCCGAATAGTATACACAGACAGGACAACAGTCTCGCCAAATTATTATTAGATTTGTTGTATTGATCTAAATGTAATTTTAGCCGGCTGAATATATAACTAAATATACAATTGATCGGAATTATAATAAGCGTACGCAAAAAACATGCATGTCCTTTATGTACGTGTGTAAGAAGTGATACTTCTTAGGTGCAATTAATTTGAAAGAAGCTAGTAAAAGTGTGGGTGTATCTTATGTAAAAGCTCAAGTATTGGTACGTATAGTATCGACTCTTTCCTGTTGATAGTCTGCAAAAAGTCAGTATTAAAAAAGGTGAATATTTTTTTCTCAAACGTACCAAAAGAAATATAACTTCTAAAACGAGATTTGAAAACTAATAATGTCTTACATACAAGACGCAAAGGGAACAGCACACTCGCTGCCCCCTTATAGTAGTGACATGCGAGCTATTTGTCTCGAGAACGACTTGCCGACTTACTGATCGTATGAAGAGTAAGTGTGACGTTTCCTTATGGCGTGTGGCTTATAGTGAAAAATATGTTGCATTCGATGTTAGATGAAAATATAAGATACATTCAGAACAGAGAATAGACGATTTACTGTCTATCTTTATATATTGACATATTTGCCACAAGATCGTTTGTCAAATTAGTTATTTATATTAAACAATCTTATTATAGTTTATTTATGTTTTTTTTTAATAATAATAATATGGAGTAGCAGACGACTTCATGGTAAGTGGCTACTGCCGCCCATGGACATCTGTAACCGACTCCAGATAGGATTAGTATATTCGTACCGGAGGTCGGCCACAGATGTGCCACTACCCCTGAGGAGAACGCCTCGGAAAAGTATGTCTCCCTTACGACACCCTTCGAACCGGAACACAGCAGCGCTTAACACTGCTGTTATAAGGCAAATTATCTAGCTGAAAATATTACATTGTTTTTACATTTAAGCCCAAAAAGATTTATGTAGTGTGTGTTTCCTTATAGTGGCCATATATTCAGTTGCAAACTAACTAGTAGTCTACTAATATACTTTATATATTACATGAATATAGACCAGTTTAATAAATAAACAGAAGTTATACCTATTGTTAAACGATACTATTTTTTACTAAATGCAACATGACAAAAATATGAAGTTTATTTGATTTAATATTTATATTCGAATGTTATAATTACAATATCAAATATAATAATATTGTGTATTTTAATTTTAATGATAAAATACACAGGTATGAAAATAAATAAATATGCGAAATAAAATCAAGACTAAGAAATTGCGTCACATCATACAAGACGCAAAAGGAACAATGCAATCGCCGTCCCCTCATAGTTGTGACATGCGAGCTATTTGTCTGAACAACTTACCAACTTGGATCCTGTGAAGTATTCGTGGTGACGTTTCCTTATGTAACTATTGTTAAGTATAATGTATTTTTTACGTAAACTGGATTAGGAACTGCTCATCGTAATAAAAAAAAACTTTGATGCGCAATTTAAGTGTTACAACTTATTACATAAGTTAGTATTTTATAGTTCCTCAACATTTTTGTTGTTGTTATTATATTTTTTAATAAAAAATAAAGCACATTTATTAACCAAGATAAGCACTATTCATTGCTTAGCACGTGTTTTGTCTAAAACTAAAAGACTTAACTAAATTTTATTAAAACGTACATACATGAAGTTACTAATTCTAAAAACTAAAGAACTTATCTTTGGACTCCATGTGATCAGTGTGGATCCTAATTTTTTTAACACTTAACCGTCACTGTTTTAAGGCAATATATCAGTCTTTTGTCAAAAAAAATAAGTATGTTTACATGCATTTCATCATATTTTTAATAGAATAACGGTAGGACGATCCCCTCACGCGGTGACAAGAAAGATATTTGTCACAGGAACTCGTTCAGCCACATCTCGTATGAAATACGACTTGTTTGTCCCTTGTACATAGCTCTACAAGCAATAACCTGTAAATCAAAGGAAACGAGATTATTTTCATGATTTATTAACTACATGTCATTATTTTTATGACAGTAGTAATGTAGATAGGATGTGCTGTTTCGACGTACTGCTTACGACATCGATGAGTTCTGTGAAATCCGATCTCTGAATCTCACTCTGAAAAAATAGTATCTACATACTGTGTTAACGAAGGTAATTAAAGTTGATTGCAAAATTAATGGTACATTCAATCTTTTTAAAGAAACTTTCATTAGTGGCTGATCGACAATGCACAATTTCAGACAAGAAGGTCTAGAGTGAAATCACTATATAGGAGGACGTAACGAGTTATACTTATATAAGTAATAAAACATTAACCACAACTTGCATTGTATTTGAGTTATAGTATTCATATGTAAGACATGTTATCAATTTTACCTATGCGCTTATGAATACTACTATTATAAGCACAAAAAGAACTCAAGACAAAATTACAGCTTAATCTAAAATAGTAGAGCAACGCTGCTAAAACGCATACCGAAATAAATTGTAAAATCCGCGCCTAAGGCGATCTATACGGCGACCGGTTATTAAATGGCCACACTGTGTCATTATTCTAGAAACAACGAAAAAGGAGGAGTGAACTGTAACAGGCGTGCCACATATCATCGCGGGAACTGGCACTTACGGCGCGATCAGACTTTACGACTGCGACGCGGCTGAAAAAGGACGAACGGTGATACGAGGGTTTATGGTGGCTATGAAGTCTAGAACAGTTGCAAACGTGAGAATTAATTTGTGGGTTGTGTGGACTTACCCTTTTTAGTGAACAAACTATCGTCCGCTATCGTCAGTTATTGATTCAAACTAGTACAGACTCATTACAGTTCTCAAGTACTAAGTTGTGCTTTTCATATTATTAATTGTGCCTTACCACTTTCTACAAACAGAAAAGCAGTCAAATATTTGCCTGAATTAATGTAAAAATAGGATTAGATTGTTATTGACCATAATAATTTCTCATAATTAGTAATTAGATTATTAAACATTGATATTAAAAAGTTATGCTTGTTACTCGGGTACCTACTTAAAGTAATAACTTTTACTACTCGTACTACTCGTCGGGACATTTAGACTGTACGCAATATAAAGTCTATCCGTCTAGTCGTCCCGCGATCGTAAAGACGGAACGTTCTCTACGCGTAGTTTCTATCGTAAATCAAAGATATTAAACGGTATGGCGGAACCTCTTTCGAGTTCACAGTATAAATCACCGAGGCGCAAGAGACCTTCCACCACCAATACTACCTTTGCATACGCCGTCTATATAAATCTTCACCGACAAAAAATATCGTGACGTCCACATACATTTCTCACGGCGATAGTTTATGAACCTTGCAGAATGCTGATGCGTACTCTAGAGTACCTTTTCAGTGCCTCCATTTCTTGGGTACCTTTTATTGGGATCGGTGTATTTTGTGCTAAATCCAGCTTAAAGGGAAATGTGAACGAGGGTAAAGAAAAAATATAAGATACTTATAAGAACAAATTAATTTATGTATTCATGTTATTTGACTCCCTTTATTATTTTTGATTGATAATAATATTCCTTGTTACTTAGCTCCCGAAATTAACTTTACTTTACGTAGAAACGATAAACAAATTTCCGGATGTAAAGTTAATTTGTTATAATTGCTTCTTTTGGATCCTGATATAGTAAAATAATTTGATTTGAGATGCCGTATTGATTATTATTATATTTAATTTTCTTTTATAATAGAATGTAGGTAATTTCGGGAACCTATAGTGATAGTTTTAGACGAAAATTTAGATAAAGATTTTATACATTTGTTAAAAATAGAGTAAATTATATGCACTTTGTTATCTACACTTACATTATTATAAAGAGGAAAACTTTGTTTGTTTTGTTGTAAAGAATAGGCTCAAAAACTACTGGACTGATTTTAAACATACATACATTATCTACGAGTAACATAGGCTATATTTTATATGAAATATATTTGATAAATAGATTTTAAGGCGGCGGTATAAAGCTTGCCGGGTCAGCTAGTTTATTTATATTTTGACCTAAAATTAAATAATCGTAGCCTATTGAATTCCTAAAATTATGTGGGGTAATGAAGTATGAAATTAATACTTGATCGAGATAGAAATACGGCAAAATTACCAAGTAATTAAATGATGTAAATAAATTTTATGATGTATTAAACATAAAAATGAACTTTCCCAGTAGAACCATTCGTGGTTCGTGGTGGTGGAAGCATCGTCTCTGTACGTTTATTTGCCCAATAACATCAGTATTAAGCTGCTGTATTGTGTTTATGTTTAAAAGGTGTGGCAGGGGAAACATACTGATCCGAGACGTTCCAACGCATTCTTCAAGGATAGAAACGCATCTGTAGCGGACCTCAGATAGGACTGATATATATCTAGGGTCGATTAAAGATGTCCATTGGCGGCAGTAGCCACTTACCATCAAGTGAACTGCATACTCATTTTCTACTAGTGTACTATAAAAACACGAAGAAAAAACACCTCGTATATTATTTTATGAGGAAGGATGTGTTTCTCAGTTAAAGTTAGCGCTATGGCAGCGGCCACCAACTTCCTAACTGTCATATAAAGTGAAGAACTTTCTGAAAGGCTTAAGTTTTCTCAGTAATTTAACTACCTTAAACGAGCTTTCCCAAGTCGAAAACTAGTTAAATCATTTTCTTGTAGAAGGGCTATGTTTTTGCTTGTTAAAATAACTTGCATTATTTTGTATATAGTTATGATTACTATTATATACTTATAAAATTGAAAGCACGTGTTACTTTACTCAAATACATATGGTTCTGAATTCGATGCTCGGCCAAGCAGACATCTAAATATTAAATTTAGATTTCGGTTCTAGGATAGGATAGGATAGGAATAGGATAGGTTGGATAGGATAGGGTTCTAGAATAAAATTTGCGATAAACACAACTTTTAATGTAAATTTTAACCATTGAATGTACTCGTATTGTAGAAAAATAATACGTATTTTGATTAAAACGAATCGACGTATAGATCACGCAGCCTTTCAAATTCCATTCAATGGAATTTGATACAATTTACGAATTGCAATACGAATTTCTATCAAAGTGTGAACTTGTAAAAAACATTACTTTCACCAAACACGTGCTTCTGCGACGTGACCGCTGCACTATTCCAATTTTGATGTTCTATGCCGAATAGGGATGGTACGGATCTTCGACGTAACGGATACGGATACTCCGTAACTGTTACCGAAACTATCGGTTATTGCAAAATTAATAAAGAAATAAATTTATTACCTGCAGGCAAAGTTACAGATTTATGGAATAACATAATATCTAAAACTATAACCTAACCTAACATAATAAGTGTAAATGTTACTGATATTTTAAATTAATAAAACGAATCAGTGCAGCAGTTTTAATAACTTTTTTTGTAATTAATCTCATTTAAGTAACAATTATCTAACTATCTTAGGAGTTTAGTGTAATTTATAAACAAAATTTTAGTACATTAACACACACAAAAGTTCAAAATAGTCCACCATAACAAAATACATATTTATTTTTCTAATAGCATCTATTCTTATAAAAAGTTGATTCTAATTAAAATATTCGTATCAAAGATTTCTCAAGATTTGATGACTAATAAATGATATTAATAAAAAATATTGACATAATATAAAGTTCCGATATCCTGAACATCCCTATCGCGAAGGCTTCATTGACTTTCGGTTTCGGTTGTCAATGTTTCTCTCGAAATTGCTTTCTTTGTAACGCGAACCGAGATCCACATAAAGATAGTAAAATTCACTTTCTGCAACAAAGCTGGTCTCAGCTGAACCAAGTTTGAAACGTAGACCATATCATAACTAATATCTCACAATACAGTCGACTCATTCACTATTATGAAGTAAAGCTGTGTATTACTGTTTTTGTACAAACGTATTTGAATCGTGAGATGATGTTGATAAGGAACTCAAATAGCTTTCAGTGGATGCCGATAAATATTTATTGTGTAAGTACAAAGAGATCAAAAGCATTGTTTTCGGTAACGCGGCTTACATAATAGGAATAGAACGGAAGACTGACCAGTCACACGATCATAGATATTGTATGTCACTTCGAAATTAATTGTTTGTATTTAAATTAGATGACTGCCTCTTTAAGGAAAAGTGGTATTCACATCCATTCTTCTGACTGATTTTATAATCATTGACTATGAAACGTATTAAGCTCAGAACTAAACATGTAGTTTGTGCAATAATTAAAAAAATAGTAAAAATAGCTATTTTATCGTCTATGACACAAGACTCAAAATTCTAATTTAAATGTTTATCCAAAGATTTTATTTTAATTTTAATAACACATAACTATATTGTAAACCCTAATGTTATAAGGCAAGTAAGTTAATATTTAAGTAAACAACCATGGAAGTATATCATTTCTGTGAATCCCAGAGCAAACAACGCAGACGAATAAGTTGGACCGATAATGAAAATGTTCCCAAACAAGCAATCAGCCCTAATCACAGAATATAGCAGTTTCCACAAGTAACAAAAATACAATAAAAATGTGATCTTATGTTTCATTTATCTTTTAAATGCTGATAAAACACGATAAGATAGATGACAATAAGATAATAAAAAAAACACAAGATTTTCATAGCGGATTGAATATCACCACATCAAGCATTATGTAAGCGTCATTCCCTTAATAGAACATTAGACTTACTGTGTGTAAGTCCTCATGTTGAAACGAGTTCCTATTTAAGTCAACTGCGCCATTGAAGAGCCATTTGTGTTAATCCCCGAGGGCTCAGCGCAGACCGGTGCGCTGGACTGCGAATGGAAACGTTCTCAAACAAGCATTCAGCGCAAACCGCCGAGAAAATTACACGTGCTTTCATGAGGATTCCTTCTGAGTAAATACTCTAAGAAACATCTTAGAAGTGATCCTTTTTTCAAGTCTCGTAATGCTTAAGGTTCCTGCTTAGTTTCAATTGCGTATTGCATTTCTTTAATGTATTGAGTTTCCTATTTCTTGCAACAGCGGTGTTGAACGCTGTTACGTTCTAGTTTTAGGAATAGAAGGCAATAGAAGGAAATAAAAGTATTTAACTAAAGATTTCTAAGTTAATTCTGAGGTGTGTTGTAAAATCTGAAACCAACCATAGGTAGAATTTCAAATCTAATAGTATTCAAATTATAAGTTAGTGGAATAGTTTACAAGTAGCTTTTATAAGCCAAATATAAAGAAAAGCGTAATTCTTGAACTAGTTAATACTTTAGTAAATATTTCCAAGTAGATTTGTTCAAAGGATCATGTCATTCAAAGAAAACGAAGGTAAATCCCGTTTCTTTAGCAACACATTAGTACTGTGGACTACTTCGAATGAAAACGTTCTCACACAAGCGTTAATGACTTGTTTCACCAAGAACTTACATTTTCTATAATGCGACGATTGCACAATGCACATAGCTATGAAATAATTTCAGAACGATGACAACGATATTTATAATCCACAGAAAATGACATATGATATGGTATGATGTGGTGTGGTGTGGTGTGGTGCGGTGCGATGCGGTGCGGTGCGGTGCGGTGCGGTCCGGTGCGGTCCGGTGCGGTGCGGTGCGGTGCGGTGCGGTGCGGTGCGGTGCGGTGCGGTGCGGTGCGGTGCGGTGCGGTACGGTGCTTTCTACGTTGCTATATTCTTCGAAGATACTCATTAAAGCTACAATATGTACTACAAAAACCAAAAGCTAAACACAAATTTGTTTAATTAGTTTTCTACCAGGTAGGCGTAGCCGTAGTATTTGAGATGTTTTTTGAAGAGCTTTGCCATTTTAAAGGATGAGACTGATTAAAATACATTTTCCTCTCTCTCATTGACTAGAAAACTGTGAAACACGTACCTAACGAAATGTTTTGAAACGTACACGCGTTTCATAAAGCTTCTTTAAGCGAGCCTAAGCACTCTAAAAGTCCTCGAGAGTGGGTGAAAAACACTCTTTAAGATGTTGTCTTGTGCGAAAATACGCTAAAAAGTGACCTAGTAAATTTAAAATTTTCGTAAAAAGACCCAAAGTTTTCTATTCATTAATTGAAAAGTAGTTTAGGTGCGCTTTTGAGTATAATACCTACTTGTTAAGGGAGGTAACAATTTTGTATGTGTGAAACACTATTAATTAAGTACTCGTATTTAATTTGTAATAAAACAAAAATAAATAAAAGTAATGTGTAAGTACTAATTTTATAACAACTCTTACTGATGTGTTTCTCAATGTTAGCTTTATCTCGTTTTCTTTTTAAAATAAAATTGCATGCACCTACTTTTTTGTACTCATTAACAAGATCTACTAATATTTAATCATTATCATATCTATAATCATTTTATACTAGATGTAACAAAGATAAGGTTTTAGTGAAGTTATAAACAAACAATGCACAATAAAGTCATCAGATTCCACCACAGTGTAAATTATTTACCATCTATCATTCACTAACTTGCTTAATACAAAGGAATCTGTATAAAGTAGGTCTCTAGAGATAGATCACATGAAGCGTTATTTACTATGAAGCGTTATTTACTTCGATCACGTTCGTAAATTGAAAAATATGTAAACGAGCCCGATATTCGATGTGTCGATATTGAATGTCGCGTGAAAATATGACGCCGTCATTTTTAACGCGCGATAGATGGCGAAGCGCTAACGCAGATAAATCGGTCGGAAGTCGGCAGTTGTTGTAACGTGAGCGGGGAACGAGAAGCGAGTTAAGTGAACAAAGAAAGTATAGTGGGGTTAGAAATTCACGCGTATTACTCCATTAATCTCAGTCAAGGCTATGGATGTCCTCTCAAAATTAAAATGGTTTAGTATGTATTATATAAGGTAAATTTTTACGATATTTTCTGGCATCGGTTCAGTAAAAGATAATGAGTTTCTAATATATGTACATAACTCTAAAAATCAGAAATACGTGGGATTGACATCATTTAACCATGTTCTAAACAGAAATTTTACATCATTATAATATGACTGAAATGGGTGAGGCTGTGGCGCTTTCACAGTTAAACCACGAATCGTGGATCACCACTTTAAATTGATCTCATACTTCTTTCTGATTTAATGTTAAACATGAATTTCTTTACACCGAAAAATATAATTAATTAATGATTAACTAATGATTACAAGTACATACCTGTAAATAGGAAAATATTTATTAGTGAAACATGCATAGTTAATCGATTACTCGTGGATAGTGAGACATGTCAGTAAATCGGTCGGAAGTCTTCCCGCTACATTGCCTTCCTTAACGACCTTTGGTGTGGAATCGGGTAAGGGTTAAAGGTGATTTTTACGTACGTGTGCGTATTATAAGTGACGTTAAAGAAAATGTAACGGCGCCGTAGCGTCAGATGCAAATTGAGATAACAGTAATGATGCTTACCAATCATTATTTTATGTTTTAGGGTTTTGTGTAGATGTGAGTATTGTAGCTCGGCGTCTTATTCCAGGGATCCGAGGTTCAAATACCAGGCACCTCGAAACTTAGTTTTTTTTTTAATTGAGGCGAACCGTGGTATAAAAATTGCAAACCATGTCTAACGAGTAATATATGCACGCACAAACACGTGGGCGCGTACGCGCGCACATATACACCTATTTCCTTGAGCATCAAAATAATGATTTCCATTTTTGAATTAATCAAACACAGAAGCTTCTGTAGTTAGACCATATTTATTCTATATCAACTTAAATGTGGGTAAATTTAAAAAATGTAATTTAATTTTTATCAATTTCATTTTTTTCCACCAGTTGTCAATGTCCACTTGGTGAGTTCATACAGTCGGTCTGTATGTGCGTCGTTTTTGTTTTCCACGTGGACTGCCCGTGCTACAGCGTGTGTTATGTGTTATGTATGTGTCTTGTGAAGTGCTTAGAAATAAATTTTGTCATATAACAGCGAGTGTGTTGTGTTGTGTGTGTGTGCGTGTGTCTTGTGAAGTGGATATTAATCCTTAGGAAGACCAGGCCATGCCTACTTTCTTGAGCAACGTGACAGCGTCTTGCGCACAGACCTGTATATACAGGTCTGTGGTCTTGTGCGTCACGATACGATTGTTTAATACGATTCTAGTCTGCAGATTGGCTTGGAAAGCAAGGTTGGTGGTTTACTTATGTACTGGGATATAGCTTGTGGGATATCTACTACAATTCTATTCTCAATATAAATTCTATATATAATACAGTCCATTTTAATTATAGGTGCTTTGTCTGTACGGATTGTATACCCCATGATGACCATCGTGTGGTCGTGACTGTAATTGAGCAAGTGGTGATAACATCGATTGAATTGCATGCATGCATAGAAGGTGGTAACTCTTTGTGGTTCAGCAGTATTAAGCTCTGGCTGTTTGTTTCTGGTTTGAATGGGAACAAACTTTTCCGAGACGGTCCGGCTTAGTTCTCAGAGCAGCATGGGCATCCATGGTCAGCAATAACCACTACCCATCAGCATGTTCGTAGGCTACTCATATATATTATTAAAGAAAAATGCAATATAGCTAATAACTAAATCGTTACGTGTAAACAGCAAAACTTGAAAAAATATTCAAACTAAAGTAGTATAAGTATAAGTATAATTAGTATAAGTAGTAGTATAAGCCTTTTTGTATTACTCATTGAAACAGTGATAATTTAATCATGAGATAAAAGACGGAATTCAAACTGTCAGTAATAACAAAGATATAACAAAGGTTGCTCATGTGAATACGATCACCGTTACCTAGATTAATGTGCCGTCGCATGTGAAGAAAGATCTTTGTGGGAACCGCTTTTGGAAATTGAGTGAAATTTAAGACACACCACTGAACGGTTCGGCGAACATAAAATATGAAGGTTCGAAGTAGTTCGTATTTTATGTATCTTTAGTATATCTATACGTATCTAGAAGAAAATAATGTCTTATATTATTATCAAACGGCACTCCGTTTCACTATAACCAAGTAAGAATGAATTAACGGTATGAATTTTAGCTAATCAGTCTGGTCCAATGTTCAAAACTCAGGAACCTCTTATTATTCGAAGTTGTGAAAATATTGAAATCGAATTATTATTTATTTTAGTGATTATAGAATACATCGTCAAAAATCTATCCGTGATCGGCTTCCGGTAGAATCCCTGTTTTCTATGAAGTTGATTACAAATATTCGTGGGTAGCTGTGGCAGTTTTTTATCATGTGAACTGTATGCCTATTTGCTCCTTCAATTTTTATAAATATCGGCTAAGCGCGAGTCGAACTGGCACACAAAGGGTTACTTATCACCAAATTTTTATTTATATTTTATTTTTAGTACTTTGTACCAACCATAGCATCCATAAAAGTAAATGCATGGTGAAATTTTGAACTGTGTACCTTTGATGAAGCCCTGTGATAGACGGACAGCAGTAGTAGGATTCAGTTTATATGCTTGGAGCACGGAATCCTAAAAAACATGAAAATAATTTCGTTGTCCAAACCCTTCAGCCGTGTGTCACACGACCGAGCGTCACGCCATAGTCCTTTTGTCTTTGACACTCCCTCACTATTTGATTTATAGATTTGTTCGTTGACTGCTTGTCTCTGGAGCCTTATTAATGAATTTATTTAAATGCTAATGAACGTTACGTTCGGGACAAGTAAACCAATTTATCTGGATCTCTAATGAAACGTTATTTTAAGATCGTAATTAACTTAACCTTAGATTCGTTTCATATGATTCTATGCCTCGTTTTTCTTATTACGAACGTGTTTCTAGGAAATGTATGAATGATTTATAGGACATTTTCCTACAGTTTCATTAATAGCGTTAAATTGAACGCTTGAAAAGTTTTCTGGAAATGTTTTTAATACTTCGAGAAATCCTTCATTAGAGTCGAGTTTATTACACGATTTTATCTGAAAGCATAAATTAAGCCCTGATTTCTAATAACACATCATTGGACTGTATCGAGTTTATAAAATGTTAACATATTTCATTCATTTATTTGATCCTTATTAATTAGTACGGGAACTAAAGGCGAAATTAATCCTCAAAGCATTCTCTACCAGTTTACGCTTGCCTTTTTGTTACACAATTATCTCGAATACAACTATACACTATAAACTGCTTTAAACTCAACGGTTCTAATAAAAGTAAAAATGCGATTTTCAAAATTAATAAAATTTCAAATGACGTTGTAAAATGCACATCTCAATTTTAAATTGGCGTTCCAGATGTTCACGCGCAAATAACGGTAGCAACTGAAATGAGCTCTTATTCTTTGAAATTTCAATTTACTTATATTTCCAATGACGTACTTATACTCTAAGTTTACGACCCGCGTGGTGTTTTGGTGGTTTCGACCATTTGGTGTGCTCACATGGGGTTTTGGGTTCAATCCCCGGATAGGCAAATCCAAAGATTTTAGTTCATGGTCTGATATTGGTTGTGGGTGTTAGTGTGTTTGTCCGTAGTATTAACTACGCGAAATTCTAGTGTAAATTCTATGATCACATAGAATCTTTATGAAATGGTTCATTAGCATACGGGACAAACTATCTAGTCAGCAACGTAAGGGTTGATTCGATAATCAATATCTATCATATATCTGGGAACTTTTTTTATTTCCGTAATTTAATATTTACATATATTTCAAGAAAGAATAATAAATAATAATAAATATTCATTATAAACAATTACTTGAATTAGATATCTGCTGTACCGTATTGTAAATACGTACCTAAATTAAATTGAATTGCTGTAAACGTAATAATAAGAGTCATTCATATTTATCTTAAGATTCATTTATACTTAGTTAAATGAATAAAATTTTGCGTAGTTTATATTAAATTTTCTGTTAGATTTTCAATTACACCGTCAGGTTGAAGTTTAATTTATTTGGTTGGATTTAAATTTAAAAATCCAGATGTTCATGTGCAAATAACTATGTAACTTTGACTGGAACGATCTCTAAATCTTCGTAGGATCGTTTCACGCCACGAATTGATTGAAAATATCTGCATTCCCATACAATTGTATTACCGTTTTCTTGTAAGATACGAATTATGTACGCTGAACTTATTTATTTTGGGAAAGTTAAAATCAATTAATGAAACTTTCATTTCAAGTTACTCGTAACTAAGTAAAACATAAATAATAGTTTTTTGAAAAGTGTATTCGTAACCGTGTGTTGCTTTACAATCATATCTTTACAAGGGCTTTATAACTTATGGTTTGCCGAAATTACCTAAATCGAGAGAGATCTACTTATATCTACGTATACCTATATACGTACGTAGGCAAAGCAGGCGGGTAAAAATATTTTCTATTACTCCCATAACTTTAAAAAACCCGGGCTTCCCGATTGAGAGCCCCAGTTTCAACCACTATACTATCACTACTTTCTTAATATTTCTTAATATTTTTATTACGTATAAATAAAAAAACTGTAATATTTTCATAGCTAAAATAAAACACTAATTAAACTGTACATCATCGTTTTATTATAGCAACAGGTGCTTTATAAAAATACTGCACACGTTATAAAATTATTTTAATATCCTCTCATGACATCATTTCACTTCATCAATTCTGTGTTCAAGCAGACCTTCATATTGCAACGAAGCTCATTCAGAAGCTTTTTACTAATGCTTTCAGGAGCTTAATTAACATCCTCTTCAGTGAATAGGCAGAGCTTAATTCAAGCTACGAGTGCCGTTTGAAATCCGGTGGCAATACGAGTATGTGTTTAGGAGCAGTCTCTTATTAATGTTTAATCTTAAGAGTTATTTTAGTATTTGTGAAGTTTATGTATGACATGTAAAGTTTCCGATACTCAAAAACGTTTTGCTTCATTCATTTCAGTTTTTTTTTCAAAATTATCAAATCAAATCAAATATCTTTATTAATTAATTGTTATTCAATTTTATATATGGAGATTTGTAAATGAGGTTTGAATGATAATAAAAATAAGTTTTTACCATTTAATTACATGTGGGTCAGTTATAAACAAAGCAATAAATGGTATCTTATGTAGAACATATAACGTAGACATATTTTT
Organism: Epargyreus clarus clarus; assembly: GCA_014595695.2. Classification (NCBI taxonomy): domain Eukaryota; kingdom Metazoa; phylum Arthropoda; class Insecta; order Lepidoptera; family Hesperiidae; genus Epargyreus; species Epargyreus clarus. The sequence continues at coordinate 171,954 of JACTTY020000021.1, forward strand.
GCGAGATAAATATGTTTTCATTTCGTAAGAACGCATAAACACGATAGATCATTTTTTTAAATACACCAGCAAAAATATTTTGAATAACGGTAGCAAATATACTGTTCCAAATCCAAAACAAAAAGATTCATTCTAAATAACACAATTTACGATTTATTGTATTCAAGATAGAAAAATCTAGAATAATAAAATGTGATAGATGTCCAATTCATTTCCAGTCCCTATTGTTTCCAGCCAGACTCGATCTCATTCAGATACCAGACAAATATTTGCTTACAACGGTCAGTCTATCCCAGCACATTCTAACTCGATTTCAAAAAGTTTTGTCTTGGAAATAAATGGAATAGATATAATAAAAGAAATTGAATATAAAAGAGACGATCTATAGATGAAAGAAGAAAAAACTACAATATATGAAAGTTAACACAATGTAGACGAAATCGTTAAATGTAATTATTTCGAAATTAAAAATATCTCTGTCCATAGTAGTAATTTACTTAAACCACTTATTTGAGTAAAACATAAAATAAAGGGTTCTGTGTTAAATATGTAACATATTCAAATTACGTATTTTACACCTACGGTTTATAATTAAAATACTAACAAGAAAGGTGTTTTAATAATTTACGACTTCGTAATAACAGTAGCTCATTTCAAGTATCCCTTATGAGGGTTCTAGGTTAATAAATATAGATCGGATCGCCTGTACCAAAGACACCTCATAAATTATATCCAGTCGCTTACAATATTTACTTGAAGTGTTAGGTGGTTCAAATATGATTTAATATTCAATTCTGCCTTCCTTTCATTATATGCAAAGCGTTTGGCCACGCGTTTATTATTTCTAACTCCATCTTTGACATTCGGCGTCTTGAGAAAATGTGTCCATAGTCAGCATAGAACTCCCAACAGTACTTTATTTTAGGGATTAATAAAATTTGTGATCTATCAAAGTCGGCAAGAAATACGAATAATAAATATGGTATAAAGTACCAATGTACTTAATGATTGTTTATTGAAAATTTTGTAGTAATCTTGCGATTTAAAAATACTCCTTGAGTTATGTGAAAGCACATGATTATTTTTCTAATCACATGTAAGGATTTTTTGTATTTTGTTGAACGATAAATTCTATTCATTGTAAAAATACAGTTTAGCTTATAAATTGCCTTTTTAATATAACATTCGGAACAATAATCAAGCTCTCTATAATATTTATATTCTGGCTCCAAGAGGTCTAATGGAAACAAACCCTATTTACGCAACAAGCGCGGTAACTCAGCTCGCACATAAATTCTTATAAGAGACGTAAATAGTAGCAATTCTAGCAATAAAGGGAAACATCAAAGGGTTCGTTCAGGGAAACTTCCATTGAGCACTCAATGAAGCCACACTAGTTCTTTTTTAAGGGTTCTACAAAGAAACTGTTTTGTCGCGATTTTTTGTAATATTAATGTTTGAATTAAACTTAATAAATTACACCGATTCTGCTAAAACCCATACTTACATAGATATCAATTTTATTATATGTATTTCGCAACGGATTTTCGTTTAAGATATAGATTTTTGAGGTGTTTAAAGTAAAATCATTATGAAATTAATTATTACATATTGTCGTTATAGCAATGTTTATTTGTATGTAATACGTAAATTTTTAATTTACAAAGCGATCATGCTATAAATATAAAGCGATAACGTTTTTAGACGGATGAAAACTTGAATATTTTAAACTTTATTGTTTTAAGCTCTAGTGTAGAACGTAAACAGTAACGAAGACAAAATGGTATTTTCCAAGAACCATAACCATAATAATATTATAACTGACGTAATACGTTTTACTCGCAAATGATCCTGAATTTCTATGGACTCGACAATTTGCGTGGGCTGCTCATTTTTCCTGTCCCGAGGATATTTTCGTTTTTTCCTCCGCGAGCGTTCCTTCCTTCTCGCTTCGCAATTAAAAATTCAATGGAGCACTAATAGTCACATTGTGATAAGTTGAATAGCTCTTAATGAATTGCCGTTCTGCAGTAGGTCGGCGGGAAGACGAGTAATTGTGAGTTCAGGATCGGTGGCCGCGGAAACTCGACATTTTAGGTTTATTGTTTCAGTAATTGCTCCTGGGAAATCTGTGGTCTCACCGTCTTCACTTAGCTTGGACTTCTGTTGAAATACTCAGCACTATTGCCAATATTGGCGCAGTGCCGTTGTAGTTTTGTTTCGTTCAATTACATGTTCCTGATTTTGTACCTCTATGTACCTACTTTTCTTAGTATTACGTAATGTCCCACTCTTTTATTTATTTAGTATGTATATCAATCAAGTAAGATTTAATAAAATTCGATCTACGGTTTTGTGATTCGAGTTTAATTGTTGTCTTATGTAGGTACCTTATTAATTTGTTTATCAGAGTTTCTTCTCTTCCTATGTAAATTTCACATTCCATTATATCTTATATATAAAATTCTCGTGTCACAATGTTAGTTACCGTACTCCTCCAAAACGGCTTTACCGATTTTCACCAAAATTAATATGCATATTCAGTAGGTCTGAGAATCGGTACTATCTATTTTTCATACCCCTAAGTGATAAGGGTTGTTCACCCTTAACATTTTTTATTTATATGGCAACACAACGTTTTCCTGGTCAGCTAGTATTCTAAATAAAACAAATATAATATATTGAATGAAGTCTTATATTGATGTAGATAATTATATTCTAAAATTAAAATATATAGAATGAAATTTATTATCGTTAAATCTCACTTCTGTTTTACGTATCATAGCATCTTTGTAATTCCGAAGCTATTCGTTGCGTAACAAAGCTGGGCTTTTAAAAAGATTAATCGCGAACCCTGACCCTGTTTCCTCTATTAAAAAAATTACAAATTGGCTCCGAAGCAGCTAATCTCAGAGAAACCAAGCTCGTTACGTTGACTAATGTTTTCATACGCTTACCTTTCGGATTACTGTTACACCGTTTAACTGAGTGGGCAGACTATCAGAAACTTCAACATTAAGACGAAAAGTCGATAAATCGTGTCCACTTAATATCTTAGCGCGATCGTTCATTATAGACGCATTACGTTAATATATTTCCTTTGATGAGACGTCTGGAGATTTTACGCAGCGAGATTAGGGACACCCACGTATTTTATCAATAATCCATTATGTATACGGCAAACAATAAGTGTTATCGGTACGTTGCGTATCGTGGAATGATGAATGGTCGGGTGGTACATTAGAAAATGTCAATAAATAAAAAGTGAATATCTAGCCGATCGCTCTCGAGGTAACTTAAGATGGAGCGACGTCGCTGTACAAGTACAGTCCGGTACAAAAGTGTAGTTGTAACGCTGAGTGCTTGCTTTGTCACCACTCGTTCTTTTGTAGACCTTTGGTCGAGAGCTTTGTAAGAGTTTTGAAATTCGAATTATGTGCTAGTATTTCTCGCTGTAGACGGCCAGGTACTTGTATAATTCGATTTGTTTCACTATTTATGCATGTAAAAGAAATAGGCATTTAAATACTACAAAATGTGAAGCTTGCTTGATATTTAATTGCAATTCTAAGATCTAAGAAATCCTGTTAGTGAAATGCTAAGAAAAAAACTCTTTTTTTCGAAAATCTTTGTAATTTTAATATAACTCATAATAAACAAGAGTATTGCTCTATAAAAAGTAAAATAAAGTTAATTCACCCTTCTTTATGAAAAACTTTTTTAATTAAAATTAAATAACACAATACTGTTTTCAAATATGTAGGTCCACTTTTTACACTGTATAAATGAAAACATGCCCCAAAGAACTTTAAGCGCGTGAAATATGGATGCATTCGTAACAATAAAATGGAGATCAAAATTCATGATAAATGTGACAAGATTTTCACAATGATTATTTTGTTTACGAAATTCAGAAATATGGTTCGCTTCCAGGTATCTGTGAAATGTGCGCACAAAATTTTAATAATACAGCTGAAAGTAGTTATGCAAGGTTTTACATATTTTTTACCAGATTTATAAACAATGTACCTATGATTTTGTTCTTTGGTTTTTACCTCATAAAGTATTAAATACTTCTACGTAAATTCAAACGTCCTAATTATTTAATAATGCTTATTTCTTTAAAAAAAAATTATTAAAAGGGTATATAGTGTAGTAAAACAATGATTAATTCGATTTCTAAATTTGAAAATAAAGAAAGGAATCTTCTGTTAAAAAAATACCTAAAATATAAAATTCCTCAATATTGCATTAGTAAATAATATTTGATGAAAGCGACTGTACACACGATACTGACTATTAACGTTGTGATAAACAACAATATCTCATTGATAATTAAAAAGAATGATCTGACTGAAGTAATGAGCTTGGACTCGGAACCGGTAGCGAGTGAGATAAGCGGACGAAACGGACGAACCGGACGAAAAAGGTTCACGCAACTTTGGCCTTTAAGTTCAGCGACGCTTTAGGTTTTATGGCATAGAATCGAATGAGAATAACCAATCAGTGCTGTATTAAAAATATAAAGATCGAATAGTTTAAAGAACTCTGAGTTGGTATTGCTTACTTCTGCTTTATAGAAATAATATTCATGCCGCTGTGTTTGAAGAGTATAAAATGGTGTGGATATAATACACTTTAGGTAACTGATGTACTAAAAGAGTGTGCAGTGCACCTGATGTTAAGTCGGAACTACTGTTAAGTATATCTCATCAACTCCATGTAGAAAAGGAGTTCTTCCTGAAGTTTATTACAGTTACGTTGCTATTGTTGAAGACTGTACCCTTACCATGAGTTTTCAAAATATCCCACAATTTTACGTTACGTTTACTCAATCCATTATTCTGTTCCGTTTGCTTCGGTAGACTGAGTGAACCTAACAATAGGTAAGTGCCCAAATGACGATGAACTTTTTGTCACTTCACATGTTCGCAAAAAAGAGAGACAAAATATTAAGGGCCATTATGTCAATTTAGACATTTAATGTTACGTTACTGACACTATAGTTCTGATACAATCCGCTAGGGCGCTGATTGGAAATTATATGGGCAAATACTTAAACAAACACCAAAACAGTCATATTTGTCATAATATAAAAACTCATGGTAAGGGTAAACGTAAAAACTCATAATAAAGGAATCAAATTTGTCGTATTTTATCTGATAACCCTGTTTGGTTAAAAACATAGTAGCATTACGTTGCGCTTTATTGCAGAAATAGATGTCACACCAGGGCTATTATAAAGTTTTAACACCTTCAAAATCGATGATAGTAAATGAGGTTTTAAAAGCTTCTCTAAGTCCATGGTGATAAGATCTAATTTTATTTGCACTTGGTTACAGTTATCCATGGATTGCAGTGACCAGTTGACATCAGGTGAATTGACCATCCGATGACGTCACTACCGAAACCAGTCGGGTAAGTTCCGGTCATTGTAATATTTTACAACATCATATCGAAATAGCTCACATTGACGATAAATTGTCGTCTTTCATTTTATGACACCTGTGCCTCATAGACAAATAAAAGAGATATATAATATATAAAATTATTATCATTAAATTTGACAGTTCAATAATTATTTAGTATCATTTCTCAAAACGGCACTACTCTTTCTTTCCATCGAATTTATTTAAAAATGAAAATGACTCAATGATTCAAGGGCTTGTTTTAAAAACATAGTCTGGGTTTCTGGATTGGAAATATAGGAGATGGCCAGCAGCTCGTTTGTGTGACATTTCATCGTCTGCGATTACGCATACTACGACAAAATCCCCCGTGTTTTTGGGCAATCTTTATTTGACCGGCAAACATTATTTATGTCCAACTTTTGAGTCCTAAAAAATCCCGAACAGAGTTTTGGAGTGTACTCCATTATGGATCTATACATATTGATGCTTACTGATTATTAATTACCACACGTCTATCTAAGAATCAGCTTCTTACGTCTTTTGAAAACATGTGACACTCATGTTTTCAAACTAACATACACTCTTAGCACATTAGCCAAAGGTTATTGCCTGGTTTAAGTCTATATAGCATAATTTAAATGAGGGTAGGTAGGCACTGCAGCAAACAGGCTGACCTTTTGTACCTACTCCGTCCAATTTAACGGCGCAAACATTGCGAAAGCATATCGTATAGGGTTGTTGCATATCTTCTAAGAAATATAAATACGATAAAGCCGTAATTTATTTTTAAAACTATAATCGACTGTTACTTCATCGAGCTTCGTCACAAATTTGTACTTCATAAACGCAGTGAAAAGGTGTTGTATTATGTCTGCTGATTATAGCGTGATTTTTTTCCATATCCTAACTTATTGATACTAGGACTTCTGTGTCATGCATGATACAGGTGCCAACTCGGAACACTCTACCTATTAGATATGATGGTAGATGGTATAATGCCACTGCAGTCATTTACAAGTTAATTTAAGGCACATATTTTCATATATAATTATTTCAAAGAATACCATGGATATTCATAATCGCACTGTTTATAATATACCAGTGCTCCCATCGAAGTTCCTAGTTTCTTCGTAGAGTTATTAGCCTCTAGGTTTTCATTCTGAATTCTTTTCTAGAGAAAACAATGTAAGACAAATAAATCGACTTTTAAGTCGAGAAACTAAACCATTAAAACAAAATTGACAACCCTATTTTATGGACTGTGAATGTTAGGCAAGTTAACTCTCAAGTTGGCTTAGCGAAATTGACCGTACAATATAAGTAGAGGCTTATTAGCGATGATGATCATCTTGCAAACTATGATTCATTAATCTAACAGGCATAAGATATAATGACTGTGTGTATGATAAGATTTATGAACGGAACAAGTTATTCGAGTTTATTGTTGTAACTGTCAAGTTGTACGTGGAAAAATGCCTTGTTTTAATACTTTTACTTTATGCGAAATTGAAGTAGTGAAGGAGTATGTAACTTATCTGATGTTGTGTTAATTTTAAGTAGTTCATAGAATAGAACTAGATTTTTAACTGAAATTGAGCATAGATTTGTTACTACTTTTACTTTAGTCCACCGTGCTGGACAAGTGCCAATTGTTAGACTATACATTCCTATAAGAACGTATCTTAATGAGCAAATACGAGTATAATAACAGCCATGTAAGTTTGTTCGCGACGGTTTGCTTTGACATTTTAATCAACTTCTGATACGCACATAATTTTGAATCATCAAAGGCGCTGTGACCCTCGAATCTCTCGATGGAGAGACCAACTTACAATCACTAGGCACTCACTACCTACTGGTTCTACCACCATCAAACATATAGACAATCTTAATATATAGGCTTCTACATAATCGCAATCTCACTTGACGGTAAGGTAGAGACTATCTGATAGCGGACAGTATCGCTGCGTATACCTGTGTTAGTCACATTAGTCACAGTTGACTGGCAAAGTCATCTGTCTGACCAATATTTACACTGACTGCTTAGTACAATACCGTTACGCGTTGCCGTCGGTCGTGCGTGAAGTGTGCTCGGTGATGGCTAATGACTAATTATACACGTGGGGAGTAGTATGGCGTGGCACTTTCTAATGAAAAAATATGTAATTTTAAGCAATTTAGGAGATGGAGTGTAACATCTTCATGCGAAGTAGTTTATCAACCGTCACCAAAATGCATAATACTTTTATTAAAGGGTTTTTATTTAAGAAAAAAGACATGATTTATTGATACTTTCTAGACAAACTTGATTCCATAAAAAAATCTACGAATTGCGTTGTCACGACTGAACGTATGTACATAATTGATGGAACTGTAATGGAAAAGATGAAGACAGTTTAAAAAAGCGACTAATCACGAAAATAAAATGCTATAATAAAATGCTATTTAGCATTAAGTCCGCCTTTTGTACCACACTGTTTTGAACATGGTCAATAAAGAGTAAATAAAATAATAAAATAAGGGTCATCGCGTAAAATTTTATAAGCCTACCCTAAAATCATCTAAATTAAACACAGATAAAAATATGTAAAAATACTTATTTTGTGCAAATACATCCGCATTAGCTTATAATAATAAATTAATGTAAAATTAATTAAAACAAACAATCTTTAAAAAACAATAGGTAACATAACGCTCAATGTTCCGGATCAATGAACAGAATAGAGACCAAATGGTCTAACTTCACTTAAACGGCGGTCTAATTAAGCGAGGCGTCTTGAACAAACATTAAGAAAAACTCGCCATAAAGAAAATTTTATGGTAAATTAAGACATCCGCTTACACTGTAAATAATTAAGTAGGATGCACTAAGAATCGGTTCTGGTGAATGTTTTTCTTCTTAATTACTGGAGAAATTAAACGGAGAGATCTAGATGGCGGGTTTTTATTAACTTTAGTGATTTGTATATTTGAAAGCTATGTACTCGTATGTATGCTGCATAGTATACTTTGAAAAATGTACAATCGATTACTGAATTGAACGAAATACGATTGTGCGTTCGTATATACTTTTTATTGGAAATATAAGAAAGAAATAAGAAATATTAGAAATATAGGTAAACAATTATTATAAGAAAATAAAAAGACGGACTGTTTAAAAGATTAGCCTATATTATCCCCACAATTTAGACGATTCCGACGACACCTCATAATTATTATGCTGCAGGGCCAGCTAAATAATAATGAAACATAAGTACATACAAATGTACATAGGTATACACGCAGTCGGGTAAATTGCCTACCAAATATGGTCGCAAGTGCTTTACAGCTATTTTTAATTACCTATGTACCAATTTTTCTAATATGTATTTACTTAATTATTTTCAGAGTAATGTATTTTTCTGTAAATAATTCAATATTAAACACGAGTATCAATGAGTAAATACTAAATAAAAAATGTTTACATACTAAATATTAATTTTAAAATTCGACAGATCTTTACTTTCATGTAACAAATATTCTTAAATAAAAATTAAATTAAAATATTGATTAACACATGTATTTATTGGACGAATATAAATTTTCTTATTCTTTATATTGTAACGAAAGCTCTGAGGGTCAACAAAGGAGATCCGACGTTTTATTAAGAAAATCAACTGTTATTGCTTACACTAGCTTGAAATATGATTTTTCTTCATAAGTTCTGTTTTCAGGGTTCGGTAATCCGAAAAGTTAAAAATTAAAATTTATAAATTGGCTTAATGATATAAATTCCTTGGTAATAGTTTCGTAACTTCTCCTTAATACGGTTATAAAAAAGTTGGGAGTTCATTGCATATAATTTCAGAGGGTCATACAATCCAATAAAACTTAGGATAAAGCTATACTTTTATACATTAAACCTTTTGAGTTTAATACGTTTTTGGTACGTTACGTCTATGTATTTACAATTTATTTAGAAGCATCTTGTTTTTACGTAAGCTTTTCATAAATATTTAATACTAGAGCATCTGGCCATTAAATTTAATTTATTTTGGCCATTTAAGTATTGCATAATTAGAACTCATAATTTTTAAGGATTAATAATAACTATTAAAAAGGCTGTTCCAGTAACTGTACAGAGGAAATTGTGAATAAAAAATAAATACGGAACCTTCCACTACGCGTTGACCGAAACGCACTTCGCTAGAATTTATAGCTTTTTTAATAACACTGCAACAGCTTTGCTTTATAGTTAAGGGTTTATAACATTTTTTCGTTTATTACAAAAGCGCCAGTTATATTTTAACTAATATTTTATAGTTTTATGACAGTATTACGAAATACACAATTTTATAACTACGATATTATGAAAATTTCTATAAGTAATCTTTATTGAGTCTTTGAATTAACGAAACGAATTTTCGAATTTAATTCTTTTCTACGCGTGACAAGAATGATTAAATTAGGCATTTATACAAATACAGATATATTTATATTTAAACGAATATCAGTCCCGCTAAAGGAGCTACTTTACTTTCATTAAATTTATCTATTTCTATTATTTCTATTACTTCCCTCAGTATATTTTTTGAAAAGAAGTAGCATATACGCATACAATCCACCACATGTTAAGTGACCCATGGATTTTCGACATCGATTGCATGTAGACTGTCCTACTATAAATTGACCACATGCGGTACTACTCTGAGAAGAAGCCTCTTTATAGAACACAGCAGTGTTACATTGCGGGTATAGACAAATACAGATGGCTATGGTTTCTCCGCAGGCGAGCGTTAAACAATTCTACCACCTCCAAATCTTTTGTCAGGTACCACTCTAACTTTAAACTGAAAAAAACATGATGCTACCACAAGCCCCTAACAATGAGGGATCAAAAATCCGCGGGCACTCAAGCTTTTTATAGATGACTGCTATAACCTTATCTCCCAAATCTCGATATGAAGAATGAACCTACCTACCCTTCGTGTCACATCGTTAAGATGTTATCCCCATTCCAACGAGAACTAATCTCTACGAACCAAGTAACAATAGTAGGGTGGAATAATAGAAGATTTTTTAGTGTTTTATTAGTATGAAACCTCGAGAGACGTGACAGATCGCTCCCTTAGAAATGGAAGAAAAAATCTCGTCGTAGTAACATGGTTATTTTATCATTTCTCGAGTGTACGAGGACGATTTATGACGTGTGTTCGGTTAAATAATAAATATTTCCTCGGATACACATGTAAAAGAGACTCGCTTATGTGTGACTACTTTCCAACTAAATGTACGCACTAACATATTCATTTTAATGCTTTGTCCTTATTCTGTGTATGTATAGTATAATGAGGCTATGTACATATGAATTACCACGCTGTTTTTGTATCTAAGTTATCATTCAGCTTTCATATAACTCAAGTGTAATTCTTATTTAAATATTCAAGTATAGGCGTTCGTGTTTTAAATATATAATAATTCAAATTCAAGGAGTAAATCAAATCACCATTAATCTTAAGATGTACTGTAAGATTACATTTAACGTGGAGGTGTCCGTATAGTAAAAAATAATGATACCTTGTTTGTTGATGCCACACACAGCTTTACCGTCTTTACCGTCAAATCTGCTTATGATACGGCCGTAGCTAATTTAGGTAGCATTGTGCACCTCTGAATAAGATTATCATGGCTAGAACCCGTTGGGAGTCATCGTTCATAAATCATAGCCCATAAAATGCCTCTGACAATAACCTCTTTCTTTCTCATCACTTCCTAGATACACTATATTTGAAGAAATATCAACTCTGTTCTAGTAATCGAAGGCAGAGTATCGGTTGATGCTATCGCTGATCGTGTGACGGACCGAGAGAACATCGTTAAAGTGACAGGCGAACTTAATATTCCGTTTGATCGGACCAATTGTTAGTATTGTGTTTACCGTCGATTTTTAAAAAGCGAAAAGTAGGAAAGGAATGCTAGGACAAGCATCAATCATTATCAACGTTTGGACGTTTTCGGATAATCTGGTCTTTAAGTTACGATACTAATAGAGGCCACATAAAAGTACCAACGCTGTAGTTGTAAATCATTAGTTTTTGCGGCAACGTTGGCGACATGTCTCGATTACAAAAGATCCAATTTGATACACTAACGACTTGTTATATTGCCAATTAATGATACCTATTAACCCAAGAATCAGCTTGTATAATGAACTTTCAGAGTAAAAGTAACTAAGTTGTACAATAAAAGAAATGTAGTAGCTGTAAGTAGAAACGTCAAGATTTTATTATGCATAAATTTCATGTAGAGAAATGAAATTTATCTTTTTCTCATACAAGCATACCTATCGTTTGCCCGTGGGAAAAGTCAATAAAGTAGTCGGCCTCTCCTCTGTGGAATCCAAATCTATTTTCTTTTCTAGACAGACAAAATATTATTTTGCCATTTACGATTTGAATCTACGAATTGATTTGTATTTATTAATAGAACTCGACATGAAATATCGTCCTGAGATATCCATCGGTGGTTTTTTTGCATGCAAATTAGATTCGCGACCACAGGATTACTAGAAGACATTTTTTATTTAAAGTTTGCTTTTGTAATTTGTCATGCGCTAAAAAATTGTAGGCAAAGCTTTAAAATTATAAATTTAAAGTTCGGTTGAAGTAGCAATAGGTGTAATCAATTTAATTCCGCTTAATCAATTATCGGAGCTCGGTACAAAGCCAGATGTTTATCAACACGTTAAGCTGAGTAGGAATATTCAAATTGATATGAATATTAATATTCTTAATCTTAACATTTGAACTTTCAAGCAATTTTGCATCAGTAACGGTTATCACATTTTTTTACTACACAAAAAATATATTTAGATAAATGTTCGGAAGACATTATACGTTAAAGATAATGATACGATTAAATGTCTTTTGATATTGATCTGCGTTTGAGAAAATTTCACCTATTCCTTCACAATACTCTTTCTTCTTTCTCATTTCTATTGTGAATCCGCGCACACCATTAAAACCTCAATGTATTCAGACAACACGAGCCACGACAATCTGATAACTGTCGATCGAAAATCTTGCATTCGATGTGCCAACTAAATTGGAATCCGTCTGCGTTATTGTGGCTAAGGGAATTAGATCTGCATTCAAAACACCGGCTATCGTATTGAGACCTCTCGGAAGGGAACTGGATCTGATAAGGCAGATCGACGATAGGGCCCCTTTTTCTTAACGCGACACCATTGTCATTACAAAGGGGCTGTTTGGCCTCAACTATGGCATGTGAATGGGCTTGCAATAACGCGTCCTGGCCTGAAGCTCCCGCGAGATCGGTCTCAGATATACGTACTAAAGATTTATTAATCTCTCCCGTGGAACAATGAACGCTTTTGGTAGGCACCTGGTGGTTTTTTCTCGTTGCTAAGTATGCTCGAGTCGTGTATTCAGTTTTTGCGGGTGGGGTTGGCGGTTGCGGCTTCAAGGACCAGTACAGCTGATGTTGTGTCGTTATTTACTAAGTTTAAAATGGTCAGTATTTTATTGACCACTTTCCACTCATTAATCGTATTTATGTTACTAACTATAATAGTTATATTTAATGAACCATTTATTTCGAGTATTTCCAATTGATAAATTTGACTTTATAATTAACCACTCGATTATGTTGCTCGGTATTGTTTAGGAATCCCAAATATTTAACAAAACATGCAACTGAAATTTGGGTTTAAACTGTGTATTTAAAATGTTTATTTAACCTTTTTCTATAATATCAAAACAGTACTGAGTTAATCTATAAAAATCTTAAGAAACGATCTTCAATTTCTCCGTAATCGTGAATGTACTCGACATCTACTTATCATTTAGACAAAAAGAGATTAATTTCTTTCCCAGAATTATACAAAGCGTGATTTCAAGCGTTTCTACGTTTGTGATCAAGTTACTTTAATTTGTCTAGATCGCGTGCGATGGTACAGATGTAATAAATATTGTTTGTTATCTCGACATCATGGACGGCGGAAATTCTTACACGTCCCGGCTGAAGCTTAAGCTTTATTAACTTTACTTTTATCTCACGTATAGCGTAAATTTTAATAATTAATGACGCTGCGGCTTCTTGGATCTCGGTTGAGCGAATTTATTTGTGTTTATTATGTCCTGGGTTGATGTGTGATAATTAATAATGATAATACAGATATGCTAAACATTTTCATTAAATTACTATATTAAAATTAAGTATTTTATTCTATAAATAACAGTATTCATAGTATTATTTCATTACATGTACAATATAGAACAAAAGAAACACTTTTACACAAAAATGCTTAACTCGTTGCCACTTACTTTAGGTTTTCGTTATGTACATATTTGATTTCGTACTAATATAAGAAAATGTCTATTAATATTAACAAATTACTTCAAGATACGCATTCACGGTATATGTAAATATGTATATAATATATGCGCTGTCTCAGTATAATTTGTAATAATATTTTCATTACAATATCTGCATTTTATATTTTACGAACTTGTTCATATATTTTACTTATTTATCACAATGGAGGAATTAATAGTGAATTTTTGACAGCAATGAAACCATTAAAATTGCCATTCGAGTTCGTTTAAAAATATCACTTTTATTGTACTCCGAATTTTAACCCCACAAAAATTATTTTATGAAATCATAGTACAATAGGACAATCATATTAAAGAGTCGTGGCCCCCAGTACTGACAATAATGAATTAGGTGGTATTGTAGTTTATAGCATCTATACCAACTGTTGGAGTAACGATAAATAGAAATGACTATCTTAGTCAGCTGGCGTTATTGTCGATGCCACATCTTGATAACGCACCCGCATTTTGGCAAATAAACCACAGCGGGAAGCCATCACAATATTTTAGTGTACGACTGTATCTATGTGGTCGCGTATTGACATTTTTTGCCCGTGTTCAACTAGGATCGACGAATAATAGAAGTCTGCAAAAGATTAATATAGTCAGTATCGTAATTCCTTATAGTTACGTTATCGAAATTTAAATTGACAAGTGCTTTATTTTATTGATCTGTCCCGACGACAACAATTCATTTTAACGTGCAATTGAAACCAAACATTCAATAGAGTAAAAGATTAAACTTCGAAAAAAATAAATGGAAAGATTTAAATATTTAAGCCAAACTATAAAATATACACATGAATGCATTTAGTGTGTTGAAATAAAATAATTGGAAATATCGAAGATGATTTTTATAAAAAATATATAAATAACAAAAATAGATCAACACATAAGATAAACATATCTCTTACAACTGTCATGTACCATCATATATTTCTTCTTACGAATCATAAATCTTGTCTACAAGTTTCCTTACATGGCGTATGTTATGAAGTTATCCTAAGAAAGCAAAACCCAGCATTTCTTTCTAGAATTTTTAATATCAAATTTAACTACAACAATTCGAAATTCCATCAACAAAGTTTAGGACATAAATCATCAAATTCGCTGCAATCCCACGTTCCATCACAGTAGCTTCAAGCAGTTAAATTTTTTCCAAAATCTAAACACCATAAATTTCACTTCTAACTAAACTTTTCGTATTTTGATCACTCCCTCTTGTTCTGGGAACATTGCACAAAGGAGGTTTCGGAGCGACACGAAATCCACTTGAAAAAACTTCGCTCGAGTCCCTAGCCAGTCTTTTGTGTTTGTGTATTAACCGCCCTTTTCGAAATTTATTGTCGTGGAATGATATGATGTCTTTATGTTATGGCTCCATTGTGCTACACTTATCTGATCGTTTCTCGTGTTATGTTTAATGGTTAGGTCTATACCACATTTTTGAATGTACGGCTCTCTTTTGTTTGTGTGCGCTTTCTTTATTTCTTACGTCTTGATTCTCGATTTTGGACAGTTATGGTATACCTTGTGTTCATATTTATAATATTGTTGTGGTAACTTGATACGACTGCTTTTTTTCTTTTCCGCTTCTATTTTAACGACCCAAATCTTTTGACCACTGAATATTGAGACAACATAACTATTTGGCTCTACTTTAATAAATCTTACGATTATTCTTATGCTATTCGCTCAATTTATACATTTGATACTGACATTAAATGTATAACATCTAAACTCATTCCTCTAGGGTTATTGTTGTTAATTGAAAATGCTGTTCAATATGCTCGGAATAGCTCATCAAATTTCGACAGTAATAATACAGTTGATGTTGGAATGGAATTCCCAATAATTAATGTTATTGATGACATAAACGGTGTAATGGTGTAGAACCGTTTGTTAGTGAACTATAAACGTATATTGTTACGACAAAACTATTGTTACGCAATCGTTGTTATAACAATTCGTGTTAATGTAAAACCAAAAGCCGAAACTGCAACTACGCATACAGATTCGCTTTTCGTACGCGATTAAATTGATCCCTTTGTTACAATATTTCGGTAATAACCATCGTATGGCTTGGTGTGTTTTTATTGTGATTATTTTATAGAACGTGCGAATAAACGACTTTTATACTACCCAAAACCAATATAGATTTCACATTGTACTTATTGGTAACATTCATAAGCAGTTTATCCAAGGGTTCCAGTTTTGTCCAAGTCAATTCCTTATTTCATATTTCACATTGTAGAAAAAGGTAACAGGCTTACAAGCATATACATAACAGACCTACTGGGTCTGAGAATCGGCTACTATCTATTTTTCATACCCCTAAGTGATAAGAGTTGTTCACCTTCTTAACATTTTTTTATTTATATGGCAACACAAGCTAGTCAGCTAGTTTTAGTCTAAAATCATAAATTATGTATATTAGTAGTTTTAGTGTATATTATGACTTCAAATTGTTTACAGATATACTACGTATAATGTTTTCTCGATAGTCAATTAAGTTACATTTCCTCCTGAAATCCTCTAAACTAGAATACAGTAGCGCAATCACTTACACAATAAGGCAAATATACTGATTCGTGCGTTCAAACTTGGTCCTTAGACGCAGAAATGCCTCTCTAATTGAGCTCGGGTTGAAGTTATGTCATAAGTGCTGGTTACAAATATCCGCGGGTTTACTAAACATAAGGCTGCGTGCTTATTCTCTGCTTTAATTTCGTAAAATTTCCAACTATTGAAGATAACCTTTTTAAGCTTGACCTAATCTCTTCATAAAACATTGTGAGTAATTTAATAAATTCTTCTCAAATGTTGAACAAAGCGAAAATTTCTAGTAACACAAAGTTTTATGTAAGCATAAAATCACAACAGGCTGTTTACGTTACGTTACATAAAAATCTTTTTACAAGTCCATCTTTATTCGCTTTACGCAAAATCGTTTAAAACCTCGGTTTAGCTTGTGGTCACCGCTAAATCTCTCGATTAGTATTCTGCGGTGGCGCCCCTGTCGCCGCTTTATCGAAACTTGTGTTCCAAATATGAATTTTATGTTTTTTGCAACTACGGCCATTGTTTACCTTTTTTGTGGTTTGTGTAATCAGCCGGTGTTTTGTTCATGTTTTTCTTGGTTTATTATGTGGTGGCATTTTAGTAACATATTAATCTAGCATTCTCCTTGTAAGTATTATAAGTAAATTTTAGTTTTATTTTTAGTTAATTACATTTTAATATGTTACAAATACCTTTTTTTTCGACGGGGAAACCTTCAAAAGGTGACCGTCCTCAGCGCTTGTTGGAGAACTCCGGGATCTCCACGGAACACAACCGGTGTCCTCCAAGCACAAATGCCCCGATCGGGCCCTGGGGGAGTATTCGCTCTTCCCACATTATCTGGTGATTAAGTCCTTGCCGGGGTACGCTTATCCCTTACGACAAGCAGGGGATACCGTAGCCCTATTCTAGTCCTGGAACCACAGGGACAACTTTACAAATCTTTCACTATTATAGTTGTTAAAAGTGCATTTGTGCGTCAATTTGAGATTATACATTTGACTTTATAAAAGTTATGCAGTTATTTGATGTCAAACGCAATGGCTAACAAAGTCAATGCCAATGACAGATGTCATGACAGGAAATAGTGAAATAATAAACAGTTATAAAGATACGGTCGTAAATTCGATTGAAAATTCTACAATTAAGGCTGTATGTCCATATATGTGGGAACCATTCACTAGAGTCACTTGTCGTTAATTTATCTCGGGCTGAGCTAATTCGAGACTTCAAGCTTTATTGCACGTTTCCATAGGATTTGGATACGAAATAATTGTCGGTCACGTGGTATTTGCTGTATAACGGAGAATAGTGTACATTTTCATACAGAAGTCTTGTAAAAGGGTATGTAGTATCGTCAGCTACTTTAATTTTACTCAGAGTTATTTCGGATACCAGAAGGATTATTAAAACGAGGTGTCTAACACATGATAAAATAAACCTCGATGCAGTCTTGACTCTTGTACGAAACGAATGTCTACTAAGCATGTGACTCCTTTGAAAAGAAAAATAATTTAGACAACATACTATTATGGAGACAATTATTATACCGGTCGAGCACAGGTATCTAGATAGATCAAAATATTTAGGACATCTATGGGATATAAGAAACTCTGAGGTTCGTATTTTTCTTGTAATATTTTCCCAGTAAATGATGCACAAATCTAATATTCTCTTGACTTGAAATAATCAAAATTGAATGTGAATGTCGCATGTCGAGTGGGAGGTCGTCATATCACCAGAGATGCTTGTATAACGACATGTCATCAAATGCACTCGTGCAATGGACACTTCATCAAGAATACAAACCAAACCAATCGAGTAATTAAGTCAGATGGCTTTTAAGCTGCACATAGAAATTATTTGAAACCGGTTCGAATTTTGTTACTTAGCGATGAATGTTTAAACTATATCAGTGGTAGCCAACGTTTTCTTTATTCACCCTTTTTGTATATGTACGACAATTGTTACCAAAAAAATTATACAACAATTTACGACAAAAGTTGTATTGTAAATTATTGATACGCATTTCAAATACATAAATTACTTTTAAATTTATATTTTTCAAATTTCTTAAATAATACAAAATTTATTTTTAAATAAAACGAAAATGTAATTTTAATGGGTGTTTTTTTTATTGTTATTTTGAGCAGGTTTGTTTGAAATGCACCTATTTATGTACTTAATGCAAATTTAAGTGAAATGCCATGATAATTATTTAACCGTCGTGATTTTAAAATATTGATCTTTCAATAGATTTTAATTTACACATTAACTCAAATATTTCAGCGGTTTAGTACCCCTGATCTAGAATTAGCCACTTAAAGTATCGTTTGAAAAAGCCTTATCTGTTTTATGTCTGTGTTGGAATTTTGTTCATTGCCCGAATTAAAATTGAAAAATGGTATTTAAAACTACTTTAAAACTTATATTAGAGTGCGTATTAAGATATCGCGTGGTTTAATGAGAAATTTTGTAATTATTGAGACCACCGCTAGCGATTTCATTTCGCTAAGCTTTATATTGTTGATATAATGAAAAAAGTTATAAAGGACCTTATTCATAATCTATCGCTCGTTAATAATTATCATTTTTTTTTTGTCTACCAAACATGTAAATTTTGTTATATCTGACAAAATTTTGAAAAATTGAAATATTGGGTAGATTCTTTTATTACATTCAGAATTTTCAAAAACTCAACTTCCGGAAACCATTCTGAAATAGGACATATCCTTTAGATTACCCGTGAAGACTTAAGTTAACACGCCACATATATTTATTTTACTCCTCAAATCATATGATAATAGTACTATACCTACTGCTACTGACAGGTAGGAGTAGGTATACACACACACACATGACATTAGGGTATCTTTAGAAATATATTCTTGTGAAACATTTTCGAAAAGATAATATAATATAGGATGCAAAATGTGATACCAAAAAATAAATTGACATGAATTTTATATTGGTGCATTTCCGTTCATAATGACTACTGAATAACTACTGTAACTGGAGTAGGTAGTAACTCAATGGAATTACCATAACCCCTTGCATCAACTATGTTGCAGCGTAGGTTGATACGTTTGTCTTCATATTTTCTGATGCAAACTTTAAATGGAAATCCGCCTAATAAAGTCTGGACTATCTGAATATTATCATGTGCAAAGCATCACTGTCTTGCAAATGTTCGGTTACTTCGCCTAGGATTGTTTATGAAACATGTCCAGTTGCATTCAAATTTGACTGCGGTTCTCAAACTATTTGCTACACGATTGTTACCTTTAGACTATTGTGATAGGTTTCGGATTTGTATTTTTGATCCTCGTATCTCTTGTCGAAATGTATGCATTTGAATAATGTAACCTGTCTTGACGGAGGCCGGGAGATGACTTGACATAATACTGCACCGGGAAGAGTGTACGTTATGAACGGTATTGATGTTGATAGGAACTCTTAGTAAGGATACGACGTTTTAATAATAAATCTTACTTACGAAAATTCTTTTAATCAGAATCCAGTATAGAATCACAAGTAAAATAATTAAATACCTATTCATAACAACGGACCAGAAATATACATTAAAATTCTAGTAAGTAGGTATTCATGTTACAACGATTATTACGGTAAATTAATTTTCTGCATAATTTTAATGCATTGTTTGAGGTTTGAGGACCTAAGTAAGTGATTTTGACTTATTAGGCGTTGTCTTTATATTTAGTTTTCTTTTTTTAAATGCCATAGGTCATTCCAACTCTTCAAATCTCTCTCTTCAAATCCATAAATTGTTACATACTTTAAGTTCTCTGTTCATAGTCGGGATTTTACGTATTTAATTACGTGCCTAACTGCCTACCTTGCTATAACCTCACAACATTTATTTTATTATACGCCTAGTAACATCCACGTTAGCTAGCTCACGCCAGGCCCCAGGAGCGGAGAGTACAAATTATTCCTCCCACATACTTATGTAAGTGCATCTGAATCAATCAGCCTGTTCCGCCCTTTGAGCGTTTTGCTTATTGATACTGAGTTTTATGATCTGTGAAATTGTAATCGACTTTCATATTGTTTGATTGTGATTATCCGATTGAGTTACTTGTGATTCTTGACAAATTGATTTACGTATCAGTCTTAGGTGAGTAAGGCGCTTAAGTTGTGTCGGTCAATGATGTGTGGCTAATGTTTTGTGACAAAATGAGATATAGCTGTGTGGCGTCTATAGTTACGAGTATGTTCGATATATTGATATGATAGATATTAGAGGTAATAGATTTAAGGTTAGATTCTGCCGTTACACCCAATATATGAATGTGTGATTTGTAACATCGCTATGTTATGGTTTGAAGTGTGAGGTACGGGAAAATCAATTTAGTTTTCAAAGACACCTAGCATACGTTCAGTCCAGATACAGAGTTTTTTTTTAATATTATAAAAGATGTATGAAGTATAATAATTTGAATAACATTGTACATTAACGTTCTTCCAATAATCATCTTTGCCATGATCACAGTAATCAATGATGATGTGAAGTGCTTTCCACGTCGCTTTCATATTACAAATATAGTTTTATAATTCAAGTGGATTTCAAATTGTCCTGCAATTTATCCAAGATTATTATCAACGAACAAAGCTAGGTATGTAAACTTTTAAAATAACCCGTCATTACCAATCTGAAATCGGTAAAGTAGGCCACGGTGACATTTCATTATTGCTACCTGTTTCATAGAAATTATACATCGCTTGGCAGTGTAGGAAGCAATTTTAGAATACTCGGAATTGCGTTTTTTGGTAAATAAAATATTTTTGTTGAAGACGCTTGCTCGGTACACATATTGGGGAAGCCTGAAGCTTTTACAAACATGTTGCTCCAATTTATATAAATGTAACAAATGAGTTTACTACAAAGATTTTCAGATTTTATTTATTTATATTTAGTTACGCTTTACGCATGAAACCGATGTATGGCATTTTTTTTATAATATAGGAGTAGCAGACGAGCATGCAGTCCACCTGATGGTAAGTGGCTACTGCCGCCCATGGACATCTGTAATCAACCCCAGATAGGATTAGATATTCCTACCTGAGGTCGGCCACAGATGCGCCGCCGGAGTCGAACCACAAAGGTCTACCACCTTCGAAAATCAATATTTAAATCTGACTTTTATTTTAAATTTTCAAATACCCATTGCTGTGTGTTTTGCGTATAAACAAACATAGGTACTTAAACCATTTTTTTTTTTAATTTTTTAAAATATTACTTTGCATATAGCAAACCAAAGGCTATTCAACATAAATATTTTTAAAACATTTTCAACGAGCAGACGTGCTCCAATTACAATTTTATAACAGTATACTTAGATAATGAAACCAATACATCACATAGGACGGAACCAGTCATGATAAAATGCCAAGTTAAATATTAACTTTACCAATAGTAAACCACGTTCTCGAGTAACAATGGTAGCTCAGTGGTCCTGACTGTTCAATTATTCAACAAGCAACCTTTATACTGTATATGTCACACGAAGCCGCTCATTCAGAGTCGTTATACTTGATTGCCGACCGAAATTGCCCGTGTATTAAGGTAGATATAAATTGGTGTCTAGTACTTAGGCTTACAGAAATACTTGTAAATTGATGTGAGTACAAATTGAGTTTGAAATGTGAGGACATTATGTCAGCGAAAGTACAAAAAGTATTAAAACGACGGTATGTAGCCTCGCGTAGTTCATAGCCAATGTAAAAAATTAAGCAAACTCAGGCGCGGCCGAGAGTTGGATGGGTGATAACTAGTGACTGTTTATAATGTTATGCGTGCTTCCGTGCTTCGAGGAATATAGAAGCCGTCGGTCCCGTTTAATAATTTGGGCTGTAGTCATCAAACTGTCACGGAGGCCTTATCACGGCTTGATAATATTCGAAACGAGTTAGTCTCTAACCAAATCTAACCTAACCCGTACTTTCTACCTACCTTTTGTTTTTGTTATCGAGGGGGAAACCTTCAAAAGGTACCCGACAACGTGGGAGCGACGCCGGGTTATGTGGGATTTTTACCGCACTAAAACCCCCCCGGTGGCCGTCCTCTGCGCTGCGTAGAGGGCTCCGGGATCTCCAAAGGAACGCAACCGGAGTCCTCTTAGCGCGTTGCCCCGTCGGGCTCCGCCAAGGCGAGCTTGACGCTCGCCACACCATCTGGTGTGTACTACGGTATGCGACCACACATACCGTCGTCCTTCCCGGGGCCGCTGGCCGGTCGGTTCGAGCTCCCACTCTTGCCCCCGGAAGCCCCCTTTTAGTCGCCTCTTACGACAGGCAGGGGATACCGTAGCCCTATTCTAGTCCCGAAACTACAGGGACAACTTTCTACCTACCTACCTAGCAGAAAGTTATTTAAAGAGTTACAATCGAGGTATGCGTATGCACATTTTACAATAAAAGTAAAAAACTTATTTTATATCTTAAAGTAGATTTTGTAGAGTTAAAATAACGTCAGACCAAGTTTATTTTTTATTTACATAATCATCTATGTAATATGCCACAAAGATTTAATTTTATAAACAATTCAAACTTCTACGCTTCATCGCTTAAGTATTTACCTACTTAAGTAGCTAAATGGTGATTCATATTTAAATTTCGAAAGCGATCCAGCTTAATTTGAAGTAAATTTAACGCAAGCGTAACCGAAAAGCTTCTGCGTTTGAAATTATCTAAATAACTCATCGTTAGAATATTTTATACTAAGTCGGATTAGTTGTGATGTGGGTAAATATTAGCTTTATCGTTTACATTTTATGACCATATTATCATACATGACTCTGTAATCCAGTGCAACTGTTTTTCTGAAATAACATTTTATCTGCCAGCTTTTACAAGCTGCATATTATTTTATCATATATTTTTTTTACTTTGCGATTTTTTTTAATATACTTTAGTAAGTTAAGTAAAGAAATAGTTAAATACAGAATTAATTCAATAAGCAGTTCAGACCTATTTCTACGATTATGGTAACATACAAATTTACTTTAAAATATAAACATACCAAATGTTTAATTATTCCCATTATTAAAATATTGAAATTAGACACATGTCAAGTAAAAGTTAAGAGTAAATTTATTGTCTAAATTACGATAAATTTTGTATGTAGCAGTATTTACTGTCTCTATTCTAATAGAAAAATGGATGACAAAAACACCCTAATGAATTCTGACTTGACAACTTTAATTTTAAAACACATGTTTCTAATTGGTGACCTCATGCACCCGTACTGATTTACTTTACCAGTTCTCATGTCAAAAGTCACGATCTAAAATATAATTATAGGATCAAAGGGTATTAACGCGTTAACGGGATCGAAAAAAGAAACAGTCTGCAAAAACAAAAAATGTTATGAACTTTCATTTGTTTTCGTTTTCGTTAAATTTAATTTAACCGACAAATTAACAATCAACTATTGATTCGTCTATTAACATTATAATTTTTTATTGAAGTAACAGAGATACCAAATAAGCATATCAGGCCATACAATATGCATGTGTTTGTGTTTATTTCTCTTTTGTTGTTTGTGTACTATATTAACTATACTATGTTTAATATTCCTACCCTAACTTGATACACACTTCCCACTTTCCTCACTACCCTCCTTACCTTTTCCATGCATAGGTTGTCTGGAAGAGATCGCTGCTTAGCGATAAGGCCGCCTATTGCATACAATTAACTAATATAATTGTGTACTATTGTTATGTTCTATTGAAGTGTGCAATAAAGAATATCTATCTATCTACAATTTTACCTTGAAATTGTCATCCAGACATAATCTGCGTTGTGCTCAAAATAATAATAACCTAAATCAAAATCTGCACATGTTCGATACAAATAAAAATCGTCTTATATTGTAAGTACATCTCTACAGAAACCCACTTTCTCGACCAACATCAATATTCTCATCAAGAAAATCATAGCAATATAGTGTCTTAAGCAACAAAGTGGACGGTATACTCGCTCATCCACAGTTGTATACGGCTTATTGTTCTCCCGGGATTGGATTGTATTGTCTCATCGATTGGACCTATTTATAGGTGGACAACGTCATACAAACGTTACGATGTGTGGTGCAAGGGGTAAGATGTATGTCGATGGGAACTAAAAATAAATATTTTATAGTAACATTTCTTTTGGATTTAAAGATAGCGTTTGTTGTTATAAAATGGTGTTCCAGTCAACGCGGTTCGACAAGACAGAAAACATAACCGTTTTCGCATTCAAATAGGTTTGAAATCTTATTTGATGTACAAATCTAATTTGATGTAGCCTAAAGCCTTTGCTTCGTATAAGAGACTTAGAACTGCTAATGTACGTCAGATCAGTGTTCTAGAACCCGTTTTCTAGAATTGGGTCTGGAATGTGATCTCAATAGTGTATTGTTGTTCTAAGACGAAATACAGGTTTTCTATCGTGACGAAAAGCGTTAACGCCACGGTCCACTTGTTATACTACAAACTGTTATTCTTATTCACTAGGTTTTTCAGCACAAACTGTTCTTATTGCTCATTTAAAAATATCTTGGATCAAATATTCCGCTCAACGCTTATGACAAACAATGCACACTACTAAAGAATATAATTGTATGTTTGACTGCGTAACATGTGAGTATTCGACACATGGCAGACATGGGTGGGTCTAGGAAGATTTGTAGTTGACAAGTGAAATAAAGTGTACCAATACCGGCTGTTTCGACATTGTTTCTGAGGTAATGGTCTTGTGAGTGAATGGGGAATATTTATTTTTGTTTTAAGTGCGAACTGAAAGTAAGAAAGAATGTTAATAAAATTGTGTACTTCAAAATGGTTTACTTAAACTTAATAGACATTTGTTTTTTATATGAGTTGTAGGTATATAGCGTTTAAAAGTTTGCCTATCATTTTTTTTATTATATTCATCACATCATAATCTTATAATCATCATTAATCCATTATTGTTCGTTTACTCGACTCTTTTGCACGGATCTTCGATTAAAATCAAACCTTACGCTTAGTACGTATGTAGACTTCACACACTGACTGAAAATCTAATCTGGAACTTTCTGCCGCAGAATAATTAATATAGAAAACGATGATGAACGATTATCATCATAAGTAAGGTTTATCCGATGCAGCGTATCAGTATTAAAAATCAATCCTATCTATCATTTTGCCTATCAAGCATCGTAATTTGACTATATTAAAAATTATGATATTTCGATCTTTGATAACGAGATCGACTGACTTTTAATAATGGGCGGTAATAGGGATCTCTCCTAAAACGATTAATTGAATCATATACGGAGGGAGATACTAAAGGATATAGCAAACAAATCTATGAAACTTAAGCCTAAGCTGTTCAAAAAAGGTATATGAAGTTAGCTTTATCTCGTAACGTGAGAAAAATAAACTGGTATTGAGAACAAGTAACAGTTATAGAATGCGAGGATTACAAACAGATCGTAGGCGTTATGATACGAGAGCTACACGAAATCTGTTAATAAAGCATGGGGATTACTTAAAAATATTCGATATATTCTTCTAATGTTTCTTTATATAGATGAGTAGACACTTAGGGGATACGATAGTATCTCCTACATTATTTGATTATATATAATTTTCATTATAAATATCCGTCATAATGACATCTATCGCCTTTACAATATTTTCCCCCTTAAAATGCTAATATGATAGCTATTTCAGTGAATTATTTCTTTTCGAAATCTGCAGAAGTGTAGAATACTTGCGTGCCTGAGCGTCACCATACCGGTCTGAATAGTATAGGGATCCAGGTTTTATACCGGGAGGGATTCTTAAGTGGTGAACTTGGATTTTTGGATATGGGTGTTAGAGTTTGTATTGTTATGATTAACTTATACTATAGGGTCCAAAGTATTACAAATTGACCCCTGTGTAACCTTGTAACATATATTACTGTTATTCATAAAATTAAAAACCAATATATAAGTAAAAAAGAGGTTATGGTAATCTTGATAGGTCCTTTCTTTAGAATAGATTTACATGTCAACACCATTGTATTCTTACCCTTTTTACAAATCAACAAAGAATGCGAGTAAAAGAGAAAATTTTCAGCATATTGGCTACCGATCCTTATTTGATCGGGTAAAGGGCGGATTTGGGAGAATCTGATAAGGTCCATGTTGAACCGAATCTGGGGTCGCGTTAAGACTTTCATAGGCAAATATAAACAACTTTACGGTTATATACTTGGAACTTGTTTCACCGTTGACGAGAAAGTTAGTAAGAAAAACAATATATAAGATAAGACATATAAACAACTAGTAGGGCCTGTGGTTTCGTCCGCGTTTAAAAAAATAACATGACATACATATAATTAAAAATTTGTACCTTCATTGGAATGACAGTAGCGCCATTTGTCGAAAATTGTCCTGGGCTTATGCAAAATAACTTTGGTAAAGATCATCACATGAAATGCATAGTTTACTATTCTATAAAGGACATACAGACAAACGTCCGTTTTTGTATATACCTTTTTTATATATACAGTATAGGTACTCCAGGCTTCCATCAATCGTAAGGACAGACGCTAGTTCTTCAATGGAATATTTTTTTTGATCTGGGGGTCTGAGGTTCGAATTCCATGCATCTCTGATTTTTCGTAGATATTTGCATTTTAGAATTTTCTGTCACTTTAAGTACAGAATAACATCGGGAGGAAACCTACACGCCTTAAAATTTTTCAAATAAATCACAAAGATGTCGGATCTACGATCGTATTAATAAGCGCTGGGCCAGGGAAGTAGATTGCCGCTAAATTGACTTTCATTTTCATAGTAAATCCATGTCCAGTAGTGGGACAGTAAATGGTTGACGATGACTTAGATTCATATGGTCTTAAATGCCTACATCGTTAGTATGAAAATAATCTTATGCATTACACAAAATCCGTGCGACACGTGGGTTAAAATCTAACGGTTTCTTAAGAATTGCTTTGGGTATGATAATGGTTTTCAGAGCTTAGGTAAAGCCCATAATAGTGTCCAGTGTGGTATGTATTAGGAGCGGATTATCCTGCGTGGAGCAATTTTACCGTCCAATAGCCATGTTACGGAAACGCTAACCATTACATTTACACTACTCATAATATGTACTCGTAACACTTACTCAAGTATATGTATTAGAATACTCTTTGAATCAAAACAAATGGTTTTAATAAAAAGTCGACTGTGGGCTAAGCGGTCACCATACTGATCCGATGTGAATAGGATTCCGGGTTCAATCCCCAGTCAGATAGATATCTGAATGATGACTTGAGCTATCTGTCCTGGGTCTGGGTGTTTGTGTATTCGTCTTTATTTCTGCTCATGTCATCCACGATATAGGGTATCTTAGTATGAGGCTGTGAGTGTAGAAAGAGTATTTTAATGGTTTAGCTAACATTGTATACACTTTGTTTATTGAATTTCAATAAAAACGAGCTTGCAAATAGCTTGATCGTAAGTAGTCCTGCGCCTATAAATATTTATAGTCAATAGGAGCTAAATTAAGGTTCTGAGATCGGCCACGAATACGTTGCTTTTACTGAGTAGGCACTAAGTTGGAACTCTAGCAAGTGTTATATACTACAAATCAGTACTCAGTCATGTCAGTCTACAATTGTAAGATTAAGGTTAAATACTACAACAAAACCAGTTCAAAACTTTACAAACATTACAAGCAAAGATATGAAACAATTACTGAATAGACTTTACGAGGAGCACAAGCTATTAAGGGCAGCGGTTACTAGTGTTGGAGCGCGACCGCTAAATAAGGCTTAATTTGATAAATTCCCGCTAAAGTTGGCGACTTGAGAAGAGACATAATCTTTGGGATATTATCACCGCAAGGCGCTGAAATGCTTTATTTTAGTTATTTTGTTCTATGAATAGTAACTTTAATAATGGAATTTTCTGATAGATTGAGTGGAAAATTGGTTTATTTTGTATATGTTACACAAAATGTGCAATGAACCTGTTATTCATATCAGGAGTGAAAATATAATTTATGATCTAATATATTAAGATTAATATTGATAAGGGTTGTTCACCCTTAACATTTTTTTTATTTATATGGCAACAACGTTTGCCGGGTCAGCTAGTATGTTATATGATATAATAAGCATTTTGTACGTACGTTGCGCTATACTACAGCCATACCGTTTTTTTTAAATCGTAAAGCAATTCTTACGTTTTTAATATAAAGGCAAGGCCGTGAAATTACATAGGAGGTGACCATCTAAGTCCTCAGGGGCAGCGCATTTGTTATTAACTACAGTTAAAAACACCGTTCTATATAGGGTTAGTTGCAGTTACCAAATCTTTGATTGCTAATTCAATTTTGTAAAAAACGTTCATTTACTATTTTTATTCATTTACTATATAAGCCGCCGACTTTGCTATCTCTAGCAATTCCACCTACATGTTGACCTGGAATATAAACATTTTTTTTTAATTCCTACACCGCCTATACGGGAAAGTAGTACAAAGTGTTTGAAAGCTTACGTTCCCTTTGCACGGAGGCAGCGGACGGCGAAATTGCCCCAAGTCAGGTAATCCGCTCACTCTGATACACATGAGATTGGACACAAATGTGAGTTTCTTTTCTAAATCTTTTATATTTATTTATATATCCTTAGAAAGTATTTTGATATCTTGTTTTTCATATCCTTTAATTTTAATTGAGATATTAACGTTAAAATTTATATTACACGATGTAAGTTTTAAGTATTAATTTTCTTGGGTTCGAATATTGTATACTTTTTATATTAAAATAACTAAATAGGCACTTATGACAATTATTATAGATATACATTTGCCAAAGTTAAAAGAAAATTACAATTAAAAATAACCTAATTTTTTTTTAAATGCAAAATTGTATTAACACAAACATTTACTTTTTCTTTCAAAGTTGAAATTATAAGCCCCTTAGTTATACAAAGAGTTTCAATTTTTTATCCATATTTTTGCCTAAAAGTCTAAGGTAGTTTGAACTAAATATTAACATTTTGTCGTACAAAAATTCGCCAGTCATCTATCTGAAATCTAACTCATAAAGTAATTTCCGTCTGTCTGGCCGTTGAGTGGCGTCGGGTAAATTTTTTGTATTGTCTTCTTGTCTATTAATCACGGATTTAAGTATTTTTATTTAAGCTAATTTAATAATTTCTTCAGCTTTTTGTATTTTTTTTTATAAAATTCCAAGTAGATTTTGCAAAGGAAGGACTAAGTTCCGGGGTTAAAAGTCTTGTGAGAATATTATCATGTTTTTTTTTTCGAGATGAGGGAATTATTTAAAAAAGAAACTGAAAATTTCGGTAGCCCCCTGTTAACTCGAAAGATTTCCAAAATCTATTATTGTAAGATATTGCGAAAACAACATTGAAAATCTCGTTTGAGTAATATCACAATAGAATGAATTAGATATTCTGGCTAGTTCGTTGATTGAAGTAGGCAAAATTATGAAGGTGGTAGAACCCTTTGTGGTTCGACTCCGGCGGCACCACCGCCACACCTATTTCTACCTAATAACAGCAGTGTTAAGCGCTGCTGTGTTCCGGTTTGAAGGGTGTGGTAAGGGAGACAGACTTTTCCGAGGCGTTCCAGCTTAGTCCTCAAGGGTAGCGGCGCATCTGTGGCCGACCTCAGGTAGGAACATCTAATCCTATCTGGGGTTGATTACAGATGTCCATGGGCGGCAGTAGCCACTTACCATCAGGTGGACTGCATGCTCGTCTGCTACTCTTAAATTATAAAAAAAAAAAAAAAAAAAAAAAAAAAATTAGTTTAAACCAAAATCGGCTACTGGCTGCAACATTTGTACATTGGCTATTTTACCGTCTTATTTTGATGGCTTTAATCAAGCACTTCAGTAGATCCTCCAGCCCTCCCAATCAACATCGGGTAAGTAGTTTTAATTACAACACTCGAGATAACATCGACCAGGTGTCGGAGGGATGATATCCGACAACAAAGCACAATGACTTTCCAATTCTGCCTCTATTAAAACAATTTAGTAGCCATCTTTGTTCAGATCTATAGACAAACCCGTCGTAGGCGTCCCGTGGCGAATCATAATGAGATAAAATGTATGAAAGAGTGCTATAACAAATGAAGCTATCACGTTACAAAACATGTGTCGGGCAAAAACTGTTTTGTACTGATCGCTTTTTTGGGAGATCGATAAAAACAGATACAGGATACGCTCCGGAATAGCATCTGTGTAATCAACATTGTTACCGCAGATTCAATCAAAAGATTTTATCGATTGTTGGATAAATATTGCAGCTTGTTTGTAAACTTAGACGTTTTATAAAATGACTAGTTTTGCAAGTTTAAACGGAAGTTGATCCCTGTATGACTCCAGCTGGGTCATGTTAAATGAAGTATTTTTCAAAACGAAACTTTCGTTTCGATTGAAGATATAATCAATATTCTCTTGTCGTCTCCCACTTGCTAGCAGAGACATGTTCTTTGTAAGATACAATTATTTCTTATTTATTAGTTGTTATTTTGCAAGATAAGCCAAAAAAATCTTATAAAATAATATCTGCCTGAATATTTGGATTGGGATAGACTTGAAAATGGGTGACGCGATTTTGCCAAAACTTAAGGAATATAAAAGTATTTGTATTCCTTTATCATTATCAGCAGGTTCTAATATTAAAATAGGTGTACCTCAGGGCTCCATCATAGGTCCGTTTCTATTTTTAGTTTATATAAATGATTTGCCAAATGTAGTAAAGGATTTATCTGAGGTTGTTTTGTTTGCTGATGACACTTCCTTGGTGTTTAGAGTAAAACGACAAACACAGGATACGAACGATATTAATGAAACTCTTTGCTTGATTCAGAACTGGTTTGATGCAAACAACCTACTCTTAAATTCTAATAAAACTAAATGTATTAAATTTATGCTACCAAATGTAAGGAGTACGGGGATGAATGTCGCTCTAAATGGTGAGACTTTGCAATTCGTCAATGAAACTGTTTTCTTGGGGATTACCATTGATTCTAAACTCCAGTGGGGTCCCCACATCTCTGCTTTGTCCAGCAGACTTAGTACTGCAGCTTTTGCAGTCAGAAGAATTAGACAGTTAACAGACATACCCACTGCCAGACTTGTCTATTTCAGTTACTTTCACAGCATTATGTCTTATGGCATTCTACTGTGGGGCAGTGCTGCTGACATGGACTCTATATTTACTATTCAAAAAAGAGCAATAAGGTCAATATATAGTCTGCGGCGTGGTGAGTCCCTAAGAGAACTGTTTCCCACTATTAATATATTGACGGTGCATAGTCAATACATTTATGAAAATATTATGTATGTAAGAAAACACACTGATATGTTTGAAAGAAATAGTAACCACCATAACTTTAATACCAGAAATAGAAATAAATTAGTAATTCCTAAACGTAGATTATGTAAGGTGGCTAGATCTTTCGTGGGCAACTGTATTCGCTACTACAATAAAATACCCGACCACATTTTGAATCTCACAGAAAAAAAGTTTAAACATGTCGTTAAACTAACGCTATGTAAAAAAGCGTACTATAAAGTAAGTGATTATTTGACTGACAAAACGGTGTGGTCTGAATTAGCTCCAGCTCCACATGTACCATTACGTTAAGTTAACATTGTCAAAAACATTTTTTTTTTAAAAGATGTGTGTTATGGAGTTTCTTTCGCCGCTTCTTCTCCATAACGAAACACCTTGTGAAGTGGTGGTAGTTGCTTTGACATTCAAAAAGTGATGTGTAAAGAACCTATTTTGAATAAAAAATTTTGATTTGATTTGATTTGAAGGAAGAAAACGTCTATCGAAGAAACGAATACATTGATCTACATAGATATTTTATATACAGCATCTTCAGCATTCATTATAATTGTATTGGCCGTAGCTACTGGCACAAGTGGTCGTTGCGGAAGTAATAGGCGATACGGAGAGGCAAAGGATGCAGTCCACTCGGCTAAGGGTCTAGCCCATACACGTTTGTGAGATATGACTAGTTTGCGAACGTTAGATTTATTTATATTTGTAGGTGATAGGTAGGTTTCAAATTCATTATTAAAAATATTCTTTATTAAATAAGTACGTGGGTGGTTCAAAAGGGATTACATGTTTTTTCATTTTAGAAATCAAAAATGTAAAATAAAAATAATCGTCGCGGCAGTAAAAATAATAATTATACCTGTAACAGAACTAGATAACGGCCCGCCTACGAGGCTTTGTTATAGCTAAGAGTCCTCCTAGTGACCTTAAAAGTAGAAATATAACTATATCCAATCTGCCAATCTCACCATAATTCTGATGTGCATATCACAGGAATTTTATATATAAGCCAATATCATACTTATTTCTATATTTAGAATTACATTCATATAATAGCAGCGATAGCCTAGTGGTTAAGAAACTCAGCCTCTCGATCGAGGTGTCCGAGGTTCAAATCCCAGGCACGCACCTCTGAGTTTTCAAAATTTTGTGCGTATTAGTAATTAATTTATCACTTGCCAAAATGGTGAAGGATAACATCGTGAGGAAACCTACATAATTGAGAGATTTAAAAAAAATAATCTCAAAAGGTATGTGAAGTCCTTGAACACGCACTTGGCCAGCGTGGTGGACTATGGCCTAATCCTTCTCATTATGAGAGGTGACCCGTGCCCAGCAGTGGGACAGTAATGGGTTGACGATGAAGCGATTATATCCTAGTATAGCGGTCACTACAACGATCTGGCATGTAGAGGGTTCCGGGTTTGATGCCAAGCTATACAGCTACAGAAAATGTTTATTTATAATTTGTCAATAACACAATTTATCCAAATCCAACGACACCTCATATGTAAAAATACATCAACGTTTGAGCTTATAGCGTACCAAAGAATCACACATACAACATTACCCTCCGCCCTCTGGTAAAAACTTTCCAAATACAGTTCGATAAATTAAAGTGATATCGGTTTTAAAACTTCCGTTTCACTCAACGGTTTGCAGTTTCCTTGCACAGCGCTGAGTAGTTTTTCCAATGTTTGAAATCGAAGCACTTTGCTCAAGCCGAGAACTAACTTGCTTACACTTAGTTTCAAATGCGATGTAGAGAGTCGTGTGGTTTAGTGAAAGAAGTTGTACACTCTACATAAGCTGCGAAAGAGTGGCTTTAGGAATTTGATATCTTTAAGAGGAAAATGTAGAGTTCGGAGTAATAAAAAATCGATTCCTGCACAAGAGAACTATAGTAAAGCTTTCCGTTGTCAAATTGATATTATGATATAAGGCATTACTAGAGGGTAGCGTTTCATTCATGGTAAATGGTCAGTGCGTTTTATATCTGATAGATATAGAGCTATTAAACTTACCCTAGATAAAGCAGGCATTGCATGTTGAAACTTAATTTTGATGATGATGAGTTGAAAAATAATGTGACTATGATAAAGCAATAATATAAGATGAATAATATAAGCAATAATATGATAATTATATAAAATGATATTGGGCCAATCTTACCAGACAAGCATTGGCAAAATATCTTGGACATGTAGGTTTATTCATACGGATTCATAGGGTGTGCACCTAAGAAAAATAGTGTATACCTTGATACACCGGAGCTTAAGATTTTAAAGGTTATTCTTTTCTCTTTTAACATTTACAAAGTTGCTATATAAGTAATTATTTCAAGCCCCAACCACAACAATGGGTTTACTTTTAAAACAATGGCGCTAAAATAAAATAAGCCAGCTACTAATAACAAGGTCCAAAGAAAACAGTGACCACCCAAACATACTACAGTGTCAACTCACGAAGGCACATAATCTGAGCGTTTTGAACCGTAAACTGTACTACAAAAGCTTTATGTAGTGCCTTCGTGAAGTGCATGAGAAATAACCCTTTGAGTTGATACTTCAGATTGTAGTCACAATGCGGTAGGTGACGGCGACATTTTGAGGGTAAGATTTGAATGTAGATGGAATGATGAGATAAATTCCAGTCAGTATAAGATGTACACATTTGTTATAGATGGTGCATACAACTTAATGATTCTACTTATTTTCCCACGGCAATGATTGCAAGATTCATGTGGATCTTTGAAACTCAAAATGCAATGGTGTTAACCTAGATATGCACATATTTTAGGCTAGAATGGTTGTTACTGATATTAAAAATTGCAGGTTGTTAAAACAAGGTTATTTATTGCATTACAATAACTTAGTATCTGTAATGCTCATTCGTCAAAGTTGGATTAAAAACAATTTAGTATTAAAACTTAATACTAATTTAATACAAGTAACTTAGTACTTATAAGTAAATGACAATAAAACTATACAATTTCATTCTCATTCGTTTCTGTAATCATATTTGAAGCATGAATCACTTGTAATCTGAACCCGATTAGCATTTCAGCAGCAAGGTTAGTCACATCATTTAGTATTTAAATTTCGTAAATCTTTTCATATTTTAGAAAGTATGTTTCAAACAATCAAAATTATTATTTGTTAATGTCTTAATTAAACAAAGCTGTGCAAACGCGTGCCTAGATTTAATTACATAGACTTTAGAATAAACCATTTCAAATTATGCTTTTAATTCCTTTGTGTGCACTCGTTCTAAAATAGGATTAGCGAAACATTTGCACACGAACCAAGTTGTATAGTTTTTCATAAAACAAACATTTTGTGCACATACAGTATATTAGTGGGACTCGAAAGCGCCCACACGCGAGCTTACTACGTGCTTAAACAAGAAAAAAGAGCAAAAAGGGGAGGAAAATAATTTGTTGCACTACAAAAATGTCACGTAAGCGTTCTGTTTGGATTGTAAAGGGAACCTGCCACCGATCCACTTTTCCAAGGCGTTTTCCTTAAGCAGGAAATTGCTGAAACTAAAAAAGAATTATTTGACCACGAGTTCAAATTAGAAAAAATAAATACCCCGAACTCTTGAAGATTTCGAAAAAAGTAATCTATTCCGATAAGCCAACAAGGAGACTGCTCATTTTTATTTTGTCCATTCCCTGAGGCTTAGAGCGTCTTATAAATACGGCTCAAGTTAAAAACTCTTAACAAATTTAAGTTTTCTAATTGAAACTAAATCGATTACAGTTGTGTATGAACTAATGTAATGATTATGTTTTAAATAAATAACCAAATAATTATATTAAAGATTATGATCAAAGTAGATCAACAAATATACTATTACATAGTATTGGTATTCCATTATAGTAGTGACAAAATTATTTTAATTGACATTAATTAAACTGTAATTACGAGCTTACGTTTTAAACCATAGAACTTTAACCTTTAAATGTCATTTAATAAACAAAATATCAACTTTTCATTGAGTGTATTGATAATGTCATGAACTTGTACAATAATTACACAAAAACGCCAGGCACTGTTTTTTTTAATTATAGATCAATCTGAAATATAACCCGGGTCATTCATACGCTCAACATACCATTCGTCAATAGAGAATACATTAATATCCTTCGCAGCATATCGCCTATGTCTTGGACCTTATAAACGGAGGCATGACGATGCATTCGCCTCCCGCCACAGCTTTAATCTCCGTACGATGCGACCGCGATAACGTTTGTATGGCTCGGAGAACAGGCACAGTAAATATTATTATGGTGGTAGTGCAAAATCATACAAATGTGCCGATTTTGTATAAATTTCAACACTGAACAATTTCAAAGTTTTTTTTTATTGAAGTAGAAAACGAGCATGCAGTCCACTTGATGGTAAGTGGTTATTGCCGTCCATGGACATCTGTAATCAACCCGAAGTGAGATTAGATTTCTATCTGAAGTGGGCCATAGATGCATCGCTACCACTAATGATTAAGTTGGAACGCCATGGACAAGTATGTCTCCCTTACCACACCTTTCAAAGCGGAGCACAGTTCTTAAAAGAGCAGCTGGATTATGATTTGAAGCATGTGGCAAACCAGAGACACTTATAGGAAGTATTCAGACTTCTAATTGTGTCCTGATTTAACATCCGTAATTAAAAGACACTTCCATGAAAAATTCTTAGTTCTTAGGAGTAGCTAAGGCATATGCGGCAGACCTTATGTATTTTACCATGTACCATTTGGAGTCAGAAAGAAATCCAGACATTAGCATTAGATAAAAGATACGAAGATAACCACGTGCTTTTTATGCAAATTTGAACCACTATCTTCTTATGTGTACTGTGGAAAAGAATACGTCTGGCTAGGAAATGTAAATTGCCCGGTTTTAATGGTTTTGTCTACGGAGATTTTCATTCTCGCTGCCTTCAATGCGTTTTTGTGGGGGCAAATCTTGTAATTAATATTATTTTTGAAATACTATACAAATTGAAACCGCGTATCGTTAGTACCTGTGCAGTAAAATGTCTCAATTTCGCATATTAAATCCAAAATATATAAATAACTTAAGGAGGCAATGGTAGGTTTTCTGGCGAAATATATCGTTTGTTTTGGATTTGTTGTTTTGTGTTTTGGAATTGGATTGTAATTTTACAGACACCTTAATTTTGAATAAGGAATCCCATTTGGATACTTGGGAATATATATTTAATTTTAAGTTAAATAACATTCAAAAACTCTTCGATCATTGGGGACATGTATAACATAATGTTATTCTTAGAGTTTTAAAATTAATTTGCATACATGAATATTCATACCTAATTGCACGTCTACATTAAAATTCACAACAATCTTTATAATGGCCGTTGTGTATAAGATTTTCTGTTTGTAGGCATTTTATTAATGTTGTCCATTTGTAATGCCCCCGCGCTGCATATCATTACTCGTTTGTGCATGATACTGAATTAATTTCTGTATGCATGTGGGTCTAAGCAAAGGTAGCTCATTTATAAGTAGTGACTCACTGAGTCTTAACAAAAAGCATTTGTTATTTAATTGGGCTACTGTTTTCATTATCATTATTGTTACCGACCCATGTTCTGTAAACTCTTAGAAACGTTATGCAGAAATTTTAGTTTCCTCGCCGTATTTTATTTCACGGTAAAATCAACATATTATTATTTTTTCATACAAATAAAATAGCAATGTGATGTAATCTTTTCTAGAATTTTAGCAAAAATCAGGAGTAGGATATTTAAAAAAAAATGTGTCTTCCTAGGATTTGTTCCTCCGAGGAGCCGACGTGTGGCGCCTAATTATTGTACACTACATTGTACCTATTTCAAAATATTTTATAACTATTTATTATTGAAATTCTCTTTTACAATTCTTACCTAACATTCCTCAGAAACATGTGGCCCGAAATAATCGTAAAGGATATTTAAAGGCAAAATTTACCGAGCTCTGCTAGAATTAGAATTAGAATTTGTCAATTTGAAACGCATTTAAATTATTGCATTTAGTAAGCAGGTACCTAAATCTAACGGTTGGGAAGGAACGGAAACATTACATTCTTCTTTAAAATATTTAAATTTATTTTTTTGGATTCCAAGCAGTACCCTCTGTTCCCGGTAAAAAATAACCCATTTAGTTACAAATTAGGTCGAGCGGTGTTAACAAAACGTTTTTTTTGGGGTCACTTTTGAGGGTGGCAAAGAAGACATGCCAAAAAAACTCATATGGCTAGGCGATTGAAAATGTGTTCAATAGATTGTCTATTCTTCTATTTTTAAAACGTCAGATTTTTAAATTAAATTTGTAAGAAAGTAATAGTTCTGTTCTACGAGTAGATTGATTTACTTCTGACGATTAAAAACCTGAAAATTAAATTTCATTTGAGTGTGTTGTTCAATTTTGATTTCGAAGTTATATGTCAGTAAGTAAATCGTTATAATTAAACAATTTTTATCATCATCATCAACAACCCATTACTGTCCCACTGCTGGGCACGGGTCTCCTCTCATGATGAGTAGGATTAGGCCATAGTCCACCGCGCTGGCCAAGTGCGTATTGGTAGACTTCACATACCTTTGAGATTTTTGTTATGAATCTCTCATAATTAATATAATATTATTTCTAATACGCACATAACTTTGAAAATTGAGAGGTGCGTGCCTAGGATTTGAACCTCGGACCCCTCGATCGAGAGGCCGAGTTTCTTAACTACTAGGCTATCACTGCTGTCTAAACAATTTTACTAACAATAAATACACAATACCTGAATACTACGAAACAACTAAATACAGAGAAAACAATAGATTGTTATACAATAGTGTATCAATTCAGTGAAAATTATATGAATTGTATGTACATATTTTATAATGTAGGTACATTTTTTGTATACGAGTAAGGAATGTATTTTTTCCCGCTATATAAATTGCGATATGCGTAAATCCCGCACATTCTGAATACCTATTCACATATTTTGATTCACTGTGACCTATTTAACTATCGGTACGTGGTTGCTAAACACACTCCTACATCCTCGCATGGCGGTCTATTATCCTCAAAGTTGTATGTACTAGAGTAACAAGTTCGGGAGAACCAATATTAGTGTAAGACAGTTTGGAAACTCCATAAAGGAAGTGGGTGTAGCGATCGCAAACCTGATATCGCGAGGTTAATAATTAAAAGTAAGCAAGCAATCAGATATTGAAACAGTGGACTGCCTCGAGACCTACTTTTCGCTTGCACTGTCGGCGAAACAGCTGATGTACCGATTACGCCGTTTAAGGGACTTCGTGCACGCCATTTTAGGTCTTATCGCCTCGACTATAGTACGGCGATGTTCACAGATTGTATTGCTAATTCGGGTGGGCAATGCAGTAGTTCTTTGTCTTAACTGGCTCTGTTTGTGTAATGAATGTGCTTAATTTTATTTTAAATACGTTAGTGGAGTTCAATGGTCTGTTGATAAGTGATTGTGCTATTTGATTATTGCGCGCGACAGATTCGTGACGATATTATCTCAGACTTAGTTAAAGTTAGTCGTAGTTAAATTAATAATTGTGTCGAAATTCTAAGTTTGGTATTGTTATTTAGATTAAAATGTGTAACATGTTTCATAAGCATGGTCTTGCATTGACATGCCAAATTAATTATTATTGCTTCAAAAATATATTTTCACATGAAGTAACCATACTTAAATTAGTGTTTTACGTTATGTATCTACTATTTTAATTTTACTGAAGTTTTATCAAAATAAATCCCAAAGAATCGAAATTGACTTTCAAATCAAAAAGACAAAAAGTGGTACGAAATAGACATTTATTATCATAATGTCTTTTTCCTAGCACCCCAGATAAAATTTCATTAGTAACTAGCTATTACTAATAGTAACATATTCACATTTTCTCACGCACTCATCTGGTCAACACAAAAAGTCTGGATCCATCTCAATATTCTGAGAAATTACAAGAAATGAGTAGTATAAATAAGGTGTTTTGATCTAAGCGCGAGCGAACGATAAGCGATTAACTATACTTCCCTTAAAAGTGGAATTTAAAAGTATACTGACCATATAATATCATAGTTTCGAAAAGTATAAAATCAAATGTTATAATACTTTATTCCACTATCCTGCTTCACACATTTAAAGATCGTTATTTTTCTTATAAATAAAGGCCCTACGAAGTAATGAAAGAATGAAATGAAAATGAAAGTAATATTGAAAAATTGCGAATAATTCTACGTTCTACTTTTAACAATGTATTAAACAACATTTTTATGTATTGAAATTACGTATGTAAGCTTGAGACAATGGGATTTGTGTGAATTAGGTACCATTTGCAGATATTTCATCGCTATTACGCACAACTCGCTTCTCGCTCCTGGTGGTACAAATCCCTAAAGCACCACTCTTATCATAACTGTGCATCGCGCACATTAGTTTTGAAACTTTACTGCGTTTCATATGAAGAAAAATACAGTGAAATCATAAAACAACAGAATCGCATAACTCAAACGTATTGTTATCGCCCCATCTTGTTTGTTTATAACACAAGATTCATCAGTGGAAGTAATGGGGACCCACAGAAATCGGGTGCCGTGCGCTGAATTGTAAAGTGTCAGATTTTTTACACGCAAGGGATTTACCTCTTAAAAGTATTAATAATTGCATTAGTTGGTATGAAGATTGTAGAACGAGGGTAGCGCCGCTACGGGCACCTTATGGATGTAATATTTGAACTACTGTGTTTGGTTTCAAGGGTATGGTAAAATATAATTAGGGCAGTAATAACTTAGTGGTTGAAGTTCGGTCTCTCGGCCCAAGAGGGCCGCGGTTCTATGGCTGTGACTATGACTATTTTACACCTTTTTTTTCTTAACGAGGAGGAAACCTTTAAAAGGTACCCGACGACGTGGGGGCGACGCCGGGTTATGTGGGATTTTTACCGCACTCAAACGCCCCCGGTGGCCGTCCTCAACGCTTGTTGGAGAACTCCGGGATCTCCGACGGAACGCAACCGGACTCCTCCAAGCGCGATGCCCCGATCGTGCTCTGTTCTGGGAGAGCAGTTTTCGCTCCTCCCACACCATCTGGTGTTCACGACGGTATGCGACCACACATACCGCCGTCCTTCCCGGGGTCGCTTACTAGAGGGTTCGAGCTCCCATTCTTGCCGCCCGCAACCCGGAAACTCCTTTTAGTCGCCTCTTACGACAGGCAGGGGATACCGTAGCCCTATTCTAGTCCCAGAACTACAGGGACAGACTATTTTACACTTAGGGGGCATTATAGCTATTCATAAAATAGTACATTACAATACGAGGACGAAAAATTTTTTTCTGACAAGTGTGAGTTTGCAGGCCGAGCCGCAGGCGAGGACTGCAATCACACGAGTCAGAAAAACATTTTTCGACCGCGTGTTGTATAAAATTTTATATTACGGGGTCGGAAATGGGGGTTTTGCGCACGCGAAGCGTGCGTAAAACGTCAATTTACGCACGCCGTGATATAAATATAATTTTATTATTTCATTAAGTGCTGCCAATTCCGACGCTTCTTTGGTTGCTATTAATACAAAAGAAAATGTATTACAATTCACTGATAAAACAAAATTGTATAACTTTCTAAGTGTACGTAAAACA
Source organism: Epargyreus clarus clarus (assembly GCA_014595695.2). Taxonomy (NCBI): domain Eukaryota; kingdom Metazoa; phylum Arthropoda; class Insecta; order Lepidoptera; family Hesperiidae; genus Epargyreus; species Epargyreus clarus. The sequence goes on from JACTTY020000021.1 coordinate 213,340, forward strand.
ATTAAAAAAAAACTTTCCATACCTTGTCTAACTTATGCAACTTTAGTTACAAACTAAGGCCAATCCAGATTCGAGTAAACTGGATAACGATATAAATAAGACGAGCCAAGACCAAGTTTCAGCTTGTTACCGGATTTCCATGAAAGAACTACGAATAACCCTCCATCCCTCTTTGTTTCGCTTCGGGAGTGTAGTAAGAGTTTTATAACTGATGCGACCATGTATTTGGGACACAGATTTAGGATTTAAATAAATTATGCGGATACGGTGTTTAATGTGTAATATTGTTATAGTAACGTAAATTTTTATTGAGGTCAAAAGTGGTCACACCTATTTCTGTCTTAAACCAACAGCGCTTATCACTATTATGTTCCGATTTGAACGGATTGGATTTTAGATTCGATTCCTGCCTAAATAGTCGTTTTAATAATCAATTTGACTCCAGTTCATGATCTGGATATTTGTGTAAGTATATTTTTTTCATAATACCATGGATGGTAAATGCTACAATGTTTCTATGAGTGTAGAAAGCGTTATTTGTACTTTTATTGTAAAGTGAAACCTTTTAATTCATTGAATGCGTTAAAAGTTTTTACATTGCCATGTTACGTTAAATCATGCCATGTACATTTTCATCAAACCCTAATAACATTTAGTCCTACCAAAAGATAACAAATGAAACTGTCTTAATTCCTAACTTGAAAAGTGTAACTAACGTAAAACATAAAAATTAAAGTAAAATATGAAGTAAAAATAGGCTAACATAACGTGTGGCAAACCTACTAGATAACTGACTACAAGCGAACGGTCTCTCCGGTTGAATTTTAGTGGACACTCGTGTCTCTGCGAAGTAGGTGAAGTTGATAATGTTTTGTTCTTTTAAAATTCCGTGAAGTTGAATTTTAAAACAAATTTGAGAAACTAGTATACTGTGGTCTGTACGTGTAGCTGGTTTTGATATACAAATGAGATTGAATGATTCTATGATATCTTACTCTTGTGCGAATAACTATTTACTCACAAAAATACTGTTCCACATATAAATAAAGCAACTAAAGCTGTTAGAAATAAAATGGAAAATAATATGGTAAATATTAAAAATGGATTTGGCCAAATGTATCGTATATATATATTTTATTTCGTTCTGAAAGAATTTTAAGTCCATCTACTTAGTTACATGTAAATATGTGTTAACCATTTTATAAGCTATTTATTAAATAATGAATAATAATCCGATTATAAAACCACACGATATACTACCAAAACAAAAAGGGCATAAATATTTACCGTACCGAAAACGCATCGATTTCAGTATCAAATCACACCGATACCGCGCCGATAATCGTTTCGCTGACAGAATATTAATTTTAAGTTATCGTCCTCACTCCCGCTGAGAACAAATAAATGTTTATTACAATAATGTGTACAATTTTGAACGATAAATTCGGTTGTTAACGGCTCCTTTATTAAGTGGTATTCGCGTCACGGAGTAATCTTTGTGTCATGCCAAAAGGTTTCCAACCACTGATTATATCTAAATGGACGATTTTCGTTTTGAAATATGAATGTATCCAGTTTCTTTTTATATAGGTATCTTCTGTCCAAATATTGAGTTTTTCTTTATATTGAACGTCAAAAGATTTTATCTGATTTTTTTTCAAATCTTTTTTCGTCCAAATAATAATAAAAAGCCAAGGGTTAATTGATTGCTACATTCTACAGCACTTCTACAGTCATTTTTGCTATCAATATTAAACTTAAACATTCAATAATAGAACAGCAGCATTATAATGTACTATGATGGTAAAGTAGGATTTAAAATAAATTTAACTAAAATACAAACAAATATACAATACCTACAATTATACAATGCAACATAAATACCAGTACAATACAATTATTTCCCGGTAGCACGTGGACATTTGACCGCAACGAGAAATGCAAAGATATGATGCGAATCAGAGCGTGTTTGTTTTTGTATAAATCCACTTTAAATTGCAAATAAACGAAAGTAGAAAAAACTACTCGGTTTGACGCCTGACGGTGGTTTCTCGATACTTTGATGTTTTATTTTACCATTAAAATCGGCATTTGTACTGTAAACTGTTTACCATTGTAATGATAATGATGAGATATTAAAAATCAGCAAACAGTGGTCGTTTTGCACTAGAATTTGTCCTAAATAAAATTGCTAGACTTTTCCATCACATTAAGACTTTAGTACTAGTTATCGAAAATCTTGCCAATTTTGTTAATATTAAATAATGTATTTTAATAGCCTGTAGAACATTGCGTAATTATTGCTGAAATTAATTAACATTAAATTTATATACACTGGTTATATACTCGTGCTATTTTTTAATCCATGACATGTGTTTACACTATTCTACTATATCACACATTTTCATTACCTTGCACAATTTATAATAGAAAAAAAAACTTATTACCACTGTCCTTGAAAATAATGCAAGTGACACTCTCAATTAAAATTCTATCAAATGTCACACTGAATTGCCATAAAAAGCAAACTGAAAGTCTCTCATTCCTTTGTTTAAATACCGTACTGCCATTAGTGGTTTTATAGTGGCTTGAATTACTAATTTAGTGGCTTATCTACGAAGGCCATAACAAAGCACTCGCCGGGTCCATTCCTGTGAATGATAGACGCGGAGTTATCATTTGACAGTGTGCGTGCACCCTGTCACGGAAGAAGCATGGACGTTATGGAGCTCCGTAACTTTAACCGAAACTATTTGATATCCGAAACAAAAATATATCCGAATCCGATAAAAGTTTCAGATAATTTAGTATAAGGGCAAAGTCGAAATGACACACTGTTAGGAAAAGTTTTCATCGACAAGCGACGAGCGCGTTTTGTTACGAGTACTTTAAAAATAAAAGCAAATCTGTAACTTTGAATTTCTTACCACCTTAAAATCCTTGTTATACTCTAGTTTATAACCGAAATTATCCAACTGTATCGAATAATCCGAAATAATTCCATATCCGAAACTGATATAATTTTTATAAATCCGTACCCAGATCCGAAATATCATTTGCATGACGTCCCTAGCACCGAGGCTTGGTGACAGAACTTTCTTTGTCAACTATTTGTAATAAGTTACAGTTAAAATAGTCTAATAAGATGTATTACTACTCTAATAAGATGTATTAGTATTTGGAACAATAGGTTTATGATTATCTTCCGTCAACAATGTATCCATATTGCTTTAATAAAGCTTTACACGATGTTATTTATTAAATATATACGATGTAATCGAGCTACTATTATTTTATTAAGTTACTAGCTAACCCGACAATCGTTGTGTTGCCATATAAATAAAAAATGGTAAGGGTGAACAACCCTTACCACTTAGGGGTAAGAAAAATAGATAGTAGCCGATTCTCAGACCTACTGAATATGCATATAAAATTTGGTGAAACTCGGTAAACCGGTTCGGCATGACGACGAGTACGGTAACTAACATTGTGACACGAGAATTTTATATATAAGATAATATATTTTTGTGTATCCTTATATGACGACATAATCTAGTCTTCTCACTATAAATACTTCCCTTGCAAGAAATATGATTTCTCAGGATTCTGAGATTCCGTATTCCTTTGTGTTATATTTACCTAGTTGGTAAGTAATAAATGTTCTCCAAATGAGACATTATTTTAGAATTGCCAATAATGTTTTTCTGGTAGCAAAATATCGTGCGTACCACGACTCTCTCATGACACTTTTCATGACAAACTAATACATAATTCCATTTCAAAACAAAACTCAGTAATCATACGGAATGGCATCATAATTTCACTGTCAAAATGTCGAAAAATTGTCAGCTTTTCGCAAATTGATAGACGTGGATGTCGTTCGTGCGTGACTCCTCGAGTTGTCACGCGACCGCGGCACGCCGAGCCCAATTGGCAAGGAATTCGCTGGAACTTCACGTGATTTTTACCTATTTTAATTTGTGTACATAATATTGAAGTACCTATTGAAAAAAATATTAAACTTGTTCTTATTTTTTGCTAAAATTATGTGTAAGTAAATGAATTTTAAAACATATTTTTTATCTTAGAAATAAATTGCCTGTGACCATTATTCAGTGTATATTATTTTTTAAAGTACCTACCTTAAAGAACAGAATTCAAAAAAGGTAAGCTGTTATAAATGTATAGCGTTTTCTAAATCATTTTTTTTTAATTTATTTACGAGTACAGTACCTAAGTGTATAAATCGTTACTTATAACTTGTGAGTTAAGTATCAATGCCTTAATAAGTTAATAGTTAAAACCCCTCAAAGTAGCCAGAAAACAGTAGCGCGCTTTTATTCAGCAATAATGGGTGTGACACTGGTGCCGCCGGAGTCAAAACATAAAGGAGTTCAAAATACTGAAACAACGTGTAAATAATACGACATATTCGTCACCAAACCACTATAAAACCGTCACCAGGTCAAAGACCTCAGTTTTATAGAGTCGCACCCCTTTCGTGTAAAAAACTCATATGAGATAGAGTTCTAGTAAGAGCGTATTAGAGTTCGTGTTTACGATCTTATTATCATTCACGATAGCTGGAATGTCCTTTCTGAGTTATAGTTTTAGAAATGTTGCACTAAAATGCGTTGATAAGGAATGTGCTTGGATTTTACGGGAAATGGGGTTCTGATAGATTTTGTTTCTAGGAAGAATTAAGTATATTTTTTATATGCCAGTTTTTTGTTAGATTTGAGATGTAAATGAGCGTGAAATCGACCTTATGGTCCGTGGTACCATTGACTGCCTGTATAAGCATATTTGTAACCAAATTCATATAGAAAAAGGAATTTGATCACATAAGCGATACCACTCCTGTGGACTAAGATGGCATTCACACCGTTACACCGAAATGCAAGAACTGTTTCACGCTAGTAATAGGTTTGGCGGTCACACCTCCTCATTCAAACCACACGAATGTTCTACCACCTTTATAATTAATAGTTCATAAATAATTGATAATTAAGCTAAAACTAATAAACGGCGTTCGGAGCTCCTATAAACTAATTGAAATAATATGGTCGAAAAAAGGATTTCAGTTGTGGTTGAGTGTGTAAACAATACATATTTATGTAAAAAACTTGTCTAAACTAAACTTGACTTAACAATTCTAGCAGACAATAACTAAATTGTAGTTCTTCCAGTCCTAGTGTTTAGTTATTTTTATACAGAACTGCTCAGTGTTTAAAAGACATTAACTTGGATCGAGTCTATTCAACACCATTCAACATCTTATTAGGGCGTACATAAATTACCTCAGAAACAAAACAGAGACAGGATAAAGCCGAGCGCACACTTATTGAACTTTATTGATACGTCTTTCTTGTCGGTGTATAAATTGGAACAGATAGTCGCTTGTATAATCCCGCCCACGCCAACCCGCCGAGTTGTTTCCTTTTAACGCGTTCAAAAAGACCTCGGTGCAAATAAAAACAAGATAACCCCTTTCGAGCGACGCCCGTTGTTTCTATTATCATTGCTTTTCGAGGGGCCACATTTTTTTGCCGTAAAAAACCGAGAGCGCCGGATATGGAAGCCGTTTCCCATCTGTTTTATTAAAACTGCGATATTGATCTCAATCACCGTTTGTTCGCTGCGACTGTTCATATTGGGACCGTTTTCGTTGTTCCTGATTTTATAAATCGGGGTTGCCGTAATACTGATTTGATCTAACTGATTTTTAATGACGATTTAATGCGCATCGTTTTGTTGCAATTAATTCTGGTTAACGCATTTTAAAAATGCATCTGAATTCAAATAACCAAGTTATCGTATTGGTGTAAGCGTAGTTCACGTTCACGTTCACATTTTTAATACATGTTTTGTTATAATCGGCTTTGCTATAAATGCAATTATATTACCAGTAAACTTCACAGCTATGTAGTGGTTAGTGAATAGTCGTAATGAATTTCAGTTTCAATAACGTATTAAAAAAATCTTTCATGTCTTGAATCAACACATTTGCCCGTTGCCAAAAATGTTTATAGATTATTATTATACTTAGTCCTAATATTTAAAAACGCCTTAAATTTACTTACCTATAGATTTACATTATAAACAATTGATAAATAATTCATTCAATAATAATTTTGAAATAAGTTTATTAACATTAAGTACTTTGATGCGTGCAGAGCATGTTTCGCGCTCAAGTCGTCAGCAATCAAAAATACACGCAAGTCCGCGAGCGAAATTGAATGGCGATTCGAATCAACGAAACATCGATTCTTAATATGTTTATTTTAGTCGATTTATATTCGTCATAACTCAGTCGTCAAGTTCACGCCTTCCTTGCATCCGATGATTGGTTCGCTTATCGATAAATCGATTCATTCGATGCGAGTTGTAACATGATAAGAATCGCCATCTTTTGCCATTTCAAATCGAGTTCTTGAAATAAATGAAGCGTGGGGTCGTACATGCATATTTATTTGAAGTAGGTTTTACAAAATTATAACTGTACTCGATTGAATTACGGTGAGGATCGCGTGATAAAACAGCGATGTTATCTTCGAAATATAAATAAATGGAAGATGCTACAGATATCATCTAGCGATGGAGCCATGGTGTTTGACGGCGATATGGATTTAGTCTCCTACACTGGAGGTCCAAGTTTTAATGAATGATGCTTAACACGCATTTTTTTGTTATTAATATTAATTAAATTCGTGAAAAACTGTTAACTTAACCATTCTTGCAAACATAATCTTAAAAACTCTATGAATTACACAAGACATAATTATTTACTAATAATAATATGTAATATGTACACAAGTAAAACTAATGTTCTTATTATAACCAAAGAAATTAAATAAAGTAAGCAAGAGAATTAAAGTGTCCTTCTGGCGATAAATATATTTCACTCCAAAAAACTTTGTTATTTTAATACATCCACTACATTTTTAGACAGGAGATGAACTTTTTACCAGTATTTTCAGATACTGATTAAAATGGTAATACCATTTGAAAACAAGTAACTTATCTTTCTGCTCGACTTAAACTTGAAACATTTTAACATTTTAGCCGCCGTAACACTAAATCTCAACTGTTTTAAACCACCGCTTTATATTAAAGTCGTTTTACCGTAAATACGTTTCGTGCTAACGATCTTTGCCAAAAAATGTTCGACAAACCGAATCGCAGCCGCAAAAGGCACTAATATTTCTTTTTAACGAGTACATAGCAAAAAGTTGGGAGACAAAAATATGGCTTATTTACACAGAATTCAATCAATTACGTCTGTGGTCGGTGGGTACTGAAATATATGGGTGCTTGACGAGTTAAGATGAGTTTGGGCTTCCGCAAAAAACGTTTACTGGTCGTTTCGTGTAAAAACCTCGCGGACAAGTCGATGGACGGTCGCCGCAAAAACAGTACTCGGCCGCGGAATAAAAAGCTCGTTCCTTTATGGATGCGGCATTCGGCAAATACGGTGACATCGCAGAATTAGGCAATTTCTGATCGACGTCAAACTGATTCGGAGCTTACAGGAGTTATACGGTGCTCTCAACGAGAGTGGTCGTTGTATTTTTTATCATGTGAGAGGAATTTCATTTAATGTGCTGTCGGGCCTCTCTGGTCGTAACTTTTTTCCAAAAAAGGTTTTTATAAATATGTAGTACGAGTGACAGTTGCTTTTTTGGAGCTTGCTTTGACTCACATCGTTCTTTTAATTACAAAAAGTATTGCGGTATAAACCCTTTATAAAAAAAAAACGTTTTTAATGAAATCATCAAAATCAGTCACGTCTTTTGCGAATGTAATAAATCTTAAGCAACATCTGTGATTATACTTTTGATTAAGTACAATATTACTAGTACATAAACTTACAAATAAAATAAATTATATGCGTAAATATTTACTACATTCTCGTTGTCCAAAGAAACTTCAGAGTATCATGCGGTATTTTTTTTACTTTTACACAATATTAGTATTTCAATACCAAGTAACGAATCGTACATCTAACAAGTACGGAATAATATTTAGTCCCCAAGCCAACTAGCTACTGCAAATGGTTCGTACTTCACGTTTTTGCTTTAATTGTAAATTATTTCACCCACTACCCACTACACGAGTAGAAAGAACAACACGCCCTAGAGCGGGGTTAAATGTTCCACATTGATTTTTAACAACGTTTAATACATTGAAATGTTGTAGGTCGTCGTTCGACCTTAGAGGTACCACCGGTACGCCTTTTTGCCTAATAACAGCAGCGCCAATGCTTTTGTAAAGGATAGGGGACATTTAAACAAGGCGTTCTAACCCGATTCTCTTGAGTAGCATTCGATTTAGACAAACAGGAAATGAAAATGCATAAAACTTTGAGCATATTTTTGAAAATCTAGTCTGGCCCGTCATTTTTATTAGAATGTAACTCATAGATTATTTTAGATTCCATTATATTTGAGAGTATACGGCTGAGAACAATTTTCTTAAGTTTATTTTGTTCTCCATTATTATCAAGAAGCACGGCAGGGTGCCATTTTCCAGTACGCAGTACTATATACTACACGAAATGTTTCAGGGTATTTTTCCTCTATCACAACCTCATAGTTACACCTAAAGGTATGATATCATATTTATTAGATTAAACAAAATAAATTTATAGTTTAATGTAACGCAAATGTTATACGTCATAGTTTTAATTAACAAAACGTAAATAACATAAAATATAATTTGTGTTATTACCAACCCCGCTCTCCCCTACACTAGTGCTAACTCTACTTTGTTGCAGTTACGCTGATGGAGCAGAGCGTTTACACGGAACAAATTGAGCATGCTCCTTGCGTATAATTTTCTCGTTAGTCAGCCACTATCGGTTTACTTTTGATCGTATCACGTTTACATTGCATTGCTATTATTGTTTATCACTATTCTACTCGTTTAAAGCTACTTTTTGCACTTGATGTTGTGGAAAAATGTCTCATTTATAATTGTGTCTATAACATAATTATGTACAGTCGTACACTACAAACATAGGTGAAGAATGGGTTAAGTTAATCATGGATGTGTTGCTTCTGTTGAGGACTTACTTGGTATGCCTCATGTAACTGTCCAACTTCTGAGTATTTTGACAAATGTCTAATAAATTTGCAGTTTTAATTATTGTTTTATATCATAAATTTAAACATTTCTTGACAACTTTGTGTTTCTAAATTAGTGGTAGAAATTTTATAATGATCAATTTCTTATGTTTATGATGATGATTTGATTATTTGATTTTCATGTTTATATTACTATTTATTTAGTAGAAATCCTACGGAATACCAAATGAGAGAAATGTTATTCAAGTTAAGTTATTTTTGGCGCATATCCTTTAAAAACATAAGCACTTTTAATCTTGCCCTCACCAAAACACCACTATTTTATTTCCACTAAGTTTACAGCATATTAAACCACCGACAAAACCATTTAGACTTTCCGCGCGATATAATAAACGCGTTCGAGCAAATCGCGATATATCAACATAAGGCAAAGTGGTTCTAAAAACAAAAGTCGTGGGACATCCGCACATCTATCACGATCACGGTCGCCTAGTGGGCGGCAAATAGCGCGTAGTGGCAAATCGTGCGTTCAACGCGATATCAATGGGTGCGACAAACGTGCGATTGCGGTGCTCTTTGAATAGGGTAAATTAATATAATATATAGATTTATCTACCTTACGTATAACAAATAGATGGTTCTAAAACAAAAGTTGTAGGATATCCACACATCTGTCAAGATCACGATCCCCTAGTGGGCGGCAAATAGCGCGTAGTGGCAAATCGTGCGGTCAACGCGATATCAATGGACGCGACAAACGTGCGATTGCACTGCTCTTTGAATAGGGTAAATTAATATAATATATATAAATTTATCTACCTTACTTATAACAAATACATGGTTCTAAAACAAAAGTAGTGGGACATCCGCACATCTATCACGATCACGGTCGCCTAGTGGGCGGCAAATAGCGCGTAGTGGCAAATCGTGCGTTCAACGCGATATCAATGGGCGCGACAAACGTGCGATTGCGCTGCTCTTTGAATAGAGAAAATTAATATAATATATAGATTTATCTACCTTATTACAAATACATGGTTCTAAAATAAAAGTTGTGGGACATCCACACATCTGTCACAATCACGGTCGCCAAGTGGGCGGAAAATAGCGCGTAGTGGCAAATCTTGCGTTCAACGCGATATCAATGGGCGCAACAAACGTGCGATTTTGCTACTCTTTGAGTAGGCTAAATGGAAATAATATATAAATTATGTAACAGATAAAAATGAATTATACTATATAATTAAACTAGTACTATTTGCGTTTCTTTATATTTTTTTCATATTCAATGACATCTTATTCTCTAAAACAATATCTTTTTTTTTCTGCTACTGACCAGCACTCAGACCAGCCTTTAATGTCTCAAAATACTTATACAATATAAAAATGCTTAATAATACCTTATCAATTAATAACCTTTCCATAAACTACTTTCAAACAACTGTCCCTCTGTCCAATCCTCTAGTCTTGGGCGAGTTATCGTATATTTCGTTTCGCCTATTTCCTGTACAGCGTCCGTGTCGGTAAATACCATTTCTGGTTCGGTGGACCAAAGACAGGGGTATTATCTGCTTGGTGTTTTAACACCACTGAGTTTTATCGATATTGCTCGGGATTATTTGTAGGACAATAGAACTATGAACAGTGCTTGTTTATTAATCGTTTAAACAACGCTAAGTGCTACACGCTACGATACGCACCGCTACGAGAATCACAAAGATCTAGCAGTAATATGAATTTTAATATTACTTAAATCATCATCAGTTTTTCATAAAAATATTTTTATTGGTTTTACGGCGGGTAATGTCTATTAAACCCTCAATGCCTAGGATGAATGATATCTACATCCTACTTGATACATCTTGACATGCAACTCTCACCGATCTCACAGAGGACCCCAATCCTATATGGGGTTCATTGCAGATATCCTTGGATATTAATCACCACCCAGCGCCAGGTGAAATGGGTACTCACCGGTTATAAGTTACATTAATAAAAAAATAAATTAAATTAAATACATTTGCATAACCACATACTTCTTACCAAAACACAGGTAATGTTGATGCAATTGCAGACAAACGACGATGTCCAAACATTATTTGGAAAACTTATTCAAAGCGGTTGTTATCAGCCATTCTAATATATTTGTTCGTCTATGACAATAGACGGACAAACCATAGACAATCGAGAACAATAGACAGAACATCCGGTGCATAATGCAGAAGGAACGTTGAACATGTCTGACAATACGTTGCTCAACGTCTTTGTCTATTAATGACCAGTAATCTGGTGACCTAGATAGATCCTAGATGGTATGTTATTGGGTAAAAAGTACTAAACACATTGTGGCAAATGAGAGAAGAAATAAAAATTTAAGTGTAACGTACCTATGTGGTAGTAATAAACTCTAGTCTGGTGTAGTGTTAAATAAGGAGTCGTATATCCCCTGCTATTAATGTTTTAAGAAATGAATTGGATCGTAACAAGACCAATTTTATTAGTGAAGTAAGTTCTGTCCTTAATTAAATATTTTTTTAAAATACGTGTCACATAAAATTTCACTAGTTAAAATTAAAAATAGTTGTTTCATAATTTATATCGGTCGCCTCGAAAGCTGTTTATTTTATGTGTACTAAATCATCTTATGCAAAACCACCTAAACGATCAAATTTCGATCACCCGATACTATCGGTCTTACGATACGATCACATGTTTCTTAAAATACAACCGTCTTGCATTTCATGAATAACCAGTTTAGGATGGTTCGCAAAAACACATTTCGATTATTCGTTTCACGAAGGCACGATAAAAAAAAAATTGCCTTTATACTGTTAATAATAAGAATTACGAAACGCGCCTTCGTGAAATGAATATCGAAGAATGCAAGACCAAAATTTAATAGCCAAAAGGGTAATGTCCGCATCATCTTTATTAATGGGAACAAATTAAACCGTTTAAGCCGCGAGTGCCCGCGAGCACCCGATTTTTCTCCTTCAGTCCGCAAATTAAATACACCGAATGCTACTTAAACGGCTACAGTGAAGGATTATTTAGTCCTAAATTAAAATTAATTAAATGACTCTTTCCGATTGGATGTGTAAGCGCAAAAGGGAATCCATAAATAAATTTAAAACCGATTCGATATGTACAACTGCAGCAGTGACTCAATTGGGAATGTGTTATTTACGTTTAGTAATTATTTATTGATAATTGTCTGCGTAAGACTGCTAGTCCGCTCTAAATATAGAAATGAATCGCGTCGCCATAGCAAATTGTATGACTACACCTGCTCGCAACAGCTTCAGAGCGAACTAGCAGTTTGGCGATAAATATTCATAGTATATTGTTAAATGTTTATTTTATTTAATCATCATTTTAAGATGCAATTAGAAAGCACATAGAAATTGAAAATGGAAATATCCACATAAATAATATTAATACATATTATTGCAAACGAACAAAATAGACTAATATTGACAGTTATTAAAAAACAATACAAACTTGGAGAAGGAGTTCGAATTTTAAAATTGAATACTGCGACATTTTTTGCGCGGATACTTTTTGTTTTGAGTCTGTTAAATAATTAGTTTGGCGCGAAACGGCAGTGTCGCCAGTTGCATTTGACAGGTGGTGCGCTCCGTAATTGCACAGGGGCACTGTACTGTAACTAAGCGCTACGTTCGGAAATCAAAAATAATAATGTTTAAGTGTTATTGAAATTTAAAATATGCTTCTTCTTTTTTGCTTAAACTTATTTACAACATAAAAAGATTTATAAATACATATTTTAATTGATGTTTATGTATGGATATCTTATGGATGTTTGGATTCTTTAGGTGGTAGAACCCTTTGTGGTTCGACTCCGGCGGCACCACCGCCACACCCATTTCTACCTAATAACAGCAGTGTTAGGCGCTGCTGTGTTCCGGTTTGAAGGGTGTGGTAAGGGAGACAGACATTTCCGAGGCATTCCAGCTTAGTCCTCAGGGGTAGCAGCGCATCTGTGGCTGACCTCAGGTAGGAATATCCAATCCTATCTGGGGTTGATTACAGATGTCCATGGGCGGCAGTAGCCACTTACCATCAGGTGGACTGCATGCTCGTCTGCTCCTCCTATAATATAAAAAAAAAAAAAAATTTAGTATCCCGTATGGATTCTTCAGGATCCCTACAAGTCGGTAAGGCCTGGATCATAATCTAACACACTGCGCTAACGTAGAGTAGTGCGTATATAATTTTAATGACGTCCACAATTGTTATTTATAATAAATAATTTTAATAGGTTTTAATAGATAATAGTTATACAAATAACATACTCCGTAAAAACTTCATAAAATAGCTTAGTTTCAATGTAGGTAACGTTCTGTAAAATATTTTATTTTAATTCTCATGATAATTGTACATGTAACTGTTGCAATGTATCTGCACGAAATAAAATATAATTAAACTAGCTGACCCGGCAAACGTTGTGTTGTCATGAAAAATTGATAGTAGCCCATTCTCAGACCTACTGAATATGCATATAAAATTTTGTGAAAATCGGTAAAGCAGTTTCGAATGAGTACGATTACTAACATTGTGACACGAGAACTGTATATATATAAATAGATAGATAGATAGATAGATATATTCTTTATTGCACACTTCAGTAGATCATTACAATAATACTCAATGTAGGTTAATCGTATGCAATAGGCGGCCTTATCGCCAAGCAGCGATCTCTTCCAGACAACCTATGCATGGAAAAGGTAAGGAGGATAGTAAGGAAAGTGGGAAGTGTGTGTGAAGTTAGAGAAGGTATAGAAAACAAAATATAGTTAATATAGTACACCAACAGAAAAAAGAAAAAGAGAAAAAAAAATAGAAACAAACACAAACGCATAAAGCACATAAGATAATAAATATTGAGTAAGAGCGATCATATATATTTGACATACATGCAGATGACGACAGCGAGAACGAAGGTCATGGATATGAATATAATTTCATAACTTCCTTTTTAAATGTGTCAAGCGACTTAGCACGGCGTATGGAGAGGGGCAGTTTATTCCACAAGGAAACAGCAATAGTAGAAAAGGATTTTTTGAAGAAGGATGTAGTGTGAGAGGGAGTTTGGAGGGAATATAATTATCCGAAAAATGTGTTTTATATAGAGCAGAGTATATTTATATAGAGTAACTATAAATTAAAAATAACGAGATTAACGAACGTCAACTGAAAGAAGTTTTATCTGTCGTTGTTATTATAATCTGTGCCACTCATTTCATACGTCCCCCGAGGGTGGCTTTTAATTCTGAATTCGTTTAGGGATGAGTTTTTAAGCTTTTCTGTTAATGAAAAAGTATTCCGTATTTAATGAAAAAGCAACAGGCTCTGAAGGACATTTCGTAGCTTGAAATATAAATAAAAAATACTTTTTTCTTCAGTTTGTGGCTTGATTTTAAGTGTGCTTCCTTTGAAGTTTACATGCATGTTATTATAAAAAATATGGTGCTAAATATATTTTTTTTTAATTTTATTTCAAAGTTTCTGTTTATTAGAAAAAAATGTACGCTTTGCCACGGCTATAAATAAGTATAGATACTCACCGCCTTGTAATTGAAGGAACCCATTACCAATACACTAATTACTCAATTACCAATACACCATAAAATGGTGTAAACGGCTGACAATTCTGTCAGCCGTTTATGGCTGTCATGATGTATTTACGCGGAACGACGCCGGCATGCGCAGTTAAGTAGTGCAAAAACACGAATTCGAAGAAAAAGTGCGGTGAAATATTGTTTCATTCGTAAATCATCTAAAAACTACATATTTTTAATATTTTTCAAACATGAAAATAGATGACAGTGACAATTTCAAGTGTCAAAACTGGTTAAATTTTCTTGTTTGAAGTGAGTAATCTTTACTAATCTATGGCCACAGCGTAGTAGAGAATACCAGAGGAGTAACTCACTAATGCATAATCGGTATGCCAAAAAAGTGTAACAATAATTATAATTAAGTATCTTCAATATTCTTTATATTGTATGTAGTTAAAGCATGTCAGATGTTTCGTTTATAAGGTCAGTAATTGACAGCAACAACTTTCTGAAACATCTGAAAATTAAGTGACTCAAAATTTCCGTACAATTTTTATAAGCAAAAGTCAATATAGCTGGAACAAATAAATAAATTTAAAAGGCAGTTATTTGGAATTCAAAAGAGACGTTCGTTTTTATTTATATAACTTTTAAATTAATTTTTTTCGGTAAATATTACTACGGCGGCTCAGCACACAATTTTTAAACCAATAAAAACGGGTCTCCTTTTCACGCACAGAATTAATGAAAACTCATTTTTAATTTTCGAACTCGAGTGAATTTTTTCGCACCCAGCCGTTCCATTGTGACAGTTGGAGACCGAGTGGGCGGCGATTTAAAAACGGAAGGTGACATTTAATCGTCCCCTAAAGGACAGCCCTTTTATTACAGCTCTTAATGACTTCCTGCGATCTACTAAATGAGTAATGCAAGTATGCATTGCTACTTGCGTTGGTATCCATTATAGTTATTGCGATGAAATACAGCAATGTACGTGAAAGTCAGCGATAGTGTAGACTAAGTTTAAAGAGCTGATCAAAGCAAGTCTTGTAAGAAATTCACACTGCAACACTTCCAGTGAGATTGAGCGCCAGATATGACACGTTGCTGCAAACTTATTTTCTTATAAGAATGTATGAGGAATAATGATTGCCACATAGTTGCAATCAGGCTTAAAAGATTCCAACAAGAATTGAATTCAACTTTATTGTAATGACTACACGTTCTTTTCAAAATATTTATTTAATGTAAGTCCGATAACATATAACATACTTACGCTATAATTAAAAGGGAAAAAATAACTAGCGATTATTATAAAACAAAAAACCAAATGTTAACAAATATAAGCTATGGTTACTCCAGGAACTTAAACGAATCCAACGACATTTCATATCATTTTAATATCCGTCAAGCCTTTACCCGTAAAAGCAGACCGTGTCAAAGATGAGACATACTTGTACATACGTATACTCACGAAGACATTTACGTAGTCGGGTAAAAAGGGCAAAATATACCGAAAAAAATGACTACCAAACATTTGTAAATTATAAATTTAAAAAATCTCTTGTTATTCAATGACTTTTTATCAGGAAGTGCCTTAATAAGATAGAATTAGTGAATACATGAGGGATATACATCGTAACAAATCAGTCTCTTGCAAGTTCGATATCCGAATCATTAAGATAATTGATGTAGACCTGTAGACTAATGGACCGTGTACTTAATTATTCTTCTAATAAATTATACACAATGTTCGAAGGAAGAGAATGAGCTACTAACAATAGAGAATAGTTCGACAATTGTAGCACATAGATTAACAGGTTTATTAATATATAATGACAAACGAGACCTATGTATGTGTGTTCATGTATGTGAATTCAATTATAGATGAGCTAGGTAGATATATTAAAAATAAATTAGTCAAATTATTTATAGCGCTGCCACAGTTATTTGCGCTTAATACTGGTAGAAGTGTTTAAGGCGGTAAATGCTTAATTCTATAAACACTCACGGGACTATGTTTTTTAGCTAGTACCAAGATATAGTTGTCCTCCAAGACGTATCCGTCTACGGCGACCCTTCAGCAGTGCACCTGGCGTGCGCCCTAAGGTGACTTACAAAGCCAAATTTGGTTTTAAAAATTTTGTTGCATGCTGCATAATATAGTTGCCCATTTTGGTTATATGTGTACGTATACGATGGTCATAGGACGAGACTTGCGAAACTTGCAAGATATAGTAAAGTGTCTATGGTCGACTTTAAGTAAGTTTGCACCTCTATTTTAACGCCCCTTATTTGTTCACAATCTCATTCTATATTAAATTTTGCCTGCAAAAATCGAAATTTGACAATTATAGTATACAGAAGTCATCTTATGTCGATCTTTGGTAATCACTGGATAGATTAATTATTAATAACGGTACTTAGTTACTAAATTTCTATTATAAATCCACTTAAGATAACTATAATGAAAATAATATTTACATGCCCAACTAACTACAGAAATCTTATTAAAGCTCACAGAACATCTATAGTTAATTCAATTCTTGTACGTATTCAATCTAAATATAGGAATTACACAAAATAAACATTGACCAGTTGACTGACTCCCAAAATTTGTCTCACCGTTACTTACGTGCCCTGTCACGAGCGATTTCTGTCCATTATTCATTAGATTCAAGGAACTTGACCTTTTGTTTATCAGTTTGAATAATACGATCGCCATGCTGTCTAATGTATTAGAGTAAAGCTTTACAGGGTGCGACTACGACGTGACGACCTCCGACAGTATATTGTCGTTATCTCATTCATGATCTAAACAAATATAATTATGTCATCTAAAAAAAACAATTATTATTTGTATTGTCCTTTTATTATATTTTAACAAAAACCTAACTTCAATCCCCATAAGAAAATTGTGCACAACAGTAGAATAAGTATGGTTTGGCATTTTTTTATGTAATTCTTTTATCATTGTAACTAACATAATATTGTTATATTAATCAAATGGTATAATAGTATTTTTTGACAATTAAATACGTTAAATTATGAATTAAAATATTTTTAGGGTCACTGCCAATGCTAACTTATTTATTAGAGAGTAATCGTATAATCGCCATAACTCATTAATCAATCGTGGGTTGTAAAGGCTCTCTCTGATAGCCCTTTAGATAGTTTTTTATTTCCTTTGAATATAATTTTATCGAGTAAAGCGCGATTAAGAGATAAGTTGCATGGGACACCGATTAGAATATTGGTATGAAAATATTTCTCCGCCATTGCTTGACGCTATATCAAGATTTGTATGAAACTAAGATTAATAACTATAATTTATTTTTTTCATTGTCTCTTATCGATTTGAAAGTAAACATAGAATTTCAATTCGGGAGTCGATTTTGATCGCACAATTTGTACTCGTAAACTCAATGTTATGTTGATGTTCATGTCGATGTTTATGCTGAAGATGATGTTGTTGTTGATTATGGGGTTAAAATTGATGTTGATGAACATGTATGATGGACTTTTTTTTATAATATAGGAGTAGCAGCCGAGCATACAGTCCACCTGATGGTAAGTGGCATCTGCCGCCCATGGACAACTGTAATCAACCCCAGATAGGATTAGATATTCCTACCCGAGGTCAGCCACAGATTCGCCGCTACCCCTGAGGACTAAGCTGGAACGCCTCGGAAAAGTAAGTCTCCCTTACCACACCCTTGAAACCGGAACACAACAGCGCCTAACACTGCAGTTATTAGGTAGAAATAGGTGTGGCGGTTGTACCGCTGGAGTCGAACCAGAAAGGGTTCTACCACCTTCAAAGTAGACTAATAGGACTAATCGATAGATCAACTTTTGGTATGTATCAGATTTTATATACTCTTATTTTTCCAAGAGATATTACATTTCGGAATATCCTTACCTACATTGAACATTTACCCGATCTCGTTTGTAGTGGTCACAAAATATTATGTATCACACATAACCTCTACTTATCCCGAACAAAGGATAAACACTAGGATATATCTATAGTAAACCCGATATTCTCAATAATAGACAGAAATCCCTCAAGTACCGTACCGTTCTTAGGACAACAATATGAACGATATAACAAGCATTTGCCGGCGGCGTTACTTGTAAGAACCGTTTTCAATTTTTTTTTTATGAAAATGAAGTATCAAACAAGCATTCAGTCTACTTGATAACAAGTAATCAGTAGTATTTCCAGTAGCAGTATTAAACGCTACCATGTTCTAATCTGAAGAGTAGTAAATACTTAGAAATTAAACGAACTTACCTAAGTAAAGTTTCATTTCAATTGTACGAACTGCATAGTCTCGAAATGATAATGTTGACATGTAGTATACCGCCATCCGCCAGCCTTGTGTCACGTATATTCAGAGCTAAAAACCTCGAATTCAAATAATTTAAAACAATATACAACATACTTATAGCGCCCCCTACCGGTAAATGTCATTATTATTATTTATTAGTCTGAAGAGTAGTAAATACTTGTACTAGACGTTTCTACTTAGTGTTCAGGAATAGAAACATAGCTATGATATACCAGAAATATTCCGACTCTATTGACTTGATTATAAACATGTCATTGGGCGATAGTGACCATTTACTATCAAATAGACTACATGTTACAATTTGATGTTGATGTTATGTCATGTTAGTTACATGTTACAATTTGATGTTGATAAAAAAAACACACGTTGAAAAATTACCTATTACCTATTTGCGCTTCGGTACTTATCATGTTAAGATTTTTTTTAAAAACTGATAACGAACAGACATACTGATTTTATATTTTATATATGCACAAAAGAGGAATGCTTGTAGTACAAATGTCGACAGGTAGTGTGCTTGTGCGGTTTCGTCGCATGCAGGAAATTCGTGAATGAATCTTGTGCGGGTTAAGTGTCACTTTTTGCATTCCCACGGTAACCCGGTTAACGAAGGGTTAAGATTGAAGTTCGCAGGGTTTTTGTTCAGGTTTTTGTCGACTGTGGATGTATGTAAACAACGCATTGTGAGGTGAGAACGTTGAAAAAGTCGGTGCATTTTTAAAAATACACACAGTTTACATTGCAATTTTAAGAAGCAAAATTAGGTCTTGCCTCTCACGGAAATCTAGTAACTTGTGGTATATACCTTTCACATATTTGAGTCTGGTATACAATAGGATATGCGTCTCTAATCTTCATGATTAAATTGGAATACGACTAGTGGGGTAGGCATAGATCTCTCTCGAACTTCGATTCTTTAGATAATATCACGCCACCTATCTAGAAATAAAAAACAGCAACTTGATGGTTACGTTCATATTTGACATATTATGGTAGCTGACATATCTTTCAAAGAGCGTATTTTATTAATTTGCAACACGTAATTTTCAAACTTTAGTTAACTTGTAGTCCCAATCCTTCCTTAACCTTATTTCACAACCCAGTGAAGTCATCGGTCATTCAGGAGTTCGTAACATTCTAACGAATCCCTTCGTCGATGAATGGGATATCAGGTGCCGTAAACTTTTTGTTACAAAAGGAATTGCAAAAACTGTTAATTAAATCACCGAGTGCTTACCGACGTAAGCAGATGGCAGAGCTGCTGGAGATTCCAGGCACTTGTCTCACCAAGCGAGAGATTTTCTAAACCAAATTAAAAATAAAAGATACACAAACTTGCATCTGGGGGCACGGCAGTGTCCCCGCCAAGTAGTTGTAAAAACGACTCAGCCTTACCATCGTTTTCTCGAGGCAGCTCAGACCATTTTCGACCCCCCTTCAACTTCGCTGTAAATAAAACTAGAAGGCTAAATTTTAAATAACTAAGCAGACAATGTATCGATACGGTCTGTTACATTTTCATTCAATTTGAACTTGTAATTTAAGAATTGAAACTAGTCAAAATTTTGAATTCCTCACGGTTTTCAATGAGACCCGTGCCCACTTCTGTGATGGAAATGGGTTGACGACTCCGACTACGGTTTGAATGTTTCCTTGTATCATTAATTTTGTTTTCATTATTTTCTCGCTAAGTGTTTTATCGTCAAGAGTGAGACGAATGTCTGAGCAAGACGTGATTTATTACAGGTGAATAATCTTGTTTCATGTTACGCTGAAATCCGGTCTCAAGGGAAAGTGCGTTATTTAATTTGCGAAATATGAGTTACGAGAGGTAAATCATAGTAATACTCTGAAGAATTCCCTTTGTTGTTTTATTTTTGCGTACATTTTGAAATTAGGTGAAATAATATGCTTCAAAACGGAGCATGTGAAGACAAATACGTCTTATAATGGCAACGATAGCCTGGTAGATGAAACTCGGTTTTACAGTCAGGGGGTCCCAGGTTGGAGTCCCAGGTATCTCTGATTTTAAGAGTTATAAGTTGTTTGAAAAGTTTTTAAAATTATTGGCTTTAACAATGATAATTAAATATATTTGTTGAAATACTTATGTTACAGTCTTATAGTCCATTCTAAAAATATCTTATACTTGATGTATAATTTCCAAATGTTGAAATTTCTTTTGAACTACTAATTCAGACAAGTATGATACCTATAAGACTTTAGATATTTCTCTCTTTTAAATTTAAGATATTTTTAGAATGGACTATGTACTTTTAACAGTTCAAATATCTCTGCTTTTGTACTAACAGATTCGTAAACTTACCTAAAATAAACACAATACCAAATCGAATACAAAGAAAACTTTTGAAATATTATTAGATACAAGTGTATTTATCTATAAAAATATTTATATCGAGTCAATAGAAGAAAATTAATTGTTTGTGAAGAAATTTCGAAGATTTAGAAAATTTAGTTTGTATGCTTAATGATTAATTAAAAAAATTATTGAAACTCTCTTTTGTTGAAAAATGTGATTTTAATGTACACTGACAATTACTCTTTTTCAGAACTTATCAGTCTTAATTTGTTAAACTATAACTAATATTGAGAAGTTAGGCAATATAATATTAGAAGGTTCAGATCTCGCATAGTTACGTTGTATTTATTATTCTAGGTGTTCTTTATTAACATAATAAACCTTTAAGACAGGTAATAAAATATAAATAAAATGTAGAAATTAAAATCTTATCAATCTCATATTACAATATTAAAAACGACGTGAGAAATTAACATAAATTATGGTTTCAAGATGATTAAAATTCTAATCTCACGAACAGATGTTAAATGAATTTGGATTCAATGACTACTGTCATAAACTTTATGGTAGTATTAAAACGTAGAATCTGCAAGATACCGTAGATTGTCACGTTTAGGGGACATATTTTTTTACTGGTCATAGTCTTTTATGAATTATAATAAAAGTTTCCGTATTAGCGAAACCATCACGCGTTGATAATAAAAATGGGAAATAAACATTTTATTGGCAAGGGCGAAATACAAATCGCCCAAAAATCTATGCATTGCACGATAAAGTATTAGGCGAGAAGAGGCGATAAAGAAGGAGCTATACACAGAACATAAGAAATATAGAAACCGCGTTATGAATATCACATTTAAGAATTTTAGGAGTTATTACTGTCTGTAGTTTGATTGCAATCGTTTAACCTTTTTATCGTAATATATAATGGACCACCATATACATTATGATCCTAGCGAAAATAAGGTAGAACCGAGTAGTGTCGACGTAGTCAAAACAATGGGTACTACATATTTGCGGTATTGTGCTCTGGTAAGAAAACAGACATAAACATTTTAATCTAGCCCTTCGGTTATAAACGGCGACATAATTATGTTTAGAAAAAAAACTTGAGTTAAGGCTTTCCAAGATCTGTTTAGACAGTGTATGTTCTGTTTATCCTAGTACTGATACACACTAAGCAAGAAAGGGCGTAATTTGAGTCAAAATATTGAGATAGGTACATCATTTTTGATACCTTTTCATTAAAAAACGCATTCCAGATTTGTCTACATTCTAAGGATCTATATTAGGTTCTGGCATAGCCGGCCCACAAATGTAGTACGTTTCGCCTGACTTTTATAGGTCATAAAAGGGGATAATGTGTCGGAGTAAGCGTATTTCGGAATGGTACAAATTTAGACCGAGGCGCCGCGGGCTTTGTATGAACCGATGTGGGTACTGCGCGATTTCTAGAACCTTTTATAAGCGATCGGATCTTTGTAGCTTTCCTTACATTTTCTTTAGGACTATGTATTTTAGTGTGTAAATTGAAATGTAAAAAAACAAGTGCTAAGCGCTAAGTGCTAAGCTTTTTAACTTTTTATTCACCATACACGAAGTTATGATTTTAAAAAGCTTCCTTAAGTAGAGTATAATTTTCCAAAAATATTTTCATAGAGCTTTTCTACGTTTATTAAAAATGTGAAATACGTGCTTCATCCAGAAGTACGTTTTGCACCAGTACCTTAATGTAAATAAATTAGGACAAGAACACCGAAAAAACAAATCCCTATATTATGTGATATGTCGAAAGTCGAGACCAAGTCGGTACGCTATTAGAAATATCTATACGAGTAAATACTTTTTAACCGACTTCAAAAAGGAGGAGGTTATCAATTCGGCCGGTATCTTTTTTTTTTTTTTTTTTTTTTTTTTTTTATGTATGTACAGCAATTACTCCGCCGTTAGTGGACCGATTTTAATAATTCTTTTTTTATTGTGTAGAGACGAGCTGCGAGTTGGTCCCATTTAAATATGGTTAGGATCCATCGATTGGTTCTGGAGAAAAAGAGGGGAACTCCTCCACCCATGTAAATATAACAGCCATAACTTCGCCGTTTATGAACCTATTTTAATGCCTTTAATTTCGTGTGTGGACAATTGCTACAAGTTGGTCCCATTTAAATATGATGAGGATCAGAGTGGGTTCTGGAGGCAAAATATGTAACTCCTCAACTGATGGGTATAATTGAGTTTTGTTTGAAGATATTTGGTGTAGGTTCTAATGAAATTGAAAAACCAGTTTATCTTTGACTATTTAAGGGTCTGATAATGTGGCTCGGAGTCAAAATATGTAACTCCTCAACCGATGGGAATAATGGAGTTGTGTTTGAAGATATTTGATGTACGTTCTAATGAAATTACAAAGCCAGTTCATCATTGACTATTTAAGGGTCTGATAATGTGGCTCGGAGTCAAAATATGTAACTCCTCAACCGATGGGAATAATTGAGTTGTGTTTGAAGATATTTGGTGTAGGTTCTAATGAAATTACAAAGCCAGTTCATCATTGACTATTTAAGGGTCTGCTATTGTGGCTCGGAGACAAAATATGTAACTCCTCAACCGATGGGAATAATTGAGTTGTGTTTGAAGATATTTGGTGTAGGTTCTAATGAAATTGAAAAACCAGTTTATCTTTGACTATTTAAGGGTCTGATAATGTGGCTCGGAGTCAAAATATGTAACTCCTCAACCGATGGGAATAATTGAGTTGTGTTTGAAGATATTTGGTGTAGGTTCTAATGAAATTGCAAAGCCAGTTCATCATTGACTATTTAGTTAGGTTAGGTTGGAACATATAAGACAATATAAAACTAAGCGAGCAGGGCGCGGGAGCGCCCTGCGAGCGGGCGGTTCCAATCAATGTAAATTCAGACCTTACCTTAATTCGTGATCTCGTTTATACAATTTTATATTGTATTAATATAAATGTTATTATGTCATCACTAAAAAGGGTGAAAAAAAATTTTTAACAAAAAATACAACCGACTTCTATGTCACTACAAAGTAAAAAATAATTCAAATAAATGTTGGTTTAGTACATATTTCTGAAGTCGGCGCTCAATATATTTCGTTGGATAACGATGTCAACAGCGTATCTAATATGAGCGTATCAATATATTTCGTTGGATAACGATGTCAACAGCGTATCTAATATGAGCGCCGACTTCAGAAATATGTACTAAACCAACATTTATTTGAATTATTTTTTACTTTGTAGTGACATAGAAGTCGGTTGTATTTTTTGTTAAAAATTTTTTTGACATACTTCTACCAAGTATCAAACGCTCAAATTCATTAAAATTAAGTCGCTTTAAACTTTTTCGAATTGTGAAAGAAATCTCTTTCTTTTGAGGAAAATTCTTAAATTAATTCACAAGAAAGCGTTCTCAATACGTATCTAATTACTTAATTGGTACGTGTATTGTGATTTATAAAGCTGTGCGCCTAATTGCTGCTTAGTTATCAACCTCTTGTTCGAATCTTAGGAAATGAATGTATAAAACAACGTTGTTTTATCAATTACCAGATTCAAGTAATTTACACGTCCATTTTCATTCTGACTACAGAGTGCATGACGAATAGAAATGGCTGCCGGTCTATATCGTAGTTGTAGTGTTCCCGACTCAACGTCGGGATAGTAGTATCACTTAAACCCCATTTGGCTCGTTGACGTACCAACACGCCCGTCCTCACCGACGGTCTAGCATGACTGCCCCCACACAGTCCGCTCTCATTCCGTGTCGTATGCGCTCGAGACAAACTACCCACACGGTGATACACTACAGTAGTATTAAATGATAAAATTCGTCAAGTACGAGTCGAACTCGTACACGGCGGGTTCCGTATCGCCAAATTGATTATTTGTTGAATTTGCATTATAGTGGCCACAGTAATACAAACCTACTCTGTAAAAAAATCAAGTGTCTATATTTTACAGTTCAAGAGAAAAAGTCATGTTACAGACGAACAGACGTTCAAACAGGCAGACAACGAAGGCTTAGTGATAAGACTCCATTATAACTCAATAAATGTAATTCGATGTGACCTAACTTTATTAGTTTTTCTCCATTTTAATATTCGTCCATTACTTGGAGTGTAGGAAAATATGTCATAAAACTTATATTCCTGGTTGCGTTATTATAAAGGTAATTCAGTTAATGTTAGTAACTTAGATTGTTACGTCGATGTAAATTAAGGCTAAGTATTCAGATTAGGTCAATAGGCATATTTTAGGCGAGGGTCTTATAGCCTAGATCGAATAATTACTAGATGTTTTTATGAAAGTAGTAAACGAGCGTCCACCCACTTGATGGGTAGTGGTCACTATCATCCGTGAATATCCGTAATCAACTCCCAATAGTATTTCGAAGGTGGTAGAACCCTTTGTAGTTCGACTCCGGCGGCAACCACCGCCACACCTATTTCTGCCTAATAACAGCAGTGTTAGGCGCTGCTGTGTTCCGTTTTGAAGGGTGTGGTAAGAGAGACATACTTATCCGAGGCGTTCCAGCTTAGTCCTCAGCAGGCCGACCTCAGGTAGGAATATCCAATCCCATCTGGGGTTGATTACAGATGTCCATGGTGGACAGCATGCTCATTTGCTACTCTTATATTATAAAAAAAGTTCTCGGCGACAATTATACGTTTTAATCCCTGTGGACTAAGTTGGAACACCTACTAAGTGTATATTAGACACATATACTTCATCACTTTCTTAAAATAGTGTTATAAGGAAATATACGTGGCTATGCTGACAAAATGTTAGACAAAATTTTATTAGCTTAAAATCTTTTTAATTCACTCATTAATGTTAATTATAACGAAGTATACAGAACGATGTATGAAACAAAATGATATAAACACTTATTGCTACTATTCCATTAGGTACTCTAAAATATATTACACTAGTCAAAGTAGACGCACAACTATGCCATGTCTACGCGACAATTGCTCTATATTTTCAACAAATAGGTGTTGATGTGTGAAACGCCTTTTGACACTTACTAGTGGGTAAATAAAAGATACAAATTTACGAGGCAGCCAACTATAAACGAAACAAATGACAGAAAGGAATTTGATTGATGACAGCCCAAAAGTGTCGTTTCGAAATGTTTTAAAACGTTATTAAGATTCTCAGTTCATTGATCTGTTTATGTGGAGAAAAGTAAATAATCGTACCGGAA
Source organism: Epargyreus clarus clarus (assembly GCA_014595695.2). Lineage (NCBI taxonomy): Eukaryota > Metazoa > Arthropoda > Insecta > Lepidoptera > Hesperiidae > Epargyreus > Epargyreus clarus. Next base: position 239,914 of record JACTTY020000021.1, read on the forward strand.
ATACAATGTATAATTTAAAGGTAGAAATTAGGAATTCACTATGAGTTACAATATTTTTATAGTCTACTATACATAGGTACTCGTAGATACCACACATTACAATGCAATAGGTACCTACTAGCTATAATATGTTACACTTTTTTGCGATAATATCTTCTTCAAAATATTTGTTTTAAAAATATACCTACGTAGGTACCTATCATAGAATAAAGGCAAGACTATATTAAATTCTATATTTTAAATATTTTTTTTCTTATTTAAAACGTGGAACAAATTTCTATATTAAGTACTTAATATATACTCCCTCTATATTAAGCAACATACATTTAGGTATTTTATGATTATCTATTTCAAAATTATAATGATTGGTTAACGTACCTAAAGATTGGTAAACCTATTCTTTTCTTTCTTTTGTAAGTTTGGGTAAAATAAAAGTTGACGAAAAGAAATCAGAGACATAAACATTTTAAAGACAGTCTTTAAAAGTGAGTCCGAGGCTTAACTTTCGCCGGACTTTTGCTTTAATGAGACCATAACGCATTTATTGCTGTCGTTAAAACTATACTTCATACAAGTGTAGCATAAAAGCGGTACATGAAACCTGCGTAAAATTATTTCAGAGTCATTAACTATGGCAACTCAGTATCAACATAGTTTGAAATAGTTTTATTGGAGTTAGCTGACACTTTATGTTCAGCGGTTTAGTGGGTTACGTGAGCTGGAGGATTTAAAATTGGAAAAAGTAGACTGTAAGTTATTTATAAGTTAGGTAAATTATCGCTATTTGATGTGACAAAATGTGTCAGTTTTGAAGTGCAGTAGCATTACCATGAGTTGGCATAGAAACGCCACTATAGAAATGGTAAATAGAAAACTATTGTCATTTTGCTAATGAATAACATAACTACTATCGTTACGGTATTTCTTGACAACGTCTGTCAAATTAATGACTCATGGGACCGAATTTGTATGGCAATAGATCATAATGACATTCGCTAGCGATGTGATTTCGATAGGTTTTTTGCGTATCGAGTTACGTCACTACGGATTTTAGTTCTACGAGTAACCACCAGAGGCGCTGTACAATTTTTCATACATTTATTTTACGCAGTCGCTAGCGTGTAATACTTTTATAAACTCATGGTAGTGCTACAGGTGCATGCCAGTTTTTCATTTAAATTTTATTAAGAATAGATATGTATAGACCGCGCCAAACTGCTAGTATGCTCCGAATATAGAAACGAGTCACGTCGCCCAATAGCAAATTGTAGATATTAGCGGAACGAAGACAGCGCGGGACCCTCACGGCACTCGTCCGCTGCCCGCTCTCGCCCATGGGTACACAGCTGCATTAGTGTGCCTTTACGTTACGGAGTATATGCTAACTAAACCTCTGCGCAAGAACTTCAGAGCGGACTAGAAGTTTGGCGCGGACTATACCTACTTGGGTATAATGGTGGTCAGAAAATATAAGTTGAAAAAAGTTCATCAGCCCGTATCGGATTTTTTCAAATAATTGAAACAACTAAGGTCCCCGTCTAATACGCCTTACGAACATTGCAGAATATCTACTGCAGTGACCCATCCAACTTCCGACAATGCATAACATAGCTTTTTGTCCATTACTTACGACATAAGCACACATGTAAATTTATAAATCAAAATTTAAGTTCATAATAAGAGTCATTTTTACCTTGACATAATTACACGTACTCACTAAAATAGTAACATCTCTCGTCCCCTTTTGTTCTATATAAAACTTCAGAAAATCTTTAGCTTAGAATCTTAGAACGGGACAGGACAAGTATCTTCTTGCCAAGTTTTAAACTTTTCAACAGTTCGCCTCGCACGTTTGACTTTTACGTATCTTTTTGCGAGTTCTACACCTGGAGCTTTTTGAACTAGGTGTCGCACCTGACTGTCTTTATAAGCTTTTGAAAGCTTTTCAAAGATTCGATGGTGGGTCGGTTTGAAATATTAATAATCAATCAATCTAATGTTTTGTTTGCCAAAGATGGACATTTATCAATACCTTCATACTCGAATTATTAATATTAGAAGTGTGATAAGCAAATTTGGATGTATTGAGTACGAGGGCATAAAAACCAGAGGGCTCTTTTTGGACTTTTACCTTTAAAGTCCTTTAAAAGCTAACTTAAATAATATTTAAATGTAAGCCTAGAACACATGGTATTCCTGTTAGAGCTGATATAAAGACCACATTAAAATTTTATTATCTGTTTTTGAATTACTCGTGATTAATACATTTATCGGGGGATTTCCAAGCTGGTTAGGTGTATCTGAAGGTAGTTCGGACATCTTTAGGTCGCGTGGGCGTTTACTTGCAGGTATTTACCAAAATAAAAGTCTCACAGTATCTGATCACTGTACTACTACGCTGATTACACTGATCACTGCACTGCTACAATTAACAATAACCAAAAAATATTAAAACATTACGAAAATTACGATTAAGAGCAAATGGGTTTACAAATGACCATCACTTGCGAGTCGCTGTGAAATAACGACGACTCGCCCGCCATGACACTTACAACTCCATTCGGATGTAGGTACCCGCTCTTAAAAATAAATCAACATCAACATTAATCTCAACTACCTGAATTTTAATTTATTTGTAAACAATAACCGATAACCGATCAAAATAAAGCGCGCGCCGTTACTTTTTATGATATAATATATAAACTAAATACAGTAGGACTACCATGAGTTTACAAAAGTATTACTCGCTAGCGACTGCGTAAAATAAATGTATGAAAAATTGTACAGCGCCTCTGGTGGTTACTCGTAGAACTAAAATCCGTAGTGACGTAACTCGATACGTAAAAAACCTATCGAAATCAAATCGCTAGCGAATGTCATTGTGATCTATTGCCATACATATTCGGTCCCATGAGTCATTAATTTGACAGACGTTGTCAAGATATCGTAACGATAGTAGTTATGTTATTCACTAGCAAAATGACAATAGTTTTCTATTTACCATTTCTATAGTGGCGTTTCTATGCCAACTCATGGTAATGCTACAGTAGCACTACCATGAGTTTACAAAAGTATTACTCGCTAGCGACTGCGTAAAATAAATGTATGTAAAATTGTACAGCGCCTCTGGTGGTTACTCGTAGTACTAAAATCCGTAGTGGCGTAACTCGATACGTAAAAAACCTATCGAAATCAAATCGCTAGCTAATGTCATTATGATCTATTGCCATACAAATTCGGTCCCATGAGTCATTAATTTGACAGACGTTGTCAAGAAATACCGTAACGATAGTAGTTATGTTATTCACTAGCAAAATGACAATAGTTTTCTATTTACAATTTCTATAGTGGCGTTTCTATGCCAACTCATGGTAGTGCTACAGGTGTACAAAACGTTTCGGAGTTATTTTATATATGTAGTTAAAGCTGTTATATCAGGTGACACTTCATGTCGCATGAATTCAACATTGCACGTGAAACTTTACTCAATAGAGCTTTTTACTGTACTTTTATACAAACTTTTCTGTTGTGTCTAAGATAAAAAATATAAAACTATAAATGTATGTCTTATAGAATTTTATTTACTTATTTAGCTACTAGTTTAGTTCATCTGGAATGGTTTCTTATTTTGGAGTAAAGTCTAATGTGAAATCAATCCTACCTGTAATTACAACGTGAATGGCCATTGTTACTATAGTATGTTCGTCTGTCTATGAAATGAAATTAAATGAAATATATTTATTTTGTAAAGGCCAACAACGGTACTTACAAATTGTCAGGTACAATATTTTTTTAAACTACTACCGGATCGGAACGCGACCTCTACTGCGAAGATCCGGTAAGAAACTCAGTGGGTTTGTCTTTTTTTTTAATAATAATTATTCTCTTATTATCTTGCTTTACATTTGTCTAAAAAAGAAGTTTGTTACGCTACACTTTGACATTTTCTTAATTTTCTTAATCTAATCCTTGACTAGTCATAAGGGCCAACAGAAGTTCAGGGTTTTACTTTCTTATGTGACGGCCACTAATTATAGAACAAACATTGCACATGGTACGAGTATCAGATAGAAGTAATTGCTGTGCAGTCGAATCACAAAGAATATACGTATTAAATTTTTGCATTAATATTGACAATATTATTCCCTTTTTGCAATATAATCGAAACAAAGATTCTACGACCACAAGTATGGGAAAGCGATACGCGGCGTATTATCTGAGACAATGGACCTTGATTGGTTTAGTTATACGGAACCGACTTCCGACCCCCGCGGCAGCGAAACGTGACCGTACTGCGATATCAATTTGACACTTTTTATATCTTACACCTCAAAAAACATTCTAGCACCGAAATATTTAAACACCGAAGAAAACCACCCTTAAAACCAAAGAAATAAAACCGACGAATGCTTCTCAATATTTCTAGAAACGAAATATCAAACTTGTCGGATTGTGAAATGGAGATTTGTGTCGAAAAAGTTATGGCCGACAGTGGACGCAATGAATACACATTTTATCTTTAAATCCGAAGAATTTTGATACAATAAATATTTATTAAGATAATACCCGAAGGGAATAGAAATAATATCTGCTTGGAATTCGATACGGCGTCCTAAAAAATACATTTTATTTACACAAACAAAATACAGGATAGATTGTGCAAAGCCTAAGTTCTAATTTTAAAATTGTGTTTCGAGTGCAGCGTTACGACTACCACTCTTAATATACCTACAAAATTGTGTGTTACGATTCAAAAGGTAAGCATCTGCACTAGTTTCAATCTAGCACTCGGTAGCAGCAAGTCAAATGTAATGAATTTTAGATAGCACTAAAGTTAAATAAAATTTAAAATAACATAGGTACATCATTTTTAAAACAAAATGAAAAACGATAAATAAAAAACAACAAATTAAACACAGGAAAAGTCCCATAAAACAATTACAAATGTATATTGAAATATTCATTTATCACTTCGAAGTGTGTGCTATTAATAAAAATTTAGGCAATTGACGATATCACACCATACGTGCACGGACGGCGTTAGAGGCAATTACAAAACACACAAACATAATTTTCATTTCATCGTAAAGATGCGTATCTTCTAACCAAAGCGTGAGACTCTTTAGGTAGGTGTCGGATTGAGAACGAATGGGGAGCATTATAAAGCGAGTTATAAAGTGTCTAATGGCTCTAACGGATATACTACTTTTATCAGTGGCGTTTCGCGTTATGGATTAATTGGACGCAGTTATGTAAAAAAGATCAATTTTTTAGTTACTATCACAAATGGCATCTCCACATCAACTTTCGTATATGCTAAAAATGCATGGTACATTTCTTCTTTTGAAATATACAGATATCAGTGATATCTTTTACTAAAAGACCTATTTTCTTAAAAGCTAGTTTTTGTGGTTGGATTTATTTTGCATAACAACGACTAATTAATCCCCATAACGCAATCATCATATCAATTATTGATGATGCGTCAGGTCCTAGCGACTTACGGAACTTTATCAAAAACGCGCGTTTTAGTGTTTTTTTGTTCCATGGCGTTTTGACCAATATTTAGGTTACTTAAAGGGTGATTACAGAATATTTTTAGCTATTTTTCGCTTTTATGTTGTATCCCGAACGTTCTATTGAACTAAATAAATTGAAAGTAAAAGAGACCGAAATAACGCATCTAAAACAAGACATGACTATCTATATATATAAAAGCGAAAAGATACTCACGTTCAAAACGTATTAATCAAGGTTTTGGCTAAACTACTGAAGCTCGAATCATGAAATTTGGAATATAGCTTCATTTTATAATGTAGATGCGCACTAAGAACGGATTTAAAGATATTCCACCGTTAAGGGGGTTAAATAGGGGTTTAAAGTTAGTATGAAAGTCCGTCAGTTTTAATGCAAACTGGATGAAAATTGGTATTTAGCTTTCTGATTTAAAGTTATTAAAATCTAATCTAGAGGTTTTTCCAAAATCATCCCTAAAGGTGGTTAAATAGGGGTTGACAGCTTATTTTCAATTTTGCCATTTTGAAAGCCAGCACTATGAAAGTTAGCCATTGCTTTACTGGTTAGATATGAAAGAACTTTAGTTCTACCGTTTTTGGAAAATCAACCCCTATGTGGGTCAAATAAGGGTTGTAAGTTTGTATGAAAGTCCCCCAGTTTTGATGTAAACTCTATAAAAATCGGTATTTGGGTATTCGATACAAAATAATTAAATACCTACTTCACCATTTTTGAAAAATCAACCCTTAAGTTTATAAAATAAGGGTTGGCAGTTTATTTTAAAATTTGCCAATGTGATAACCAGCGCTACGAAAGTTAGCCATTGCCTTACTGGTTAAATATAGTGGTATTTTAATTCTACCATTTATGGAAAATCAACCCTTATGTGGGTTAAATAAGGGTGGTAAGTTTGTATGAAAGTCCCCCAGTTTTAATGTAAACTATATGAAAATCGGTATTTGGGTTTTCGATAGAAAATAATTAAATACCTATTTCACCATTTTTGGAAAATCAACCCTTAAGTTGGTAAATTAGGGATGACCTCTTATAAAATTTGTCAATTTGAAAGCCAGCACTATGAAAGTTAGCCATTGCCTTACTGGTTAGATATAGTATAACTTTAATTCTATCGTTTATGGAAAATTATCCCTTATGTGGGTTAAATAAGGGTTGTAAGGTTGTATGAAAGTCCCCCAGTTTCGATGTAATCTCTATGAAAATCGGTATTTGGCTTTTCGATAGAAAATAATTAAATACCTATTTCATTGTTTTTGGAAAATCATCCCTTAGGGTTGTTAAATGGGGGTTGGAGTTTTATTTCAAACTCCGTTAATTTGGAAGCAGGGACAGTAAAAACTTGCATGGTTGGAAATAATAGAACTTTTTTAACACCATTTATAGAAAATCTACCCTTAAGAGGGTAAAATAGGGATAGAAACTTAGTTTGGAAGTCCGTAGAATTGAAAATTGGTATTTGGCTTTCAGATTGAAAGTAATAGGATACCTATTTCACCGTTTTTGGAAAATCAACCCTCCAGGTCGTTGAATTGGGGATGGAACATTATTTTAAAATCCGTTAATTTGGAAACAATGACTGTAAAAATAGCATTTAGCTTTTTGGTTCGTAATAATACAGCTTCTTTAACACCGTTTATGGAAAATCTACTCTTAAGAAGGTAAAATAGGGGTAGAAACTTCGTTTAGAAGTCCGCAGATTTTGAAGCAAAGTCTATGAAAATTGGTATTTCGCTTTCAGATTGTAAATAATAGGACACGTATTTCACCGTTTTTAGAATATCAGCCCTCTAGGTCGTATAATAGGGGATGGAATGTTATTTTAAAATATGTTCATTTGGGAGCAAGGTCTGTAAAAAATTGTATTTATCTTTCTGGTAGGGGTGATAGAACTTTTTTAATACCATTTATGGAAAACCTACCCTTAAGAGGGTAAAATAGGGGTAGAAACTTCGTTTACAAGTTCGCAGATTTTGAAGCAAAGTCTATGTAATATGGTATTCGGCTGTCTGATTGAAAATAATAGGACACCTATTTCACAATTTTTGGAAAATCAACCCTTAAGGTCGTTTAATAGGGGATGAAATTTAATTAAAAAACCGTTAATTAGGAAGGAAGCACTATGAAAATCTGAGTCACTTTTTTTTAGATCAACCCTTAAGACGACTATAAAAGGGTGTATGCAGTATGCCTTTCTGTTTAGACACCTGTTTCAGCATTTTTCAGAATGAGTGTAGAAAGGATTCGTGTAGGGCGATATTCCACGGGCAATCGTAACATATTTTTTAACATGTAATGCGTGTGCTGAAGTGCAGAACACCATATTTTTAGTAACGCGCAGACCCGCGGGCCACACGCCACCCATGGATCACGGGTTGACGGGATGACGGGTGATCGCTGGTGTTGTTGAACATTAGCTTTCAGAATTTTTCTGATGAAATATTTATTGTTATTGTATATGTACATAGGAATGTTTTTGAAATTCCACTAAGGAGGTAAAATAAGTGTTATGAGTATTATTTACTTATTTATGTAATTAGGCATACTAACTAAGTACATAATATGAATCCTATATTAATATGACGATTAAAAAAAGTTTTAAACTATGCACTTAAATTACAGGTTTGCACAACATTAGAAATAAGTTAAATCAAAATCAGACTCGCTAATGTCCTTATACGGGAATCTTTTAGGTTCAAAGTTAGAAACATGAAATTTCAAATAGCGTCCTATTCACACTTAAGCACAATTATTTTAACATGCCTATTTTTATTCACATGTACATTTTGGTATCCTGACTACATCGCAATCACTTTGGATACACTGCTTGCTGATATTTTGTCCCTGCCGTGGGGTATGGTTGTGGTTATACGTGGATTAGTGATGTTGATGTGGTAGACACTTTGACCTTACAAATTTTGGGCTAGAATAGGGCTACAGTATCCCTTGCCTGACGTAAGAGACTAAAGGGGGACTTTTGGGGGTAAGAATGGGAGCTCTAATCGCTCAGTCAGCGACCCTAGAAAGAACCTCTGTATGTTAGGCTGCATACCTTAATCTGAACTCCAAAAGTTGTGAGAGGGGGTTTTAGTGCGTTAATAATTTGCCATACGGTTGGCACCAAACAGTTATCATACGGTTCCCATGTATACGTTGTGGATCGTTATGATTTTTGCATAGTGGTTAGGTACTTTATAGGTCGGAGAATAACATGGACGGTTCCTATGGAATATTGTAAATAATTATTATTGTATCTTACATGTAACTTATATTTTAAAGAAGTTTCGTTACAGTCCACTTATTAGACTTTTAGTGTATGTTTCTGATGAAAGCTTGACCAATCTAGGTATACATTGACGAAAAAAATGTATTAATATTTAATTAATAAAAAAACTTTTTATTAATGTTACTTTATCGTTAAAATTGTTAAAGGTACAAATTTACAATTACAGTTATTTGTATGTCATATCATATTTCTTACGCGAGCGAAGCCGCGGGTTCTGCTAGTTTAATATAATAGTATTTTATGAAGATCGTACATATTGAATTAGCTTAGCCCTACGGGTCACTAATTGGATATTGTTGTTATTACACGGGAACTCTGTTTTTTTTTTGCTACCACTAGTCTTTACAATTAGTAGTTTACAGTCTTAGGAATAATAAAGTTAATTTTATGTTATTATTATATATCGTTCCTCAGTGAGACAATGCCCTTACAGGTAATAAATTTTAATTGGCCCGCAACTAGGTTTTATAAAATACGTTACGACTTAATCGGACAGGGATTGGCGGTTAATGAGCGGAAAGGAGCCCGCGTAGGTAGTCCAAACAAAACGTTTATTTTAACTTAAATGTGTAAGTAGCTTTTTATTGGACGAAATTACGGTTAGTCTTGCCAAGGTTAGCTGGGTAAGAAGATTTATAATGAAACGAGAGTGAACGAAATGTATCGCGGCCCCAAATAAGGTATTTTAAAACTTCTTTTAAGTAATTTTTAAATAATAGAATAAGCAAACAAGTATAAAGTCCATCTTGTTGTCCATGGTAAGTGGCTACTGTCGCTCATGGACGTCTGTAATCAGCCCTAGATAAGATTATTTCATATAGGAATATAGGTCCGCTACAAATGCGTCGCTACTCCTGAAAATTTAGTAAAAAAAACACATTATTTTCTATGATATAAAATTATCAGTTTTTTTTATAACATAGGAGTAGCAGACGAGCATGCAGTCCACCTGATGGTTAGTGGCTACTGCCACCCATGGACATCTGTAATCAACCCCAGATAGGATTAGATATTCCTACCTGAGGTCGGCCACAGATGCGCCGCTACCCCTGAGGACAAAGCTGGAACGCCTCGATAAAGTATGTCTCCCTTACCACACCCTTCAAAACGGAACACGGCAGTGCCTAACACTGCTGTTATTAGGCAGAAATAGGTGTGGCGGTGGTGTCGCCGGAGTCGAACCACAAAACGTTCTACCACCATAAAATTTATTTACCGCGGTGTTTTCGCTTTATCAGAAAAAGTACTAACGCACATATTCCTACAATACTTAAGATTATGACGTGTAATAAAGAGGGGTGTAACATTAGTACTAACTTCTTAAGTGTATACATTAACTAATCCAATAAAAGAAGTAACTACTTAGAATTTATTTATAGGCAACCTAATAGTACATCAGAAGACTTCAACAAAAAGTGATCAGGACATATAATGTTAAACAAATAAGAACAAGGGTACACGAATATAAATCAGTACTAACACAAGTAACAGGCAGGTATTTTAAGCGACCTGTATTAAATTACGATGTTGATATCCAGCTAACTTTATCGAGCATATTAATTACATTCGGTAACGATTTGAACATTGATCTTACAAGCTAACATAATAATGAATAAAAAAGTATAAAGCGAGCCGATGAAGCGAGTCCGAATATAAATCTACATACCCGATACATTCTTAGCCGCATTACTCACAGCGATGATGAAAACGAAAGCGATTTATTATCACACAGGTGCGTGGCGAAAGTATTTAGTTTCATAATAGAAATTGATAAGAGTGTGGTGGATTCGGCTTTTCACGCTGAAGAATCAGTCATACAAGTGTGATTTATCGATGCTATGTGTGTATTAAAAACGATAAAGGAAACAGATGAGAAAACTAGAGATGCCTGTAAGAACTGTCAAGAAGGTTCTTAAAATCGGTTTAAAGTTTACTAATCCCTTGACTTGATACGTGATAGGTTAATAGATTATAGTAGTTATAAGCTTTTCTCATCTTTCTCGGTCAATTGGACAGATATCGGTGCATGACGATGATGTGTGTAAAAAGACCCTCCTTTATGATATTTTCGTGCCATAGCTGCTATTTGATATAAAATTGATGCTATTTTTTCTTTGCATATATATTTTTAAATTAGTTTCTTTATTTTATTACTATTTATCTATCTATTTATCATTACTCTGAAAATAAGATCGAGTCAATTCATAAAAGGAATTCGATCGCTATTAGATGGGAATGGAACAAGAGCTTTAATCTCTACACTCGGTATGTGCCTAATGAATGACGGTGAGCATTCGATAGGACCGGTGCCGTCATTTATACGAAATCTAATCGAATAATTGATTATAAGAACGAAACAATAAAGTGATTAGTTCGACAAAAAGTAAGACAATGAGTTATTATTCGACTTACCATTGTTGGGCTATGTACCGGCTTATCTGACAGCTCGGTTCAGTGACCCCGTTCTCTTGTATCATTTGTTTATTCCATCATAGGACCCTGATATTAATCTTCTAACGATGAAAAGTCAGATTCAAACAGATAGGAAGACTCTCTTCCCAAATTATATTTGTAATCTGTTTCTCGGTTGATAGATTTGCCTTGTGCTTTGTTAGGACGCTTTGATGCTTTTAAAGGTACTCCGAATTTCATGCAGTGTTTGTTTACCGTAACCATTTTTAATAATAAAAGTAAAGAGATAAATAACTGTTACTAAGCTACGCTCACACATATTTTATCTACAAATTATTTTCTGCCCACTAAAACAAAGTTTACTCAAACCTAAAAATTATATTGAAATTCATACATGTGTATGGGGTATATAGGTATCAAACCCGGAATCTTCTAATCGACATACAACTATATGTTTATGTCATTTTATATATCATTATCATCAGCAACCCATTACTGTCTCACAGTTGGGCACAGGTCTCCTCACAGAATGAGAAGGATCGGGCCATAGTCCACCGCGCTGGCCAAGTGCGTATTGGTAGACTTCACATATCTTTGAGATTTTCAGGTATGCAGGTTTCCTCGCGATGTTTTCCTTCACGCTTCATACGCACATCATTTCGAAAAATCAGAGGTGCCTAAGAGGTGCGTGCCTGGGATTTGAACCTCGGACCTCTCGATCGAGAGGCCAAGTTTTTTAACCACTAGGCTATCTCTGCCAATTCATATTATATCATATTTATATATATATAAGAGATTTCCACGTATATAGTCACTCATCACGATATCTCTGGAACCATTAGAGCTAAAGACTTGAAATTTGGTAGGAATATTCTTTTCACCGAGTAGAGGTCAGCTAAGAACGGATTTTACGAAATTCCACCCCCAAGAGGGGTTGCGGGGGTGTTAATTAAAAAAAAATCACATTTTAAAACTACAGCTCTTATAGGTATGAAACTTAGTCAGGATATTCTTTTTGGCATGTTTGAATTTATTAAAAACTAATTTTATGATATTCCACCCCCAGAGGGGAGTGCGGGGGCGTTGAAAATTATTTTTTTTTTTATCTTCCAATCTATCGCTTTTAAAACTCTGAAACTTGACCAAAAAATTTTATGAAATATAGCTTCATTTTATAATGTAGATGCGCACTAAGAACGGATTTTTTGATATTCCACCGTTAAGGGGGTTAAATGGGGGTTGGAAGTTAATATGAAAGTCCGTCAGTTTTAAAGCACACTAGATGAAAATTGGTATTTAGCTTTCTGATTTAAAGTAATAAAAATCTAATCTAAGGGTTTTTCCAAAATCAACCCTAAAGGTGGTTAAATAGGGGTTGACAGGTTATTTTAAATTTTGCCATTTTGGAAGCCAGCACTATGAAAGTTAGCCATTGCTTTGCTGGTTAGATATAAAATAACTTTAGTTCTACCGTTTTTGGAAAATCAACCCCTATGTGGGTTAAATAAGGGTTGTAAGTTTGTATAGAATTCCCCCAGTTTTGATGTAAACGCTATCAAAATCGGTATTTAGGTTTTCGATTAAAAATAATTAAATACCTATTTCACCATTTTTGGAAAATCAACCCTTAAGTTGGTAAAATAAGGGTTAACAGCTTATTTTAAAATTTGTCAATTTGAAAGCCAGCACTATGTAAGTTAGCCATTGGCTCACTGGTTAGATACAGTGGAACTATAATTCTACCGTTTAGAAAATGAACCCTCATTTGGGTTAAATAAGGGTTGTAAGTTTGTATGAGAGTCCCCCAGTTTTGATGTTAACTGTATAAAAATCGGTATCTGGGTTTCGATAGAAAATAATTAATCATCTATTTCATTGTTTTTGGAAAATCATCCCTTAAGTTCGTTAAATGGGGGTTGGAATTTTATTTCAAACTCCGTTAATTCGGAAGCAAGGACTATAAAAACTTGCATTTGGCTTTCCTGTTGGAAATAATAGAACTTTTTTAACACCATTTATGGAAAATCTATCCTCAAGAGGGTAAAATAGGGGTTGTAAGTTTGTATGAAAGTCCACCAGTTTTGAAGTAAACTGTATAAAAATCGGTATTTGGGTTTTCGATAGAAAATAATTAAACACTTATTTCATTTTTTTTGGATATCATCCCTTAAGGTCGTTAATTGGGGGTTGGAATTTTATTCCAAACTCCGTTAATTCGGAAGCAAGGACTATAAAAACTTGCATTTGGTTTTCCTGTTAGAAATAATAGAACTTTTTAACACCATTTATGGAAAATCTACCCTCAAGAGGGTAAAATAGGGGTTGTAAGTTTGTATGAAAGTCCTCCAGTTTTAATGTAAACTGTATAAAAATCGGTATTTGGGTTTTCGATAGAAAATAATTAAACACCTATACCATTATTTTTGGAAAATCATCCCTTAAGGTCGTTAAATGGGGGTTGGAATTTTATTTCAAACTCCGTTAATTCGGGAGCGACCACTATGAAAAATTATCATTACAATCAATGAAGCATCTGAGTCACGGTTTTTTTTAGATTTTTAGATCAACCCTTAAGACTGCTATAGAAGGGTGTATGCATTATGCCTTTCTGTTTACACATCTGTTTCAGCATTTTAGCAACTCAACAATCAACCACTATTAGGGTACTATTTTTTTTTATACTATAGAAGTAGAAGACGAGCATGCAGTCCATCTGATGGTAAGTGGCTACTGCCGCCCATGGACATCTGTAATCAACCCCAGATAGGATTAGATATTCCTACCTGAGGTCAGCCACAAATGCGCCGCTACCCCTGAAGACTAAGTTGGAACGCCTCGGAAAAGTCTGTCTCCCTTACCACACCCTTAAAAACGGAACACAGCAGCGCCTAACACTGCTGTTATTACGTAGAAATAGGTGTGGCGGTGGTGCCGCCGGAGTCGAACCACAAAGGGTTCTACCACCTTTAGAAACCTATAAGTAAAGGAAGATTCTTTAAAAACCGTTGTTGAAGTTACTTCCTTTGGCGTGTCTGGAAAAAGAACAGAGTGCACAGAGGTTTAGTGTAGGGTGAAATTCCACGGGCCATCGTAACATATATTTTTAACATGGGAATGTATTACGCGTGTTGAAGTGCACATCGACGGTTTTTTAGGGTTCCGTACATAAAGGATAAAAACGGAACTTTATTACTAAGACTTCACTGTCTGTCCGTCTGTCCGTGTGTCACAGGGCTCTATCTCTGGAACCGTAATAGATAGACATTTGAAATTCTTACAGAGGATGCATAACGGTGGCCGCTTTAACAACAAATACTAAAAATAAAAAAGTTGAAAACAAAAAGGGGTCCCCATACAACAAACTGCTATTCGATATTTATCCAACTAACTTTTAAACCGTTAGAGGTAGACAGTTGAAATTTTCACAAAATGTGTAAATAAAAATTTTAGTTGTACGGAATGCTCAAGGTGCGGGTTGGACTTGCACTTGGTAAATTATTAGTAACGCGCAGACCCGCGGGCCACAAGGAAAAGTCGCGGGCCATACACCACCCGTGGGTGTCGGCTTGCCGACCGCAGGTGTTGAATTAGCTTTCAGAAATTTGATGATAAAGTATTTATTGATACATATGTACATAGGAATGTTTTTGAAATTCTACTAAGGAGGTAAAAGAAGTGTTATATGTATATATACGGGAATCTTTTAGGTTCAAAGTTAGAAACGTAAAATTTCAGATAACGTACTATAAGATATCAGATAACTATTCAGACAAATACACGACAACGTGGACGGGTGCTAATTTCATATATGATAATGCGTAATTTTGGTATACTGATTAGGTACATCGCAACTACTTTGGACACACTGCGTGCCAACATTTTGTCCTGCCGTGGGGTATGGTTGTGGTTATGCGTGGATTAGTGATGGTAATGTGATAGACACATAGACCTTGGATTAAAATTTTGGGCTAGAACAGGGCTACAGTATCCCCTGCCTGTCGTACGAGACTAAAGGGGGACTTCGGGAGTTACGGGCAGCAAGAATGGGAGCTCTAACCGCCCAGCCAGCTACCCTGGAAAGAACCACTGTATGTAAGGCCACATATAACATGGACGGTTCCTATGGAATAGAGTAAATAATAATTATTGTGTCCCACATGAAACTTATATTTTAAAGAAAGTTTCATTACAGTCCACTAATTAGAATTTTAGTGTATGTTTCTGAAGAAAGCTTGACCAATTTAGTTACACAGTGAAGAAAAAAAGCTTTTATTAATTAAATATTAATGCTATTTTATCGTTAAAATTGTTAAAGGTACAAATTTACGATTACAGTTACGAGTATTTGTCTGTTATATCATATTTTTTTTACGCGGGCGAAGCCGCGGGTTCTGCTAGTATTATAATATATAGCAAATATAGTTTTATAGTAAATAGTTTCTATTTACTTAGTAATATATTCCTATCTTTAAGCAACACTAAGTTTCTGTTTAATATAGTATGCTGTGTGTTCTTGAATAGCTCATAACACATTAATGCTTATAAAGCTCTCGTCAAGTTTAAGCTAACTCATATGAGTACAAAGTTTCGTGCATCTGGTGGCGTGTTAATGATTTTATGTCCCTTACTATCGTACCGGAAACGGAAAGGACGGGTGATACTAATAGTTAATATATGAAGGCAGATGCGAATCGAATAGTCTGGCTCTAGTATGAATGTTATTAGTAATTTTCTATTATGTATACGGGTATCTTGGCAGAGTGAGAAAGGTTTTGGTTATACCACCACGTTGACTAAGCGACGATTAGTATACTTTACATTCTTTACGTTTTCTTTCATAAATTGTGTCAAAAATAATTCTTAATACGTAAATAAAAAAGTATTTATAGGTCCATACTCACTGATAAATTATTGTTATAATATTTCGCAACGTTATATCGTATAACAAAGAAAAACGAAAACGAAAAATAACGTTGGCCACGTAAATAAACCAGGCTTAAGACCTTTTTTCAAAACACGTCCTTGGCCCATTGGAATGAACATAAACGGAAAATATATATCAGTATTTAGTCCCACACTCAATAATTTGTTCGAAGGTAAGCGGATTACCGCGGCAACGGTCGCAGCAATAAATTTAGGAATCTTTATAATTTTTAGACGCCCGCCGATTTCTTATCGTCATAAATTGAATATCGTTAAATATGCACCGAGTAAACCTGTGCTTTAAGTAGCACTATTCTATCAAATAGAGTCGTTAAAAACCAAAGACTTAGGGACCTGTCCTACTCTGTTTGTAACTGTTCCCTACATTTTTCGTAACGTCGTTCTTATTCAGGCAATAGAAGCAAATTAAAAACCTTTTCAACATATGGAATATAGTAGTATTCATATATGAATGTGTTAGTTATTTTGATAGCTAGGTTTTAATGTTACTAAGTAGATACATTTTACTTCAAGTTAATTTCTCAAATTGAAGAAATACATTTCATGAATGTTTAATGACACATTTAAAATTTAAATTATATAATGTACTAGTGGTGCCCGCGGCTTCGCCCGCATTTTAAATATATAATATGACATACATAAAACAGAAAATTCGTACCTTCATTGGAATGACAGTGGTGCCATCTGTCGAAAATTGGTCTTACCAACTCCCAAACCTTCGTGGGCTCTTGGACAACATTTTTGCAAAATATCATCACTTGATCAAATGCATAGTTTCCGATTCTATAAAATGTATATAGACAAATATTCATTTTCATATAAATAGATAGATGATCGATTATCATGGATAAGTAAAGTAACTTTAGGTAAATTATAAAATCGAATTTCAATCTTCT
Source organism: Epargyreus clarus clarus (assembly GCA_014595695.2). NCBI lineage: Eukaryota > Metazoa > Arthropoda > Insecta > Lepidoptera > Hesperiidae > Epargyreus > Epargyreus clarus. Next base: position 256,984 of record JACTTY020000021.1, read on the forward strand.
GGGTTGAAATATCGATTCACTAAATCGATCCGTTACTGGAGATCGATTAAAATAATCGGTTTTTTGGTTCAAAAGATCGATTCTCCGATTAATCGATCTCAGATCGCCACCCGTAGTTCCCGTGGGATTTCCGGGATAAAACTATCCTATGACCTTTCTCGGGTCTCACACAATCTTTGTACAAAATTCTATTCAAATCGGTTCAGTGGTTTAGCCGTGAAGAAGAGACAGACAGACAGAGTTACTTCTACATTTATAATATTAGTAAGGAAGTAAGGATTTGCTGACGGATACATAATTTCAGTGCTTGTTTGATCCTCTTAACTTTTTTCGCTATCCTCGAAAAAGATCGAAGATAGAATCGATTCTTAGGGCCCCGATTTTTTTGTGAATCGATTTATTGCACTTCGATTCTATTCGATTCAAAAATCGATCTATTTCGGAAAGAATTGCCACCCCTATTATAATCCCAATAAATTAATATATAAACAAATAAATTGCAACCGTCTTCGATTGCAAGAATTGATATTTTTAAACTCAAGGTTATTTAGAGTATGCCAATAGACCCACAAACGTAGGTAGGATCCATTACTGGAAACCGATTAAAAAAATCGACTTTTTTGGTCAAAAAGATCGATTCTCTGATTAATAGATCTAAAATCGCTATCCCTAGTTCCCGTGGGATTTCTGGGATAAAAACTATCCCATGTCTCCATGTCTAGGGTCTCAGACTATCTTTGTACAGAATTTCATTAAAATCGGTTCAGTGGTTTAGGCGTGAAGAAGAGACATACAGACAGACAGAGTTACTTTCGCATTTATAATATTAGTAAGGATATCGATTAAAATAATCGACTTTTTTGTCCAAAAGATCGATTCTCCGATTAATCGATCTTAGATCGCCATCCCTAGTTCCCGTGGGATTTCCGGGATAAAAACTATCCTATGTCCGTTCTCGGGTCTCAGACTATCTTTGTACAAAATTTCATTAAAATCGGTTCAGTGGTTTAGGCGTGAAGAAAAGACAACCAGACAGACAGACAGACAGACAGACAGACAGACAGACAGACAGACAGACAGAGTTACTTTCGGATTTATAATATTAGTAAGGATAACCATTTGTAATATTTCGTAACCAAAATACGATAATATAGGAGTAGCAGACGAGCATACAGTCCACCTGATGGTAAGTTTCTACTGCCGCCCATGGACATCTGTAATCAACCCCAGATAGGATTAGATATTCTTACCTGAGGTCCGCCACAGATGCGCCACTACCCCTGAGGACTAAGCTGGAACGCCTCGGAAAAGTCTATTTTCCTTACCACACCCTTCAAACCGGAACACAGCAGCGCCTAACACTGCTGTTATTAGGTAGAAATAGATATGGCGGTGGTGCCGCAGGAGTCGAACCACAAAGGGTTCTACCACCTTCTATACAGTTAAATTATAACTCTAAGGTAAACATATTTTTAAGTCTTAAATTTTATAAGAACGCATTATAATCGCGCGCTAGAAAAACATAAGTGTGTAAGCCCCTTAAGTAAGTTAAACAAGTATGGACGATAGTTATGTCATATAACTTAAGCGGTTACCCTTCTAATCCTCGACGCTCTAAAGCAAACGTTTCCAGATTTTATTGGTCGATAATTTTGGATTCCCCTCTGAGTAAAATTTTTAGATCTTGACTTACAACTAAAAGCATACGCCGTAAAACTAAAATAAAATAAAAACCGTGTTTTTTGAATAATCTTCCACTGAGTTTGTTGGAAGCTTAACTTGGGGTTTAAGTGATTTCTTAATATTATTGGTCTCTTTAAAAATGCTTTGGTAAAATTGAATAAAACTTTAGCGATTCAGTTTGTGCCAAATTTTGATAAAGTGCCGCGAATAAATAATGCTTAAATTGACTAAATGTAACTATACAATGAACTCGTTCGATTCCCGGCTAAGTAAAAAGATATTTTAAAAATCTAATGATGCAGTTTTAGTTTTTTTTTTCAAAATCGGCCTCGTAACTCCTTTCAGCATTTTTCGCTAATCCTTATAGTTTCGGATTTGGCCCTGAAGGCCTTTTTGAAAAATTCACCCTGTATATGCGATAAGGACCGCTTTGACGATGATGCGTAATGTAATTCGCTAATACTAGAAGAAAACTTTACACTCTTACAATCTTAAATTAAATTAATGCTTTCTACACACATAGCTCCACCCAAGGTTCTGCACTGAATACAACCGTACAAAGAGTTTTCCCTAAAGTCGATCACAGATGCATCGCCAATCTTAAAGATTAAGATGAGCATCTCATACGTAACGCCGACATCCATACGCGTCAACTAAGACAGAAATGCTTCACTCTAAAATTGGATGTGGTCTTGATATAGTCCACACCAAACTGCTAGTCCGCTCTGAAGTTGTTGCGAGCAGGTGTAGTCATACAATTTGCTATGACGATGCGATTCATTTCTATATTCAAAGCCTCCTTTTTATACATACATAAAGGTAGTAAAGTTTTAGAAAAAATATTATCTTATTTTCAATAATCATTAAGCGCCGACAAAGTTTGTTTCAAAGTTCAAACAAACATGTTTGTAGATTGATACACGAGGTACAACAAACAATGGGGAATGTACAGCGGAGATGAGTTCAAATGGATTGATCATCTGAGCAATGATCAATGAGTTTGAGTTCAACAGGGTCATCTGATTTTGGGTGGCTGACCACTGAATATCATAACATCTTGTATGCTATTTACGAACCTGTTTTAAAAGTTATAAATAATAATACATTATTAATTTTACTTTAGAGTAACTTTTGCTACTTTTTTAGGATTCCGTACCCAAAGGGTAAAAACGGAGCCCTATTACTAAGACTTTCGCTATCCGTCTGTCACAGGTCATCAAATATCGTCATCAAATTTTCACAATGTATACTTCAATAGCTGCTAAAATAACAAATACTAGAAATTTAACAAAATGAAAATTTTGGTGGTACGGAACCCTCCGCGTGCAGGTTCGACTTGCACTTGGCCAATTATTATAACATAGAAGTAGCAAACAAGCACGCAGTTCATCTGATAGTGGGCGGTCATTTGCAACCAATCACAGACAAGTTACCTACCTGAGGTCGGCCACGGGTTCGTAGCTACCTCTGAAGACTAAGTTGTAATACCTTGGATAAATATGTCTCCCTTACAGATATATAAGGCACAAATAGGATATTCCGTTTGTAATTTCCTATTAGTAACAGCTCATAGAAGCTCACTGTCCAGCATGGACAAAAGCCTCATTTATACCCCTTTATAAAGTTTTGTTTTGGCAGTAACATGAACTATACGGATTTAGTCTTCAACTTATAATTAGTCAGAAATGATGAACCGTGATAATATTTTAAAAAACTTACATCTTTACTAGACTAGGCTAGAATTTCAAAGACTTATAAAACTGACTTTTCAGTGAACAAGATAGCATATTCTATCAGTTCACTTTTATAATATTATTATAAAATGATTTATGGGTAACACATTATAAAATGTCTAACATGAACTAGTACTAAGTATTATGTCTGTCTACCCACCGCTGGGAACATTAAACGGCTCAAGTAATTCTTGGTTTAGTATTTCGCATCTTTAGTACTCAAAGTTAGTCCGACAGCGATCTAACTAACAACGTCATTAAATCTTCATTATTAATACAACGTATTTATAGACCCTAGTAATTTGAAGAATTAATGGTAAAGCTTTTGTTTCAGTTCGTACTAATAAACGAAGAGTGATTAAAATAATAATTGTTATAATATTACGTCAATACTTGGGATCTTGTAAGATTTGTATGTTGCTTTCAGTATTAATAATAATCAAACTAATCATTTTTTTCATATAAAATATCTCCTTTTTTGGGACACCCTTCAGCCCAATTTGCTTCACGGATTCGAACCAAAGTAGATGGTGTCGAATCTGCCTAAATTTAAGTAGTAACAATAAAAATAATTTAATCTTCCCAATGTTTAATCTAGCGGTTACATTTATTCTGTTTTATTCCGACGAAAGTTTACTTCAAACCATTCATAACTTATTATATTTGGCGTTAAACAAGGATTTATGTTATACCTGTGAGTTATACCTTTTCAACACGTTCTCTTCACTTCACGTTGTCGTTACACGTAAGCGATGGCACAACGTCTTAACCTGAAATAGAATACTAAGATTTTGATGGACTTCGTTTATTTTACGATCGCGATCGACGTGCTTACGTGATGTTTTGGACGGAGGTGGATTCAACGATTGCGGATAGAACGCTTAGCATTCCCACGTTTTCGATTTAGCACATTGCCAACGAAAAGAAAATAGATTCTACGTGGATCGTTGATTTAAATTGCCGTGGAGTTTACGGTTTCTGTACGAGTTATGGTGGATGTAAAATTGTTTATCTTAAGCTTGTTATCAACATTTGCAAGTTGTAATCAACATTTATTTTAAATGCATTAATTCTTGTAACTATTCCTTAAGAAAAAAATATGGAAAATTGAATTTCGTTTAAAGATGTCTCCTTATGAATGTGCGAGAGTATAATTATGGTAAATATGCCCAAAGTATAACCAGGCCATCAGACATCCATCGAACAACTTGTGCCTAATTGAAACATTGTCCCCAGCCAGACAGATTATATCTAAATGATGAATTTTGATTTCTGTTATGACTCTGAATTTCTGTGTATTGCTCTATGTATGTGCCCTTGGCATCCACGTCTCAGGGAATATATTACCTACTAGGTGGCTATCAAGTATTTTTTTATAATATAGGAGTAGCAGACGAGCATGTAGTCTACCTGATGGTCAGTGGCTACTGCCGCCCATGGACATGTGTAATCAAACCCAGATAGGATTAGATATTCCTACCTGGGTCGGCCACAGATGCGCCGCTTTCCCTGAAAATTAAGGTGGAACGCCTCGGAAAAGTATGTCTCCCTTACCACACCTTTCAAACCAGAACACAGCAGAGCTTAACACTGCTGTTATGACGCAGAAATAGGTGTGGCGGTGGTGCCGCCGGAGTCGAACCACAAAGCGACCACCTTCAATAAGACTTAGTATTTCTGTATTTTATAAGACTTAGTTTACTTTACAAGTTCTAGAGTCCTCACGTAGAGTTGAAACACCGTGGGTGTAGACGCATACGATGTTCATAATGAGGTCAGTGTTTCCACAGGCGCCGCACCCCCTAAGCGGCGTTAATAGTTGTAAAAGTGTAATGCTCGCGCCTTACTTCCCGCGGCGCCCAGCTCCGCGCCGCATACGATCTCCACTTTATAGCTTAATCTCTTACATGCAATATCAATAAATAAGCCATTTGAAAACAAAATAAGTCACAAGGAAAACACGCAACTGTTTAAGTTTATTTTTTATTTGGACTATTCAGATGAGGTCGGGTGTCGTGCTTCGTTATTTGTTGGTTGGTGGGCGTCTTTTTTACTCTATATTTCTAGCCACACATAAAGATTTTCGATGAGGCAATTAGATGCTGTGGGCAGATATATATGAACCCAGAACGTTGCTTGACTCACGCAGCGGTCAACATACTCGTAGGTCTAACATGCAAACAGTTTATAGAAGGGGTTTCCGGGTTCGATCTCCGGTCGGACAAAGATTAAATGAGAATCTTAGATGACTGTTCTGGATTTTAGTATTAATCTATGTAGGTATACTTAGTTGGGTTCCTACCTAAAGTAACTACGACACTTCTCTAGTGTAGACGTGATCATAGTATGAGTAGATATTGTTATCAAAATAAACAAGTAATATCAAAATAACTTAACCGACAAATAAGTATTTTAATATTGGGTCTGCCTATTCTTCTTGCAAAAGTCTAATAACGAAGAAATTATAAAGTTCGAATCGTACATACCTACTACAGAAGTAGACACAACCTAATATTACTATATTATTCAATAATTATATAAGCACAATCAAGCAAGATGCTCGAGCATTTCCTGATTAGGTGGCTAATTATTATTCAAATGGCCAAAATACCAACCAGTTAAATTCTACAGATTCCCTTAATATCTGTTCCACGAATAACAAACATACCCAATAATAACTTACGTCGAATAGCTGTAATTAAGCGATACAAATTAAACAGTTTCAAATACACAAAGTTATTGACCAATAAAAGTCCTGACGCTCATAGATGCTTATATCCAAAGTTCATGTCCAAAGCTTAACACGTCTCAATTCGCCTTAAACCTAAAATTAATCCCGCTTAAAACGCATCAAACACAAGTGACGATCCAAAAAGTCCAAAGTGACGCCGTCTACAACTTATGACGGCAACTTTGGGTACACTTCGGCACATCTGTCTCCGTTTGTAAACAGCCTTATGAAGACCAAAGTAAGGTTGAATTTATTTTGGTCTCTAACACCGACGCAACGTAAAACTTGGTACCGTTAAAGATGTCACTCATTCAAACTTTAACGATCGACCTAATAGCGTTTTTAACCGTTCCCAAAATCCTTGAAACGTGACTCGACCGTCAACAAATTTAAAAATGTATATCCCCGCTTAGTTATTAATACCTTGACGCTTCCCTTTTGAACTCGATAATATGATATCTTTAAGCGAGTATTTGTCTGTGTGTTTTGGTAATAAATCCAATTGATCGCGTCTGTGCCATGATCTTTTGATAGTCGACGTATTAATAGACTTAATTTTACCGGAGAAAATATTTGAAGTTAACGCAATGATCGCAGTGAATGTATTAAATTTTAATGAGTACATTATTTTACTTAATTAATATTTTGTTTACTATTATTTTGAAAATTTTATTTTGACTATGGAATATGTATCTGTCATTTCTGTTACGAAATATAATATTATCCATATATTTATCTTTTTCTTTTTATTCTAAGGTTAATCCGATTAGGTAACTATATTTTAATTCAGACAGCAGTTATTCAAAATTGATTCCTCTAAAACACTTTTTTAAATCAACATATACCACCGCCTTAGGTCTTCGCCACGGAGACGATGCCACTCAAGAAATTTCACACGTGTAATAATAATTATATAAGCGATCATCATGAATTTATTGTCCCACTACTGGGCTGGGGTTTATGCAATAGATGCATGAAATGCCGAATACTCGTACTTGGCCGTCATTGCTACGTAATGTAGATTTTTATATTGGTAACATTATTATATCTTCATGTAAGTACGCATTTCCTGGGCAATGAGGGTTTCAAGAGCTTATATGAACGTGTGACCAAAATAATTTGCTTGGGAATATAATAATATTGTCTACATAATAAAAGTAACACTCACTTACTGACAAAGCATAGCAGTGACGAGATTTCTAGAAGCATAGATTTTATCACTGATAATGACTTATATTAACTCTTACCGTTATTTTTATACTACAGTAGTAGCGGACGAGTACGCAGTCCACCTGATGGTAAGTGGCTACTGCCGCTCATGGACATCTGTAATCAACTCCAGATAGCATTACATATTTTTATCTGAGATCGATTATCGATTTTATCGCAGCTACCCCTGAGGACTAAGCTGGAAAGCCTAACACCCTTCAAACCAGAACACAGCAGCACTTAATAATGGTCTTATGAGACAGAAATACGTGTGGCGGTGGTGCCGCCGGAGTCGAACCTAAAAGGGTTCTACCACCTTAAATAATGTATGAAAGTATGTATACTTATACTACAAAAACATTACCCTCTAGTCCATGAAAAAAGGATCTTCCTTTTTGAATTCCGCTAAATAAATCTAACAACTCCCCGATATTGCTTCTGAATATTTAATTCAAAAGATCTTTAAGCACACTTATAACATAAGAGGAAAATTATACAGTAAATTATTTCAAGCTTCATTTTCCTTTACCTTTACTCCAATAAACATGGTTCTACTTAAAGTCCGCCTTCTACTTATAGTTTACTACGACGACACGACCACGACTCACGATTAAGCGACGACTAACAAACAGGAGCATTTTGACGAGTTTATCGTGGTATATTATGTAGTTTTAAATAAGTAATATTAAAACAACAACCAAGAAATACTAATCAAATCTGATTTCTTTGTATTGAAAAACATTTTAACGACAAATTTTAAGAACCACAGACAAATACAATCTGATATAAGACACATAACTTGAAGTAACCATAATTTTGCGTTAAGGTTATAAAAATACTATATTCCTGAAATGTATTTATCGATAAAATATAATAAAGCTCAAGAGCTACCTATAAATTGAACATGACTGTTATAGGCTATGTCTATCCAAGAACTCCATTGTGGATACGACGTCGTAAAGAGTAAAAGCACTTTAAGTAGTTCTCGTTATAGCCTTTTTAAATAAGGAAATTTATGGCTCAGAGCATAAAGAATAATTTGAAACAAAAATATAAGTTCGCAGACCGCCGCGCTGTCCCAGTTTATATAAAGTTAAAAAGCCGTTAAATGTTTTAAACGCTAATGCTCAAGTTAGGCTTTACTTGTGTGTAGTTCCCAATAGTAGTTTCATATTCCCATTTCTAGGAATAATTGATTTTAAAATTTTAGTAGTAAGTATTCATATTTAACATAGTAACAAATGACATAAGATTTTCCGTACAGCTGGATTATTTAATGCCTGTTTTTGTTGTATTGTTCATTTCGGTAATATCTGGTGTAACAAAAATAAACCCAATAACAGATTCTCATCGTACGTTATTTAGTCCGTATAATTGCTTGCATGCATGTTAACTTATGTGGGTGTCATCGCACATAACTGTATGAATATTGTTATCTAATATTTAAATTATTGTATTATGTACATAAATTTAAAGTCAATTTTTGTTTATTGACTGCCAAAAAAATGATCAATAATTTAGACTGAAGTGGATTGGTAACAATAATTGTAGGCCTTCAAGGGATTTAAGACCAGAAGCGGACGATAAGTAGCAAACTTGCTTTAAGTCCAGCAACGCAAATTACAGTTTGTAAAGCAAAGAAAATCATACACGAATTTCAATTTGCGAATAACAGAATAACACTATAAAAGCATCATTGCAAGCTATCGTAGCTAGCAGGAACTTCATTTATGTCGGTAATCCGCTCAATTCAAGAGTTAGATGTGAACTTTACTGGCGAGCAAATGAAGTAAATTGGATTTGATTTCCGACTTCGACTCCCGTTTTGTGATTCCACAGCCACGAATCTTTCTATCACAGCCTTAGATTATCTCGTACGTGAACGTTGGATGTGATTCTTTGATGTGTTTGGATAATGATCTATAAAATACTCGAAGCAGGGAATATTATGTAGACGTTCCATATTTGTCATCATGAAATTTATATTTAACTTTTTGTTTGATTCAGTTAATGTGAAACTTTAAATTACATTTCAATATTTTTTTATTTTCAATCTTTCTTCATATTAATTAATTACAATAATAAAAAGACGGGAATTTAAAATCGTATTAAAAATAATTTTAACCCATTAGATCAAATTTCATTTTCATCTATGAGAAATTAAAATATGGTTATTTTACCATCTAAATTTCAACTAACACAGTTTTATTACATTGTTTAAAATATTTTTTAATTTAAATAATGACCTAAGTTTCATTAATTATTTAAATAAAAATATCATTAATCTTCAGGAACCTAAGCTACCATAATTTTCAGGAAAAACAATTACATTTAGTGATACCATTTAGCGTCCCATCATTAACCATTAATCTACAAAAAAGTTGTCGCATACGACCTCGATTCGTCCAGAACGATAAACGCGTCGTGAGTCGGACGAACGATTCGCATCGCGCCGTATGTCGTGCAAACGAGATCCGAGCCTTAATTAAAACGGCCCGATTTATGAAATCGCATTATCGACACGTAACTGGGTTAATGCGTCCCATTCGTTTTGTTTGCGTCCACGTAATTGTGTACCGTGAACTTGATGCCAGATTTTCTGGCAACAAAAGTGTTTTTACGGGACATTCCTTTTGCTTTTGGAGTACAGAATCTGATGTATTTCTCTGACTCATTTTTTTTCTTCCTTTCCGACTACCTTTTCTCTTACGTACACACATGTAATACGTACGCAATACATATAAACTTATGCTATTAATCTATACATGGACGGATTGATGAATGCTAGCATCCACAAGTGCAATAAGGAACATTACACATTCCTATCGCTAAATCCATATTTCTAATAGTTTCGAGAGTATTAGCATAAAAAGGCTGGCATAAAATCTGCACGTTACACTACTTTTCTTATTCACCCAACAAAGTTTCTATTTAACGTGCACTAACAAAAGTTAGTAAGACCTCTTATATTACCGAGAAAGTAGTTGTACCGAATTAGTTGAGGATCAATTTACCATTAAAATCGTTGTCTGTATCGCACGATTCGCAGTTAGGGCTCGGAGTCACGTCGGTCGTGCAATTAAACCGTCTTTCCCTAGCCTTTAATTTAGCTATCACAGGTTCTTAGGTTGAATATATTGCTCTGACTAGTAATTAACGGGACGGGTCTAGGGGACTAACGGAGTTGTTTCATTGCCGTCAAATTACGAGCAGGTAATTGAGAGAGGATATTTAACGAAATAGTGGGACATTTCAATGTCTAATCCTCTGTTATTACCTCCTTATTGTTAGCTTGACAGTGACGTAGATTCCTTTAGGGATACCACGTTAAACCTATTATGTTACAAAGTGGAAGCTTGGGTTCTTGTATTATAGTAAAGTAAAGGTCATACTTACGTAGTAACTATTTATTAATCTGTGGTCATACAAAATCACTATTCTAAAAAGTTAAGCATCGTTAAGCGTTGGATAGGTGACAGTTACTGCCGATATCTCATGAACGCTTCCCTACTACGTACTTTCCTTCAAAAACCAACATTAAAGCAGCATGATGAAATATGCTTTAAGCCTACCTCAGATGTGAAGGAAGATCCATGTTCATCACTTGAATTTCATCACAACATTTTGGCTAATGACAACAAGGATGCTCTTGTCTCCTGATAACCTCAAGGTTGTTCATGGTCGTTGTCAACACATTACTGTTCTACGATTAGGAACAGGTCCCCTTTCAGTGAAGGGTGTAGTTCCGCCGCGCTGGCCAATTGCAAATTGGTAAACTTCTCACACTTATGAGAAACTTTAAGAAGTGAATTTTTAATGCGCACATGACATTGAAAATCTAAGGCGATTTGAACCTTGGAGCCCCGATTAAGGGACCTACTTTAAACAACTAGACTTTCACAGCTTGTTGATGGTGATGTCACATAATATTACACGATACGATATAACTTCAACTAACGAACTCTTGAGATTTTAAAGTACACATTCTCGACCTTGAAAAAGTCTCTAAACGAGCAAAAAATGCCGCAATTTAAAATAATTTTAAAACAAAATGCACATTAATCGGCTCGTTATAATAAGCACAACTTCAAAGAGAATTTTGAAAACATTTCGACTGTTCGTTAGAATATTCACTTGACTGAGCAAAGTATTCATTCGATCAAAATAATGATATTTCTCTCGAGCCGTCTGCATTCTTTTGTAACTTTACTTTGATTCTCGTCGTGCATTCTGAGGGGAGTTTTCTAATTAATCAGAATGTTATTGATAGACTGCGAGGCTTTGACAGTTATACGATCTGCTTTAATTTGAAGCTTTAAAAGATGTAATGAAAGTCATATTCTTGGTAACTGATAATGGAAACTTAAGTACTAGTAGAATAGATCCTATGACTTACTTTACTTACAACTTTAAATATCTAAAAGATGAAAACGCATCTATCATCAGTTCCACGTAGAAGTTTTACTTGATTAACTTTACCATACATTTCAAACCAGTACACAACACTGGAAGCATTGTCACTCGTTGACAATAAAAGGTGTGGCGATTCTGCTGTTACCACTAGAACTTCAATCAATTGTTACTATTACAATTCACAATGCATAAAGCATTGTACGTAAATTCATTTTAAATGTGATAGAACAAATTTCTACGAACTGAACGTTACGAAAGATAGACAGGATCAAAGGTCCTGAAACTGTGTTGTGAGTATGATGTTGACTTGCTTAGAGAAGAAACTTTAAATAAACTCTTATTCTTTGTAGTCGGTTACAAATGTCTATCGACCAATGCGGCGGCACCACCGCCACACCTATTTCTGCCTAATAAGACAGAGTTAAACGCTGCTGTGTTGTGATTTGAAGAGTCCTGGTAAGGGTGACTTACTTTTCGAGAAACATACTTTTTCGAGGTATTCCAGCTTCCTTCTTAGGGGTAGCGGCGCATCTGTTGTTGACCTTGGGTAGTGATCTAATCTTAACAGGGGTTGATTACAGATGTCCACAGGCGGCAGTAGCTACTAAACATTACGTGGACTGCATGCTCGTATGTTACTCTAATATTATAAAAAGACATCGATCTAACACAAACTACAGAAGAACAGTACCGTCCTCGATAATCATTGGCCGCTGAAGACTGCTGGCATAAGCTAATACGTATGTACGTACGTATTTTACCTCATCTAACATCATGAGAAGTATCTACTATGTTTATTTCTCACAAAATTACAGACAACATTTATTATAAACTTTATATGTTCTTCCTTGACCATCGCAACGCAAGCAGCCGTTTATAGCCGTCGAAGTAGCATTACGTGAACCACGTTTGGTAAATTAACGTACGTCGTGACATCGCGTCGTGGCGATACGTATCAATAATTAATCACGTGTCAAATTTATTTTGGGTGGCTAAATATGTCACGTTCATATATAGAAATAGAAATGTTGTTTTAAGCGTCGTGATGCGTAGCTCCGATTAATATAGGTTGTTTTCATGGGGTCAGGCGTTTTCGTGGTGATAGAACTCTTTATGGTTCGTGTGGAGGTACTTCAAAGGTGGTGGAAAACTGTGGTTCAACTCTGTCGGCACTACCGCCACACCTATTACTACCTAATAACAGCAAATTCGAGGCAATTCGAGCTTACAGAGGTTGCGACGCATCTGTGCTCAGTTATAATTCTTGTTACCTTATTATTATTATACAGAAATAGCAAACGTAGGTAAAATACACTGTATGTATACGTACAGTACTCGTATCTTTTAAGGACCACTCATCATCAGTTGAACTGTATGCTCCTTTATTAAGTATTACTGAAATAATGTAATTTATTGTGATACTTTGATTATTCTCGGAATCGGAAACAATTTTTTACGTAATAACATATAAAAGAATTCGTAATGGTTACTTCGTTTTTTGTTCCGTATAAATATTTGATATGAATCGGAACACGAACAGATTACTGAGCTTTTATTGTTATTGGGAATTTACGATGTATTTACCTTCTTCGATATGCTCGTATGTGTTAGCAGAATAATATATTACATAACTGAAGTATGTGTGCTATATTCAAATCAAATTAAATCATTTTTTTTTATTTAAAAATAGGTTCGTTACAGAGCACTTTTTGAAAGTCAATACAACTATCACCACTTCACAAGGTGTTTCGTTATGGAGAAGAAGCGAAACAAACTCCAAAACACCCAATTTTTAAAAAGAAAATGTTTCATGCAATGGCTCTTAACTAAGTACATGTACTTTGGTACATGTGGGGTCTACTTCAAACTCATATTATTTATCTAATAAGCAAATAAATACATTTTAATTTAATTTTAATTAACCAGTTTTAGTATAATTATATTTTTACAATGGCAACACTGTCGCAGCTTGGCAATTTATATCCCACCAGCGATTCCAAGAAAATATTTTAGTAATATTTTATAATTTACATATAAAAACTACATCGATGTGTGAAGGTTATTCAAACAGGTGAATTATAACTATATCAACTAATATTAATATTTCGTCTACTTCAAGAAGGACTCGTGGCGATTTCTCAAAGATTGCTTCAACTTATTGTTTAACTAATTTTTACATTTTAATCATTAAACATAAAATGTATTGGTTAGTTAATGGAGGAGATATTTATTGGTGATTTCGGTATTGAAAAAATAAAATATATTATTATCTTATACGAGTATATAAAATTCTCGGGTCACAATGATAGTTACCGTACTCCTCCGAATCGGCTTTAGCGATTTTCACTAAATTTTATATGCATATTCGGTAGGTCTAAGAATCAGCTACTATCTATTTTTCATACCCCTAAGTAATAAGGGTTGTTCACCCTTAACATTTTTTTAGTTATATGGCAACACAACGTTTGCCGGGTCAGCTAGTAATATGTATTAATAAATCTGAGAAGCATGTCATAAAAAACGAAATTATTTAACGAGAAACGTCACTATAGACAAATAGCATAAGTCCTTAAGCTGGGTATTTGTTCATATTTCCGACTATAGAAATATTCGGGAAAATGTCGCTATTACGAGCGGTCTTGCTCCGAATAACAAACTCATCACGAAAATCGGCTTATGGTTGTCATTAAATTTATACTTTTTAAATCCGCTGTGGACTCTGATGTGGAGTGACAACCGTCGGATACTTGCGCAACGATAAACGAAATCAATAAATCCGTGCTCTCTGTACTGGTACTTGTCGTATAATCGGATTAGGAGTTAAACGGAGACGGGTTAAGGTGGAGTTTCTGTATGTCTAGAGAGCGCGGTACGCGAATTGCGACTGATTTTATACATATTAAGATTGGGATAGGTTACGTACAATCATATTATTATAAATGTGTTTTATAGTATTTGCAAGCACTGACTATGTCTAATTGAGTTTTTGCAAAATTTAATATAGTTTAATCTTATCTCTGGATTTGTACAGTTTAAGCTATATTGACCTAGTTGATGGCTAAATTTAACATTCTAAATTAGAAATTATATGATAATATACTTAACTGTAAAGTAATTTTCTGCATGAAACTAAGCCCACACATAAGTAATTCATGATTTTCGAATCGTTGTAATTTGAGATGTACCTAACTATAATAGAGTTAAGGGTCAATATTACTCTAAATTCAACCCCGTGTAATTGGATTGTTCCAAATATTGATATTCATCTAATATGAATCTTTATTTTTTTATTCGCCGCCACAAAAACCCAGCTTAACTTCTGCCCACGTTCTGACATTGGCCAGTAATACAAGCTGTCATGTCGTATATGATATTACTAACTCAATTTTCTTCAAGCGAACCGCCAGTGCCATGCTCAGTGATGATTGGACCCCACTAAATGGTTAAAAGAACCTCTTTGATGGTAAAAGTCCAAATAAGTCGAGAATCAGTCTATTGATGCGTGAAGTGCATTTGGAATCGAATAAGTCGGTGCCGTTATGGAAGTTTCGAATGGGAAATAACTTTTGCTGTATGTTGCTTATAGGAACTTAATGTAGAATATGTGGATTCGGTTTTTACATTGTACTTTGTTGAAGCTTTCTTTGGGGCAAAGTAAAAGTATAAGTACCTATTAGAATTCGGATATAAAGTCGAAGCCTTATATTTTAACTCTTAAAAGATTGTCCGAGTATGCCTGATGATGCGACTAATAAATATAATTTATTTTTCCATTTGTTATATACGGGAATTTATTATTTTTATTATTATTATTAAGCTTTATATGGCTTTATAAAAAAATATAGAAATAATTTTAAATGACAAATTCCTTTAAGTATATTTTTTAAATATAGTCAACATCTAAGTAGTTGCACATATATAATATGTAAAATTTATGTGCTTACTTATTATCCATCCAACTTAAAAAATTATAACTAGTTAAGCAACTCTGCTATTAAAAAATATTATTATAATTTCTTATTGTCGTATACGATATACTAATTTTACAAATATTCATGGGCGGTATTGACTACTCAACAAGTGTCCTTTCTTATTTAGGTTACATCCAAATCGTCTTCAAAGCATATCACAACAGATATTAATCTATTCGCAAAATCCACAAAAAAAAACGTAATTATATACGCATCTAGATAACCAGTTACATACGGGTCTAACTGTGCTGTCATCTCGTGACAATGTTACATACGGCCGACCGACCCATCAATACATCGGTGACAAGTATAAAGTTACACTGATATATCGTTACCGGTTCCGAAAGGCGTTATAATATTAGAAATAACGGCTTTCACACCTGGGTGTTTTGTGGTTAGAATCTGTAATTATGTGGGGTTACCCTCAGGCAGTTCATAGGTAAGTCTATAAGAGAAGAACCTCAAAATGTATCCGAGGCGGTGGAGCAACACTGCATGTGGGATTTTGAAACACTAAAATCAATTAAAAAAGTATTCGGTTGTCCTTACCGTCGTCTTTCCCGGGATCGCTGTCGAGTGTTCGACTCAAACCGTTGCCGACGATAATTCCGGCCTCTCATAACAGGCCCATTGATCTATTCTAAACCTACCCAAACCAAATCATAGTACATAAAAACAGCTTTTACATATGCCTTTGCCCTTCGTCACAGTAGAAATATGGAAATATATTACATATTTGTACTGTGCCTTCGTGTAGTCAGTTTGATGAGTGTGATAAGGAAGAAACACTAGCACAACACATATACATTAGCACAAAAATAAATACACCCTGTAGAAAGTAACACATACACAAACAATACTAAAACTATGTTGCTAATTTCACACGAGCCTTTTTTCAAACAATGCGAAATGCAACAATTACGAGTTCTTTCTCACATTTTGGTCTTTCGAAAGTACTTTGTACGTATTTACGTACGTGGACATTGTAATACAAGTGTGTGTAATTATGGTTTTTGTGTGGAGTCGTAATTTAAATTGTCACCAACTGATCTTATCTTACCCTAGGGCTCGTGGCCATTAGAGGCAGTGGACCTAAGCGGTCCTAGTTATTATGCAACAATGTTAGTATCGTAGCTTTAATTGCTTGAAGATAACTTACTTCACAACCTACGACTTATACAGTCAATATTTTAAAGTTGTCTCGCCTTATAATATCGTTGACATATTTTATCGCTATTTCTTTAAATTTAAATTAGTTGAAAAATCATCTATTTGGTAACTAACTAGGGCATGTTTTTTTTTTTAATATTTCTAAGTGCTGATTTACATTATAAAAAGCGCTATTGTATAAAATTTTATGCTTGTAGACCATTTCAGTCTGATAGGAAACACGTGCCCAGCAGTGGGACAATAATGGGTTTACGAAAACCGTAATGGCCGAGACCGACCATGGGGTGTATTATCTATTAATTAGTTAATATTAGAGTTTTAAACAGAAATATAGTCATGTGAAAACATTGTGACAACGTTCATAAAAATATTATTAAACTTAAATATTACCGACGTTAACACCAATGTAATTAATAAATATTACAGATATTCAACTGACGTGCAAGTAAATTAACAAAATAATTATATTAATTATAATAACTTTAAATGTACAGGTTAACCACTCACGAAAATCGTATAATTTAACATTCCCGAAAAGGTAACCGCATTCGAACCTGTCCTTAATTAAATCGATTGGACTGTGATTCAGAAATGATTTCACACGAGTTGTACCGCGAGTGAACCGGTTAACTCGCCTGTCAAATACTATAAAATGTCAAACTCACGCTTTCATAATGTAAGTATCAATACAAGATTGTCGCTATTTTGTAAGCAAGATAGGTACTTGGTTAGAACAAAATTGGAGCTTACGAAATGAATGGAGACTTCCATAAAATATTTACTCACATATCTTTATGTAATAAAAATGGAATATATGTTGCTTCAATGTTTTCGAACAATTCGTTGTTTTAAATCTTATTTTAATGTACAGTTTAAAAAGGAAAATTAAATATACATGCACGTAATGGTACAACCAAAATTTTTAGTACACGATAACAATACATTTTTATTTTTGAAAATCGTATAATCGAATTCTGTATTACTTATTTAAAGTAAAGGCAGGATCGAATTTTACTTAAAATACAAAAAAACGTTAACATTTTACAGCATTAATTTTTTTGTCCTGCTTCAATGTAAGACGACGAGAAATGTAGAAAATTAATTCATATACAACCAAGCACTAAAAGTTATCTTTGAAAATGTAATAATTGGATTATTTACAACTAATTTAATGCTAGATTCAAACGTAAACAAGAATTAACTGCGAATTTACAACTCCATCCTAAACATCGTATCTTAGGACATAAATGTAGAACCTAAGCCTATACACTTTGTCATACTAATCCTGTAACAGGTATGAATTTATTCATATCCGTGGTCCGACATTATCCTCTTAGCTTTAAATAGAGACATATATAATGTACTTGCTGTGATTATGACTCAACGATGAGATTGCTTTTAACGTATGTAGGTGTAATGTGGGTCATTTATCTCGGATAATAGTTGTATAGAATAAAAAATGATTTTGTTCTTCCATTTTGTTTTTTTAAAGGAGTAATGCTTATTTAAAATTAGGTATATAGGGTGAACTTTTCAAACGGGCCTTCAGGACAAAATCTGAAACTATAAGGATTAGCGAAATATGCTGAAAGGAGATACGTGGCCGATTTTGATAAAAACTAAAACTGCATGATTACTTTTTTAAATATTTTTTTCCCAAGCCAGGAATCTAATAAGTTCACTTTGAAAAAAAAAATACACCCTCTATATTCTTCCACTATCTGATAGTGTTGCTTATAAGAAACAAATTCTGGGGAGTAATGTTATGTGACAAATTAAAGAAAAAGAAAAAGGAAAATTTACTAAAACTAAACTTAATGGACAAAAAAATTACATATTCGTAATTTGACCACGTTTTTGAAATCTAGCGCCCATTATTAATATGCAATGCAATCCATCCAATGTTTTGCCACCTAAAGTTCGACAGTAGCCAATTTATGCTTACTACAAATTATCATTTTTTTGTTAGGCAAGCATTGTATACATTTTTTTACCGCGACATTGAGTAGGGAAGTGATATGAAGACTAATCCTCTGTTGTTCATATGTGCGACTCTGTGAGACATCTATCAACTTATTGAAAGCTTTTTACAAAAAAATATCTCTCGTCCCATAAATTATTTAAGTCGGGGGTTTTTAAATTATTTTATTCTAATTCAATTATATTTTAACCGTCATGGGTTTAATCATATCAAAATCAACAAAACATTAAAGATTACCCTAAAAAACAACTGAAATTCAAAGTCAAGAAAATGTTAACCAACATTCATTATTATTTAGATCGATACCTTGAGTCCCGATCGATTATCAAATCAAACGCCGTATTTCCAGAGGCTTCACATTTCGTAGAGGGTCTCGTAACTAGACGGACTAGTTTTAATCAATTCCACAGAATTGGAAGCGTGATCCAAATCACAACTAGCACATGACGATTTTGAAGGAAGCTGCTATAATAGTAACAGTACCTGTAAGCAAGAAAAGATGGATCGATCTAGAGGAACTGTTTATAACCCCCTTAAATTTTAAAAAAATAAAGGTGAAAAACCCCTTTCGAAGCTAAATGCATCGCTGCCATATTTATTTCTGTATAATAACAGCAGTTTCACTTTGAAGGGTGTGATAAGAGAGTCATAATTATTCGAGGCGTTTCTAAGTTTCTTCAGAGTCAGGAACGCTACTGTGCGAGACCTCAGGTAGGGCTGTAATCCTATCTGAGGTTAATTATTGTTGTCCGTGATTAGCAGATGTCACTTATTATTAAGTGTTTTGTATGCTCGTTTGCTAATTCTATCCCCTATAACAAAAAAATCAGAACAAAAGCTTCGATATTAAATCTTGTCATGACCTCTCAAAACCAGGCCAACTGCTCACTTCCCACTTCATTTCCATAAAAAATCGCAGTCATTTACCGAAGCGAAGGGTATTAAATTTGACGGCGTTCCAATTAAACAGATAATTTGGCGGCTATCACTCCGATCGGGATCAGTCGTTATAACGTTGATTTAAAAAATAATTCGCACGTTAAAAACGCAAGGATAAATCGCAGTCCGCTGTCAATTAGGGGAGTTGGGAAGTAATGGTCCGCTTCAGCTTGTCTTGAGCAGTCAAGTATCTGAGATGCAGATTCTGCGATCCCGATAACGTTAAGGCGCTTTATATATCGCGAGTGTGGAGAATACTAATATTGGTAGTTTTGTTGTAAAATAATTTGGTGCGTCCATTCATTCGGGTGTAAAAAAATGGTATGAGAAAAATTTCGGAGGATATTAAAAATACCACCTAGTTAAGGGTTAAATATGACCTTATTGTCTTTAATAGGCTTTATTCAACATTACATGGGTTACATTATTAAAAATACGAAAACAAAATGCCTTATCATCATAAGTAGAATTTGCTTAATTATTTTAAGCCACGATTATCATGTATTGCTAACTTACATATACGATTTAAGTTGAGAAAAGGGTACATCTTTTGAAATCACCAATAGATTAGCTAAATTCCGTATAATGAAATATAGACTACATTGTACTACAAAATAAATCAAAATCATCTCTGCCATTTTTAGGCAAAACCCGTAAATGATCAAAATTGTTGTAGATCCTGATATTAAGATTGAAAAAAAATGATCATTTCTTTCATAAAATACTCTAGAATTACGTCTACACTTATATATAAAACTAAACTATATTTTACAACATATTACCCTTGAATACCTTCCTTTATAAATGAGATGTGACCTTCAGAGCAGATCGAGCCTCGATACCGTTAAAGGATTATCGAGAGTGACGCAGAACTCAATTAAGCAAGCGATGTGTAAACCACAGCGCATGTATGAAGCAGAAGTGCCTCTTGTTATTTTACCTGTCCTTTTTCCAGTACATTCCTTTGTTGTGGATAAACCCTTTCATTTTATCGTCTTTTTATGCGAGACTTTTTTTGATACAATATTGAAGTAACAAAAGACTGATGGTAAGTGGCTACTGCCGCCCATAGACATCTGTTAACCCTTGATAAGATTAAATCGAGGCATTTGTAGCAAGGTAGGAACCTTGCTACAAATGCCTCGATGCTTCTTAGATTAAGTTGAATCATCGCGAATTAGTATAACGCTCTCACCACACCTTTCAAAGCGGCACACACGGGGTATCACTGCCGTAGACAGAAATAGGTGTGGGGGTGGTGCATCTGCAGTCGAATCACAAAGTGTTCTACCACTTTTGATAAATCTTTCTCTTTGGGCAAGGCTAAGTAAAATATGTTTAGCCCTACATTGCGACGCTTGACATGCTGTACATAGAGTCTGGATTTGAAAAACCCTTTTGATTTTGCGCCTTTATATAATATTTTTCCTAGATTGTAATGAAAAATCGAGTGTTTGTTTCATTGCCTTTGTATGTGTGTTCTTAACACATACTACATGGATAATCATAGCGCCGATCTACTTACATGCGTAACAGCGTTAAGGAGGATTAAATATTCCATTATTTAAATGAGAGCAAAGTATCCTAGAAGCTTAAGAAAAGTGTATCGTGTAAAGTAAAGCAATCCAAAACTTTTCTCCATGGATGATAAAACTATCCATTAGCGTAAGAGGTCCAGTAACCCTCAAACGAAGGTTTTTAGTTCACGTAATTCGCGCTCTTTCACACATAGACCCGCACCGTGTAATTACTGAGCTGTGCTTCTTTCACCGAGCGCTATCTGCACAATTTATCTAGTACAACGATGCTCAAACTTTTTCTACCTATGCCTAGAAATTAAGAAATTTGCATAAATAATTATATAATAAAATAAAAATAAAAAATTGTAAGAAAACTTTTGCCTCTGGATGTTTGTGCAAACTTTAGTTAGGCCTTCTTCTTAAGAATAAGCTATTAAGTTCACTATTCATTTCTGCAAAAGACCGTGTATTTTTTTTAGAAGTGTTACATGCAACTAAATTTGTAGTTATAAATCAATTAACATTTTTCAGTATCAAATGTAAACGATTTTCATTTATATTTTAGGACAAATAATATTCTTAAAAGTAAAATTGTATATTTATAAAAATAATTCATTGACATTTTAATCACATACGATAAAACGTATCTAATTTTAGATAAATACAACTACGCTGGTAGAGATCCGCTGGCCCAGCCCAGTATAAACTGCTTCGGTACTTCTGTTTGTATGCTAATAGGTGTACAGTCGGCATGGTCGTCCGTAACACGTACGTCAAAATAGTTAAGTGAGTTAAATGAATTCAGATAAGGGAATAATGGATGAATTTAAATGAGAACTCAATCCCGGTTTGTTTAACGGTAGCCGAGATTTGTTTGGTTTTGTTGTATGTAAATTTTACAAATAGTTGAATGGATTGTCGTTTGTTTGTACGCTGTGTTGTAATAGTTGTTGTTGTTTCTTTTTTAAGGGTTTTGTTCCCCTGCAGTGCTCTTTCATATTGGTTTTACTTTTCAAAAGCGATATACATATTTTGT
Organism: Epargyreus clarus clarus; assembly: GCA_014595695.2. NCBI lineage: Eukaryota > Metazoa > Arthropoda > Insecta > Lepidoptera > Hesperiidae > Epargyreus > Epargyreus clarus. The sequence goes on from JACTTY020000021.1 coordinate 279,370, forward strand.
TAACAGTCATATTTTTAAATTTGAACGAATAGGTTATCAACACTTCTCAGAGTAGTTTATAAGGAAGTGGTTAGGAAAACAATAATATTTTTTTTAAATACTTCTTTTTTCCATAAATGTAAAGCATTGACTAACGTAAAAACATAAAAGTGATAGATTATAGATTATATTTAAAATGTAATTTTATTGCAGTAACTTTATCATACCAAGCGCTTTTTTTGTTTAAGTATATATAATTTTCTTTTCCATACATTTAAAATTTACACTATTGAGCAATGTAACCAAATGTGTCTGACTGTACCAATAATTGCCACCTTTGAAGTAGTGACCAATTATTATCAACGCCGACCCCAGATAGGCTCTTAATAACATAGTACATTCTGTTTCAAGGCGACATTTTGCATTCAAGAACATTTTAAATTAGTGTAATCTCACAAGAAACAAAGGGAGAGGTATTTAGAGCCTATAATAAATTATATCAAGGACAGTAACAGTTATTATATACTCGTAGTATTAAAATAGACATTCTTCTTTTATGCAAACATAGTGATAAAAATAATAAATATGTTTTGGTGTCGCAAATGTTCAGGATACTCGATGTTAGATGGTGGTACTATTTACATTTGAAACTTTCGGTCCCTCAAAAAAAGTATGCCCATTCTCTGATAGGACTCAAATATTACGTGGGTATAACAGAAGACATAACTCATCGTTTTCTAATTACATTTCATATATTGTTTATCAGCCTCCATAAGATAATTGTAAAGATCCTTAACAGCTATAATTCTAATAATCCTATTCAAAAAATAGTTAATGCAGATAGTTTATTAATAGATAGAAAATAAAATCTTCATCAAAAACCTTCCGTACTGTTTCATCTATGTATGTATGTACATGTAGGATCGTAGGACTTATAAGGACTCATAACTTCCAATATGTTAAAATCTATCTCTCAGGCTCCAACTTAACTTGACCATCTATGTATCTACCGACCCTTTACCTATTTACTATGCTTGTATTATCTATTTGCGGAAACTTTTAAATGGCTCTCATTTACTTACTACTTTGTATATGTACTACTCCTAGCTGTAAGTTTTGCTTCAATAAATGAAATATATATATATTTTATGCTATCTTCTAATATAACCGAACCCATCTCTTAAAACTTCACGTTGTCCGTCAGTTACCGTGTTTTATGTAAATACACGGTTGAGGCGAGTTAAATATTTAACTCAACGATCTACTTTCTAGTACCTGCACTTACATAATAAGTATAACTATCTATTTACAGCAGTTTACTAAGTTTCTCCATAATGAGCCTGAACTAGATCAGAAACTACGACACACCTGCAGAATGGACACGACTGGGCCCTGAGCTAAATTATTAACATGCAACTTTATTAGTGAGAGCTGTGCCCCGCGGTTGCACACGCGTATAATTGACAATACTCTGGAGATTCCATGACTTATAATGTACGAATACTAGATGAGCATGCAGTCCACCTAACGGTAGATGGCTACAGCCGCCCATGGACTTTTTTTATAATATAGGAGTAGCCGACGAGCATGCAGTCCACCTGATGGTAAGTAGCTACTGCCGCCCATGGACATCTGTAATCAACCCCAGACAGGATTAGATATTCCTATCTGAGGTCGGCCACAGATGCGCCGCTACCCCTGAGGACTACGATGGAACGCCTCGGAAAAGTCTGTCTCCCTTATCCTTCACAACGGAACACAGCAGCGCCTAACACTGCTGTTATCTGTAATAAACCACAGATAAAATAAGATTCCTACCTGAGGTCGACCAAAAATGCACCGCAACCCCTGAGGACTACCTATGCTGGAATACGTCGGAAAAGTATGTATCCTTTACCACATCTGTCAAAATACAACACGGCAGCACGCAGCAGCGACAGACAGGCAAAAATTTTAATAATAGCTTTTATGTTATAAGTAATGTTTATACTTTCATATGCATGTAGTGAAAACTGTTATTTTGAATTTACAAACAGACACTTCAATTTTATTTATCCGTATATATTAGCTGTAGCCCGCGGCTCTCTATGTAATTGTGATGGAATTTTAAAATAGAATAATAAACACAATGTAATTTAAATACAAACAATTATGTTGTTATTGTTTGTCTGAGCAATGCAATGTAGGTAAGTACAATAATTTATGACCATTAAAATGTGTTTCGTGCGCTAAAATTATGAAGAAATGGTTTAAATAATACGCTTTATGTGTAGAAAGAAGCGTAGAAGTGAGTATCCACAGTAGGATTCCCTGTATCGTGTGCGTCATGGACAACGACGAATAGAAAAGCACCCAGACCCTGAACATATATGTAAATTCATCATTCAGATATCTGTCTGACCTGGGATCGAACCCGAAACCCTTTGCGCAAAAGACCGGTATGGTGACCGCTCCGCTACGCGGGTCGTTAGGTTGAATACTATCGAATAGATTAGTTTTAACTATCAGCGCCAAGTGCCCAGTCTAACTCCAGATCTAGGGATCTAGGGATCTCCAGATTTAGGGACCCTTACCACCAGAGATGTGCGAGGTGGCTAAGGTAAGATTTTATGCCCACCAAAAAGATTGTTTCGTTATCATTTGTTTAACATAGCTTTTCTCTGGTAACTAAGCTATATTTTGTATATGGAAGGAAGGATTGTCATTTTATAGCACATCTTACTAGAGAATAAGATGTGCTATAAAATAAAGCTAAGAGTAGCTTACTCGTAGTTAAGTTACGTAGCTTAGCTTCGACTTCCCACACCGCTTAGGTACATTGCACATCATTGACAGATAGGCACCCCTAGCGCCAACTATCAAATCAAAATGTACCTACTTATTATGTCTTTCAAGCTGGAAAAAAACATACAACTTATAAAAAAATATTGCGATCATTCACTCACATAGTCAAGTGATATATGAAGATAACAAATTTCGCTATCGTACATGTATATTTTGTACCACTATGCACTTACTAACACTTGGCTGATTTTCTTCTATAGCTGAATACTTTTCTATATATTTACAACGACTTTTACAACGATAAAACGACGAAGATAAGGGTGAACTTTCACTCCCGCAAATGTCAGCTGCGTCACTAACAAGTAGTCTCGCAACACACTCTCGCTGCAATCATTATCTCATTCCGCAAGATTGTAGCCGCGGCCTATAATTTGACAAATAGAGAATGAGATGCATTAGTGTATATTTCTACGTAAGGCTGTTTACAATCAAGCATATTATGGGCGGGTTGTTTGACTTTGTAATGTGTAACGTTAACATTATGTACGTAGGTTATGATTACCCACATTTGAACAATTGTGATACGTGATTTAGTGTAATGTGTTGGTTATATTATGCGTTGAAAAGGTTACATTTTATTTCAGCTTCATACTTTAAAAAAAATGTTAGTAGAAACTGCTACTGGAAATCTCATTTTCAGTGTAACCACTAATTCTTTACTTTATATATCTCTTAATTTCCTAAAAACAACATTGGATCAGTAGTTAAGTATACCAAAATTACCTTAGCATCCTCTCGGTTAAAATACTTTACGGTTCAAATAAAAAGAAAACGTTGAATAAGCGCTAAGTAAATAATAACATGTGTTTATTATTTAAAAATTGTAAATCCGTAATTGGCTGTAAGAAGTATTGTATAAGAAATGTACTTTCCTTATATTAAAAGCTTATTTCATATAAATAAACAAGCTCCGTGTATAAGCAGCCTAATCGCGATCATCGGACCTCGGGTGTATAATTTAGCGATCCCGTCGCGAAGATGGATTTTGTTCCGCAATGATAATGTTTTTGATTAAAAGTTATTCATTGTAAGAGTGCTACTTTTGTTGTTTTGCTTTGAATAGGGCACAATGAAGGTTCTATATACAGGTAAGTATTATAATATAACACACTGATTTATTACGTGTACCTATCCACATCTAAATATATATAACTCAAAGGTGACTGACTGACATAGTGATCTATCAACGCACAGTCCAAACCACTAGACGGATTGGGCTGAAATTTGGCATACAGGTAGATGTTATGACGTAGGCATCCGCTAAGAAACGATTTTGATCAATTCTACCCCCAAGGGGATAAAATAGGGGATGAAGATATTACACCGTAACGCGAGTGAAGCTGCGGGCAAAAGCTCGTTTTACATAAAACGCACGGAAATATAAATAACTACCCAACATGTAACCAGTTAACAAACACCGCCACATACAAAGATTTTATCCCGGTACCTTTTCGAAAGAGATATATCACCGATCGGTCTATATAGATATTAAGATCAATAATCAACTTACATTAAAGTTATATTTATATTTTCCATAAAGGAAGATAGCAGAGAAATGCATAAATTGAGACTGACATCATAAAGTACCCCTATATTATGACATGAGTGAAGATAGTCACATGCCCTATGTAGATATTTTTAGTGCCTAGTAGAAGTCAAATATTTTTTATGTTCTTGATGACTAACGCAATAAACATTCATGTGGTGGACAGACGGTAAGTAGTCACAGTCGCCAGTAACATCTGTAATCAAACCCAGATAGGAATAGATGTCTACAGATACGTTGCTAGCCCTTGCGACTATGTTTAAAATATATAGTACATAGATACATTGGGGCCATAGGGTCCTATACCTCTAGATCAAGGTGTTTGCTATTTGTTCACTAAATTTGCCCAGTTTGAGAGTCATTACCACATCCTTCGAGGCAAAACAAAGCAGCGCTTAACACAACAGTCATTAGGTAGAAATTATGTAGCGGTTGTGCCTAGATTCTACCACCTATAAGGAAAATACTATAAAAATATTATACTGACCCTTGACATCCACATTGTGTCAGACCTCACGTCATATCCTACATCGTAATAGTTTCATGTGCTAATAAAACACAATTTGTGACGCGAGTGCTGATCTTAAAACTACATGATCGGTTTATGGGGTATCGTAAACATCGCTAAGTCGATAGTTTATGGTGAACTTTGATATGCCTTTATCTGTCTTCTTGATAAGGATTGTGTGGTCGTAACCCGTAATGACACATTAAATAATTTGAGAGGTGTGGTGAGTTACAGCTTGTCATTAACGTTGACGTTTACACTATAATTCAAGGTAATTAAAGGAAATGGTGAAATATGTGCGTCTCAGTTTAATGTTCTACCCTTACAGCCTCACGCTAGAATTGCCTATCATAGATAACATGGACACATATAAAAATACTTAGATACCAATTCCAGAATAGATATCTAATTTTATGCTTTGGTTGCCTAGCTAAGGATGAAACCCGAAATCAGCTGCGTAGAAATATGGTGAGTCGCGTGGGTTCATTTACATATAGTTCATTGCATTTTTATAAACTAACAAACAGGCGTACAATAGTGCCTATAGACATCATGGTAACCAACGCATAATAGAATTAATCGTACCTTTGATACTCCACTGATACGTTTCTATCTACAAAAAACACTTTCGAATACCTTATCAAAGTGCCTAACTTTACTACAACCTACAAACTGTTACATAGACGCGCTAAACCCTATTATTACGTGTCAAAAACTCTAAAGCACCCTGCTATGTAGTTTAGTACCTTAACGCTAAAATTAGCACACAAAGAAAAAAATTAATTGCGAAATTAAATAAATTTACTGGAGCGTGTCTAGTCTAGTTTATACTTTCTAGACTAGAAAAACTCTTCAGATAAAGATTCTTTGTCTTCGTTCAAGCAAGTTAACCCTGTTACACACTTACACAGTGACACAAAGATATGGTGAGCGATTATTATAATTTTATTAGTTTTTGCCCACGGCTTCGCCCGCATTTAAAAGAAAATAATATGACATACTAACATACATAAAACTGAAAATTCGTACCTTCATCGTTCCCGTGGGATTTCCAGGATTAAAACTATCCTATGTCCTTTCTCGGTTCCCAGACTATCTTTGTACAAAATTTCATTAAATTCGGTTCTGTGGTTTCTGCGTGAAGAAGAGACAACCAGAAAGACAGACAGACAGAGTTACTTTCGGATTTATAATATTAGTAAGTACTAGTAAGGAAGTAAGGATCAATGATAAATGTAAGTATGTAAGTGAATTAAAGAAAATAAAATTATCTTCTCTGTATACTATATAGCTACAATTAGTATGAAACATGTCATATCATTGTCACAATTTTTACAATTCCGTGATATTGTATTAAAATGTATGAATTCCGCGATAATATCAGTCTTAAAATAATGCAAAGTTTACCTTTAAAGAGTAAGAGTTACTAGAAATCAGCAACTTTTATGGATAAAGTAGTCAGCTACTTTATCTACTTTAACTACTTTCTGTAAATTAATTGCAACAAAAGTCACTCCTGGGAATTCAGAAGTATTGACGCTATCTTTCTAATTAGTGTTGCAGTTGTGGTGTAGAGCTGAGCCTTGTATTATATATCTTGCGATATCACTACACAGTAATTAGAAGAACTACTAATTTCGGCGAATTAACATTTAGTCTGCAAATTCAAATTGCTGTTTTAAGCAGACACGTATTTTTCACATATTTAAAAATGTATGTATGTAGGTTTATAGTTTTAGCTTTAGCTTAGCTTGTGATGACCTACAGACCTCATGTTGATTTATAAAATGCCTACAAAATCATTGATTTGAAAATTCTTCGAATGTGCCTACTGAGCTCCATTTTATGATTATTATTGTAAATTCGTAGTTAGACAAGATTTATCGTGAAAATAAAGCTTAGTTCAATTATTCGCTGTCTAGTCATTCTAATTAGGACTGATTTATAAAATTATTTTTTGATGAAGAGAAATTTCTTTTTTGAAACTTAAGACCTATGGGTAGTAACTATCGCACAGTAGATATCATCATCATCATCATCAACCCATTACTGTCCCACTGCTGGGCACGGGTCTCCTCTCAGAGTGAGAAGGATTAGGCCATAGTCCTCCGCGCTGGCCAAGTGAGTATTGGTAGACTTCACTTACCTTTGAAAACTTTTTTTTTGTGTACAGTAGATATATTTAGTTATAATTTTAACAACACTGTTTGTAACCTTACTTAAATTCTTTTTATCTGACTGCAGAGGGTAATAATTTTCGTGCATTACTTAGGTATGGCTTATTCTTTCGCTCATCCTAAAGCTCAAACGGCTTGACATAATATGAAGTATCGTAAGATTCGTCTAAATTGTCGAAGTGTCATAGGCTACATTACTTACCTTTTCAGAATCTTATTTTAAAGCATACTAGTTTTAATATTGCCTCTCTAAAAGCACAAGCTAACTTTAAAAATTATTAAGCTAATTTATACTTCGGAGCGCAGTACAGTAGTGTCATATAATTAGATTGTAGTAGGTAGGTACATACTACATACCTAAGTAACCTTAGTAACCTCAGTAGCACTATGTACTACATAGTGCTATGTTACTCCATAAAAAAAAATTGCACATAATTTGACAAACAACACGCACTCAAAATGTGTATTTTTACATCAAACCGTATACAGGTAACAAAGAAATAATGTTTTAGTGATTTCATCAATTGCTGTGATTGCAAACAAGTAATTTTGTTCATTTCTTTTAACGTCCTATTATGGTGTACCTAATTGTTGTGTGGAGTACACCTGTCTGTGCTCTACATCGAAAAATGTATCTAGAGGCATTATCGTAAGAACGAAAATTGAATGGACAGCGGTAAAAGGGTTAGTAACAATGAAAGTTTCGTGAATATCAACTTTATATTGTTAACATATGGGTGAAAATGTGTTCCGAGAGCTTAAGTACAACACTATAACCGTAAAACAAACATTAGATGGTGCAATCAAAATAAAATTATATTTATTTGAGTCGATGGTCATGAATTCGGTTCCGGCACTAATGGCCGCCCGGCAGGTGGCGTGAGGGGACAAAAAAATGAAAACAATAACAGTGTACTAGCTACTGAGGAATGGGTTCCGTATAATAAAATTTTAGTGTTCATTGAATAATTTTGATGTTATTTTTAACGACTGAGGAATTTGTAGTAGTTCTACCTAAAGTAACACTAGTCCCATAAAATATTCCAAAGTAGTTTTCAGTTTTTTTTTGTATAATCATATCCACAACATTATTGTTTGTGATTATTTGATATCAGTAATCCGCAATAAAAGGTAGAGAAAAAATACAGCATGATACATAACGACAAAAAACACTTCAGATTATGTAAGGAAAGTGGGCAAGCGATTCTCAACTTTTTATGGTGCGACTTATTTCTAAATAAATTTCAAACCTTAAAGCAATATTCATACACCAAATAAAAACGTTGTTTCATTTTATGTCGATTTTAAATAATTTTTATTAACTTATCGTCATCCATTTTGGAAATGAAAAAATCATATACAGATATTTCGTTTCACTTATCTGAATTGTATTATAAATACTTATAAATTTAAAATAATTTAGTTATTAAACTAATTAATAAACGGAACCCCATTAAAGGTGACGACTCACTGAGCGTCCGTTCGTCGTCAGCGACACCTGCGGTGCAAGTTTGTTTCAACTTGCATCATTACCGAAAACCAAAATACACTGTTTTTGGGAGATTCCTTCTCTGCGAACACGGTTATGTGACCAGAACAGGGAAGGTTTAGAAGTTCTGAATGATTTATGAATGACTGGCAATAATTTCCTTATAAAATCCCTTAGTTCTAAAAGTGTATTAAAATTTTGTTACAGATGTTTACTAAAGCTATTTTACTATATGTCACAAAGAAAAGTTATTATCGACTTAATACATCCGGGAGGGGTCTGGTTAAAATTTATTGATACATCAAATATTATGAGGCCGTATCTATATAATATTTACGCTTTTTTATATTACGCACTGCACTTTGATGTTGATTTTATATCCTAGTTATATTCTTATTAAAAAAATAAACTAAATGATTTATAATTACTAGAATAGGGTTTGATAAGTATTTCTTTTAATATTAAAGAAGCAAACTAGCATGCAGTCCATCTGATGGTAAGCGATTACTGCCGCCCATTGCCATATGTAATTAAACCTACTTAAATTATATAAGAATCCTGAGGTGCGTGACATATGCGTTGCAACTGAAGACTCAGTTGGAACGCCTCAGATAGGTGTGTCTACATTATTCTTCAAACAGGAACATAGCATCGCTGAACATAGCTGTTATTAGGCAGAAATAGGTGTGGCGGTGCTGCGTGCGGAGTCGAATCACAGTTAGTTCTACCACTTTTACCAAAAGTTTTACCAACTTGAGTCAACAGTTATACAGGGTAGCATGTGCGACTATCTTCAAATTCATTACTAGTAGGACATTCAGATAAGCTATATTCTCCTTTACTATTAAAAGTAAGTACAATGTTTCATATCCATCCCTGTATAACGTTTACAAAGTATTCAGCGTATGTGAAAAGATTTTAATGATTCATAAAAATCCACTTCAACTTCCACTTTCTTAAAGAGCGTTAACATTATTATACGAAATGCGCTTTATTAGATGCCAAATTGCAGCATTCGCGCCCTAACACTACATAAGCTCCCCTTTGACTCGGGCGAAAATTATGAGCTTAGGTTGCGTACTCTGCTGGGTAGAGAGCGATTTTCGACAATATAAACTAAATTTCAGAAAAAATATCAAAACAAAAACCCGACTGCTTCATATCTACGTTACTCCCAATTTTGACTCATTATCTTATAATTAATAGTATCATTAATCAATAATTAATAGAATCTTATAAAGAATAAGACATAATACATACATCATCATCAACCCATTACTGTCCCACTGCTGGGCACGGGTCTCCTCTCATAATGAGAAGGATTATGCCATAGTCTACCGCGCTGGCCAAGTGCGTATTGGTAGACTTGACTTGATTAGGCATTATTTTTTAAGAAATTGAAGTATTAGCTTGCTCTCTACCGGAAAGTAAAATGTCACAACTTTTAATAGATTTCTGTAATCCTTTCCAAATAAGATTGAAACACTATACTACCTTACAACCCTTCAAAAAGAACAGAGCACCACATAGTACTGCAGACGAACTTCAAATGATTTTTCCACCATGAGTAGATTGACTTCAACTTAGTAATACAATAAATATTAAATAACTCTTTTTAATGCTTTCATATCATGACATTTTCGATCTTATTATACTGCAAGGAAGTAGCTACAAAAAGCATTTAACAAACAGCTAAACTCTATTTCCTACAATATTTAAACTAAAGTACAAGTTAAATCCGAATAAAGTTTTATTCAATCCGAATTTGACTGCGAGCTTTACTTGATTTCCGCTCAGAAATTTAACGAGAACTCTCCCCAAATAATATTGCTCATAGCTGCACTCTAGGGACCAACTGGAAAACGCTAACAAGCCATTCATAGAGTTTTTCGATAAACAAGTTACAAGCTCCAAGAATCAACCCTCTAATGACTTACAATTATTTATAATTGGGTACTTAAGGTGTTTTGTGGCGCAAAATACCGCATAGCCCACGCTTATTTTGCATGCAAATCGAATTTGAAAACGCAAGTAATGATTGAATTGCAAATTTTTGATTCGAATGTAATGCTGTATTTTATCTTATTTACGTCAAACGTATAAATTTTAGATACATATCTTAGGAGTAAATCTTGTTATTTTCTTATCACTAAAGACTGAAATTTTATTCACATCACCTTGAAGATGGTTTGTCAGTAGTTCTTCTAAAATTGTAATACAACAATTCCTCGACTTATTATTTTATATATAGATTTATATTTGCGAAATATTGTTATCACTGCTATAATTTTATATGTACCCAGCTATCCTTTCCGGTAGGCGCGATTATTTAATCTCTATTATATTATATTAATGTCTTGATTGAGGTTGCAAAATATACTCGTATATAACAAAATCCTTTTTATTTGATATCCATATCTCATGGCTGCATGAAAAATAATTGTTACGTCATCTTGTTCACATACTGAGGGCTTATCACGAATATTTGCATTTTGTCTTGCTGTAATTAACCTTTCAATATGAGGAAAAATGTAAAATGGCTAACAAACACAAGTCGGTTGGGCCATCTACACCAGTTACATAACAGACTTCCTTCATTAAAAGTTGGTTGATCACGTGATAAAACCTTGGTAAACGCAATTACTTTACCGACGATTTATACTGCCAAATTACGGAGTCAACTCATTACAGGCAAGACTGAGGTGTCATATAAACAGTATGGGGTCGTTCCTGGCCAATATTAATTTGCAACTTGTTGATGATCCCACACCGTTCGTCGCGTCACGGCTCTCTCCGCACATTAATCACGTGACCCCGTCTCACCCTAGTGCAAAGATGAGAGAACGCTGGGTGAAGTGGAAAAATAGTGATGTATAATGTAAAATATGATCTTAGCTACAAATACAACACTGTGTTTACACTTTAAAAATTTAACTTGCTACTATAATATTATTTGATTGTTTTACATAAGAAGCAAAGGAGTTTTTTATTCAGCTGATTCTGTGGAGGTTTAGGTCTCCTTTGCATTTGAGGAGATGCCCATGCCCAGGAGTAGGACATTAAAATTAAGAAGATCAACGCCCAATAATGGGACAGAAAAGAGGCGTGTAGTTAAAATTTTCAGATAATGGATAATTATTTTGTTTTAATATTGAGTCATGGAACTTATGGGCACAAAACTTAAGTTTTAAGGTCAATTCAAAATAATATAATCTATCAATATGTTTTATATTGCGTTTTCGTAAGTATTCGTCAAATTTTACCAAATTCATTCTTGCACTTCTGTGTAGAAATTGTGTATCTGATACGCTTTGACCATGGGGTCTGCTACACCCTAAGGTGAGACGGCTTATTAGGGGAACTTAGAACTTTGGGGTCGCGTTTACGGAAACGTGGGGATACGAGTATGTTTACCTCGTGTGATACCTTAACATAAAACATCAGAACTTTTTAGCTATCTCTTTTACTTCTAGCGAATTAGAAAAGGAGGGTCCTCATGCGAAACTTTTGCCGTCTTTATTGCTTCTAGCGCGTTAGAGAAGGATAGTAGGATATTTAAGCACAAATAGCTGAATGTCAATAGCATATTGCTTCTAAGGGGAGATTACGATGTACGGTCTAAACTGCCTCAGGCTCAAGGGAAATACATTGCCTTCGAAACTGGGGTTGAGATGTCAATCGGGATTAAAATTCAAATGTCTGATGTCTATTCCAATTTGTCTAATGTGCCTAATGATATTTTTTATCCCCGGCATCCTGCAGGGAGCAATTTTAGGACCCTTTAGTTTAATATTTATGAAGCTATTTGTATTTTGTAAATTCAATATCATAGGTAACGTAACCGTTTAGGCTCCTTAAGTGTCTTTATAAATATTTAATGTAATTAACTACCATAGAACGGAAATAAATATTTACTAAACACTTCGTATTAGAAGTTACGACTTTTTCTAGAATGTCCGATTGATCTCGAAAATTTTCAGCCATTTAAATAAGGCTAAAAAAATTCTAATGTTTTTTCTATTATTTTTAACCAGAAAACTCCACTACCAGGAACAACAACAACATTTTATTTTATTTCGTTGAAAGAATCAAATGCATGGGACAAAAATATTTTATATAATTTTATAAATGTTCAATTACTTTTTATCAACACATCAACCATTGCGATATTACAGTTGTATCCCATATGAACGATTGCTTATAGCTATCAATAGGCAGGTAATTACGTTAGTCTCCCGAGACGATACGCTACGTCGCTCAAGACATGGGCCATTAGACCGAAAGCCAGACGTATTAATACCGGATCATTATTATTAATAAATCAGCGATGAGAGATAATTTTGCCACAACCGAAGCCGTATCAATTAATCTTCCGTTCAGCAACCAATCTGTCTTGATATAACGATATCGCTGTTTGTTTTCCTGAATGCAATGTTAATACGAATATGTTGTGATTTGTGCGTGAGTTTCATTGCTTTGGAGCGATAACTAGCTTATTAATTAAAAAAAAAAAATTGAAAGCTGTTTTTAATACTGTTATTATCAGGACAATTTATAGATAAAAATAATAAATTAACAGGTTAACTAATGTTTAAGCACGCTATAATTCAAAACAAAATGAACTTTTAAGTATATTAAACAATTTTCATAATGTAAAAGCTTACAAGAACATGAAAAATCTGCTGATACGAGTAGGAAGATTTCAGAATCACGTGGATCGGTTTTGCAAGAAATATTACTCGAAAATATCTAAGGCTTTGGTGAGTTGGCGTACTAAAGGGCACCTTATAGTAAATACTAAGGAATTTGTTACATCTTTTTGTAAAATCTTTTATTAACTTCATTTATAGTAATACACGTATAATACACAGTAATTTTTTGTTCTTTTGAATCTTGACCCACCGCTCTAAGCTGTTAAGCTCTGAATAAGTAAAACATTTATTCACGTTTAATTAATTCCCTTGCATAAAATAAATTTATCGCCAACTTATATATCATCCCCTCATAAAACATATAATTTACCCCAAAAGCAACCGCGCTGTTCATATGACACCCCTAGTTTAAAACTTGCTTTAATGAGGGTCTGAACAAGAAACAAGTTATGGCCTAAGTTTAAGCGACGTAAATTTTGCTTTGTAAATTTCGTGACAAAATGTAATTATAATTGTAGTGAAATGCAATATTTTAGTCGTATTTAATTTGTCAATTTTGTTGCTAGACTTTTCATACACTTCCGTATATCGGTCGGAGTGGCGCAGATTAGGGGAAGCCTATGTCCAGCAGCGGACTTTTAAAGGCTGATAAATAAATAGATTCCGTATATTGCCAAATCGTTCGTTATTATGTTCATCTCTCCGTCCGTCCGTTCATTTGTCTGTCTATATGAAAAAGACGCGGTATCCAAACGTACTTTTACTTAACTTTATTCATTTTTGATTGTGCTCGCTGTCTCTGAACTTTAAATTTCGTGTGATTGTAATTCAGACCAATACTTATTGGTATTAACTTCAATACAAGCAGCAGGGTAGTGCTGGGAATCATTAACAGATACTTTCCTCCACTTAGTAGTTGCACTGCGGCAAAGGATTGCGACTAAACACTAAGCTTACCATATTACTACGACGTCTGTCATCTATATATATATTATTATTGTCCAATATTAAATTATAATCTTATACATGTCTATGCTCTTCACATGCTATGATTTAGTACAAGATCGGCACAATAGAATCATAAATAATACCGTTATAGCCACTTGCAATTCGATCGTATCTAAGTAGCGTGTACCTAATCAAAACATACCCGCGTCTCACCTACTTATATCTATTCTCTTTTTTCACACACCTCGAGAACAATCTATGTAGATCTCGCTTTATAGTGAAACAATGTAGGCACGATAACATCGGAGGCGACGGTGGAGCAAAAACAAAACAAAACTGGTAGGAAATATGTGCTACTTGCTTGTTTTTGCCTGTATGGTTACAATATGTATTGTTATTTCTTGTGAGGTTATAGATTTACTGAAGTTGAATATACTCGTACGTTATTTTGTGTCCGGTCATATGTATTAACAGCATATTTTAAATGTAAAACGCTAGTATGTATAGAGTCTATCCGTCTAACTCACGATAAGAACCTGATATTGGCAAAATTGTTGCCGTGACCGGACTAAGTTGGAACGCCTCGGATAAGTATGTCTCCCTTTCCACACCCATCATACTAGAATGCAGCAGCGATGACAATGGTGCCGCCTGAGTCGATCCACAGAGCCACATAACTACATTGTAACTGTAAGTAAGATTAAAGTCTTACATGATCGGTCCTAGACTCCTTGCTACCTTGTGAACCAAGTTGTCTTCCTAGTAGTGTATGTGCCTTACCGCAAACTTCAAACCAGAACATAGAATACCGTTATAAGGTAGAAATACAATTACGGCCACTTCAAGATTATTTTCAACTCAAACTGCATTTCAATGCAAATGTGATGTTAGTTATGTATGCAATGGAGCATATAATTGTTATTACTTAATCCATGGACGTTTGTCGAAATGAGGCTTTCGCGGGCTCTAAGGCATTAGAGGCAATACAAAAAAACCTCGGCGTTTTAAAGAGTGTGCCTTCATCACGACATCCTGCGCCATAAAACATTCGCTTACATAATGAACAGTAATTTATTCAGACGGGGAAATATCTATCTTGGACCTAAACGTAGGTAGATAGGTTACGCTCGTTATGAGTGGATTTGAAAATGCACTGACGATAAATGCTAACATTAATTTGTAAGAACATCCTCACACTCCAAATGCATATACCGTCTCCGTTCCGTCGTGGGTAAAAATCACCAACGGATTACTTTTTGCTAATATTTTACTTATGGAATACTTAAACTTAATTGGAATAATCTTACTTTTAAAATTTAAAATACAAAAGACACACACGCAAAACCTTAAACCCTATATTGTATTCGTTTCGTTATAATGCATTCTACTTGATTACGCAATTCCATATTTTCAAGTTTGCTTTAAATTAAAATCGCAGTGAAATTATAATATTATATTTATTTAGAGTCCTACTACTATTAGTAGCATAATGTGAAATTAGCTACTTTATAGTACAAGCCTTAAATATCGTTAACAAACAGGTGACATACAAACTAATCCTCAACAACAAGCAGACTGTGGCTATAGTTTTACTTTCAATTTTTTTTTTTATAATATAGGAGTAGCAGACGAGCATGCAGTCCACTTGATGGTAAGTGGCTATTGCCGCCCATGGACATACAGATGTCCATGGCCGGCAGTAGCCACTTAATCAATCAAATTAGGTAATCAACCCCAGATGGGATTAGATATTCCTACCTGAGGTCGGCCACATATGCGCCGCTACCCCTGAGGACTAAGCTGGAACGCCTCGGAAAAGTATGTCTCCCTTACCACACCCTTCAAAACGGAACACAGCAGCGCTTAACACTGCTGTTATTGGGCAGAAATAGGTGTGGCGATGGTGCCGCCGGAGACGAACCACAAAGGGTTCTATACCACTTTCAAAATTCACTATATAGATTTGTCTCTTATTACAAAATCATCGTAACTTCAATTGTAATTTCATTGTCTAGTGGCACGAGTAACATCGCATTCGTAGACCACACAGACACTATGGCACTAAGTTATTCAAGCAGCAACTGCCTATTATCATATTGTACCGGAAAACTATATTTTTCATTTTCCATAATATTCACTTTTCTCTTTTACGTTTTGCGGAACAGTACCCTTACCATGAGTTTTTACGTTTTGACAAATATGACTGTTTTGGTATTTGCTTACGTATTGCCCATACAATTTCCAATCAGCGCCCCTAGCGGATTGTGTCAGAACTATAGTGTCAGTAACGTAACATTAAATGTCTAAATTGACAAAATGGCGCTTTATGTTTTGTCTCTCTATATTGCGAACATGTGAGGCAGACAAAAAGACTAGAGCACTTACTTATTGTTACGTTTACTCAGTCTACTAAAGCAAACGGAATAAGAATAATGGATTGAGTAAACGTAACGTAAAATTGTGGGATGTTTTGAAAACTCATGGTAAGGGTACAGAACGTTTTTCGTCGATGAATAACAGAAATTACAAAATAAAAATCAAGAAACGGTAAACATTTTCTAAGGTGGTAGAACTATTTATGATTCGACTCCGGTAACACCACCGCCACACCTATTTCTACGTGTTACGCGCTGTTACGGGTGTGGTAAGGGAGATATACTTTTCTGAGGAGTTCCAGATAAATTCTCAAGTGTAGCGGCGCATCTGTGGCCAACCTCATGTAGGAATCTAATCCTGTCTGGGGTTGATTACAAATTCCCATGAGCAGCAGTAGACACTTCCCATTAAGTGGACTGCTCGTCTGCCACTCCTATATTATAAAAAACACAGTAATTAAAGCAGAACCTGATAAGAAGTCACTGCCAGTAAGGGATATCTGTAACCAGTAGGACTACCATGAGTTTACAAAAGTATTACTCGCTAGCGACTGCGTAAAATAAATGTATGAATAATTGTACAGCGCCTCTGGTGGTTACTCGTAGAACTAAAATCCGTAGTGACGTAACTCGATACGTAAAAAACCTATCGAAATCAAATCGCTAGCGAATGTCATTATGATCTATTGCCATACAAATTCGGTCCCATGAGTCATTAATTTGACAGACGTTGTCAAGAAATACCGTAACGATAGTAGTTATGTTATTCACTAGCAAAATGACAATAGTTTTCTATTTACCATTTCTATAGTGGCGTTTCTATGCCAACTCATGGTAATGCTATAGCTCCATATTAATAGACTATTGGTTTTACCTGAAGCTGATCACATATGTGTCGGTACTTCTGAGCCGACGTCCTTGCCATTTCAAGGAAACGGTGTGGCGGTGGTAATACCTTCTCGATATATTATATTTGTTAGACCACATTAAATATGTATGTTTGCTCTCAATCTAGAAGATGGCTGCGTTTAATACTACCGTTATTAGACATAAATAAGGGTGATGGTAAAGTGGATTTATAAGCAAAATACAACTATATGTAAAATAAACAGTAAAAACTGTCAGTATTGATAGTAACCATATTCACGTTACATAATATTAATTAAACTTTAATTAATTGCTATTTGAAGTTTACCGACATTAGTCGCGCAAAGTAATAACATATTAATTACACGCATTGTGACGCAATAATAAAGTTCTGGCATTTTGTGCAAACAAACGAACAGACGTATAGAACAGATTTCAATTATTTTCATTAATTACCAGATGTACGTCATTACAATTGATGTATGAAATTGAATTCTAAAAATTATATTGTTCGTGTCCACAAATGTTTGTGAATAGGTCAGAAGCAATATTAACTGAAATTTGTTCGAAATATTTGGTTTTGTGATATACGGTTGACATTTTCTGCCTGTGAGAGTAGACTATGCTAATTTATGCCGGTTCATCTCCGGAAGCCCCACCACCGCACATATTTCTGCCCAATAAGAACACTGTTGAGCGCTGCTGTTTTGGTTTGAAGTATGTGGTAAGGGAGACATACTTATCCTACTTATCCTCAGGGGTAGTTGGGTACGAGTAGGTAGGTATGTAATCCAATCTGGGGTTAATTATTTGCCATCAGTTGGGCTACATGCTCTTATATCATATATATAAAATTATCGTGTCACAATGTTAGTTACCGTACTCCTCCGAAACGTTTTTACCGATTTTCACCATATTTTATACCCCTTTTTCATACCCCTAAGTTATAAGGGTTGTTCACCCTTAACATTTTTTTTATTTATATGGGTTGCCACACCGTTTGCCGGTTCAGCTAGTAATAAATAAATATAATATTCATTAATTAAAATTATTTGTTCTAAATTACGAACAAAATGAAACGCATTTGCCAAATGAAACCAAAATATTGTCAAACTATATTCGCATACTATTTCCATGATAAAGTGCAATACAAAGTACGACTGGCAACCTTAACTGACCTACACGTCCTATCCCTAACATGCTGGCAATGTTACCATGTCACATGTTATTACCGTTCACTTCCGAACTAAAGTGCTCTGGAATATGCAGCGTATTTGCATTACATTACTGCACCACTTGCATTCGTTTAAAAAGCGTAGTGCAGTTACGTTACGTTTTCATATCTTATTCATTATAATATTTAAGGGCAAATGATTCCTTATAGCAGCCTTATGCTTTAGGTATTTTTTAGCCTTTGGTTAAACTAATTGAATAGAGGGTGGTATATAAATAAATATCACTGCAATGATGATTCCGTACTATTTTTCGTACAATTTCTATTTTCCATTTCCATACAACCATATTTTTAATCCAGATGGATATGAAGTTACATATTAAACTATTTACAATATTAACCTAATAAAAATACAAAAATGATATATAAAACAGGTAGGATACTTATGAAAAAAATAATTAAATAGGCTTCATCCAAATTGCTGTCCTTTGAAAGAGTCCCCAAAACGCTGGCGACTTTACCTCGTTAAACAGCTAAGCTAATTCTTTGCCCGAGGTAAGTGCCAGCCCTTTGGTCTTGGGTGCTCTCGATCAAACGCCTTGAAAGGTGTTTAAAAAAGATATGTAGTGAAATCTGTAAGTCCAACTCTAAAATATACCCCGAAGCTTACTCTAAGACAAGTAAATACCTAATTATATACATACAAAACTGTTCAACAAATATTATGTTTCCTAGTTTATATTAAAACATGTCGCTCGTTACAAAACACTCGCAATCTAAAGTGTGCCGGAGTATGCAGCCATATTATTTGCATGTCATTACCGCACCACTACGATGTTTATTATATTACATTTACTGTATAATGTAAATTTAACCCGCAATGTAAATGCAAACTTAAAATGTATCGTTTTGTAAATAAACTCTGTTATGTAGTCGCTTTAGTCCCCTTTGTTCTGTTAAAACGTATTTATTTTAAAATGTAATTACTTACATTTAGGTTTGGTTTATTCATTAAATTGGTTCTAGTTATTCTAGTTAGAGTAATACTGTTGAGAAAAATTAAATGTGCTGTTAATATATATGGTAAGCTTTGATCTTTTATTAACTATTTAATATTTAAACAAATAAAAAATTAAAAATATGTACAAAAATAACGTCTGAGTACTTTTTTGTATTAAGGTCTTTTGAATGATTGAAAACAATGAAAATATTTTATGATGCGTGAACCAGATGGTACTCGCATGTATAATATTTGGCAACAAAGCCTTTTATAGATATTATATCTGCAATAACACATAATACTCGTATTGATATACAATTTTTGTATAAAAAATGAAAAATGGAAACCTAATATAGCAGATATTCGGCTATCAGAATTATCAATCACATAACATTTTATCTGCATAAAGCAACTTCGTCAGATCGCGCAAAACGCAATCATAATACGAGAGCATTTCAATCGGAATGATCCCTATAGAAAAATGTCTTCTGTGCTTGTAACTGCGATATTGGATTTAGATTCGAATTTATCGGAATCGCTTCGGCGGTGTCAAAGCGCTCGTCTGACGATATCAAAAAATTATATCAGAACTTTATCGACAAAGCACCGGCCTAGAGCGCGGTTCCATTGTCGTGGTTTATATTGGTGACGTTCTATTTATATCATTTAAAAAAGTACATTTTGACATTAGTGCTGTTACCACCCCATGCATACTATTTTCTCTATTTTCAATTTAACAATATTTCAACAATTTCATTACTTGGATCTGAGAAGTTAGTAACACAACCTGATGTCTAAAATATGCATATACTTAACTCTCTTCTGTTAAGTGTTTACTGTAACCTAAAAATAATAATATTTAATGTCAAGAAACACATAAGGAAATAATTATTTGGCAACGCTTTTATCGACTCCCAAATCGACAAACGCAACGATTATTTTATCGCTCTAGTAATCTACTGGCAGTAGAATACGGCCACGTAGCAGTATTGCTCTGCGTCAAAGACAAATTGCATTCGAGTGTAGTTCCCGTAATGCACCGACGTTTCCTGTCACTGGTGTTAGTTGTAAACAGTGCAGGAGACACTATCTGCAACTACTAATTTACGATCGGAATAGATAGGTACCAAAGATAGATGCTATGCACTAGGACGGAACTGTTCATGCTTTCAGCAGATTGTATGATTCTTCCTTATACAAAGGATCAGGGCCGGATTTAGAGGTCTAGAGGCCTTGGGGCAACAAACGAGTGGAGGCCCCCTGGCCCCAAATTATTTTCCGAATAAAATGAACAATTTTTTCTGTTGAGTTTTTCAATAAATATTTTATTGTGAAACGCAGGTTCTTCTAATATTCAAGTTTGTACAAAGAACTGTACATTTGTCTATATACGGTAGGTCTATATATATTTTCTGCCTAATAATAGCAGTGTTAAATGCTATTGTGTTCTGATTTGAAGAGTGTGGTAAGGAAGACATACTTTTCCGAGGCGTTCCAGCTTAATCCACAGCGGTAAGAATGCATCCGTGTCCGACCTCAGGAACCTCTTCTAACTGAGATTGATTACAGATGTCCATGGGCGGCAATAGCCACTTATCATCGGGTGGACTACATGCTCGTCTGCTACTGCTATATCATAAAAATTTAAGTAAATAAAAAGTACCTCGTCTACAAAAATCTCGTATCCCTTACAATGGAAACGCACTCCCGGCTTCAGCGGCAGGGGTGATGCAAAACGTCATAGCACGGCCTAACGTTATTTCACGCCTTGTATGTCACGCATGCATATTTCATTGTAGTTCACAACAAGGGATTTCGTCGTGGGAAATCAAACGTGTGGGGGAGGTGCATGATGCAAATTAAAGTAGGGTTAGGTGTGCAAGATTGTTGATGGGAACTTAGTGTCTTTAGACGTAATGCGAAATGTTTCAGTATATTTGATGTTAAATGATCAGCGTGACCCAATTCTAATAGGACAAGAAGCTTTTAATAAACATGCATACAGTCCATTTGATGGTAAGTGGTTACTGCCGCTCATGGACATCAATCACCTTCACATGATACAGATGTTCTACTTGAAGTCAATTTTAGATGCTTTGTCATTCTTGAGGACGAATATGGTCACATTCCGCCAGCCGGCATACATACTTTTCCACCGAGACGCAAGAAATGTTAGAATTTTATATATAAGGTTATATATAAAATTCTCGTGTCTCGATAGTTACCGTACTCCTCCGAAATGGCTTTACCGATATATACCATATTTTATATGCATATTCAGCAGGTCAGAGAATCGGCTACTACCTATTTTTCATACCCCTAAGTGATAAGGGTTGTTTACCCTTAACATTTTTTTATTTATATGGCAACACAACGTTTGCCGGGTCAGCTAGTATTATATAAAACACGGTACCTACCAGTCTAGTTCTACCAACTTAATGTTACTTTTTATTATAAATCGCCAATTATTCCACAGTACATTGAACATAGCATTGTCTCTAAGCTGTTTAATGCGACCTAATCCAATCGTATCAGCGATTAATTACCCGGATGCTGATGTGCTAATCTATGATAGCTGAGTTATGCTTCAGTTGATAAGTACTCTATGTCGAAACACGTGAGGATCTATGACATAGACTTGTCGATATTTTAGTATACATAGATACTTTCAGAGAGTGTGGATATTATCTTGTAGCTACTATCTGCAGTAGTGGTACTGATATATCGTAAAGATGCCACGGAGACATTTCTACATTATATTTTTACGTTATTCTTGCATTTATGTATAAAATTGCATTTAATTTAGTATCTTATATTGAATTTAAGTATTTCCCACGTGCCTACGTGGAGGTGTGCGTACGTATAGTAGGTACTGGTTGCTTTACGACGAATGTTTATTAATTCATCTTATTTTATATATTGGTGGTAGAACCCTTTGTGGTTCGACTCCGGCGGCACCACCGTCACACCTATTTCTGCCTAATAACAGCAGTGTTAAGCGCTGCTGTGTTCCGTTTTGAAGGGTGTGGTAAGGGAGACATACTTTTCCGAGGCATTCCATCTTAGTCCTCAGGGGTAGCGGCGCATCTGTGGCCGACCTTAGGTAGGAATATCTAACCCTATCTGGGGTTGATCACAGATGTCCATAGGCGTCTGTTACTCCTATATTATTAAAAAACAAACAGTATACTTGTCAAATGTTCATTTAAAATTTTCGAATATATTGAATGCCTACTGCATTTTGCGTTAATACAGTATCAATGCTAATCTGCATTGTAATTAACTCTATGGTATTGTGCTATTCTATGACAGACTACTGAGTATTCTCTCGCCCATTAATCATTATATCATAAATCGAAATTTGATAACCAACAAATTCAGACACAAAATCGTGTCTGCTATGCTCCCATTTAAGACATAAATCTCTTCATGTTTACTTCTTTACCAGGCACCCTTCAACAAATATGGAACACGTGTTAAGCGTACCCGAAAACTGTCAATTACCGCCAAAATTGTGTGACACTGGTCTCAAGTAAGTCCACGGTAACTGTTTGGCAGTGGTCATTCCCTTACATCCAAATGAGCATAAATCTCGGTAAGTGACGTTGAAAGATGCTGAATTATTTTGAATATTGCTAAGGGTATGGAAATGAGGCTATTATGTCGATATTTTTAAAGTCCAGTTATGCAATAATAAATTCTTAGAAATCCGCCGCTGCTTACGCATTATAGTTCATTTATAGCCACGGAAATCGTATGTGGCTAAACAAATTCATAGTGTTTTGTAAAATATGTGTGAACGTATACTTTCTGTAATACTATCGTGTCATGTCGGCCAAAATATTACTCGTATATAGAGATGTCTGTATGGGTTATTTTTAGGTAATCCTATTATTGTATATATTAGCTATCGTATATTATGATACCATACCTATTATTGGATATTAGTCACATATTAGTGAACCGATCACTATTAGCTACTCAATGTAATATTGATACCTGCGTAGGTAATATTATCTACAATAATTAATTTGAAATACAAGATCTCGAGAATATGCACGATATTAATCACCTAGGTATGCCTATTACAGAAGTAAACCGGTGAAGGTGATTAAATTTTCCGTCATGCTTCAACAGACTTAGTTGTTTTCAGGCGCACGTTTGTGTGAGTGTGCCGTTTCAAACGCTTGTAGGGAATTTCCATACTGGTCCATATTTCTACTGTGGCCGCTCGGCGAGTGAATGAAAGGAGATGACCGCGGCCGGCAAATCATATTGTCATAACGAGGCGACTCGCCTGCTCGCCTTGCTATTACGCGTCGCTATTATTTGACTAATACTTGGTAACCTATTACTCTATATTCGCCTATCCTAATATGAATATACATGGCGTGTATTATAATACTTGTACCTATTACTAATATATTAGTCACACCTCTACTCGTATATAGAAAAATGTGATGTTTTCGGACATGACACGTTTAATTATTGTAGATATAAATGGGGCCTTACTAGAAAAAATATCACCTTTATAATTCACTAACTTATGACTGCTTCGAATTCATACGTTACGTTAGTTATGGTCATTACTTTTGGTCAGTCTTAATTATAACCAGCTCCTACGAGATGTGTAGGTACTTCGATGTTATTTAGACCTTCAAGGTAAAAGAAAGCTTTAATACTCTCTTCTTCACATTAATCTTTTTTGCGTAGAAGTGAGTATAGCTATTCCACAGATTCGTGAATATCTATGACCTACTTTATACAGATGTTTTTACTAACCTACATACAAAATCATGGTCAAATTACACCTTAACTCCAGGTCGGTCCTAGGAACGTTGTTTTGAAGATTCCTTTGTTGCATACAGTTCAAAATTCTCTTGTTCGAACTCCCGACTCCCAGTTAGAACTTGTACTCAGTTTGTGAAATGGTTATTTCGCCGGTTTCCTAGTGCTATGTCTTTATATGGCGGTCGACAAAAGTTGTATTTGTGTCCTATTGGCCCTCGATATTCTGTAGAAGTCACGGTCTTGTGGGAATAAATGTCTACATCCAACAATGTTACTGTCTGTATGTTTATAAAGTGGAATTTCAATAGCTGTGAATTGAAATATCTAACTATATTACCTGTTAAGGACACATTCAGATAAATGTAATATATTTATATAGCACTTAATGATCATGATATAAAAGTACCTCGAATTAATAGAAAAATACCCATGTTACATTCGAAAAAAAACGATGCCACATTCTTTCAGTCAATATGTATAGTGAAAGCTTCAGAAAAATGGTGTTATAATGTCTTACTTTTATGAGATTAAAGCCATAATGACTAGCTACCTATGAGAAGTTAAAATGTGTTTATTGAGATAATTAGATGAACAGTCAAAAGCGGTGACTACGACAACCTCCACCAGGGGATATGCAGGGCTCTTTGTCCAATATGTCCATCAGTAAAGTTCTATATATGTATTTAGAATACACTAAACATAAGAAAATATACTCTGAGTTGTTTGAATTCTATTTCTCTAATTCCCTTCGTGTTTTTTGGCCGTTAGTACGTAGAATATGGTCAAAACAACAGTAGTTTCCAGTAGAAACATTCAATTCCGTGTTTATTTTCAAGAAATGCCATAATTTTACGTTGCAAATGATCTCCTTATTTCCAATCTAAGTTTGTTCCAGTCTCGTATCAGTTTCGAACACGCGAGCGAATAAAATCATGTGTTATTGAATCGAGATAAAAATCGGCTTGCCCCCGTTCAAGCGGGTAACTTTTCTTTAATAAAACTTTATTTGGTTACAGATCCGAGGGCACGGAGGTAGAAGCTTATTTGAAAGCCTTCGTTTCGTAACTTCAATAATATTATACTCGGCTTCGGAAACTTTTTTCAGCTATCGGCGGAAATTTGATCGCGCGGAGTTATATAAAGTAAGATAGCTTCGGAATCGCAACGATTAATTTGTTTTCCATTCTGCGACACTTTTGAGACTTTTAGTTGCATTTTTCGTTAAATTATACTGCATTCCATTCTTTTATATTTCCAACATATTCTGGACGCAACTTCCACGTAATCGGTAATAATTTTCATGAAAAATAATATTTTGCTATTTGTAACAAATCTGTCACGGGTAATGTAATTTTATATTCATGCGCACAGTTAAAATAAAGGGAAAATAAGTAAATTGATATCCAATTTTTCTTCATGTAGTATTTATTCATTTTCTTCCATTCACCCTGTAATTCATGATTAATGGAACTCTCATTTGCTTTGCAAATGATCCGAACGCACTTGCGTAGCTTATGCATGGCCCATCTCTTAGTTAATTCACGTTCACGAACTATGTAAAATTAGTAACATGTAAAAAGAGCGTGTAGAGCTGACACCAAGTGAGCATAATGTCTTGGTACTATTTTATGTGAGGATTGACGATTACGATCCTTCATCCATCCATCCATCAACCTTTACTAGTCCACTGCTGGACATAGGCCTCCCCTAGTCCGCGCCACTCCGACCGGTCTTGGGCCGTCTGCATCCAGTGGTTACCCGCCGTCCGCTTCAGGTCGTCAGTCCACCTGGTCGGGGGGCGTCCTGTACTCCTTTTGCCGAGACGTGGTCTCCATTCGAGGACCTTCCGACCCCACCGGTTATCGGTCCTACGAACTATGTGGCCAGCTCATTGCCACTTCAGCTTGCTTATTTTGAGAGCTATGTTACCGAACTTTAGTTCGCCTACGGATTTCCTCGTTACGAATTCTGTCGCGTAGGGAAATACCGAGCATAGCTCTCCATAGCTCTCCATAGCTCGCTGAGCGACTTTGAGTCTTCGTATAAGGCTCACAGTGAAAGACCAAGTCTCGGCACCGTACGTCATCACTGGCAACACACACTGCTCGAACATCTTCGACTTCAGGCTCTGATGATCCTTCATCATCAACCCATTATTGTCCCACTGCTGGGCACGGGTCTCCTCTCAGAATGAGAAGGATTAGGCCATAGTCCAACGCGCTGGCCAAGTGCGTATTGGTAGACTTCACATACCTTTGAGATTTCTTTTTTTTAATATAAGTCTCTCAGGTTGCAGGTTTCCTTACAATGTTTTCCCTCACCGTTTAGCAAGTGATAATTAATTTCTAATACGCACATAACTTTGAAAAATCAGAGGTGCCTGGGATTTGAACCTCGGTCCCCTCCATTGAGAGGCCGAGTTTCTTATCCACTAGGCTATCACTGCCTTCCTTACGATCCTTGCAGACTTACAATGCCGGTATTTTGTAGACTCGATATTTTTCAATACGTATTATCGAGTGTTTTTAGTTTCACTGCGTGTAGTTCCCAGTTTTCTTTTGTAGTATGAAGATATTTGTATCCATTATGAAATTAATACTCTGCATGTTATCCCAGATTACTTTTTATTATCACAATAAAAGTTAAGGACTTTTGTTACCCTAAACAAAATAGACTTCGTTGAAACGCCACGTGAAGTATATCCAACCAAACTACGTGTGTTACTACTACAGCAGAACCATCGTCTACATACGAATCTACATACATAAAATTTAATTCAACGTCACATAAATATCAATTACTGATCTCATTTTTTCCAAACAGTACCCTTACCATGAGTTTTCAAAACAGCCCACACTTTTACGTTACGTTTACTCAATCCATTATTCTGTTCCGTTTGCTTCAGTAGACTGAGAAAACGTAACAATAAGTTAGTGCTGAAGTCTTTTTGTCTGACTCACATGATCGCTAAAAAGAGAGACAAAACATAAAGCACCATTTTGTCAATTTAGACATTTAATGTTACGTTACTGACACTATAGTTCTGATACAATCCGCCAGGGGCGCCGATTGGAATTTGCATGGGGAAATACGTAAGCAAATACCAAAACAGTCATATTTGTCAAAACTTAAAAACTCATGGTAAGGGTACAGTACATACCTACATTACGCAAATTCGATGCTCGGACGGACGATGCGTTCAACCCTTTACAGTTTGTGAAATCGCTGCGAAAACAACCGAATACAGCTGACGCTTCTCCCACAAGATTTACGCTTATGTTCATTCGATTCTCGTATAATGATATTGTTTATCGCGTATCATGTTCACTTGTCGGTCAATAATGTGTTTCGATTTGATATTTTTAAACGATGTGCGCTTCACGCCTCATTACAGTAAGCTACTCTTATAATTTTAAAGGTGGTAGAACCCTTTGTGGTTCGACTCCGGCGGCACCACCGCCACACCTATTTCTACCTAATAACAGCAGTGTTAATCGCTGCTGTGTTCCGGTTTGAAGGGTGTGGTAAGGGAGACAGACTTTTCCGAGGCGTTCCAGCTTAGTCCTCAGGGGTAGCGGCGCATCTGTGGCCGACCTCAGGTAGGAATATCTAATCCTATCTGGGGTTGATTACAGATGTCCATGGGCGGTAGTAGCCACTTACCATCAGGTGGACTGCATGCTCGTCTGCTACTCTTATATTATAAAAAAAAAAAAAAAAAAAAAAAAAAAAATAATGGAATACAGCAGTTTTAATAAAGATATTGGTTTTTTTAGATTTATTTTTTACAACAAAATTCAGTGTTTTCAGTCTAAAGGTTTTCTAATATTAGCCTCAAATCACATAGCGCGATGATTTGAAATGGTTAGTTGCATTGTTAGTAATATAATTACCATTTCCCGAGTGCCTCAATCATTACTTTTTATGATTTTCTAAAGTTTTCCAATTTTTTATTACCTCAAACTGTGGTAGTCAGAGTGTAAAGTAGTAAGATGGTATAGAATAAGAAATAATTACAAGAAATAAAGCGAAAATAAATTGGTTATTATTTAAACTTTATATCCTGTCTAAGCTTGGATGTAGAAGTACTAGTGAACTATTAAAAGTAGTAGTGTACTAGTGTACACCATTTCACAGTTAACAAATCAAAGCCCGTTCAGAATCAGAATCAGAATCGCTAAATGTTCCGATAATGTAGCGCATTCACGCCGCGGGCATTTGATAAATGTGGCCTTTAATGACGTTACAATTATGCTTCCATTTTTGTATTAATTTGTAAATGTTTTGTACTAAAGTGTTATAAATTATTGTTTATTTTCTTTTGTTCATAATATTATATCAGTTTAACATAAAAACATATAATAGTAACTAGATATTTTTTACTATAACAGAACATATGACTGTGTAATAATATAGCCTATGCCACTCCCACAATTTAGATGACTCTTACGAGTTGTTAGACTCCCTTAATATGATAATAACTGTCAAGTCGTTTGGATTGTGGGACATGTCGAAGAATCAGTCATACATTTGTACATACTGCGAATACACTCGAAAAGCATTACCCCCCACAAATTTAAACTGTTTATTTCCTTCCGGTAAGAGGGAATCTTCTTAAGATATTCTGCAAGTTTATTCACGTAGCGACGTCATAAATACCCCTACCTATAATCAAATAGATATTGCTACCTTAATCAATAACTTTTTGACTGCTCTAGACAATGACATTTATACTAGGATAAACAAGGCTAGACAGAATTAATGTATTGAAAGTACATCAATCCAATAGTTTAATTTAATTTCAAAATGAACTCTCGCTCAGATAAACAAATAACAAGCACCGAATTCATGGCGTGGTTGGTTAATTTGCATTAATTGGCATAGTCGTGCTATGATAATTAAGTTTTTTTTTCAAGGTGGTGGATCTATTTGTTGTCTGTCTCCGCATATCACCGCCATACCCATTTCTAACATAATAACAGCGGTGTTTAACGCTGCTATCCAAGTTATCCTGTTATCCGAGGCATTACAACTTAGTTCTCAGGGTGCAGTAATGCATCTACGGATTCTAATCTTTTCTGAGATTGATTGCTGAATCCAGGAATCCTTGGAAGTAGTGGCTATAAGCTCGTAAAATGCTTTATAAAATAAAAAATATATTCTTCCACTTACTCGTAATTAGTTAACTAGAACCTCTTTGCAACGTTTATAAATTCAAAATAAAAAATATAAGTAACGTATGTAAATAACTAAGACAAGAAGGGTGGGTTGTACCATATCACTATAACCGTTACAAAAGCCTAACGAGCTGTCAAACCTATGGGCAAACCATTCATGGGTTTCACAATTTTACGGTTAACATGACGTCATAACTAACACATAATGTTAACCGATTGAATTCGGCCGATTAAACTACCTGTACTTCCGTATCTGCCAACGTCGACAAAAATCGTAGTGAAATTGACCAATAAATGATAAATAACTTTATTGTTACATCGCTAATAGTCAATATACTATTCGAAATAATATTCGAGTAGTTAACTTTAACGCAAATTAAGCCAACGTTGCAACTCACCCTAAGTATCTTACCTTATTACAAGCAGATATAAGGTACTTACATACTAACCGCATTCCAAAACAAAGGCCGATCCGCGATGCTCAGATAATGTGCATACGAGTAACAAGCACGCATTCAGCGCGGTTTGTTGATAAATGTGCGTTAATTGACGTAACAATTGTGCTTCGATTTTCGCGTTCATTTGCAAATATTTACCATGCAAGTTTGTCTGCACTATGCACTCTGTTGGTAGTTTGAACACGTCTGCTTTGTAAATACTTTTCTAGTTTAACTATCGTGGATAGTGGTTTTGCTCGTTTGCTTCGTTAAGATTAGTTGTTAGAACATTACAATCTTTTATCATTTATTATAGATAGGTAGATCATCAGCAACCCGTTACTGTCCCACTGCTGGGCACGGGTCTCCGATCAGAATGAGAAGGATTAGACCATAGTCCACCGCGCTGGCCAAGTGCGTATTGGTAGACTTCACGTACTTTTGAGTATTTTTTTCTCAGGTTGCAGGTTTCCTCACGATGTTTTCCTTCAATGTTTAGCAAGTGATAATTAATTTCTAATACGCACATAACTTTGAAAAATCAGAGGCGGGCCTGGGATTTGAACCTTGGAACCCTCGATCGAGAGGCCGAGTTTTATAACCACTAGGCTATCACTGCCTTAGATAGGTAGATCGATACTCATAAACTATTACTTACGTGTATTTCTTGGTTGTATTATCTCCCTCATGTAGGACTCTAATCGTATCGGAGGTTGATTACAGATGTCTATGAGTGGCAGTACTTACTCTGTAGCCATCAGGTGAACTGCATACTCATGCGTTACTTTTATACTATTAAAAAAACAACGGGTTGCACTCCGGGAGTGCCGGCAGAAGTGGAAACTTTCGAAGCCTAACCTGGATAATAAAATACAATAAATAATAAAATGGACTTATTTTTTCTATGCTGACACCGGATGACATCTTGACTTTTGCAGTTTGCTTTGCCGTCTTACGAATTTCCGATCAGGACACTTGATCCTGACACGAGTTTAACATTTTCTACCTATTACAAAAAGTGCACAACGCCGCTAAAGAAGATTTCACTTCAAAAAAGTTTTGTATTCGTCTTTGCATGTGATATCTATAAAACAAAGAATCGTATACATATAATACTTTATTTAATAATTTAAAATTCGTTAAAAAACAAAACGTATTATACGTATACGTAAAATAGAACTATGTTTCTATACAGATAGACATGATCGGGAATACATTTCTGAAAACAAGCACCTCATTACCGGTAACAGGGAAGGAATTATTGAACAAGTCGAACTCCACAATGCAATATTACTCGATTTTATCTGCACACGGAATGTTCTCATGTTCTAATAGGTATTCTAACGGCTCTTTAATCGTGACCGAAGTTTGAACGGAACGACATAAGTTAGTAAATACTATTATTTTCATATTACCACGGATTAGTGGGAACTTTACACGATACGTAATTAGGAAGCGCTTGAAAATTGTGGAGATTAAAATTGCATTTTCAAACGTACATTGATCATTCGTGTGGGTAACATAAATAAATTATTAATTTTTATATTACTGATTCCTAATTTTATTCAAGGATTATATGATTTGAATAACTTAATTTTTGCATCGCTACACAAAACTATTTTTGAGGATTAATTTTACACAACAATATGTATGGTATTTAATTATTTTTGGGGTATCTTACAAAATATCTATCAACCTACCTTACCTATATCTTATAAAAAATATCTTACAAGAATATCTCACAAAATTGTCACCTGAAGGCATATGATTTAGATATACGTATTTACAATTGGTAATATATTACTTATAATGTTAGAGTGACTGTTTATTTACTACCGATAATTATTTATTTATTACAAATAATGTCTCTATTCCACAAACCTTAACACTATAACAAGCGGAAATGCCCACAATTGGGTAACATTTGAATATCACTCCACTATAAAGCATTATGGGACGACATTAAATGAACAATACGGCGTGATTAGTGCCACAACGGACTGCCATGCCGATTTCAGAGCGACAATCGGTGGGGTCCGCGCAAACGTGCCAGGATCTAACGTGACGTGGCGATGGTGCAAGGTATGAGCGGAGGCGGGTAGGAGTTAAATAAATAACGTTATTTAAAGAAATAATAAATAAAAGTAAAAGGAAAATAGTAGGATGAAGGATTTATAGGATAATATAAACGAACTTGCAGGATTAATCACGATATATTACTTGGAATCTGTACACTACATTATACATACACTTGACAGACAGACTGATCAAATCAAAGAGTGACACATAGATATATTTAAAAGTAAATTAATTTACATTGAGTTTATATATGTATCTTCAACACTAGCCCTTAAACCAATATAAATTAAACTATGTGTCGCTTTACACTTTAACAATCTCAATACAACATAACAATAGATCTTTAAAAACAACTAACTTAACCTTTGAACAATTGACTTACAAAATTATTGTGAATTTCTTTTGACAATGGTTTGGTTAATAAATCGGCTAACATTTCCTTAGAGCATAAATATTTTACATCTATAAAACCATCACAAATGTGTTGCCTAATGAAATGGTGGCGAATGTCTATGTGCTTAGTTCTAGCATGAAAGACAGTATTCTTACATAGTTTTTGTGCAGATTGGTTATCATTAAAAATTGTAACTTTAGATGACATACCTAATATTTCCTGCAAAAGATTACGAAGAAAAATAGCCTCCTTGCAAGTGTCAGAGAGACACATGTACTCCGCCTCAGTACTTGACAACGCTACGGTTCTCTGCTTTCTGCTCTCCCAGGAAACTACAGATTTACCGACTCGAAAGATATACCCGGTGTAGGATTTTCTATCAACGTCATTTCTCCCCCAATCAGCATCTGCATAGCCTGTTATTATTGTTCCACTCTTCTCAAAGTTCAAACATAATTCTTTTGTTCCTTTAAGATAACGAAGTACTCTTTTGGCACATATCCAATGAGATTTGTTGTAGCAATTGTTAAACTGGCTCAGATAGCTGACCGCGTGTGCAATATCTGGACGCGATCCTACCGCAATATACATCAGCGATCCTATTAGACTCCTGTACTCAACTTACCACTTTCATCATTAAGTGATTTTTCAAGTTTTATACCAGTCTCCATAGGCGTCACTGCGGGTTTACAATCTTCTATTTTAAACCTCTGTAAAACTTTCTCAATATAGTTAGTTTGATCTAGGGTTATCTTATCTTTCAACTTACAGATTCTCATTCCTAGGACGTGTCTTGCTGGCCCTAAATCTGTAATTTCGAACTCACTGTTGAGTTTCTTCTTAATTTCAATTACTTCCTGAAAAGTATTAGGTGTTGACATTACCAAAATGTCATCAACATAAAGTGCTATTATAATAAGCTTATCTTTGCTATGTTTATAATAAACACATGCTTCTAATGTTGACCTCGAAAATTTTAACTTGTCACACAAAACCATATTAATCTTCTCATTCCATGCTTTAGCTGCTTGCTTTAAGCCATAAATAGCTTTATTAAGCTTAAAAATCTTATTCTCACTTCCTTTAATTTTAAAGGATTCCGGCTGCTCCATATATACTAATTCTTGGAGATCACCATGAAGAAAAGCTGTCTTTACATCCAAGTGTTGAATATCCATATTATATTCAGCAGCTATTGCTAACAGTGTTCGAATACTTGAATAACGAACAACAGGAGAGAACGTCTCATTATAGTCTATCCCGTATTTTTGTGTGAAGCCTTTAGCTACTAATCTAGCTTTATATTTAAGAAGTTCACCATTGAGACCTAGTTTCTTTTTAAATATCCACTTACATTTTACCGGTGTGCGACCACTAATTCGATCAGTAAGTGTCCAACATTTGTTGACAAGAAATGAATTATACTCATCTTGCATTGCCTTTTTCCAGTTGTCTGCTTCTGGACCACTCAAGGCTTCCTTTACTGTCTGTGGTTCATCACCGTCAGTAGTACGTGACATTTCATTGACCATATAGGACAACATAGAATCAGAGTTCATTTCTTCTTCCGCGTATGAACTAGAAGATGACTCCTCTTCCTCTGGAACATAAGTTTTATCCGCAGTATCATTTGAATAAAAACTCTCCTCGCTGTCAGAATCATGTACTGATATCACGCTATATTCTCGGTTCAAGCTGAATTAAAGATGTGTCATCAGAATTAACCGTAACTGAGATATTTTCCTCAGTAGATGATTCCTTAGGAGGTTCCTTGTCATTTAAATTGAAAGTCACTCGTTTAAATGATTCTTTATGATTATTATCATCATTTGACACATTCATAAATCTATCCTCTAAAAATGTAACATCCCTAGCTTTAGTACAGTCCCTAGGGTTGTCAGGGTCTATAATCTATACCCCTTAGTATCTTCGCAATAGCCTACGAAAATATACTTCTTAGCTTTGGCTTGCAATTTGTTTCTTTTATTTATATGTACATATGCAATACAGCCAAAAGTACGTAAATGTGATATGGATACCTTTTTATTCATCCACTTCTCCTCCGGAGTGCAGCCTCTAACTGTCAAAGTTGGAGATCTATTCTTGAGATAGACAGCTGTGTTTACGGCTTCAGCCCAAAAGTTCTGCCCAAGGTTGGCTTCTCGAAGCATGCAGCGTGTCTTCTCCATTATACTCCTATTAGCACGTTCAGCAACTCCGTTTTGCTGAGGAGAGTATGGCACTGTTGTCTGGTGTACAATACCATTCTGCTTCAGAAATGTCTGAAATCTAAAATTACAATATTCAGTTCCATTATCACTACGTATACGTTTTAATTTCTTATTCGTCTGATTTTCAACTAAAACCTTCCAAAATTTAAATGTTTCAAAAACTTCATCTTTCCTCTTCAAAAAATAAACAAAAGTCTTCCTAGAAAAATCGTCAATAAACGTTACGAAATATCTAGCTCCACCAATCGACGTAGAAGGCATTGGACCACACAAGTCAGTGTGAACCAACTCTAAGACTTCCGTCGCTCTATTAAAAGAACGCTTAGGAAATGATGCACGAGTTTGCTTTCCCTCGATACATGATACACATTTTTGGAAATTAGTTTTATCATATGAAATTCCTGTAACCATACCTTGTCTTAATAACTCCATACTACGAACATTAAGATGTGCAAGACGACGATGCCATACCTGCTGAGAAACACTATCTTTCTCAGTAACGACAGGTATCGCCACAGCTGTACCTGTATCTTGCTTATTCACATCTAATTTCTTCTTAGTACAACCTGAATCTGAAATGCTATTAAGACTAATGTTACAGTTAAATTTAGACGAATCAACTGTGTCTAAGCAATAGACACCATTACATAAAGTGGCTGTAGCAATTACATTCTTATTATCAAAAATATTGCACTTGCTATTGTTAAAGACCAATTTAAGCCCTTTTGCAGTCATAGCGCTAACAGATAACAAATTTGTTGTTAAATTGGGTACATAATATACGTTATTTATTGTTCTAACGTTACCTTTTCGCATATTGACCCTCACTGTACCTCTGCCAGCGGTATATAGCTTATCACCGTTCGCTATGGTTACATCTATTTTGTCTTCATTTACAAAATTCCTTATAATACTTTTGTCACCGCTCATGTGTTCTGTGGCACCGCTGTCCACATACCAAGAACCATGCATAATGTTCGCTGACAACGCAGATAGTAGGCCTTTCGATTTGTCAGTATTGGTCTTCTTTTTACAGCTCGACTTGTGACAATCTTTAATGACATGACCTAATTTCTTGCACCGGAAACATCTTGTCTGTTTTCGAACAAACAAGGCGGAAGCATCTTCACCCTTGTCATATCTTCGGATATTCTCCTGCAATAACTTTCCTTTAACAATTTCACTGGATAGTACCACATTCGAATTCTCTAAAGCCATTATAAGAGGATCGTAGTCAGATGTTAAACCGCTTAACATAATCACTGCTACAAAATCATCCTCTAAAGGTGCGCCTATCTCGCTCAACTGCTGTGACAATCCCGTAATTTTGTTAATGTAGCTTTCCATGTCCTCACTCTCATTGAGTTTTATTGCAAATAATTTTCTGAGGAGACCCAGCCTGCGACATAAACCTTTGTCCTCATATGCTTTCGACAAGCTGGTCCAGGCTTCATGTGCTGACTTCGCGATGCGTATGTGTGGAATCACTGATGATTCAACAGACAAAGCAATTCGGGCTAACGCTTTCTGTTGTTTCTTACTATCATCTTCCTTATTTTCCACGCATTCCCACAAATCTTCTTGTATTAAAATCATCTTCATCATGAATTTCCAGGAAATGTAATTTTCCATTCCTTTTAATTTTTCAAAGGAAATAAAATTCGATGACATTTTGTGAAAATTCGCCGTATTTTGTTTTTGTAGGCGACTTTTATTTTTACAAGATATTATTCAATATTATCCAATATTAATATTCGCGCGGTGTTCTTGTGATCTGGGAACCATAACCTGAAGGATTTATAGGATAATATAAACGAACTTGCAGGATTAATCACGATATATTACTTGGAATCTGTACACTACATTATACATACACTTGACAGACAGACTGATCAAATCAAAGAGTGACACATAGATATATTTAAAAGTAAATTAATTTACATTGAGTTTATATATGTATCTTCAACATAGGAGAAGAAATAATATATAAAAAAGGTAGGAAAATAGAAGAAAAGAGTTCAGTGTTAAAGATGTGGAGACGAATTACTACTGAACTGTTAAATATTTATTATTACTGTATGTCCATGTCTGCATTATGTGAATATTATTAGAAGTGCACAGCACAAGCCAAACAGATTTGAAGCATAATTCATTACCATTTGGTAAAGAAATAGGTGTACGAATTACCAGTTCGTATTAGCCCATAACTCACGCACGGTTTAACGACTACAATGTAAAAGTAATAATAGGGAAGAGGGAAAACATGCATGATTTCAATACAAATAATTACGTATCTAAGTCGAAACCGCGTCTGATTATACGTAATTTTATAAATTGGCTAACATGCGAGCTTTGATGAATATACTGTCTTTAGAAACCGCCGACGCTTATGAATTGTTCTACTCTAAGGGAATTAGCAGGGACCGTCTACGTAACTTGAACCGGCGTACATATGGTCTTTATTCCATTTCGTTCATCCAACAAGGGTTGACATTAAATTTATGTCATATTCTCCAAATAGCCCGCGATACATCCAAATTCAATGTTGACATTTGTATCAAACAATACAGGGCGCTCTTGCTTGTTGATATTTGCCGACGAATCAAATGTTGAGCTGAAAATATATAATTTTGTCCTACACATGTCATAAGTTTAGGGAAAGGTTATACTTTATTGCAAAATACAAAATACGGCCCATTTCGTTTGCCGTGTAAAACAATAGGTGTTTTAATTTTCTTGTTAAAACAATAAAATTGTATTCGAATTCTTATCACGGATAAACATTTTAATCCTTCAAAAACTAATTTAAGTAAACAATCTAAAATACTTGTATGTACCATTGAGTTTCCAAATTTCATAAAACTCCCCAAAAACGTTGCTGCAACAACCCGTAAAGATTCGTGAAGCAGATTTAGCTAGCAGTGAACTAATCATCAATTTATCGCTCCATTCAATGGTGAAATTTCGCACTACGCACATTTTTGTCAAATAAAACTGTCAGACATAACTGTGCAATAGATTCTATCCAACCTGTATAAATCATAGCGGGAACGCTCCGGTCAACCGTCGCTAGCGTGGAGGTTAATCATTTTATTCAACGGTGTACTGTTACCCGGAATTATTATTGACACACCAACTGTCAGGGCGTATCCGATATGTGATTGGAAAATCAATATGGATACACATTTGTTACGCTGTAGCAGAACTAATATTTATATTGCAGTTATTCGATGCGACGGATTTTTACTGCGTCAGAGTTAGAATTTTTGGTAATGGTAAAGGGTACATATTTTATTTATAATGAAAAGAATGAAACAAATATATAAAATGATATTACGCGCAAAAGTGAATATTTGATCGACGGTATCACAGTATCAGCAAAAAATTAAGCGTTTATTTTAATTATGTTTTCGCATATATTCAGATTTTTATACAATTTATCAAATTTAACACTTACCAAGATTTTTCTAAATTCAATAAGATTGACTGCCGCAGAATTCCATGAGGCAATAAGTACTCCTCTTCTATCATATCGTTTATTATAATATCCATTTCTTATATAACGCGTATGTTTAGACGTGATGCACTTAATAAATAATCCGAATTACTTAAATTTCAATTTTCAGAATAATCATTAGACTTCAAATTATCTGATAAATTTCTAATAGACTGTTAATTTCAATCATTAAAACAATTACAATAATGATAAATTAGCGATCACACAATCATCTTTCAATAGTCACTCCAACATTGTTGATTCAGATGAACCCATTGTTTTGTTTATAGCTTTAGTCTGCTATTGTGTTAATCAGAACAATTGGACTTTAATGAATTGCGTGTTACTTTAAGAGCAATATCAATTTGTTACTATGAGTGTGCAAAGTTCATACTTTATACCTATTTTGGAACACTAATCTGTTTCTAAATCTTGTATTTAGTGTAACACTAGAAGTAGTAGTTCCATTAAGTATAATGAAACCAACGCAAATAACACAGATCTAGAAAATAACGCTTATCTAGTCTTAATTTGAAACGGAAACAATACTGAAAGATACAACTCCTCCGCCGAAGAATTCATATCTTAAGTACAATGGATACTCTGAAAAGCGAGCGCTTCCGCAAATTATATCAGTGTGTTCAATCTACTCGCATCAAAGGAACAAAATCAATTTCAAACTTGGTGCGCGCCGTCGATCGGGATCTCGAGTACCGTTCTTCATTAACTCGATTTTATCGAATGATTTTAATAATAATTGGAACTCCTCTCAGATTTTTGACGTGGTGATCAAGATTTTTCTTAACTTTCGCAGATGAATCTTCATTGCGTTCGCTTCGACGAAAATCGTTATCTTTGGGATCTGCTTTAATGGTCGCAACTTAAGCGTATAACTTTTCGGGCATTGCCTTTTTAACATGCGAAGGCTGCATGGTTAATCAATAATTATATAATAACGAGATAAATTTGATCACGTATCTGATTTCACTGTTTTAATCGTACGAGTATAAATTATAAGATAACGTTTCTTATCGACGTTCATCAGTGTCGTCAAAATTACTGTCGTGTAAATTCAGAAACCGATACAGAAACGCCATGAAAATCCCGTACCCGTAAATGTTTAGAATCCAATAAATTCGATATAGATGCCCAAATTAGGATCGGCTAAAGTCATTACGTCTGTGAACATTCAACGGCTGCATAATTCGAAAATAAAACCAGCGTCCCAACAATATCCCATCGTTTTCAATATCTAGTCTACTTATCTGATTCACACTAACAATCGCACTCATTCGAAAGGCTTTGCATTTTATTGTTTTAAAATCAGCTAAGGCCATTATGGAGCGGGCCGTAAGATTTTATCTAAAGCTAAATGTTTCGTGAATAAAATTGGTCGCGCTTGTTGGAATCCGATCTCGGATCGTACGAACGATGGTCCGATCGTTCGATATAGTCTCCGATCCTATCGCCAGACGATGTTACGTAATTATAGAGTAGGTTTACGCTCCATGTATTCATTCGAAACTGCACATGCATAATTCAAACGCCTTTTTTCGAAGCCGAGTTGTCATCGTTCTTATTTTTTGAAATTTGCTCCGGTTTCAATAATTACGATGGAAGCGAATGCACACGAAAGGTGTTTAAAATCATTTTTGCTGTGCTCATAAAATGATATCTTGGCTTTAGGTTCATATTAAACATTATCGATGGTTTGGTAATCTGGACTTTACATTTGGTAAAACATTACACTCCCGAAATGAAAAGCTACATGATAATATTTTAATTTATAAAGTGTTTTAAAATCACAAGATACAAAAATTACATGACAATTTGTTCCCTGATGTAAATTGATATCTTATATCTACACAAATGAAGAAGAATTTATCAGCATTATTAGTCAAATCAGTAAGATCATCATCTCAATGTCCCTTAAGTAACTGAGTCGAATTTTTTAAAGCAATTTTATCAGATCCGAAAGAACAGGAAACAAATATTTCCAATCTAGATCCAAGACAACATCGATACCATTTCGTTTTATTATCTTCGCTTGTTTGGTATCTTGGCCCATCGATTCCTATTCTGGCTTCCAAGTAAAAAAGGAATCTATGTTAACGTCTGCAACTTTGTTGCTTATCTTTCTTGTAAATCTCACAAGATTTTGTATTTTTGCGAAGTTTGTATTATTTATAATACATACATTTTAATAATACATAGATCTTATGCCAAATCAAATGTGACGGAACTTATATGAAACTTAATTGTATTTCCAATAACTTTATAAATGTATTTCGTAATTTCTTTCCAAAAAATTACTCCTTCGACTCTCACTGCCCGAGTTATAAAACAATTCATGCCCGTTCATCAAAACAATTTTTAGACAGATATTTTATCTTTAAATATTTATTGAATAGGATAACTATCCGACTAACCTTTGTGTGTTTGTCTTTTTCAGCTCAAAATCTGATTAACCTGGTAAGTGATATGTAATAGAAACTAATTTAAAATGAGAAACTAAATACTCACCTCCTTCAATTATTTTAGCACATAATAAGACGATATTACTCAGTGTAGAAGTTCGAATTTAATTAATCTCCTTGGCACCTGTAACGTTATTGGAGTTCGTAAGCGTTTCCGCACGAACAATTTTTATTGATCCTAACAAATTGAAATTCTTATGAGTCGTCGGTATTACAAATTATTCTGACCTGATTTATAAATTCGGATTTTGCCTCTTAAGTTAGTTTTATAGCCTTTATTAACCTTTAGCGTATTCTTTAAGTTTTAATGTCTAAAAAGTTCAGCGAAAATAGTACATTACAATACGAGGACGAAAAATTTTTTTCTGACAAGTGTGAGTTTGCAGGCCGAGCCGCAGGCGAGGACTGCAATCACACGAGTCAGAAAAACATTTTTCGTCCGCGTGTTGTATAAAATTTTATATTACGGGGTCGGAAATGGGGGTTTTGCGCACGCGAAGCGTGCGTAAAATGTCAATTTACGCACGCCGTGATATAAAATATGTTTAACAATTTTGTTTATTTTTTACAAACATTTATTTATTTAACTAGCCTTCTTATTTCGTATGTAAAATCTTACAACTGAATTCTGAATTTAACATTGCGGACGCCTAACGATGGGGACCACTAATTTTTATACACCCCTATTTTTAATTTTTTATATTTATATGGGTATCAAATAAAAGGTATTGCTGAGAAGATTACAAAAAATGATCGTTTTTTTAATTATAACATTAAAGATTATGTATAACTACGTCGTATAATTGAAACGAAATAAACTTTAAGATAATACTTGTTGAACGACGGATGCTCTAAGAAAGTTCGTATCCCAAACTTAAAGCAAATTCGGCCATCACCATGAAGGTCGGGTTCAGACCCTAATTAGTGAACGCCTTTGTCTTAAAGGACAATAGGTCGCTAAGGATAAGATACTGTTTCATTGACTCAATTAGGCCCGCTGATGTGTCGAAAGCCTAACTTTGAAGTGTCGTGCAAGGGTTGGAGACCAGCGAATGGTAAATGACGTGCTTCGCATACGAAACGTTCCCATTAACTCGCATCTCTTTTGAGATGCAAATGAGATTTTTTTTCTTCATAAAATCTCTTCATTGAATATTTCGAGCCGCGCTTGCGGCTGAATTTATTTCTCTCTCTTTGAATGCTAAAACGAATATCTGATATTTGGATACGTAATATCTTAATGGGGAAAATATTGAAATATATTCAGAAATATACGATATCTATTCGCAGTACATCAATCGGTT
The DNA here is from genome assembly GCA_014595695.2 of Epargyreus clarus clarus. Classification (NCBI taxonomy): domain Eukaryota; kingdom Metazoa; phylum Arthropoda; class Insecta; order Lepidoptera; family Hesperiidae; genus Epargyreus; species Epargyreus clarus. The sequence continues at coordinate 321,315 of JACTTY020000021.1, forward strand.
TGTCTGAGATTTCAAATTTTCAACCCGCACTCAAAAGCGATTTCTGAAATGTAGTTTTACCGTGAAATGCGCGTGTTGCAAGCTATAAAACTTTGACAATCCCCTATTCGAATTTGGTATTCATTACGATCCGAAAAGTGTTCATGACATGAGCGAGGTAAAGGCACCAATGATCGTCTATTGTGTCGCACGCCCCTAGCCCGTGTTGTCACATAATGTCGGTATCGGAAGGGCTCAAAGTGTCACCCCTGTCAGACAAGTGTACTTGCTACATGTTATCCAGATATGCTGCGAATTTACTATGGTACTTTGAATGACGACTAATTCCATTGTCACTGCTATGGCATATGGGCGACATGACGAGGGCGGTTTAGCATAGATTGCCAATATTTAGAGACACGATTGTTTGGAATCGTTGCGGTATTATTATTTGCTATTAAATGAATTATTGTACCTATCATTATTATGCTTATTCACATATTACTTTTATAAATTTTTAACGTTATGAATATTTACTTTATAAAATTATGTCAGAATCATGGTTTGTGATTCTTTTAAGGCATAAAATGTATTAACTTTTGCTACAAAATAATATACTACATCAAATATCTTAATTATGATTCTAAGACAAGCCTTAGAGAAAATATTAACATTAATTGTTCTGTAGAATGTTATTAAATTTAACAGCAGCAGAAATCCACACAATTGAAAATGTGTTACAACGCAAAAAGGCTTGAATGAGACATCAGTTACTATATTGTCGTAAAAGTATTTTGAGGTTATCTAAAATCGCAATATACAAGAGACACTCGGCAGTAAAACGGCAAACAAAAACACAATTAGCAAACACAGGGGTAAGGACAATGGCGGTCGGGCGGTCCACATTCGGGACAGTTACCCTAATTTGTTATTACTGACAGTTGCTGGCGGACTTGCGGTTGTCTTCTAATAAACGACTGTTTAAATAATAGAAATAATTATTTGCGTGTACAATTTGTTAGGCACTTCACGTTCATAAATCTCGCTAAAATAATTAGGAAATAATATATTAGCCAGACTTTATTTGTTTAAACGTAATGACCTTTGTCGAAATAAAATAGGAATGTTCAATTACTAATATCGGTACTATTTTTATATTTATCCACATTATAACCATTAGGTATCTTTTGAACTATAGATTGTACTTTAAAAAGAGATATTATTAAAGTTACAAAAGTATTTTCATACTAGTTAATAAGTACTACGTCCAAAAAACCAGCGATTGAATAAATTCTGTCCTGCTATCCGAACTTGTCAGTAGGACCACTACTGCTACTAGCAGACATTATTAATGCAGTTACCGTAATGAAGAACAGAAATCTTAATGCATCATTTAGATATCTGTCTAACCGGGAATGTAACCTGGAACCCATTGTGTGACAGATAGGTATAATCACCACTCCGCCACGCTGGTCTTCGAAAAACTAGAGGTACCGTAGTACCTACTTAGAAGAATCACTGAAGTCATAACATCTGCATCTCCGGTTCATTTGTCCGCACAACATTCGCCGACATACTTAATGTTCATGATAACCCTTGGGAAACAATATTAATCTCTCGGCGATTCATCTTTTATCGCTACAACTTGCTTGTATGTATCCATTTGTATAATAAATCAAAGTTTAAAGTCTTTTTGTTATGATGTGTTCTCGATTTGCTTTTTTAAACGATCATCGATCATTTATTTAATTCTTATCATCATTAACCAATAAGAATTATATTGCTTTGTAAAAATCACTCAGAATCAACATATTTAGCAACTATCATGTCATTGTTGTCAACCCGTTGATTTTCCACTGTTAGGTATTCTCTCAGAATGAGAAATGTTTAGGGCAAAAGCCACGACACTAGTTAAAGGAAAATCGTTGGTACTTTCAAGCACATTTGAGATCTTTTTTTTTAAATTCTCACTTTTAATAAGTCTATGAGTTTGAAGTTTAACTTTACTTTGAAAAATTCAGATAATTATGTGTACTTGGAATTTAATACTTGGATGTTCATTTGAGAGACTGAGTTTCACTAGTTGACACTAGTCTATCACAGCATTAATAATAAGGGGAGCAGCTTATACAGTACTAAAGGATAATATATACAGGGTGAATAAGCCGTATGTCATGGTCATCATCGAATAATTAGTTGATTAACCAACAAGTTCTTCAATGGTATGACTTATGTATGTTTCTAAAGAATTATACATAAATCATTTATTATGTATAATCCTTATGAATTAGTATGCCAATGTATGAAAAAATATGTATTTTCTTCATAATTTTCCTTTTCCTTTAATTTGTCAAATAACATTACTTCCCAGAATTTGATCCTTATAAGCGACTCTATCAGATAGTGGAATAATATAGAGGATGTAATTTTTTTCAAAATGAACTCGTTCGATTCCCGGCTAAGGAAAAACATATTGTAAAAAACGAATGATGCAGTTTTAGTTTTTATCAAAATCGGCCTCGTAACTCCTTTCAGCATTTTTCGCTCATCCTTATAGTTTCGGATTTGGCCCTGAAGGCCTGTTTGAAAAATTCACCCTGTATATTGAGCAATATTTTTAACGCTTTCTACACTCACAGCCCCACATTAGGATTCCCTGTGTCGTGGGTGCCATGAACACACACATAGACAAATACACAAACACCCAGACCCAGAAACAGAAATCTAAATTCATCATTTAGATATCCGTCTGGCCGGGGATCGAACCCGGTACCCTTTGCGCGAAGTACTAAAGGATAATATTATATAGATATCATAGAGATCACATAAGTGATTGTAGATGTCTCGATATGCATCCTATTACACTGTTCGTCGCTGTTATTGGATTTCTGCAGCAGTAACATAATAAAGCCCATCTCATTATGATACCTAATGGCGTCACGATCGCATCATTATTATGCAGTGCATTACCGCGCGATCAACGGTATCCAGGTCACATCATATTATATGGCTCTGACGCAATTTGTAAGGCATCCAAGATTATGCTAACACCCTCATATAAAATAATCATCTTCGTTACAATTATAGTAAATAGATACCTTATAAGTCTTGTAACTTTGAATAACATGAGATGATAACTATACTACCTTCTGGAGAATTTTATATATTTACGTTTTCTTATTACCCGACTGCCAAGGAAGGGTTATGTTTTTCGCGCGTATCTTGTATGTTTGTCTTTCTTTATTTGATCCGATCTAACAAACGGCTGGATGAATTTCAACAGTTAAAGTGTCATTATATTTGTCTCAATGACCCGAGTGTCCTTAGATAGGTCTTAGTAAAAAAAAAATCAAAATGGCGGATTTTTGGCGCGAAATAGTAACACATTTAAAAAAAAAAGTTAACCGAACCTATCGAGTAGGGTATCAAATGGAAGGAAATTAAACGGAGATTATAAAAACATATTTGTATAAATATAAAACAGTAAGGTGACTGACTGACTGACTAACTAAATGACTTTTTCATTTTTCAGAAATCAACGTACAGCCTAAACCAACGACCTTACAGTTCTGAAATTTTGCACACAGGTTCTCTATATAGCTGGAATAAGTACTAAGAAAAGCCTTTTGGAAATTCTACCCTTAAGAGGGTAAAATAGGGGAAAACAGTTTTTTTGAAATCCTTTAATTTTGAAGCAACTACTTTAAAATTTTGTATTTGGCTTTCTGGATAGGAACAAGGACGCACTTATTTATCCCCCTCCGAAAAATCAACCCCGTAGAGGGTAAAATATGGGTTAAGAGTTCATTTGAACAATCGTCAATTTTGAAGCAAACACTATGACATTTTGTATCAGGCTTGTTGGATAAAAATAATGAAATGCTACCTCTAACGAGGTAAAATAATGACCGAAACTTTGATTTACTGAAGTTATATATTTTATAGACCGTAAATGGTGAATTTTTTCGCGAAATAGTAACACGTTTCAAAAAAGTTAACCAAACCTATCGAGTAGGGTGTCAAAATAAAGGAAATTAAGAGGATTACACATACATTATATAATATATCTTATATATAAAATTCTCGTGTTAGTTACCGTACTCCTCCGAAATGGCTTCACCGGTTTCCACCAAATTTTATATATGTACATATTCAGTAGGTCTGAGAATCGGCCACTATCTATTTTTTTTTACACCTAAGTGATAAGGGTTGTTCATCCTTAACATTTTTTTATTTATATGGTAACACAACGTTTGCCGGGTTAGCTAGTACATATATACTCGTATATACACATCGAGATGACTGTCTGACTAAACGAGTGAGTTGCTGTGCCAGAGATCAACGTAAAGGGAAACCGCTGAACTTAAGCGTGCTGGAATTTTACACATAGGTTCTTTATTAGCGTAAATGAACACTACGAGGATAAATAAAATAGGATAATATTGTTTGAACATCTTTTGTTTTTGAAGCAGACACCTACTATGAAACTTTGTATTTGGCTTTCTGGATAAAAATAATGAAATGCCTATTTCACTGCTTTTGGAAATTCTACTTCAGCCTTTTTGGTGCAGTCGGGTTTTTGATTTTTTTAATTAATTACTTGTTTATTACGGTCTTCGCCAAACGTACTTAGCAAAAGTCTAACACTGACTGAAGCACAAAATAAAATAAAAATAAAAATTCAAGCTGAAACCGACGGGTTCAGAATGAATTTTTGTGAAGGAGTCTCGTATGTAAAATAATACTAATAAAGGTTTTTTTTTCTGCAGGAACTAAGTGGATTACAAATATTTCTGCTAATTTCATCTAAATTTTATTCCATAGATATATCAGATAATACCAATGGTAGAGGCGTACAAATTTAAAATTTAAAATATTCTGATTCCTTATCAGATTTCACCATAAAAACACAAACCCACATTCCGTACCAAAATTCTCATTCATGAATTCACGCGTAAAAAAGTATATCGCGCAGTAAATCACTCGAACCAGGGCTAAGTAACTGATAAATGAAACAGTATCGACCGACCCGACGATTTGTAACAATATCAAACTATAAATCATTCTTGACGTATTAGTACGACGCTAAGTTAACCGAAGAACACACTTTCTTTTAAAATATTGTAAATAATTTCTACATACCACATATTCTTGTAATAATACTCAGCGTTGTTGTTAGAATTGGTGGCACAAAGAACTTACTATCTTCCTGTCTTTGCAAAAATTGGTAGTAGAACTATTAGTAGTAGTTTATAACTATAAATAGGTACTGCTAAACATACTGGTTTAATTTTTAGGCCTAAATGTAATAAACGCGTATTCATCTAATCTCTTTGAGACTCATTCGTTTTATACAGTTAACTTTATTGATAGGCACTACAAAAAGTACATTAGAAAGTAGTGCGATAAAATCGGTTAATTTCCAGTCTTTATCTATGCTTCCAGCGAATCTAAGTTACATTTCAGTGTATTCCGCTATAATAATCAATTCAACAGACCGCTCTAAGTAACAGCGATAAGCCGAAACAATGCGCTCTGTGTCACGTGATTTGTCGTGATATCGCGCGCTATAAATCGTGGTTGCTGTTGATGTATCGCTAAATTACGGAAGGAATGGACTTGGGAAGTGGCAAAGTGCAGCAGATCACGAGCGTACCTGCCATCGGATTGATCAAATACACTAGCGTTCTTAAGTGTCTTTGTTCGCATTAATACTATTTAATTTGTTCTTGGTTTAAATTTGTTGATGATGCGCCATTAAATTACAGAAGGAATGGAGTTGGGAAGTGGCAACACACAAGAAATCCCAAATTAATATGTCGTCGTGTTGTATGCTCAATATGAGATGTTTTCTTATTATTATGATTATGCAGATTATATATCGTTAAATTAGGAATGGAATTGACTATAATAATGGCAAAGTTCATTAGGTCATGATGTCTTCATCATCTCAATTAACTAGTCATTTATGGTTTTCTTCTGTCTACTAGAAAAATGTAGATGGTAGATTATTTTGTCGGACGTAGAAGCTAAACTTGATAAAACTAGCTTTTATTTAAGAAGTACATTCGTACTAAGGCTACACTACAAAGATCATTTGGAATCTGCGGATTCTAGAAACTTGGCGTATTATTCAAACTTACAAGGCTCACTAAAATGGTCGCCGTTTCGTGTCAACTGCATATAATACACTTTCCAACGGTTTCGTGAATCGGTAATGCAGGCTCTAAATCAGGCGGGGTCACCGCATTTGCATATGAGTGGGGCGACAAAGAACAAAGGGTATTTTTTTATTTACTTTTCGTCCACCTTTTAGATACGATATCGACCGGCGCGCCTCCCTTTATCTGAGAGGTATATATCATCTTGTTTAAAAAAAGATTGTACGTAAAATATTGTAACCTCAAAGGAAAAGATTGGTTGGTATGCGGGGTTTTGATGTACTAACATGGTCTTACTTTTGTTATTAATAACAGTTTTGTAGGGTCGGTTTGTAGCTAAATCTACTAGTTTTGTAGTTTCAGCATTTCAGTTTGCTGAGATATTTTTGTTCAACGAAGGTTCAACTAAAGTTCAATATTACTACTGTCTTTCTTATTAAAACTGTCTAAATAATTGTGGAACTTCATGAAAGCAATACCTTAGCTAAACTTTTAACTATTTTAGATCTTATACAATACATATAAAACTCAATATGGCAGTGATAGCCTAGTGGTTAAGAAACGCGGCCTCTCGATCGAGGGGTCCGAGGTTCAAATCCCAGGCACGCACCTCTGATTTTCAAATTTATGTGCGTATTAGAAATTAATTATCACTTGCTTAAACGGTGAAGGAAAACATCGTGAGGAAACCTGCATACCTGAGAGATTTATAAAAAATCTTAAAGGTATGTGAAGTCTACCAATACGCACTTGGCCAGCGCGGTGGACTATGGCCTTCTCATTCTGAGAGGAGACCCGTGCCCAGCAGTGGGACAGTAATGGGTTGATGATGATGATGATGATGATAAAACTCAAAGTTGATTTAAAATCACTTATAATCCAAGTCTGTAAATGTATTTATTTATTTCAAAATGCCTATCATCTTATTTGATTTTAACACGAACCTTTTAAGGTTAACTATATAAAATCGGCATTTGTATTGTATTCGTAAGTTTTTGTAACGCGAATAGATTTTAGTATCGTTTTTATCCCGCGATCGAGTTAAGTTATAAATAAACTAGTAGCCGGCCAATCAATTGATGAAATCGTGGAATCAAACAAAAAAGCCTTTGTACAACTTGGTCACGTATAAATGATTCCTTAATTGAATTTTTAAGCGTCCTGTACGCAAGCAACGGGCTTATATTTATAAATGCCGAGGGATTTTTAGAGACAATTTTAGAATTAAAACAAGGGATCTATTTGAAGTTTCACCGAAGAATGCACTTGGATAGACACGGTTTTTTGTTAAAATGAATTCTAATTTTGTGTCTCTTTCGAAAAAGTATGATCGAGGAATAATTATCTGATAACATTTTAGAGTTAGAGTTAGATGATTTTTATTTATTAATGTGGTATGATTATAAAGTCATGTGTTTTGTTTATCGAACTACATATTTCTGTGGAACTGAAGGGTAGCAAATTATCTTTTATCCAAGTAAATCAAGGTAAGTAGAAAATGGACATACCATTAGCAGTAGTAAATATACATAATATTTGTTTGACTGCATTTTTATTCGTTTCTTTCGTATCTATACATATATCTTTATATCTTGATAGATATAAGTAGATGCTTATAAATATTTACCACATTAAATACTGAAACGTTAATTTGCCTACGAGCAATGATTTACGTTTAACGCAAACACATTTATTAAGAATGAAGACGCCTAAACAAGTTTGGTATACCAATTTAGTAGACCGCCTAAACGAATAAAGTCCTATTCAAATAATTATAAGTCAAATAGACACTAGCAATGAGTACAATAATTCGGATACAATAGACATTATTCGCGGCGCTTGTTCGCTCGCACAATTGAATTGAAGTCGCCTTTGTGGACTGTTTGAACAGGATTCAATAAATTCTAAGTAGCGAATTAGCTCTACTGTGTTGTATACTTGTTAGTACATGAGAATAAGTAATTGTACTTATTATGGCTAGTTTGTGTGGCTTTCCGATTAAAATGATTCGTCGCAAAATAAGGTGGTAGGATTTTATGGTATTAAAATTATCTCTGAAGTAAAATTCCTATCATGTATAAGTTTATTGTTAATAATTTTGTAAAATTGTACGTATCTAATTTTACTTAAGTCGTGTTTTATGCAAGGATAAAAATTTTATATTTCGATATTAGTTTTACCTTAGTTCATCGTGTTTGCCGAGTGCGAATTGGTGCACTTTTTGAGAAAGTTTTTAAAGAACTTTTACAAGTGATAATTAATTTCTATTCTTATGCATACTTTTGGAAAACCAGGTCTTAAACTAGGAAAAACGGCCTGGAATTTGAACCTTTGGTCCCGAATATTTATTCGTACAGGGAATCAAACTTTAATACAATGCCATTCACTACATCTACAGCTCGTTTTAAAATTTCTGTGACTTATTAAACATAAATATGATCATTTTGACGTGATTATATTAATATATGTACGTATAAAAAGTCCATTATTAGTCCAAAGATTGTTAAAGAATGACTTGAAATATTTTATTAACACCTCATAAAAAACTGGTTTCTATTTAAAATATAACGTTTTTATTGCACGTATCGTCGTGATTAATCAATCAATATTCAATTTGCATATAAAAAGTCAATATAACTCCCAACTCCCTTTTTTAGTCTTGATTGAGGTATAAAGACTAGTTTATAGATAGGTAGTTTTGATATTTCAAATAGGTCTTATTTCAATTTAATATACTGGTTTTAAATAGTTTTGATTAAAATCTATCCTGTTTCTACCGTGGTATAGCGGCAGCAGTGTTCAGTGTTCTTGTCCTAATTTGACGTGTGGTAAGGCATACACTTACACGATATATTCAACATACATCCTTAATTACTCCTCAACAGTAGCAACGCATCCGGTAGAACTTCAATTCCTTTTGAGGGTTAATTATGATAGGATGTAGTTACCTACCATCTTTCAAAGATGAACAAGATTTCGATATAGTGAAAAATGATAGAACCCCTTTGAAGGTAAGGTTGGCGATGTTTTCCGAAAACGATCGATTCTTGAATCGACTCACATTAGTATCGATCAGGATAAAAAAGTAAGGTCGTCAGGGCCAAACAATCAACGAAATACGTATCCGTCAGCAAAAAATGTCTTTAACTCATTGTTAATATCAACTCAGCTACGAAAAAATCGAATTTTAATTTTTTAGGACGAAATATCGATCCACTAAATCTATATTTACTGGGAATCGATTAAAATTATCGATATTTCTTGATTCAAAAAATTTATTCTTTGATTGATTAATCGATCTAATATCATCCCTAATTGAAGGTAGATAGGAAGGTAGGTATGATAAAACTTTGTTATCTTGCTAAGAAGCGACGATATAACTTGTACTCGTACTCGTCGATACGAGGATATAACTCGTTTGATAAGAAGAGTGATCGTAAATGAATACACTTTTTAGAGCCTTTGAATCCGAGTTCAGAATCTCTGTGAGCACGTGTCACGACACCGTACAAGGACGAGGATAGAATAGTAATGTTTTGGAATTCATCTTATAAATCGAAACATGTGCCTACATTATCCTAAATGTCTACAATAATAAACATGTCCTTATTTTTGAAGTATATAGAGTTGATTTTGATTTCAAAATGTACTATTGAGTCGGAGAGGAAGTAATCCGTCACAGAATGACGGTAATCAACGCGTAGCACATAGTAATGAGTGTTTTGTACACTTTCGTTTAAGATTTAAACTTTTTATATTATTTATTTTATAGATTTCTTGTAAGTGGCATGTAGCTTTCGGCCGCATCAAAAAACTGCGTCATGAGGATATGATACACTCTTATTCTTAATAGTTCTGGCTAACTTTTCCTCCTTTCTTAGAGCTGAACTTAGGCTTCTCCTAGTTCCTCATCTTAGGACCTGTGCCCTCTGTATAATATAGCAGTTACAAGCGGTCGCCTTCAGGTCTCGCTACCTACTCAAAGAATGTACTATATTCCGTCAAAATGTGTCATAGGTATGTGTTGATCCCGAAGGCACCACCGCCACACCTAGCAGTGTTCAGCGCTGCTGAATGTTCCAACTTAGATCTCTGATGTATCAACGCTTCTGTGACCGACCTCTAGTAGGAATTGTATCGACGCTTGATTACATTTTACGAGCAGCAGTAGCCACTTACTATCAGGTGGACCGCATGTTCATTTGCAAGTACATTTAGTCGACAATGGACTGTATAATTATTTGCTAACATAGTTTCACAAAAATCATGATATTTAACCAGCTAATGGTTAGAGTGCTGGACCTAATTAGAAGCACTTCAAACTTCCAGCGCTATTCAAACGGTGTCAAAGTTGAGACCAAGCTTAGATGGAAGTTTTGTTTCATTATAGCTTATGCTCTCAGTTCTGCTTAAGATGTACTAACTTATGTTGCAAACCACAATTTTCTTTACATTGTTACATTTTTTGTGTAATATAAGAGTAGCAGACGAGCATGTAGTCCACCTGATGGTAAGTGGTTACTGCCGCACATGGACATATGTGATCAACCACAGATAAGGTTAGTTACAATCCTGCCGCTACCCCTGAGAACTAAGCTGGAACGCCTCGGAAAAGTATGTTTCCATTACCACACCCTTCAAACCAGAACACAGCAGCGCTTGACACTAGTGTTAATAGGCAGAAATAGGTGTGGCGGTGGTGCAGCCGGACATGAACAACATAGGGTTCCTTTAACACGATGAAATAAGATAACCAATATCTTTTCTTATCTGATGAATCTTTACAACCAGTATTAGTATTGTTTTTATCAGACTGGGTAGCGTAATTATTTTCGAGGTATTGTAAGAGTGATAGGCTATATTTTAGGGAGGGTGTGAAACTGGCGTCATTTTTAACTAGATTGTAATGCCTTGTAATAGTGCCATACAACAACTTTACACCGTTTTCTGAATAAATTGAAATAATATTTAACGTTGCTTATCAGATAGCGTTTAGGACTATCCAAAAAGTTAAATTTTTACGTTGTCTTTGACTATTCATTCAATATTAAAATAATATTGATCAATTAGCTACGTACTAAGCATTTTATATCGCTAATTGCAGCCTTTAGTAATCACATAGCAACTTTTGTAAAAAAAGGAGTCGCAAAAATAATATCTACAACGTTATCTTTGTTCAACTCCATAAAAATATATTTTACTTAAGCATAGTACATGATGACGCATAAGCAGGTAAATGTATTAATCCATTTACATTCAATGCATGCAAACATTACAATCATTGCATTTTAATGACCGAAAACTCTTCACGGAGTCGTAAATCGGATTCCTTATTGATCCGTTAAAAGATCTTATTGGCTTTTTCGGTACATTAAAACCAATATTTACGTTTTATCGAACCATATTAAACTCGATCTTAAAATAATAAAGACATTAGCGAGCTTTCGACAAAATGGCTTTAGGTACCTGTTGGATTGGTAACGAATAGCGAGTTTCCGATGAATCAAAGGTAATACCGAAATTGCCATGTTAAATATTTTACTAAATACATGCTCGTAAGGTAATAACATTCGTATCGCTCTTAGTGGTGCAGCTGTCGAGGTATCACCTATCTCATAACAGTTGTTGATCATTCATGAGTTTTTGAATTATGGTTAAAAGAATTTGGAATAAAACTTACACGACTGTTCCAACTTAACTTTCAGTGCTAGATATGCATCGATGGGGGATCACAAGTATGGTACTAATTTTCAGATAGACTTTAAGATCGTTTACTAATCCAATTTCAAATAAACATGAAAAAACTTTTTGTGGATATCGATTGACATGTGAGGAAACGATTAGCCCTCTGGAATGGAAACGCATCTGTGATCGGTTTCAGTTAGAGCTCTGTTCTATGTGGATTGATAAAAGACGTCACTTGCGGTAACTTCAACTTATCATCGTTTGCTAATTCAATCTTATAAAACATCGCCCAGCGCTTATCGTGCTAACTAAGACAAGCCAAGGAACGTATGGATCTTACATGGCTTTACAGTCGCATTGAATTGGAACTCGATACCAGTGTAATTAAAATGTAAATTAGGGCATTGTGACTGTAAGGGCTAAAGGCAAAAAGGCTTCGAATGGGCTGTAATTATTTTTACTGCAATTGCTATCCTCGTGAATGCGCTGGGTGAAGTGGGTTTCGTTTTAAAGATTTGCATATAAGTATTGTTTTAATGTCATTTACATTAATTATGTGGAACGAAGACTTTACATACAGTAATGGTATTATGTGCAGTATTTTTGTATTTATGAACGGAATAATGTGCTTTTCCTATCACAAAATAAGAATTTATTATATTCAAAGTTATATGTCTAACGCTTCGCACCTGTTGGTAGCACTTAGAAGTCTACGAGTATATTCATAATATTCCTAATATTACTGTATAACTCTTATTTATCTGTAAGTGACTGGTTGATGTTTCAGGACACTCAAGGGCTAGTACATATTTTGTGCAAAGAATCATTTTAGCCATACAACGTTACGCAGCCAACCTTCTAGGGACTTTTGGAATTTTTATTTTATCATTATTTTTTATTTAAGTTCTTTAATGCTTATATTGTTATAGTTTGTTTTTAAATGTATACTGAAATATAGTCAAGTTAATAACAATCGATATTATACTCGTATTTGTATAGGTAATAGATTCGCTAAATATTCACGAGATAAATTTAAGTGGTAGACCTTTCTGTGGTTCGACTTCAACGGCACCACCGCCACACCTATTTCTGCCTCATTACAGCAATGTTAAGCGCTGCTGTGTTCTGGTTTGAAGAGTATCCTTAGCAAGGGAAACATACTTATCCGAGAAATTCCAGTTTAGTGGTGCATCCGTCCTCGGGTATTAAGAATGTCAATGGACGCAAATATTCACTTATGACTGCCACACTTATGTTATAAAAAAATCCTTGACTCAATAAAGTTTCAGTATCAATATAGTATCATATTTTAAAAATAACGTTCGATAAAAAATTATGAACATTATCAGAATTTACATACAATTCGTTTACAAAAATATGTGTTACACTTTAACCTCATTAAAAGACATTCTATACTTGTACATCTACCGGTGTGATACTGGGAGACGACCCACGTGCTACACCCATAAATAATATCTTATCAGCTACACCCTTCCATTGAAATGGTCGCACAATATGTCATAATTATTTAATTAATGCAGACCCACCCTGATATCGGCCATTATTCAAGCCTACTCGGATTGAATACTGAACGCTCATGAAACTGACTTGGATATTGAAATTTGGTTTATTTTTTCAATCACGGGTCTGGTAATTATGTAGACCACCCATCTTGATGTGATCACATAAGGAACATGCGATAGGAAAATTGATTAACTATTTTATATCAATTTCAAAATTAAAAATCAAAGGTATGTGAAGTCTACCAATGCGCACTTGGACAGCGCGGTGGACTATGGCTTAATCCTTTTCGTTATGAGAGGAGACCCGTGCCCAGCAGTGGGACAGTGATGGGTTGTTGATTTATATCAATGAAGATTATGTAAGTTTTTAGTATATAATTAGATATTACGAGCATGATCATTGTTTATCAACTTTAAACAGCGTGTGTTATGTCATCATCTACGTGTTACTACTATTCCACTGCTCGCTGTGAGTCTCTTCTCTGAATCAGAAGTATAAGTGCGAATTGATAGACTTCACACATCTTTGAGATTTTTTTATAGATTTCACAGGCATATAGGTTTTCTCTTAGCTTGGCTTAACTTAGTTCTTGTTATCTTTAATTCCTTTATCAATAAGCTATCTAGCAATCTTTAGCGTAGGTACAAATATTTACATAAACGATGCCAATAACAAACTTAATAAGGCCACCTAGTAACGCGACTATACTCCGACGGATACTCGAACAGAACTAGATGTAAACTCGAAACTGAGATTTATGTTCTCATTATTTCCTTATCCAGGTACCGCGAAGATAAATTTCCTATCTGTACCGGATTAACAATTCATCGTATCGATCGGTGGCACTGAATCACGTTCGTCCCACGCCGATCTTAATTATTCGATTGTACGACTACATGCGTGTCAATTAATTGCGTGTACAAACGATACGATTCGTTTTTAATGGCTCGTTTTATAAGACTTGCCCTGTTGGGGGATTTGCTTGGGCGGTTTGAATAAACAAAGCTAATTATGTATTATTATGGAAGTTATCGATACTAATGATTGCTCGATTAGTCTATGCTGCTTGATGAAATATTACGATTAATATTAAAGACTAAGTACGAGTGATGGTACGAGTAAATTGAAACTGCCATACATTGAAATCTATAATCCGGATAGAGTTAAAATTTTACCTTAGTCGACCAGAGATGCATTGCTACGAGTATCTCAGAGGGCTAAGATTAATGCCTTGTATGATGTCAAAATCCTTATCTCAACATTCCTGTAATAGACGGAAATACATTTAGCAGTGGCACCTCGGTACTCGAAAGGGCTTACTATCTTTAAATAAAGGTAATTGCTTATTATAATGCAATCAGCAAACTTATCGACATAGTTATAATTTGTCGAGTATACGAATAGGTTGATATAATATGGATTATTGCTCGAATTGCTCAGGTTTCGTGTTAGCCTTCTGGTTTAAAGGTATTGTATGGCAGAGATACCAATATGAGGCATCCTAATTATTATAATTCCTCAAAGACAGAACGCATCTGTGGTCGACCATAAGTAGGATGCCTGCCCTACTTGGGGTCGGGTAGAGATATTAAGGTACCAATGAACGATCATATGTACGATAAATAATTATTCAGTTCTTCTGTTACCAAAAAGTACATATACCACCAATGATGGTGATGATGAAACTACGTACATATAACATGTAACATATATAATTTTATCACGATAATAACTATTTAAGTGTAGAAGCAAGAACAATTACAATGTAGATTAACACTAATAAGATCTTTTGAAAAAAATATCTTCGATAAGTCTAAATAAGGTATGAAAGCTTGTTATCTATAAATTATAACATAAATCATATTAAAATAAATAATTCTTATAAATTGCTGCTTTGTTACTATTGTAGGACAGACAACCGAAGGTGCAGAATACTCTTCAAAGGAAACCAAAAGAGCAAAAAGAGTTCAGTAGGTCCCGTCAAACAAAAACCGTTGCATTTAGTCCGCTCTGGAGATAAAATGGAGTAGGTTAAGAGAAATATATATATATATATTTCCGTAGACTATTTCAGGTTATTAGATTAGGTACTTCTACTCCTACAGGTACATCTCTATCAAACGATGAGCACAATAGATGAAAGGAAGCAGTAAAGGTGCTCTATACTCGTATTTTACTTACAGACAAACTCCATTTAAGGCTTCATTATATTCAAAGAGACCGCAAATTGTGAGAGGATCGCGTGAACGCGTGCTCCTACCACCTACCTGTACAAACAAATCACAGTTTTTATTGCCCCACTAATTGTATTTAGTTACAAGTTTATTTGCGTGTTCGAAGAGGTGACGACATTCTTTCGGCTGTTTAAGATCCTTAATGAATTCTACTTAAGGGATTACACGTTTTATTTTATTGGATGTTTTTACAAAATACACGTTCGTCCCACGTTCTTGGCTTTTAAAATAAAGTAACTATGAACTATAGCAATAAAATGAATAATTCATTCGTTATTTTTATTAACATTAAAATTTTTTGATAATCACGTCAATATTTATTAGTACTACCATCCAATTTAAAATATTACATACAGAGATAAGGCTGTATGGTAATTGATATCTACCATTAATATTCTTGGGTAAAAACATAGTTTTTATTAGTGGCTGTGTGTTCTAGTTCTAAAAGTGTAAATTAGAAACGTACCTACTTTCTTAGTCTTCAGGGGTGGCGACACTTATGGCCCATCTTAGGTGACCTATTTTTTTTTTTTTTTTTATAATATAAGAGTAGCAGACGAGCATGCAGTCCACCTGATGGTAAGTGGCTACTGCCGCCCATGGACATCTGTAATAAACCCCAGATAGGATTAGATATTCCTACCTGAGGTCGGCCACAGATGCGCCGCTACCCCTGAGGACTAAGCTGGAATGCCTCGGAAAAGTCTTTCTCCCTTGCCACACCCTTCAAACCGGAACACAGCAGCACCTAACACTGCTGTTATTAGGTAGAAATAGGTGTGGCGGTGGTGCCGCCGGAGTCGAACCACAAAGGGTTCTACCACCTTCAACCCTAGCAGAACCCTTATCATGAGTTTTTAAGTTTTGACAAATATGACTGTTTTTGCCCGTACAATATCCAATCAGCGCCTCTAGTGGATTGTATCAGAACTATTGTGTCAGTAACGTAACATTAAATGTCTAAATTGACAAAATGGTGCTTTATGTTTTGTCTTTCTTTTTTGTGAACATGTGAGGTAGACAAAAAGTTGAGTCACTTGAGTACTTGAGCACTTACATATTGTTACGTTTACTCAGTCTACTGAACCAAACGGAACAGAATAATGAATTGATTAATCTCTTGAAAACTCATGGTAAGGGTACAGTAGTACCTGGGACTAATTTCAGCTATCCATACGCCGCGGTGACCACTAACCATTAATATCCGTAAAACTGTTTGGAAAGCAGGTGGACTGCAAGCTTATTCGGTTTATTTAAAAGGTTAAGCTGTTAAAATACGCAGAACAACAAAGTTTAATCCAATTTTTATGGAATACTCTTTATAAGGTCAATTTTCTGGAAGGGCATTAAATTTATTTATCGCACAGGTGCTCCCTCAGTACATTGAATATATAATTTTACCTATTTGATAAACAAATGTTTCTTGGAAGTATTCCCTTTGAAGTAAACTCACGTCAGTTCCACGCCGAATAAAATCTCACTTGCTGACTTGTCCGACCACGATTAAGTTTCATATGAGATATATTTCATGCTTATGCCTTTGTATAGCCGTACATAGAATATCCTTCTTTTTCGAAGCCAGTATAAAAAGAGTATTATAACAGCTGAACTTACCGACATATGCATTGTTTAGTCTACAAAGTAATACGATTTACAATCTAAATAGTTTTCAAGTAAAATATAATTATCTGAAATGATATAACAATTACTACTTCCATGGACTACAATTGTCATCGCATTCATCGTTTTATCTTAATTAATACGACATTATGTACTTCTATATTGCTATATAGTCTAGTTTTCTCATTTTTCTGATTTTTTATTTGGGTAAATGATTATTTTCTACTCTGTTATCATCCTTTGCTGCATCTAGATAAAACAATTATTATTTCTACTATTATTTTCGTACGAATCATTGAAGCTTTTTTGTTTTTATATTAACATTTTTATGTCCCTCCCCGTAATAAACTTTGTTATCCCGAGATAAAACCTGTTCCTTATATTACAGCCTGCCAAATAACTTGATCCCTAAGTGGCTGTTTTTTATGTCCTACAAAAACACAATCAATCTGGAAGAGTGACACGTCGTCCTGGGATAAAGCCAAAGAGGTGTAATTCTGTTTATTTTCTCTGTAAGACTGGAAAATTTTGGCTAAAGTACTTGTCAAGCGTTGGTCGAATGTTTGGGACGGATAAAAATAATTTCCGCGAATTCAGGATTTATTGAAAATAAATTGTTGCTGCGATAAATCTAAACCTGTAAGGTCTGTAAAAGAGAATTTATAACACTAAAATGTTGTGGTTAACAAATTTTTCTATCATAATATTTATACCTTATATTTGGTTATCCCCTTAGGAGCTAAAAAATGTAAGTACCTACGTCAGTTTTAATACATATATCATTTTGGAAATAAAAGTAGGATTATACGACATGAGTAATAGCGTGAAGAAGATACTTGAAAAGCCTCTAAAATTGCTTTAATAACCTCCTTTGCTTCGGATGGCAATAAAACCGTAATATTCTTATTGTAATTGTTAATGGGACGATCTGAGGCCAAGGAATAATGGCTCAGCGTCTTAACAGATAAAATCGAGGTGTTGGTTTGCTGGCAGTAGCAGTTTTGGTTCTATAGAACATTAGGATTCCCTTGTAGTAATTCCTTTGCTGCTGTATGTGTACGGGTGGAGACAATCACTTAGGTGAATCCTTTGTCTTCACAATATCCATCAGTCTTCAGGAAGAAAGAGCAGGTCATTGTACGATACTACATAGAATCATGAATTTTTCTATAGTAATTGTATGATACACGTTGTCATCAAAATATACTGTTGCTACAGGACAGATTTCACGTCTGATTCCTTTTTTTTATAATATAAGAGTAGCAGACGAGCAGGCAATCTACCTGATGGTAAGTGGCTGCTGCCGCCCATTTACATCTGTAATCAACCCCAGATAGGATTAGATATTCCTACCTGAGGGCGGCCACAGATGCCTCTGAGGACTAGGCTGGATCACCACGGAAAAGTAAGTTATCCTTACCACACCCTTCAAAACGGAACACAGCCGCGCCTAACATTGCTGTTATTATTATTAATTTCACAAAACCAAGTCCAGTACCCTTAGTATGACTTCTTACGTTTTTACAAAATGACTGTTTTTGTATTTGTTTACGTATTTACCATACATTTCCAATCAGTTCTGATACAGTCCGCTAGGGGCGCTGATTGGCTTGATTGGCTTTTGAAAATGTAACAACACAATAAGACATAATTGTGGTGTTACATTTTCAAAAGAAATTAAGTATTTCGAAAGGACGTTCGATTGTTACACTTACATCTTATAGTAATTTTCATGTTGTTCGAAAGAAAATCCGCATCTGTTCACAAACGCGACATGGTGAAGATACAGACTCCATTCCATAAGAAGTAGATTTTTATAAGAAAAGATATTCCAATCTTGGTACGGAACACTAAAACGTAAATAAAATAAACCTCACCTCACCTGTACCTCGAACAGATAATATATATTCACGTAATTTTTGCCAGAGTCCATTTGTATCCCGCCGATGCAGCATTTCTCCGGTAATTGGTTGAAGTTATCTACGTCATTACATCTCGACTTTCCCCTCTTTACCACTTTTATACGTTTTTCTGTACCATTCTCGTTTGTTTTTCATTCAATTACCTAATCGTATTATCTGGGAAATGGCTACGTTTGTGGTTTATGATTTAAATCAATAAGATAATTTTTTGCTTTTATAGATAGACATTTAAATATTATTTAAGTAATTACAGGGAATTTGGTACTCGTGCGTGAATATCCGTGATATCATAAGAGGATTAATAAGACTGAACTTTTTTTTTCAATCAGTGCTTAATATTTATGTGTGTGAATAATGGAGTAATGAAGAAAATTATATGGTGTTTTGTATTTAACAGCCACTTTATAAAATTAGTAGTTCTCTGGAATAAAAATTAAACAGTGGCTAAATTGACAATTGACTTTTACGGTAAGTGACATGTCTGATTTAGTAAGGAGAAATATGCTCAAAACGAAACTTTCTAAATAAATGAAGACACACCTTGAAACCAAACAGTGTAAATACAACGCTAAGTAAATTTTAGATACTTAAAAAGGATACACTCTTAAAGACGGTCATAATTATTCGCTAAAAAGTTGCAACCGATGAGTTTAGCTTTAATCATCGTAAACGACGTGTGTGTCTAGGCGTATTAAACTGAGGCAGCGTTATTGAAGCTACGGCGCCTTCCAGCCATCTAGATAAGCGGCTATTTTTCTTTTCTTAGCCTTGTTCGTACCGCTTAAGACGATATTCTTAAGGACACGACATAATTCATACAGTATCGGCACTCAGATCAGTATTTTACTAAATGAACGCGTCTCGCTACGATATTTATAGGTGCGGTGGACATAATTTAATAAACAAAGCAGAGTCAGGCCGACGTTTTAATGCCACCCTGGCCATAGAATCTGATAATGCATCATAACTGGTTTTCAGTCTTGGGAGATAGCATTGTAAGACTAGGACCACTTCGTTACGTGCTCCCGGTAAATGTAAGCGTTAGTCACTATCGCTAAGCGTAAATCGTATCTGGTGGCGAGCTATTAATAATATTATAATACTAGCAATATCTGATACGGGGCATAAATTATGAGCGCTACGAGCATTTTGATTCTGGTTAATGTTTCTTTCTTTCTATTCACAACTTTCTTTTGATTGCTGACGACACAGGGAGACGCCGTATTAGAGTGCCGAATTTAATTCCTGGATGGACACATTAATAAATGTATGTAGATGTTATTTCTAGGTCTAAAATACCTTTGGAGCTATTTTATGTTATCAGTTATTCTTTAACAAACAAGATATCGTCCGTTGTTACTTCATTTTCATTAGTTAGGTTTACTAGTAATAAATGAAACATCCGGTTTGAGTGTTTGCTTTTTAATTTTTCTTTGTTTTTATTTTATAATGGTCGCTCTAATATAGAAATTTATGCTACTTATATTAAAATACAGTTTGGTATAAATTTAACTTTATAAGGTAAAGAACATTATTCGGCTAAGTTGCCTACTTACCTCTACTTGTTACAACCGTCTACTGTTTATGAATACCATATACAAATTACCCACGCCACAAAGCCTAGGCCATTCAACTTGTACAATTCTACAAATCGATTACAGCAGCTTAGATGCTTCAAATGCTCCGTATGACAAATGAGTGGCATGTCTCGTCAGTTGGAGATGGATATCACGGTCGAGAGTATAAACATTTACTTTGGACGCAACAAAAAATCGTAGCTCAATTTTGGACTTATCTCGTGTTCTTTGTTGGTTTGACAGGTGCATTAGTGGTATCGTGGAACAATTAAATCGGTCGGCCTCATCATCATGAGTGGGTTGATATGTCGTGGCCTCTAGCGGTCTCCCGGTCTGATTAGGAATGCCTTTGTTTGAGCGATACCGAAATATCGGTGGGTTTGACTTTCTCCGGGATTATATTGTCATGTAATGTTAGGTAAGGGTGACGTTTTAAGATGTTACCTGGTTTATTGTATACGAATAGAGTAATTGTATTTTTTTGGACGTAAGGAAAATTAGACAGTTCACTATGGTACTAAAATGTTTATTATTTTTAAAGACGCTTCCTACGCTCACATCCCCACACCCACACTAGGATTATCTGTGTCGTGGGTGTCATCGACTTATACAAAGACGAATACACAAACATACAGACCCAGAAAAATCTAAATTCATCATTCATCAATTTGTCTTGCCGGGGATCGAACCCGGAACCTTGCGTCTCAGACCCGTATGGTGACCGCTCTGTCACGAAAGTCGTCAAATCAAAAAGTCGTTTTCATTTTTTTCGCGATCGTATTAATTTAGTTTTTGAAATTTAAATTTAGTATTTGTATTTAAGACATTCCTGCCTACCTTATAAGATTAAGATCGAAAATATTTTGTACAACGCACTTTCCATTTTATAATAAACATGTTTTGTAAGACAAAATAAAGAACATTAATATTCTCAAGGAAAGTTATTTCGAAATCAGCATAATTAAGGTCGTTCAGTACTAACGGCGAACAACGAAAACATAAAGTGGTAGATTAAACATCTCACTTTATAAAGCAATTTGGTGAAGATTTGGAGAAGTCCGATTAAAGCTTAACCCACAAACATCGCGGGTCTATTTGTACCCTTATAAATTTATCACTAGTATATTAGATACGAGGACGAACAAAAAGTATTTCATTATCAACGAAACACGATTGATTGGTAACAGTCATAATGTTTGTTATAACTACTAACGTTTTTTTATGTTTTTTCATGAAATTAAAATATTACTTATGATTAGTATGCAAACAAATTATAACGGATATAGGAAAATAAATTATAGACCAGAAATGTTATTACTTTAGGCCTTAATTTTATAGGCCTTTGTTACTCACTAAGTAATTATTAAAGATCTTTTTTTTATTACATTCCAACATTTCTTTGTAAGATTATTACTTACTCATGGCTCAGCGGACCCCGTCGCTATTTGAGTGTTAAACTTAGTCGCCTGCGGTCACTTCTGTTGCTGAGAATTCCGGCCATTAAAAGAACATATTTTCACACACCCAATATTTAGAGTGTAAGTCTCTTAAAAAGTGGTTTTATTACTTTTAAATGGCAGGTAACAGTTCAGTTTGGGCAGTCGTAAAAGACTATACGGGCGACTCGCGAGATATCACCGTATTTATGTGTGGGTTGAACGAATTCTTATGTACACTGTCTATAATTATAAAAATAATTGTACTTTTCAATGAATGTTTATTGCTTTTATTCAGTAGAGAACGCGTATGAACGCGTTGAGTATTAAAATGGTCTTTTGTTTTTAAAAATGACATAAGTAATATTTAGCGGACATTTTACGACGAATTAAACAAGTCGTATTTTTTACGGCACATTGCGTTGCTTCTTGGAATATATTCAATTCATAATAATTGCAGTTGTATACATTTTAACAATCGATTTTATTATAATTAAAATTTGTTAAATCCGCACATCTCAGCTACGAACATGTACATTTTGAACGATATTGCTCATCGATTCAAATGATTAATATTAAATGCTTCGTTTTAAAATCTAAATCAAATCTATATGTAATTCTTCCAACTCCACCTGAAAATAGTATTACAAATATAGTTACACTAATCCTAACAATGCATTAGATAACAAGTAAGAGCTTTCCATTTGTTAAGCCACATTAGGACCACTTTGTGCCAGTTACGCCAGTTTATTCAGCCTAAAACCGAAATACAGCGGCTATATCGCTGTAAGGCATAAATGGTTTATAGAGCTGCTATTGGGGTTAATCCTAGATGCTTTGGCCTAACTGTAACAGAGAAAGGGTCATAGGCTAGAACAGTTATATTTCGGTTCGTTTATGGAAATGTAGTGAAGTGTATTTTATCGACTACGTATTTTAGAGTTTTAAAATCTACGCATACTTCTTTAAAATTTACGCATAATTCTGGTACCTGATTGAAGCGGCGGATAAAGTTTATCCCTCTGTACAGAATAAACTCCTCTTCGTCTACCACTACAGTCCCACTGCTGGGCACCAGTCTAAGTCCATCGAGCCCAAAATGTTAAATTTCAGACAGTTTTTAGAACGTTTTTTTAAGAAGTAAGCCTTGTAGAAATCTCCCGATGTGTTTACTGCTCCTCAGGGTTTTGTAAATTTAGATTTAAGATTTATTGTAACAGTAAACATTTTCACAATTTGTACATTCGTAAAACTGCAATAGTAAGAACTGTGTCGCAGCCGATTACTCCCCCTCTGAACAAGAAGGAAGTTTGTTCCAAAAGCTATACAATACGGATAATTATAATTTAGGTAAGTATTCTATTACATATAAATATTAAATTTCTAATAAATGAATACTTTACTAATGATGTTAGGATAGTTACAATATTTACATGTGCGTGCTTGTATGCTCCATGTAAGTTTATTCTTGAAAAGAGCTACTCCTGAAGACTAAGTTAGAATGTTTCGGACAACTATATCTCCCTTACCATACTGTCGAAAGCGGAAAACAGCAGTTCTTAACACTGCTGTCATTAGGTTGAAATAGGTGTAGCGGTATCTCATGTAGATCACATCTGATGTGGGACCACAAAGGGTTCAATATCACCTTCAAATAAAGCGTATCATAGAGTATAAATTTTATTTCCAAATTTTAGCGTTTTATTCTTCAAAATATACAAATTTAGTATGAACCAAAGCTCAAATATCTACACTAGCAGAGCACACGGAAGCTAGTTCAAAATACGATTCTACGAAAGTAACTTACCGGTTTTACGAACCCAAATGAATACAAACGGTCAGAAATGTGTATTTAATGTCACGACGGCGTTACGCTGTGGTATATCCGGTACACGAATAACGGATACGGCTGGTGAACCTACACTGAATTTACCAAGTAACGGTTTTGAAAAATGTACGAGTAGTAAAAAATTTCGAATGTTTTTGACTTTTGACTTTATAATTGTCTCATTGTAAAATCCTTTCTGGTTAGACTCCGAAAGGCACCACCGCCTCTATTTCTGCCTTATAAATGTAGTGTTAAGTGCTAGGTTTCGCTTTGAAGGGGGTGTCAGGGCCTAATCATTTGCTACTTCTACAGAACTCAGGCCAGATGACGATAGTTGACGATCATCGGCAACAGACGTTAACATGACCTGTCGCTCGTGTAAAAGCTTACTTAATAAACCGAAGGTGGTAAAAGTAAAGGAAAACAGAATATAGTAATTGTGATAGGACTCTTACAGTGAAACTCCAAAACATTCTACCATTTTTAACAAATGAACTTACGATACGTATAAACGTCCACATCCACACATCCACATCCACAATGTATAAACACTGTGGATGCGATATGATTTAAACAGAATATCATCGCTACACTTAACTTAAAAGTTACCTTAAAAGCACATAATAAAAATCTCTGTGAATAAAGATGTGATTCGTTTAAGTCATTCGATAGTCAAGTTAGAAGCATTTCTATAGCACGTTCCTATTAAAGGTCAGTGCAAGTGGGCTATAAATAAGGTGTTTAACCGAATGTGTGTGGGCCAGCCTTAACGGTGGTTCGATGCGATTCTGTCAATGCGATCACGACGCTGCCCACGACATATTGTCGTGGATTTGTAGTGTGAGCGGAAGTGCTCTGTTTAAATAATATCGTCACTTGTGAAGCGGTATATTATATGCGGTGGTATTGCATTTGTCATTTATATTGTTCGGGATATAAATTTATACTGGAATTTAATAATAATTAGTAACGATTATTCAGTTATTATCAGTTCACAAAGCGCTAAAGCATAAGTTTGAACATGTATTGCAAAATGAAAAGCATAGGTTTTTGGTTTTTATCTAAATTTTCAACACTAAACAAAAATGAAATGAGTTCGTTTTACAATTTTGACATTTAATACAGTTTCAAGATTTTAATTACATAACAAAATACATACAGCCGAATACTGAACCTGCTCATTTTAGAAGTCACTTAAAAATAAACTATTATTATCTATTTTAAGCTCCTAATTATTACCTATATGAGTCGAATCGTGATCGTATCCTGTCAGTCGTATAGCATAAATAGCCTTTTAACTTTAACGGTGGCACAATCCATGGGAAAGTACCGCCTTATTACAATAGTTTGTATTTATTTGGTACTATATTTCTAGCATTGAAACAGTTTGATGTAAAGTGCACTAAGTCTAATATTTATACTTTATGTTTGGGTATTACACATTGTCATTGTCGTTTAACTTTCGCCATAATTTTGTTTGAAATAACATTTAAGTAACAATATTACCTATTTGTCCTCATTTTACCTTTTAAGACGTTAAATTACTTCTGGTAATTCTAGTGAGAGATCATCTATGCCGTATCTATTTCTATCTTAAAGCAACAATGTTTAAGTTGTTTTCAGTTGAAGACAGACATATTTCATTGCAGCTTAATTCTTAGTACGCATCTATCACTGGTCTTAGCTAAGTCTTTGGTTATTTCAAATAGTTTAGATATTTATGGATATGTCTATTTCGTTTTTAAATAGTGTCGGATACACTAATAAATATGTAAACAAATACCAAAACAGTCATATTTCTCATAACGTAAAAACTCATGGTAAGGGTACTGATGATCTCTAAATTGTCTCTAAACACAATAGTAGGTCGTAATGACCACTGTCCCTGTAATCCCGGGACTAGAATAGGGCTACGGTATCCCCTGCCTGTCGTAAGAGGCGACTAAAAGGGGGCTTCCGGGGTTGCGGACGACAAGATTGGGAGGTCGAGTCGTCCAGCAAGCAACTCCGGGAAGGACGGCGGTATGTTCGGTCACATACCGTCGTAAACACCAGACGGTGTGGTGAGTCCTGAAGCTCACCTAGGAGGAGCCCGAAGGGGCAACGCATTCAGAGGACTCCGGTTGCGTTCCGTAGGAGATCCCGGAGTCCTCTTGGCAACGCTGAGGACGGCCGCCGGGGGGGTTTTAGTGCGGTAAGAATCCCACATAACCCCGTGTCGCTCCTACGACACTGGGAACCTTTTGAAGGTTTCCCCCTAATAACAAAAAAAAAAAGGTCATAATGACCAAAGTTCTTTAACCCAGTCTTTATTGCTAAAGAATAATACAGGAAAACTAATTAACTAAGTAGCACTGCTTAATTGCATTAACTTTTTATTGTGAGGCTAAACTTAAGTTTTATATCATCAAACGACATAGCTCTGCTATGACAAATGATAATTATGTAAGTTTAGTACTTGCTATTGCTTAGAATTGATAGTAATAGCGATTCAGTGCGCCCATAATGACTAAGAGTAGTATTACTTGTATCTCAGTGTACGTTTATCTGCAGTAAAAGATTTACGAACGGCAATTTCTTACGGTTACTGGTCATTAAATTTATTCGCTACTTTGCTTGGAATACTTAATTCAATACTTTATACGAATTGTAATAATTACGCATGAAACAACGGAGATTTGTTTTATATAAACAGGTTTTATGGATATGGTACTAAAACGTAACTGTATTTCTGTGGAACTATCGTATTACATGGCAATTATTGTCTCATAATAGTGAAGTGCGTATTAGAGATTAATTACCTATCGCTTCCTTTAACGGCGAAGAAAAACATCGTGAGAAAAACTACTCGAGTGTTCCGTAAAAAACAAATGTGTGTGAAGCTTATCACTTCGCACTGGTATTACTTTATTCACTATTCATTATCATAAACTCATTGATATCAGCAATGGAAGTGGAATATAAGTCGCTACGACTTAGTTTTCAGTTCAAGCGCGTAATCTTATTACCCGATGGCCGAGGATAATACTTCATCATCATCATCATCATCATCATCATCATCATCATCATTATTATTGTAATGATAGGCACGGGTCTCCTCTCAGGATGAGAAGGATTAGGGCATAGTCCACCGCGCTGGCCAAGTGCGTATTGGTAGACTTCATATACTTTTGAGATTTTTTTATACTATCTTTCAGGTGTGCAGGGTTCCTCACGTTGTTTTTCTTCACCGTTGAAGCAAGTGATAATTAATTTCTAATACGCACATAACTTTGAAAAACCAGAGGTTGCCTGAGAAAGCCTGAGATTTGAACCTCGGACTCCTCGATCGACAGGCCGAGTTGCTTAACCACTAGGCTATCACTGCATTTATTTATTATCACGGATAATATTTATTGAGCATTTATGATTGTACTCATGTCTCAATTTTACAGATGCCTTACAGTCAAAACGGTTTAGGAGATTTTAACATATGAGGTGTTGTTGGATTCGAATAAATTGTGGGAGCAACCAAAAGGTAGATTTTTAAGCAGTCGATTCTTTAATGTTCAACGCTAGTCCTTTCCCGATATCCTTAGTCCTTTATTGTGAGGTTACTAATGCTCTTAGTAAACAGAATATAGTGAGTCTTATCGTAATTTTTAAATCAGTTAAGGAAATAATCGCAACTATTAATAAACAATTGATTTTTTAGTTTATTCAGATTTGGTCAAAGGATCGATTTTTCTTATCTTCCTATTTATTGCAAGCAGCTTCAAATAAATAAGATAAGGAATCTCAAAATATAAACAAAGGAAGGAGATTAAGAAATTTCAAGAATAAATAATACGCCCACAAAACACAAATGTTGAACCGATAAAAGCGAGTTACTGAAGCTATAAACAAACGAAAATATGAATCGAGATTATGCTGAGCAAAATACGGCTATAGGGTCGACCGCATATTGCCTTCGATCAGATTAATTTAGGCGAAAACGGTGATATGTTTATCATGTATTAGGTTTACAAAATCCCCTTAGAGTTCTTCTTTTTTACATAAAAAACTTTATGTTAAGGAAGATTGTATTCTATTTCTAAATATAAAAGTAGCCAACGAGTACGCAGTCCTCCTGTACCCTTAGTATAGGTTTTTACGTTTTTTACAAAAAATACTGTTTTTATTTATTTACGTATTTGCCCATACATTTCCCATCAGTACTCCTAGCGGACTGTATCCACACTGATTGGAAATGTATGGGAAATATGTTGCCCTTACCACCTTTTAAACTAGAACACAGCAGCGCTTAACACTGTTATTATTACGCAGAAATAGGTACGGAGGTGGTGCTCCCAGAGAAGAATCCCAAAAGGTTCTTCCACTTTGAATACGCTGATATTCCATTTATGCTATTTCATCATAGCTAACCCAGCAATATTCTGTTCCCTGTAGTACATTTGCGGCGGACCTTATCCCGTCTATTCGAACGTGGGCGACGTAAATGGTAGTGAAACGGACACACTGTATATGAGACACTGAATCATTTGCAATTACACCGTATTGTGCCTTTGTACTATTTAATGTCCGACGTCCAAGCTCTTAAGAATGTGGTATTGTAAGCAAAATAGTGCATCGTTTATTTCTGTCGATTTTTAATGGCGATACGTGCAATTTAGTGGTGTTCTGTCTTTGAACCCGCTATTACCGAGGTTTAGGTCTCGATTGACGATCCATTGTGAATCGTAACATCATTTGCGCTAGTAAAACTACGTTTTATTGCGAGTTCTTGTTTATCATTTATTGTGTCGTTATCATATATTTGTCGGCTGATTTGATTTTATCTTTTGTTTTGCTGGTAACTGTTTTTTGTATCTCTTTGTTTTTCACATGAGACTTTTGTACCTACTATGATAAAATAAAGAATATTGACTTTAATATACTTTTAACTCAATTGCAGTTGATTAAATTAATTCAGGTTATGCTTTTGGGATGGTAAATATTAAAATAATTATAATGGAACGAAATTACACTGAATTCATTTGGGAGTAACATTCGGAAATCGAAGCTGATAATTTTAATAAAATATACTTTGATGTACTCTTGTTAAATATAATTTGTAGTAAACATACTTTTTACTACGAATTGTCATTAATTACCCGTCTACGAGGTGCAAACAGTACTGAAGGATACCTTGAACTAAATCAGTACAAACATAAGTCCACAAAACGTACTAGAGCAAACAAAACCGACTAGTCATTTTACTGAATGGATATTTAGGCCAAAGTCCCTTTTGTAAAGTGAAATATCGTTTTCACGAGACACCTTTAATGTTCGTAGCCTGACCTTAGCTGCTGACATTTGTCTAGATCCAGTAAGTCCCGAACATTAGCGAAATCATTAATCATACCCGACATTGGCTATAGAGGTAATCTCCCTTTAGCCGTAGGATATCCCTTGTATGTATAAGCATCTATAAATTTATACGGCTCTCCTTAGTTTATAAGCGCGTAATTTATATGATGGAAATGATATGTTTTTAATAAATCTATACTGGAACTTCAACAATAATGTCGACAAAATACCTAACGTAGCAAAATCCAATATTCACTACATTCTAAGCAAGAATATTTATATTCTTGCTTTCTATGTTTAATAATAATAAGTTGTAATAATGATTTTATGTTTTATATTTAAAAATGTTTTATTACACAATTATTTTGAATATCCTTCTAAGGATATGACAATATCTTTCAATAAATGGTAAAATAGATTTTTTCAGTATGGGGATTGGTTATTTACGTTAACAGCATAAATTGTATCTTCTAAGCATCACTACTGTTACTCGTATAACCAAAGAACGCTCTATCGTAGTTTTATGTTTATTATTTTGGGTTCCGATTTTCGTCCCACGGACGAAGGACGGTAACGTACGGAGTAAAGGACGAATCCTCGATGGATAAAACCGTTCGCGATTTGAGCAAACACAAACATTGGCTTTCACTAATCCTTTGCACAAACAAACGCATAACATTAAGCAAATCCTTCAAATAATCCACTAGGAAAGCCGACAAGTCTCTGTCAACACTCAACGAACGCGATTTCCTCGGTAAGAGACGAAGTTCCCGTATTTACATTTTCACACATAAAGTAAATTCCTCGTATCCAGAAGTAGGAGTGCGGGTAACGAAAATAGCGATTCATCACAAGTTTTAATCTGTTCCAGAGTTTGGCCCACTTGCGGTTATGTTTTGAGTGAACGGGCGTCTGAAACGCTACGTTTAAAATCCGCTGTTTCTGCGACATAAATGTATAAAGTATGATGATAATCATTTTAAATAAATCTTCTTACATATTAGTAGTATGGCTATTAGGCATTAAAATACAAGCTCATATTTCTAGTAGTATCACTCAGTCATATACGTTTTTCATCGCGAAAAAATCTCCATTATATGTCTGCAACTTATTATGATTTGTTAAGACTACTAATTTGTCCTATGGAGTGAATTATGATCATAATCTTTCTTATAATAATAGGCAATCCTAACCTACTCGAGGGACTTTATTTGGTCGATGAATAATTTTTCATCATAAAGTTGATAAGCTTTCCTAGATCGGTATCACTCCGCATCTGTTCAATTGTGACTAGAGAATTATTATAATACGAATAAAACTTGATTGCTTAAATATAGAATCGATGTCACTGCAACAATTAAAACGTATCTGACGACGCCTCGTATGTTAAAATCCTTCATACCGGTTTGAAATGCAGAGCATGTCAAAGAATGAGACGTAAGCTCGAAAAAATTAATTCCACGCACCCTCGAATTGACTCCACAGTCGGGTAAAAACGCCCGTGTGCAACAATTTGGCGTGCAATGTTTGGACGACCGCAACTCTTGCGGCTCGCCGGCCAGTACCTCCACACATTTCACGTGAATACCGCGCCACAAAATAAAAATACCTTAACATTCATTGCGTGACGACACACAACACGCAACTCACGATTTTGATTTATTTTTGAGACAGTTAGGGCACATATCCTACCATGAGCGAATGTTTAAATGGAACCTTGGAATTGCTATTTGTTGAATAATAAGCACGCTACTTCATTACAATCCATCTCTTCTATCTGAAACTAAGGAATGATATTACAAAAGGTTGAATTGATCCTAATCAATTTATTACACAAATAAATCGTCCAATAGTAATTGAACATTTTACTAAGCGTAATTTATTTCGTATAGTTAAAATTCTCAGAGATTATCGCTTATATAATAACTTATAAAAACAATTTACACTATAGTTGTTTCTTAAAATCCTCTTAAATAATGCGAAAGGTTTAGGTAATTTAACATAGGTGGATGTTGATGTGGATGAAAAGATGGATGACATGTTGCAAGTAAACTAGCGGAATCTTTCTTCAAGTGTTAATATTAAATTGATTTTGTGAAAGTTTCAGGCTGTAGAATTATTAAAACACTGTGCCGTACTTTAAAATGTCCAAGGATATTACGTACATATGTACGTCCAATATTCTTTCATTTTATTTGCACTAGCACTATTACTCTGACAAGATTAGCTCTGAAACGTGTCCTTGCTTCCAACTCTAATATGTTGCCTTTATTAAAACAAACGTAAGCTGGTTTCTCTGTTTTCTCAATAAAAAGTCACTATTAATATTAATTGTAACTTACTTAGCTCTTGATTGAATTCGCTAGCTCTTCAGTGATGAGACATTTCCCTTATTGCAGCTTTTTTGTTTCGAACCGACATCGACAGTCGCCTTAATTGGGATCTTAATCGAGTAAGGAATTTAATAAATTCAATCTTTTTGCAATTTTTACTTCTGGTTGTGAAGGGTCTATGACGCTGTAATGATGAACGGCGGAATAATTTCTATAAAGTTATCTTGATTTGTTACTTTGTGTTTTAATACGTTGTATGTGTTATTAGGAAATTATATTATTGTAAGTTTGTAGACTTCGTGTTTTTCAAAGTTACGTTAATAATCACACTTTTGCCAGATCTGGATAAAACCGGTTAAGTATAAATTAACTATAGTAATTGATTTGGTTTTGAATTTTATTTCCATCGCAAACCAACTGTATGCCAATAGTGTACCAGTTGTCTGGTTTGACCAATTGTCCAATGGATCAGTTGACATTGAAATCCATAGTTCGACAAACGTACCATAATCCAATTTAGAACTTCAGAAGTTAACACCACAGAAGCCATACATCTTTTTACAGTTGCAATAATACATCGTTAAGCAATCTCTGGACGCCAATAATCCCAGTTCTATAAAGAGTTGTAAACACAGCTATTATGTGGTCTTGGCTCCAGTGAACTGACGTATAATGGGTCGTTGCAATAAAACCCGTGATTTAGTGTTAACAGCTGAGATCTGAACATTAAAGACGCATAGCTTGATAATCTAGTTTAAGGTCATTATTATCGAATTTGCTCGTAATTTATGCGTTTAGGCGTGAAAAGGGTATTCCATCCTTATACTTTAATTTATAGGATTGTATATCTTTGGTAGTATTTAGTTTAGTAATAATGAGTACTGTCAATGTAATATCAATCGTATCTACTTGCATCGTAATGGTGTCATGGAAGGAACCTATTTCTGTCTCATGATACCAGTGTTAGCAATACTGTTTTCCGTGTCGAAGGTGTGGTAGAGGAGACATACCTATCCAAGGCATTCAATTTAGCAACGCATCTGAGCAAATCTCAGGTATGAATTTAATCTTATCTGGGATTGATTACAGACGTTCATGGGCGGCAGTATCCACTTACCACCAGGATGCATGCTCGTTTGCTGGTGTAATTAAATAAAAATAATGCCTACTAATTCGAAAATGTTATCAAGTACATAATCTGTAGGTACCAATCATCACTTGGTTAACATTGCTAATCATTGTTTAAGCCCTTCTCATTCTGGGAATATTGCGTCTTTTTTCATCCTTTTCTTCAATCCTTCCATGTCAGTCCAATTTTATTTATCTTGTTCTTATGTAAAATAAATTATCAAACGCCCCTTACGAATTCGACTACCTACATTTGTCCATATCATCTGATATCGTACACCTTTGCTAAACAGACGCCCAAGGGAGGCATGAAATGAAACAAATAGATAATCGAATAACTTCGCGATGGTCCCGTGGGATGATTAAATGGATACAAGCACGCGTATATTATATTGAGAGTAGTAATACCAGGCACACTGAGAATTAAAGGACGTCCCGACATAAAGACCTTCTTCTGTGGTCAATAAAACTTATACAAATGAAAACAATTGCTGTAAACATCTTAACCTTTTTGATTAAGGAAATTTTAAGCTTTATGACTCAAAGAAAATTATTTACCACTATAATTTTAAACTTTTTGATTGTCTTGTTGATATATTGCTAAGTTATGAATCATTACACATAGTATATATAGTAAATTTAGAATTATTATATGAATTGAACTTAAAATATAAATAAATAAAACTCGAAAATATTATATGAATAGAATTCAAGATTTCGTTTTGGGTAAAAGACAAAATGTGTTAACAATTATAATGTTATTGTTATAATCAATGTTTTTATTTACATACGTCCTGCATTTTTCGACATTGTCACACTACTGCAGACCCATTTTATTTTGACTGACAACATCAATTAACACAGCCGCGGTATTATGTTTCAAAGGGACCCGACAACTACGTTTTAGTAATGGACTATCAATATTAAAGTATGAGGTAGTTTTTCATCTATACATTTTTAAGGGATTTATAGATTAAGAATCGTTTTGAACGTACACATCCACGAATAAATAGATTTCAATACAAGTGACAAGTACAATGCAGTACCCTGTTTTTTTATGAATTTTGCCATTATGTTTGTTTGGTTTCTACGGATTAAAAAATTAATTGGGCCCCAATAAGAAAATTCAGATCGTTGAAAAAAAAATTAGGTATGATTCTTATAATACGACCTTTGTAAAAATAATAGAATTTTTCGTAACTTGCCTTTCAAAGAGTTTCTAATCAATGCAATGATGTATAGCTGTAATCTTAATTTATTTATTACAGTATCAATCAACACAAATCCCAAGTATAATTACAGTAATCCGCATTGAATTGATTGGAAGCGAGTTACTACAACGACAATCGCGAGGATTAGTTATAATACCTGGATTAGAATTTCAGATACAAACATTTTATAATACTTTATGCTTCAATTTAATATTATTTTTGGTTCTAAATGGAAATACTTATTTTCCCCACCGAATTAAATTTTTGGCATTATTTTATTGGTATTTTTGTTTATTTTTGCGGTTGCTTACTCCTCTACTATTTTCTCGCTTATAAACTCTCCTATTAATTTGTTTAACAAATTTTGTACCGATTATAATATTTACTTTCAATTCCCGCTAAGTGTCGACACTCGTCAAACAACAATATCATTGTTATTAAAAATAAATTTTAAGCTAATTCAATATTTTTACTAAAATTATACAATCACCTCAAAAATATTCAGCATGAATAATATTTTTTAAATTCCTTTACGACCAACCGTCCATAAAACCTAAGCAAACATCATCTATGTACATATTTTAATTGAAAAGTTTGGCAAAAAGGAAACCAATAATGCTATCGGGCGGACTTCTAATCGAGAAACTCCAGAACTCGGGATCAGCTGTTTAATCCCTTCGTTTCTCGGACAATTAAACTTGTGATTTAACACAAATCGAAGACGCGGTCCCGGAGTACAATAATTCTTTATTGGATGAGATTGCTTTCGTTATATCTGCTGAATTGTAGATGTGAGATTTCAGGGATACTGGCTTTTTGGGTATTTAATTGTTTGACGGAATAAACGTTTTACGAATCTTAAATGATAAATCCATCTTTGGCCCTGTATTTTTGTTAACTGTAGGTATACATAAATATATAATTTTGTTTTATTAGTTACGTGGATTTCATCATGGTCGTTTATCCAATGATTTAAACACCTCAAGAAAAGTATCAATTATATAAATACTTAACGTACTTAATAACGTAATGCGATAAATGTTAGAATGTGTTATTGAACCACTAGTATGTTTTATAATCAATTTATTTTATATATGAAGTACTGTTTTAAAATTAATCGCTCTTTTTATAAAACTACGTTATCATGAAAATAACCTAATCTTTTTCTACCCATTCGCCTTTAGTAAGCGCGGTGGACTATAGTCTAAGTCCTTCTAAATGTATCATACACAGGCAAATAATATAAACACTGATGTAACTTCGTATACAGTACTCGTTGTACAGTAGTAAAATTTTCAAAATGAATAATTATGTTAGTTTGTACCAAAAAGTTTATTCATCAGCAAATGTTAAATCTGTATAAAAGTTTAAACTAGCAATTTCTTTTAAAATACGATTAACATGATAATCGCCAAATGTTTGCAAACTGCACGCCAAAAATCGCTTACTTTATGTCCGTAATAAACCTTTTAAGCCCTGTTTACGTGTTTTGAAAGCTAAACTAATAAGGACATTAAAATTATATGAGTACTGCTCAGCGGGACGCCGGTACAAAAGAATAACGATGAATGTACTGAAAACACCGGCTCGTATAAATTTATAATGGTCGTTAACAATATTAATTTTGACCGTAAAATTGCATAAAACCTCTACCACTAGGCGATCTTAAACCTTATGTGCAATAAAGGTACCCTGATATGCTTAAGCGTAAATATTTACGTTTTTCCGCATCCATTGGGAAGAAATTGTCCGAGCGCCTTTGTCGAAAGCTTGTCCCTAATCTTTACTGAAATCGGACTGGACATTAATATACAATTAATAAAACTGCTTATGTATGTAGATAATAAAACTTTCTGACTACTTTGGATCACGTACGTAACCATGACCATATTAGATCTGTACATTTTTTTATTATTGCATTTTTTCTGATTCTGATAATAAAAATTCCGGATTCCGTTTATAAGATCTGGATAAGTCGGTCGATAAAATTTTACGACGTATTTTATTTAATATTGGCTTCAATAAAATCAAGGAAGGACTAAATTAACAACGTCTTACCATATAGATGTGATTAAATTAATCGTTCATAAAATTGTCATTACAGGATTGAGTTTTCATCCTTTAGTAGTGTTTCTTTCTTTCGGATTTATATTACCAGTATATCGTTACAGTTTTTCTGTGTATTCGTGACGTCTATAACATAAAAAAACAGTATCAGATTTATTCGTAGTATTAAAATTTATTTCGCGAATTTTATACAGTCCATATCAATATCGTATTTATATTGATATCAAACAGTTTAGATAAATCATTTATCACTTACGTTTAAAATAATATTATACCACCATACCATACCCATACCCATGATTACTTTGAAAACGTTTCGCCTCTAATTCGTTTCAACAAACAGACACGGAGTTATTAAATTTTATACCCACCATTTCACCTCATAAAAATTGAAATAAAAATTCCCATTTCCTCACGAACAAAGTGCCGTAAAATAAACATTTTACCAATAAAGATGAGTACGTTTGATGGAACGTGGCACGCGTGACAAATGTGTAATCGCCAGAATTTCGGCTCATGTGGAATTTGGTGCGTTTAATTACTCTTGAGTTAGGTGAGCCTCCCGTCAGTCATTTGACGGACGGAGTCCGGTTTTAGCGATTGACTGACAGGTAAATACGCCACGAAGGCTCATATTATTACAATCTAAAGGGGTTTTATGTCATGTTATTAACTTTATAAAATGTTTTATGATTACAAACTTTTATTTAACTTGGTTTCTTAGTTTGTATGTTTGTGAGGTTCCAATTTTGTAACAGAATTTTACACCAGATAACCTCAACCGATTGAGCTGCAATTTTGCATACACTTTTGGATGACAATGTATTATTAGTGTAATGACATTATTGTAAAATTAATTACGGTAGACGCTCTTAGATGACAGACCAATTATTTTTATAGACCATCATGGTATAGGTATCAAAATATGAAAGGTTTGCTAAGAAAAATACCAAAAAAAAAAAATATTACGCTAAGCAACATTAATGTGCTAAAGATGTCAATATATTCATAACTCATTTTACAATTTAACATAAAAACGTAGTAACAATTATCATTAGTTTAAGCTTATAAGTCAGTAGAGAAGGAAATAGAGATTAATATAACTACTTGCTACGTTTGTAAAGCTTTATATGGAATCATTTTTGTCATTTTCTCAATTTACCAGGTCTTGTCTCCCTTTCATTCGTTAATATGGTAACAATATTCGCGCTGGGACATCTCAATTAGCCACACTTACAACCACTGCAAAGCTATTTGAAAGCTTACTGTGGCGATCTGTCATTTGCATCACAATGTCACTCGTATGGCTGTATGGACAGGAACCAGTGATAGGTAAGTGGTGAAGTTCACGCCGACAAAAGCTATGAGTAAATATCTTATACTGAACCGAAATATAGTGTTTTTCTACGTATCGAGGTGTTCGTAATAATGATAAAACTACGCCGTTGGTCTTCTCACTCTATTTTAACACGCTTTTATTAGCTTGGGTTGTATCTATGTATGTATGTAACGGAATCTTTGAGCTCAATTTTCACCACTTTCGTAGTTCCTTCAATTCAGAGTAAAAAGCGTGGGGTGCATTTTACTGCATTTCATAACTGTTCATTATCTCATAGATAATTGCCAATAGAATGATTGTGACATTTAAAATATCAAGCATTTACTCCCCACGCTTTTTACTCTGAATTGAAACTCTTTACTCTTAAACTCTTTGTCATTAAAAAATATTTTCTAGTTTTTAGTTCGATTAGCAATAAAAGCGTGTTTTTTGAGTTTTATATTTTTTAGTTTATATTTAACTATTATTTATTAACTCTACAGCTTAACGTAGCCAAGCAGTAGAACAGTAGTGTAAACTAGTGTTTTGGACTTTTGGACGTTGTTAGCGTAGTAGAAATAAACGGAATTTCTAATACCTATGTAACGATTTTAGGTAATATGTGATAAATATTTTTGATCATGCAAAGTACATAAATAAAAAAGAAGAACGACAAATAATATTTATAACTGCGTAACTTCAGTGGGTATATCGGATTCTTTTAATCGTAACTGCTTTTGTATTCAAAGTTTCAATAACAATAAGGTCACTGAAATAGTTTTCTTGAAATAAGTAACCGATCCATTAGTAAAACTTAGCAATTCTAGCCAAATGCGACCCATAACTATTACCAAGTAACTGTTAAAATTTGAATATTCAAAAATACCTTTTAATTATTGAGCACTTTATACAATAAACTTGAAGTTTGTTCATTAAACTTGAAATGTATCTTCAGGATAGTTTTAGTCTTATTAAACATTTTAAGACTCACTTATTGTAGAATCTTACAGCGACTAAAAATTAAATTATAGGGATTTTTGGAATCATATTTTACAAGTCTTTTGATACTGTGACACCTACTGGCCTCAAAGCTGACAAGAAACTAGTTCAGGCTAATTATTATCTTATTTATAATATTCTGTGTTAGTTACCGTACTCCTCCAAAACGGCTTTACCGATCTTCACCAAATTTTATATGCATATTCACTAGGTCTGACAATCGGCTACTATCTATTTTTCATACCCCTAGGTGATAATGGTTGTTCACCCTTAACATTTTTTTTTATTTATATGGCAACACGACGTTTGCCGGGTCAACTAGTATTAATATAACATTGTCAAAAACTAATTATTTAATTACTAATAATGTTATTTTAATAGAGATGAGATTTTATATGACCGGTGTAGTAAAGGAATACAAATAATTATATTTGTAACAGCAAATTATTTAATAAATACTCGATTAGTTTTAGATGTTAACACACACAACACCGGAACTACAGGGACAAGTAGCAGGACCTAGTTTACAGTTAACTGTAGCATTCTGGTTAATTGAAATGAAATTTAAAACAGGCAATACAGTGTGAGTAGTACCTACGCACAGATGAGCTGCTAATAACAAAGTATGTAAAATGTAAATAAAACACTTAATGTAAATATACTCTCACATGAACCTATCATTCGTAGAGTGCTCTCTTCAGATGTAAATTCAATGTAGACAAGAAAAGAACTCAAGCTATTATTGCATTACTTTTCCTAAACATTATTCAAACCCATAAAATCTTACGGCACTCCCGGGGATAAAAAGCAAAACGATGTTTTGATTAAAACGTATTTGACGTTTCAATTCGTACGCACCATGGCTTTGTACAACCGGCGACGATATTACCTTCATACAGTTCTAAATATAAAATCAAAAAGAATCGACTTTTGTTCGAGCCTGTACGCATATGTAATGGAGTTATTTCGTTTTTCAATGTGTCAAAAAGTGTATTTAGGTTCTTACATTGACAGTAATCATATTTTATGCTTTCAAAAGAGATATTCGAGGATATGACTGTTTGATTGCAACAGCTGTGACAAATTAATATTGCAAATCTTGTTATCATGTGGGAGGTTAGTAAGTTTGTTGCTCAAAGAAATCGAACGGATATAATTATTATACACCTTATTATAAGAGCGAAACAGGATGAAACATTTGTCCTTAATGTTTAAAGAAAGAGAACAGGTTGCTTGCCTGTCGTTATCACAATATTTACATTTTATTTCGAGTATTAATTATTTTATTAGTACAGCTAAGTCAATTACTTTGTGCCACAAAAATATAATATATCGTGTATTTATTCAAATGTTTTCTTGAGAATGTTTTAAATCCACCTTTCAATGCCAGTATCAGAAATGTGATATGAGGAACATATTAATTGTTACGAAGTAAAAGCAAAAATTTTCCAAAATAAGCAATTGTTTGAAACTATGTATGCAAAAATTACAGCAGCTAGGCATAAATAAATATAGATATCTCACCGCCTGTAATTGAAGGAAGCCATTAAATGACTTCAAAGCTGACAATTCTGCCAGCCATTTAATGGCTGTCATGGTGTAATTTATGCGGAACAATGCCGACATCCGCAGTTAAGTGGTGCAAAAACACGAAATTGAAGAAAAAGTGCGGAGAAATATCGTTTTATTCGTAAATGTAAGTTGCTATAACGATGAAATAACTTCTCAAAAGTGAGTGAAGTCTCCCAACCCTTACTTAATCAGTGCGGTGCATTATGTCCTAAACCCTCTCACTCTGTGACGAAACCCTTGCCCAGCAGTGGAACAGTAATAGGCTAGAATAAAAGCTGCTACGTTTAATTACCGATAGATATTTTAGGTGTTAAATGTTTAACTAAACGTCGAAAGAAAAGTAAGTGCCTAAGTGTTAAAATCATAAAAAAAATGTTATAACAATAATTTCATAAACAATATATTTGACCTGCTCTATGTTTTACAAATATATAAGTATGTGTGATGAATTAGGAATCTTTTCCGATAGATATTTTAAGTGATAAATGTTTAACTAAACGTCGAAAGAAAAGTAAGTGCCTAAGTGTTAAAATCATAAAAAAAATGTTATAACAATAATTTCATAAACAATATATTTGACCTGCTCTATGTTTTACAAATATATGAGTATGTGTGATGAATTAGGAATCTTTTCCGATAGATATTTTAAGTGATAAATGTTTAACTAAACGTCGAAAGAAAAGTAAGTGCCTAAGTGTTAAAATCATAAAAAAAAATGTTATAACAATAATTTCATAAACAATATATTTGACCTGCTCTATGTTTTACAAAGATATAAGTATGTGTGATGAATTAGGAATCTTTTCCTTTTATGTTTTTTGCCGCTAAAGAATCTCATACACGTCTATTAAAGAAATCCGGCACATCAATTTCAAAATGAACTGTACATTAAGCATTATTAAATTTTTTGTTACCTCCCAAACAATGTGAGCTTCTCGAAAAAATTAAATATCTGTTTGTTGTGATCGTTACTTCGGGCTATTTTTTGGCTAATTAGCTCAACAAAAAGTCGACAAGTTCTGTCAATAACAGCGTATTGCTGTTTTATACTAGCGATTATAAACGTTCCAACTAACTCCTATTTCAGGTGTGATGTAGTCTTATCTGAAGTCGGATTATACATGCCCGTAAAACCTTTCCCCATTCTATGAGCCTACGGAGGTGGAATCGGGGGACTCCAACTCCAGTGTCAAGGACTCGAGACGTGTGTGCGTTCTGCACGCTCATCTCATGAGGAACATCAATGAGGGGCTCCTCCCTTCCGAGACGTGGCTGGCGTTAACATCAGCGCCTGCCGATGTTTCCGGGCCGAAAATGTAATGCTCACGCTCTTCGTGACCCGGTACCGAATGTCTAAAAGAACGCCGCGGAGTTTTAGTCGGTAAGAGTCCGACATACCCTTTTTGCCTAGGGCAGAAGGGGATCTATGAGGATTTCTCCGCTTAAAAAAAACATGCCCGTGGGCGGCAGTAGTCACTTACCATCACGTAGACTGCATGCTCGTTTGCTACTTCGATATTATTAATAACCGGAAAACTATTCCTATTAAGGACTGACTGTGCCCGTGATACTAAGTTTAATAGTCTATCTCGTCCTATAGTAGGTATTGCATTAAAATGAAACCTACGCTTTCTGAGATTCATTGCTGTATCTATAGGCCAGTCCCAAAGTTATTAACAATCTTCTCTCAGCTACTTTTATTTCCCCATGAAATTAAATGTATTTTGTATTTTGTATAGACCGACAATCGTTATATATACTTATAATAATTGCAAATTAAATATTGTAACCACAGACAGGTCTATGATTGTAACTTATTCGAATTATCTCAGTGGTAAGTGATCAGACATTTACCCTTTGTTTTAGTTATGTTTATTCTCATTAACTATTTAGATTATTAAAAATTGCATTCACAGATTTTTTTTTTTGTCTAAGGAACCTATTTGTTTGTGTCAAAATGCCGCTAATGTGAAGAGTTCATAATATGGGTGCACGTTACACGGTGTTTTGCTATTTCCATCGCGTAGTCATTATAAAAGTCACGGACAGTCATGGTCAACGTACGCGATGCGATACGCAAGTGGTATACCATCCCAAGATATAATCAGAAGCGGATATGGTCACGTTAGACATCTTGAAAATATTACGTATGAACTATGTACTCTTTTTTTTATAATGTAAGAGTAGCAATGTAGACGAGAATGCAATCCACCTGATGGTAAGTAGCTACTACCGCCCTAGGATTAGATATTCCTACCTGAGGTCAGCCACAGATGTGCCGCTACCTCTGAGGACTAAGTTGGAATGCCTCGGAAAAGTATGTCCCCCTTACCACTTA
Organism: Epargyreus clarus clarus; assembly: GCA_014595695.2. Classification (NCBI taxonomy): domain Eukaryota; kingdom Metazoa; phylum Arthropoda; class Insecta; order Lepidoptera; family Hesperiidae; genus Epargyreus; species Epargyreus clarus. The sequence continues at coordinate 363,575 of JACTTY020000021.1, forward strand.
CCCCTTACCCTTCAAACCAGAACACAGCAGCGCTTAATACTGCTGTTATGAGGCAGAAATACGTGTGGCGGTGATGCCGCCGGAGTCGAACCACAAAGGGTTCTACCACCTTCAAAACTCGTAATAATATTGCTTAAGCAATGGGCTTCTTATTTTTATCGCATAATACCTAACCGGTTTTGATTTAGACAGTTACGTATACATTCCATTTTCGAAGTCTGAATATAAGATTTGATAAGAATGACAAATTAAATAGGTAGGTACTTAAAAACCGGCTAGGCTGGGCTAACCGGCAATTCAATAAACTGCCATTCAGATTAGGTCTTAACAATTAATCTTATATATACTGAATAGTGCTTTTGTGATTAATGTTAAATATTAGTTGAAGTAAATAATAGGTGACACAATGAATGATAAATAGACGAGGAGAAATAAGTAATGTTTGTAATATTTTCGTAATTCTATTAACGTTTAGAATTTTTGGATAACCTTTGAAAATATAGAAAAAAATGGCTTGGAAGGTCTAACGTAGTAACGTAGTATACCAGCTTAAATTCTCTAGTACTTTCCCTCAAATGTAAATTACAAGTTCAAACCCTACTGCAGCTTATAACTTACGCATCAAGCAAAAGAGTAGTGATATGCATCTCGCATCATCGGTCAATTACAAAAAGGTAATCCCGGGGAGGCACTTAATGAATCATTATGGTCGGCAGCATCGTTCGCTCGACGGCTGATGAGCGGAATTTATAGCCCCGACCTCTATTTACATGTATTTATTTTAAAAACTTTTTAACCATCCTTGCCCCAACAAGCCCAACTCAGTTGGAAGTCCTTGCGACAAGTAATAAATATTTTAATTACATACCCAATTGATTTATTTTTGCATTTAGAACCTTAATTCGGACATGAAAAGCTCCGATGCAAAATAATGTTATCGTCATTTCGTTATTGATCGGTTTCGTCGATCGAATCATTATTGATTGTTTTCTTGTTAATGTATGTGAATTGATTTGCTTGTAAAAATAAAGTAACATGCTTTCTTCTGCAATATTATCAAAAGTAAAATATGTTATACAAATATTATGCAGAGATCTTTTAATTTTTCATTGTAATGAATTTATTCCGTCGTAAATTGTAATTAAAATACACTAAAACCTACGTATGGTATTAAATTACAGTTTAGTTTAAATTAAATAATTTTTATGTGTAATAGCTACATCCCTTACAAGTATGTACTTAACGTTTATTAGTGTTATAACTCACATTTATAGCTTCATACAACTTTAAAGTAAATAACAGTTTTAGTAATAAGGAAACCATAGTTACCAAGAAAGTCTTTTATACAGGCAGTACATAAAATTAAAAGCAAATGCTTCGTATCGACTATGAATAACGAATGGGTCAGACGTTTGAGCGACTGGGAGTCAAAGGCGACGCGCGTCAACATCACTCGCTGACTTGTGACCTTGCTTCACGCGTCAGAAGTGACGTGTTATGAGACTTCACACTGTATTAATTTTTATAGACCTTTATCATTTTTAATTTACATTTGTGGAGTTTGTACTGTAATTATATGTGGATAATTCTTTTAATTTTGTTTATCTAGGTATGTATGCTGACACTTATCTATGGAGATTTAATACGCCTGTTTACATGACAATCATTTTTTTAAGAAATTAAAGCAAAAAATGTACATGGAATTCTGGTTATAGACACTTAATTGATTAACCCCAAATAGTTCTGATAGGACTAGATCTCTTTTTCATGGATAAATTGCTACGAGGTATATGGATAACTTGATACCTTCGTTCATGCGTCACATGTGACGTATTATGAGACTTGACACTGTATTCATGTTATAGACATTTATTATTTTAAATTTACTCTTGAAGAGTTAGTACTGTAAATAATTATGGATAATTATTTTAAATTTGTTTATCTAGTTATGTAGACACAGGTGTACGATTAACATACGGTAGGTAAATATTTTTTTATTAAATTTTAGTACTATTGAACGTGTTTATTACTAGGAGCAAGTTTCTACTCGCCTTATGGATCAACCTTAATAAGAATTCTAAGGATAAGATTTATATATAATACGTTATCAGGGGCCGCAACTAATAACGTTAGTTAACGCGTCAGATGGTTATTATTATGTCATGTTCATAAAATTGTAATAATGTTTATAGGGCTTTACTATTTTCAGTTGTTCAATAAAACTTGTAATATTAATCCTTATGATCGTTTCAGTAAATTTCCAAAAATATACTAACATTATTATTATTATTTGCGTTTTCAGCCATTTTCAGGTTAGAAATGTTCATTACTACATTTCTCTATTCATAAAAAAATCTACAAATTATATATTTGTCAAATAAACACAGACATACAAACTTATGCAATTAAATTTTAGACTATTCAAGTTATAAAAACGAACATGATATATTTCATGGACTACTATATAACGATTTCAGATAGAGCAGCACAGCCTCCGTGGCGCAATGGGTTAGCGCGTTCGGCTGTTAACCGAAAGGTTGGTGGTTCGAGTCCACCCGGGGGCGAATATCATTTTTATAACAATTTATCGAAAATGTTCAGATTATTTCTGAAAAATGGTTCAGAGGATTTTTGGGTCTTTGCAATGTTTTTTAAGCCCGAATTGCTTATTTTTAGACGCAATGGAAGCACTATGACAAATTTACAAGATAAGAGTAATATCTCATCATTTCCATAACTTAAGGAGAAAAAATTACAAATTTATTTGACTAATTTACAATTCAATTTTTAATTTATCAATATTTATCTCAAGATACTCCTGTACCTATTTTTTTCAGATAATTCAATGTATTAAAATAAAATGAAGCAATCTTTGTTATAAGGAGCTTTATACATTAACACCGCTGCACTAATAGCAATATAGCTCAATAGAGTAGTAACACTCTAATCTTATCTGGGTATGTTCTCAGATATCCATGAGTCGCAGCGCTTGCCAATCCATCAAGTGGGTAACATGCTCGTTTGCTTAAATTTCATAAAATTAATAAAAGATGAATAACTTCTTCAGCGCTTCTATGTAAAAGCTCTCGAAATTACATTTTGAATATTAACTCCTCGAGAATTACTTTAATTTCCCGACTCGTCTCTTACCGGAAAGAGTTTTGAAAATCGTCTAATTAATAATTTATTAAGCACTCAAAGTACCATAGGATGGCGGTAATGACCTTTTTAAATCAAAACACCATGCATACAGAAGTAGACTTGAGAGCTTGTGTAATTCAGGATAATCGTTCTCGGAAAGACATTTTGCAAAAATATTTTCTATAATACTTACGTACTTAGACGTTGAGCGAAAAATCGTTCTTGTCCTACAGGAATAAGAAATATAGTTATACATAATGAACTGTAAATGACGGTGCTAGCAAATTGCTTTGGGCTGTAAGCAAAACAGTGCGACCAGTTAAATAAGGTGGTTATAAAACGATTAAATTGACCATCGTTCCACATTATTATTAATAAAACGTTACAGCGCCGGCATAAAAGTTAATTTTTCCAAAATTAGAGGCAACCCCACCGAACGGTCCGGGCTCGATGCTGATAAATCGTATCAGGAAAGAAAGGATATTATATATTCACAATATGTGTTTTTTATAACATTGAGGTAACAAATGCATGCAATCAGCCTTGAGACAAGTGGCTACTGCTGCATCTATAATAAACCTCTGAGAAGATTACAGTCTTACCTGAGAGCTGCTACAAGTGTGTTTCTGCACCTGAGGTCCAAGTTGAAACTCTTAGGATATTAAGCATATCTCCATTGCCGCGCCCTTCAAACCGGAACGCAGCAGCCCTTAACATGGCTGTTATCAGGCCGACATAGGAGTAGCAGTGGTGCCTTCGAAATCGAAGCTCAACTGTTTGTACCAACCTAATAGGCTGGCAATATAAATATTGATCAATATCAAAAACATTTTTGGGAAAAGTGCCTTGTTGTAATTTGTGCGTTTAGCTGTAAATATATTATTATTTACATTAATTAAGGTTGATATTATTTACAGTTACAATTTATGGTTATTTATTGTAATGTGTGTGTTATATACTCGTAAGTATACTCTTATGAATGTTCAATACGACCCAGGCAGGATATGTTAAACACCATTTTCAAATCCCCACTTTATTAGCACAGGTTTCAATATGTTTAAAGCTTTACTTTATTTTATTGCAAGTCGTTAGCGTAAGCGGTATAAAATTCCAATTTTGCGCTACTGATGCGAAAATCACAAGGATAATTTTCATTTGTTCGCGCTTAAAGAATAGGTTATCATATAAATCCATAAACACAACGTTTATAGCATTTTAAAAAGTTAAATTGGGTATTTTGAACTCTTGGAGTTTTTTTTATAGTGTTCGCTTTTGACTTATGACTGATTTCATGTTTTCTAATTTTCAACTGCGATTTGCAGCCATGAGTAAAAAAAGCATAAAATATTGAAAAATATGTTACAAGTAACGTAAAAAATTAGAATCATTCAAATTGTTTTGAGGGTGAAATTACACCTAATAGCCTATTATTTGACGACATGCGTGGCGCTGTGGTCTACATTGTGGTCTTGAAAACTAATGGCCCCGGATTCGATGCCCGATAGGCAAGTATGTAAGTAATAAAAATTAAATTTTTGGATTTGGATATTTGTATACTTTTTGTTCATAGCACAAATTCTCTTAGTGTGGTAGTGTAGTTATATTTATGGAAATTAAAACTGTAATGTTTGTAAGAACCTCAAGGGCTATTTAACGCACTGGCTCACCACTACACCAGCTCCGAGCAGGGCTGCACGTCCGATCCGTATCTCGTACGTCACCAGACTGACTTTGACAGCTACCCTCTCTACTGGCATACGTGAGACAATGTTCATATATATCTATTTAATAGATACATACACTACATCCCTTCCTTTTTAACAAATTTCATTTACTTATATATACATAATTTCCAATCTAAGTAATATCTTATTTTCATTATTTGTTTTACTTATTCAAACCATTTGTTTTAATTTTGAAATCAATAATATTATTTAAGTATATTTTATTCTTTAACTGTCGATTCTTCGATTGACAAGTCTTCATATTCAACCGCTTTTCATTGCTCTTTCACACGCTTTTATTGACTTATGTTTCTCGAAGTCTTTAGCCAGTTTCTTTATTCCTTATTATTATATCCCGTCCCACAAATTATTTTATTATGTGCGGTGTGTTATTATTTTAGCTATACTTTCTTACCTTCCACCTATTATGGTTTTTACGCTCTTCTTTTCCGGTCTCCATATTCTTTCCCTCTTTTTTCTAAATTATTTTAAGTCGTTTTAAACATCTCGGTTTTGGCGCTCAATTCCGACAGTGGTGAATAGTGGATAAAAGATTGATGATATACCAAGCAAACTCACTATCTCCACTCGTACACTTCACGTCTCCACTCTTCCTATTCTATGCTTTCGTCTGTTATACAAATGCAAGTATCTAATCATATTCGTTGACCTTCCCTGTTAAGATTACAAGTTATATTTTATTGTCAAACATTTCAAATTAAAATATGGAATATGTTATCCTATGATTACAATAGACAGAAACAGAATAACTACCTACAAATTTTAGCTATGGATTGTATTCTAGTAAGCCCATTAAACAAAAATGTTATCGTGCATACTTCATTTTAATGATCCTGCAAAGAGTTATACTCATAATCTCTTCCAAACTATTACATACTAAGGTTTAACAGGAAATTTTATCTATTTTAGATGCATGAGTTTTTAAAAGAATTTATTTGAATAAATATTATATTTGATATCTATTAAACCCTTCGAACCATCAACTTAAAATGTTAAAATTTTTAAAACATAATATGAGTAATTGCAAAACGCAAAAGATAGACATATGCTGTCGCGGATACTCTGTAGAACTTTTCGTGATAATCAATAGTGCCATACACGACTTCTACATAATTATAACCATTTCTGCAGCGTTCGCCAAGATAGGAATATGATGAATTATCCTTTTTCAATTTATACAATATTTAGTAATTAATTTCACAAAATGTACTGAAATTACAATGTTTCCAAATAAAAACACTCTATGAGTGTGTGTATGAAACCTCATTATATTCCATGTTCAGGTCAGTCGTTTCCAAAATAAATGTTAACATCTTTGACTAACTCTAGAACCACTCAATAAACCACTTTAAAGACTTCGTTTATTTACCAGACTTGCTGGATTAGGGAGGTCAATGAGGAGTTACATTGGTGCGCAAGACGTTTCGTTTAGGTAACCCTATTCTAATTATTTATAGCCTATTTTAAAGTAGAACTTATTTTAAAATATTGATTGAAATTGAACGAATACTTCCAGACATTAGCGCATACATAAAATACTCTTCCGCTTATTAGTAAAGTGTCCTTGAAAATCGAAACTATTGGAGAAGTCCACGGTAAAGGTTTATGTACTCCTCCTATTATCTCTAAATCTAGCAATTCTTTCAATTTTCTCTGTCCTTTCTTCTAATATTCGATATCGGTATTCTTTGATAGGATTGCATAACTGGTTTTATTGAAATATTTATTTGAATTTGATCTAGGGTGTCTGATCAATGTTATTTATATTATTTTAATACGCCCAATTGCATTGATGTGAACCACTAAATTTCGAGGGCCATTTTCAATAATACGAATAGTTCTGCGTTCTATTTTACGTTTTTTGTTTACAAATTTTACTTCTATAACTCCTTTGATCAAAATTTTCACCATTTCTTTTCTTTTGCAGAAAGCTCCTTGCTCTTTGTCAGACTTTTCTCCTTCCTTAGCAAATCTTAAATTATTATCTTTGCATCTTTTGATTAAATTCACTTAATTTACATTAGTTTTTTTCCTTTTGTTCATAACTTTCTACATGACAATTTATAATTTCTAAAGTATAAGCTACTGTAATCACTTTTTCAAGTGTAATTTTATCAACATTTTCTGCCAACTCAGCGTTTGCTCCAGGAAGATAATATAATATCTCTTGTAGGCAGCTTCACCTAAGAATAAAAATGTAGCCCGTTTCTTTGAAATGAAATATATTTATTTTGTATAAAACTACGATGGTACTTACAAATTGTCAGTTACAATATTTTTTCTTAAACTACAACTGGATCGGAACACGACCTTAGCTCTCAGCAAAGATCTGGTAAGAAACTCAATTTGTTTGTCTTTTTTCCATAATAATAATTTTTACATGCCATCATTTTTACATATAAATAAAAAACACTAGGCTGAATTGGCTGAATTCATGATATCAGCGGTTTCGAAATGAATTCTCGGTGATCGCTTCCGTTCCTCTCATCTCAGGTTCACCGACGTATTCGTCGACGACCATCAAGATCCAATTTCTCAAGAGGCGTTTTGTCATTATTGTTTGTATTAAACGACTTGTCATTTAAAATAACTCAATTAGGTATTTTTACTAAATTTAAATTTAATTTAATAGAAGTCTCAATTATTTGTAATTAAATTTAATTGAATTCAAATGTCATATAGTTACTTCCAATTTAATAGAAGGCTTGTCAGTAATTCAAAGTTAAGGCAATTCTGTAATTTAATATAATTCCAATTTAATGGAATTCCGTAGTTCAATATAATTCCAATTTAATAGAAGGCTTGTCAGTAATTCAAATTTAATGCAATTTTTTAATTTAATATAATTCCAATTTAATGGAATTCCGTAGTTCAATATAATTCCAATTTAATGGAATCCTGTAGTTCAATATAATTCCAATTTAATGGAATCCCGCAGTTCAATACAATTCCAATTTAATGGAATCCCGCAGTTCAATACAATTCCAATTTAATGGAATCCCGATGCAATTCCAATTTAATGGAATCCCGCAGTTCAATACAATTCCAATTTAATGGAATCCCGATGCAATTCCAATTTAATGGAATCCCGATGCAATTCCAATTTAATGGAATCCCGAAGCAATTCCAATTTAATGGAATCCCGATGCAATTCCAATTTAATGGAATCCCGAAGCAATTCCAATTTAATGGAATCCCGATGCAATTCCAATTTAATGGAATCCCGAAGCAATTCCAATTTAATGGAATCCCGAAGCAATTCCAATTTAATGGAATCCCGATGCAATTCCAATTTAATGGAATCCCGAAGTAATTCCAATTTAATGGAATCCCGATGCAATTCCAATTTAATGGAATCCCGAAGCAATTCCAATTTAATGGAATCCCGATGCAATTCCAATTTAATGGAATCCCGAAGCAATTCCAATTTAATGGAATCCCGATGCAATTCCAATTTAATGGAATCCCGAAGCAATTCCAATTTAATGGAATCCCGAAGCAATTCCAATTTAATGGAATCCCGAAGCAATTCCAATTTAATGGAATCCCGAAGCAATTCCAATTTAATGGAATCCCGATGCAATTCCAATTTAATGGAATCCCGAAGCAATTCCAATTTAATGGAATCCCGAAGCAATTCCAATTTAATGGAATCCCGAAGCAATTCCAATTTAATGGAATCCCGAAGCAATTCCAATTTAATGGAATCCCGAAGCAATTCCAATTTAATGGAAATCTAAATGTAGGTACTTGCTAAACGAAAACGAAATATGAAATTCTAATCTATCATCACAATCGATTTCTAAGTTAGTATTTTTAGCATATAAGCTTTATACTCAAGCTATTTTTATTAGAAATATAAAAATGAAATCAATAGGTATCTACAAATAATTAATTAAGACCGTTATTTTCTGTCATTCTCATATATCGCACGAATATGTATATGTATCGTACGCACACAAAGGTATATGTAAATTATTTATTTTAGTATGAATTATTATATTTGCTTATATATATAATATTACATTATATATATGAATTATTCCAATCCAAAATGATAATAAAATAAAACTTTAAGCAAAGTAAAACTAAACAGTAAAATATATCTCTAATGCAATCTCGTACTAATATTATTAAATAAATTAATATCAAGTAAACTTGCAAATACTGTATTATGCTTTAATATTTTATGATTATAATTGTAATAAATATAAATAGCAATATCTATAAAATTTAATTTTATACTTTTTTATTTTTTAATTTAATATTTCAACATTCTTGGCACAATGTAAAAATAATGCACGCAACGCAATAAATAAAAGAATAATAAAGACCTAATAAACATAAAAAACAATTGACAATTGATAATGCGCAATAACACAAACTACGCACTTAATTATATTTTACTACTTTGTATAAGTACTTTAAAATTATTGTTATTGATATATTTTTATAATATGAGCTTTGTAATTTAAGAACCATATTTTCTGTATGTCCCGTACCATAACAACATTAAATCACTAAGTATTACATTCAATAAATGGTTGCTATATGTTAACAAAAGCTAGTACCTAGTTTAAACTTTCATTTATATTTAGTCTCACAATTTAAATGAATTTCCATCTATATTACGAATTTATAAATACTTTCTTTAATTATATTTTTTTTTTTGCCGCGTTGCAATAAAATCTATGATAGGACTTACCTAATTGTTTTCGTCACATACTCGTATATAACACAAGATTGGAATGGTCACTACCTTTCTTTACCTTTTTCCCTTTTTATTTATTATTTTTTTTTTTACACGCCTTTCACCTTTATTCTCGTCGCCACTTGTAATGTTTGTAAGAACCTCAAGGGCTATTTAACGCACTGGCTCACCACTACACCAGCTCCGAGCAGGGCTGCACGTCCGATCCGTATCTCGTACGTCACCAGACTGACTTTGACAGCTACCCTCTCTACTGGCATACGTGAGACAATGTTCATATATATCTATTTAATAGATACATACACTACAAAAACAATCTTTATCTTCTCTCTTAAATTACATTTGTAGCACTAACAGTATAAACACGATATATTATTTTCTCTTACGAATGTTATACAATCATGGGATATCGCCTGAAGCCACGTAATAAATGACCGACCTCTCCACATTATTATGACACCTGTAAGGAAGAGTTCTATTTAAAATTCCAGTCCAAAGTACACTGGTCCATCATTTGTCAGAATAAAAACTTTCGTTTCGAACAAAATCATGTCTTTATTAGACCAATTATGATTATTACAGAATTGTTCTTAGGCAACGTAACATTATATTAAGCAATTTGTAATATTAGCTCTATCATGACATTCACGAAGTATGACGTCATATAATTTGATTAATAATATCGTTGTAATAAAAGTTTATGAACTCGTAGCTTCGCTTAGTCATGTTGTTGTACGCAGCACCGAGGACGGCCACCGGGGGGTTTAAGTGCGGTAAAAATCACATAACCCGGCGTCGCTCCCACGTCGTCGGGTACCTTTTGAAGGTTTCCCCCTCATAAAAAAAAGGTCTAGCACACCATCATCATGTCACAAGCTATGGATGTCTTAGAAAGATAATAAGTAGTTAAGTCCAGAGAAGCTATAGCTTAGTTCTTTGTATTATATATAATAACTAGATAACTTGCCCATTTACAACTAGTACTGGTATTTGATAACTGATATTTGAGATGAAATTATGATTTCTAGGAGAGGTCTATGTATGTTCAGCACTAAGCTTCTACAGCGGACAGTTACAAATTACAATTGGGTTATAGAAGTCATCGTAGTCGTTATAGCGGATAACTTTGTATCACTGCTGCAGTAAAGGGAACAAGGTCTTAAGGCCAGTAATTATAAGTTTTGACTAATTTTAATCGGAGAACTTCAACTATCGAAATCAAGCTGTCGCTATTACACAAATTATATTTTTTTATTTGTGGAGTACAAAAATGGATGTTTCTTTGTTTCTTTCTTTCAAATAAATAACGACCAAACGTTATAATAATACGTGTGACTGTCACCAAATGAAAACTCAATCCAACCTATGTTTACACATCAACACCTATTGCTTTTTGACTCTTAAATAAGTAGTGTAAGGAACAGCCCCGACCACTCCCACAGTGCACCCCCCATTCGGCTTCTGATTTCGGCGCTGTGAGGGACGTTCCTAAAATAAAACCATAAAACTACCAACACATGTCATTTGTCAGCGTTTCGCTTACATGACGTGAAGTAATTTACGATATCCTCCGATGTTGCTCTCGAGTGATGGAGAAATTTAATTTTGGGTAGATTTATTATGAATAGTGAAAAATTTTACAATTACATTTATTTGAAATAGACACTAGATACATATCGTAAATGATTTTAAAAATAAAACAATAACTATTATTATTATTTAAATTTAAATTTCATGTCATTACATTTTTGATACTTTACCATACATAAAGTGTTGTTTTACATTTTTATAATCTTTATGTATTTGAAATTGAATACTTTATACTGTATGTTAATACAAAAATATATCGTGTATTTTAAACAAAATGAAAATTAAATTAATATATAAGAAGGGCGACGGTCCCAATTTTAAGATCCTTGCAAGGAGCTTTAAAACGATTCGAATTAAGATTTCGAGTTAACGCTCTATAGTCGTTATTCACATGACGTATAGCGTTCAAAATTAGGTCGGATTAGTGATTTCATGGCGTTTTTACTCCATTTTGCCGCGTATTTAGTTACGAGCGGAACTGAAAAAATACGAACAGGTCTCTTTGATTTGTAAAGCATTGTATAGTTGACTCTGTGTGCCCTTTGCGGTGTTTTATTCAAAATAAAAAATAAAATAAATATAAAAAGTGGGTTTAAGAACTTTGTTTTGATTAAAACCGCGGTTGCATGCTTTGCTTTCTTCAAAAAGAAATGCTAGAAACTTTATACCTATTTTTTCAGTAGTCACTGTACTGATTTTCTACACAGAATATTTAAATCAAGATTCTCTGTTTTTCTCAATTTTAACAATCTGTGACATAAAAGCATAATATATTTTTGTGGTATGTCTTTTGTCTTTTCGTTTTTGGATTGTAGTAGTACCGCCAAACATATTTCTAACGTAAAAATAGTTTAAAATGTGATGTATTCTGTTTTGACACAATAGAGCAGAACTAACTATAAATAGAAGGCATTGCAACGTAATTTTAGATTAGTGACCGATCATGTCCATCGACGTCTTGTCCGATTTGGAGTCGGTCATAAATGTTGAGCTCAAAAGATAAACTTCTAACTTATTTGCTCTTCCTTGAATAAAAACAACGTTTCACTCAACAAATACTACATACTTAGACGCAACCAACAAACTCTATCACAAGCAACTACATTAAAGGAAGTATCTGATTGAACATGATTAACGTCTCGACTCGAAATGCCTTCAGAGGCTTATTACGGTCCGGTATCGGACGCCAATAGCTGATAACTTATAATCTGTACCGTAGTTAACAATCACATCAGGTGAGCTCGGCGTAAATTGTCCCCTCGGGGTTGGTAACGACGTTGCATTTAGAAAAATGTTGGACGCGAGCCCGAGGGTAACTGACGTGTTGCCGACACTGGACACTCGGTTTATCGTACACTTTAAACGCAATTCCTGTTTATGTTTATTTCTGACAATATTTTTTGAATATTGTATGAAAGCAATTGTATAAATTATACAGATCAAAAGTCAGATTATACATTTTCTACATTTTTAAATGGCCGAATCCTTACTAATATTATAAATCCGAAAGTAACTCTGTCTGTCTGTCTGTCTGGTTGTCTCTTCTTCACGCCTAAACCACTGAACCGATTTTAATGAAATTTTGTACAAAGATAGTTTGAGACCCGAGAAAGGACAAAGGATAGTTTTTATCCCGGAAATCCCACGGGAAATAGGGATGGTGATCTAAGATCTATTAATCGGAGAATCGATCTTTTGGACCCAAAACATCGATTATTTTAATCGATATTAGTAAGGATTGAATCGTAAACTATGCATTTGATCAAATGATGATCTTTAGCAAAGTTGAAGGTACGAATTTACAGTTTTATGTATGTTAGTATGTTATACTATTTTCTTTTAAACGCGGGCAAAGCCGCGGGCAAAAACTAGTAGATTATAAGTTACCTTCCAGGTTGTTAACGACATTACATTTAAAAAATCAATTTAGAAAAGTAGTGTACGCCCGAGCGTAACTGTTGTGTTGCCGACACTGGACACTTGGTTTATCGTGCACTTTAAGCGTTATTCCTGTTTATGTTTATTTGTGTCAATATCTGTCAATAATAGTTCTGAAAATTTAATGTTTGTTACCTTAGGAATATTTGTCAATTTCAGCTTTTAGAACTGGTTTAAATGGGATAACGAATATTGTCATTAATTTTTTTTCACGAAATTCGTTTAAGACAGTCAACTGGAGTAAAAATGTTATAAACTTCGAACAAATCCATAGATTTTGTGCGTACATGTCTCCATTATAACCTTGAAATATTTCCAGGTCGGTAACGTTGCTGCATTTAGAAAAATGTTGGACGCGAGCCCGAGGGTAACTGATCTGTTGCCGACACTGGACACTCGGTTTATCGTACACTTTAAACGCAATTCCTGTTTACGTTTATTTCTGACAAAACGTAAATTCTGATTTGATGTAACTAAACGTAAAAATTATATTCAAATTCAACATTTTGAGCAGTTTTAAAAACTGTAAAACTCAGTTTTAACTGGTTTATAGCCCTACAGAGTTAAAGCTGTGAAACTATCAACTACAAATCGTATCTTTTTTCCTTAAAATCCATCCAAACCACACATCTGCAGTAGGACTGCTACGAAATTTTGAACAAAGTTATGAATTTCGTGCGTACCATGTTCTGCCAAAATAAAAAAATCGACGAATTGTTCATTGGGTTTTAGATATATTTCAGTTTTTACTTACCTAAAAAATGATAGATAAGTGATAAATATTTTTCAAAGAACACTGACATTGGAATGAAGCTTCTTAGACGAATTAAATGTGTCCAAAAATAAGTTTCCAGGAACATGCATTCACATTCACAAATAACATTTTTGAAAATCCAGTCGTTAAAGTAGTGTTCGCAGAAATAAGTATTATAACATTATGTGAGGAACCGGAAAATGTGCTTTTATAACGTCGCTTGCAATTTGATACAATCTGGAAGCAGATAAACAAAATTTGCGCATTATATTGTGTTACTGACGATGTTTTTTTTTTTAATTTTTGAACTTACGGGTATTTCTTAGACGAAGCTGTCTTCTCATTTCAAATTCTATGCTGAAATAACAATTTGAGACTTACCAATTTAGTTCCCAGTAAGTATAATTGCAGCGATATTAAATTGACCTTATCTAGTAGGAACTCTTGTCTTATTTGCGTTACAGCTGTTGTTTAAGGGCGGCAATTAACATTTAACATCAGGTGGATTACATTCATATTTTTTGCTTTAATTACATAAAAAGGGTCACCTTTATCAAATAACATAAAAATATTTAAATTACATAAAAAATACATTAACCTTTATTAATATTTAATAAAAATTGTCTTTCAATAACCGCATATACCTTCATATTTTGTTATGATCCATGCATTTGACCATACTTTTTTGTTTAAGTTTCATTGACGAAGCTTTCAAAATTCGTTCTTTGTGAGCTTTCGAAGAGCGAGATATCGAACGTTTTATGACGGGTCTGTGAATGGGTTCTTTGTGGAGAACCCGGTGTAATGTATAGCAGCAGGTGCATTCAGTTATACGTACAACCCTTTATTCACACGTTTATATCGAATAACCCTAAATTAGGGATGTAGTGTCAGGTGGACGTTGTGTTGACGTATTATGTAAATTGGTCAGAATTCGTCTCATATTTTGATATGGTATTTTTATACTACATCTTCGTTTTATTAATCTGTTCTAGTGCTGACATCTTGTCGTATATTATAAAATTGTTCAGAACTCGTTTTATATAATGTGTTTTTTCATACTCAATTTTAGTTGTAATACTCTGCTCTAGTATGAAAATTTATGTTCGCTAATAAGTTTCAAATAAGAAGGGCTTAAACCATAGTCCACAAAGATGACCAAGGGCGGATTGGTAGACCACGCATTTGAAAATTTGTAGTGAACTCTCAAGTGTGTAGACTAGACACCATCTTCTTCACCTTTTTTTTAATTATATAAGACTAGCAGACGGGCATGCAGTCCACCTGATGGTAAGTGGCTACTGCCGCCCATGGACATCTGTAATCAACCCCTGATAGGATTAGATATTCCTACCTGAGGTCGGCCACAGATGCGCCGCTACCCCTGAGGACTAAGCTGGAACGCCTCGGAAAAGTCTATCTCCCTTACCACACCCTTCAAACCGGAACACAGCAGCGCCTAACACTGCTGTTATTAGGTAGAAATAGGTGTGGCGGTGGTGCCGCCGGAGTCGAACCACAAAAGGTTCTACCACCTTCAAATATACCTTTTAAGTATGTTACGAATTAATTATTTTTTAATAAACATATAACTTCAAAAAGGTGGAATTAAACGCGGGATTTAAGCCCGGACTCCTATTGTAAAAATCCGAAATTCACACCACTGGGCTATCACACGGAATCTAAAACTATAATTACTATGAAATTGGCTCATCAACAAAGAACAATGTGTGTACAATGCACATTTTTCTTTCACGGACAACATATATTAGCTGTGGAAGTAACAACGCCATTAAAACAATTATGTTCGGTGTGTTATTAAGAGATGGGAAGTACAAGTCTCAAAATTCGAGTGTTCCGTATTGTTAAATTTTTGTTGAGAAATAAGATGTTCTAATTTTTTATAAACATAAGTAACACAAAAATACGTTTAATTTATTTTTTACAGCAGAAGTGTAAATTAATTAAAACTTTAATAATTATTTGATTAGTAATATTTAATATTTTCTTGAATTATTGTTATATATTCAATCAGGAATAACCACAGCTATAAGGCAGACTTTTGTTAATCTGACAATAGTCATTAGTATTAGTTACACTATAATTAAAATCGTATATACAATCTTGGATAATACTCGTATTTATAGGTAGTTGATACAAAGTTCAGTAATGACTCCAGTAGTCGTAGTATTTGATCTTTAACGGTCCGTCGAACAATGTAATCCTATAAAGTTCCAATACATTTCTAATGCGCGGAACCCTGAAAATACCGCAAAGCAGAAGTGTATTGTAAAGACATAATTGGCCGTTCTCATAAACAATAGGTCGGGTGCTACTGCCCGAAGCTATGAACAAATGAAGCATGCTCTCACGTACAAGTCAACCAGGTATCAAGACCTCTCACGCTCCCAAAAAACCATCCACATGTATCGAAGATCACACAGCAGCGGGGAGCAGGGTAGCTCAATAATAAATGGAATTCTGACCGCACCACAACAAAATGCAAGACGGAACCAACATGTTGAAAATTTTGTTCCGCGTTTTAACTGAGCTGAAGAAAATTGTGGTATGTTGCAACGTACGTCCAGTTTCTCCTTTTGGACGTAATGTGGAATATTATTAATATGAAATTCCGTTTGCAGAAACTCCGTGTATATTTTTGAAACCATGTAGTCGTCATGTTTTGATATGGTTCACGAAATAAATAAAATAATCTTGTTTAAGTGACAATTTCTTTTGGTTCGTTTTGGAAAATATTTTAAGCGAAAATACTCGTCAATTTATGTGTAGGGCTGACAGCAAGCAGAGTATATTTAAAGGAGAGAAAAATGTAACTGGTCCAATTATACTATCTTATATATAAAATTCTCGTGTCACAATGTTAGTTACCATACTCCTCCAAAACGACGTTACCGATTTTCACCAAATTTTATATGCATATTCAGTAGGCCTGAGAATCGGCTATTATCTATTTTTCATACCTAAGTGATAAGGGTTGTTCACCCTTAACATTTAAAAACAATGATTCTGTGTGGAGTTGGTTTTATATTCTGTAGTGACTATCTCACATTAAGTTGCAGACCCCTTGCTCGTCTTACACTCTATACCTGTAATCTAATATAACATTCAGAACCGTAAACAAACATCCTTTACTTCCCAACTCATTTCATTCTCAAGTAAATTGAAGCGAAACTTTTATTGCAAGAGGCTGAAAAATGTAACTTTACCTGTTGTTGAGACAGGCCTCTTGTTTTGTGAACGCGTTTTATCTTCTACGCAAAACAGAATGTAATCAAAATGTTACGAGATTAGAGAAAGGGTAGAGGAGCCACTGTTAATCACGATAAAGGCATTTTTGGAGTGCTTTTGTGGAGCTACGGTGTGTTCGGAAATGCACACGTTAAAATGTATCCGTCGCTTTCGAAAAGCATTGATGATAGCTTACTTGTATGCAATAATAAAAATAATGGAAAATGCTGTTTATATGGTAGTATTTATAATTCGTTTTCAAAGGTGTATATTTACATATAGGTACATTTATAATTTGCAAACATAAAGCTAGATGAAATAGTTATATCTTGCAACTATGGCAAAATAATTATTTTCTTTAAATTAAAACTTGCGAAAAAAAGTTATGGGATCTTGTAGGCCATAAAGTCCCTTTTAAGCTAAATGACTTAATGCAACATAGCATAATAAATAGCACAAATACCTACATTTAAAACAGCAGTCGCAGTTTTGTTACATTAACTACTTACTTCATATTTATGAGGAAATAATATTGACACAAAAAATACACGCACAAAAATATCTTTATCGCGTCTCCTAAATAGATTCATGTTACTCTATGGCCCTAAGTTATAATGCCTCCCGGAGGTCTCATACACATAGTTGTTGCATTTGACGAGGACGCGTGGATTAAACAATTTTCATGCCTATGTCTATTAACATACAGACCAGAGACACGCCGTCGTGAAATGAAACTAGCTTTAATCTACCCGCGCAAAATATCATGTTTATTAATGTGAGCTACTTTTATTGCTCATATTGTTTGCAATTTATTCATTGCACTATAAGACCCAAGTTAGTCATTCTAAGGATGTTTATCGTCATGCCGGAGTATTAATTAAGATTACAGTAGAAAAATGCGTCCTGTCTAGGATTACTGCATGTATAGAAATTCGATTACTTTAGGTAAGGCGTAGTCTATAGTTGTCGGTATTCTCTTTATTTCACATCATTACATTAAGTGTTAATGTTTTTTTAAATACACCAAGAAATTCGAAATCTGTTTCACTCACATGGGAATCCAATCCAATCCAATGTCCAAGTCCCTTACTACTATTAAAGAAAATTTATTTTTTTAATTTTCGTATAACTAATTTCGCACTTTTTAACCAAAAAATTTGGAAGGACATTTTTGGAACAGAGGAGAACTAGATAGAGAATAGATAACTTAATTAGATTTTCGTAATAATATTATATTATATACCTGACTAAAGATCATACCTAAATCTACGAAATGAACCATTATAATAACCACAACCGCCAAAATAATCCATCTCAATTAATTTAGTTAGTATAATACTTAAAACGTATAATCGCGTGTTCCGATAGAAATATGCATATTCGTGCTCACGACAAGTTATAGCAGAAAATACGAGCGAATTCAATACGCAAATGCATATTTAGAACATAAAGTAAAATTTATGGGTCCGAGGATATTTTTCTATTAACGTAGTTTACGTTACTATACGCGTAACAACGGGCTATTTTAATTGCGGTAATAAAATTATTATTTGTTTGCCTTTATACGTTATTTACGGTGAACGTTAACGTTGAGCTTAGCTTTCATATTAATTGCTCGGTTTATATTTTATGCAGGCTTTGGTTAACATGTCAAACGTTTTTATTGGACGCTAATGTTTGTAATGCTGGTAAACTCGGCTCAATCTCGTCATAGTTCCATCGCTGGGAGGTCTACGAAAAAGAAAACCCTGGAGGGTACCTACTGGGATGGCGCCAATGCGATTTTGTAAACGAAAATAATATGATTATGTTGGTGTGAATTCTACGCTAATTGGTCACAAACTTGTTTACTTATGTTTTCAAAGTGGTCATAGGGCCTCCCATAGGGTTTAATTATTGCTATAAGTGGTACCGATGGTTTAACGTGATGTCCACTTGAAAAGGCGTATAAAATTATTAGCTGGTATAGTCAACTGTGGTTTGACTCTGGTGGCGGCACCGGTATACTTATTTCTGCCTAATAACAGCAATCTTAAGCGCCTTTATGTACTGGGTACAAGGGTGTGGTATGGGAGACATACTTTTCCGAGGCGTTCTATCCTAATCCTCAGGGGTAGCGGCGCATCTGTGGCCGACTTCAGGTAAGAATATCTAATCCTATCTGGTGTTGATTACAGATGTCCATGGGCGGCAGTAGCCACTTACCATCAGGTGGACTGCATGCTCGATTGCTACTTCTTTATTGTAAAAAGTCACTAAGATCTTGCTGCAGTAAAACTAACCGTCATCTTATTAGTAAACGTTAATGAGTGTCGCATTAGCTATAATATTGTAACCTTGTAGGTAGTATGTACCACTTTCTTCCCTTCGTTAGCGCTATCAGACCAACCACCTTGACACACTTTCAGTAATCAATATAAAAATTAATATCGCCCAACTCAATTTGCATAATACCAATTTATTATACTCATTTAACGAAACCGAAGCGAATATAACGCTTATTTCGTACGTGATAAGAACGTTTGCTCCTAAGGCTTTTTCTGAATAACGATTCCACTTCATCTCATAGCTTTAGGTCCATTGTTCAACTGACAAGGTTCGCGATAATATTGAAATACCGCTGAATAGAGTGTTTCTACATTTATCTTTTTATCGCCGTTACTTATCAAACCTACGGCTGTTAAGGACAGCCAATATGTTAGGCATCAGGCGTGAGGTATGTTAGGTATTGGTCATATCTCAGTTATCTATATGCATAAACAAAATCCATTTGTTTGTTTTAGCTTTTAATATTATTTTTTTGATTTTGTACTTATTATCTTGATAATTTGGTATCATGTATGCTTGTGTACCTATTTGTTTTTAAAAATTTCTCGTTGTTACTATTAGATACCTGTATGTTATTATGAGATTTTACGTTTTTACAAACATGTCTATTTTGATATTTGTTTACGTATTTGCCCATACATTTCCAATCAGCGCCCCTAGCGGATTGTATCAGACCTGTTTGATCATCAAATCAATCATCATCAATCAAAAAACAAAAACAGTCATTTTTGTCAAAAAGCAAAAACTCATACTAAGGGTAGGTACTGTTCCGTAATGGACATAGCTTTTATGAAAAAGTAATGGATTATCAGCATGAAATTTTGTAATTGATACGCCTGATTTAAACTTTTGTAAAACAGTTTACATACCATCTGTTAATTAACTCTATTCTGTATTTAAAATAATTTATCATTAAACTCAACAACGAATAATATTTTTTAACAACAATTAAAATTCAACAGAAATAATAAAATGTTGCAAGAACAATAAAAAAAAGATATAAGCAAGATAAACTATGGAACCGTGTGTCTCTGACATCTACGAGTATATTAGTAAATCTCGAAACCGTATGATTAGCCTATTGTAGCGCTACCGTTTTATTGACAAGGCCGATGTTATAATCCAAATTAAATATTTCCAAACCATACATCACACTTTTGTAACTTAGTTACAATAGTTACATAACGATATTTGTTATGAAGCCAAATGTTAATGGGTTATTCAGTAATTTACGATACAAAATTAAATCAACTTTGATTGAATTCACGTTTATGTGATGTGAAATGTTCCGTTAATTGGCACGCTATTCGTGAATTCGAATGATTACTTCGTACGTTTAGGCAATATCCACAATTTGGACGTAAATAAATTACGACATTTACTTCTCAAGGTCATGCATCTGTGACCGACATATCACGGTATTTTTAAAGTAAATCTTGAAAGTATAAAAGTGATTATGGTAAATGTAATGACTTTCCGCAGTAATTGCATCATGTGGTAGGACCCTTTGAAGGTGGTAGAACCTTTGTGGTTCGACTCCGTCGGCACCACTGCCACACCTATTTTCGCATAATAACAGCAGCTGCCGTGATCCGTTTTGAAGGGTGTGGTAAGGAGACATACTCGTCCGAGGCGTTCCAGCTTAGTCCTCAGAGGTAGCGGCGCATCTATGGCTGACCTCAGGTATGAATATCTAATTATATCTGGGATTGATTACAGATATCAATGGGTGGCAGTAGCCACTTACCATCAGATGGACTGCATGCTCGTCTGCTACTCCTATATTATAAAAAATAAAATTAAAAAAATGTATCGATACATCTGCTTCCACAACACACAAAATTACGTTCCGAATTTGTATTGCTTGAAAGTGTATCATGCTACAGTCACATATTTAGTGTTTGTATGTACACAACTCTTAGAAACACTAAAATACAGTTGTCCATCAGCTGTAGTTGAAATCTCCTTTTTGATGTCGTTTTTGACATAAAAAAACACAAATAATAATGTGCTTTAAGATTAATAAAAACATCGCAACGACACAAATACCTAGTTTCGAATATTGCAGATAATATGTTACAAGACATATATTACTAATGCCTGTCACACATCTTCAACCGAGTAACAAAACCGTTGCAAATTGTAAGATGTTAATTTTATAAAAGTTGCTGCAATCAAACCATTAAGCCATCGCATTGTACAGAAATGTATTCATCATTATGATTGTATTTCGCCTCAATTAGGTATCTCTTTACATAATAGCGTTCTTAATGAAATATTGACCAGATGTCGATCGAATGACCGTCGGAACCGGAATACGCAAATTATGTATACGTTGCGGCTTCTATATAATTAGTTGGACATTTTCTTGAAACAACCAACTGTACAGTCATTTGGAATAGTTTTTGCAATCATTTTCGCACTTTTGTATTTTGTTTTGTAACGTAAATAATTATGTACAGATCAAAATACCTGTACCTACTGTTTTTGTTTCGAAAAGATCGAAAAGATCGAAGAATGTATCGAAAAGAATGTCATAGTGTTTATTTTTTTAAATGAATATACCAACTTTTTACGAATTTTGCCAAACTTATCAGCATTTATCTATTTGCTAATCTATGCAATAGTACTTAAAAAATGACATTACTGGAATAAAAAAAAATGACATTAAAGTGACCACATGTGTATTAAGGGGTCACAATACGTTGCGCTAACGAGTCATAGCTAAATGAAACGTTATTAATTTGACAGCTCGCTACGACCAATCTACTCATTGACGCAGTGGATAGTTACACTAACTTACATTCTGACATGCAAATATTTAAAATTAATAAATGCTTTCAGTATTATTTAAATTTACTCACTGAGCTATTCAAAATCAGTGTTGTATTGAGGAAATGTGACCGCTTCGTCTATTTGTTCAGCGGTCACAAAGCGCTGCGCTAACGAGTCAGGGCTGAATAAAACATTGCTGATCTAATGGCTTAAGATATAAGCGACAGGATATGCAAATATACACGCATAATACGCATATAAATATAGATAACGATGCAAAGATGCTAATAGCTTTATAGCTACTTAAAGTATTAAAACTGTTAATCAAAATTAAAACTGAAATAGGGCACTGCTTTTAACTGCACTAAATGAGAGCAAAATGCAGAGGATTGGAGAAATATACACGTAATCAAGTTATTAAAAAAAAAACAATAAATTCAAATTGAATTTCAGTCTAAGTCGTATCGATAGCACTTATCATTAGCTACTTATAATAACATAAATCATGCACATAAAGTATTTTTTCTCAATTAACTCGAAGTGATAGAAGATAAATGAATATTACAACAAGACGCCCTAAAGAGATTATGTAATATTAATATGGCTTAATAAACGCAAAGCAAACATGAAATTAAGGAAATCGCTCACCACTTATGGCTTACAAAACATAAGTTAGAACGTTTTACTTCGCACAATGGACTCAGTTTGGCTGTAACCTAAATATCAGATTGTGGCACCACAGGCGTACTACGGAAATGTCACTGTTTACTCGATCAGTGTTTATTCTATTGAATGCAAGCAAAACGAACGGTAACTGTGGGGAAGTTTGCCGAGTTTTGCGACTGCTACTGCGTATTTGCGATAAACTTTTTAAAAAAAGAACGAAGCTTGCTTATTGGTGTTTTATTATTATAAAGAGCTCTATTTCTATATTCATTATCATTTTTATTAAACTGTAAGAGTGTTTTGGCTTAAAAGACCAGCATGCATTTATCCTTAGGACATGCAGGAGTCTTATCTGCCCTAAATGTGTTAATACCTCTTAGGGATACGATATAAGATCTCCTACAAGGATTTTTGACTTGATCCGACCATCAAAGAGAACACAATAGCGCTTAATACTAACTAATAACTAACAGGTGTCTTCAGTGAAACTATGCAGAAACGTCTTCAAGATTTGAACTGAAGCCTTATGAAACATCATATATGTCTAATTCGTATGGCTATAATTGATCAGTATTGGTTGCCGACCATTCCCGTGTGAATTTTATATATTTTATCATTATTTGAGGGACTTTATCAAATAATAATTGATATAAAGATTAAAAATAGAAAATTAATGAATCCCTTCAATTAAAAAATAACGACGTAAGAATTTTATTTTTTGCTTACAATGGCGGTTTTCCTTTGAACATTCAGGTAATAACCACAGTAAATTCTGCACGTATTTCGATCATTTAATTATTTTATGGCGCAAACAAACCATCCGGACGCTCATGCCATTACTCGAACGCCTCAGTCTATGCAGTTTTTTGTTTATCCTTAAAGTACTTGCCTCACCGTTAAAGAGAGTAGATATGAGAGGACTATGTAGTCATTATTATAAAACTGCCTAATAACAGCAGTGTTAGGCGCTGCTGTGTTCCGTTTTGAAGGGTGTGGTAAGGGAGACATACTTTTCCGAGGCGTTCCAGCTTAGTCCTCAGGGACAGCGCCGCATCGCGAGGTCGGCCACAGGGCCGACCTCAGGTAGGAATATCTAATCCTATCTGGGGTTGATCACAGATGTCCATGGGCGGCAGTAGCCACTTATCTGCAGGTGGACTGCATGTTCATCTGCTAAAATAAAGTGATTTCTAACAAACAAATTTAATCGTAGATAATTATATTGCAATACCATCACGTAACATTTATTTCTATGTTATGAGCTTATTATTTATTCATACGGCATTTCTAGCGTCTGTGATCGCATTGTCCCCATCAATCAGACATCACCCTGTATACCGGCGACATCA
The DNA here is from genome assembly GCA_014595695.2 of Epargyreus clarus clarus. Lineage (NCBI taxonomy): Eukaryota > Metazoa > Arthropoda > Insecta > Lepidoptera > Hesperiidae > Epargyreus > Epargyreus clarus. The sequence continues at coordinate 387,821 of JACTTY020000021.1, forward strand.
TTAAGTATGGACGGCGAGGTAATGACACGCGATCATCTGTTCGTATTAATCGCGAAGGAAATTAAAGCGCACTCGTTACTCGTAATTATGTTCTATATTTACAATCTATTTGTGCTTCGGCACCTGAGTCGTGATACCAGTTTGACTGGTATAGCTAAGGAATCGGGTGACACTAACTCGTATTTACAATAGACGTGACGGTATCGATACGATTTGTAACGCGCCATACGACGGGACTAATCATTTGCATGGTTAAGAAAAGTTTTTGCCAGTAACTTTGATACCCGATATTATTCAGAAACTTCGATAGCCAATCTCTGACTAACTAATGAGTAATGAAGATTCATTGACCAATCTATGATATTATACTAATTAAATTAGTATCTGGTGTACGTGATAGCCTAGTGGTTAAGAAGCGCGGCCTCTCGATCGAGGGGTCCGAGGTTCAAATCCCAGGCACGCACCTCTGATTTTCAAATTTATGTGGGTATTAGAAATTAATTATCGCTTGCTTAAACGGTGAAGGAAAACATCGTGAGGAAACCTGCATACCTGAGAGATATATAAAAAAAAAACTCAAAGGTATGTGAAGTCTACCAATACGCACTTGGCCAGCGCGTTGGACTATGGCTTAATCCTTCTCATTATGAGAGGAGACCCGTGCCCAGCAGTGGGACAGTTGGACAGCAATGGGTTGATGATGATGATGATGTACGTACTATTTTTAAAATCTCATTTTCTGGATCTTTTTAAAATTGCAACGTCATCATGAAACATTAGCAAAGTTTCGATTTCTTACTTATATTAAAAACGTCTTACGGTTTGGAATTTGTGTAGTAAATACATATTTCTCTGTTTCTGTTATTACTCATTCTTAAAAATTCATCTAGAGCCTAGATTTACCGACTCTAAGATTTTATGTTTTTTTTTCCTTTCATTTGTCGAATTTGACAGTTTTAACTTCTAATAAATTATCGTCTTAATATAAGTAATAAAAGTTTTATAAGTAAAACTATATGGTATATTTACATAGAGACATGTGAGGAACCGTCGTGTCGTGTCGTAATCGTATTGTATAAAGACAATACCAGCATAGCTAGATAGTAGCTACGGCATCTAAAAAACTGACCAATGCACTATTTAAATAGTTGACATTGTTTGAAGTAAGATCGACAGGTGCAGAGCGAAGCAGATTTCTGACTTTAATTAACAATAAAGTTCTCCTTCAAGCCGTCCTTGAGTCTTTAATGATGTTATAATCGTCTTTAAAGCAAAAATACGAACACAATAGCCATTTCAGATGATAAAAATCGAGGGAAAGTTTTTATATAACTTGGTTGGAGGATAATTATAATAATTTTGGTCAATATAAATCGACCACAGTATTAAATTGTTTTTTGTATACAACATACGCTTTTTAGGCATAATTATTGTATTTTAATTTTAATACCACATGGAATTATTTCCTTTAGTAACGAAATATCCTTTCGTAAGTTTAACAATTAATTTATTGTTTTTTATATTTATAAATTCAGGATTTAAATGTGAAAGTAACGCAGTCGTATTTATTCCGCTTCTTTGTCCTGAAACATGATAATTAGCTCATGTATGTACCTATAATAATTAATATGTAATCTAAGTCATTATAAATTCGTTACAATTTTTCGAGAATAATAACGCAACAATTACCTATCTTAAGAATATCTTACTTTACAAGTATGGGCATTACGCTACCTATTAGTGTTACATGAAATAATTCACGATTAATTCAAAATTTATAATATTCTTACATTACTTCAAGAAAAGTGCATAACCCAGTTAATAATTTAGATCAATAATTATGAGGATCAAATAGCTTTTAAATTTTGACATGGTGTCACTTCTATTAGTACGCATAGAAGACGAATGCATGGATGGGTAGTGGTTATAACTACTCGTCAAAAGATGGCGCTGTTCACTATTTGTGAACGGATTCTTGTAAAAGAAATTCATTGTGTTTCTTATATTATGAATGAAAAGGTTATTTTTGGTTATTAATTTCTGTGTTATATTTTTATCAATAAAATACTTTTTAAGGATTTATGCATCTTACTGTTCTTTCAGAGTTAGTAACAAGTATGTATCGTAACTAATCATGAAGACTTATGAATGGTACACATTGTTCGTAGTAAGTCGAGGTGTAAATACAAATAAATTGTCCATACATGCACGTGCACGCATGCATATGCACGTGCAAAGCATGTGACCTATTTAAGTCATAGTCATAATATAGTAAACTTTATGTGTAACATAAGCAAATGCTTAAGTACATGAAATTTTAATCTATTTCCATAGATTAGTAAAGATGACTCACTCATGACAGATGACATGTTTAAAAATATTCAAGAAAAAAATGTTTTTAGATCATTTACGAATGAAACGATATTTCTCCGCACATCCTTCGATTTCGTGTTTTTGCACCACTTAACTGCAATTACACCATGACAGCCATCAAATGGCTGACAGAACTGTCAGCCTTTTAAGCCATGTAATGGTTTCCTTCAACTACAAGGCGGTGAGATATCTATCCTTATCTATGCCTATTTCTGAGGAGTTATAAAATAGAATAGTTATAAACGAAGGCACTGATGTTAAATGTTATGGTTATATAGAAACACGAAGCCTTTCAAAATAATTATACCTTAATCTAATGTCTATTGACCGACCTTGAGGCTCCAAATCTATTAGACTATTAGGTTGTTTTTATACGTCCTATACCCTTATCATGAGTATTCCAAACATCCCACAATATTACGTTACGTTTACTCAATACAATATTCTGTTCCGCTTCAGTACACTGAGTAAACGTAATAATAAGTAAGTGCTCAAGTATTTTTGTCTGCCTCACATGTTCGTAAAAAAGAGAGACAAAATATAAAGCGCCATTTTGTCAATTTAGACATTTAATGTTACGTTTCTGACACTATAGTTCTGATACAATCCACTAGGGGCGCTGATTTGAAATTGTATGGGCATATACGTAAACAAATACAAAAACAGTCATATTTGTCAAAACGTAAAAAACTCATGGTAAAGGTACTGTGTTAAGTCTTCGACAGGGTGGCAGTACCTACATTTTACTAACTGTGGGCGGCTCTTTTCCTACTTCATTTAAAAAATACAGTTTACAAAAACTCCGTCAATTTATTTCAAGTCCATTACCTCTATAAATAATTGCTGAGAAGCACTTTTAATTAGACTGCTCAAATTATTTGCTCGTGCAATCAACAAGTTTCTACAGGACTGCAGCCCTGTTTTTACGTAACTTTTTATTGGCGTCTGTCGCGCGCCCTTCTAAGCAATTATTGCGAAACTAGTATTTTGAAGCGGTTAAGTGCGTTTGTTTCGATAGTAGGGGGTTCCGTAGTAATTTGTGGCAAACACGCATAAAAGGAAATTTGTATGTGTTCGTTTTTAACTATATTATTATATTTCAGTTATTGTGTAATTTAAACTTGTTTAAAAGTGCTTATATCATTAAAATCATTATTACATTGCTAAAGCTCGAATTTATCACATTATTGATAGTTTGCACTCAATTATTGAATTATGTATTAAATTGATATTGTAGACGTCAGGTTACATAATGGTATTCAACTATTCAGGTTGAAGAAAAAAGTTAATACGTGTAATTAGGTGATACTGTGTTGATATCAAAAATCGTAATTTTTATAGTAGGTACATTATTCTTGATACCGTCGATAGGAGTAAATAAAAAAAACCCTATCAAAAATTTACTGTAAAAAGTTTTTAAGCTTTTCCTAAGGAACCCCAGAAGTCGATCGTAATTAACAGGTGTACATCTGCTTATTCTTACTAATGCTGTATAATAATCGTATTCTTGTTCCCTGAACTTAAGGCTTATAGTACTTTAGCAGTTTCATTTTCTTTAGGGTCAACAAGAAGCGGTAGTCTATTTTAAAATTTTTGACAGTGGTTTCTGTTTTCTGTTCATTTTAGATTATTACAGTTGAGGAGGGTGGCCATTTTATGACTAGGTTCATTTCGCTGTGAAAATTTACTTAGCTGCTTTATGAAATTTATATTGCAGAAAATGATCATGATAAAAATATAAAGTATTTGTCATGTTATCTGCCCTTTATATTATCTATCGCGGATTTTCCTGATATATCCATTGTCCAATGCGGTTTGAAGATGTGTTAGCGCCCGAGAGCTATCTATATCTGGTATGTTTACGATTCGGGGAAAATCAGAAGAACTCGTAAGTGATAAATTTAAACAATACTTCCATAAAAATACTAACCATATCCGAATACAATCCGCAAGGTTGGCATCCGAAATAAAATGCGATTTTATAAAAATCTAAAATTTTCATTAGCAATAAAGTTTTTAGGTGATCGGAACTCTACATCGGACTTATTTTTTTAAGTTACATAATTAATGTTATGAATTACCTTTATGTTACATAAATACAATCGAGGCAGAAAATTAAGCAAAAAAAAATTCTAAATAATCCAAGAGTATTACAAGTAGAGTTCAGACATCTAACACACCTAAAAGCACCTAAGCAGTGATAGCCTAGTGGTTAAGAAACTCGGCCTCTTAATCGGGGGTGTAAAGGTTCAATCTCAGGTACGCCCCTCTGACTTAGCAAAGTAAAAAGCAAGCGTATGAAAAATGAATTATCACTTGCGTTTAAGCAAATGAAACATCAGATAAGGAAAACATCGTGAGGAAATCTGCATATATGAGAAATCGTTAAAAAAGTTTTCAAAGGTATGTGAATTCGCTCTTGGCCAGCACGGTGGACTATGGCCTAATCTATCTCATTCTGGGAGAGACCCGTGTCCAGCAGTGGGACAGTAACGGGTTGATGATCAACACATCCATTTGATTTTTTTTCAAACTATAGAGTATTTTAGTATGTATGTATTATGTATATTTTATCAATATCTTATATAATATATACCTGAATACAGGTAGGGCGCAACTGGAACAAAATTTATCGAAAAAGATTTGTGGGCGGACGACACTACAATTTTACTATCGGCATATTTTACGATGTCCACAGCACTTCGTTGGGCTTAATGGGGGTTTACCGTTTTTTGCACTTCGCTATCCTTATTTATAGCCATAATTTAGGTAATAGTAAAAGCGCAATATTTTATTCCTATTTCAATAACGCCTTTGGCATCCATAATACCATTATGATTTTAAACCAATATATAAATACTCAAATATTATCGCACAATTAAAAACCCTTGTATTCCTAGGTTCTAATCCAGAAGTCTATGTATGGTGGTGTCAATTTCGTTACAAGGAAAATTAAATCAAAATATTTAAGTCTATTGGAAATGTATAAAAATTTTGCCATTATCATAAATGTTTATTTTACGTTTTCTATGTGTAATGATTTTCGACTTTCTTGGGCATGAAGGTAGTCTTGCACTTTTGATCATTGTTGTTCATTAGGACCAAAAGGTTCTATCAAATTAGTTGCTTCGTTGAAAGACATTTACAAGTAACTACAATATCAATTTGCAGTAGTAATAAGCCGGCTAGGGGGAAGAAAAGTAAAAAAAATGTATAATAAATGTTAATTGTTAATTAATGCGAGATGGCGTTAATATTAACAGGATGAAGCATTTTATTGTGGCCCTATATTTTCAATCTCTTTAGTCCATTCAAATTCACAAACACAGACACCTTATAAGCTTGAAAAATAACAGCTGTTATGAAATCACGGCCAGCCACTTCAATGGACATTAATAATCTGGTCCATAGTTGCCAGAATGACAAACGTCAATTTAATATTATATATTCTTAACTATGAAATTGATCTTTTATTATCAAACGTCCAAACGTAGTTTATTTATCTCACCCGAATCAAATTATAATGCACGGCCTTACTGTATAAAGCTGTATTCACATTTGCAACATTTGACAACAGTAGTGACGTCGCGAACACGGCACGAACTGAAGTTTTTATATGTATAGATTATCTACAATCGTAGTAGCAAAAGATGCCGAGTGACTTAAATTTGAGGCAAATTTGAGGAGTAACAACGCCTCTGTGATCAGCTTCAGCTAGAACTTGTGCTATATGTAGTTGGCTACAGATGTCTATGGACGGGAGGATTACTTTCTATAAGGTGATCTGCAACTGCGACTACTCTAATCTAATAAAAATAAATCGAGACAGCAAACAAACATGAGGGTCTACCGGATGGTAACTAGTGACTGCCACCCTTAGGTCATGTATATCGCTTCCTTACCAACAGAACTTGAAACCTTCAAAGAAGAACAAAGCAACACTTAGTAATTAGCTAAAAATGTGATGACAATACCTTCGGAGTCGAACCATGGAGGATACAACCTTTTTATAATATTGAATTAGAAACAAGCTAGTAGTCCATACATAAAAGGTTTTACCTGAAGCCGACTACCGATACGTTGCAACCTTAATGTCTCCTTTCATACGTGTTTAAGACGTCCAGTATCTATTAATGTGAACAGAGCTTTATACATCAATGAAATTGGTTATTACTATTGCATTACACGTTAAACTGACAAAGACATTCCAATCAAAATCGGGTTCCACTACAATTACCATTTGTAATACTGTGACATTGTAAGCTTATCCGATCTGTCTTAACTATTATTGTCATTTCAATATTACGAGTATAGACAGGTATATGGTACATGGTGTTAGTACGAGTACTTAACGCCACCTAGCGTGTTATTCGTGAAACTATAATATATTTTAAGGTCTTGATAAAAAAAATATTGAAAATATTTTTAATCTACTTTACAAAACAAAAGTTACTATAGCGAAACAAAAATATTTAAAATATTTTGATTTTGTTTTTATGTTCAGCCTGGAAAAAAATACTAATAAACATTTGATTTAAATGGATAACACAATTCTGCATGGATTTTCGCAAAGTACCGTCCGGTCCGTTGTATTGTTTTTGCTTCTTATAACTTTTTGGTTATTGAAGTATTAATTTTGATCTTTGCCATACTTAAATGCTTCGTTCTCATTTTAAATATTGTAATAATAATATTTTGTCATGTAATCAGGATACGCCTAAGAAATTGGCAAAAATCAGTGGAACTTTATGTACTTCAACTATGGTTATAAAATAGTTTGCCCTTCTGTGTTCTTGTTAAAAAGGCATGTTTAAGTAGATCTATCTAAATATATATAACTCACAGGTGACTGACGGACATCTATCAACGCACAGCCCAAACCACTGGACGGATCGGGCTGAAATTTGGCATGCAGGTAGATGTTATGATGTAGGCATCCGCTAAGAAAGGATTTTGATCAATTCTACCCCCAAGGGGATAAAATAGGGGATGAAAGTTTGTATAAATCTTCTTAGTTAATAATATTACTTCGTAACGCGAGCGAAACCGCGGGCAAAAACTCGTAAGTATATAAAAATAGAGGACGAGACCAGAGAAGAGAAGAATAGAGGGAAATTTCTTATTAGTTCCCCAGAAGGAACAAGCTACCTATGATCTGACTCTGACTGTTCGGCTCACAGTCGAAAACAGGTGTCTATAGTACACGAGTATACCCATTCGCTATTACAAAACAAAAATGCGACCGTCATCTTTATTGTTATCGTTTCGTAACAGTAAGAACCGTTCTTAATATCAAATCATAATAAAATATTCACATTACAACAATGCGATTCGATGTAGGTCGTTAAATGAGTTATAATTCAATTGCTAATTCCAACCGTTTGACAATATTATGCAATCGCTCTGTGGCGTGCCCTAACACGAAGCAAGTGAGCTGTAAAGCTAAGCGTACACTAAACAAGAAATTTAGATGTTTCGTTTTAGTGTTTCATTATTTCAATCAGTGACGACCCGCGTTGCGAAGCGGTCACTACAACGATCTAACGCGCAAAGGGTTCTGGGTTCAATCCCCGGCCTAATCGACATCTGATATATGTTCTGCGTCTGGGCGTTTGGGTGTTCGTCTTTGCATGTGTCCATGATAGGTACCCACCCACATAGGGACACAGGAATATAGGGAAATAGGGAATCATAGTGTAGCTATGGGCTGTGACTTTAGAAAGCGTTTTTTATTATTCCCTTTGTGCTAAATCGAATTAATTTCGGGCGCCTACGTTTGAGCTCCATTCATAAATGTAATGTAAATAACCTGAAAAAAGAAAATAATCATAGCATTGATCCTTCTTTGTCCCTGTAGTCCCGGGACTAGAATAGGGCTACGGTATCCCCTGCCTGTCGTAAGAGGCGACTAAAAGGGGCTTCCGGGGTTGCGGGCGGCAAGATTGGGAGGTCGAACCGTCCGGTAAGCAACTCCGGGAAGGACGGCGGTGTGTGTGGTCGTAAACACCAGACGGTGTGGCGAGTCCTGGAGCTCACCTGGGTGGAGCCCTAAGGGGCGACGCGTTCAAAGGACTCCGGTTGCGTTCCGTAGGAGATTCCGGAGTCCTCTTGGCAACGTAGAGGACGGCCACCGGGGGGGTTTTAGTGCGGTAAAAATCCCACATAACCCTGTGTCACTCCCACGGCACCGGGTACCTTTTGAAGGTTTCCCCTCGTAAACAAAAAAAAAAGTAAGAGTAAGAGCTGGATACAGCGATATATTCCAACGATACCTAAAGGTCTCCAATTCTAAATAGGTCAGGAGGAACTGAAAATTAAAAAACTATTATTTATAGGTGGCGCTGTACGCAAACACCGACTAAACTTTTAAAATCTAATTCAGTGTGCGTTCAATATTTCGTATGGGTATAACAAAATGTGAGAGGTGTTTCGATTGAATTGTGGTCGCCATTTTATTTGTCACGTCTTGTTTGACACCGCTGGCATTTATGTAACAGCAACCTTAGAGTAAATTGAGTTTGAAAACAACTTGAGACCCGAACAATATCCCAATTTGAAATTCCAGCAATGGACTAAAGTTTTAGTTGAGGTCTGTACAAGGTTTTTGGTGCTATTTTCGTTGCGATATGTTTTCATTCAATGTGCAAACAAATTATATTTAAATGTTTTCTGTAAATTCATCTTACAAAGCGCATATAAGTAACACCAATATCATAAGCAATAATAAGTATAGTCCAATGGTTGAGCTGTCACCATACTCATCTGATATGTAGAGGGTTCAGAGTTCGATCCCCGGTTATACAAATATCTGAGTAATTCATTTAAATCTCTGCTTTCTGTCTTTGATTTTGTGTACTCTTCACTGTGTGTGATCGCATTCACAATACAGGAAATACTAGAGTACCAAGTACCTAACAGTGTAGAAAGCATCGATTTAATATCGTATTATAGATTAGTAAAGATACTTCGCCGCCTTAAAATTGAATGAAGCCACAAAGGGCTTATTAGTAATTTATTTTTTTGAATTCTTGACATATAAAAACCATTTTTAGAGAAAATTTACGAATAAATAACTAATACTACGTAATTTACATAATAAATAAATAATTATTTCAAATATTTTAGGGACATTTTAGCACGGAGACATGGCAAAACTTTTTTTACGCAACTATTTCAATTCTCAAAACTGGGTACATTTTCTTGTTAGCAGTGAGCAATTTTTACTTATCTATGTATCGTATATCATAATATTATGTTATACTAAAAACACCAACACGCACCAATAAGCATAGAAAGCGCCATTGCCATATCATATCATACTAAAAACATTACAAAGAGCAAATGATCGAACATTTTCCCATTAATATTTCGTCCAAACCTCAAACTCGCATCCATAAACCTTTTCACGGTTACTATGAGCGGATATTAAAAACGAATCCGAACGTTCATTTTAACGTGAAATATAAATGACGATGCAGGTGCGCTTTCAATAAATAAAATAGGTTTCCGTAACACGAAAAGGCACCAATCAAGTAAATTACAAAATAAAGGTCATTCTAGCTTTGTTTCTTAAATAAGGGTTCAGCTTTGAGGGGGTCATAGTTAGTAGTAGCGGGTCGCGATAAAAACATATAGTTATGTTTTAGTAAGCTTTAAAAACAATGTATGTACAAAAGACCATTGAAAATCACAAGTAAATGTTCTAAATAACCAAAACTCCACACAAATTGGATCAATAGATTCTAAGAAAATCGTGGACATGTAAACATACATACATAGCATACGGAACCTTCTTTATTGGAGTCGGTTAAAAATATATCGCCAAGACGTTCTTTTGATATGTCAAAAATTTAGTCTTAGCACTTTGGGGGTCATGCCAATGGTTGAGAATCAATGCCTTAGTGCAACAAACTCTAGTTTACCAATTGATACTTTGAATTGATAAGTTGTACTTGTAATGTACGTTTTTTTAAATAAGTTTAAATAGTACCGAGTTATTCAGAACTCGATGTTCGAAATGTCCCCAAAGATTCTCATAATTTTAAGAGCTTATAACTCAGTGGCGCTTTAATAGCAACAGATATGTCAATGATGTAATGGTTAGCCATTCGTTAATGTATTTTATTACAAAGATCATCATCATCATCCATCCATCCATCCATCATCATCCCATTACTGTCCCACTGCTGGGCACGGGTCTCCTCTCATAATGAGAAGGATTAGGCCATAGTCCACCGCGCTGGCCAAGTGCGTATTGGTAGACTTCACATACCTTTGAGTACTTTTTTATAAATCTCTCAGGTATGAAGGTATGATGTTTTCCTCACCGTTTAGCAAGTGATTATTAATTTCTAATACGCACATATTTTTTGAAAATCAGAGGTGCAGTGCGTGCCTGGGATTTGAACCTCGGGCCCTTCGAGCGAGAGGCCGAGTTTCTTAACCACTGGGCTATCACTGCTCTACACACAAAGATCTCATTAGTGAATTATTCATAAATACACATTAGTATGTACCTATGTATTATCTAACATTTCAGTAGCGTAGTTAAATATGTCCCAATGCTTTCTCTTTTTAACCGACTTCCCAAAGGAAAGAGGTTATCTATTCGTCGCCTTTGTTTTGTCTAGCGAGTTAGTACTAAGCATTCAAATAGGTTGGACCATATAGAGCAAGTATTCATTATATTGTACCTACCCTATTTATATTCTACCTTTCTTATTTTCTTCAAGTTTATCTTAATGGAAATTCCGAACTCAACTTTACTTAAAGAACTTAAATACAAGATGTTTCCCTAATATCTGGCTTATTAATAATGCAATTCAATTAAAAACGCCCCTACCAACGTTACCTTGTTTAATAAAAATTTTAAAAATATTTTCTAAATACCAAACCATTTTACACTGAAAACTCACACGTTTTACAATATCCTTCAGTCCCGCTGAGACGTCTAGTGTTACTAGACAATATGAGGCCATTTTTCAAGTTAAAAGCAATATTAGAACATGTTGTCACGTAAAACCTCCAGTGAACTTTGTAAAGTAATTGTCATACGAGCTACGAATAAGCGTTAAAAATTAGGTCGGTAGTAACGTGTACATAATATTTTTCTTTATTAAATTAAAGCTAAAATCCTTCGTGATTCTATTGGTGCACGCTCGTTATTTCTACCTTATTATATAAGTTTTAAGGGTGGTTGTATTTTGGTAAGGCAGTAATTTAGCGACACGAGGCCTTTCAAAGTCATCAGAGGTAGTGGCATATTTGGAGCCAAGCTCAGGTCCTTAACGTAGTAGAATAAGGGCATTTTCCAGTAGTATTTTGAGTTGATTTTATTAATGGAATGCTTGTTTGTTACCTCAATTGAATTAGATAATATTAAGCTCTTCTAATACAAAAGCTTTTGGTTTTCAGTTCGGCAAAGTTATTTCTATTATAAAAAAACAGTATTGAAGTATTTACCTTTGGAGGTGATGGTAATCGTTAATAACTTATCCGCCACTCGTATGGAATGCAACAAGTGCCGAAAAGAAAACAACAGTAGTGTTTTTATTTAAACTTCTGTTTACCACTAAATGTAAACGAAATGAAGTTACATTATTTATTTAATTAATTGGCCGCATAATGACTTACGAGACTTGTTAGTATTAGTTAAACAGTAAAAGTTATTAGCTATTTAGTTGTAGGGGCTTTTAAGATTTGTGGCGAAACTTCGAGTTGATTTGAATACAAGTTGGTAAACGTTGGTACTGATTTGAATTTCGTAAGACAAGCTGACGCGTTATTGCTTTCAGGGGTATTTATGTTTACTATATTAAATTAAATATTATATACGGTAGGGCTAATGATTTATTATACTAAAGAAGGTTTTATAATTGCTATACTTAGTAAAGTGTACTTTTTTTCGATTTTTTTGTTGACGAGGGGGAAACCTTCAAAAGGTACTCAGTGCCGTGGTCGCGACACGGGGTTACGTGGAATTTGTACCGCACTAAACCCCGGCGGCCATCCTCAGCGCTGCCAAGAGGACTCCGGGATTTCCAACGACACGCAACCGGAGTCCTCCGAAAGTGTTGGCCCATCAGGCTCCGCTCAGGTGAGCCCAGGCGCTCTCCACACCGTCTGGTCTTTACGACGGTACGCGACCACACATACCGCCGTCCTTCCCGGTGTCGCTTGCTGGACGTTTCGACCTCCCACTCTTGCCGCCCGCAACCCCGGAAGCCCCCTTTTATTCGCTTTCTACGACAGGCAGGAGATACCGTAGCCCTATTCTGATCCTAGTACTAAAGAGACTAGTAAGTAGTAGTACTAAAGTGTACCCATTCTTCGGATAGCAAGTTAAGTCGTCAGGTCTACAGTATTCATCCCTAAAAGTATTTATTTAAAGGTCTTTCGAGCAGCAGCAGTGAAAGTATAAAGCGCAGTATAAGTATAAAGCGCAGTAACTTTCTGAAAATTTTCAGTGTAACTGCAAATGCAAGTGCAAGCTACATCTCACAAAACCATAATAAGTAATGTTGCAACATTGCAATTCGATGCAATTAAAACTTTGAGAACACTGCCGGTTTGTCTATTAGTGCACAAGAGTTCAGCTAAATCGTCAAGTTTCGACGTTTGGCGTTTTACACCGGACTCTGTTATTTAAATGTTTGTTGAAAGATGAACGCTGAAATAATACAGTTCAACACAGCTTTCAGATCATACCCAATCTAAGCAGTTAAGCAATAGCGGACGCGCTCAGATGTTGGATGGGTGATTGGTATAATGGCAAAATTTTATGGACACTTTGTACTTTCTATTTAAAGTCGTTATGATGATTGTCTCATACATATGTAAGTCCGACGTCAGAGGTATGGTAATGGGTGTAAAATAACATCGAGCATTAAGTTCATTGTATCCTTTAACTATAACATAGACGAAAGTAATAAATTCTGAATGTCCCCTTTTAAATAGAGACCACACATAGATCTTTATCATAAATTGAATAACAAATCTCGGTATCTTTATTAAAGTCTTCGTTTATCTCCCGATATTCCACGTGAAACTATTACCATAATACCTATATTATCAGATATTACCATTGGTATTCTCGCATGGAATTATCATTGAATTGAACCTCGGACCTTTCGTTTGATGATGCTCAATAATGAATTCAATTTCGTTGATTCCGTTGTAACCACAGGTTAGATAAGGAATAGAAATGGCGCACAAAATTTGAAAATTAATAATTTTATCGCAGTTTATCGCAGAAACAATCTATATATTGGTGATAAAAATCAAAAATATTAATTTCTCTTCTCTTTTCTTGCTATTTTTCTAGGATGACAGAATACCTATATGGAATATTGTGAAGGTGGTAGAACCCTTTGTGGTTCGACTCCGGCGGCACCACCGCCACACCTATTTCTACCTAATAACAGCAGTGTTAGGCCCTAGGTAGGAATATCTAATCCTGTCTGGGGTTGATTACAGATGTCCATGGGCGGCAGTAGCCACTTACCATCAGGTGAACTGCATGCTCGTCTGCTATTCTTGTATTATAAAAAAAAATGCCGATCTTTTATTTCATCTTTATATACCAAAATTAATTTAATCACAGAAAAAATAGATTATTTGTCAAAGCTCGGCAGCTAAAAAATGGAGATATATCGGCATACATCGCCATTTTTTGCAACAGGCATGTGCTAGCGTTCAGGGAAGTTCACACACATTTCGCTGCTTTGCAAGAATATTGGCAAAACTCAAAAAAGGCAATTTTCCAGGGAAGCCAGTTTAAAATTAAACAATGTTTTTGTTTCGAGATCTTTTTAATCAATGAAGTATAAGGGAATATACAGCTATGAGTAATTGAATAGCTATAGGCATATGTAACCACAGTACAGTTAGACCTTAAAATAGGAAATATTTTGGATGAAACTGTACCTTTAACAGAAAAATGGATTTTAAGGTTGTGCTGTTATTCTTGCAAAGCAGCGATTTATATAACCTAGAATACACATGCCATTACTACGAAATATTCACTCTATGGTCAACGTTATTGTGTCACAAAAATCTTAAGTTATCTGATGTACATTGAATCACCAATATGATTCATATAGTTACTGCTCATATAATTTGGAATATTGTAATGACTCAGACAATTTATAAAAATGACAACTACCCCAATTGACATCTTTAATGAACCCTAGTAGTAATAATAATAAGACGCTATGGGCGCACTTAGGTATCTAGCACCCCAGAAGATACCCTCTAGGAATAATCGGTCTTTCTTACCATATCTATCAAACTATTACCTATACAACAATAGACAATTAATTCTACATAAGATAGATGAAGCGGTAGTGCCTTTAGACTGGAACCACAAACTTCTCTACCCCTTTCAATGTATTTAAATATTTTAGAAATAGATATTTTAGTAGAGATCTCCATTCAGTGGTTAGTACAGAAATAACAAAAATAAAAACAAGAGAAGAAATACTGCATGAAAGAAACAGTTTCAAACAGATTGTAGTAACTACTCCAGTACAATTATTCGCATCTTGGAGCCGAGTATTACGGCTATATATCGAATGCGCCGAAGACATTAATTCAAATGAGACAAATGGAAGCGCAGAGGCATGTACCGGTTACCGCTCCAGTTCTCAGGCTTTGTCGCGGGCCCTCTATATCTGGATCACATACAACTGCTTTGGGATCTAGCGCAAAAGAGGTGGCGATTTTATACAACGGTTGTATAAATGTTATTTAAGTTAAGCAGATTTGATTTTCTCATGCTAAAGGACGTTCGTTTTTAGGCATCGGAGGATAATTTTAGTAATTTGTCTTATTGTCATCATTATATAATATAATCTTTGGGAACAAAATTAAAGATAGTAAAATGATATACTGAATTCGCTTGTGATCATTCAAAATAGATAATTCAATATTCCTAGAAATCATTTATTGGCACTATCATTTATCTTTTTGCTGCAAATTTCTATCGGAGATTATTAATTAAATACCCGTTGCAATTTTTATTCAACTTATCTGAACAACAGTGTAAACATCCGATGGTCACATCTACTGCTTATTATAAAAAAAGTATTTTAATTACCCTAATGAAGTTATACTACTTTCAATTTATTAATTGAATTATGAATTAAAATGTCGCTTCCGCCTATCACTTACGTCGATTGCAATCGCTAGTGGGTAGCCCAAGTACACAGAGCAATGTAGGCACTATTTATTCGCGACCTTGCTTTCTAACAGCGCAATCGAAACATGCCTTATATTATTTTAATGAGCCAATAATACGCCAAGGTCCGCGTTAGATCTTCGAGATAAGATCACAGTTCGACTCCTAATTACCGGCCGGCTACTTACGGGTGACAGATATAATCTACCAATTGTATATCTCGCGGTCTATTTGTTTCTTCTTATCAAGATCTTTGCGTAAGAATGCCTTTGTACTAAATATGTATCAGTGCGGTAATAGGCGCTCCGATTTCCGGTGCGCAGATTGTTCACGTGTACTTACGCGTGGGGGCAGTAGAAATCGTCGTGTCTATAACCGGACCTTTAGCGATAGTAAGATAAGCTAAGATTTGTATCAAAACACCGCTCGTTTCCAAGACCTAATTATTGCTTTGAGATAAAAATAGCAATCAATTCTGTGACAGATAAAAACTCTATTTCAGATATTGAGTGTATGATGCAATACGTTTTGGTATAGCATTTGGTACGAAGTATGGTAAAGTATACTTGAATATTATGTAGAAACCGGATATACTGTTTAAATACGATTCGGTATGACCGTCATCCTACTGCATGTAGTATACGAAGGATCTCATAATGTTGTTGGATCTATATTGTACAAAGTGTTTTATATCAAATTTATTTTTTAAACAGCGGACGTTTTATATGAAGTCTACCTGATGTTTCATATGCATATGCGAATTACTCCAAATTTACCAAGAACCACAGGTACCTGGAAATTATCTCACATGCGCTGTTAATACTTAGGACTAACTTGGAATGTATCTTTTTCTTATTTACGGTGTATTTCTTATTTCTTATTTACATTCTTTATACAAGAACATAGAATGTAAGCACGACTGATCTATAACAGAACTTCAGGCAGTTAAACTATAAATAGCTTTACTCACTTTAGCCATTCTGAATACTACATAATAATATAAAAAGCCGTAAAGATTTTTTTTTTTTTTTTTTATAATATAAGAGTAGCAGACGAGCATGCAGTCCACCTGATGCTAAGTGGCTACTGCCGCCCATGGACATCTGTAATCAACCCCAGATAGGATTAGATATTCCTACCTGAGGTCGACCACAGATGCACCGCTACCCCTGAGGACTAAGCTCCTCAAGAGGACGCCTCGGAAAAGTCTGTCTCCCTTACCACAAACCCTTCAAACCGGAACACAGCAGCGCCTAACTCTGCTGTTATTAGGTAGAAATAGGTGTGGCGGTGGTGCCGCCGGAGTCGAACCACAAAGGGTACTACCACCTTTAGGTCATAATGTTTTGTTGATGATGAATAGGTATATCTAATTCGAAATCTACCATAGGTGCTGCTGTGTTTCGGTGTCTAGTGTCCTAAGGCAGACATACTTTTCCAAGGTTTAGTATTATTGTATACATATACGGTCAACCTAAGGTAGAAATCTAATCTTATCTGGAGTTGATAACAGAAGTCCATTGGCTTCAGTAGCCACTTACCATCAGGTGCTTGCTGGTCTGCTACTCCTATATTATAAAAAAAATACTTTTATAATACGTAGCCTAAAACATATAATAGACTTGATATAATAGACTGTTCGAGCCGTAGGTAAAATAATAACATGATGTCGCTCGCTATATAATTACGGATCTTTATGTCGACCTTCAGTACAGGTAATGAAAACGATTAACGCCAGGAAACATTAATGAGTAACGGATGAGATTTGATTGCATAATGTGCAACTAATTATATTTTGCTGGGTACGTGTCTCCACGGTTGAGGAGGCTTGTATATTCTATTTTTCTCTAATATAAATAGGTTAGAATTTTAGTGGCCCGTGTTGTTTGTTTTCAAGACATTTTTAAGGTCTTCAATAAGGCTTCATGGCTGTCAGGCAATAATAACCAGGATACAAAAAAAAAACTTGTTAAGACGATACAAAAATACATATAATTTTAATGTAGAGTCGATCTATCTGTGGTAAAAGGGACTTGTTCGATGTTTTCCCACTTAGTTCTCAGGAATAAGCACCAATAAGTAAGGAGCAATGCTGTGTCCGACCTCAGGTAGGAATTTAATCTTATGCGGCGTTCATTAGGGATATCCATGGGCAGCAGTAGCCACTTACTATCGGGTGGACTGCATGCTACTATTTTACCTCTATATTATTAAATAAATCAGGTGGTAAGCAGACAGTGTTATTCATGGAAATCTGTGATAAAGCTGAGGTCAACCATTGCTATCCTGCTGCTGCTAGCTATAGTAGCTATTGCTAAGAACTTGTTTGGAACGTTTCGTTAAACTTCCTCATCGTAGAAACACCCTTCAAACCAAAATGCATTTAACATCAAATAAAAAATATTTTCAGACTTAAGATATTCGATCTAGATCCTGTGTCTTTCACTTCGTGTAAGTCGACAACATTCGCAACTCAGGATATTAAGGCATTCCAGGGAATACCTCGAGCGGAAAAGGATTAATTTCAGTCTTATTATGATGACTGTTCTTTACTCTTATTTGACATTTCGCTTCTCGTCAGCAATAAAACATCACCTGAGACGGGTATTTCAGACCATATCAGTTCAATCTCAAAATTACTCAGACACTTGTGGTTTTATGCAAACGTATTTCTTAGAACACTCAAAATATAATAAGCTTATTACAAGATGATTGCCACTATGTGAAACCTGCTGCCGTTAGCTAGAAATGAGTCATGTGTGAATTAAATATGATATCAACCTTTTTTATGCTCATTTTCGGAAATAAAAAAGTATCTACGACACGTTAGGTCCGACGCAAAATATTCCGGATTCCTCTCGATATAATAATAGGTAATCTAACAATTCGTTCAAGCCCGTTATTATAAACATTTTTTTAATAATATCGATTTTCCTGTTTTGGCCGCCAAGGATCTTTAGTAGGTATAAAATATTACATTACGATATTCAATGGACAAACCTTGGATAAATTAATTGCAATAACGGGTTCTAGTGGAGGATATGTAAGCGAAACGTCTACTTTAAGTTTTGTAAGCTTCTTTTTATTCTGCTCTAGTACTTACAAAGTGTCACACGCTACATATAAAATTATAATCCTCAAAATTGTCTGCAACATTATTACAGGGTAACTATTAATCACCCCTCAAAATTCGCTAAAAATATACTGTAACTTTCATTTTCAGAAGCTCTTTCATTCATTCATAATCTGAAATAGTGTCAGTTCGCAATCCCTGAAGCTCAAGTAAGTTCTAACTGACCATAAATCATTTCAATCTGTCATCGTTGCAGGATTTTTCAAATTTACGACGTAACTTTCGAGTCGTAGACGCGATAAATCACTCAATGTAATTCTGTTAAGTTGTATTACAAACATTTAGGGCCTTACACATAAATCGTAGTAAAATAAGCTAACAATGCCCAAGCAGTTCGCAGGGCTATGCGATAACTGTCGAAGGTACACGCTGTTAAGCCCTCCGCACACTAGATACGTTTCAGTCATTAAAGGATGCTAAACGGTGAAAGAAAATATCGTGAGGAAACCTGCATACCTAAGAGATTTATTCTAAAAAAATCTCCAAGGTATGTGAAGTCTACCAATACGCACTTGGCCAGCGCGGTGGACTTTGGCCTAATCCTTCTCATTATGAGAGGAGACCCGTGCCCAGCAGTAGGACAGTAATGGGTTGATGATGATTAAAGGATGCTCTAAAATCATCAGTTTACTCTCCGACTACTAATCGTATTATCGTGCGTAGATATTTCAATGTTCTACGTGTTTTTTTTTAATAATTTTGTTTACTTTGGTACATTACAATTTTAATAAGCGTGCACCATTTATCGTAACCATGATAAATCAGATTCATATTATTCTACAATCAATTACTACTTTCAAAGACTCATAAAAATTAAATATTATCTTACAATGGATTAAGAAATAAATAATGCATAAAAATATTTACATTTATTGCAAATCGTTAATCATATAATTTAACAGAAAGAAATGCCTTTTAAGGACATGATAAAACAATAATCTATACATATAAATAAAAATGGAGTGTCTGTTTATATTGAAATAACCGCTTTTTACTTATAGTTGCATATAAATATACAAACGGTACATACACCAAAATAACATTTTTTCGCAATTTTTGTCTGTAGGTCTGTCTGTTTGTTCTGGCTAATCTCTAGAATGGCTGGACTGATTTTATCGGGACTTTTATTGACAGGTAGCTAATGCAATAAGGAGTAACTTAGGCTACTTACATTTTAGAACTAGCTGTGCCCCTGTTTCTTGTAAACGCAGGTGAAACCGCGGGCACAGCTAGTACAACATATAAAATAACAAGTAATTTCCTATTCCTTTTTGATTATCTATGCTGTTGTAAATGTCAACAGTGTGCGTTGTACACAACTTCACTGAGAGCAAGCATTGCCATAAATCCAAGCATGTACTAGCGGAAGACATTTTCGATTTCAAAATATCAGATGCTTTGTAATTCCCGACTGTGTGCGAGTCGCACATGCTCGCGTACGCATATGGATTATGGAATACCCCTAGTTACTGATATGGGGATAGTTTATATGGCAATTGTTATCATTTTTATTGTAGTTTTAGAATATAGAAGCAGCAAATGAGACTTGACTTGAAAAGAGAGAAATGAGGTATTGACACCCACATACATCTGTCATCAACCCCAGATAAAATTAGATTCCTATCTAAGGTCGGTCACAGACCTTCTACCCTTAAGAACGAATATGAAACATCTAACACCAATTAAACGCAATTAAACCCTTTGAACCGGAACTCAGCAGTCTTAACACTGCTATTATTAGGCAGAAATATATATGCCATGGGTGCCTCAAAGTGTCTCTGCTATCCTGTTCCTTATTAAATCCTTATTTCGAGAAAAAAATCATTACTTTAACTAATAAGCAGAAATGGGAGTTGCAGGGGTTCTGCAAAATTCACCCCCTACACATTAAACAATATCCTATTAAACTATTACCTTATTACGTATTTTTACACGGTAGCAGTAGAAAAGAAAACGATTTTATTCTGAGTAGAAATATCAATTCCAATGATTCCATAACGAAAATATGAGTTATCTGTCCTTCTAACTCTGAATTTTATGAGATATCATTACTGCCCGCCAGCGAAAGGCAATACGATTTCTGCGTAACTATTTCCACGAAGCTTTACATAAATTACATAACTTAAGTGACAATTCCCATAGCTGGAAATGTGATGGATATACCAATTCGAGATAAATAGTTTCATGAATAAGTATGAAACAAACCGCTCACATCATAAGCCAGCGCTTACGTCTATCCATTATAACCGAGCTATCTCCAATCGGACATCAATACACGACCAACAAAGGCCTAATCCATAAATTGCAGGACGTCTTGGACAAAGGACGCACTTAGTAGACTGTTGATAAACTACTCTTGAGGCTCGAACGAGTCTTCAGCTATGGTAATGGTTTTATCGTATTCAAATATCGCTGGTCGTTAGGAGTGAATCCTTAAGTTCTTGTTGTCCTAATACATTCGTTTCTGAAGTATGATTTGAATTATGATCTTGAAATTTATTAGCATGGTCATTTATTTACAAACTTTGTTATCTTATTGAGCCTAGAAAGAGATATTTTTTTTATAAAATTGATGTAAGAAATGAACATGCAGTCCAGACCCTAAGCAGCTACTACCGCCTATGAACATGTAATTAACTTTAGACAAGACTTTGATCCGGAACCTGAGACCGTCCACAAAGGCGTTGTTCCCCTGAAGACTAAGTTGGAACGCCTCGGATTAGTATAATCTTCCCTACCACCCTTTAAAGCGGAACAAAGCAGTTCTTATACTGCTGTTATAACGCAGAAATAGGTGTGGCGTTGGTGCCCTCGCAGTCGACCAATGAGTTCTACCACTTTCAAATAATATGAAAACTTAAAAGTAATTGTTAGTGCTACTCACCGATATAATTATAAGGAAATCCGCTGCGAATTTGATGGTTCTAGGCTAATCTAGACATACAAGCTGTGCGTTGTTTGTCAGTCAGTCAGTGGTAAAGTTTAATTATGAAGATTAGCAAGGAGATTATTGTCTTATATTGACGCTAACTACAGCGCTTAACGTGCACTTCCGTCTCCGGATTTCTAACAGTTAAGCGGAAATCCTTATGAACATAAAAACAGTTGCTTGGAAATGACAGTGAAAAATATATTTTATCCATTGTATTTACAAACACATCATATTTTACATACATATCGTAAAATATGATAAGTATGTATATATAATAAGCAGATACTTATACGACAGTAACTCATACGAAACTCATACTCATACTAATATTTTCGGATATGTAACCTTTTACGGAAATCAAAATTACGAATAAACTTTTCATTGTCATGTTGCATTCACGTGTACACTCAACTGCTAAATCGGTCTGTAATGCAATTCAAATAAACACGTATTGACTGTATCACGTTAACAGGATGATATACAGATAATCCCGATCCGAGATATCGTCGCATCATATTTCACGGGTTACAGATTATGGAATTTAAACACACCGGCTCAGTTAACAATTATCAAGGGATTGCAACAAATCATAGATTGAATGTGTAATGGAAGTGCATCATTTTATATGAAACTTATCTTTCGGACTCTTACAAGGCTAATTTTGGTGATTGATTGATTCATTTAAGGCTCATTCTCTTTAGGTTACATTTAAAATTAGATATTTTTTGCATAAGTGTAAATTATATTGAATAAATTCGTTTTCACTGCGCACTATTAATAAGATATTTTTTGGAGCAAAATTAATTAGAAAAGGAATGGTGAACGAATCAAAGACAGGATCTTGGCAGATGATTTTGTCACTTGTCGCATGTGATGCGTGAATCTCTGGTAGAAAGGGAGCATTTCTAGGGAAGAGAAGATAGGCTTATATCAAGTTATAACAGTTTTTCTTATAATATAGGAGTAGCAGACGAGCATGCGGTCCACCTAATGGTAAGTGGCTACTGCCGCCCATGGACATCTGTAATCAACCCCAGATAAATTAGATATTCCTACCTGAGGTCGGCCACAAATGCGCCAGTCCCCCTGAGAACTAAGCTGGAACGCCTCGGAAAAGTATGTCTCCTGGTAAGCCACACCCTTCAAAACGAAACACAGCAGCGCTTAACACTACTGTTATTAAGCAGAAATAGGTGTGGGGGTGGTGCCGCCGGAGTCGAACCACAAAGGGTTCTACCACTTTCACACATTGTATGCTACAATATGCTTAGCTAAATTGTCAAAGATAGCAAATTGAAAGAGACCAGATTAGAACGTGGTACTAATACTAAGATTACAAGACTTTGAGATTTTCGATTAAATAAAACGAGTCTAGATCAAATAATTGATTTGATTGCTAAATACAGTATTAGCCAAGATATGATCAATATCCATACCATTTCTATACATTATTAATTCCGTGTAACAAATAAAGCAGTGAGCGATACGGAATACGATGATTAAAAAGCTCGTTTATTACAGCTGCCCTCGCGGAGAATTATTAAATGTGATTAATTAAAGCTTGAATTAATAAATGCGATATCATACGGAAGGTGCACCCGTTGCAGGCATAAAAGCGTGTTGTTTCATTTTTTTTGATACCGGCATGTTTGTAATAAATTCATTATTATACGGCATACATAATATTTCGTTAACAAGATTCAATATTTTATGATTTTGTACAATTATAATTTTTAAAGTTATTAATGTGATGTTTGCTCTCATATTCATGTTATGTGTAGAGCACATGTTATTACTTAATTACGCAAGTGAAAAAAATAAGTTTAAAATGGGTAAGAAAATGACGAGTAACGACATGCCTAAGAGTTCTCGAAAATTAGTTTTTAGAAGTAGGTGAAGTTCATGTATTCGCCTTTGACTAGCCTGATGGTCTGGTATGAAATTTTCTCATAAGTAGAGAAGATCAACCATCCAGCCGGCCCAGCGGTGACCCGTTTCATCATGGGTTGATAAACAAGTAAAATGTGTATAAAAGTTTATTTACATTAATTTACGAAAATAAGTCATTCACACTTTATTATTACATATTAGCAGCCAATACACATTTAACATACATTAATTTACATACATTTAACATACATTTAATATACATTAATATACATTAATATACATTAATTTATTAATTATAGCGTTATCTAATAAAAAACGTTATCTAAATACTGAACAATTCGCTTTTAACCGATAAATATCTAGCATACGGAGTAACGACAAAAATTCCTATCGGCTTGATAAAAATTCCCGTCAAGAATTCTCGTCGGGAATTGCAGTTCGATAATTGATATCCTTGTCAGTTGGAGGGAATTTTATCAATTAACGTTTGCACTTTTATCTGCCCCGATCGGATTTTGAAGATCGCGGTGCCGGTGAACGACATAGAAAATCAAAGGCACTCCGCTATCCAATATAGCCCTCAACCATATCAAAATAGAATCTAAAATAGCGTATCAGTTACACCTGTTCTAATTGAATCGTCTTTTATGAGTAAAAAATCAGCTTCTGTGTGTTTGTGTTCGGAAAACTTCGAAAGTAGACACACTCTCACACATACACATCTTATCTCATACTTTTATTTTCTTTTTTATATATCACAGAAGTTGCAAACGAACATACAGTCGTACAGTCCATCTGATGGTAAGTGGCCAATGATATTTATATACATCAGTAATTAACCCCAGATAGTATTATATTTTTCATTTAGGTCACCTACAGATGTTGTCTAAACAAAGATGATCTCGTCATATGTTAGTCAGCCGGCATCCACGCTCTTAGGTGTAAATTTGAAGGTGGTAGAACCCTTTGCGGTTCAACTCCGACGGCACCACCGCCATACCTATTTCCGCCTCATAACAGCAGTGTTAAACGCTGCTGTGTTCTGGTTTGAAGGGTGAGGTAGCGGCGTATCTGTGGCCGACCTCAGGTAGGAACATCTAATCCTATCGGGGGTTGATTACAGATGCCCATGGGCGGCAGTAGCCACTGACCATCAGGTGGACTGCATGCTTGTCTGCTACTCCTATATTATAAAAAAGGTACACCGAAACAGCAACTGTTTCACCGTAGAAATAGGTATGGTAATGGTTACCTCTCCTGTTGAGCCATACTAATTGTACCAACTTTTATACTGCAATAAAAAACGCATATCGTGAGTACCCGTTACATAATAAAATGTCTCAATTCCGCGATAATTTTAGTCTAAAATCATATAACTTTTATACTATTTCTAACAAATTACGTTATTAATAACATTTTTACTTTCATGGCTTCCTATTACGAAATCGAACTATAACTAAACAAAGCCGGGTCAAGCTAGTAGTATACGTAGTTACATAGCTACTATCTTGCCCTGTAGCATTACCATGAGTTGGCATAGAAACGCCACTATAGAAATGGTAAATAGAAAACTATTGTCATTTTGCTGGTGAATAACATAACTACTATCGTTACGGTATTTCTTGACAACGTCTGTCAAATTAATGACTCATGGGACCGAATTTGTATGGCAATAGATCATAATGACATTCGCTAGCGATTTGATTTCACTACGGATTTTAGTTCTACGAGTAACCACCAGAGGCGCTGTACAATTTTTCATACATTTATTTTACGCAGTCGCTAGCGAGTAATACTTTTGTAAACTCATGGTAGTCCTACTGATCAGTTGCGCAAACCGTGATATTGTACCGAGACAATTTTAATAGATCACTGTTACAACATCAATCAGAATACACCTCTTATTCATGCAATACGCATTATGAATTTCGTATAGGATTACGTTGTAGCTGACATTTAGTTTATGATATTAGCATAAATAGTTCGCGGATCAAATTTGGATTATATTTTGATATGACAAACGCTTGTAAGGCAAATTATTATGCGACTACTATGTATAATGTAATCTCTTTAGCCTAATACTATAATTTGTTAGACTATTGCTATAGTCTATTAAGCTATTACCTACTTAAGGAATATTCCTTGCACATATGTGTAATTGTATATATTGTCAAGTCGTTCGTCATCGTAAAACGGTTGACCAAAGACGGTCATAAATCTAGTACGATGACGTAAAAAAAATCTAATGTTAATATTTTGATAAAAAATTAAATCAAATCAGATGAGATGAAATGAAATCGAAATAAAAAGAATGAAAAGTGTTTTTTGCACAATTATAATGACAAAAATTTTAAATTTTATCTTTATGCCAATAATTAGAAATTTATATTTAAGCTTGAATAACAGATCCATTCGCGAGGTATCAATGTATTTTATTCACAATTCCAAATAATCAAAGATTTATCATCATACATAAAACTATTGGACCACAGAACTTCAAAATTCACCACAAGCTACTATGTATATCATAAATACCATAAACATACCACTTAAAACAAATTCCCACAACAAGTAAACCAGTACAAAGCCAGTTGATCCCGTACGTTCCGTCGTTATGACGCGGCAATGATACCCAGGTTGACATTCGAGGACATAAAACCACTACCAAACGGTTCCGCCCAGTTTTTGGGTGGCGCCCAAAATTCTGGAATTAGCGATTTGAAGTCATGAGTTAGCGGAAAAATGAAATCAAAATGCCCAGGTATTGACAATGCTAAGTAACGAAAGACATCTCGTTATTTGATAATATTGCATAGACTAAATTATATGAATGAAATATGTAAATATATAGGTATTTTGTTTTAAGTTTCGTATTTAAACATCACCTTAAATTATAACGTTCGAATCACATCAACTTCACCTTTAGAATGAGAATAGATAAGTGTCGTAATAAGTGTTTTTTTTTTAGATATTCGATCATATTAATAGAAAATTAAATTATTAATAATAACTTTATATAAAAAAATATATGTATATAAAACCATATATAGTATACAGGAATATCATTTATACCATTAAACCTCCTATATTATTATATTATTTCATTGTATTTTTTAAAATAAACTTAATTACTTAATATTTGTAGTTAAAGTTACAATATAAGATATTTTTCTCTTTTTTATTAGACTTTTTTATTTTAGGTTTATTGTATTTTAAAAATCGCTATAGTCCTGTTCCTTGTACCAGGCCAGCAGCGGTAATATAGAAGTGGTCCGCCTGCAACTATTGTTGATCTCCGGAACAGGTTTAGACATAAAGTAGATAAGGACATAACGTGGACACTTAACTTTACAAGAATAGTTGTTTTGAAGAATTTTCTTATGTACTACAATCCTAGTATCATATTTAAAGACAAAATCATGATAATCGTATTTACGCGGTACAGCCTGGCTACTGTATTTATTTCTAAGAAAAAATCCACTTGCTGAACTTGAAACGTTGGAAATACTATAGCAATCTAGTACTCAGATGGTTCCAGTTTGATACCTATATAGTCAATTAGGATTTAAGCAGTGATATCATAATGGTTATAAAAGCCAGAGAATTGTAAAAAAATATTTCTTAGTTACAATCAGTGATACATTAGGGACTTCAGTGCAATATTCCATGCCTTTAGACATGATACTCAATACTCTGTGATATTATTTAGTCATGGTTGCGCCTTTATTAACTAAAATATATACTTTGACTGAATCGAAGATTATAGAACTCTTGTCTAAGAATTAGTTGAATTACATAATACATTTTTTCTATACTTTTGTAGCCTTGTCGTGTGTGTCTATTCCCAACTAATTTAAAACTTGTATTATTGTAGCAACAAAAACAACAAAGTATTTATAGCCATCAATCCACTTATCCATTATTTTCAAACTCCCATTCAAATGGAATCAAACATACTATCACTAATTCTCACGTACAAAGAAATTGTATACAGCAGTACTTAATTATCTTATTGAGAGGCGATATTAAATACAAACAATACTTTTATTTCCATCATAAACTAATTCCCACACACCCACTGACAGAACTGTGTCACATTTATTTTTACAGCCATCTTAAGGCCAATAAAACTACTGTTTTATAGAGGACATTACAAAGTCGCTATGGTATAAAGTAAATACGTGTAACTCCCACATACAACAGTGTTCTGGACGATAGGATCAAATATCACAACAACAACAACAAGGAACAAGGTACCGCTTTGCAGATTATAATCCTTTCTGTTTTAACTATTGGTACGACTGAGGACGATTAGGCGATTGAAAAATTAAAGAGCATGGTTAGCATTTTTCCGCTAGTGGCGCTACTGTCTTTGCCGAGGATAAATGATTTATGAATACATAACACTGTTAATCTGTTACAACTAGCAAACTGTATACTAACTAGCAGTATGTGATATTGGTATAGCGAAATTACTAAGTACATAAGTTGGCCTTTTAGCGTTGATTCGTTGAACAGATGCAGTCTACTAATTAAAAAACTATTTCTCAGATTATAATCTGCCTTTGCTGCTGAAGTAAAATGTAAGAGTGATACGTGATACATAAAGGTAAAGGTTATATCAACGAAATTTTATTAATAACAAATGGTGATTTCTATAACATCACTAAATAAAAAAAAAAAGTATTTAACAATATCGTAATCGCTTTACTCGTTGTTGGTGGAGCAAGTCATTCTTCCCGATCTGTTTTACTAAAATAATTTACGTAGTTTTATTACAAGGCAGTTTTACACAATGGTACAAGGGACAAATTGGTGTGATGTGTACAGCGATAAACGGTAATGTACCGGGATGGTTGCTCGACGTTAGATACGACCTTACAAGGTAGGGTTATTGTTGTAGGACACAGGAATAGTTTCAGGCTGAGGATATTCTTGCATTAAAATGTTTATTAAGTTTCCACTAGTGTTGCAAGAGCTTGCGACGATAACTAGTTCCTGAAACCACTCTGGCTTATTGCTAAATTTAAATTTATTTTCTCTTTCTCTAAAACCAACCCAATGAATGAGCTGCTTTAGATCAATGAACGTTTGATCAATGAATGATCATTTGGTTTTAATTTATAAGACAAACATTTCATATGTGGCCTTTACAAAATTATAGAAAACTTAATCACGTAGATTTATTTACCATCTTGTCTTACCTAAAGCGAGTAATTATTTAATTTCTACCATGGCTTATTCATCCATTGTAAAATCAGCCGATAAGTGTCTTGAAACTTAACTCCGACCTTTAAGAGATTTTGAGGCCGTAATTCATACTAACGACAATAATAACGGACCGACAGAAGAAAACGAAAGTTACAATACGCAAGCTTAACTGAAAATCTCAAGAGCACATAATAAAAAATATAAGAAAGCAATATAATAGACGCCTACGGCTTTAGCTAAGTATACTTAAAAATGCACAATGAAAGTCAATTCGACTATAATGACCCAATTGCTTTTACTTTTTGATACGCAATAGATGTCTCTCATTATGCGCGTGCATAATTTGTTCGCAACCGCTTATTCAGTCGATGAGGGCAAAATTATCGGTTGCTTTGTACAAGCGTCGTTCGTATAATTATAACGCTCGCTTTAAGCTCTAGAGAAAAGGTCATTGGGCTACTGGTAAATGACTTGCTATATCGCTGTCTAATAGCGATTGTAGTTCACGGATTATGTGTTGTAAAGCTATTTATGGTACGTAGTTATGTACGTTTCTATTAATAGGAAGTATTATCTTTTATACTGTGAATTTTCTCGTGTTTTTGAGTCAGATTTGCATGGTAAGCTAAGGCTAACCACGGATTTGTACGATACAAATTACAATTGAAATCTATTGATAAATATGAATTAGCGTGAACCTTCTTTTGTTACCTAAGAAGATGGAGACTTAAAATTGGTACATACATATACAGGGTGTACTTTCCGAATGGGTTTTCACAGCCAAATCGAAAATTATAAGGATTAACGAAAAATGCTGAAAGGAGTTACGAGGCCGACTTTTATAAAAACTAAAATACACATCCTGTATTAAGTAAGGACGTATCCTGAAGTCAGGAAGGTGATACACGATACCAGTGACCTGACACAAGACAGTTCATGTTGACGTACTCGTAAGTTGGCGATGGACGGTGACGATAGGCGCTGACAATTGCTCATCGACATGAACGGACGCTCATGTATTAGCTCCTCAATATAGACTACACAAACGATCCATATATTTTCTTTATTCAGATTACTATTACTTGAGACAATCCAAAATTCTACTTCAAAATATTGTGGCACTTTTTCACTTTAGATGCAACGTTACTGTTTGCATAAATATCATCATGTAAAATTTGATCTATTTCTTTACCCTGACGACCTTCTTCGCCTTAACATCGTTCATCGCGTGTTATTTTGGTCGTTTCTTCTATAACAAATGAGTAAGCCCTGTCTTATTTTTGTATAGAATTACAAGCAACAAAGTTCACCATTACTTATGAGTTTCCACTAAAATTTATTTAGAAGCCAAAAGTGTAATTACAAGTAATTGATGAGCTTCAGACCGAAGTTCCGCGGAAACTTAATAAGTTTATTCGCTTGAAAGTAAAATTATATGGCAGAAATGTTTAATTTGTACCTAATTGTACAGTGATGTCTTTTGAGTTGTAATGAAGTAATTTTCTTATGTGACTAGCAATTTAAGTCTTGTTAGTAATTGAATAAAAAAGTAGAACATATTACATCACCCTACAACCACATTGGTCGGCATGGTACTTTAAAAGTTATTTAAATTTTGCTAAAAAACCATCACATTTACCTTAAGACCTAAGTTTTTAAACTTTTGTACATTTGGAGCTAGCAAGAAATGTAACTTAATGTTGGCCAATGTAACTATGGATTAAATGTAATAATGAGCCATATTGGGTCAAAATCGTAACAGCATTAGCAATAAATACAGTACAAATTAATATAAGTAATTATTAAAAGATTTAAATCTATTGACGAAAGAAGATATAATACCTATATTTTTTACCACTGACGTAGTAGGGGGTTGAGGATTTATTAATGATTGGTTCGGTATCCTTGCTCATTTTCTCAGAATACAGTGACCAATGAGATTCAAAGTTGCATTGCATACGATCTATTGACTGATATACCAAAAAGTATCTTATATAACTTTATTTAGTAGTACCGACTAAGTTAAACCTTATTTGTCAAAATCTTATATGACTCTACTTATTTATACCGTCTAAGACCTTTACAAAGCACCCATTCAAACAACGTACAAAACAGATGAATAGTAAGTCAAACAAAATTAATAGTGGAGAAGCATCGAGAGAAGTGTTTAGAACCGAAGAGAACTTTTAGGTCAATGATGTTTGCAAATAGACCTATAGACTTTGTAGGTCTCAGGTCTGTGAAGTTCACTTGACGCAGTATCGCAAACATTCGTTCATTAATTTCATTTTACTTTTATGAGATTCATTACACATTAATATTAATAATGAGCACATGATATGAGATCGTCTTATGAATTAATGAATTTCAGTTGTGTAGTTAAAGTGCTCCTAAATTAGAATCAGCTACAACAGTTGATATATTCTATAACACATAATAAAACATATATTCGTAATACGATCTAAAGGTGGTAGAATCCTTTGAGATTTGGCTCTGACGGCACCACCGTCACACCTATTTTTTGCCCAATAACAACAGTATAGTAAGGAAGACAGTATAGTAAGTTTTTTAACTTAGTCCTCGGGGGTAGCAACGTAACTATTGCCAACGTCAGATAGGAATCTAATTTAATCGGGGACAGTACGAATGTCTATGAGCGATAGCAGCCACTTACCATAGACAGACTGCATGCTCGTTTCCTATTTCAAAATTTTATCGTCCACTTTTTAGTAGGTCAATTGTGTTAAATTCATAAACGGAACAGCTTTATACAACCTCATTGTTGTTGGGACAAGTTGGGTACGATCAATGAGTTTTACGTAACTCGATTCGGATTTGCATAACATTGCGTTTTATTGTCTTCCTGTGTAAATTATTGCGCTGTTCAACTTGTTTTAGTGGTGTTAGTTTGCACAATTTGCTAGAATTGTTCGCAATTATGCTCGAATATAAATAATATTATGTGCTTTATTGAATTCCACTTTATTGGGTCGCCTGTCAAGGAAATGTTTGGCAAGTGTAATACCACCACCACCACCAACAACCGCTAACACCACCACCAATTACTGTCCCACTGCTGGGCACGGGTCTCCTCTTATAATGAGAAGGATTAGGCCATAGTTGACCGCGCTGGCCAAGTGCGTATCGGTGGACTTCACATACCATTGAGATTTTTTTTATAAATCTCTCAGGTACGCAGGTTTCCTCACGATGTTTTCCTTAAACGTATAGCAAGTGATAATTAATTTGTAATACGCACATAACTTTGAAATATCAGATGTGCGTGCCTGGGATTTGAACCTCGGACTCCTCGATCGAGAGGCCGAGTTTCTTAACCACTAGGTTATCACTGCAAATGTAATAAAGTAACAGTAATATTAAAGACTTCCTAGGGATTTTCCTTTTTACCAATGAAGTATTAAAGTTATTATCAATTTTCAATTCGCATACTATACCCGAAAGGAGATTATCCCATAACTAGTGACTGGACAAATTCCACAAATCTGCTCGAATGCGGATTATTATGTGATTGAACATATGGTGACATGACATAGCACCACTTAACTTAAATAAAAAATAAGGCTAGGAGATTTGTGTCCTTCTACGATGATAAGGTGAGTAACGGAGTTATACTTTTTCGAGGCATGCCAACTTAGTCATATGGGGTGGCAGCGCATCTGGCCCACCGCAGGTAGATATCTAATGTTATCCGGAATTAGTCACAGATATCCACGGGCAACAACACCACAGTATAAGGATCTAAACAGTATTGTAACTCGGCCCTGTCCTTGAATTATATACCTACAGGGGCGCTGGGCGAGAGTTCGCGTTAGGGCTGCGCGCCTACAATATTTGAATTACGTCCGACTTTCTCCTAGTTTTTTTAGTGTAAATATTATATTTTAGCCTTTACATAGCCGCTCCTTAGTAGGCGATAGGTTGACTGATATTTTGTTCAGTAGAAAATAATAAGTAAATTAATAAGTTATAATAAATAAGTTGCAAATTAGTAGGTATGAAAAGTGTAGTTATAATTTTTTCATGTTCTTCGAGAACAGCTTTTACTAAATTATCATTCGTATGTAATTTTCCTTCGTGCTAACCATTTATTTATTTATGATCCTAGGTATTTTGCTCGGTAAAAAATCAAAATTACAATATTTCAAAAAAGAAACATATTATGGTGGTACAAACATGATGAAAGAAACCAATTATACTAGTATAGACGCTATATAATTGTTTAAATAAAATAAACACTACCTAAAGACCGTCACGCCGACCGCTCATCACTGCGGCACATTCGCGCCTGTTCGCAAACCGAGTGCATACCGAAATCGAGGCGCGTAGGTATAACTTGCGTTCCGTGCGATTGTATTTAAATAGAATACTGTATACATACTTATATTGTGGCAATACCCATTTTCCATCAGGTGGACTACATAATCGTCTGCTATTTTGCACCCTTTCATGAATTTTCATTCTCTTTGTACGTTATTCCATTTGTGGACTTTAATTATATATTCAATGAGTCATTATAATAATTTAAAACCTATAAATTATAATTATAATTTAAAATTTTACACGTAGTGGTATGACATATTGACAACTTTAACTTAATTTACGATAACATTAACATTCGGTTTTAAACTTTAATATAACGGTTTTAATATGAAAATCATCAACATTTAAATAATTACATCATTCAAGATAATTGATATTGTAATCATATATTCTCTGTGCGTAAATTGGCCTCATTATTATTTAATGTACCTACTGACTTCATTAAAAGTGTAATTTAAATTAACTCACCACGTATTTAAAATTAATATGTATAAATTTTTAAAAGTAAAACTAAAACTCTACAAATATTGTAGGTATACCTATTAGCTTAGAATAAAGTAGTTATTTGGAATCAATAGTCATATTTCTTTATAGATAAGCTTAGCAAACAAATTTATGGCCAAAAAAACTATGAGTAAAGTTCCCTTATGAAAGCTTCCAGAAAATAAGACTCGAAATACGCAATCCGTCGTGATTTTCACACCTTTACAACGTTGTGATTTTCAGAAACGGTTTAAATATGAAACTCTTTTAATAATCCACCTGTTGACCTGCTTTGCAGCTTAGTAGTGCGGAAACTTTTCAGTTACTACAATGTATGAGATTAAGTATTAGTAGCACAGATCTCTAAGACTTTATCGAACTTATTTACTAAGAAACATCGGCTGCGTTTGGAAGTTGGGTAATAGGTAGTGGCTTTCTGGAGGCCACGTTACAACGTCACCGGTTATTACAAACGGACAGCAGTCATTAAACGTTCTGAGAGCCTTTGTACAAGATTCAAAACTTCTAGACCTGTCGGTCACTAACACGTACCTTGTTTCAATAGTCCACATTGGAATTTATAGCTGTCCTGTTGTCATTGTTTTTATAAAAATTGAAGTAACAAATTAGCCTACGCTCTAGCTGATGTTAAATGAGCCATTAAAATTAGGGTCCTTAGGTCGGCCACAGAATGCTACATCTGAGGACCTTGGAATACCTCGAATAAGTATGTCTACCTTACCTCATCCTTCAAACCGGAAGACTAGCGAATTAATAGTCCCTTATGACACACTGCAGAACTAGGTGTGGTGATTGTGCATCCGGGGGAAGTTGTTAGAATCCTTTATGGTTCGACCATAAAGGATTCTAACAACTTCAATATTATGTCATTCCAGTCCACGGGCTTTATACATCTTTAAAAACTGCATAGAAGTGAGTTCCTCTTCAGAACATTCTGCCAAAAATTCCACGTATAAAGTCATATGGCATGTCGTTGAAGGCCCGATAAATAAATCAGGATGTCCCACGATCATGTGAACGCACATCACAATTATCAGTACCAGCTGTTCGTACCGGAATATCCATGCATCCCTATTACTGCGATTATGCCACGACTTCCATTAAAAATGTTTATGATGGAAAATTATAATTCATACGTACAGTATACCTGTCCCACGAATATTAATGGCTCTTTATGGAGAAATGATCTTCGATGAGGTTAGTTAATCAGTGATCGCCATACGTCAGATGTATTTTTTTCAAGATCAGTTAGGAAGGGGTAATTGAAGGAAAGGAAGGAGTGGTGAATTGAAGGAAGATTGTAGTCATCATCATCAACCCATTAGTGTCCCACTGCTGGGCACGGGTCTCCTTTCAGAATGAGAAGGATTAGGCCATAGTCTACAGCGCTGGCCAAGTTCGAATTGATACTGTTGAGATTTTTTTTCTTTTATAAAACTCAGGTAAGCAGGTTTCCCTACGATGTTTTCCTTCACCGTTTTAAGCAAGTGATAATTAATTTCTAACAGGCACATAACTTTGAAAAATCAGAGGTGCGTGCCTGGGATTTGAACACCGGACCCCTCAATCGAGAGGTCGACTTTCTTAACCAAAAAACAGTATTAGCCTACACTGTTTTTTTTCTATTTATACTGCTTTACAGTTCTGACACATTTATTCACACGGAAATACGAAATCTTGATAAAAACCAAAACAATCCAATCAATAGTCAAACTGTCAGACAGAGGAAACGGATGTGTATGTTGTGATATTCAAAATATTATAATTATTTGACATGATACATAATTTAGTATGTAACTTAATGTTGGTAATACATCGTCATCAACCCGTTACACTTCTGATGAAGGAATTTCTTCTCAGAATAAAATGGAATATACTCAGCACTATCACTTAAAATATATCTTAGGTTAGGTTAGGTTAGATTCTCAGACTAATATAATTATTTCTATTGTTCTTTCTTTGTCAAAGCTAGCAACTTAATATTTATCACTGGTACGCACAACAATTCGACAATTGACACAAATTTCATTATTCCCAGTACTTCATGCGGTCAGTCCTCTTAAAGACATTACATAACCAATCAATCGTGACACGTAATGCGACACCATCTGCCCCAAAACGGTTCTCATGTTCGCCCGCCAAATTCCGGATTTCACAAGAAAAATTCCCGTTGAACAAAGACCGAGTGGCATCTGCTGAATGGGCAGCCTCCGGCGCAGTAAGGCTGTAATCAACCGACATTTTGTAGTACGTAATTGGCCAACTAATGAATGGACGCCTAAGGCACAGCTCCAGTTTGCGCAACAGAAATTGACGTTGTCACTTTGGATACTCGCCTTGGACTTGCAGACAGTATTCGCGTGAAAAGGCATATAATATTTTTGTACCAATGTTCTATTAATAGAATCAATCACAGATTTTCTCCCAATAGCAAAAGCACTTTTATGTTTTTATTTCTCAACTTTAAACAATTTTGTCACAAATTCAACGAGTAGTCTTTCTCGATGTTCGTTGTCATACAGACAACATTACTTACAAATTGTTTTATTTGACTTCATAAGCGGTTAGACGTTTGCTGTGTACTTCATTATAAGCATTATTATATCATAACAGAGGCAGTATAAATATGACGGAAACTGGGTAGGCGAAAATAGGAAGCATAAATAGGTTTTATCTTAACAGCAGAATTTATTAAATTAGATGTAAAATTATTGACGCACACTGAAAACTTAGTAGACATTAGCCATAAAATATAATAATCTTTTCAACTCACGACTTCTCCATTAGAATCAACAAACCGATAAGCTTTGTACTAACTCTTTATCAAGTCAAATAAGATATCGGTGGTCAGTAAGGTGTTAACTGTTTGATTTTTTTATCCCAAACCCGTGTACACAACGGTAAGTGAGATGTCGATGATATTTGGTTAGTACACTATTGATGCCTTCCGATTGACTTGTTTTCTTATGGTAAATTTACTTTGAGTAACTACTGGCTGATTACATTGAAAAATACAACGGCTGATTATAATGAAGATAGGACTCTCTGTGATTTGACTCTGGCATCACCGCCACATCTATTTCTGGCTTAAAACAGCAGTAAGCGCTGCTGTTTTCTGGTTTCAAAATTGTGGTAAGGGAGACATACTTTTCAGAAGCGCTCCAGGTCAGACCTCAGGGGTAATAGGACATCTGTAGTATTCTGTAGCCGATCTCAGGTAAGAATGTTATCTGCGGTCGATTATAGATGTCCATGGGCAACAGTAGTCAATTATTATCAGGTGGACTGAATGCTTGTTTGCTACTTTCATTCTGTAAAAGAACATATAGATTTTTTCCTGCCTAAAAATGTTTAAATCTGTAAGAGTTAACGTAAGCATGGTTCAGTTAGGTTCAGACTAAGCCGTCGTTCTATACATGTTTAATGTAAATTTACTTTACAATCTCCGTAACTCAAGTAATAATACATCGAAATAGAATTATAAGTCTTTACATTGCTCTCCATGAATTGCGACATGTATAAAATGCTCTCGTGAATAGTTTGTTTAATAGTTTCGATTGGTATAAAATAACATTAGGTAGGTACTTATTATTTCGTTATAATGAAGTTTACCTATACTAATTTCTTGATGTACTTTTGCTTGAGGCTCCTCTTACTTACTTACCTAAACTACCTACCTAAACCTAAACTTACTGGAGCTTCGGACGTTAAATTGTATATTGTTTTTCTTAATCTTGCATCTAAATATATAAACAATATAATATAATGGAAGTTTTAAGGATACCAGTTAAATAATAAATACAAGTACTAAAATAGTACTTCTTTCTAAATAAACAAATACGGATAATACTCCAAGTATTGTTGACAATCAAAATCTATAATCAGAATAATCCCCACTCCATAAAGTAACTTTCGTCCCATAAAGTGTTTTAGCCAAAGATAAATGTCGGAGCACATTTACAAGAAATAATCAGTTCTCATAACTAACTTTGTTTATGGAACAGGGAGCTTTGGTAAGGGAGATCTTATATTTATTAGTGCTGAATCGGTCTAATGGATAAGCTTTTTAATGCTACGTAACATTGTAAATAAATAATTATTATTATTTGTCTCTTTTAATTACAGATTATAACTAAATAATGTGTGTGTTGTGTATCTTGAATAATTAGTCTAAATGTTTTCGGAACGCACTGTAAAATAAAAACCTAGACTTAGTCTTAATGTGAACCACTACCACTTCCAATCATGTTGCATATCTTTTCCACATCTAAGTGGAAGAGAAATGCCAAATTAAACGTTGTATTTGTAAAGGTATTTGTTTTTATATAATTTTTCAATAACTGTTAACATATTATTACATTGTTATGGAGCGGGACCTACTTCATAATACAATAATAATTAAGATTACGATTTTCATTCTCCTTAATATTCCCCAGGTCGTAAATATTGCATTCAATAAATAAAATTGATCTACATTACTCTAGGGCTGAAGTACACATTATCATTACAGTTTGAGTTAGATAAATGTAGGGACTCCCTAAGTGAAATAAAATAAGCGAGAATTTACTGCTACCTTAACAGGTCCGGTGGCCGAGAGTAAAAGGATTAGGTTTTCTGTATTGCTACACAAATTTATTGTTCTACTCCTGCAAAATGTTTGAAGAAGCATTCGAAATAGGATTACAGGGTTTATATTCAGTAATCGTGTAATGAATATTAAAATTAGTTTAATTCAAGTTGTTTGTTTAAAACTCGTGTATAAATATGAAGAAGTCGACATTATTGGATAGCAGTCGTTAAACCTCTTCGAAAGTTTTCTGAGTGGTTTAGAAATATTCAATAGATATCGTTTGTTGCCCGTAGTATAACAATACTTAGAGTACCGCAGTGTGCACTCAGGAAAAATCTGTGGCTAGCAGTGGGATTTCAATGAGTTTTAACCAATTCCCCCCACGCTAAGGACATGCTGATAGACTCTACATAACTTTAAGAGCTTTCTGAAATTGAAATTTAATCGATATTATTTAACAAAAACAAACATTTTAAATATTTACAAATGTTTTCACAACATCATGGGGATGCTGGGTTCGGCCATGACTAAGGCTGTGAATGATATTAACAAAACTAAAAAACAGCGACTACAACGCCAACTATAATATTTTTAAGACTCATAATTATATTGTATATATAAAGTTCTCATGTCACAATGTTAGTTACCGCACTCCTCCGGAACGGCTTTACTGATTTTCACCAAATTTTATATGCATATTCAGTAAGTCTGAGAATTACTATCTATCTAATTATATCTACTATCTATTTTCCATACCCCTAAGTGATAAGGGTTGTTCACCCTTAACATTTTTTTATTTATAGGGCAACACAACGTTTTGCCGGTCAGCTAGTATATGGGCTTGTTCAATACTTCCCTTTCAAAAAAAATGCAGCACGAATATAACATAAGACACGACGCTCATACGATTATTCATAAAGGCGCAAAATAACTTCAGAGCAGGCGATGCAATATCGACTTATTTTGCTTTGCAAATGTCTTCAGACAGAATTCTTACTATCACGTGGCCTGTCTGCGTGCTTGCCGACTTTATTATAACTGTACGAAATAATAAATAGTTGCAACATCTTACTCATAGGACTAATGAAATACTTTATGAACCGTTTCAAGTAATTTATTTTATGACTAAAGTCATATATTTGCAAGTTACGCAGACAGCTAATTGTGTTGTTTTGTTTCGTGAGAATATGAATATTTTAGAAAATAATGAAATACGATGACATGATGGTGTTAGCACATCTTTATCATCAAGATATAGTAAACAAGCATGCAGTTCGTGGTGGTAAGTTGCTACTGTCGTCCATGAACATCTGTAATCGACCCTAATGTTATTTATTAGAATCCTACCCAAAATCTGCCACAGATGCGTTAGAGAGAGAACAAAGTTGGAACGCCTATGCCAATATGTCTCCCAAACCATACTATTAAAACTGGAACACTTAAAATTGCTATTATTAGGTATAAATCGATTTAGATTTGATCCCTCCGGAGTCGAATCACAAAGAGTTCTACTAGCTTTAAAATTACTAATTATGTAATCATCAGACACCAGAATTTCTGATCCTAAGATTAGATTATAAAACCTTCGTAGTTCTTTCGGGCTCTTACTACTCCTACTTACTACTAAGATAAGAGCGATAGATATCGATCCTATTCAGGTCAGTAACCCATCCTACCTCGGAAGCGCTGACCATTTTTTGTGGCCGTGTTGTGACAATCAATTACTCAGTGATGTTACAGTGATGCCTGTAACCAAACTACATTAGTATCGATCAACGTCGAATTAATTAGATCAGATACGCCCACCGAGACACCTATACGTGTAAGGACAGGGTTCAATCACTAATTGTGTGTAGTATTGTTTGACTAACCGGGCAGTTTCAGAATTAGTGTAGTTGAGGAGATTGATGAAGTCGTCTGTGATAGTACTATGACATATATTAGCAAAGATTACTCACTCCCAACAAGAAAATATAACCAGTTTTGACGATTGAAAAATATTAAAAAATGTAGTTTTTAGATCATTTACGAATGAAACGATATTTCTCCGCACTTTTTCTTCGATTTAGTTTTTTTGCACCACTTAACTGCGCATATCGGCATTGTACCGCGTAAATTACATCATGACAGCCATTAAATGTCTGACAGAATTGTCAGCCGTTTTAGCCATTAAATGGCTTCCTTCAATTACAAAGCGGTGTGATATCTATACTTATCTATGTACTATGACTGTATTTACTTTTGCTGATCGAATGTAATGAAAGCATAAAGTACCCGGATGAATTGTAGTCACTACAGCTTAGAGACATCTTGAAGAGGAATCCTATTTTACATCTGTCACAGATACCTACATTGTTCACCTGAGGACTAAGACTATATCAGTATATTTTCTACCATAATATATATATTTTAATTATTAGCTATTTCAAGGTTCCTGGAATCTGTCGATTTTATATTATGTGCTGCGCAATGAAATCTTAATCTGATCCTCTTCTTAACACATGAAAACTTTTAAAATTGGATCACATTTTTCTCAACACCAGTTACCTATTTTAAATCGTCATAATTTCTAAAATATGGCTGTGGTATAATAGACCTTTAATCCCACTTCATTTCTGCCCAACGCC
The DNA here is from genome assembly GCA_014595695.2 of Epargyreus clarus clarus. Taxonomy (NCBI): domain Eukaryota; kingdom Metazoa; phylum Arthropoda; class Insecta; order Lepidoptera; family Hesperiidae; genus Epargyreus; species Epargyreus clarus. Next base: position 428,579 of record JACTTY020000021.1, read on the forward strand.
GCTCTTAATTACCAAGCTCGCAAGCCCAATCGCATTAATAACCCAGCTAATATTTCGCGTAAACGACTAAAAATAACAAACAATGACTGGAAATTCAATAAGAGTGCCTCTCGACCGTGTCTCGAGACTCCCTGTGGGATGGAAAGATTTACGTGGATCAGCCTAGTGGTATATTTGGATCTCTAGAGATTTAAATTTGACCTACAATTTCTTGAAACTCGTGTAATTACCAGTATTAAAATGTATTAACATTTTCCTGGACATAAAGGTAAATATAATGAGAACTCACGAACATACGAGTAGTTTCTCATTAATGCTTTTTAAATCTTTCTTTTTTAAAGATATTGTTTCCTAGCATGTCATGATTAAAATATAATATTGGTGTTTATATATTATGACTAATATACTTATTCATATGAATTTGATACAAAGTAAGTTGAAAGTTGAGAATAAATGATTAAGAAATTATCGGCTACAGTTCATTCTCATAGCACGAAATAGCGATATTGGCTGAGTTGCATGAATGGTGGTCACAGCAAAACTGTAGCATTACCATGAGTTGGCATAGAAACGCCACTATAGAAATTGTAAATAGAAAACTATTGTCATTTTGCTAGTGAATAACATAACTACTATCGTTACGGTATTTCTTGACAACGTCTGTCAAATTAATGACTCATGGGACCGAATTTGTATGGCAATAGATCATAATGACATTCGCTAGCGATTTGATTTCGATAGGTTTTTTACGTTACGAGTGGCTCACACTACGGAATTTAGATCTACGAGTAACCACCAGAGGCGCTGTACAATTTTTCATACATTTATTTTACGCAGTCGCTAGCGAGTAATACTTTTGTAAACTCATGGTAGTGCTACTGGTACTAGTGAGTTTACGTGACCGACAAATAAACTTACTACTATTACACGTTATATACGTAAACATAACAATATTTACATAAATATAATCAGTAACAGTATATTTACTTTTCAAATTGTAACTTTACAATTTACTTAAAAACGGAATACACACAAAAATGCGATACTCGTCTTTTCGTGAAATAGAAATGAGAGTACCTACTATGCAATATTTGGTAAGTCTATTTTATTTTCTAAAATTCTGTAAGTAAAATCTTTAACTTTGTTGCTGGCCAAGTTTGTATCTTTCATGGTTTGACATTCTCAAATACCGGACATTCTCAAATATCAGAAGTAATTATTATCACTGTAATTAAATTTAGATTGATACCCATAGTTGATACCATTATTAATATCAGATATTGCAATAACGCCTAGAGCAGTTAATTGTACGCCATTGTTGCCGTTGTCAAGACACGATTAACGGCTGAAGGTCGCCCAGCAAAGCCAGTGTAACATGAATTTCTGATTTATAGTCCTCGACAAGTCCTAATACGCCTTTATTAAATTAATTTCACAGAAAATTTGGAAATGTGTGGCTTTAGTTTTATACATGACGAATGTCAAAACAAAGATAAAATGTTAACAAAACATACGGTATCACACATAAACAAACTTAATACATAAACCGCTGACAAAGTGTTTAATAAAATTTAAACATGACAAAATTTCGTAAATAAAATTGAAAATAAAAAAGAATGGAAGTCAAACAAAAGGGGAAGTTAGTGGCAAATGAATAGCAACTCCTAAACAATAATTAGATGAATGAACACTAAGCTCCAGAAAAGAACAGCCTGCGAATGGGAGGTAAAACACCAGAAATAAGGACCTCTTATCCTTCATACCGAACAAATGCTTCAGCGGAGAAATGCGATTTTTACTGCACAAGAACAATGGTGTTTTGAAGAATTAACCCATGGATTAATTAACATATTCACGGAGCGTGTCTAATTACCCTCCCTTTTAATTAAAACTTTAAACCTCTACGCTTTATTTGCTTCCGTTTAATGGTAAGGGCTATGGAGGTATTTATGGGCTAAATAAAGAACATGGTTTGATTCGTGTGAATTATAAGCCCTTTATAGTTTTAATAGCGTAAAGTGTACCTGATTCAGAATGCAATATAAAATTTTATGATAGTTGTAGATAGTTCAGAGAACAACCAAAGGAAAGTAAATTAGAATTAGATCTCGTGGGATGTGAAATTTTTACTATTATGGTACTGGAAAAACTTTCTAGAAAATGTTAACGGGGTGTCAAATGTTGTTGAGCCAGAAATAGCCAAGGTGTTATTAAACGATTGTAATTTTTAACTGAAGTTAACAAACATAATATTTTTAGGGAAGATAACATTCACTAAGATATAAGACCAGATCGATATACTAACAATGAACAAGTTTCTCACAAAAGTTGTTCCAATTTTAAGCCGGATATCCATTTCGTTGCGATTTCACAGAATATGTGACGACAATTTAGTCATACGTGACTAATTTAATGTGTCAGTAGGTGTACGTTATATCATTTTTATCCTCAATAAATTAACCTATAATGGCCGAATGTGTCGTCTAAAATAAACCACATTTTAATCGCTATTCACTATTTTGGAGAAAACCTCAAAAATCCGGAAATGAGTAAGAACATTTGAATAATGTAATTTATTACCACTTGTTTTTCTTCATGGAAAGCATTTAAAGGACTGTAACTTAATAAATAGCAATTATTATATAAACAAAAACTCGACTGCTTAAATATATCCTGTCACTCTCACAAATCTTATGACACGTTATAAGCCCGTTTGAGCTGTAGGGCATGCAAAGGAATGAAACACACGCATACGTTTTAAAAACTGTAACCCTTCGCATTCGGGTAAAACTAGTAGAAGTCTCACTAATATTCTCAAATGTGTAAGGAATCTGTCAATCTAGCCTTGGCCAGTATGGTGAAATCCGTAATCATTTATGTATATAAGTAATGTACTCGTATGTACTATGGTTTGATCATGACGAAGTTGATAATTATGATATTAATAATGATAGCAATGATACTTTTTGTTTACATAATTTCAAAATACTATTTTTTATAAATATGAAACCTATAATAATATAGGTTACCTTTATGTAATGAATAGGTAATTACACTACTATTGGATCGAGATGTATAAATCGGCAAATTTCAATTCGGACATCACTAACCAAACTGTCAAATGGAGATTAATAGTAGACAGCGAATAAATCCAATACATTTCGTCCACCTGCAAGTAGGCGTGTTAGTTCTTGCGTCACCGTGTTTTATCAGTTCTCATTATAATATCGGGGGCATTAGTTAGGTAGCAGATAGACAAAGATACTGGCGTATCGGGTATCAGATGTAAACGCGGGACAGGTTAACAACCTAGCTGCATTCCGCCTTGCCGGTTTAATGATGAAGATCTATATAGAGCTGTTTTTACCGATTTGGTGTATGAATGTATGATCGTTGACAAGAGAAACATTCCTTAGTTATCTTTGATTATCATTAAGGTTTCGGATATTCTCTCAGTATAAGAATTCACCAAGGCCAAGTACGAGTTAGTAGACTTTATGTGTACACGTGATATTATTATCCTAATTTCTTCATCGGAATAAACATTTTAGTAGTTAAGACTACGGACACGAAATTTTACTGAACACTATTCTGAATTTTAAAATAAATTTCATTAATTTCAGTGTGTAAGTGTATCATAATTATTCTTTACCCGAGGTTCGATATATACAACTACAACATAAAAATGCTAGCCATTCATTACTTGATATATAACTCTCAGTGACATATTTATGTAAACCAACATTAAAACAAACTGGCGGTGATATCATCTCTATAAACGTTAATTATTTCAGAAGGTCCCATACAGATAATATAGAAGTGGAGCGCTGTTTACTGGCTATTAAACGTGAATGCGATTCAATTCCACCGTCGTGTTCGGTTCGTAACGAAGTGCGAGTCGGCCAACGGTAATGAAGTAGGTGACTTGCTTATAAGATGCGTGATACGCGCTTATGTATGTATCTTGTATTGATATTCTTAATAATTACTTACACAGTTCGGTGACTGCTTCGTGTGTTACTTTTTTGTTAAGTAACTGGATGTTAAGTGATCGTACCAGTGGGGCTTTTGTTAATTTGGGTTTTACTACATGACTACTAGGTACTAAATTATTGATCGTATAACTATTGAAAATTTGGATCGTCACTTGAAACGTCGGAATTAAGGACCTACTAAACGGCAAAAGTGCCATAGTGGCGCATCTTCGTACATTTTTTCGATTGACAAATGAACTTTTGGTCTATGCATAAAAACATCCAAACTAAATGTCCAAAACAAACCAAGTTCTCCCGTGGCATATATTATATGCTTAGATTATTTTCGTGAATTTTATATTAGAAAGGAGGTCTCCTTCGATTCTGTGATCAGGATCTGTGTAACGATCGTTTTCTGTAATTGGCCTCCAGTAGAAGCTGTTCTATAAGGAGTTGATCACAGATCCATGGGCGGCAGTGACTGCTTACGATCAGGTCAGGTCAGGTCAGGTTATAAAAGTCAAAATGTTATTATGTCAAAACAATGAATATTTAATAGAACAGTTATGCAATACACAGGTACTCTATTATTTGCACTTTGACTTAGACATCAAACTCATTCCGAAGTTGCGAACAATTCGCAACGGCGAATCACAGCGGGTGACAAATCAAAGCGAGTGCGAAATCAGACCGCTCCTAGAGCACCGGCACCACAAGTAGTTCTTGTTTGAAATATAGCTACACCTGAAGAAATAACTCTGCTCGTTTTAGATTAGTGTTATTGCTTATTCTCCTGTGAATTATGTGAAACAAATTATTTTAATCATAATGCGAGTTCTCTCGTCAACTCATTATTGGACGGAAGCTCGGGTCTCAGGGTGACAGGTTTGTAAACATAGTCTACTGCGCTAGCCAAGTGCAAAGTTCACAAAAAAAAATTGACATTAATTTAAGTTCTCTCACTGTTTAAAGCAAGTGATTATTAATTTCGAATTAGCTCACGATTTCTCAAATATCGTTGAAACCTAAAATTCGAACCTGGCACCCGCCGAATGAGAGTCCGCTTTCAACCACCAGTTCCTATAAAACTACTAATTATATTTTGGCTTACTTAAGCTTAGGTAGGTAGTAAGTACTTAGCCTCACTATAAAGTGCGTACTATAAAACTAGTTAGCCTGCGAATTTTGTCACCGTAACTTTCAAGATTTCCTGGCTACTTTGCACTCTGCAACATTAATCTTCCTTGGGAGATTGATATGCAGATATGCTTGAATTCCGTATCTGCTGTCGTTAATACAGTTATTTCTTCAGCACAATAATAAATGACGCTGTTGTATCTCGACAGTTGGATTGTAGACCGTAAACCAGATTATAAATTTATCGGATGCTTAGATTAATAAATAATGAATCGATCGTACAACTACAGTCCGTAAAGTTTGGAGGATTATTTTATTGTCACGAAAGCACCTAATTTGCTAAATAACCAATGAACCATCAAATTAATACTTATCTAATCACTAACTAAATAAAAAATGCTAAAAAAACTTTCTTTAAAAGTGTACAGAAGCGTTAGCGCCACATTTTTTAATATTGCAATGAGATGTAATAATTATGCTGTCTAAGGAACTTTAATATTACTTATGGTACATACATGCTACTTTTAACATCATGAGTTCGGTTACAGCTAACGCAGTATTCGCAGAAAATGCGTTTTAAAGATAACGATGCATCGCGTTTTACGTTCAGCTGTTTCATCGAGCGACCAAAGGTAGCTGCGACCAAAGTTCAAACGTATGCCGGGTGTAGCTTTTGATTATTGCATCCAGCTTCTGAGAAGCAGTAAATCGTCTACTGCCGATGATGGTAAGATAATCATGTCAGCTGAGGCTCTCATAAATATGTTGTATTTTGTAAAGTGTCCCGAATTCTATCTAGTCATTGAGACACGAATTCACTAGTCACTTTAGATATGCCAAAGCAATATAAGATTATCGAGATACAGATCCATATTGGTATTACCCAGAATATCATTAATGATCCTTCAGCAAATTCATTCCAAAGTTGCTAACAATTCGCAACGGGTGACAAATCAAAGGTGTCAAATCAGACCGCTCCTTAGAACACCGACCAAGTATTCCTGTTTGAGATATTGCTAGACCCGACGTAAATAGCACCGCTTCGCCCGCTAACTTTAGATCATTGGCACCGCTAGACTCAGGTGGGATATGCAAAAGTTCGGAAATTATATAACACTAACTATGCTTCGCCTTCTCGGCGCTCGTGAGAATTATTATATGACTAACCGCGTGGCGCAAAAGTTCCGGTCTGACACGCAAAATTCGTCGTGCATTTCTCGACCAGATAGCTGATGATGTTGATCTTAAATCTAAATGATGATTTTTTATAACACTAGCTGACCCGGCAAACGTTGTATTGCCATATAAATAAAAAAATGTTAAGGGTGAACAACCCTTATCACTTAGGGGTATGAAAAATAGATAGTAGCCGATTCTCAGACCTACTGAATATCAAATTTGGTGAAAATCGGTGAAGCCGTTTCGGAGGAGTACGGTAACTAACATTGTGACGCGAGAATTTTATGTATAAGATTGAAATAGCAAATGTGTATGTAGTACCCGATACCTAGTGACTTGTCACTGCTGCCTATGGACCTCGATAACCATATTTATATAGGACAGAGGTTTAACATCTAGTTTGGGGCAACTAAAAACTGATTTTATGTCAAAGTCTAAAAGTAGAAATACGTAGACTTCAGGGAATTTGGTCTTCCAAATTCCCTGGAGTCTATTATTATTATTATTCATAACTTGAAAGCGTTTGGATATCGTCACGTAACAAATACAGAGTTAGTCTTGGAATAATATCTAATTTATTATTCATGCCTGTAACCTCGGTATTTATTTTAGTAATAAAATACGCAAATAATAATCTAACAATGATGTTAACTTTCATACTTCGCAAGCCAACCTGTTCAGTACTACTGAAGTATTTTGCCGTCCCAATTGAACAAAACTATGTTTCAATTATTGTACAATATGCCATGAACGCCCATAATATGGCTGCCAGTGACACAAACAGGGTCATAACGAGCCAGTGTAAAATATTCGGTATATATTATCTGGATGAATGATAAAAGTTTTGTTTCAATAAGTTTTGAGTTGGATTCCTAGTTAACGGCTAGACAATAACCTCCTAACTTCTACCTCCACGGATATTGCTTACTGTTTCAGTTTGTCCAGTTATGAAATACGCCTTGTCCTTTCCTTTTCGCACTATGTCAAAATCTACCCATAAATACAGAGCCTATTAGTGTTCGTATTAGAAATTATCTCTTGTGCTGATTTGCAAATGAAATTGAGGAGTTATTGATTTCCGTAACATTGTTCCAGTTAGATTTGTATCTGATTAATATAAATCACTGGTCCTTTGAATTGCAATTGGATTGGAATATTTTATGACCAGCTAGCTAGTTTAAATCTATTAACATTGCTATAAATAAGTAATTTGCATTTACATCTAAGCACTGACATACATTAAACTATTAAATTCTCGTTATATCTGCTATTATTATAGTGTTCCAATACTACAAGCAAATACTACACAATTACTACACAACACACTACTACACTACACTACACAAGCAGTAATTATTTTGTCATGTTTAACATATGTACCTATTAAATAAGTAAAGTATATACTTATATACGTTAAATGTTATTAACTTTTAACGTATGTACGTTAAAAGTTAATAACATGATATCCGGTGACATAAGCAACATCGTACGCGTTCAGGAGTTACCCCTTACAGGAAAAGCCTGTACTCTTCAAAGGACACAATAAGCCCTTAGGTTCTGCTTCCTATCATAAGATTGCATTAAATTATTATTAGCAGAGATTTTAGCGATAGAAGATAACCACTTATACTTATACTTCACAATTCTAAAAGTTAATGCCTAAATGCTAAGAAAGCTTTTCCTAGGTAACGAAAAATAAATATCTTACGAAAGACATTTCAATACTTAATATTTAAACGGTTTACCTAAGCAATCATAATGATAATACCAACTGCGATCTTTCCATCTCTCAGATTACAAAAAAGCAATTTTCCGTACGAAAGCACTAAAAACCTACCGCTCGAGCAAATTCAGCAAATTCGAGTTTAATTTCTTCCTAAAAGATTCCAGCGTGGACTTTATCGAATCCAGTCTAAAGTGAAAATGAAACAATTATGCAAATGGCCAGAAAAATAAAACTCATTTTATTAATAATCAAATAACGGGAGTTCGCATTCGGGGATGAAATAAAATTTTCGTAAATGGTGGCATTAATTGTGGGGGTAGCTTCCCTCTCCGCCAATGGTTTCTATCAAACAGAACTTATCTTAAAGGGGAGAAGTTTTAATAAAATTCCAAATGCCTCGGGCTGTTAGATACAAGATTTGAATCTCCGAGTACATGCATAAGGAATTTTCCTACATGTTTTTGTCTTTTTGCTTTAGGACTAAATATAATTTTATAGTTTACTTTCTGCCTTGGGAATTGTCTACCTTTTCCTGAAAGTCCCTATACAAATTGGTTCAGCAAATACAATATCAGCGTAATGTGCTGAACAGAAACAAAAACAAAAATATAAGTTTGACAAAAATATTTTTCTGTTTAAGTTGCGGTGTCGTTCATTGGTCATCGTCATATACATAGACAGGTATTGTAATATACAGACAAACAATTCATGTTTATTTTTACTATAGAGCAGGGGTTCCCAATCTTTTGTAACCCGCGGCGCAGTTACAAGTTTAATATTGTTTCACGGCGCCCTGTGCCCTGTCCTAGCTAACTATTTGAAGAAGACAGTCGAAAGAAATAGGTAACTACAATAATAATAGTTACCTTAGGTTGATCGAAACGAAATTTAAAACACCACAATATGAAATTGTACAATACGTTGTTATAAAATAATTTAAACGGAAAACAAGAAGAAAGACTTGAGGATAACAAAAATAAAATACGATATTTATTCAGTCAAATCAATGTGAAGGGTGAGCTAAGTGATCTCCGCGCAGTTTTTCAAAACGGGGAATATCACTTGACACTGCTATTCTAATTTCTTGTTCCACATTGATCCGATATTTGTTCTTTATCACAGCTACACCTGATAACCCAGCTTCACATAGATATGATATTGCAAACGGAATGAAATTTTTTAATGCTTTGGATGTTAAATTTGGATATTCATTTTGAATCGATGACCAAATCGCCAATATTTGTGGTGTCCAATGATTAGAGGATCGACTCACGGCGCCCCTCTTTACTTTCTACGGCGCACCAGGGCGCCGCGGCGCACACTTTGGGAACCCCTGCTATAGAGTATTGATACATATTGGAATTGAAACTTCGTGGATTCGTGGAATCTTTTACTCCATCGGTCTTTGAAACTTTAATATTGAGATCTGGGAGCATATTTGAGATTATTTGTACAAAGGAGCAGAAGCAGCAGCACCGAGAAGCCAATAATGTTTTACTTCAAAGCGTTATTAATAGTTTTTGACTTTGACATCGGCGCCCAAGATACTTGTAGTATTTTATAAAAGTACTTTAGATGAACATTGGTCTTTTTTAGATAGGCATGTTTACTGAACAGATTTTTGTTGGCTTTCAAAATGTAAGTACGTATTTTTCTTTCATGTTCGTTAATCATGGACCAATTACTGTCCTACTATTGGTCATCGGTCTCCTATCAAAGTAACAAATTTAAGCCATAGTCCACCACGCTGGTCAATATGCAAGACCATCCCAGTTGTAGGGAACGATCCGTACTCAGTAGTAGTACATAGTGTTGCAGCTTGGTATTCACTGCGCGTCACAAATCATTCATTTGCTTGAATTTCTTCAACATCAGCTATTTTTAACTTTCTTAAACTACTTTAGTTCATTCCTCTTTGCACTTTCGCTATAACGATACAATAATGTCTGAAGTCAAACACTCGATCCGCGAACTACGTCACGCCTCGCATACGTGTCGTGTATGAATTAAGGAGCCCCTGAATAAGTTCAACGACATAGGGACTACAGTCGTGACATGCAAGGGTCATAGTAAATGTGAAATAGTGACCATACTCTAGCACGACCTTACGAGAACAGGAATCTCTGCGCATTGTAAGCAAAATGTACTAACGTATGCGATTCTATTCGACGATAAGGATGTAAAAAGCTTTGATAGGTATAGCTATAAGTTTACGGCGTCGTTCATATTCCATGTATTTGGTTTAGTGTGAATTTTGTATACGTAAATTCGATTTAATACATAAAACATATTTATTTTCAATAAAATTGTCAGGGAATCAAAGTTTTTTTTTTTTATAATATAGATGTAGCAAAGGAGCAGGTATGTTATGAGCAGTACACCTGATGGTAAGTGGTTACTCCCACCATTGTACATCTATAATCAACCCCAGATAAGATTAGAGCCCTACTTGAGGACGGACACAGAAGGCTTTATACCCTGAGGTCTAATTTGGAAAGCCTTGGATAAGTATATCTTCCTTACCACACCCTTCAAACCGGAAAAAGCAACGGTTCATACCGCCCCGTAGATTTCCATTTAACAGCTCATGTTTATAAAGTTCATATGTTCTAGGTTCAGCCAATTCGTTTATATCAACCTAAGTTTTTTAAATCAAATGTACCTAGACATCACTTAAATAATCAAAAACTTCATGTACTTAATAATCAAAGATGCTTACGGTTGTCAATATCAGAATTAGTACAGACTCTTCCAGTCAAAAAATATATCTATGACGTATATATCCTCATTCTGGAGTCATTACACGAAATAGTATCACCGTAGGAGCTCCCGAGGGGGAGGGAGTGACTTTGAGGCTGTTTGTTTATCCACTCCCATATATATTGTGGTTAATTAAGTTTTTGCGCGGTCTCGGATTAGTTCAGTAGGGGTGTGAAATTGGCAATGTTAATGGGATGATAATATTTTCGTGTTATTTAATATAGAGCGTGTTTTGAAGGGAATACTGTGATAATAACTATTTATATAATGTTTTCTTTTCTACAGAGAATGACAGAGGGTAAGCCTCTGTCATTCCCTGTAGAGTAGGGGCAGTCACAACATGTAAGTTTTTTAATATTTCTTTGTAGAATACATTCTATTTGATTTTTATACATTACTAGAAATTGTGTTTCAGTTCTTGATCGATTTTGTATCGAGTTCAAGAAATTATACTCTATCTTAAAATGTTTATTTAATTTAATTTGTGTGTAAACAAGTCCTCGAATTTTGTAATTAATATGGGTGCTTTTTTGTTTATATTTTGTTTTGGGGGAAGATTATTGCTTACTTGGGAACCTATTTTTGGAATAAACATAGTTATAGGTATCGTACAAACGTCAAACAATGTTAGTTGATCATTGAAATATATTTTTTTCAAGTAGAATTAATCAAAAATTTAAACCAAAGGTTGACAGGATCGTCAAGCTATTGTTATAAACAATGTTACAAATTAAAATCCTTTACTAACGCAAACTATAAACTGGGGGAAAATTTTCAAAATATCAGTACAGTCACGCAATTAACGGGCTTCAAATAACAGATTGAACATCAAAGAGCCGTTAATTAAACCTTAGAAGGGTCATAGATTGCTTACAAAGTAAAACTGAAATATTTACTTAGACCGAGAATATTTTAATTGAGTAGACGAAATTTCTTATGGTCGCTTTGAAGGAATATCGTGATAAATGCCTCCCCACACCCGCCTATTAATTACGTAATTATGAATCGGTAATTACGATTAATAATTGGTATATTGCTTGGAGTAATTAACTTGTCAAGGTATCTTTGAATAACTTTGAATAATATTCGTGGAATATCTTTCGTCCTTGCTCGGCTGTTATTTGACTTTTTGGTTCTATGAAGCGTTGGTGTTATTATTTACATAGTTTAGTAATACCTATGTATTATTATACATAGGTATTATTCATTATTATGTTTTGGATCTTAAGGGAGAGTAAATAGCTTTGGACTGAAAATAACATCTTAAATGTTTTGTAAATTAAGTGTTGATATATCATTTAACAGAAACATTTTTTTAATGCCTTCAGCATTACAATGAAGCTAAATTTAGTAGCTTGGATTAGGTTTCAGTGACGATTTACGCCTAATATTAATAATCAATCTATCTAGTGTTCTGAGTACTCGCGTGGAGGGGCGGTCGCTATACCGTTCTGACGCGTAGAGGTTCCCGGGTTCGATCACCGGCTAAACAAATTTCAAAATTATGAAATTAGATTTCTGTTCTGGGTCTTCGTGTATGTGTCCATATCACCCATCACATAGGGTATACTGCGTGTGAAACTGTAAGAGTAGAAAGCGTATTTTTTTACCAAACATCGGCTCATTGTTGAAATGTCGATTTTTTAAAACTAGGCAACAGACATTGTAAGCCATATTGCATATTGTTGCTTGCGCTACTTAAAATTAATATTCAAATAAAAATAAAAAACGAATTGAAGTTTAAGATGAAACAAAGCAAAGCGCGCAATAAAGTAAGTCACAGAGGAACTTTGCTTCGCTGCGTCCGGAAATTACAATTTGCAATTTCTATACGTTTTATTATTCGAGTTTTATTTTCTTTTAACTACGAACATTACTTAAAACTAAAAACAATTAACGCGAAGCTCCGCGCTTTATGTTGATGGTACTGGATTTCAAAGTTAAATGAAACGAGTGGATTATTGGATGGGTGACCATAAGTACCAAAACGATTGCGTCAAAAAGAACATAGGTATGGAATGTTTTCCTTGGAGAACAGTCAAAATGGTATTGGCTACCTACTATATTTTTATGAATTTTATAAAATTTCTTCTAAATCTTTCGAAAAGTCAACGACATTTCGATTAACTTAAAAATTCTCTAGAGAATGAAAAAATGCTGTAGACTAAACACTGTTCTTAAACTTGAAAACTTTAGTCGCGAAGTTAGATTTAAATTAGTTTTCATTGAATTTCATCCACACGTTTCAAATATAAATCGAATGGTCTCATAAAAAACGTAAATAATAAAAAGAAATATTTTATAAGCAACTATAGTCTGCGTAAACAAATTATAGAGCGAAATACACTCACCCGTACGTATATGAAGATGATAAAAACCCGATTCATCCACATATTCCTCACATGCATCACATTTACATGCAAATAGCGTTTCATAACTCTGAAACTACATTATATTCCACGCATAATTGAATTAGAAATTTTCACTTGCCTGTGCTGCCCTCTGCAACCGAGGCACGCACTCACCTAATATCCCCTTAATATGAATATTTGTCTCAATGAAAATGGAATTACGAATACGCCCCTCGGAATGGGTCACACAATTTATACGCCAGTCTGCGTTTGCGGAATTTTTCATATACGGAGGTGTATTATTTTTAGATGTGACAGGTATTTCGTCGTTCTTTATTAGATTAGTAATATTTACTCTTTTGAATTAAAAATGTGCTTCAAGATTGTGCTTTTAAAGGTAGAACCCCTCAGTTCGGCTCGGAAGGCACTACCCCAATTATTGCTACTTTATAATAGTAGTGCTAAGCGCTGCTGTGTTCCGCTTTAAAGGTTGTCCTAAGGCAACTCCAACTTAGTTCTTTGGGATAGCTATGCATATGTAGTCAACCTTAGATAGGAATCTAATATTATCTTGGGTTAATTACAGACGTCTATGGGCGGCAATAAGTGGTCACTTACCCTCAGATGGACTGCACGCTCGTTCGTTGCTTCGAAATTATAAAAAAGCTATGAACATTTTACAGATCATCTAAAATTAGAAAGCATTTTCCAGATTTTCGAGTTATTTTTCTAGTCTTCAGAGTTTTTGTAAGCTTAGAATTTTATAAAAGGAATCCTTTTGTAGCTTAAAGAAAAACATATTTTCCTACAATTTTGGACAATATCCTTTTATGATCCATTCTCCTATATACGTAAATTTTATGACCAAGAGATTTAAATCTTAAAGCGCTTTAATTAAAGTAATTGTTCAGTATATTTACTGTATGGTAAAATAAACGCGACGACAACAATTTATGTAAACCCACTCAATCTTTGTAGACAATGCAAATGTGGCTGGTGTAATAATCTCCACGTCGTTACGCGTTCACATTAGATTCGACTTAGAATAAACAGCCTCCCAGTTAATAAGCATGCAATTCCCTTAATGAAAGCAGTTATTGCACGTCGAAATGCTCATTGTTATATGCCTCGTGGTTTATTAGCTACCGCAGAGCAGGAAACATCCCTACAAACCACAGTACCAAACGCCCAGTAGAACAAAATAACCATACGTATTAATTTAATCTATGAGCACATTCCTCTAGTATCACATATCAAGTCCCTTATGCGTTTCATAGCACTAGAGACATTAACACATAAACATAAGGGTGGAAGTTGCTTGATGATGCTTAGCGTCAAGGCACGTCCTATATCATCGGGACAAGGCACGGATGCCACTTCCCCTCCATTAATAAATGAGACTAATTAATCTAGAGTGGCGTCTGTCATGCTAAAGAATAGTCAGAAGGCCCCAGGCACAAGTCACTGATGTGAAGTAATTGCTTTTGTTAAATCAACAGCCCCGTAGTAGAAAGTGTAGGAAAATCGACCGGATGTGAAACTCGTTACTTGTTTTAAACGTATTTGTTCAGTTCTAACTAGTTGTCGATTTTGACTTTGAATAATGCGAGTTCTGATAATTAAAAAAAATATAGGGAGAAATAAAAAGATTTAGAGTATAAATGCTAATAAGAATAATATTGTTTTCAGAAACAGTTTTATTCATCGAAACTATTTCTAAAACCAAATAGATTTACTAACACTTGAGATTGGATCGAAAAAATCATTCAAATTTATAGTAGCTATAATAGTAAGAATAATAGTGCACTGTAAGAAGGATATCATACAAATCAAAGATTTAAATCAAGGATTACACAAAAATTAGATACAGTTAACGATAATAAGAAATATTTCATCCACGGTATACACAAAGACAATAAAACCTTGCATCACATCACATTACGTAGGAAAGTGGAGTAACAACGTAATTTAATAGAAACAATAGACACTTTCGATGGAAATCGTTATAACATGGATTACACGCGATTTTGTAATCATAATGCAATGCTTATAATTTTTAGGGATCCGTACTTAAACGAATAAAATTGAATCTTATAACTAAGCCTCCGCTACATAGTATTGATATCTAATAGACGATACAAGCAGTGATAGCCTAGTGGTTATGAATCTCGGCCTCTCGATCGAGGGGTCCGAGGTTCAAATCCCAGGCACGCACCTCTGATTTTCAAAATTATGTGCGTATTAGAAATTTATTGTCACTTGCTTAAACGGCGAAGGAAAACATCGAAACCTGCAAAACTGAGAGATTTATATAAAATAAAAAAAATCAAAGGTATGTGAAGTCTACCAATACGCACTTGGCCAGCGCGGTGTACTATGGCCTAAATCTTCTCATTCTGACAGGAGACCCGTGCCCAGCAGTGGGACAATAATGGGTTGATGATGATGAGACGATACAATAATAATACTAAAAATAAAACATAAGGTTACAAATTAAAGGGGGGTCCTTTCAATTAAAGAATCGGTATTTTTGGCATTATTCGTACGAAGTATTAAACTATATTCGAAAGAAAGTTACACATGCATTTCTATAGCCGTCGTAACAACAAAGTAAATAAATAATTAAAAATTAATAAAAACCTGATGGCACGGAATTGTCCGTGTGTGAGTTCGACTCGTACTTGTCCAATTTTTATTTTATGACGTTATTAGAGTGTATGATATTGGACCTTAAGGTATTAAGAGCAAGATTCAAACGACTTAATGTTGTACTGAAGCTAATCTGCCATGGAAATTGTAAAGTTACTTCTCGACCGATGATTTCATGGATGCTTGCAGTGTAGGAAAACCACATATGGTTGAAAACTAATGTTAAGAATATATTATTAAGATGTGAACAATAGTTTTCAATAATTATGAAGGTAGTAGGACCCTTTGTGGTTCGACTCCGGCGGCACCATCGCCACACCTATTTCTGCCTAATAACAGCAGTATTAGGCGCTGCTCATCTTCATTCATCGTTTTATCTTGGTCATTTTATTCGTCAAGTATCGCTTTAATATTTTAAACATTATGTTCATAATGTGATATTTAACAAATACTAAAATCATTTCATTTTAATGATAACTTTGTTAAACTTCCCAATTCCAAGTTGACAAAAATGTAAATGTTATTTCAATTTTCACAAGCAAAATAGGGGCTATTCTGTGTGTCCGGAATGGTATCTCGACAATAATGGCACCCCTACCGTAATGACTAATATTTCACTTTTATGTCGCTTCGAGGCCGTTTTGTAAAACCTAATTACCTCGAAGAAAGTTGCGAGCTTCGAACGTAACGACTATGATTACATGATCATAAACTTGAGATGAATCATTGTTTCTTTTAAATATTTTTATATGCATTTTTTATGTTGTTAGTGATACCTTTAATTTCTGTCAAAATTCTGGAAATTAACACAATATCTTCTCCGAATTTAATATTTTAAACAAGGTTTTGTGGCAACATCGTATAAGTATATCATAACTTAATATAATTTAAACCCTTTAGGGACCCCTAAGGTTTTCAAAAATGGTGAAATAAGTGTGTCATTTTTAAAAAAAGGTTTCAAAGGTATGTGAATTTTTAATACGCACTTGGTCAGCGCGTTGGTCTATGGCCTAAACATTCTCATTATGAGAGGAGACCCGTGCCCAGGAGTGGGACAGTAATGGTTTGATGATGAGGTGTTTCATTATCTGTAACCAAAAATCTATATAAAAAAAATATTGAGCTTACTTGAAAAATGGAAGATTTTCAAACTTTCTTTCAACCCCCTTAGGGTTGTATTAAAAAACCCTAACTGTCTAAACTACACGCTTCTACAATTTATCAGCATACATTATCCAGCATCTACAATAGCTTAGGCTTTGCTATAATTAAATATAAAATTAATTATTCTCACTATCTTCCAGCTATTTTCTGGATTGCTAGAATTTTCAAGCCTACAAAATTGTGATGGTGCACGAAATTTACGACGTAACCTATTTAAATCACTTTATTGCTTAAAGCCTCGCGATAGAGACAATAAATTGACCGCGTACTCCGTGGCAGGACTCCCCGTAAATTTTGACTTTCCACAATATCTGACTCTCACATTTCGTCCGCGGGCGAAGCGTGCGCTGAAGATTAATCAACGTGCAATATCATTGGGATACATTTTGTATTTTTTGCTGACCATACAATTATAAAAACTAAATTATTCATTTGTCTATTTTATTATTCTCATTGTAAATAGTTAAGTGACTCTTATGAGGTAGTTCAAAAGATATAGCTACAGGGCGTGGAGTTTTGCTAATGTTAGATATTATGTGTTGTAAAGATGTCCTACCAAAAGTATATTTCTAACTGAATATTTAAATGATGTAAGATAAGTAGACTTACTTACTCTTAGGCAAGCACCAATGCTTCGTTATGTATATTAGTTGTATCATCCGCTATATTTCATTTAATAAGTCTTCTATTACTATCACGCTAATTGTACCAGCTGTTGTGACATAATGTAATAATCTAATGTTATGACAGCTAATATCATACTCGTATCTCGCTACGTCCAAATGAAACGAAATTAAGTATTATAAGTATTAAGTATATTAACTAAATTTGGAAAGTAAAATATATCTATATACAAATTAAATATTAGAGCTCTTTTTAAAAAAACAGATCCGTATAGGTACAAGAATATTGTAAAAATGTAATCGCAAAAAATATTTTTATACAATTACTGAGAAAAACACCAAGTACTCTCCCGACAGGCCAATCAAATCCACAACGATAAAATTGCCTCGACGAGACCTGAATTATTCAATAGCACAATAAAAAACTACAACAGAAAATAATTGGCACCCCGCTAATTGTGACACACCTTACCAAAAAACTGGAAGACAAGCAAGGCATTCTAGAAACAAATGGAAAACCTTTTCACTTGCCAGTCCCTATCCGTCCAATTAGACGCACCTTCGGGTAAAACTCAAAAACGAGGAGTCGACCCTCGATACAGCACGTTAAAATTCATTCAACCTTTGCGGTTGGGGCCCTAATGCGAGCGGCGTGGGTCGTTTCAGTATACAATTCCAAGAAATGGTACAAAATACACTATTGATGCAATGCGTGCAACGAAACAATCCATGATTATTTATGTTTAAATGAAATTTTAGCAGACAGAATTAAACACGCACAAATTTTAGTGTATTTTATATTTTACCTATCAGTATTAAAAGTTGAAATCACGATTTTTTATTTATTTTATATGTTTCTATTCAGGTACCATAGGCACAGGACAGAGTGTCCCTGTAATCTCGGGACTAGAATAGGGCTACGGTATCCCCTGCCTGTCGTAAGAGGCGACCGAAAGGGGGCTTGCGGGGTTGCGGGCGCCAAAAATGGGAGCTCGAACCGTCCAGCAAACAACCCCGGGAAGGACGGCGGTGTGTGTGTCCGCATACTGTCGTAAACACCAGGTGTGCGGGAGGAGAGTAAACAGTTCCCGCGAGGGCAGAGCCCAATACGACTCCGGTTGTGTTCCATCGGAGATCCCGGAGTTCTCCACCAAGCGCTGAGGATGGCCACCGGGGCGTGCGATAAAAATCCCTTATCGGCGTCGCTCCCACGTCGTCGGGTACAATTTGAAGGTTTCCCCCTCGTAAACAAAAAAAAAGGCACAGACAGAGTATCTATTAACAATAATGGTAGGTGTATTTTTAGTTGTATAGTTCTAAACGCTGGTGAAAGGGTGCAGAAATAAATAACCTTTCATTTAAAGTTGAATAAAAATATACGCTTCTGCTATTTGCTATTGTATTACCGATTAATCTTTTAAATATGTATAAAACTAGCGGTTTTAGAGGTTATAGAGGCGATTTACTTAAAAGTTCACTTAAGTAATTTAGATCGTGTCGATAAACATAAGTGCAATTATCCTAATTTAGATATCCGGTGACTCAATGTTTATTTCCGTTGACTATTCTCAGCCTTCAAGGTACAATGCATATAATTTTATCTATAATATGCACTTTACATAAGTAGTAAATAAGTACATCCTCAGTAAATATTAATACAAAAATACCTACATCCAAAACAGATGAGATGTAAATTTAGATGTTACTTTGTCAGACTTTTTCCCGGTACTCCCTGCGTGTCAAACGGATGTATCGACTGTTTCGCCACAAGGGTCCTTTGTGAGCATAAACCATATTATTTTTGTCAGAACATTATTTTATGATAGAATTAAAAGAAAATTATACTCCCGCTGTCACTGCGACCCTACCCAAATCAGGATACACACGCGCACGAACTCGGTGCCTGTCTTGAAATACAGTACCAATTAAACTTGACACCCCAACGCCTCCGTTCGCACCTCTCACGAAACCCAAACACTTCCATTCTCACGTGTTCGTTTCGTTTCGAAAAGATAGCTTGCAACGAATAATAAGGCTTTGTTACGCTTTTTATTATAGTTCGATACCTCTGCAGAATACTAATTGGATGGCACGGACACTGTCCAATTAGTAGTTGAACGTCACGCCAATTGACGTTTGAAAATCGTGTCCTGCGATAAGTGAAATCAAACGTTGTTCTTATCCAGTTGAAGTAGCTGAAAGAAATCTTGACCAAAAATATATTGGTTTATGTGAGAGAACCCTTGTTTTTTGTTACCGGCAGTACACGGGCCACACCTATTTTGCCTTATAACAGCACTGTTAAACGCTGCTGTGTTGCAGTCTCTACGTAATGGTGGTAAGAGAAACCTATGTATACAAGACGTTCTGCTTTATACCACGGGAGATACAATGCTTCTGTGGCCGATATTCTAACCAGAATATATAGGCTGTTATTAGGCAGAAATGAGTATTGAGGTTGAGTCACCGAAGTCGAACCACAGATAGTTCTACCATTTTCTATAACTTATAAAAGTGGAAAAAAAAAATAGTTAACCAACTTTGAACAAAATTTCAACTATATTTAATCCATTAGTACCTACTCTTCAAGTGCAATTACTAAATGGTAACTACATAACAATTCACGTACTTTATTGGAATTTCCCAACTGTCAATAACACTAAGGTTTACGACACCTGAAAATGCTACCAAATGTGCCAGACGCCATAATCATAAGAAACAAAGTTCTGTGTGCGAATGGGCCTGTAGCATGCATTCGTAGCTTCGTGCATGCCTGCGATATTTTATCACTAAACTTGTGTGTGACAGCCCTCACGGAGACTTGCATTGTAAACACTTTTATAAACGTAATTACGTCTATTTTTCATGAGAATAAAGTGGAAATGTGACTTTTTT
The DNA here is from genome assembly GCA_014595695.2 of Epargyreus clarus clarus. Lineage (NCBI taxonomy): Eukaryota > Metazoa > Arthropoda > Insecta > Lepidoptera > Hesperiidae > Epargyreus > Epargyreus clarus. The sequence goes on from JACTTY020000021.1 coordinate 449,037, forward strand.
ATAATATAGGAGTAGCAGACGAGCATGCAGTCCACCTGATGGTAAGTGGCTACTGCCGCCCATGGACATCTGTAATCAACCCCAGATAGGATTTGATATACCTGAGGTCGGCCACAGATGCGCCGTTACCCCTAAGGACTAAGCTGGAACGCCTCGGAAAAGTATGTCTCCCTGTTATTAGGCAGAAATAGGTGTGGCGGTGGTGCCGCGCGATGTCGCACCACAAAGGGTTCTACCACCTTCAAACGTGACGTTAGATATTAAACGTGCGATTTACCTTACAAACGCCATTTAAGTACTTGTTTTAATCATGAAGACAACTAAGAAAAATGTTTTACCTCATAATTTATAAGAACCATAGGTCTTTAGGTAAGAAAACAAGTTGTCTTTTTTATACAAAAAGGAATGCCTTTAAATTCCCATATTATTTTGAAAGTACTATAACCAGTAATTACAGTACGACTGATTTACGATTCTTATTACATTATGTAAGTTATACCAACAATTTCAAAGGTATGAAAAAAATATGTTTTAAAATTTTATATTTGGGTTCCAAAATAAAGTTGAGTTAGTTTGTCTTCATTTTTTACACAAATATTATGTATGCATTTGAAACTCACTTACTATGCTATTTCATCGTCTTATTCAGCCCTCATGCAAAATATTCATATGCACATAGTCAAATATTGTTACAGTTACGCCCTCTGTTTACTTTCGTGTTATGAAAATGGATAAATTCTCTGATACTTTGCTTTTGTATGCGCGAGATGTGTAAACAACGGCATTTTTCGTATTTTTCTGTCAGAATCAAGATATTTTCTTAATAGCTTCTTTATATTCCTGTTCTAAATGTCTTCACAGTACATATTCCGTTACTCGAGGGCTTTCGTAATATCCATTACTACCTTTATATTATTTAAATAATGCTTGTAACATATCAAGTAAATATATAGATAAAACAACAATCGGTTTTAATATTAATAAGTTTGCACTTATGAAAGTGCTATAATGTAGTACAAAAAATTTTTGCAGTAATAATTTACAATAGATAATAATTTGTTTTGTATTGTTGTATTTCATGTAATTAAAGCAGATTATACGTAGTATTATAGAGATTTGATTATAATTATATCAGTCTATGTTCGATAATAATCAACTTGTTGATGCATAGCTCTGATAATTGCATTATCATATACGTACCATTACCCACATAAGATGAAGATATAGGTACCTATATAATATATAGGTACATAGGTAACATCAATAGCGTTATTTATCAAACGTCATGTTCATAATTATAAATAGAAATAGAATTAACATTTATTATACTTAAAATTCTGAATATTGTGAGTGCCATGAAAGCATACAAAGATGCTCAAGTTGATCCCGAACAGAAATGAAAATTTATCGTTTATATTTTCTTGGCTTGGACTCGAATCTAAAACCTCGTATATCGTGATTGCACCACTACAATGCTGATCAAATGATAAAATTAATATATTTTTGAGAACTGACTTTGATCATATCACCACATAATGTAAAGTAAACCACATCGTTCCAACTTACTTAATAGCAGCAACCATTTACGGTCAAGATATTGTAGGTTTACTCTTTTAATTTGAACATCCTTTTTCGCGATAGTGACCACTGAACTTCAAGAGAGTTTAGTTTTCTGCTTCTTTTTTTATAATATCAGAGTAGCAGACGAGCAAACAGTCCACCTGTGGCTACTGCCGCCCATGGACATCTGTAATCAACCCCAGATAGGATTAGATATTCCTACCTGTGGTCGACCACAGATGCGCCGCTACCCCTGAGGACTAAGCTGGAACGCCTCGGAAAAGTCTGTCTCCCTTACCACACCCTTCAAACCGGAACACAGCAGCGCAAAATAATATAAAATCTACGAGTATTTACACACGAAAATTCACAATTCTCTACCGCACCCTTAGTTAAGGTGAATAGTTATTCGCTGTAGTGTTAATATAACATATCCAAATTAGTAATTACAAGTTATAATGTAACACAAACCTATTTTCGGAGTGGAATTGCCATTTGCCTAATAGCTTTAGCGCAGACTATTAAATGTTCATGAGAGCGCATAACGCCGCGAGCGGCATGGTAGTAACGTGTTTATGTTATGCCATATTTTGCTGCCAGTTCACATATTATGCTAATATGGTAACCAAAAGCATATTAGAGTGTGGGATATTTCGGGAATTTCGGAAGTTTGCTTTTGTTTTGTAAGTGGTGTTAACAAAATTCCTATATATTTATTGGATTGAAAAAAGGATACCTAGGTATATTAGAAACGTAATGTTAAGAATAAGTTACGAAACAAAAACATTAATAAAACTTTAGTTTAAATAGCCTATATTATATAGGTATTATACACGAGATGAAATGTATGCAAAACTAACATTTAAAAACCGTTTAATCAACACCAGATCCTAATAATCTTTTCCTTTGTAATATTTTGAGAGATTTGCTTTGTATTATTTTTACATTATATTTTTAAGCCTCCTCTTTAAGAAAAATGGGAATATACCAAAAAATCATAGCCATAATAACTCAACTATTTCAGTATGATACATTATGTCCCCTCCATGGGGGTGGCGAGCACACCATAAAGAATCCTTTCGTGGAAAATGGATTTGTGAAAGTTTTCGCATGAAATAATATTTGAATTTGTAATTCTGACGTCGCTCGCTGGAGACGGATGTTTTGTGAAAAAAAAAACATTCGAGGTAAGTGGTAGCTGAAATGGAGTTCAAATAGAATTCTGAGAGGTTTCCTTTACGCTCTTTGTATGTGCTTTTTCTTTAATACGATTTCATAAATATACACAAGTGTGTTGACGTCGAAATTTTTAAAAGCGTAAAGCAAGCGACCAGTTTATGAGAATATTCTTTGGTACATATACGTTCTAAATTATTTATTTGTTCATTCAAGTATAAAAGTATAGGAGTTGGTGAAAACAAATTTTAACGTATAGGACTAAGTTGTACGAGTTCCAATTTTTTGATAACAACATAAGATGTGCACAACCCAAAACTAATAAATCAGGAAAGAACGCCAAATAAATCTAAGTCAAATCCAATAAAAAAGTCAGATATAACGCCGCACGGCTCTATACGAACATATGGAAATTAATGTTACCTTCTCTTACAATATCTTACAGACGTCAAAACAAATTGCACGGAAGATCCCTCGGGTCGACGACCTCGGCTCACCCTCGCTATAATGTAAGCACCCCGTGATAAAAGGTCAAAGCCATAAGCCACGTATGGAGAAAACCTTCCTGAATACAAAGGGATTGGTTTTAAAAACATTCTCTGTATTTAATTGGGATGGATTCTTATTTGATTAATTAATTTATTTTCCTTTTATCTTCGTCTTCGCCTATTTCACGGATGTTTTATTGACTTGGCCCTATTTTTATAATACAGAAGTAGCAAACAAGCATGTAATCCCCTTGATTTTCAGTGGCTACTGCCTCCCATGGGCATTTATAATCAATTCCACACAAGACTAGATTCCTTTCGCTAAGAAATTAGTTGAAACCTAATCGAGAACATATACACAATACTCATAACCAAAACAAGTCACAACAAAATTTCCTGCAAACTTAAATATACTCGAAAAGGCCGTGTCCATTACTTTTTATAATGTTTATAAACAGCCTTATCGCGAAACCTATTTCGAGGTTTTATGCAGAAATAATAAAAGTGTAACGTCTTCGCGATATTGTCAAACACGGAGCATACATTGTACGGGTTCAACTTTACGGCCACTTTAACGACACATATAATATGTTTTATTTATCTTTCCCGTATCAGTTTTCGTATTGTCATATTTTTGTTACGCATACCCTCACGGTGTACGGTTTGTAACTGTTTCCACTATTACACGTCATGCGTGTGGCACGTCATTCACTAATAATAAACGGGCAAGCCAAAATAAATACGTTATATTGTATCAATTTAATGTTCTACATAAAATTAGAAGCACCACAAATGATCTGTTAAGAATAACGTAATGTTAAAGATATCTACTACATTTTGAAGCTTATAATAATAAAATGTCTTTGTCATTTTAAACACAATGTACATTAATTAACTATACTTGAAAAGAAAAGTCGCGTAATTTTCACATGAAGGAACAATCCGAATTATTTTCATCAAATAAAGGTTAATATTCTGGCTTCTATTTTCATTCCGGCACATAGGTCCATCACTTTAATTCTGAGTCCCGATACTTTTGACATAAGTACAAGTAGGTAAAAAAGATACCAATATTTGTATGAGTACATGTTGAGTCGTTGTTTATTTTTATATTTTTAATGGCCTTGATAAAATGCAATGTTTCGCTCGGCTATTTTTGTACTAGCGTGATACACGACATTACTAACGTTAGATCCTTGCCAGTGGAGACAGGTCCTTTCCGTCCGATTCGATATGTTTCACGTCATCTCTATCGCTTTGCGTACGTAAAAGAAAGATGTACGATAAAAAATTTCTACTGGAATGTTCTGAAGAGAACTGGATTTGTTTTAAAGCTACGCAGTAACAAGTTTTTTGCAGAATAACCATTTTATTGCGATACCAGATCGACGTGATACGGAAATATAAATTACGGCTATCAGTTTTGTGGCGTATTTACTATGAAATGGATATAAAATCTGTTGTCTATTGGGAACAGAGATTGAAAAACAATAAAATATGTCTGATGGTTTCAATAAAATAACCAGTATTTGCGGGCTTTCAAGGATTTTATGGTTTTACATTTGGGTGACAATAACATTTTTACATTGGTTTCATAAAAAAGATTATAAAACTAGCCATAAGCTGTACATTTAAAGATTTGATGACAAATTGTAGTATTTTACTACTCTGTTGCAATACTTATCGCGCTGTCGGGTTGTGTTTTCGTATTATTATAATAAAGACTGTTCACCAAAAAGGTTTCTATTTCACTCACGTTCGATTTCTACGATGTGTGATATATTTAATATATTTAATATAAAAAGCCGCCATTTTTATTTATTTTATACCGAACAAAATAACGTTAAACTAACATTTTACTTCTTAAGCGTATTTACGTACATTAAATTAAGTAAACTCATTCGCTTAACTGCAAAACTAGACAAACATTTCAGTTGAAGCGCGTAAATAATACTTTGTTTATCATTTTCACACTTAACCCGCAAGTGCGCGGTGGCGCGAAGCCGACCAGTCAAGGGCGCAGCATTGTACGTCAGTCGAGGCTCGCGGCCCGTCCTCTGAGGCGCCGCGGTACGTCCGATCGTTATTTAGGGCCTCATTGTGCCATTGACCACTCAACTGCCGAGATTTGACCGTTGATAAGCTGGATTGTTACGACTGATGGAGGTAATGTGACACCCGCTTAAAGGTATGGATTTGAATAATGCGTGCGGGCGCTGGTTTGTGATGAAGCGGGGTGGAGATAAATTTTATTGTTGGATCTTTAAAATAAATTCTCTTTTTGCTTAACTCTTATGTTTTACTTGATACAGGTCGAAGAAAATTTTTTCGGTATACGCACAGTTGCAGCTTAGCGAGACAAACTTATAATTTTATATTACTTATTGTTGTAAAATGGCAAAATTTTAATAGTTTCTTAAATTTCATTGTAACACTGAAAAATACAATAAACCGAAACAATAGAACAAAGAACATTATTGTAATTTAAATAAAAATGAAATTTTTATATCGTCAATTTGAGTGAGGCTCAAATAATGTATTAACTTTAAACAAAGAGCATTACAGCAGAAAGTAATTATGAGAGCAACCAAAAGTAATTAACATTCTCATTCAACATCAATCATGGATGACCTTACTTCGAATCCTCTGTAGACAATAGCTACAAAACTATTTAAAAATACAATCGAAATACTATTTGTGAAGGAACATTTGACATTCAATTTACCAAAACTAAAAGGTCCAAAACATCTATTTAAAGTGCCCGTCGACGATGTTTAGTGTCAAATTAAGCAGCAAAACACATCATCACCACCGAATTGATTTTACGAACCCATTCATCAATCTCTTTGACTTATTGATTAATGATTACCCGTACTATTGACGAAGAGTAATTAAAAAAGCCATGCATGGACAAATAAAAAGGGCTAATAAACCGTACGCTATTACAATATGTATTGCCATGGAATGAAAAACGAGAATCGCGTGCACAAATTTGTCAGATTGTACACATTTTAACGGAGCGTACATTATACTCTCACACATAATACTTCTCGGTACGCGAGCGACCGGATTGAAATGACCCGCGTTAGCATTGAAGGGTTGTTGAAGTTGGAGCGATTGTTGGAGAAAATTGGGAAGGGAATGAGGTCTGGATAGACTGGGCGCGCGCGAGGCAGCCGAGTCAAATTATTTTATTATCAAATGTACAATCGCAACTCGTCCGCGCCATTTTGTCATGACAGGTTATTTATTTTGTTTCAATGCGATTTCTATGGAAGGTATGAGGTCTCGATTGAAAACCGGGAGTTAGGTAACTTATTGGGAAACATTAGTTTGATTGATACTCTGTATTAAAGAGACGAGAGAAGTAAGGTATGTTGTGTTTGCGTAAGAATATAAATGGATCCATTACCGTCAACCGCACAGTTACTGTGATAGTAAACTAAATATTTATCAAGACGAAGGAATTCAAGGAAATTGTCTTTGCATGATTAAATATTGACAGTGTCCATATGCCATGAAGTAAAGTGTAAATCCTTTTCTACTTAATTTTCATAACAAGACGAAAAGCAGCATAGCCATAATTTTCGATTTGCGCGAATCCATGATTTAAATCTGTGATCGGTTGACTGTGTTCCTAAGTCAGGAAAAACGGGAAATTGTAACTTAGTGCCTCAAGTAATTTTATTAGCTCATTCAATTAACTGCCGTTACAATTACTGCATTCCAGTGAGAATGAGATTATTACGAAACAATAGCAATAGATTTGATGTCGCGACCAGATTACAGAACGAATACTTGTCGCATAAATATTAGTAGACTAGAAAGTGACTGCAACCTTATAGCGTTTGGTTAAGTAGTTGAATTCTGCACAAATCTATAAATTATGCCCTTACAAATATATAAATAAAGTGGATGTCTTTGCCCGCGATTTCAAAACAACTTTTCCAAAGCTGATGTTTATTAGCATTATCGATACGTAACAGTTTTGCAATAATTTCTCTGTCGATTATTCAATCGAGCTAATTTTGGATAAAGATTGAATCTATTATGATGAAATATTCATTCAATGAGAAATAGACGTAGTCGATGATAAAGCAAAATATGTCGAAAATGAATGATAGTACTTAGGCCTACCATTGAAGACCCGTCTTCAAATCCAGTTACACGTAAAGACGTCTCTGATTTTTCTGCTTATATGCAAACTCGTTTACAATATAATAATAATAAACACACTATTACTTGAGGAACTAAAATATCCTGTACTAATTTTAATGACGCAGCGTCATTAAAATTAATGTAGGAAATACTGACCAACATATGACTAAGACGAAGAATACATAATGAATTCTCAATATACCTAACATTTTAGTAACCTTCAACTGACCGTGGGACAGCAAAGACCAATACTTTACTTTTAATGGCTCATATTTCATAAGTTTTGTGACAGAATCCTCGTAGGCGTAGGCTTAGTCAGAAAATATGCCTTTAAAACTTATAGGTATCTATCGTAAGTTTTCTAATGTAATAGCGTTTTTATTAGGTGCTTCGAAGAAGTAGGTTACTTTACTACTTTATGGTAAATGATATATTGTTTATAGATTCATAGATTTCAATAAATGTACGTACGTACTAAAAATTGATGTATCACTTGTTGTAACGCTGAAGGAAACCATAGTGAGGGAACCTTCACATATAGGTGTTCTCAAGTAAAAGTTGTCAATGGTGTGCGAAGAATTCTTCCAATATGCACTCGAGCAGCGTGGGGAATTTTGGCATACAATTATTTTTCTGAATTAGCTGCGGCATCCATTTATCAACTTTTAGATGGGCAGCAGTGGACATCCTAATTTGGTTTTATATTTTAATACATATTTAAATAAATAAAGGTAACCCAGATCGCTAGGTACCATATATTTTTTCCAGCAGGTGACAAGCCCAAAAATATTATTGGGTAAAATTGCATAATTGAAATTTATTTTGTGTCAAATAAGCCGAAGGGTGAAGCAGGTGATCGTGTCTTTCAAAGGAAACTCAAAATTGAATCCAAAAATGAACGTTATTAAGAACATTTCTGATTGCATTGTTTCAGTGGACGTTTTCCTGTTTTATGTGCCACATTTATGTCCCACTAATTGACATATCTGACATTACAACGCACCCTGGAACATTATTTATAAAAGGCAGTACAAAATATAACCTGAAACCGAAAAGAGCATAAAATATTGATGATTATGTTCTTTTAAAATTTATAAAATATCGCAGGTTGCGCGAAGTATTTCGAAGCGAAATTTATTGCAGTATAAAGTTTAGTATGAGTGATTTATATTCTCCTGGCTTTACCGCCTGTGTTACCGTGTTCTATTTAACACATGGGTTCAGAAATAAATTAGGAAAAGTGTGTCAAAATTTGGACGAGGACCCTTATACTTACAAATACAAAATAATGTTATTAAATTACCACCGTTACTTTATACTAACAAAGAAAAAAATATTATTAAATTAGCATTGGTAGATAGTGATATATTTAATTTTTTAAGGTTGGTAGAATTCTAAGTGGTTCCTGATAACGCATGACTCGTATGAGGAACACACCTCGGCCTTAGTATTTTTGTCTTTTGGTTTAAAAGGTGTGTTTAATTGCATGCAATTGGTAGAGACATTCCAATTTAATTCCTTAATAGCAATGCAAAACTCATGATATTCAATTAGAAATATCATCTGATAATGATTTCTGGTAAACATTATTTTTTGTGATCATTATAACAAAGATATTTAAAAGTTTGATCTTAAATTCAAACCTAAACACTAACAATACCCCACAAACCAATTCCTTAACAGTTCGACTATTTTAAGGAAAAATATTGCTCAATCTACACGCAACTGAACAAACGCCCACAAAACATTACGGTCTAGAATAAATGAGAATAGTTTCATAGAGCGACTGGAAGGCGCAGGAAGCAAAGCCGTTAACAAGAAAACGTCAGGCGACAACGCAACAGAAGACACCGCTCAGACACCCTGAGATATTAGACTTGCTCTGTCTTTGCGCTAATCCTGATGATATAAATAGCTAGAAGTGGCTTCCACGAATCATACGATGTTAAGTCATTTTTGTTTACGCGTGGATAAATTGTTTTAAATATTGCTGATAAACATGAATGAAGTCTGAGTGTGAGATATAGATCAATCAATTAAATCTACCTAAAACATGGAAAAATCCATATATATTTTACAATCATAAAAAATTAGGCTCATCAAATAGTAAAAGACGACCAATAAATCGTATAAATACATATTACTATTAATAATAAATAATCGTAGAATTAAATATTACTATTATTGAAGTTAAGATTTTTTATCATTATCATGGTAGAAAATTAAAATGTTTCTCAAAAGAATAGTTCGCACCTCGTTTGTTTCATTACTCTTCGTTCAAAAATTGTCTAAAATGGGAAAATTATATAAATGAAACCAAGGCTCTTCCAGGCAGACTTTATGTAAACCTCAACAACTTTTGAGTTAAGATTGTCTTCTACTCTTCTTGCAGGTTATTAATGTAGTTTTAAAATGTGCACTCTAAACGACTTTATCTGAGTTAAAACCGCGTTTTGAGTTTGTCTTTGTGTTCGTGACGGAACCATTTAACTCTACTTCATGAGGAATGGTGCTAAGATTAGAAGGAATAATGATTTTGTTCTGAATAAAAGTACGTAAATTTTCCGCTTCTATATTTTTGCTTTAAAGTACTTTAACCGGTAATAATGGGGTAAAGATAAGCAAATTGTCAGAGGAAGAGATAACTGAAGTTATGAATTTTCTTACAGTCAAAGTGTGCTAACTAAACTGTATCGAACAAAGCAATACGTTTAATAGCTTAAACTTAATTAAGTCGTGTTTTAGTTTTTTTAAACCTCACTACTGAATATAATTTTATTTTTAAAAATAAAGAAAACTAAATTTTTTTTCGTCTGTACGCAAAAGTGCTACGGAATATTTGACGGCTTGATATATTTTTTTATCTGCATCTACATATTCTGCTAAGAATATTACTACTTTATTCTGTATTTTCTTACACTTTTCACTATCAGAATGTAATTCAATGAAACAAGTATAGATTTATTCAAACATTTTTTTTCATACACCGCTCTATCATACTAATTTCCATCGAACAAGTAGCTTCCCTGATCATCCATTACGCTCTTGACATTTTCCACCCAACTTTTTTCCCTTAAGCGAAATTTATGTGCAAATATTTTGAAAGTCTATACATTAGTTAATGAATGCAGCTCTTGGCAGTGTGTACGCAACGTCTTCAGCGTCCCTATTCTGGTTTGATCCAGTGAAATAATTGCAGTCAAATTCTATTTCACTAAAAAGTCACAAGCGAAAGAAAAACTTTTATTATTATTATTCTTTTACTTTTTGCCTGGCCAATTCCAGAATTGCCTATTATATGACAATATGTCTAAATATCTTTGCCTATATGACTATATACTTGGGCATTGGCCTGTCAATGTTCATATAAAGGTTTGCCTTCGAGGATTTGTTTTATTTCATGAATCATATGCATGATGAACAATATTGCCACTTAATCTTAGAGCTACGTCTGTAACTTTAGTTTCCCTACGGATTTCATCGTTGCGGATTATGCGCGTGAAGAAACTTTAATAGTGACAAGTAGTAGACAAGTTTTTGAAAAGTAAGTAAGCGTATTCACTGAAAACTTGCATTGAATCTTTTATATCGATTATTATTTCGATGCTTAAGCATTGTATATTCGTATAAGTTTCATCGAATATTTTTATATTGACGATGAATGACATTTCAACAGTACATTAAGATTGAGAGTTATTAAAATTTCTAAATGTTATCCAATATGACAATTATCCCTAATATTCTAATAAACTCAACACTCTATATAAAAATACTTACTCCTCAAAAAATGTCTTATAAAAAGATATAAAAGGAATAGGTCTGCAGTTATAATGGATGACATTGAGTGCGTCGCCGACGCGCCCCTGCAATACCATTAAGCTTCGAGCTAGCGATAATTCGTTAAGAGTCGGTACTCTTAATTATATTTAGTTAAAGTAGGTACTATTATTTTATAATAGAATTCATTCGAGCCGTACGTCTGCAAAATCATTCACAAAGGATAAACGACATGCAAATCACTTTTTTTCATAAAATAGAAATATTTGCTACCATGAACCTGGCAGTGTGTGGTAATCAAATTCCACATACGAAGGTATCCAATTTGATTTTTTTCGGAGATGTTGGTATTATTCAAAATGTATTTAAATCTTCAATTATCAAGCAAGTCTGTACCCTTTACACCAGAACCCAGCAGCGCTAATACCAAATTCCAACCATAAAGAGTTTCTATAGTTTGAATACTTTGTCGGTCCGTGAAAAATATTTTAAAAATACACCTAAAATGTTAATGAAAAATACGCACAAACATCCCGAGTATGTCCGCGGGCGGTGCTAGTACGTTTACGACGTGTCTTGACGTTTAATAAGCGCAAACAGAACACCGGGAACCTGACAGGGGTAGGAAAGCACTAGACGCAGACGCACTGTAAATGTTTTCGAAATGAAAAAGAAACGCACAAAGGATACATTGATTTGTACGGGCTTGTGTGTATTTGTTGTCTGTCCACATGCATGGCGTGAGTCCTTTGGCCTTTTTGTGAATGTTAAAATATTTTTTAATTGTTTTCGCATGCCTCTTGCCTTGGCAATTTTAGGTAGTTTTAATGTAATTTCACTTGACTCTGCTTTTGAATTGATGTTTTTTAGGACGAGGAGAGAAACAAGTATATTCGCCACATTCATACACATATCATTATCTACACATATCTTATTTCAATTTGTTCATTAATGAATTTTATATGTCTGCGTATTAATTAATGAACTGTTTTCATAGATAAAGATTGACATATCTTATAATAAATCATATGTAAATAAAAAAATTACAAAAAATAGGCTGTGTACATATAGGTACATTCACCACGACCTAATAAGCACATTATTTTCTTTATGAAAAGTCAGCATTACAGTCGGTTAGAAGGAAAAATATGAGGCACAATACATCAGTAAGTAACCCCTCTCTATTAAGGCACGGCTTATTCGCTTAGGCTATTTTCATGTATGACTTCATTACTTACCACGAGATTTAATTATTTTATTTGTATATATTTATATGCTATTTATCAAATAAACAATTAAATTTCTATCAGGATTAATTTACTATAACAGAGTTATTTCTCATAAGAAAAATAAAAAAGAAATGAAGCAGAGTTACCTTTATTAAAAAAAAAGCTTTTTATGTATTCTATACTATCTTCTTATTTTCTGGATGATAAAAATGTTTTTTTTTAATTATTTTTTTGTTAGATTATTCCAATAAATTTTAGACATCCAGGCTACAATTATTTTTAATTTGTAAAGTGTAGAGAAAATAAATGGTAATTCGCACTGTCTCGTATAATTTATAACTGTTCAAACGCCGCATGTGAAATTGCCTTAGATCGAGGCTCGTTCGCTAAGCCAGGCTTATTTTTCAACGTCATTAACCACATCAGAATGAAAGGATAATGCATTCTTTGCAATAATGTGCGATAATGTATGGGAAAATAGGTGCAGTGGGGTTAACAATGGGTGGGGTAGTATACGCGTTTATTTGACTATATTATACTTTATTTTCACGCTGAAAATTATGAATGACAGCATCATGACGTTGAATTTTCATTGCTTTTTTTGGATAATGGTGCAGATTTTTATACACGTGAGATTTTTTTGTATGAGACGAAGTAATTTTATATATTTTCTTGAGATGCATATAGACAATACCACTAAAATGTCAATATGCGTATTGAATAAATAATAAAAAGTAATCTAAATTACTTAGATAATATATTAAATATTAAAAGTAAAGTGAAAAAGTGAAAGGCAAAAATCAGGTTACGTTAAAATCAATTTAATTTACAAACACTTAGTACTTGGTAAACTTGTCAGTTTCTGTTTAGTAAACCTGCCACTCTTAAAATAGCTAACAAACATTATTTTAACGTAAAGCTAAAAGTCTGTAGTAAAAAATGTAGTATAGACTTTTGGCTATCATGAAATAGAAGAACTTTTTTTTATCACTTTCGGTGGCTTTCGCGCTTAAGGTGGTAGAACCCTTTGTGGTCGAACTCCGGTGGCACCACCACCTCTACACATATTTTGCCTCATAACAATAGCAGCGTGAAACGCTGCTGTGTTCTGGTTTGAAGGGTGTGGTAAGGGAGACATACTTTTTCGAGGGGTTCCAGCTTAATTCTCAAAGGTAGCGGCGCATCTGTGACCGGCCTCAGATAGTAATATGGAATCCTATCTGGGGTTGATTATAGATGTCAATGGGTAGCAGTAGCTTCTTACTATCAGGTGGACTGCATGCTCGTCTGCTACTCCTATATTAAAAAAAAAGACCGAACCCGTAACTCCTGCGTGTCAGGTAAGGTGACCGCTGCGGCGTAGGGGTTCGCTATAAAAGCGAATTTATTCGTCCGTCCACCCTTGTTGCGTGTCGCTCACCTGATGTTTGACTACGCTGAAATATTCCAAGTTCGTGATAACACGCCGACGACATGCGATAACGGAGGATTTCGGAAAATCGCAAAGGTTTTAGGCATGTTACGTAGAAACTATGAGTAGGTAATATATATACATAATTTTGTATATCGGTACTCTTTAGTTCTGGTACAACTATGTAAGTTTTAGAGTCCATCACTTATTTATAATTATGAGTATGTACTATTCACATAAGTATTAAAGATGAACTCTTTAAGTAGGTATAATTTCCAAAGACTATCCTTAACTAATACATTTATTTGATTATTTAATCCTCAAAATAAAATCTAACACAAATTATTCACTACTTGACTGTTTTGAAATTAGCCGATCTTTATCGACTTTTCACGCAAAATAAGGCTTTTTCGTTAGCAATTGTACAAATATTTCAATACACAATAAAATATTGAATTACTCTGTATCTCCGACTCTATATTTTGGAAAGATACGTACACACGGAAATCAATTAAGCTACACACAGCAGAAGTGTAACCAAACAACTAGATTTTTCTTGAACAAAAATGCAGTTTGCTAGGGATGTTTGCAAACAGATTCGGAACGCTGCATTGTTGATATTTCCGTGCACGCGTCAACATTTTTGTATTTTAAGCCCACTTCCCCAGTGAAGCTCACGCTCTGTCTGATCGAATTTAGTTCGTGAAACGTGAAACAACACGCCACTAGCTGGCCTAGCACGGCAACCCAGTTAGCGAAGCCTTGTCGATTCGATACAATTTTAAAAGTAATGTTAAAGTAATTGTGCATGTTGTTGTTACGCAGTTCGTTTGTTTTTATTAGATTACTCTCAAGTGTAGCTTAACATTGAATGTTATTATGGCAAATGCAATAAGCTCGTTTGATTTTGTCCCTCATGATAATGTTTAGTTGGAGACGAAATAAAAATAATATTTTTAAAATCATATCTCCAATCTAACATTGCCTATGTCGTGAACGTTACAGTTCTGCCAGACGACACAGATGATGTTTATACCCAACACTGGCGGCGTTACGCGGATTATCGGTATAAATAATTTTTATACAATGAAAATTTAATATGAGACGATGAGATGTAGATAAATCATTTAGCTATCAATTAGTTTAGTCATGCACAATACACAGTGCACTTTACGATTTACTAAAAAGTTTATTTACATCAGCTACTAATATAAAAAAAGCACGGCGATGCGATATGATTGCCATAACACAGCACACACGATTTTCTTAAATGTTTATTTAAATCAGACTTATATAAAAAGACGATGCGATACAATTGCACGAATATAATTATGCACATGCATGGCTTACAGTTTTCGGACAAAAGCCGACTTATCACGCGACTTGCTTTATTCACTTACCGATTGTTTGTTTTTCATTTGAATTTATTTCGAAATCGCGGTGTGAGATCGTATGCTCGGATAAGTATTTAAGTAATTTTAAAACTGATCACGATAATCGGACGATACCTTGTTATTTAACGCACAAGGCCACGTATGATCTCTGCAGATTGCATTCACTGATAAACTCATCTTGTATCTCATTCTTGTTTTATTTTTAAAATTTTGCATATAAGTAAAACATGGAAGTTTAAACATTAAATGTTTGTAATATTCAGAATTTTCATGGAGTTGATGAGCTACTTATGTATGCAGCTATTTTCTCTTAACGGAAATAATTGACGCTATGTATTAATTTTATGAATATAGTAAGACTTGCGGCATTCCATTTTAGTTCAAAAGGATAACAATTAATTGGAGTTGAAGGATGTCTATAGTGGACGGTTGATTCTATGCGCTACCTCTAAAAATGTTTTTTTAGAATAATATTATATTTATTTCTATATACCATTGACTTATTATATATCTCAAAAAGCCATCTGGTTCAATACACTTCCACGTAATACTTAACATTTTACTACTATTTCTGTTTCCTGTTCTGTTTCCTTGAAATTTCACAAGAACATTAATTAATAGGTACTTAATTATTTCAAAGTAAAATAATGAGTTCTCTGAATAAGGTTCTGCGTTGATCGGAATGATTTGCGGTTTCCGTTGTTTATTCTGAATGTTAAGAGGCACTTGAAATTCTCATTATACTGAACCCCATGTGTAATTATTTAATTGGGTTTTTTAACTATATGTAGAAAAATATTCGTTTGTATGTATGTACCATGCGTGATAAATATACATTCGACTGCAAATAAACTTTATTGTTGTTGTTGTTGTTCACAATTTCTCCGTTAGTTCAACCATTTTACAATAGATGGCGCGTGTGTTGTAACGCGCAACCAAAAAAAATATGTGATAATTGTTCGAAGAAGAAAAGCATAACTTAAAAGAAACAATTATTGTCTTACTGAAATACTTCTAATTCCCTCTTTATTATTTTATTGGAATTCCTTTTTATTATTCCACTAAATTAAAATTGTTATTATGTTCATTCTATATTCAAACGTATTATATTTCCAAATCACCCGTTATTTTCTTTTTAATATTTGGAAGTACTAAATTACATTTTTATAATGTTTCCATACTTCCGTACGAATTCGAATTCCCTAAATGTATTTTCACATACCATTAATTCTACACTACGGGCGCGAGTTTAGGACAGTCATAACATAATAGTGTTATAGCGACATAAAGCCGTATAGTTATGGTTTTCCACTTACGAGTCTCTATAAATAAATTATTATATCATCGATAGTTCCGCTATTTTTGTTTTAAGTGTTCCTTCTAACGTGAACTAGTTCTTTTAGTGGTATGTGGTTGTATGTGTTTGCCGGATGACTTGCGGACATGGCGACCATCATAGTTCTCAGTTTTATGATGGGCTTCACGTAGAACTGGTGTTCTTTAATCAAATCAAATATTTTTTTTATTCAAAATAGGTTCTCTACAGAACACTTTTGGAATGTCAGTAAAACTACCACTTCACAAGGTGTTTCGTTATGGAGAAGATGCGGCGGAAGAAACCCCATTACTTGAAGGTGGTAGAACCCTTTGCTTTTCAGTTCCGAAGACACCACCGTCACACGTTTTTCTGCCTTATTACAGCAATATTAAGTATTTCTGTGTATCACTTTCAAGGGTTTGGTAAGAGAAACATGCTTATTCGAGTATTCCAACTTAGTTCTTAGACGTTGCTACGTCTTGGTAGCTACCCATCTGTGGCCAACCTTATGTAAGACAATATATACAAACAAAACTTATCAGGGTTTGATTACACTGATTACACACGTTTATGGGCAGCAGTAACCACTTTTAATCGAGTAGACTGCATGCTCCATTGCTACTTTCTTCATCTTATTTAAAACAAGTGGGTTAGTGGTAAAGATAATGAAAATCGGACACCGGGTTCGTTAAGAGGATTGTTTGAATCTAGGACAGTTGATAACATTGTTGGCTGGATTCCTTGGTATAATTCGGGGATTTGTTTATACGAACTTGAGATTGCGGTTTAATGACTTGCGCACAGACCAATAATAAATACTTATTTGTTAGACACATCAGTATCTGTAAAATTAATAATATTGTATTAATGTATGATGGAAGACCCGCGTGGCAGAACAGTCACCATAACGGTCTCGACCCGCAAAGGGTTCTGGGTTCGTTCCTAGACCAGACACACATCTGAATGATGAATTTGGATATCTGTTCTGGGTCTGGATGTTTGTTTATTAGAATTTGTTAATAATTCACAGTTGTAAAACCAGTGCTACATGACAAAACCTAGTGTAGCTACGAACCATCACCTCCACAAAACAAGTATGTTGGCAGTTTTCAGCAGTTTAAAAACCATAAACTTTACAAGTTATTATATACACATATCAACGCTGTCACATTATAACAGATATAATTAATATAACAGTTTGTAAACAAACTATCATAACACCTTTAATCGTTACAACAGAGATAAAAATAATAAGTCACGGGATACATAAAATTTTATTTAAAAAAATTAAGAAACGTGGGCGATAGATCTATGTGAAATGCAATCAAAATTTAATATATTCAAGATTTAATTTGATAAAATTATATTAATCAGTAACGTTAATGTCATATTTTCTGTTACCTACTGTGACAGTGTTAATTAATAACGTTCTTGAGTATATCATTAAAGATATGTCCAACCAAACCATTAAGAAGAGGAATTAATTGGAAATGATAATACGTAGGTGTTCAGTTTTAAATCTCTTAATGGTCTGATACTAATCGATAGATTAAATGATGAATTTCACTTTCACTAATTAATAGTAAACTACAATGGGTTACTAAAGCCAAATCACGCACTGCTAACAAGAAGGTACAGTATTATTTATTATTATTGGTCAGGTACAGTATTTCAAAATGATTAATTTTGAAAGGGTTGCGACATAAACTCTACTTAACCAAATATTTTTTGAGAATTCTATGTTTGATACATTTTAGCGTTCCACCAATTTCAGTTACCCCCAGGACTGTATACTAAGAGTGTACGAAATATTTTAGCGTATTTTTATTCATATAAATATTTACGTAATAATTTATACAAGTGTGATTTTCTTCGTATGTGTGAGTATATGTTAAATTGTAGCAGAAGTTACGTGTGTACTATGCTACAGAAATAGGTGTAACAGTTGTAGTTCCGAAACCTAATGCATTCGCTAGCATGCTACGGTATAAATAGCAACACATCACTTACACCAATTAGACAGACGAAATCAACTGCAGTATTTTAATCGCGCTAAACACTTGTAAATTAGTCCATACTTTCAGTTTTATTTGTTGAATCGATCACTGTCTCACTAACGACCAATCGATCAGGCCCGTTACGGTTAAGTGCGAGACATGTCTAATGATTTCTAATTATTACACAGATATCATTGCAATTTGTCTATTGTCTTGCTTAGTAAATTGCAGCTATGGTTTTTGATCTCAGATTATATTAAACTTTAAAATTATATTCACAAGTGAGAATATTACAAGTAAAATTAGTGGACTGAATATTTAAAAAAAAAAATACTCTTTTACTAACCTTCACTCAATAAATGAGTTCATTATTTATGGTAGGACACAATGGTGTGTTATTGTTAGTATGGTACTTTTAACATTTTATATCAATAACTATGTTAGTAGTTAAACATACACAAAACGTATATCTCATCATGATTGTGTTTGAGCATCTGAAGATCAAACCAAGTAATTATATTATATGTATTATCTTCTTACATTATGCATAAAAAATAATCGTCTTTTCAACATTGTCTTCAACCAATCTGGCATACTAAGTGCGCGGCCACGGCTGTTCCGGGCTCGACAAAAGCGTAGGAATTAATGACGCTAATAAAATAAATGTGCGACATACGTTTACACGTCCCTCTGTTTATGTCTCATTTAAGACGACATATACTTTTACAACGGCGTCGTAAAACGTCCCATGTGGTGCGCCTTACTTACTTGTCTGACCAAGATCGGATTAACGGTTAGAATTTTCGCTGAAATGGCACGGTTAAGAGACTTCATCAGTTGGGCCAACTTATTAGGCAAAATATCGTCCATTCGTTCATTCATCCATCAGCCTTTCACTCAAGTGGTATGTTTAAAACCTTTATCACCACCGCAACTCTCCTTAATATCATCATTAGCCATGATGTCATCAACCATCAGCTCTTATAAACCGACTGGGTAGATGTAGTCACCACAATCAATTGTAGTCACCACATTTGACTGTTCCTGATTGTGAACGCAGCAAATGAGTATGACAGGAAGGCGATGATACCTATTCCTTATAATTCCTATTAGTCCCCATCTTTTAGTTGCCTCTAACAACATCCCAGATTAAATAAGGTACTATTGATAGTTTAAACCTAAACGAATTGAGCTAAGAATCAAACTTTAAATGCTCCAATTGGCAGAGAAACAAGTTACATAAAAACATGATCGTCGCTATTTAACCGCTATTACTCGACATCAGTGGAACTAATCCCTTATGAGCTAACGTCTCAAGAAGCAATTCATACGTTACTTTCTAATGACCAGTGACGAAGGCAGAAGTGATGTTATAAATTACACTGTTACTAATTCTGCTTCATCTAAATGTTTGATATTTGAAGTGCTTTATGCTTATGATCCTTATTTTATTACATCATTGATATTATCATACCTTCGCGCCGTAAAGTTAGTTGAGATGAAAAACTTTTAGGTAATTAAGATTTATTTTTAATGGGATTGATGAGAATTCTCTTATCTGTTTGAGAATCAATACGACCTGTCTTATAAATGGATTCTATAATAATATTGACTTTGAACCCTTTAGTGGGAAATATTGTACGAAGATTTTTTTCCATCTAAAATTATGATTCTCACTAACGTTAAGATTTTATTTCTCACTTTCTAAATAACAAAAGAACATACTGCGCTAAACGAAGGAAAATCGAATCGTTTCCCGTTGATTTATATTGAACAATTAGCGAGATTTAAGAGAATCACGTTGCCGTTAACGGGCGAAATCATCCATTACCAGCATCGTAAATATATCGTCGGACCATCGACGTCGTAGCTACGTCTAATGTCGCAACAGTAAGAGCAAAATGATGCCCCTACTATGTATTTATGTTCCACTTTATTTTTTATTCGACTTCTGTGGAGTGCATTATGCATTGCTTATCGAACCAGGGTTAAATTTGTGCGGCTTTTTACATTAAAGCGTGCTTTACAATATTTCGAGATATACCAATAAAATAACAAAAAAATATGTTTGAGTTTTACTATAAACATAAGCAGTATTCATCATACTATTGGGTTTGATATAATGTTACTATCTTGTCCATACTTAAAATTTATTTGAATAGGTTTTTTTTTGTTGGTATATTATCGGAAAGAAGTCGAATTTTATTCATGATAACGTATTGTTCGACGTATTATCGAGAACGGATGGTTATGTTTTTAGAACCCCAACGTCTGTTATTGTGATGAGCTGAAAGGGAGAGTGAGAACGAAATCTTTAACTGTTATTGACATCATTTCTATTACGATTCCGCCGTAAATATTCCTAATGTATGCTGTCACGGGCAGCGGTCTGACTTTCACAATCATTGTCGGTTTCGTGAAAACTGTGACTAAGATTCCGGATATGAAGAGCATTAAGTAAATGTTTCGAGTGATAATCTTAAGATAAATTATAACACGCTTGTTACAAATTTGGTTTAAGTTTGTCAGGTAGAGGTCTAAATGTATGTATTGAAGTTTAATTGAATATTTGATTATAAAGTGAATTTGATCTGAATTTCTGATTGGTATATTGAATACCAAATGTGGGTGTTTGTGTTTTAAATCAACATATTGAGTGCCTTATTTTTGAAGGAAAGCGTAAAAAACACTTCAAGTAACATGTAAGATTTTGTTAAATGAATGGGTAATAGAGGTTTTAAGAGATACATGCCATTCACATCGAATACACGTAAATTTGGATTTTGATTTAAAAAATTATATATTTTTTAAATCAAAATCCAAATTTAATCCAGATTGTTATTCTAGATTCCAGATTATTCAATTCCAGATGATTCTTGTGATATAACTACAAGGTTAATAGTTTACCAAACTGAATGAATAATAACTGAATAATAACTGAATGAATAATAATTCAGAATATTTATCAATATTTCTTGAGTAGTGGCTCCCAAAATAAACAAAAAAACAGAAGAACAATAAAGTAAACCAAACGATCGTGTTGCCATAGGCGAGCAGGGCATTAGAAACGTTGCTTGAATTATGCAATGGTCCATTACGATAGGAGACCGAGAGGAAACAATGAACTATATACACTTTGAGAACCATATCGTGCGAAACCCTCTGTTAGTTTATCGAGAGATCTAATCGAGTGGGTGTTTGTGGTATTGGTATTGAATGATTATATATTTCATAAAAAACAATATGTTTTTATAAGATATTTATTTAGGAGATATACCGACAAAGTTGTCTACACTAATTGACACTAATAAATCTTGTCTAGTAGATATACCTTTGCAATCTTAGGAAGTGTCACCTCATTTAACGGTACTAACTAAAATTCACGAAAAGAATACAGTTACAATACGTGAGGAAATAGGAAATAAGGTTAAAATTTATGCCGTCCTGGAACTCAAAATGAAATATGTAAAAGGTATAGCTTAAATCAATTTCGGTATAATAAGTAATATTTTACTATCAGTGGGTTTGTTTGTTTTTATTTTTTTGTTATTTGTTAAGCTTTATGTGTGTCATTGTTATTGATAAGCTGTCATTCTAAATAAAAACTGTGACTGCTCATTATAAATTCGAATTAAGTATGTTTCAGTTCACATTTGGGTAAAGAATCATGATAATTGGATTAAAAGAATCCATTCCATTTTTAGGAATGCGCTAGCTTCATATAGACTATTCTGCTCAAACAGCTTCAAAACACTATTCCGAGCTTTTGTTTATTAACACTTATGGTACGAAACTCCCTTTACACACTTGCATCACATTCTCAAGGACCGATAAAGGAGTAACAGAAGTTCTCATTAAAACGTTGCATTATGTAGTGTGTAGTGACAAACTTCCACAAACAAACACTCGTAATGACATGCTATTAACACTTATAGATGTTTGCGGAGGGGGATGTGTTGTGTATGACAAACTGAATTATTTATTTGACACATTGCTATAGCGAAAAGCAAGCATGTTAAAATGTTATTTAATATATTTCCCTGAAAATAATATAAAGGAGACGAACATACAGAGTAACTGTGAAGATGAATGTAAGATGAAATTACAATTTGCTCTTGTAAACAATATTAATATTTATTTTGTACTTTTAGAAGCAATTGGTCGAAAATACACAGGTATTTCATTTATAAACGTAATTTTTTAATCATTGATGCAAATAAAATAAAACAACATGCAACATGTCGCAATGAATTAAAAATTAATTGAAAGAAACGCCAATCTTATTTTTGTAATGATAATATCATATTGGAAACAAAAAATATTGTGAGCTTTATTGAAATTGATATAATTTATTGATTGATGTATGTAATTTTATCAAAGAATCGTTTAAAATATAATTATATGAAGATAATTCGAAATAAAGTCATTTGCATAACCTTGCACCCGTGTGTATCTTATCATTCACATACTCCGAATTCACCTTTAACCTTGTGGTGTTCCTCTTAAGATCATTTTTCGTATGATTTAGAGACGAGAATACAATGGCAAATAATTTAAACAAAACCAAACATACATTTAGTAGAGTACACACGTGTTATACCCATTACTGAGATAATTCCTTTGGTAAATATGGTACGGGAATTATATGGTCAGGGTAACAGTGAAATTGAATAATTATAGAGATATACGGTAGTGAAAGAATTATTATTAGGTGGGTTAGTGTTGTATAAGTGTACCTCTAGAGATATGAAGTTGGTAGAACTCTTTGTGGTTCGATTTCGGAAGCGTCATCGTCACTGATATTTGCCCCATTACAGCAGTGTTAAGCGCTTCTGTGTTTCGGTTTGAAGGGTGTGGTAAGGGAGACATACGTCTGTGCCGTTCCAACTTAGTCCTCCAGGGTAGCAACACAGCTGTTGTCAACTCCGGTTAATTGATACATCCAGGAGATTTGGATTAAATTTGAATATTTATCTCCACTAATGCCTTAAGCTGAATGTCTTTATTACTTTATGTTCCTGGATTACGTTCCAAACTCAAGTTTGCAAGGCAAATGTCTTGTAAGCAGCGATTACTGGATTGTTTGGCCCATTCACGAATCCTAACGTAGCGTAAAATATATTCATCCAAAAACATTTCATCCGAGCGCACGGCGTCCGCTAGAATACGTTTAAGAATACCGTTGTCTTTAAATTTGAATAATGTATTCGTTCCAATGCGATCATATTTCAGCGATCCATTAGATAGTCCCCTCCTTCCAGCCATCCTTGTTTTCCGGGCGTCAAAGTCGTTATTAATTTGTCACTTTTAATTTTGTTACTCAGTTTGTTTTGTTAATGTTTTTTGTCATAAAGATGAAAATTTTCATAGATGGTAGATAGCATTTGGCTATGGTCTGATTTGAAAGTCTTCAAAACAGATTATACATGGTACATGAGTAACATGAGACTGTTAGATCGGCATATTAGATGCCTTAAATATAAGGCGAACATCTTAATCTTCAGGAATGGCAACGCACCTGTGATCGGCTTCAGGGAGAACCTCTTTTCCATATGAAGTTTGTTACAATATATGAACTGTAGTGACCACTTACCATCAGTCGGACTGACTGCTGGTTTGGTTATTTAAAATTATCAAAGTCCTATTCTTCAGGTTCAGCAATACATGTAACTATTCTACATGAAATTGGTCACAAATATCTACAAATATTACATACCGTCTTCAAATTCGCCGTAAAATGCAGATCATATGAAACTTGCCGAGATGGAGATGAAAATTGAAATATTCATCTTTCGGTGTGTGATGGTTGGCGAGCAACCCTTCTAAGATGACTGGTAAGAAGTTTTCCTCGCACCATTTACCATGAAAAGGGTTCGCATTAATTGTGATGTCACTTGTGAAATGGCTCGTCGAGTTCTGTTTAAATTGCCGTTGTTATCGTGTTTCCTTTAAGAATTCAAGCTAATGTCTACGTAGCATAATAATAACACATCACTTGCTAACACATAGCCCCGGACAAGAAATCTATAGACAATTGTACACAAGATGGAGGTGAAACTCGTACTGGTTCGACTCGAAAAGAATTAGCGTCCCGTTTTTTTTTCTAATAATATTGACGTAGCAAACGAAGTGCAGTTACCCTGATGGCAAGTGGCTACTGCCGCCTACGGTGTAATCCTTAGATAAGATAATAGTTCAGAACTTAACGATGGCCACGGGTGTAATGA
Source organism: Epargyreus clarus clarus (assembly GCA_014595695.2). Taxonomy (NCBI): domain Eukaryota; kingdom Metazoa; phylum Arthropoda; class Insecta; order Lepidoptera; family Hesperiidae; genus Epargyreus; species Epargyreus clarus. The sequence continues at coordinate 473,772 of JACTTY020000021.1, forward strand.
AGAGTATCTTTTGAACTAAAATAAAGCAATTTCCATAAGTATTTCTGCAGGAGTCTGGTTTGAAGGGTGTGGGTGAAGCATTGCAACTTACTCTAATCCTATTTGGAGGTCATAATAGATGCGCCATGTGCGACTGATAGACTTATTCTGATGCGTGGGTGACATTATCAAGACAAACACAAAAATACCCATACTCAATTCAATCAGGCATGGATTTGAACCCAAACCCTCTATCAAACCTTAATATTATAAAATGTATTTTTTATACAAAGTAGCATTTACATAAATTACAATATGAAATATTAATAAAGATGTTATCTCTCAAACAAAGAATACTTATTTCGTTGAATGAACTTCTTGAAGTCTCAATTAAGAATGTCCTCATTTCGAAATAGTTCGAAATGTCACATTAGGTGATATGAATGAGGCCTTTGCACCAGTTGGTAGTAACATTTTGGCGGAGGCATCAGAATTTCCTTGCCAAATATTCTAGGTCGTGGCTAAGCTAAGTAACTCGCATAGTTACGACATACGTACATTGTTAGGTAAGTTAAGTTCATAATAAGGGATCAGTGCAAACAAGATGATTTGTCTAATTTTTGACCGTAAGGAAAAACATCACTAAAATATTAAGATAAAAGTCTTCACCTGATACTGAATTTTCTTCAAATTCAAAAAGCAAAATACTCTTATACCGCTTGCTTACTCATACGCATAAATACTCTTATACCGCTTGCTTATACCGAATGCTTACTACCGCTCAATTCAAAGCCAAATAAGGTCTTAATGTTGTTACTCCTAAGGACTAAGATATAAAGCTTCTAAAATGAATTCCTTATATACCACATGCTGCAAAACAGAATGCAGCAACACTACGCTGCTATTACGAGGCTGTATAAAGTAGCAGTAGGTAATTCGATTTGCGATTTGATTTGTAGTAGGCTAGTTACATTTTCATAGTACATCTATTTTATATAATATTTCACTTTTTTTTTTTTTTTTTTTTTTGGTTACGAGGGGGAAACCTTCAAAAGGTACCCTATGCCGTGGGTGCGGCACGGGGTTATGTGGGATTCTTACCGCACTAAAACCCCCCCGGTGGCCGTCCTCGGCGCTGCGTAGAGAACTCCGGGATCTCCAAAGGAACGCAACCGGAGTCCTCTTAGCGCGTTGCCCCATCGGGCTCTGCTCAGGTGAGCTTGACGCTCGCCACACCGTCTGGTGGGCACGACGGTATGCGACCACACATACCGCCGTCCTTCCCGGGGTCACTAGCCGGGCAGTTCGAGCTCCCACTCTTGCCGCCCGCAACCCCGGAAGCCCCTTTTAGTCGCCTCTTACGACAGGCAGGGGATACCGTAGCCCTATTCTGGTATAATATTTCACTTACGATACCTTATATGGCGTAGTATACAAAAGTAAAGTTCTCCATTTTGGATGCTACTTAATAAAAATAAAATTTAACTTTTATAACTAACTTCTAACCCTTAAACCATAAATGTTTACAGTTCCAAACTCAAAATCGAAAAACTATGCGCGATAATCACGAAACCAGAGCCACTAGAGAAGTTCGTATTTAATTAAGTCTTTTGTTTGCGATTTACAAACACGAAACTCCACAGTCTACTCCATTGCATTACGCTAGACAAACTCTCTAGAGCCGCATGTTACATTTTGAACAGAACGCTTCCGAGATTTGGGTTAAATAGGACATCGTATGCCTCACCCTCATGTTAAACAAATGCTGGTGTCCTGAGATTACCGCAAATTACTGTCCATATGAACCTCAGATGACAAACAGTGTAACAGCGGAGATATTCTAATTGGTTACCACTGGGTGGGTTTGCATAAGCCGGGTACCGCGCTTTATTTTTGCACGTACTCAATTTCCCGCCTCACTGGGTGTCTCGGAGAATAGATATTAATTTACATGAATAAATAAAATTTGCATTAAGAGCGTCCGAGGCAGACGCGAGCAAAGAAAACTGCGCCCTAAGTGCGATGTGCCACGTTTTCGGTGTTAAGTTATTAAGCGTACGTCGGCGTTATATAGAAATGTGAAACGTGTGTGTTATGTTAGAAAATAAAGTAGGGTTTTATATTGTAAAGTTTTAGCGTTCCGTAGCTAAAGCGGAAAACGGGAGTGCTAGTGGTGAACCTCTGCCGTTTTTCGGGCTTTCGTTTGCCGTTTACAACGTACTAATAAAAATTTCCTGTAAATTTCCTGTAATAATATTTCGTGGAATAAATAATTCATTAGCAGTACATTATTAAGTAGCAACAGTTTGCTTAGCCAAAATTACGTTAAAATTACGAACCGCTGTAACGTTAGCAAATTTGGCTCACTCTAGCAGTTATTTTACCAGCTTCCCTATCCGTTATTCCCACAAGGCATGCACCATAATCAAGCTACTTAATTATTATAATTATTACTTAACTGTACTGTAATTGTCTACTTAAAAAAACGACTTTATATAGTTTATTTTTTGTTTAAATTTCCTCAGTACAAATTATAAATTTTGTTATATTTTTACTATTTAAAATCTAAAAGAATACTTAGCAACATAGCAACGATTTAGTTATTAAATACGAAATAGTTTGTCGCTTTTTAATATGGAAGTAAGATAAATTGTCTTACGTCTTCAAAGAATTTATTTGTTACGGTTACATTATACAAAAAAAGTTTGGAAAATCCAAAAGTGCACGACTCATAATGCTCATTTAATTATGAAATATAAAAAAAAAAAACTTAAGTCGTTCAAAATTAATTGCCGAAAAAACAGCTGTAGTAGGAAGAAGGTACTGCACAAGCGCCCCTGGTGGAATAAATGTACATAATATCTATAGATATACAGTCTTGTAGTTTTCGTTTTTTATTAATTGCAATTAAACGACACTGAATTAATTAATCATTCGCATTCAGTGACCTACAATCGTCGATTAGAATTTTTTAAAAAAAATTTTAACTGAAATGATGGATTTTTTCACAAGTTACAGTGTTTTCAGGTTTCACACATGACGGACAGGAAATTTTTTTGACCTATTTTGGTGTTTTTTTCCAATTCTATTGCAGTAAATCAATTTTTAAAAAGTATGGAATTAATCTCCATTAAATTATCTCGACAATAGTATGCAAAATATCTTGATTCCGTGAACTATCAAGGCTATAATAATAAAAATAGCCGCCAAAATGAAGCGAAAAAAAATTTTCGATCGTAAAGCACTCTCTGATGCTTCGCATCATGAGTCGTGCAATTATTGTCTTACTGAAATAATTTTAATTCCCTCTTTATTATTTTATTGGAATTCCTTTTTATTATTCCACTAAATTCAAATTGTTATTATGCTCATTCTATATTCAAAATGTATTCTATTTCCAATTCACCCGTTATTTTCTTTTTCATATATTAAAGTACTAAATTACATTTTTATAATGTTTCCATACTTCCGTACGAATTCGAATTCCCAAAATGTATTTTCACATACCATTAATTCTACACTACGGGAGCGAGTTTAGGACAGTCATAACATAATAGTGTTATAGCGACATAAAGCCGTATAGTTATGGTTTTCCACTTACGAGTCTCTATAAATAAATTATTATATCATCGATAGTTCCGCTATTTTTGTTTTAAGTGTTATTTCTAACGTGAACTAGTTCTTTTAGTGGTATGTGGTTGTATTTGTTTGCCGGATGACTTGCGGACATGGCGATCATCATAGTTCTCAGTTTCATGATGGGCTTCACGTAGAACTGGTGTTCTTTAATCAAATCAAATATTTTTTTTATTCAAAATAGGTTCTTTACAGAACACTTTTGGAATGTCAGTACAACTACCACTTCACAAGGTGTTTCGTTATGGAGAAGATGCGGCGGAAGAAACCCCATTACTTGAAGGTGGTAGAACCCTTTGCTTTTCAGTTCCGAAGACACCACCGTCACACGTTTTTCTGCCTTATTACAGCAATGTTAAGCATTTCTGTGTTTCGCTTTCAAGGGTGTGGTAAGAGAAACATGCTTATTCGAGTGTTCCAACTTAGTTTTTAGACGTTGCTACGTCTTGGTAGCTACCCATCTGTGGCCAACCTTATGTAAGACAATATATACAAACAAAACTTATCAGGGTTTGATCACACTGATTTCACACGTTTATGGGCAGCAGTAACCACTTTTAATCGAGTAAACTGCATGCTCCATTGCTACTTTCTTCATCTTATTTAAAACAAGTGGGTTAGTGGTAAAGATAATGAAATTCGGACACCGGGTTCGTTAAGAGGATTGTTTGAATCTAGGACAGCTGATAACATTGTTGGCTGGATTCCTTGGTATAATTCGGCGATTTGCTTATACGAACTTCAGATTTCGGTTTAATGACTTGCTCACATACCAATAATAAATACTTATTTGTTAGACACATCAGTATCTGTAAAATTAACAATATTGTATTAATGTATGATGGAAGACCCGCGTGGCAGAACAGTCACCATACCGGTCTCGACCTGCAAAGGGTTCTGGGTTCGTTCCCAGGCCAGACACACATCTAAATGATGAATTTGGATATCCTTTGGGTCTGGATGTTTGTTTATTAGAATTTGTTAATAATTCACAGTTGTAAAACCAGTGCTACATGACAAAACCTAGTGTAGCTACGAACCATCACCTCCACAAAACAAGTATGTTGGCGGTTTTCAGCAGTTTAAAAACCATAAACTTTACAAGTTATTATATACACAAATCAACGCTGTCACATTATAACAGATATAATTAATATAACAGTTTGTAAACAAACTATCATAGCACCTTTAATCGTTACAACAGAGATAAAAATAAAAGTCACGGGATACATAAAATTTTATTTAAAAAAATTAAAAAACGTGGGCGATAGATCTATTTGAAATGCAATCAAAATTAATATATTCAAGATTTAATTTGATAAAATTATATTAATCTGTAACGTTAATGTCATATTTTCTGTTACTGTGACAGTGTTAATTAATAACGTTCTTGAGTATATCATTAAAGATATGTCCAACCAAACCATTAAGAAGAGGAATTAATTGGAAATGATAATACGTAGGTGTTCAGTTTTAAATCTCTTAACGGACTGATACTAATCGATAGATTAAATGATGAATTTAACTTTCACTAATTAATAGTAAACTATAATGGGTTACTAAAGCCAAATCACGCAATCCTAACAAGAAGGTACAGTATTATTTATTGGTTATTTCGAAATGATTAATTTTGAAAGGGTTGTGACATAAACTCTACTTAACAAAATATTTTTTTGTGCGTTCGATTTTGGAGACGTATAAAAAGCACGGAGTCCGTCGCTAAATTTGAGCCTTCTACCAATTTCAAAGCCCGCGATACTGTATACTACGAGTATACGAAATATTCCAGCGTATTTTATTCATATAAATATTTACGTAATAATTTATACAAGTGTGATTTTCTTCGTACGTGTGAGTATATGTAACAGAAGGTATGTACGTACTATGTAACAGAAATAGGTGTAACAGTTGTAGTTCCGAAACCTAATGCATTCACTAGCATGCTACGGTATAAATAGCAACACATCACTAACACCAATTAGACAGACGAAAACAACTGCAGTATTTTAATCGCGCTAAACACTTGTAAATTAGTCCATACTTTCAGTTTTATTTGTTGAATCGATCACTGTCTCACTAACGACCAATCGATCAGGCCCGTTACGGTTAAGTGCGAGACATGTCTAATGATTTCTAATTATTACACAGATATCATTGCAATTTGTCTATTGTCTTGCTTAGAAAATTGCAGCTATGGTTTTTGATCTCAGATTATATTAAACTTTAAAATTATATTCACAAGTGAGAATATTACAAGTAAAATTAGTGGACTCAATATTTAAAAAAAAATACTCTTTTACTAACCTTCACTCAATAAATGAGTTCATTATTTATGGTAGGACACAATGGTTCGTTATGGTTGGTATTGTACTTTTAACATTTTATATCAATAGCTATGTTAGTAGTTTAACATACACAAAACGTATATCTCATCATGATTGTGTTAGAGCAGCTGAAGATCAAACCAAGCAACCAAGTTTCTTCATGCCAGATCGGTATACAGACAGTCCTTCTTAGTATTATGTTCTTACATTATGCATAAAAAATAATCGTCTTTTCAACATTGTCTTCAACCAATCTGGCATACTAAGTGCGCGGCCACGGCTGTTCCGGGCGCGACAAAAGCGTAGGAATTAATGACGCTAATAAAATAAATGTGCGACATACGTTTACACGTCCCTCTGTTTATGTCTCATTTAAGACGACATATACTTTTACAACGGCGTCGTAAAACGACCCATGTGGTGCGCCTTACTTACTTGTCTGACCAATATCGGATTAACGGTCAGAATCTTTGCTTAAATTCCGTAGTTTAGAAACCATATCAGTTAGCCCAATTCATGAGACAAGATATCATCCATCCGTTCATTCATCCATCAGCATATCGCTCAAGTGGTATGTTTAAAACCTTTATCACCACCGCAACTATCCTTAATATCATCATTAGCCATGATGTCATCAACCATCAGCTCTTATAAAGCCAGTCATAGATGTTTTAGTCACCACGGTTGTCTACACCTGATGATGCAGGAGATGAGTATGGCAAAAAGGCGCTGATTCTTATATCTTATAATTCCTAGAATTCCCCATGTTTTAATAGCCTCTTACAACATCCATGACCAAAAAAGTCACTATTGGGATCTGTTTTTACGTTTTGACAAAAATGACTGTTTTTGATTTTGTTCACGTATTTCCAATCAGTTCTGATACAATCCGCTGGGGGTGCTAATTGAAAATGTATCGGCAAATATACATATCAACCATACTAGTACAGGTACCAATACCAAAGTATACATATACCAGTTTTTCGGAGGGTAGGTGTCATTAAGTGAACACAAGTTTTTCGAGGTCTTAACATTTTAATAAATTAAAAATAAGTAAACTCACAATTTTATGTCCTTGATATATCTGTGACATCCTCCCTACCAGCCAGCACTAATTCCATATTAAATTTCACCATCACATTAAACACACTGCAAATTACACAAGACCATGGAGTCCCTACAAGGTTCTCTAACTGCCATGTCAGAATTATTCACATGCAAGATGGACGAGTTTCAAAAGCAACTGCAGCAAAGTTCCACCACACCATCTACAACAGCTCTTGCAACTGACTTTGCTTCTTTTCGCCTCTTTGTGCTGTCAGCGTTCAACACCCTGCAGAAGCAAATTGAATTTGTTGCCCGGCAACTGGAACGTATGCATATGCGCAGCCGGCGCAAGATGATACTCCTCCACGGTGTACAAGAGGAAAAGGAAGAGGCTGCAACCACCATCGTGACGAATCTTCTTTCCAGCAAGGTGAAGGTCCCAGATTTTTCATCAAGCAGTTTAAGCAGGTGTCACCGCTTGGGACGTCCCTCAGATAGCAGACCTAGACCCTTGCTAGTGAAGTTCAAGGAGGTCTCCATGAGGGACAAAGTCTGGTTTGCCAAAAGTAAATTGAAAGGCACAGGCTTTACACAATCGGAGTTCCTCACGAAGAGTCGTCACACTGTCTTCATGCGGGCTAGGCAGATCTTCGGCATCACCAAGTGCTGGACCCGTGATGGTGTTGTCCATGTGCTGGCTCCGGACGGCTCTCACCACCAGGCGGAATGCTTGGCGGAGCTCGATGCTATCCCCAGCAAGCCAGCTGCATCTTCATCGTCCGTGCAGCCTGCTCCAACCGCGAGCAAACCCGACAGCAGGGATACTACTCGCACCAAGCGAATTCAAAAGACTAAGTAAGCGTCGTTAACTTGTAAGTTCTTTTTATGTACTCCTTTAATATTATGTCCCATCAGCTTCTTTTTACACTTAACCTCTGTTGTAGTCTGTCTGTAACGTTATGGTGTTAATTTCGTGTTTGTTTAGAGTCACTATAGCAGTATTTATGTTTATATGTTATTTAAGTGTGATAAACTTGGCGGTATTCATTTATAATTGCTGTTTACCCTATTATTTGATTGACTTTCTTATTTTTAAAGTAATTGTTATTTAAAACACTCATTGACAATAACGTCAAAGTCAAATTTCAATACAATTGACAAACTTCATAGTTATTAGTGTTCATAATGTCAATTGTCACTGTCTAATGTCTGAGTGGCATAGATAGTCACCTAGTGTTACCAGACTGTGTACCGGATAGACAAGTTAGTCGTACGACAAGGTTATTGATTTTTCTTTTAATTTGTAATAATGTAATATCTTTTTTGTTTTAATTATTATTATTATTTTTAAATAATATGTATAGCTGTAGTGGTTTGTTGCTTTTTGTTTTATTTTGTTATACTTTTATTTTCCTGTTTTATTTCTTACCTCTTTTTTATTTTTCTTATTACGTCTTGTGTATGTGTTTCGGTCGGTGTTTTATTTTATTTCTTCCAGCATGCTGGCGGGTAGGAGTTAAATGCACTAGTTTAATTATTTTTATACATAGTTTATATAATTTATTTATACTGGTTTATATATTAAATTATCATTAATATGCTAAAAATTGATGATAGTAACGAGCACCTACTGTCCTTCTCTTCAGCCTCAGATGGATTAAGCAGCAATGACAGTTTTGAAAGTATCCCTCCTTTAAACGTAACTCTAGATACCTATTTCTCAGATGTACTGAAAAATTTTAACATTGTCCATATAAATGCACAGAGCATTCCCGCACATTACCCCGATTTGTTGTCATCATTCGATAGCACACATATTCATGCTATTCTCATTTCGGAATCGTGGCTTAAGCCATGTCTCCCTTCTACGGCATATTCTCTTCCTGGATTTCACCTAATCCGCAACGATCGCACTGTTCGGGGCGGTGGGGGAGTTGCAATCTATCTTCGTTCCCATATTCCCTTTTCGATTATAAGCATATCTCCGCAGGACACTTCCGGGAACGAATCTGAACATCTCTTTCTGGAAATTCATCTCTCTAATGCCAAACTACTTCTCGGCGTTTTCTACAGCCCGTCTCTTACCGTCGATTACTTTTCCTGCCTAGACAAACTGCTTGAAGATCATTGTCCACTTTTTGACCATACAATTATTATGGGTGATTTTAATACTTGTTTACTCAAGCAGGATGTCAGATCTCATAAACTGCAGTCCGTAATTAATGCGGCTAATCTAAATATATTGCCGTTAAGTGCAACACACTTTTTTCCAAATTGTAACCCATCTCAGCTCGATTTAATTATCGTATCATCACTGGATCATGTTGCAAAATATGGCCAGTGTGCTGCTGAAGGTTTTTCATATCACGACCTTCTCTATATGTCTTACAAAATCCGTCCTCCTAAAGCTAAGTCAAAGATTCTCCTTCAGCGTAATTTCAGTGGAATGGATGTTGCAAAGCTTCGTCATGACGCTGCCAATATTGATTGGGGTGTGATTGAGAGTGCAAGTACTGTTGACGAACAGGTGGCACTCTTTAACTCCTTGCTAGTACAACTTTATGACTTGCATGCCCCTGTTCGTCCAGTTCGCATACGTCATCCACCAGCTCCTTGGCTCACTGACGACTTGAGAGCCTTAATAAACAAGAAAAACTCTGCCAAATCGAGGTACAAGCTAGATTCCAGCGAAAGTAATCTTGAGCGGTACAAATGCGCAAGAAATCGATGCAATATGATGTGTAGAGATCTACAACGACGCCATATCCATAAGTCTGTTCAAAATGAAGACCCTAGTAGGGTCTGGAAATTTTTAAAAACTTTAGGAATTGGGAAATCACCAAAAAATTCTCTTCCACACAATCTCGACCTAAACGATTTAAATCGTCACTTTTCCGTCACGTCTTCCATTGATAGCGAAACAAAAGCAAAAACTTTAAATCAACTGTCACATTTTTCCCAATCCAACTTCTCCTTTATTTTCGTTTAGTCAATTTTCGGATCGTGATGTTGAGAGGGCAATACTCTCCATACCATCCAATGCGGTCGGCAGTGATTGCATTAGCCGGAAATTGATCATCCCTCTCCTCGACATACTTCTCCCTTCCATTACGTCCATGTTAAATAATTCCGTCCTTAAGAATTCCTTCCCTTCCACCTGGAAAGATGCCCACGTCATCCCTTTACCCAAGAAGTCCAACCCCTCCGATCTTGGCGATTTTAGACCCATATCCATACTTCCTTTCCTATCTAAAGTCCTTGAGCGCCTTATCCATCAACAGCTTAGCTCTTTTCTCTCCGCTAATGCTCTACTTAATCCTTTACAATCCGGTTTCCGTCCAGGTCATAGTACGGCTACTGCATTACTTAAAATCACTGACGACATACGCATGGGGATGGATAATCAACAGCTGACAGTGTTGACGCTGTTGGATTTTAGCAACGCGTTCAACGCTGTTGATTTCGATATCCTCTTGGGGGTCTTGCGTTCTCTCTACATATCTCCGACGGCTATTGACTGGTTTCATAGTTACTTGTATGGCCGCCGGCAGCGGATTCAAATTGACGACAAATTTTCCTACTGGTCGAATACTGTTGCCGGTGTACCGCAAGGTGGCGTGTTGTCTCCTCTCCTATTTACTATTTTCATAAATTCTATTAGTCTTCATCTCACCTCTCTCTACCATTTATATGCAGACGATTTACAAATCTACAACCATGCTTGCCTTAACAACTTACCCAACGCCATCAAGATTACTAATGCTGATTTGGATTGCATCTCGATTTGGAGTAAAACCTTTGGTCTAAAATTAAATGCCACCAAGTCCCAGGCAATTATTATAGGGAGTTCGCGTTTAATCTCTAAGATTGATTGGCACAACTTGCCCCCAATTGTACTTAATGATGTGCATATTCCTTTTAGTAACAAAGTAAAAAATCTGGGTATCTACATGGACCAGCACCTTTCATGGATACCTCAGATTTCAGAGGTCAGTAGGAAGCTCTTTGCTGCAGTGAGCTCGCTACGAAGGCTAAAAAATGTTTTACCCATTCCAACTAAAATTACGCTTGCACAGTCTCTCCTCCTACCAATACTTGACTATGCTGATGTGTGTTATCCTGACATTACCGAGGAGCAATTAAATAAACTTGAGCGTCTCCAAAACTTATGTATACGGTTTATATTTGGCTTAAGAAAGTATGACCATGTTTCAGAATATCGTGCTAAGCTCAAGTGGCTCCCAATTCGCCTTCGCCGGAATGCTCATATTCTATCTCTTCTCTATTGTTTACTGTTTAATCCAACTGCTCCTCCTTACCTCAAACAACGCTTCCAGTTTCTCCACTTGTCCCATGACCGATCCCTTCGTTCCTCAGAAAATCTTGCTCTCTATACTCCCTCTCACTCAACTTCCTTTTAGAAAAAATCCTTCACTGTATCCGCTATCCGTCTTTGGAACTCCCTCCCTGTATTTATTCGTTACTCTCAATCCTTATACTCCTTCAAAAACCTCGTCAAATCTCATTACCTTCAACTCTAACTGTCTTTCTTTCCTCTGCTCCTTCTAAATTTGTGCTCTTACTGTCAATTATTTTTAAACAGTATTAATTTTGTTTTTCATTTTTAATTTACAATTAGTTACTCTATAATTATAAGTATGTATATCAAGTATGTCAATTATTTATTTATTTATAATTATATTTTAAATTTACACTTGTTTTTATGTATTATGTAGGTAGATTTTTAACTATTATTTATTTGCACCCTACCTATTCTTATAATCATCCACTCGTTAACTCCTCACCCTAAGGTTGCCTGGAAGAAATCGCTGTCTTAGCGATAAGGCCGCCTTTTGTATCGTTCAATATTTGTATGTTTTTATTCTTGTATTCTATTGTTTTTGGGTACAATAAAGAATATTATTATTATTATTATTATTATTATACAAATAACTACTCGTAGATATAAAATATGAAATTGAACCCATCAATTAGATGTTGAGCTAAGAATAAAACTAATAACTATTCTCCATAGATATAGGCATAGAAACCATAACTAGTTTCTATTCCAATTGTCGTGTAACTATGATAAAAGGACCGTCGCTATTTAACCGCTATTACTCGACATCAGTGGAACTAATCCCTTATGAGCTAACGTCTCAAGAAGCAATTCATACGTTACTTTCTAATGACCAGTGACGAAGGCAGAAGTGTTGTTATAAATTACACTGTTACTAATTCTGCTTCATATAAATGTTTGATATTTGAAGTGCTTTATGCTTATGATCCTCATTTTATTACATCATTGATATTATCATACCTTCGCGCCGTAAAGTTAGTTGAGATGAAAAACTTTTAGGTAATTAAGATTTATTTTTAATGGGCTTGATGAGAATTCTCTTATCTGATTGAGAATCAATACGACCTGTCTTATAAATGGATTCTATAATAATATTGACTTTGAACCCTTTAGTGGGAAATATTGTACGAAGATTTTTTTCCATCTAAAATTATGATTCTCACTAACGTTAAGATTTTATTTCTCACTTTCTAAATAACAAAAGAACATACTACGCTAAACGAAGGAAAATCGAATCGTTTCCCGTTGATTTATAATGAACAATTAGCGAGATTTAAGAGAATCACGTTGCCGTTAACGGGCGAAATCATCCATTACCAGCATCGTAAATATATCCATCGGACCATCGACGTCGTAGCTACGTCTAATGTCGCAACAGTAAGAGCAAAATGATGCCCCTACTATGTATTTTTGTTCCACTTTATTTTTTATTCGACTTCTGTGGAGTGCATTATGCATTGCTTATCGAATCAGGGTTAAATTTGTGCGGCTTTTTACATTAAAGTGTGCTTTATATCTTTACAATATTTCCAGTTATACTAATAAAAAAAATATAAAAAATATGTTTGAGTTTTACTATAAACATAAACAATATTCATCATACTATTGGGTTTGATGTAATGTTATTATCTTTTCCATAATTAAAATTTATTTAAATAGGTTCCGTTGTTAAATAGGTTCCGTAGGTGTTTCCGATAATATACCCAACAAAAAAGTTGGGTATATTATCGGAAACAAGTGGAATTTTATTCATTATAAAGTATTGTTTGATGTATTATCGAGAACGGATGGTTATGTTTTTAGAACCCCAACGTCTGTTATTGTGATGAGCTGAAAGGGAGAGTGAGAACGAAATCTTTAACTGTTATTGACATCATTTCTATTACGATTCCGCCGTAAATATCCCTAATGTATGCTGTCACGGGCAGCGGTCTGACTTTCACAATCATTGTCGGTTTCGTGAAAACTGCGACTAAGATTCCGGATATGAAGAACATTAGGTAAATGTTTCGAGTGATAATCTTAAGATAAATTATAACACGCTTGTTACAGATTTGGTTTAAAACTTTCAGGTAGAGAGTAGTTTTAACGTTTAATTGAATATTTGATTATACAGTGAATTTGATCTGAATTTCTGATTGGTATATTGAATACCAAATGTGGGTGTTTGTGTTTTAAATCAACATATTGAGTGCCGTATTTTTAAAGCAAAACGAAGAAAACATATCAAGTGACGTGTAAGATTTTGTTAAATGAATGTGGGTAATAAACAGGAATAGGAATAGGAAAGGTTTAAGGAAATACATGGCACTAACATCGAATATACATAATGTACCCAAAAATCTTTTTAAATCAAAAATCCAAATTTAATCCAGATTATTATTCTAGATTCCAGATCATTGAATTCCAGGTGATTCTTATGATATAACTACAAGATTAATAGTTTACCAAACGGAATAAATAATTTAATAATCTTCATAAAATTCAGAATGTTTAACGATATTTCTTGAGCAGTGGCTCCCAAAATAAACAAAAAGACAGAAGAACAATAAAGTAAACCAAACGATCGTGTTGCCATAGGCGAGCAGGGCATTAGAAACGTTGCTTGAATTATGCAATGGTCCATTACGATAGGAGACCGAGAGGAAACAATGAACTATATACACTTTGAGAACCATATCGTGCGAAACCCTCTGTTAGTTTATCGAGAGATCTAATCGAGTGGGTGTTTGTGGTATTGGTATTGAATGATTGTATATTTCATAAAGACAATATGTTTTTATAAGAAATTTATTTATTAATTTATGAGTTGTATCGACAAAATTATTACTAATCGAGGTAATTACATTTCATGGAGTAGGTATATACATTTGAAATCTTGGTGAGTGTCACCTCAATCAAAGGTACAAACGATACAATTCACGAAAATAATACAGTTATAATACGTGAGGAAATAATAAATAAGGTTCAAATTTCATTCAAATGTATGCCGTCCTGAGAATCAAAATGAAATATGTAGAAGAAATAGCTTAAATCAGTTTCAGTATAATAAGTAATATTTTACTTACAATGGGTTTGTTTATTTTTATTTTTTTGTTATGTGTTAAGCTTTATGGGTGTCATTGTTATTAATAAACTGTTTTCTAATAAAGGTATAGAATCACGATAATTGGATTAAAAGAATCCCATACATTCCATTTTTAGAAATGCACTAGCTTCATATAGACTATTCTGCTCAAACAGCTTCAAAACACTATTCCGAGCTTTTGTTTATTAACACTTATGGTACGAAACTCCCTTTACACACTTGCATCACATTCTCAAGGACCGATAAAGGAGTAACAGAAGTTCTCATTAAAACGTTGCATTATGTAGTGTGTAGTGACAAACTTCCACAAACAAACACTCGTAATGACATGCCATTAACACTTATAGATGTTTGCGGAGGGGGATGTGTTGTGTATGACAAACTGAATTATTTATGTGACACATTGCTATAGCGAAAAGCAAGCATGTTAAAATGTTATTACCCGACTATTATTACTAAATGTTATTACCTTTATATATTTCCCTGAAAATAATATAAAGGAGACGAATATACAGAGTAACTGTGAAGATGAATGTAAGATGAAATTACAATTTGCTCTTGTAAACAATATTAATATTTACTTTGTACTTTTAGAAGCAATTGGTCGAAAATACACAGGTATTTCATTTATAAACGTAATTGTATAATCATTGATGCAAATAAAATAAAACAACATGCAACATGTCGCAATGACTTAAAATTAATTGAAAGAAACACCAATCTTATTTTTGTAATGATAATATCATATTGGAAACAAAAAATATTGTGAGCTTTATTGAAATTGATATAATTTATTGATTGATGTATGTAATTTTATCAAAGAATCGTTTAAAATATAATTATATGAAGATAATTCGAAATAAAATCATTTGCATAACCTTGCACCCGTGTGTATCTTATCATTCACATACTCCGAATTCACCTTTAACCTTGTGGTGTTCCTCTTAAGATCATTTTTCGTATGATTAAGAGACCAGAATACAATGGCAAATAATTTAAACAAAACCAAACATACATTTAGTAGAGTACACACGTGTTATACCCATTACTGAGATAATTCCTTTGGTAAAAATGGTACGGGAATAATATGGTCAGGGTAACAGTGAAATTGAATAATTATGGAGATATACAGTAGTGAAAGAATTATTATTAGGTGGGTTAGTGTTGTATAAGTGTACCTCTAGAGGATTGAAGTTGGTAGAACTCTTTGTGGTTCGATTTCGGAAGCGTCATCGTCACTGATATTTGCCCCATTACAGCAGTGTTAAGCGCTTCTGTGTTTCGGTTTGAAGGGTGTGGTTTGATGGAGACATACGTCTGCGCCGTTCCAACTTAGTCCTCCAGGGTAGCAACACAGCTGTTGTCAACTCCGGTTAATTGATACATCCAGGAGATTTGGATTAAATTTGAATATTTATCTCCACTAATGCCTTAAGCTGAATGTCTTTATTACTTTATGCTCCTGGATTACGTTCCAAACTCAAGTTTGCAAGGCAAATGTCTTGTAAGCAGCGATTACTGGATTGTTTGGCCCATTCACGAATCCTAACGTAGCGTAAAATATATTCATCCAAAAACATTTCATCCGAGCGCACGGCGTCCGCTAGAATACGTTTAAGAATACCGTTGTCTTTAAATTTGAATAATGTATTCGTTCCAATGCGATCATATTTCAGCGATCCATTAGATAGTCCCCTCCTTCCAGCCATTCTTGTTTTCCGGGCGTCAAAGTCGTTATTAATTTGTCACTTTTAATTTTGTTACTCAGTTTGTTTTGTTAATGTTTTTTGTCATAAAGATAAAAATTTTCATAGATGGTAGATAGCATTTGGCTATGGTCTGATTTGAAAGTCTTCAAAACAGATTATACATGGTACATGAGACTGTTAGACCGGCATATTAGATGCCTTAAATATAAGGCGAACATCTTAATCTTCAGGAATGGCAACGCACCTGTGATCGGCTTCAGGGAGAACCTCTTTTCCATATGAAGTTTGTTACAATATATGAACTGTAGTGACCACTTACCATCAGTCGGACTGACTGCTGGTTTGGTTATTTAAAATTATCAAAGTCCTATTCTTCAGGTTCAGCAATACATGTAACTATTCTACATGAAATTGGTCACAAATATCTACAAATATTACATACCGTCTTCAAATTCGCCGTAAAATGCAGATCATATGAAACTTGCCGAGATGGAGATGAAAATTGAAATATTCATCTTTCGGTGTGTGATGGTTGGCTAGCAACCCTTCTAAGATGACTGGTAAGAAGTTTTCCTCGCACCATTTACCATGAAAAGGGTTCGCATTAATTGTGATGTCACTTGTGAAATGGCTCGTCGAGTTCTGTTTAAATTGCCGTTGTTATCGTGTTTCCTTTAAGAATTCAAGCTAATGTCTACGTAGCATAATAATAACACATCACTTGCTAACACATAGCCCCGGACAAGAAATCTATAGACAATTGTACACAAGATGGAGGTGAAACTCGTACTGGTTCGACTCGAAAAGAATTAGCGTCCCGTTTTTTTTTCTAATAATATTGACGTAGCAAACGAAGTGCAGTTACCCTGATGGCAAGTGGCTACTGCCGCCTACGGTGTAATCCTTAGATAAGATAATAGTTCAGAACTTAACGATGGCCACGGGTGTAATGAAGAGTATCTTTTGAACTAAAATAAAGCAATTTCCATAAGTATTTCTGCAGGAGTCTGGTTTGAAGGGTGTGGGTGAAGCATTGCAACTTACTCTAATCCTATTTGGAGGTCATAATAGATGCGCCATGTGCGACTGATAGACTTATTCTGATGCGTGGGTGACATTATCAAGACAAACACAAAAATACCCATACTCAATTCAATCAGGCATGGATTTGAACCCAAACCCTCTATCAAACCTTAATATTATAAAATGTATTTTTTATACAAAGTAGCATTTACATAAATTACAATATGAAATATTAATAAAGATGTTATCTCTCAAACAAAGAATACTTATTTCGTTGAATGAACTTCTTGAAGTCTCAATTAAGAATGTCCTCATTTCGAAATAGTTCGAAATGTCACATTAGGTGATATGAATGAGGCCTTTGCACCAGTTGGTAGTAACATTTTGGCGGAGGCATCAGAATTTCCTTGCCAAATATTCTAGGTCGTGGCTAAGCTAAGTAACTCGCATAGTTACGACATACGTACATTGTTAGGTAAGTTAAAGTTCATAATAAGGGATCAGTGCAAACAAGATGATTTGTCTAATTTTTGACCGTAAGGAAAAACATCACTAAAATATTAAGATAAAAGTCTTCACCTGATACTGAATTTTCTTCAAATTCAAAAAGCAAAATACTCTTATACCGCTTGCTTACTCATACGCATAAATACTCTTATACCGCTTGCTTATACCGAATGCTTACTACCGCTCAATTCAAAGCCAAATAAGGTCTTAATGTTGTTACTCCTAAGGACTAAGATATAAAGCTTCTAAAATGAATTCCTTATATACCACATGCTGCAAAACAGAATGCAGCAACACTACGCTGCTATTACGAGGCTGTATAAAGTAGCAGTAGGTAATTCGATTTGCGATTTGATTTGTAGTAGGCTAGTTACATTTTCATAGTACATCTATTTTATATAATATTTCACTTTTTTTTTTTTTTTTTTTTTGGTTACGAGGGGGAAACCTTCAAAAGGTACCCTATGCCGTGGGTGCGGCACGGGGTTATGTGGGATTCTTACCGCACTAAAACCCCCCCGGTGGCCGTCCTCGGCGCTGCGTAGAGAACTCCGGGATCTCCAAAGGAACGCAACCGGAGTCCTCTTAGCGCGTTGCCCCATCGGGCTCTGCTCAGGTGAGCTTGACGCTCGCCACACCGTCTGGTGGGCACGACGGTATGCGACCACACATACCGCCGTCCTTCCCGGGGTCACTAGCCGGGCAGTTCGAGCTCCCACTCTTGCCGCCCGCAACCCCGGAAGCCCCTTTTAGTCGCCTCGTACGACAGGCAGGGGATACCGTAGCCCTATTCTGGTATAATATTTCACTTACGATACCTTATATGGCGTAGTATACAAAAGTAAAGTTCTCCATTTTGGATGCTACTTAATAAAAATAAAATTTAACTTTTATAACTAACTTCTAACCCTTAAACCATAAATGTTTACAGTTCCAAACTCAAAATCGAAAAACTATGCGCGATAATCACGAAACCAGAGCCACTAGAGAAGTTCGTATTTAATTAAGTCTTTTGTTTGCGATTTACAAACACGAAACTCCACAGTCTACTCCATTGCATTACGCTAGACAAACTCTCTAGAGCCGCATGTTACATTTTGAACAGAACGCTTCCGAGATTTGGGTTAAATAGGACATCGTATGCCTCACCCTCATGTTAAACAAATGCTGGTGTCCTGAGATTACCGCAAATTACTGTCCATATGAACCTCAGATGACAAACAGTGTAACAGCGGAGATATTCTAATTGGTTACCACTGGGTGGGTTTGCATAAGCCGGGTACCGCGCTTTATTTTTGCACGTACTCAATTTCCCGCCTCACTGGGTGTCTCGGAGAATAGATATTAATTTACATGAATAAATAAAATTTGCATTAAGAGCGTCCGAGGCAGACGCGAGCAAAGAAAACTGCGCCCTAAGTGCGATGTGCCACGTTTTCGGTGTTAAGTTATTAAGCGTACGTCGGCGTTATATAGAAATGTGAAACGTGTGTGTTATGTTAGAAAATAAAGTAGGGTTTTATATTGTAAAGTTTTAGCGTCCCGTAGCTAAAGCGGAAAACGGGAGTGCTAGTGGTGAACCTCTGCCGTTTTTCGGGCTTTCGTTTGCCGTTTACAACGTACTAATAAAAATTTCCTGTAAATTTCCTGTAATAATATTTCGTGGAATAAATAATTCATTAGCAGTACATTATTAAGTAGCAACAGTTTGCTTAGCCAAAATTACGTTAAAATTACGAACCGCTGTAACGTTAGCAAATTTGGCTCACTCTAGCAGTTATTTTACCAGCTTCCCTATCCGTTATTCCCACAAGGCATGCACCATAATCAAGCTACTTAATTATTATAATTATTACTTAACTGTACTGTAATTGTCTACTTAAAAAAACGACTTTATATAGTTTATTTTTTGTTTAAATTTCCTCAGTACAAATTATAAATTTTGTTATATTTTTACTATTTAAAATCTAAAAGAATACTTAGCAACATAGCAACGATTTAGTTATTAAATACGAAATAGTTTGTCGCTTTTTAATATGGAAGTAAGATAAATTGTCTTACGTCTTCAAAGAATTTATTTGTTACGGTTACATTATACAAAAAAAGTTTGGAAAATCCAAAAGTGCACGACTCATAATGCTCATTTAATTATGAAATATAAAAAAAAAAAAAAACTTAAGTCGTTCAAAATTAATTGCCGAAAAAACAGCTGTAGTAGGAAGAAGGTACTGCACAAGCGCCCCTGGTGGAATAAATGTACATAATATCTATAGATATACAGTCTTGTAGTTTTCGTTTTTTATTAATTGCAATTAAACGACACTGAATTAATTAATCATTCGCATTCAGTGACCTACAATCGTCGATTAGAATTTTTTAAAAAAAATTTTAACTGAAATGATGGATTTTTTCACAAGTTACAGTGTTTTCAGGTTTCACACATGACGGACAGGAAATTTTTTTGACCTATTTTGGTGTTTTTTTCCAATTCTATTGCAGTAAATCAATTTTTAAAAAGTATGGAATTAATCTCCATTAAATTATCTCGACAATAGTATGCAAAATATCTTGATTCCGTGAACTATCAAGGCTATAATAATAAAAATAGCCGCCAAAATGAAGCGAAAAAATTTTTTCGATCGTAAAGCACTCTCTGATGCTTCGCATCATGAGTCGTGCAATACAGATTGATTAAGTATAAAAGATTTATTTTATTAAAAATCAACAGTACCAATTTTATGACATTTGTTATTCCACTACTTACGCCCCTATCCAGAATTCCCATAGGACAGTTACCAAATGTATTTTATTCATGCTAATAGTATTTTACATATTTGCTTTTTAGAGTGTGATAATATTATTTTCTTTAATACTATACTGTGTGGTATGGGCTGCATTGTTTAAGTTTTGTATTGGAGTTTGTTTTGAAAATAATATTTAATAAACATTTTACGGTATGTATTACGGACTTCGTTTGTGCAGGAGTATCGTTAAAAACTAGTCATTAGTAGACTATTAGTAAGTTAACTAGTAGATTACTCATTAATGATATGCCTATTAGCATGCGACTCTCGAAATATTGATTTGTTTTTATTCTAGCTATTTGCTTTTATTTGATTAATTGTTCTCATTTCATTGTGTCTAAATTGAATCATATTATATCACGTAAATCTCTGGATTTTCCAAATGAGTTATTTATGTCGTGAAGCATTTTCCTTATACAAAAGGAAATGAAGTTGTCTCTTTGTCTTCAAAAGCCTAATTACGGCCGAGTAAACCTCGGCTTATTATTTGTTAAAACAAACTTTGTTTTCTAGAAATCATTAAAAATGGAATTTCATTAGTGTCTACTTTACCTCTATAGTCTGATTCATAATTAGGTGTCCAAAATGTAAACAGAGGTGTTGACCTATCAAGAACATACGTTTCAAATGGTAGTTTCTTATTTTTGACAATATTAAATTAATACAACAATAATAAAATAATAATCTAAATAAATTAAGATCAATTCACATTTTCTTATATTTATATTACCTCAATTTCGTTCCATAATAATAAAAAACAAGGTTTATGGTAGAAAATTAAAATGTGATAATGGTAACACAATCGGAACCCAAAACATTTCTTGTGCCGTCATTATTAAGTTTCGTAGCTGATGTTTGTTTCTTGTTAATTTTGACAGTGACATTTTTTTGTTTACATTTTGGACACCTACTTATGAATCAGACTATAGATCTCTACTGTTTAATTAAAATTTGTAATAAATAGGTAATATTTGAAACAGTTTCATCGATTAACTACTTATACTCACTTTTTTTTCAAATTCCGCTCGTCGTATATCAAACCAACCCACGATATGACGAGTCAAGAGCTTCAATTTGTCACAAAATTTATCGCAGATCTTTTGACACCTGTACAAAGAGATTGGAAATTGTTTCCAAGTATTACACTACTACCTCTCCGTATAAATGTAAATATTGTTATAATGCTTCAGATACTAGAGAACTTTCATCCTTTGTACTGATGGATAACAATAATTTAGTGGAATTTTAGGCAGAAATATTTACAAAACAGGATAATTGAAAATTATGACAAAGAAATATTGTACTAGGTAATATCATAAACCAACATTATTATTTATAATATATCTAAAGATAAATTTAGGTTTGTGAAATTCAAACTTCTACTGTAAGTAGTTGCTCTAAAATAGAATAACCAAACCACATTAGGTATATTACCTTACTCTGCTCCCATCGATAAACCACTTTGTAAATAAAAATAAACAAAGATTACATCAGAGAAACCGTAACATCACAAGAAACGAACTCCACAATATGATAATATATTTCTCTCGACAAATCCCTCAGAATACGGTATCGAGTCCAAATAATGGCGGGGCTAGATATAACCAGGTTTTCCACCTCGTATTTTCCGTATTAAGTATTTTGTTGAAAGCTCCTTTACTGCGACCCCTCTTGTACCGGATCTGATATCATCCCCTCAAAATTATGAAAGTGTATAAACATTTCACGCCCCAAAACTCGCCCCCTTTACATTTCCGTCTGTAAGTTATTATTATCAAATCAGCCTATAGATACCTGGTTTGATACAACGACCCTCCCTACATTAATGGAAAAATAAGACCGTGTTCCTGAATCTAAATCATTGTTTTACGATACTATAATTTTGGAGGGGCTGAAATTATCAGACATTTTTTAACCAAATTGCTGTATTATGTTGATACATGGACGGTATGCGTGATACTCTTTACTACCTTTTACGCATATTATATTCACATTTTCGATTATGTCAAAAAGCTTCCCCTTTTTCAACATAATTGTTGTTTAGAGACACGGTTATGCATATAAATAGTTTCGAAGTAATTTTGTTACACGCTATGTCAATATTTTTCGGTTTATATATTTCCTTGTTGAATTAATGGAAAAATGCAGCAACCGTAACGAAAACACACTGTCTACAGAAAATTACGCGGTTATGCTATAATAGAATGCTAATGTTGAAGGTGGTAGAACCCTTTGTGGTTCGACTCCGGCGGCACCACCGCCACACCTATTTCTACCTAATAACAGCAGTGTTAGGCGCTGCTGTGTTCCGGTTTGAAGCGTGTGGTAAGGGAGACATACTTTTCCGAGGCGTTCCAGCTTAGTTCTCAGGGGTAGCGGCGCATCTGTGGCCGACCTCAGGTAGGAATATCTAATCCCATCTGGAGTTGATTACAGATGTCCATGGGCGGCAGTAGCCACTTACCATCAGGTGGACTGCATGCTCGTCTGCTACACCTATAATATAAAAAAATAAATTAATAATAGGCTAATAATATGTTGTGACGAGTCATAAAGGTAATATTATCACTATCACTTCTTCATGGTCCTGAGTTCTTCTGAGAGAATTTAATTAAGCAGTCTTAATGTAGGTTATTCTATTCACGGCATATGTCCACAACATTCTGGTACAGTGTACTACTTCGAGGCTGCGTAAAATGCGTTTAAAATACTGTTCCATGAATAAATAGGGCAATTTAACGAATAAACCAATTTAAATCTAACACCAACTTCGCTAGTAGTTCGCTAGTCGAACTACAACAAAACGCAGGCGAAACTTGTCACAACTTGCACGTTTACCAAACTCGTTTGCTAAAACGTCGAATTTCAGTTCCAAATTAATTAACGAAGTAGCAAAACACTGCACGTTATTGTATGAAAACCATACATGCCTTTTCTGAGAATTCTTGCATGCTATTGTGCTCTCAATTACCGATGTTATAAACGTCAAAGTGGCGTGCAGTTGCCGGCTTAATTAACTGTTTGTTGTATGAATTTTGTGTTACATTTCGAGAAGTTATCAAAATACTTATGGAAGATTGTACTGAATTTCGTGAATATGTGTGCTATCAGGTTAACATCACAATAATATAGCTAATACTCTCTGGAATACATCTAAAGTAGCTTTCAAAAGTGATTCGTAAAAAAATCCTTCGTGAATAGTGATATGTCTCGTACGAAACTAAAAAAAAAATATTTTACTTTTTATATTTTGGTTTGAGTGACATCTACTAAGAGAAGCTTATGTCATACAACTGTGGCTCTCAAAAATTCATTAGATTATGGATGGTTAGATTCTGTCTGGAGTTTATATATTTTACGTTTGGTAGAACTCTTAATGTTTTTTCTTCTATGGAACAACGTCCGCACCTCATTCTGACTTATAATAACAGTGTAAAGTGTTGCTATAATTCGTATTTTAAGGATTTGGTTATATATGAGATGTTTTAAGTTCTGGCGACTACCAATGCATTTTTGGTCGCTCATAATCCACGAATCATTCTAGAGTTCTCCTATTTCTTAGCTCATTTCTTCCATCATATAAGAATCACAAGGTGTATTGTAGACATTATAGATATTTACATCGTAATATAATACAATAGATTCCTAACTACAGTCTAGTCTTAAGTACAAGGAGTTAGATCCATCCTGCAACATGTTAATATTCATTAGGGAGCTAGCTCGGGGCAACTCAAATTTATAATGTTGTTCCGTTGCCAAAATGTTTCAAAGCAAAATCTAATAGGTATTAAATATGTCCTTTATTCAGTGAACAACTTCATTATCAGGAAAATTAACATTAAGGTAATATTGTACAATTTCTGAAAAAAGGGATCGGGGATCGGGGAGGACGAAACAGTGATAGCCTACTGGTTAGCAACTCGGCCTCTCATTCAGGGGTCCGAGGTTCAAATCCCAGCATGCCTGTTCTTTCAAAGTTATGTGCGTGTTGAAAATTAATTATCTGGCTTAAACGGCGAGGAAACCTACATGCCCCAGAGTTTTAAATAAATTTCTAAAGGTTGTGTAAAGTCTACCAATTCGCACTTCGCCAACGTGGTGGATAATGACCTAAAATGGCCTATCTCACTTTCAGAGGAGACCCGTGCCCAGCCGCGAAACAATAATAGGAACTTTTTACTCTTAGGAGAGAACTGGGTATATAGAGATCTTTCAGATACGGTATACATATCAAGTAAGACAGTCTGTACACACTCCTGTGTTTCACAGGGCGTTAATATTCATTACACTCGCCTGTAGGGAATTTTGAACAGTCAGAGGTGTCGTAACATATCTGTTCGCTCCTTAAAAATGTGTACAATGTAGGTCATACAACCTGTGTACCCGAATGTATATAATACTTTCTTTAAGGTATATTTCAAAATTCAAATATTCTAAAACGTTGTTCACGACAGTTAACTCTATTTTTAGAAAAAAACGACCCATCACAACAGCACCGTTTAAAAATACAAGAATTCTAATGCATATTATAATTACACTCCTTAGAAGATAATTATTTTCTATCAAAAAAATCTTACAGAAACTATTTAGCAACTTATTCCTCTTGTCAGGTGTATGTTACTGACTTTTTCTATTCATCCCTACTATAACACCATACCTAAAGGTTGTCTGGAAGAAATCGCAAGTCAGCGATAAGACCGCCTTTGTTTTGTTAAATTGATTATTCATTTTCTTATTTTTATAATATGGGAGTAGCAGACGAGCATGCATCCACCTGATAGTAAGTGGCTATTGCCGCCCATGGACGTCTGTAATCAACCCCAGATAGGACGGCCACAGATGCGCCGCTACCCCTGCGGACTAAGCAGGAACGCCTCGGAAAAGTATGTCTCCCGTCTTTATTAGTAGTGTATCGATGATGTCTCCCTTACAACACCCTTCAAACCGGAACACAGCAGTGTTTAACACTGCTGTTATGAGGCAGAAATGGGTGTAGTGGTGGTGCCGCCGGAGTTGAACCACAAATGCTTCTACCACCTTCAAAAGACCTTCGGTTGTAACGCCTTCAGTTTGTAAGAGTAAGAGTATTATTATTATGTGACTGATGACTATTCCTTCAACAAATAGCTTTCTTAAAAAAAACACAAAAACATACATATTGCATAGTAAATACGTTTTAAAAACTCCGTTTTGATAACAATCCTCGAATCTTTAATTAAATATCAAGTCAAACTGATCCAGTCTGACATTTAGCCTAGACAACAGTAGCATTACCATGAGTTGGCATAGAGACGCCAATATAGAAATGGTAAATAGAAAACTATTGTCATTTTGCTAGTGAATAACATAACTACTATCGTTACGGTATTTCTTGACAACGTCTGTCAAATTAATGACTCATGGGACCAAATTTGTATGGCAATAGATCATAATAACATTCGCTAGCGATTTGATTTAGATAGGTTTTTTACGTATCGAGTTACGTCACTACGGATTTTAGTTCTACGAGTAACCACCAGAGGCGCTGTACAATTTTTCATACATTTATTTTACGCAGTCGCTAGCGAGTAATACTTTTGTAAACTCATGGTAGTCCTACAGTAATAAATCTTGACAGACTAAACTATATCTTGATAAGAAGCTTAAGTCAATAATCCAGAACAAAAAAGATAATCGTTCATAGATGTCTTGCTTGACATATAACCTTCGTGTGATATTTGCAAAACAACCTGATACAAGGCCGCCCGGCTTAGTATGGTCCAATTACATCAATCAAAGCCTTTGACTTACCCAAATACACTTTTTTATAATATAGAAATGGGAAAGGAACATGCAGTGTATCTGATGATAATTGGTGCTGCCGTTCATAAACATCTGTAATAAATTGCAGATAAGATTATAGTCCTATCTGAGGTACATTGCTACCTCCGAGGACAAAATTGTAACGTTTCGGGTAAATATGTTTACCTTACCACAACACAATAGCACTCACAGCGCTGCTGTTATTAGACAGAAAAAGGTATGGCGGTTGTACCCATGGAGACAACCCCCAATGATTTCTACCACCTCCAAAATTCTAACAAACTTCGCTCATATTACTATACTATTTATTTTTTGTTTTTTCTTACTTGCCCAATACCAGCATTGCTCTAGCTACAAAAAATTAAATAACGACGATTCTATAACGTATGAAAATAGGCCAGAACAAAATGAATATTCAACTTCTCAATCGAACTTTAAAGAAAGAATAAAATTACTTATTATTTGTAAGAACGAACTGATAATTTACTTACAATTCAATTTTTTAATGTATTGATCGATAGCCATTGATCTAAGCAAAGAACGAAACCGTATCACTAACTGACATACTAAAGGAATTTTAAACTAGATCCAACACCGCCAATTTAACGCGTCCATACGCTCGGGAGCAAATTGTCTGCGCGTCAGAACTCAAAGTGAAGTAGAAGTTCGGAGTATCTGATAGATAATTCAGCGCCACACACGGTTAGGTACGGTAGTTGGAATTAATATTCATTCCCGACTGACTTGGATAAACCTTGAGATAGACTAGATGGCGCACCGTCCTGAGGGAATGCGTCTATTGTGGCACAACCTGGCAGCTAACAAGGCGCTTTTGCTTTCCTCTGCAGTGGATTGTGGATCTTGATGTGGATAATTATTAACGGTATCTTTCGAATCTATTCCCTTACCACCTTAGTTAGATGCGGTATTATAGAGCATTTTAGACAATTTTGTAGAGGCTTGAGGAGTAGAATAGTTCTCGAGTTCTCTTGTTGTAGCTGAATAGTGTTCGATAATTTGTAAATCCCATCCCAATAATAAACTCACATCATTTAACTCATTGCAGAATATATGCAAAATGTGTATTATAACATTCGTAAGCATAATTATAATATTAAGAGTTGAACATTTTATTAATTACAAGAGTCGTTTTTGTAACTTATATTTTCTAGTAAAGGATATATTGTAAGAAAATCATAAGTACATAAAGCTCTTCAACTTTGTACTTAACAAAGTAAACCATGACGCCTGTGATTAAGGATTATGAGGATTCCTTTCTTATTTACAGTTCACTGTAGGCATAGGATACATTATTTTCACCAACAATACTTATTTCAACATCAAAACCATAGATAAGTATAGATATCTCACCGCCTTGTGAAGCCATTAATTGACTTAAACGGCAGACAATTCTATCAGCCGTTTAATGGCTGCCATGGTGTAATTTACGCGGAATAATGCCGACATGCGCAGTTAAGTCACGAAATCGAAGAAAAAGTGCGAAGAAATATCGTTTAATTCGTAAATGATCTAAAAACTACATTTTTTTAATATTTTTCAAACACGAAAATAATTGACAGTGACAATTGTCAAAACTTACATTTTCTTGTTAGGAGCGAGTAATCTTTACTAATCTATGATCAAAACAAAGAACGGAGATTAAAGTACACACAAAACAAAGCCGATGTACGGATTTCATTCAGTAGATCTTTCCTACCTCCGTTCGCTTGGTGAGCAGATTCGATTAAAGACAACGATCGTGTTTCCTATCAGGTTCTGTTGCAGCGCGTGACGTCACGCTTCCCTTGCTCGCCCTAACTTCATTATTTTTTTTTCACCCCAGCCACGGGATTGTATTGCCATGGATACGTAATTGGAGAGTGAATATCATTTCCATGTTTTATGGGTTTACGATTTGTTTATTGAAATGGGGTTCTGATAGTTGTGTGTTTACGGAAGGGATATGATTTTAAGGACTATGGTAGTGAACACAATCTATTGGATACCTACTAAGGCTACCGTCAGGTAGGTAACCATCTGATTTCCGGTTGTGTTCCGTCGGAGATCCCGGAGTTCTCCAACAAGCGTTGAGGACGGCCACCGGCGGGGTTTTAGTGCGGTAAAAATCCCGCATAACTTGGCGTCGCTCCCACGTCGTCGTTTACATTTTGAAGGCGCCCTCTTTAAAAAAAAGGTAACCATCTGATTGTTTGTTTTTAAAATAACTTTATTTAATATAATAAAGGTACACAAACGTTATACAATAACAGTAATGTTAAGTAGAACAATCTTACAATTTATTTATTTTATACAGACTAAAGATGCCTTTTTAAAATATTTAATAATAATCAATTGTAGCTTTTTGATATAACGAAACACAATTAAATAATAACCTAACCATCTGATTGCTACAGGTACTAAGTAGCTCTGTCGCGCGGGCATTCAATTTATTGTTTGAGCGATTGACCAGTAGCCCATTTCAATTTTATTGGAACAGTTCATAAAATACAACAATTTTCATATTTCAGAATAGTTATATAATTAAATTCCTATTGAAATGTGTCATTTGAAATCGTTTTCCATTTAATGTCAAATTACTGGAACTATGTTAAAGCAAATATTTATTCGTGTTCCGTTTTCAAATACCTGTTACAAACATAGATAACAGTTCAATTACATTTAGTTGCCCATTTTACACAATTTCACAGAAATTGAAACTAAATTGAATACTCAGGGACACAAGCTAGCGACAGGCCGCTAATACACGAGCATCGTTGAGCTGGAACAAGGGCAGTGGTAGTTGAAGGTGGTAGAACCCTTAACTCATAGCAGCGTTAAGCGCTGTTGTGTTCTGGTTTAAAGGATATGGTAAGGAAGACACATTTTCCCGAGGCGTTCTTGCTTAGTACTCAGGGGTAGGGGGCGTAGGGGCGCATCTGTGGCCGACCTCAGGTAGGAATATTTAATCTTATCTGGGGTTGATTACTGATGTCCATAGGCGGCAGTAGCCACTTACCATCAGGTGGACTGCATGCTCGTCTGCCACTCATAATAAAAAAAGTGTGATACGAACTTGGTGTCTATTGTGTGTCGCCAATTGTCGGCTGTGCGCTTGACGTGGGGGACTATCGGTCGTCGACCGATGATGATAGACGACTATCCACAGAAGTCCGTGTCATTCGTTGTGGGTTGTTGTCCGGGTAGGCTACGGAAGGCGACAGTTAGCAACCGTCGGCGATCTTCGACGTATTAGCTCCCTCAACAAAGTAGTAACAAATAAATTTGACTGATCAATAAGTATATCATTAACTTGAATAAAAAAAATATCAAATAATAATTATAATAATAATAATCATTTATTTCAGACAATATAAACAAAGATACAAAAGTAGTTAGAACATTCCATTTATTTCATCAAGTCCACGTTCTAACATATTGCATCATTTAATTAATAGCTACAAGGAAATTAACGACACTTTACATGTTCGGTTTACATGATCGGATATAGGGACCCGAAATAAAATTGTTTGATATAATCAAATAAAAATGTTTATAAAGTGATGTGCTATAAACCAAATCGGGTTTATTTATTGAGAGTTATCTCTGTGTCTTATTACCTTTTACAATACTTCCAGTATAGTCACATACCACTTACTGATTTTTATAAATACCTAAATACAGTTTGAATCGAATTAATTAGGCGGCTAGAAAAAAAATGTTCGTAGATCTTAACTTTGAGAACTACGTTTAATATGGTTAAAAAAAGCAATGCAGTCTGATAAGGCCTAAATCTAGAAAAAAGCTGACCGCTTCTTCAACGTGTCCTTCGAAATAATGATTTGGTATGGCAAAACGTATTGCCTCGTGGGGCGATATAAAAAGTTATCCAAGGAAAATAATCAGATTTAGTGAAAAGTGATATATTATTTGACTCCAGACTTGTTTGAGATCTAAATGTGAGATCTTCTATCTATCTTTATCTATCTATCTCGGGAGTAGCAAACGAGCGTATAGTCTACCTGATGGTAAATCACTGTCGCCTACGGCAACTGTAACCTACTCTTTACTACCTACTCTACTCTAGTCTACTACTTTACTCTACTTAACTAACTACCTCTTTACAAACTACGTTACAAAAGGATAATTTTATAAAGAATCTAGTAATTCTATTGATGTTCTGGAGTCCAATAGTTATCTCATTAGAATTCACGACAAGATTGAGATTTCCTAACCTATTAGTTTTCCATAAGAACAAATTGGATGAGTTTTTCTTCCCCTGAAAACTACGTAATGTCATTCCTAACTTATTTCAGCGACCACGCCCCTAATGAGATTTCCCGTCTAGCGTCGCTTTCCTGTTTAATACACCTGCAATAAAGGGCACCCCATACTTTACTGCACTCACACGATAATTTCTTCAATGAAGCTTGAATGGGGAAATTTGAAACTATGTATAGGGATTAGCAAAAAATGCTGAAAGGAGTTACGTGAGTCGAAGTAGTTCGTTTTGAAAAAAATTACACACCTTCTATTAGAACATTAGATAACCTCGCTTATAATGATCTAATTTTGGGCAGGAATAATACATTACAAAACGATTACACCTTACGCTTAGATACAACCTTAAAAAACATATTTCAAATCTAAAGGATTGAATAATTGTTAACAATTTACTACATACTCATAAACAAAGTGATAAGCAATTCCCCATATTACGACAATTATTGTAATAAATACGTTTTAACACAGTAAAGTGTGCCGCTACCACGAGCTCCTATAAAACCGTAATATCACTAATGGCATTCGCATGTCTTTTATTTATTTAGTATCTCGTAAACGTGCCCTAATTTATTAAGGAGTGCTTTGTTTTAATTATATCGGGGATCATGGTTCGGTAGTGAAAACTTGGGCATTTACTTTCTTGGACAGCCAGTGTCAACGCTATAGGTTATTGTCTTATATCGTCAAGTAAGAGACTTTACGAGACATAATATGATAACTAAGTATTTTAACCATATTTAAAGCACTTTTTAAGTATCAGCTGATTATTACTGAAATATATACTATTTTATATAATAAAAGATTCAATAACAGCTCCATTATTTATTTTCTCTAACAATCCATTCTATGACATGTTATTCTCTAAACAATATAATATCATTATTTTCTTTTATATAGTTTCTCGCTAGATTGCTACTCTTATTGACATAACATAATTTAAATAGTATTGTAATGAAAATATACACTTACAAGATATTGAAGTATAGAGACTTGTCCTAAGCGTTACAATTTAGTCCTTTGGGGTAGCAAAGCCTTTCTGGTTGATCTCAGACTATTATTTTATCTAAGGTTGATTACAGATGTCAATGGGCGCCAATAGCCACCTACCATCAGATGGACTGCATGCTGGTTTCATATTTTAATATTATACAAAAATATTAGAATATTTTATTTCTAGTAGGTAGCTTAGCATATTTTATCGGGGACAGTCCAACAAATGACTAATTTTTCGAATTTATTTTATTCCAATTATCTTTGCAAAGGTGAAAATGGTCACCTCAAGGTTAAAGGTCTTCGAGGCAATGTATTTTTACGAGTTCATTGCCCTTAACGTGCACCTTAAATCTTTCAATGTCTCCACGTATTAAGATTATATCATAAGGGATGATTAATATTTATTAGGGGGAAAAGAATAATGAAATATTACTTTACAAAAGAAATTGGTCTATAATTGTAATAAGGTTATTAATCTATTTCTTTGTGAGCAACATATTATTTAAAAAAATAGTCTGGTTTATTTTTTCTTCAGAATAATGTATATGTTTAACATAAGGTCCTTCATACATATAAACTATTGAATTCAATATCCCTCGCGTAAATCTCGCCAGATGGAAGCAGTTTTAAATTGTAATCGAACGGGAATCAAAGAAAATAATCATAGATTAGTGCAGATTACTCACTCCTAACAATAAAATGTACTGGTAACATTTGTCAATTGAAAAGGTCACTGTCATCTACTTTCGTGTTTGAAAAATATTAAAAAAATGTAGTTTTTAGATCATTTACGAATGAAACGATATTTCTTCGCACTTTTTCTTCGATTTCATGTTTTGGCACCATTTAACTGCACATGTCGGCATTGTTCCGCGTAAATTAAACCATGTCAGCCATTAAATGGCTGACACATTATCAGCCGTTTAAGCCATACAAGGCGGTGAGATATCTATACTTATCTATGAACAAAAATACTAATTTTAATATTTTTTTTATTGTCATTCTAAATGTTCAAAATATTTTTTTACTATTAAATATTTTTTATAGTGCGTTTGTAGCACAAATAAGAAAACAGTCGCGTTGAGAATAGATATCAGAATAGTGACGTAAAAATCTTAGAAAGGCTTTACGGCTTAGGAAGTTTTGTTTGAAAAAACATTTTATGTTTCTTACTCTCTGTTGCAAGCCTAGAACGACTTCATTACCATAGAGATACGAGACGCAATAAAGGTTGCACTTAAGCTTAATGCGAGTACAAATTCACATAAACCCACACACGTAAGAAATTTTCATTAAAACAAATGTTATAATACCCAGCGAAGCAATTAGTTGGGAATATTAAAAATTTTACCCCAACAATGCAAGCGTACAAAGAAGTTTCGCCGCTAACTAGATTTTTGCAACATAAATGCCCTATAAATCTCAATTACATCTTAATAGAGATGAACGCGTAATACGCTGTTATAACCCCAGTGGACCAAACCAGAAATGCTGACCCATCTTATGCATAAAGTACATACAATTTACCGTAACAAAGCCATTTTATAAGGTAAGATGGGGGTCAATCAATATTTGCTAACCACCCTTCGGTATCTGAAGATTCTGTGAAGGCAGCGCAGCCTTAAGTTGTATTAAATGGGACCGTTAGGGGGCCCTTGTAAGACACTAAACAGGTATACCCAATAATGGACACGGTTGTAAGATAATTGTACTTTAGGTTGGAAATAATATTTAAAGTAATAAATTAGACGTTTGAACATTTATTTCTACAATGATAAAATTAAGAGCTACGTACGTGAGATTTATAGAAGAATCTCATGAAGAAATAAGAAGCGTTTAAAATTTTTGAATTTCAAGTACTTACGAAACAAGTCTTGCAACAATCGCGATAATACCATTATGGTTGATTTTAAATCACATTAGATAATTAGGTAACGTAATAACTGTTGAACGAATTGACATAATAATAAAAATATACATACATAGAGATTGGTAGGACACGGAGAATATATCCTCTCGATTACAGGCAAGATTACACACATCCCATTTCATATCTATAGAAGTAAATATAGTCTTACACATAGTACAACGTCCACTAGCTTCTGTATGTACCAATACAATACCCGTCTAATATGAAACTAATACCAATCTTACCTAATAAATACCAATCGATATTCATAGTGTCTTCTCCGCAAGCATCCCTTTGTTCCAGGTCGGTATTTGGGAACCCGTTGACATGTAAATCCCTGAGGCTATTAAATTTGCATACTAATTAAAGACGCTGCCGTACCTTTACTGCTCTCCTGGTACTTTTAAGCTATTGAATTTTGTCTTTATAACAGTTTGGTTTGATTGAACCGGGTCTAGTAAAATTTTGTTACATGTTAACGAAACTATACACATAATACGTAAATAGGTAAGAATACAAAAAACAGTACCCTTAATACAAGTTTTCAAAACATCCCACAATTTTACGTTACGTTTACTCAATCCATTATTCTGTTCCGTTTGCTTCAGTAGAATGAGTTGTCGAAGTCCCTGTAGTTCCGGGACCAGAATAGGGCTACGGTATCCCCTGCCTGTCGTAAGAGGCGACTAAAAGGGGCTTCCGGGGTTGCGGGCGGCAAGAGTGGGAGCTCGGACCGCCCGGCTAGTGACCCCGGGAAGGACGGCGGTATGTGTGGTCGCATACCGTCGTGCCCACCAGACGGTGTGGCGAGCATCAAGCTCACCTGGGCAGAGACCGATGGGGCAACGCGCTAAGAGGACTCCGGTTGCGTTCCTTTGGAGATCCCGGAGTCCTCTACGCAGCGCCGAGGACGGCCACCGGGGGGGTTTTAGTGCGGTAAGAATCCCACATAACCCCGTGCCGCTCCCACGGCATAGGGTACCTTTTGAAGGTTTCCCCCTCGTAAACAAAAAAAAAAAAAAGAATTAGTTGTCGAAAGCGCACCACTGAGTAAACGTAACAATAAGTAAGTGCTCAAGTGACGATGAACTTTTTGTCTCCCTCACGTGTTCGCAAAAAAGAGAGAAACATAAAGCACCATTTTATTAATTTAGATTTTTAATGTTACGTTACTAACACTATAGTTCTCATACAAGCCGCCAGGGGCGCTGATTGGAAATTGTATGGGCAAATACGTAAACAAATACCAAAACAGTCATATTTGTCAAAACGTAAAAACTCATGGTAAGGGTACAGTTCTGAAGTCTACCAATCCATATTTAGTCAGCTTAGAGAGACTATATCCCAAATATTCTTACTATGGGAGGAACCCGAGAAGAGTGGGTTATTAATGGGTTCATAATAAAGTATTTAAGAGTTTTTTAATAAAATCGAAAAATCAAAATCATACATCACGTCAACTTCGGTGTTTTCATCGCATGGGACGCCATGATCCAACCTTAATGCGATTTGAACAGTGACGGAAAATCGTGACGAAACTTACTCGTACATACTCATTGTAACCCATTCAAACTATTTTTTCTTAAACTGCTTAATTCTTATGATAAGATAGATATTATATATATCACTATATTTTTATCAAGATGTCAAAAAGAAAGTTTTATCGCTTTCGCGGTAAATGTATTTGAATTGCTTCATGGAACACTTATCATAAAAAGCATCTGCATGTTCCTACCCTGTAATCTTATCACTGGAACAACATTCTCGGTTGCTCATAAAAATGAGAGACATTGTATTCCAAGCGAAGCCGATGGTATCATACGTGCAAATAATTTTATTCCTTCTGACCGTCTGTAAGTCCGCCCTATGCGTGATAATGCATTATTTATACCGCCTAAGACGACCAAAATGAATGCAGATACTAACGAAAAAGAAAAGGCAGCATCTTTTGTCTTTTGTCCCAACAAAACGTGCCTCGTGAATAAATAACACAAATAAAAATCCTATAAATATTGAACAACCGTATATTTCACACTTTACGAAGAGCCCTGTAACTGAGATATATTATGACGCTTATCGACGGTTTTTTGGGTGGCGATGTTTTTACGAATCTTTGTTTGTAAACGACTGGGAACAATGCTGGCGGTTTTGTTTTTTCTGCACGGCCTGCAAGTCTGGGAGGCATAAGGTATAAGACAGTCACCAACTGGAATGCTTGCAATTTTTTACCGCAACTTCTTTAGGTTGATTTGGACTTTTTTCCAATTAAAAAGTGACATTTAGCAGCGTTTAACTCAAGTATTTATGTTAATATCAATTCTGATAAACATTGTAAGCATTTTATTACGTATTGGAAAGGCATGCACATTATCGAAATTAAAATAGATTTTACTATTACAAATACGACTACTAGTCCTATCTGGAACTTAATGTGTGTTCATACTAAGTTCTCCAGACGACTAAGTTCTACCATATCTTAGTATTCAAACAAGAATATAAATGTTATATTACTTCAAAGAGTCAAATACAGAAATAGTGGTAGATAATTTTATTGATTTCTTGCTTCAATAATAACTGAATAAAGAGAGATACTTTAAAAAGTAATAGTTCAAAAATTTGGCAATAAGATGTATATCTTAATTTTTCAGAGCATTTTTGTTTTTAGAAGTATGTGATATAGAATTAGGACTTACGATTATTTATTTCATAAGGTGGTTTAAGAAAAAGTTGGATTTTCTAATTGATATTTGCATAAATTGCAAAAATGGTACAATATGCCCCAGACGTATTCCCCATGTGTTGCGGCAGTTTCATCCAAATTATGAAAGAATTAATAAAAAAGCTTTGCAGCCAACCAGACCCACCGCTATTCATGATCTCCCATTTCTAAATTCGCCGCTATGAACGCAAAATTTTCTATTTTCATCAAATCCGAATATATAACTGAAAAAACATTTTCATTCCGCTATGAAGAGCACAGCGTAAAAAGTGGCGGTAGTTTTAAAGCAAAACTCGTGTGGATTTTAGTTTTCAATCAATATTTCATCGTCACAGGCAGCCGGTCACCGCGCGGCATCACTGTTCCCGTGGAACATGGTTATAGAGATGAGTAGAGTAGTCAGCTCCTAAAAATTCTATAAGTTTTTTTTAAGTTTTAATTTTCAGCCAAAGATATTAAAGATCACGTAATATATCAAATTACACTTAATATAAAAAAATAATGAATTAATAAATGGCCAAGTGTGAGCCGAACTCGCATATAGAGGGGTGTAAAAAGCATAGATAGGGCCCTGTGACGGGTTGATAGGCAGCGATGGTTCTGTGTTTACCCTCTAGGTAAGGAACCATAATACTTTGAGGGATCAAAAATATTAAATTTATCGCACACACACTTTGTCGCATGCTTAAAAGAACGCTTCGTTTAGTTCGAATTACATATTGTATTGTAAATAAATTTTAATTATTTATTTAGTAACCAACACGATAATACATATTCAAACTTAATAATTGGACTCAATTATTCATAAAATGCAATGTTTTAATTTGATTGTTTAATTTCAAATTTCAATAAAAATAAATTCTATTAAGTTTTCATAAAAAAATCCTAGTAACCAAACCGTATAATATTATTTTTTGGGAAGCTCCACATATTTCTGTATCCAAACAATATTTCCGTGAATTGTAGAGATACGAGTAAAACAATACCGCACAATATTGTTCGTAAAGGATGTATAAATCAGTTTAGTATTCTGTTTTAGAGTTCCGTATTCCCAGAGGAAATACTTTTACCTAATATGGTCACGTCTGTCACAAACGAATTTTGTATGAAACTGTACAATGTGTTATTTTATACATCAGATCAGGGTTTAAACTGTCTCATTTAATACCGTCGCGTTCGCTGCAACTCCGAACCTCTAGAAAACTTTGCCTTGATCAAAAGCTATGCTACAAGTGCTTACAAAACTATAAAAACCAAGTCAAATACTCTATATACACGTTTGAATTTGTGTCAGTTTGGCGAACGCATAAGAAGAATGCGCAAACAAAACGATTTTTACATTAAAATTATTTAGCTTAAAAAAATTGTCAGTCGAACGACAGATAGGCAAACCGTATCAATTCATAATCTTTTAACATTCAATATTTTTTTCAAAAAGCACGGAACTCTAAATATGAGGCAAGTTATAATTTTTGAAAGAGTCTTCTTATATCCCTCTAAAAATTCAATGTGACAATCAGACTAAAATACAATTAAATGAACATAATTATGAGATCTTATAATATTAATATAAATCTGCTTATCTACTAAAATTAGTGAAATTCTTTAGTGAAATAGAACTTTAGGGTTAAATAATATTATTTGCCTTTTATTTTTAGTTAATAATGTCCTCAAGTGGAGGCAATTACGTGTTAAGTTTCCCTTCAAATAACCCCAACGTAACCACGCATATTAATGCCGAATACACACCTTAATTACATTTACAAATATAAGTCCGCTATTCAGCCACGACCTTTGTTTCGAATTGGACACATAATGAAAACTCGATTGCCTATTACAGAACCCAAAACATAATAATATTTGGAGGCCTAAAGGTCGGAACACATGTATAACATTTTTCGATGCCACAGTACTAACTTGTCCGTACTTTTGTGTTTTGTCCTCACAACTCCAATTCTTATTCATTTCTATTAATAAAAATAACGTATATATTATATATGTATGTAAGCATACAACACACAAAATGAAAGCTCGATTCGCTATAAAAAGAGCCCAAAATGTATAACGTACAATTAGTGAACTAAAAGTCGAACTATATTTACAAGTATTTTATTTTTTGAATATTTCTTTACCCGTATATTTTGTTTTGTTGTCTCAGTTTTAACGAAATTATAGGCATTATTATAGTATTACGAACTATTTACAACTGTCTCGTATGTTGTATGGAAAACTACAAAACATTACATAGATTAAAATCCTGACTAATGTACTGGAATTGACAATTTAGCAGCAGTTAAACAAACATTTATATATAGAAACAATTACAGCAAAGACCATTTCTCGTTGTCAGCTAAAAGGGGAATAACTCATGCGCCATGTTTCATCGTCATGGTGTCAATACTTAATCGGGATAGAAAAGGAACAAATTCGCTTGTCAAATGCAAATGCAAATACATACCTCTCATATATAAAATTCTCGTGTCACAATGTTAGTTACCGTACTCCTCCGAAACGGCTTTACCGATTTTCACCAAATTTTATATGCATATTCAGTAGGTCTGAAAATCGCCTACTATCTATTTTTCATACCGCTTAGTGATAAGGGTTGTTCACCCTTAACATTTTTTTATTTACATGGCAACACAACGTGTGCCGGGTCAGCAAGTCAATATATTTCTTTATTTTTATGAATTTTATGTAACTCTGTCGGGAATCGAATGGGTGTCTCTTGTATGAACATGAAATACAGATGACAGTTTGTACCTAAGCCTAAGGCTGCATTCAGATTTCGAAGAATTTGCTAATAATGTCTATGGAAAAATAATATCACCAAATTGACTTTTTAATTTCAAGCACTTTGAAAAGGACCCCGTGAGTATGTACAGCCGCTATACTTATTTATAGCGAAACTCACTGATAAAAACGATTACTCTTCACAAATCGTTTTAGAGTCACAACAAGTAGAACACTGATCATAGTCCGCGCTGATCAAGTACAAAAATATACTTAACATAGCTTTGGTAGTAATATGGAGTACTTTCGAACACCTCGAAATTCGTAATTTCTCCGGGAAATTATTACATGAATGTAGTGTTTAATGTGACGCACATCATACAACATAGAAATGTGTGGGTATTAGGTAGTTTAGATTCAAATTTAAACATTATAATAGTACGATATAAATATACCACTGAACTTTGATCTATAGCTATTTTTATTCAAACTTTCAAAGTAAGGCTGTAGGCGAAAAGTTGTTTATAATACATCAAAGAAAATTATTCAGATTTCATAATTACAGTAACGAATTCTCATCTCCATCGCTTTACAAGTATCGTATTTCGTACAAAGTTAAGTACGAAATTTCGTAAGATAAATCCCGGGATCAAATTTGTTTAACCCATTCCCGATCAAACATTCATTAAAACTTTAGCAAATCTTTAATAGCAACATATTTGGTATCAACCATAGATATAAGATGAGTTAGAAATGGCATGTACAATTTGGATGGAACATCGTGCTTGGCATTGCGTCTTGTTGACCGCAGAAGATAAATAACTTACGAAAACGATGCAATCCAGCTTCTGAATTTATTGACTATTGCTTCGTCGACTCTGAAAATATAATATAAAACATAGGAAAAGAGAAAAGATGCTATTCTAGGAGTACCTAAAACATCTAACGAACAGGTACTAAATATGAATATGAGAGCTCGCATCCTTTCTGAGTTTCATAATTGTACTATTAAGTCATTTCTAATTTTTTGTTGTTCTATAAAATCATCGGTATATTTACATGGGATTTTGTTTCTCATTATTATTTTAGCTGAATTACACTAATTAATGTTTGTGGCTTTAAATGTAATTAATGCGGGTATTATTACCTTGTTATCAATACATATAAATAAAATTGGAGTGTCTGTTCTTAATATTAAGATAACCGCTTTTTACTACATGCATATGAATATAGGTACCTACATACGGTACATACACCAAAATAACATTTTTTACAATTTTTGTCTGTCTGTTTGTTTTGGCTGATCTCTGAAATGGCTGGACCGATTTTGACGGGACTTTTATTGGCAGATAGCTGATGTAATAAGGAGTAACTTAGGCTACTTATAGTTTAGAACGAGCTGTGCCCCGCGGATTCACCCGCGTTATTTCTTTTTAACCGGTGAAACCACGTGGCACAGCTAGTACTCGTAAGTTATACATATAAAACAAACCCTTCATGGATCGACTGCAATGATACTTATGTCACATTGTGTCTGGTTTAATGGGTTTGAGTTGTGACTTTGGATAAAGTAAGATGTTCTAATTTACAACCGTTTGTAATAATCAATGTTTACCAATTTTTGTCTACAATTTGTAATCACAAATTTAATCAATAGGGTTATATCATATTTTTGTTAACAATATTCTCGCCTTTTCGTATACAATATACCTTTTCCTGCTTGCAATATACGAATAGGCAGACATAGTGTACCTTTACCGTGATATGCAGGTAAATTAATATTCCCCGCTTTATCTCAATTGCGAGAGCGTTTCAACAGTTATTATTTGAACGCAATTTCAACTGATACCGCCATGTTTGAACTTGTCACCGCTGCAAGGTAATGTTTGCAGTTAATTATGGTAATGAATTGCAGTGACGCACTTGTTTCATAGGTGACGAGTAACGAGAAAACGAGGTATTAAAAATACTTAATTTTTTGAACAAAACTTCTGATAATGTCATCAATCATGCTTATATGCAGTTCTTATGTTATTCGATGTTTATTGATTTTAAGCAAGTGATCTAAAATCCAAGTTATGTTAATAAAACTTATCCGCATATACATGAGACAGACAGACAGACAAGCAAGTAAAGTCAATCATCTGAGGATACTTCCGAAATCAATTCCGAATTAAATTTTAAATCTAAAAACATTTGACTAGTGTCCTCAGAAGTAGCAAGTGCATCATGTTCTATTTGGTGTACGTCACAGAATATGTCCATAGGCGACAGTGACCACTTACTATCAGGTGGACTGCAAACTCTTTTGTTACTTCTTATAAAAGAAACATCTTGACACAGCCTTTTTTTTTCGTGGGGAACCCTTCATGGGTTCCTCTCAACCGCCGGGGTAGCGGAGAGATATGCCGGACTCCTACCGGCTAAAACCTCACGGCGTTCCTCTGTACGCCCTTTATCGGGACCACGGGTACGCTAGTATCTTGATACAGCCTATGCCAACATCATTTTAAATTTTAATAAAAATAAAATTCGTCGCCTGACTCTTGATCGTAAATAGTGCGACAAGGCCCTCGGTAAACATCTAGCTGCTTTTGACGACAACTGTATACTCTATGCGCGTAATATTTGGCGTATCCGAGATGTCGAAGTAATTATGAGTAAGTTTACACAGAATGTGTAATTAATAACATTTCGCGAATCTCAAATATTAGTTTCAAATCTCATGTTTACCTTAGATTAGCATAATTCATAGAATGTCGTTATTTGAAATGTCTGGAAACTCGGAATGTCGTTATTTGAAATGTCTGGAAACTCTCTACGTTTGAGCACTTGTCTTATTGCAAGCAATAGGCGATATGAACAGTTTTCATTAAAATTCAAATCAATACCCCAAAATTTGTTTGAAAGATGGTAGAACGAGTATGGTTGACCGGACAGGTGCCATGGTGACAACAATTTCTAGCCTGAAGCAATTCTTCGTTTCGGTGGATATAAGTTAACATATGATGCCTCATATTAGTCCATTTTAGTCCTAGGAAGTAAAAATACATTCGAGACCGGCTGCATTAAGAACCCCTGCTCTATAATATAGAGGTGGTATCAATATCCTAGAGCGGCAATGACCACTTACCATCAGGTGAACTGCAAATTTGCCATGAACCCTTTATATTAATTTCTTATCAAATTCCCAATATAACAAATAGTATTACTATTGTGCTTCATGTCTTCTATGTGACCACATCCTAAGATAATGTTAAATGATTATGTAACTATCACGATCGTTGCCACAGTTTAACCACTGATATCACATTTACAGCATACAAGAAAATAACATCTCTAAGCTTCGAAACAGATGTGGAAAAACATCCCATACCCAGTAGCGGCACAAATATAGGATTCGAAGTATTATTATTCAGTAATTCAAATAATTTTATTTATGCAACTGATCGCAATGAACGGTCGCAAATAGTAGGATACGACATATCATAAATGACATATCTAGAGCACGCATAAGCACGTCACGTCGTTTCAAGAACTAAATTATAAAGCTGGAACTACTTGTAATCGATTTATATTGCAAACGAATGTAAGTCTACAATTGTAAACCTTGCATTGATTTATACGCTGTAATGCGATCAATAGTCGCTTATTACGGACTTTTGGTTGGAGTATTGAAACTTAATGTACTTAATATAACGCAACATTTGAGTTGTATGACTGTTAAGTAGGTAGTGTAATATTTGAGTTTGTAGTACATAGTACGAGTATGTTTGCTAGTAGAGCTTAGATGAAATGTGGTTTTTAACTTTGGAGGAAGTTAAAGAACCTACTTCATATGGCAACAGTGTTATATTTCGCCTTATCTAATGATCTTATGTGCCTTTTCTAATCACACTATTCACCACAAAAGGAAGTAGCTCTTAATACTGCTACAATATTATAATCGATTTTTAATAAATCGATTAATATCATGATAAAAACATTGAATAAATAAATCGAATATTAATTATTCGATTTTTTAACTCATTATTATATTCCTAGAAATAGTTGACTGCCTACCTTTAAACCATAACATATCTATCTTACTTAATATCTGAATTATACGATTCCTTGGCCAGATACACATAGTGCGCTATTATACTTTATATTTCCTTTAAGTCCTAACATCTAATGAACTTGTCATCAGGCAGCAGAGCATGAAGGAAAGAGCGTAACGACAAGCGTAACAACGCAATTGAACAACTTCAGACAGCAAGAGTGGTCATTTGATTACGTCTGTTTATTCTCCGTAGGGCCGCTTACCGCCAGACTAGCGTTTTATAAAAAGGCGAACGAATTCTGTGGAGTTTTCTATTGAAATTTAATTGGAAATGATTTTATTTCTTTAGCATTGCGTGTTGGAATTGGTGGAAATTAATTCTGATCTCTCAGCCGGACCTGTATTTCTATTTCCTAGATCTATTTGAATCTTTTTTGTTTTGTTTAGTTAAAGCAG
This sequence comes from Epargyreus clarus clarus, assembly GCA_014595695.2. Taxonomy (NCBI): domain Eukaryota; kingdom Metazoa; phylum Arthropoda; class Insecta; order Lepidoptera; family Hesperiidae; genus Epargyreus; species Epargyreus clarus. The sequence goes on from JACTTY020000021.1 coordinate 517,184, forward strand.
TTTAGGTAATAAGCGACTATACCTACCCATTGTTTTATGATGGAAAATAAAGAAAGCAAATGCAGCGTATTTGATGTCACCATACAAACAATAGTTCTTTGTAACCTAACTATAATTACAAACTTTAGTAAATACCTAATATAATATGGTTCTATCAACGACCGTTAAAATATTTCCATATCATTTGGGTACATCTTTGTCAAAGAATCAATTCAAGTATAAATTAGTAGGAAGTCGCGAACTAGCACAAAGAGGGATTAAACTTGCACCTTCTGATTGAGTTTTCCTGAAGGATATTGCGACAAGATTGCACGTGAACTCGAGCGCTGCAATCACTTTGGACAGCGCCTACACCGGCAGCGCTGATTGTGAGGAAATGTTCAGTTACATTAAAAAAACGGAAAGAAACAAGAAATTCAGGAAAAAAACTTTACACGTTACAGTAACTCAATGTCAAATTGTTATTAAGTTCTCGCGAGTGAGTGCGATCCCCATCAGTTTAATAATATTTATCACTTCTATACACCATTCACTCTGCCCTTCAACGTATAAAAAAAATTATAAAAAACCTAAACCTGCTTTACAATATACAGTCTAATTTCTAAGTTTGATAAATTTGAGTTACAAAGCAACTGGCTTTCACATAGTGAATGAGATGTCGCGAATGACATTGTTATAAGAATATTCACCACTTGTGTAAGCTAATCACCCTCCGCTACAAGCTTCAAATTGTAATATAATAAGGATTTATTACTTTTTCTGTAACACATATTTTCTCTTTAATTGCTAAGTTTCATAACATTACACTTTACAAAGTCAGTTTGCTTTCACATTCTAATTGTGTTCTCTCGAAGGACTTTCTTATAAGTATATTCATTTCTATATCCTAAAGACAGCGCTACAAACTTGCATTTTTAAAGTCTAATCGCTAAGTTTGACAACGTAACCTTACAAAGTAAGTTGCTTTCACAATGTGATTGAGTTCCCGCGAAGGATATTGCTACAAGATTGCTCGTCAACCCACATTCCAATCAATCCGAGCAGAGCTGCAGTTTCAGCGTTAATTGAGAGAATCGGTTCAGTGGGACATTCGCGTACACGGGAATCGATTAATAGAGTTCGTGAAGTTCTCACGTAACATTTGCTAGTGATTTTCAATTTAAAATTTATTTTGTGATAGTTCTTGTTTATGTTATACCTTTTGTTTGCCTTATTGATATCTATGGGATAAGTTAGAGTAATAACCAAAACCGAAAGATTATAATAATTGAACGATTAACAATTTAGTTAACAATTCCAATCTTACGGTGTTACCCTGACTCCGATATTATCTAAGTAACCTGACTAACACTTAGGTGTCCCTGGACTGTTACTGTAACACACTTTTTATTATGTTTTGTGTTTTACATTTTCAAATATTTTTATCTTTCAATGAAATTATTGAATTTTAATTAAAGCGGGTAAAGGCAAGACTGTAAAAAAGGAAAGCATAAAGTACTGAGTATGATAAAGATTCAAAAAATGATGCGGTCGGTAATGGCAGAATTTCATAAGCTCGTCGTGCTTTGAAACTGAAGTCGGTTTGAAAATTGGGTCTGAGATCCAGTGTTGTTGTAATTGGACATCAATCGTTTAACCCTGTCAAAAGCCTTATGGATGCATTCTTTTGGTTTATTACCCGTGCTACTATCAATCTTACTACCCTTACCTTTCCATTCCCCAATGATCTACATTAGACCAGCTTTTAGTATGCAGACATCTAGACGATTAAATTATTCTATGGATGATGGGATATAGGAAAATGGATAAATTATATATGGAGTTTTTTTTCGCCGTTTCTTCTTCATAGCGAAACAACTCCTAAAGCTGTGGTAGATAACGTTCAAAAAGAGTTCTACACGAATCCATTTAAATGAATGAGATTTAAATTTTAATTTGAATATAACGGAAATAATGTATGAATGACAGAATTACGTAACTTGAAAGACTTTTGTACACCAGCTAACGTTTGATTTGTTGCCAACGAAACCCACATTGAAACATAAAAACCAATAGTGCACTAGAGAAGGAAATTAAAGTCCCTCGCATATTGTGATTGAGTGAGCTTCAATAGTTTCAGTCGGCTTGTTGATTGAACAGAATTGGATCAGTAGGACAGACGAGATTGTTAAATCTTATGTTACGTAAAGAGTCAATTTTTTCTGCATACTCTTATGAATAAAATTGAGAATTTTATGAATCTTTATGAGACAATCCGTCAATTTCAGAACTAGGTCTACGTATAACAACTGCTTTTATTCGTAGTCGTATAGCGGTATTATACACGTACGTTATAACACGGTTAGGTTACGACTGGGCAAAATTTGTAAACATTTCCTTAGCGTATTTATGCTTACTGGTAAGTTACTGCTAATGGTCATTCGCTTCAACGGCGATGGAAGTTATCGTTAAAGTCTACAACGCGTTCAAGTCTTCAGATGTTTTTTCAAAGGAATTCTTTTGCACACTTCCTTTGAACCTTAAAACGAAATTAAATGAAATATGCTTCTACCATACACACCAAATAAATTAAAGAGATAGAGTCCTGTGATAAACGGACGGACAGACGGTCGGACGGACAGACAGTCGGACGGACAGACAGCGAAGTCTTGATAATAGGGTTCCAATTTTACCCTTTGGGTACGGAACCTTAAAAACAATTAAATTTCACTTCATTTTATTAAAATGCTAAAATTCAAGCCGTTTCTATGTCTAACATGGACAAAACCTGTTATACATATATTATGTTACTGTATTGCAAAGTAATTAACATAACAATTATGTATACTTCAAACTCAAACCCTTAAAGCGACAATCCTATGCCTAAATGTCTCCTTATCTCCCAACCCAGCAGTTCAACTGGCTCAAAACTTTTAATCGGCCTATTACCCATTCGAATAGGTACGAAGATATGATTACATTTTGACAAATTACTTTCGAAGTTTAGCAATATGTTACTCGTATTATTAATACAAATACTGATTAAGTGTGTCTTTGTGCAATAGGTGGTTAACTATCAACCTCATAATTCTTTGTTAAATCAAATTTAAATGTATGGCAAATATAGAGATAAGTCAATCGTAAAAGCGATTAATCGTTGATGCAATAATCATATATACTCCCAATATGTGACAAGTTAGATCAAAACACTTACTCAGTGTCGAACCGACACTAAGTAACGACACCCTGTATGCGTCTATATATACGATTCAGAGTATGTTCTGATAAGAAATGGATAAGAATTGAGCAAAAATACACCAATGATATAAAATATTGAATTGAATATTTCGTCTCATAATTGGACGTTATACAGATGTTCCCATTTTGAATGCAACGTGCCATAGTAAATAACATTGAACCTTTTAAGTGAATAGACATATTCACCAAGAAAAGGTATAATTCGGAATAGTGACATCTCTTTACAAAAGGATTCAACTTTTGTACTACCACAAAGCGTAATTAAGAGTACCTTATAGATAGAGATATTTCTTATCTAAGTCAAACACACGTAAACAGACGATAACCCCAAACTGTTCAAGTCAACGCCTAAGGAGTTACGTATCTCTAAAGTTTTAATCGGCCTATTATCCGAATGGTAGGTGCAAAGATACGATTATGACAAATGGCGATAGAACTTCAGCAATATGTAACCATTAGCCCGAGCGTGTATTGCTATCGCCACAGCTATCTCCACAGCTATCTCCACCGCCAATAGATTTCAGTGCGAAGCAGCATTGTCTGTGTTATTGTCGATCTCTGATACCGATGCGTTATGGTATCGCCGCTGGCGGCACCAACTTATAATGTTGATGCTCGCAGGATTAAAGATTATGGAGGGACTTATAAAAATGTAATGTATTTTTTTATTGATTTTCTTTCTTACTCCGAAATATCAAGTGCAAATATTGGTAAAAATTATTAATAAGAGTATATCTATTATTAAAAAATGCAAACATAAGATTGTAAATCAATATAACAATGGTCATACTCATAAAATAAGAAAAGAAATATTTTTATTGCGTATGATATTGCCCTGTATTTAATTATATGTACCCTTTAAACTAGGTAAACTTTTAAACACTTAAATATGCATTGATAAGAGTATCTCATCGGATGTTAATTATATATGTTAATTATATTGAATGTATTATTACGTGTACCTACTGCATTGTATTGGCTTCGCAGGTGCTTATTTCAGGCCTTAAAAACTGTACCAGCTTTGGCCGCAGGTGCCTATTAGAGCCAGTCTCGATAGTTTCTGTTCCTATACAGCCTGTACTTACATAGCCTTATATTATTTTGACAATAAGCGAGACTATATTTCTGCACAACCAGTGTACTGGTCACATCCTAGAAGACCGTTCTGTTAATTAAATAAATTCAATTTTGAATCAGAATTAATAGTGTTTTTCGTTAATATATTTTAATCACCCGTGCCGAACTCAGTATATCATATTTTGTTGTAATGGGTGTTGTGAGTCAAAAACACTAAACTTACATAAGTTGTTCCAATATAGAACATAGCTCCAGCATCACATCTGTAGCCGATTTCTAGTAGGATTTCAGTCTTATTAGATTTGAAAACAGATTTCCAAAAGCTGCATTGATTTTTGGCAACAGATGCACCGCATGGTAGTTTGCTACTTCAAATTCCCAAAAATATATGCCCACTACGACTAATAGATAAATTTTATAAAAACTTATTAGAATAACGTTCTTCGTATTGGAATTTAATAAATTAACCCTGGAATCCAACTATTAAAAATTTATTTCCAATTCCAGGATCAGTTTAGGAGGATTCCTAAGATTCAAAGCTATTAGCAAATGGCTTAAAATGTGAGCTCTCTGTAATAAATAATTGCCTCCACACCCGATAGGATCATCCATACGTTCGAGCGCTGCCGACCGTACGAGCGAAATAACCTTAATGTATTCGGAATATCCAATCTGCTCCTGCGATCTCTCGCTGAAGAAAATCCTTGATGTACGGTAGCAAGGCGTTAATATCCGCGAAGATAACCAATAACAGGATTTTCTCCAAGACTTATTCTCTACGCAGTGATCGGAGATTACAAAAGCTTTGTCCTAAGAAATACCTGTGCATTTTAATTACGAGCTCGGTGACTTTAAATTGTGCATTTACTTCCTTAATAGTGTTGATTCCAGCAACACTAATAAAGAAGTAAATGCACAATTTAGAATCCCTAATGATTACGTTATTCCGAGTTTAGTGTTATTGTTGGTAATAATATGGTAAGGTTTAGTGAGTTTTGTCATTAATTCTATTTTTAACCTCTACGTAAACCTAAGTTACTTTAATAATTATATCGTCTACATTATCTGCGTTATTTTAAATGATTAACACACCTTAATACAAAGTTTGCCTTAATTCTACAATTCAGAAGTCGTCAACATCTTATAAATCTCTTTTCATATCCTTGCTCTTATCTTTTTGTGACGTCACATGTCATGTAACTAACATAAGGACAAATATCATCTAAATAAGGAAAATCATCCCCGAAAGTGTTCGTAAACTACTAGCATCTGTATAATCCGACGGGGAGATAGCAGATCGCATTAGTGAAAATGTCATCGGCAGTCGTGGCACGTCGCGTCCAGCCTGCGACATCTACTAACGTATAGTAGCGGTAAAGCGAAAACCTACGAAAGACTGAAAAAGTCCTTTAAATTTGTTTAGGAAATAATTCTTGTAATTACATATCATTGAATATCTATACCAACTATATAGTATATACTTTGACTACACGCGCAAAATTAATTAAAAACCTAATTTTAATTCTTAAGCTTTTAATTATGCGTCTATATCGAAATAGAAAAAAATAATCAACTGACAGTATACAATCAAGAATTAGTCTTATTGTCTGACTATAGCAAGCTTTTGGATATTTTCTTAAACAATTTAATAAAATTCTTAAATCCTTCCATATAGGTACTCGTAAATGCGACAGCCTACCAGCAAAAAAAAACATACGGGAAACTGTCACAAAAGTGGGAAAAGTCATTTATCAAGCACTGAAGACTCTCAACATAGAGAAGTTTTGATACGGGATGCTCAGCTAAAAGACATTAATATTAAGGATATCACACTATTTGAGGAGCTTTCGGATGTCGCGGCCGTGTTTTATCACTTCAGTACGAAAAAGTTTTCGCTAATGTACTTTTTTGTAGGCAGCCGAGAATTTTTAAGGTAACATTTTTGGTTATTACTCTTAATTGCTTGTATTTACATATTTCTGGAATCTGGAATTATATCTAATTATTAGGACATCATTTTATCTCTCTTTGTTATTCAAATACTTCGTTATTTTATGACTCTTTTTATGTTCCCTACAGGTCAGGTACATCTTTCGAAATCAATGAATATTATCAACAAACGTGTTTACATATACACACATAGTTGATCTAAACCTATGTATTCTTAATTATTTTTATTACAAGTATACTTAAATTAACATCGAGAAATTATGTGAAACACTTAAACAAGATTCATGAAAATAACATTATCCAACAAGTTGGTTATCCCAAAATACAATCCACAAACAACTTTTGTGACGTATTTTTATTCTCGGCGCCTGCTTCTAAAACTTCTGCCGTATTCTGTTCGTAGCTAACTTCTAGTTAGACCGTAAACGACTTTACGTGTCGAACAAGGAAATCAAATTATCAACTCCCACCAACTTTGCACCTCTTCCCGTTCGTACGACATACCGGAATTTGTAGCCCAAAAACGGTCGCCCTCTATTTGAAAATTCTATACGTTACTTTAGACAAAAATATGTGAAGGGGCAGATGACGCCAAACAAGCTTTATTGGGTATCTTCGCCAAAGTATGCGAGTGGGGAATTCAATAAGTGACGGAAGAAAGAATTAAGGGTGCCCGAAACAGCATACCTGCGCTTTGTTCTTGATTGTCACTTTGATGTTTCTTTTACCTTTGTTTTGTTTCCAGTTTATTTTATTTCGTATGTTAGTAATGATACGTCACATTTTTACTTATTATTTGTAGCAACTTTCTTAACCGGTTCATTTTACGAGTAAATCCCGTCTACTGACTCACCCTCATCAATGATTCACGAACCCATTATACGTTCGAAGAAAGTCTATGTCGTGTACATAGGTACGGAATTCATAATTCCTTATTCGATCACTTCCTTTTTAACTGGATATGCGGTGGCTCGATTAAGAAAACATTACATAATTGTGCGAGCGCGGTCGGACGCGCAAGTGGCGCCATGCGAGGTAACGTGTAACTATGTGGGGACGATAGGGTGCGGGGGCGTGCAGACGGAGGGGCGGCCTGAGTGAGGCACACCACTCTCGCTAAAACAGTTGAACCGCCTCGCCAGTCGCACACAAATCACGATGAGGAGAGCACGCGCTCGCGTCGCCTCCGACACCGAAAATACGTGCGTCGCGATGTAAACATTGAACAGTGGAGTGACGTAAACTAGTGAAGTTTCGCTAAAATATAATAACAAAGTGACTGAAAGTTTAAAGTTATATTTTTGGATAACAGAACAAATGTATAAAGAAAATGTTTCAATTGCTGACTGTTTTATTAGTGACTTTGGGTGTAAATGCCGTGAGAGGTGTAGATAATTGTGGGCCTATACCAAAAGAAGTGGAAGGTGGTGGTACATTGTGCCATGTGCGGACCCTTGAAGCAGATGGAACCAGTTTAACATCAACATTACCAGAAAGTACAAAACGACTTTCTGTCGAGTGTAACCAACTTCTTCTGTTTGAAAGTTATCTGGAGGCAAACTATTTTCAAAGATTTTTAACGCTCGCGGAATTGACGCTTCGAAATTGCAAACTACTCAGGATACCAGGCAACGCGTTCGAGGGATTACGGGAACTAAAAAAGTTGTCGATTCGATCTAAAAACTACGATTGGAGTCCGAATAAAAACTTGGAACTTGCCCTCGGAACTTTCAATGGACTCAGAGAACTACAAACGCTCGACTTGGGAAAAAACAACTTGAAAACTATACCTACAGATGTCTTTTGCCCATTGGATAATTTGCAAGTGTTGAATATAACTCATAATAAAATTAAAAGTATTGATCGTCTTGGATTTGGAAAAAGTTGTGGATCAGGTCTCCGAAGTTTAGACCTAAGCTATAATGAAATCAAATCCCTGAGTGAAGAATCAGAAATTACTGGATTACGACGACTTCAAGAGTTGAGGCTACAAAATAATAATATAACGGATATTTCTAGTGAAATATTTAACGGGCTTATATCATTACGGATATTAAACATTTCCTATAATAACCTCCAGTTAATACCGGAGGGCACATTTGCCAACACGAAAGAGTTACGAGAAGTGTATCTGAATAATAACCAACTATTTGAATTAGCCCGAGGCGTGTTCCACCGATTAGAACAGCTGCTTGTCTTAGATTTATCGAATAATCAGCTCTCAAGCGCTCACATAGACGGTGGAACATTTATTGGCCTTATACGCTTAGTAATTTTGAATTTATCCAATAATGCGTTGACGAGGATAGATGGTAAGACGTTTAAGGATTTATTCTTCCTACAGATATTAGAATTAAGGAATAATTCTATTGGATATATTGAAGAGAATACGTTTCTTCCTTTGTATAATTTGCATACTTTAAATATAGCTGAAAATCGTTTGCATACTATTGACGAGTTCCTGTTTAATGGATTGTTTGTACTTAGTAAATTGAACCTTAATAACAATCTCCTAATAGGTATTGACCCGAAAGCTTTTAAAAATTGTTCCGATTTAAAAGAATTGGACTTGAGTTCAAATCAGTTGTCCGAAGTTCCATCTGCTATTTGGGAATTGTCTTTATTAAAAACTTTAGACTTGGGGGAAAACCAAATATCTGACATCAAAAATGGTTCGTTTCGAAATCTAGACCAATTAACCGGCTTACGAATAATTGACAACCAAATCGGAAATTTAACAGTTGGTATGTTTTGGGACTTACCAAGTTTACAAGTATTAAATTTAGCTAAGAATAAAATACAGGCAGTAGAAAGGGGCAGTTTTCAACGAAATAAGCAGTTAGAGGCCATTAGGTTAGATGGTAATTTTATATCAGACATCAATGGAGTATTTTCGGCCGTACTTAGCTTATTATGGCTGAATCTATCAGAAAATCACTTAGTGTGGTTCGATTATGCTTTCATTCCTAGTAATTTGAAATGGTTGGATGTACACGGTAACTTTATTGAACATTTAGGTAATTACTATAAACTACAAGATGAAATTCGAATAAAGACATTAGACGTAAGTCACAACCGTATTAGCGAAATATCGCCATTAGCAATTCCAAATAGTGTGGAATTATTGTTTATAAACAACAACCACATAAACAATATATACGTTAACACATTTATGGAGAAACGCAATCTCACCAGAGTTGATATTTACGCAAATGAGATATCTCATTTAGATATCAACAGCCTCCGGTTATCCCCAGTTCCCTTAAATAAGTCTTTACCAGAGTTCTACATAGGAGGAAATCCGTTCGATTGTGACTGTTCGATGGAATGGCTGCCTTTGATTAACAATATGACTTCTATGAGGCAATATCCAAGAATAATGGACTTAGAAAATGTATTATGCAAAATGACGCATACTAGGGGCGTAACACACATACCTCTCAGTAATTTGAAGTCGACAGATTTTTTGTGCACATATGAAACGCACTGTTTTACTCTATGCCACTGTTGTGATTACGTTGCTTGTGATTGCCAAATGACTTGCCCTAATAACTGCTCTTGTTACCACGATCCTACTTGGCATACAAATGTTGTCGACTGCTCAAGCCAACGTGCGGTCGAAATCCCAGAAAAAATACCCATGGACGCTACTGAGGTCTATTTAGATGGAAATGACTTTAAAGAATTGCAAAATTATGCATTCATCGGAAGAAAAAATATGAGGTCGCTTTATGTAAATTCCAGTCAAGTTGAAAACATACAGAATAGAACATTTGCCGGCTTATCTTCCCTCGTTATATTGCATCTCGGGGACAATAAACTGAAACATCTAAACGGTTATGAGTTTGAGCATTTGACGCAACTTAACGAGCTTTATCTACAAGACAATTTCATAAGCCATATAGAGAACACAACTTTCTTAACGTTACGTTCGTTAAGAATCTTGAGATTAGATGGAAACAGACTTGTAGACTTTGATATTTGGACCTTGAGTGTTAATAAAAACCTGAATAGTGTAGCCATTGGTAATAACATGTGGTCATGCAAATGTAGATATTTACAAAAATTCACTGCGTACATTTCAGAAAATGTTCCTAAAATTAAAGATATGTCAGACGTGTGGTGTTGGAATAGTGGTAATCCTGGACCACAAAAGAAAGAACTGAATCTCAATGGTACGATATGCAGTGACTATTACGCTGGAGATTCTGTTATAGATAACATGTTGGTATCAAATTACATGCCCATGATGGTGACTACGCTCACAGGATTTATGTTAATCATGCTCGTCACCCTTGTGATTTTCTTATTTAGAGACACAATCCGTATATGGTTGTATACTAGCTGCGGAATAAGATTGTTCCCATTCACTGGAGCGTACGATGACACTGACAAATTGTATGATGCTTACGTTTGCTACAGCCCGAAGGATGACGATTTTGTTATTCAAACGTTAGCCGCTGAGTTGGAAAATGGCAGCCCATCATATCACCTTTGTTTACATTACAGAGATATTCCCCAGCACGGCGTGGCTTATATGCAATGTACGTTACCGCTTCCCGAAGCCGCAGAGGCATCGAAGCGCATAGTTCTTGTACTAACAAGAAATTTCATAGAAACGGAATGGTCACGTTTTGAATTTAGACAAGCGCTGCACGAAATCCTCAAGTCGCGAATTTATACTTTAGTTATAATAGAAGAAAGTTCAGTATTGCCCGAAGCCGAATGCGATCCCGATCTACGGCCGTATTTAAAAACGAGCTCGAGGATAAGATGGGGCCAAAATAAATTTTGGGAGAAACTTCGCTATGCGATGCCGGATCGGAGATTTAGATCTAAGCCTAGTTATAGGAACAATATAAATTCTTTTACAATGCAGGGTGGAACGCAGAATGGGACGATAAGGTCGTTTTCGTTTACGGAGAAAATGAGAGGGTCAGCCGATGGAGTGAGTACGACTCCGGAGTTCATGGAAGGTCGTGCACAGCAAGTGCATACGGCTTACGGGCCGGATGGTAGACCGCCGTCTGATCATATATACTCTTCTATAGATTCCGATTACTCGTCATTAGAGTTGGGTGGGAACAACCCCAACAGGCGGCGGGAGTTTCGGCACTGGCCTCCGCCACCCCCACTAATTGACACACAGCATTCGGGTCAAGCTTACCTTGTCTAGTCTATGCTTCTCACGAACTCGTCAATAAACTAAACTCATTTAGTCGAAGCTTTTGTGTAAATTGTATTAATCGCATCGCGCGCTTTACCAAATAATTAAGATTTTAATCTATTTTTGTAATTTCTAGCCGTTACAAAGGGCGTTCATTTCGTATTGTTGGTGTAAATAAATTCTATAAGACTGCTGTAGAATATTATGTGAATTTGTAAATATTGTGTAAATAAATGTCCATATAAGTCACAAGTATACCTATTTATGTACTTTAATAAAGCCATTGTGATAATTTTTGCATAAGAATTTTCTTTTCTTTTTCCTTATTTACCCTCATTGAATAGTTCGATCGATACAATATTAAAAGTTTAAGAAACAATAATATTCATAAAGGTTGTCGTGTAAAGCTTGAAATAAAATTCCTTTCAATAATAACAACTCTTTCTTTTATTGCACATTTGTTAGTTTATAACAAAGGCTAATGGATAATAACACTGGATTTATATTCTCAGAACAAAACTCTCATATTTACATTTCACACACTCGAAGTGAAACTCAATTCATGTAGCACTTTTACTTAAAGTAAACATTAGCTAATGTTATCACAAAATGTAAACATTAATTAAAATTCAACTCAATTTACATGCGTTTGGTACATGCGTGAAATAGATACTTATTGAATTAATTTAACAATTTAAAGTTAAATATTACGGTATGCTATTATGATAGGCAAATTATTGTTTACAAATTATAACGAAACGAATCTTCAAAACAATTATTTAAAACTATCAACATGAGTTTAAATCCACTTAGAGATAGGTAACTCTATTAATAAAAGATTGAACATGGAGTAAAAAAAAACATCCAAGAGTTATTGCCAATTGGTAGTAAGCCGATCTGAAATATATTAAGTAAATCAATTCAAGATGATTATACTGTGCAGCTAAGTTTAATATTTGAAAAAGTTTTTAAATTCTTAACAGTGTACACTCTACAGTCCTATATTTAATATATTTAGAAAATCTTTTTATGGTTTATTTTTTTTTACATGAATAAAGTCTACAATTTTTAAAACGTGAATTATAAATACGAAAACAATTACACAATGAAAACATTAAATTTAAGCAAAACACGAAAACGATTATCATACATAAATCTACCTTATCTTCTAAAATGTCAAATTATAATCTACCTGTCTCTTTCCTATATCCATCATTAGTTAGCGACAGATAAAGATAAAGCACAGAACGTTGTCCCGCACCTAAATCTGACAAAGGACAGCGTACGTGACCAGAATGTCCCGGTCAGAAGCAGTCCATATCATAATCACAAGGTAAGAACGGAGGATGAATTTTAAATTAATACTTTTATTCTCAAAGGACGGCCGCACAACAACTCAGTTATAAATGTCTCTGCTACTGTTGTTACTATATTTAATTTGTTTTATCTTATCTTAAAAAGGAAAGTAATATGGAAAGTTGTTGAGGGTTTCGTATAATTTTTCACACAATTTATTAAGTTTATTACATAATTTTCTTGCATTACATAGTTATCTACAATCAGATCACTGATTGTAGAACCAACTAACAACAACCAACCAACTGACACCATAGAAATTCACAATCTTTACTTCAGACCTCACATGGGTTGGGTTATCGGTTAGCACACAAAAGAAAGAAAGTATAATTGTTCCTGATCACAAATGTTATGCTATGGTTGGTGGCTAAGTAATGCTCACTATTAATAATATAATTAATCCATCCAATTTTTGCCGAAGTTTGAAATTTGCTAAGTTTTAGTTAGCATAATTTGCTAAATTTAAATCACACGGATAATAGATAGCTTAATAATGACGTGCTTAGGTCAGTTTACATTACTTTATCCTGACATGCCATTCAAAACGGCGTTAGATTATTTCTAAAAGGTAAATAGGTGTGCGTGTCTATGTGAATATGTGTTCAGACATTAAAGTAGATATTCAGTGGCACTACATTATTACAACATCGACCGAAGCAAAAACAAACAAATATCGATAGTCACTAGGGCCCTTGAGCTACTGGGCAGCTTGTCAAACACTCGTAAATTCAGTTTTTGTTCTAACCAAGCTTCTTATACCGGGCAATAAAGTTTGAGAAACATACGTCTCATTGTTGGCTTGAAAAAACAAGAATTGTTCAACGGAAAGTGCAGTAAATCGTTAAAATATACCACCTTTTGTTCCACTTTTTGCGCTCTAAAGTTATCTTGCAAAACGCATTCCTTTATGCAACTGTTATCAATCTTTTCTTCAACAAACAAGGCAGCGAAATTTATAGCAAGTTGTTCAAGAAACGAGGTTAAGTCTAAGTTGGAGTTGCTTTAGGAAGCTTCATAAGAATAACTTAAATCAGCGAACACTTGGGAAAAACTTGCGTACCTACTTCAAATAGCGAAATAGTTTGGAATGCTACAAAATTGCTTCGTATCATAACAAAAGGCTTATTTTTATTCTGTTGAAATTCAAGTCATGGATTCATATTATTATTCAGTTCCCACGGAGGTAGGCCGAAAGAGCTGAAGTGTTATTCTGTCATACTTTGTTACTTTAGTAAAAATTTGGCCGTTATTCATAAAAGTCTTTGATGTATAGCAAATCCCCGACCTTAGCAGATCCTCTTAACCTTTCCTTTTCTTATCAATATTAAATTTTATAATACTTACGTACATTACTTACCTCCTTTCATATTTGTGTATTAACATATTTTTAGTATTTAGATAAATTTTAACAAAGCTTAAGCAACAACAGAATAATAACTCATTATCACATAAAATGCCATATTTTTTTCTTTATTTTTGGAAAATACTGTTTAATTTATTGTGAACTTCAGGATCAAATTATGTAAGTTTTAAAATAAAGTTTTTAATTCGTTCCCCTTTACAATAAGCAATCTATGGCATTAAAATACCACGAAATAAGTATATAACTCTTTTTTTGTGGATAATCTGTCTTTTTGTGTGGATAATCTTCGAAATCTCTGATTGCTCTGATCTATTCTAATATATCTGATCTATTTTTGTAAGAAGTAAAAATAATCTAATTTAGACGTTTACTAAATAAAACAGAGATTACCTATTACCTAAAAATATTTACGCAACCGCCTTTAACTCTTGCAAAATAAATGCTATTTATCGACTCGTAAATTGAATGAACAATGAACGAATGAGTGACACTTGAAATCTAACTAAACATTACGTTACGAAACGGTTCATCACGTTTCCATTCATTAGTTAAACTTAATTTTTAATACCAACTTGCACAATCGCAAACGCTTCATTAAATTGTCACTCATAGTACGCTAAGGCCGCCAGAAGCTGGTTACATAAACTTTTGCAAGAAATTTTTAGCTTCTCTGTCGTAAGTGTGATGTCTTCCGTATATGGGTATAGTTTAAGATTCGGACACATGGGTTCTATGTTATTTCTTTATTATATATATGATTATACATAATTTGTTCGTGGATTGCGGTTTTGCTGACTTTCTTAAGCAGATATGTCTAGAAGAGCTTTATAAAAAATCCAATTAAGATAAATTACGATAATTTAATTAAAAATAAATTTAATAGGTGTATCATTATTTTTTAATTTTATTTCAGCTTTATTACATAATTTCGGCTAAATATTTAATCATTTAAATAATATTTTTCTGTAATTTATATTTATAATGTAGTCAATTAGGTATACATTTTTTTTTTCAAAATTGGAGCAGTCTTGTGAATACGGCTCACATCATTGTGGGCATAGCTAGTATACTATAGATAAGGCTACAAATTGTGATATTACCATAGATTTTTTATGAACTACTTCAATAATAATTTACATAATATACCTTTACATTACAATGTAATCTAGAAATGGGTTTCACCTTTTACCAATATTAGTCTGTAACCGATGATGTATTATGATCTACTATAATATAGTTCTAAAATATTGGTATAATTACTATCAACAACTCTACCATTGTAGGCATAAGCTATATAAATAAAGTCAATTGCAACAAAGTATTTGTTGAACGAGAACTTGTTTATTAATAATTATGTTATTGTTCAGTAAATCACAGAATAACCAAAACATATTTTTCTGTCACACAATAAAACAAAAAATATATAACAATAACATATTTTTTTAAATGATCCATTTCAATTATAAGTAATAAATAATTGGATAAGTATCAGTGTCTGAGTAAATATCTTAGAGTACGTGTTTACATTATTATTATAATTATTATGATATAAAGCTATAACATTAAGAAAACAGTACATAAATCTCAGTAGATATTCAGTTTCAAATAAAAAAAATAACGTAAATCTAAACATTGCTACAAAATTGTTTACATTAAGTTCAATTTTAATTAAGTTTTAAAAACATTGTCTTCATTAATTAAAACATCTATCTTCAAAATGTATCAAAATATAAGTGTACGTGATGATAAAATCAACAAAATGTTTTGGGTTATCACGTTCATATTATGAATTAAATGATAACTAAAAAATATTATACAAGCACTATCAAAACATGAGCCTGGCTGATAATAACTTTCGTATCTCATTTTATACGTTGATCTTTAATTATTTTTAATTTCCAGTTATTATTTAACTAACAATAATACTATCGTATTGTTTAACATAAATAATGTTTTTGGTTGATAATGCAATAGTTGAAGAAAATACATAAACATATCGCCACTACAAAAATGTTAATTTAGGTTTTCAGTCGAAAACTCGACCAATGGAATTATATTCCTCGTAGTCGAGGATTTTTCTAGTAGTCTTTACACAGTGTTTATCTACCTGAATAAAAAAAAACTCACTGATACCAAATTACTGTTTTGTCATTAAAATAGAGCCAGATACACCTGCTTCAAACGTTTAAATAGAAGAACAATAAGAAGTAGGATGAAATTATCTTCCTAATATTTTTACATAATAACATAGTGAAAATCAGCTGAACTTTTTTTAAAACATAGAAGTAGAAAAACGAGCATACAGTTCATCTATTGATAAGCGATCAGAACTTCTGAAGCTAATTAAAATTGCGTTACTCCCCCTGAAGACATTTAATTTTTGATATTAATTTTATTTTATAGTTTTAAAAGTTTATAATGTTAATCGTTCTAAGTTTTTAGCGCAGCGTTAACATTTTTCCAGTAAAAATGAAATAGGCCAACGGATGAGGTAAAATTTCGTGAAGAGCGAAAAAGAGAATTGATTAAACGCCAACTTTCGGCGTCACCGAAGACAATGGCGTAACCCTTCGCCATCTTCTACCGGAAATTCAACGTCCCGCTGAAACATAAAGAGAATCATCACGGACTTGTTCTATTTAAAGCCAGTAACGAGCTAAGTTTCCCTATTTCGGCTGCTGAGAATAAGGGTAGCGACAAGACTATGATCGGATTGGTTCAACTTTAGCGTTGTACACTTGCCTAAAACAACTAATGTCTCTGCTAGCCTCTAATAAGTAATCGCTGTGCCACTTTAATCTCCTGTATTAATATTCTATTGTATTTTAGAGTATAGTCGTAAATCACATCGAAAGTATTTGTTACTTCTTAAAGACACTAACAATTTTTTGATAAATTTGACATACTACTTAATGGTTATCTAAGTACAAATAAGCTCAGTTTATTGACTTGGAACACTGCTGTTGTAAGTCACTAAGGGTTGCGATACTACGATTAGTATAGCTGCCACAAGATTTCTAATAAGCTTCGTCTGCACAGGTATTTCTTTCATTATAGTTTACTCGTCCGCGGTGGCACAAGTCGGTCAATGTCCCGCCCGAACATAAAGACAATCATTAATTTTCCTTTGTCATAACCGCATCTCGGTGTCGACACGGCGGTTCTTTAAAGACGTTTCTGAATTAAAACAGACATTCTCAGCATTCAAGTTGAAAACTCGGCCGGTAATAAAAAACCCAAATATTAGACTGTGATAACGAGCTTACGGCCGAAAGATGGAAGATGGGAATAATTTTACGGCGTAAAAATGGGTCATATCGTGGACCCAGTTTAGAGGGTTTATTTGCCCATTGTCAACCTTCTTTGTTTGAATTGAAACTTTCGTATGACAACGCATTACCTGGAAAGGAAGCAACGTTGTAATAAATTATGAAGTGTGGACAGGACACGCGGATACGACGTGTTAGCTTTATCTCGAACTCAAGTAAATTATGAGTTAAACACACCTGTTTGAGATACGGGCGTACGTCAAGGCGTAACTTTTTTTGAATCGATGTCACGCTCGGATGAAGGGTGTTTTATAAAACAAGGAATATTAAGTAGTTTGTTTTAACCCTTTTATTAAGTTAACTGTTATTATTATACTTATAGTTATTGCATTTGTTATAAATTTGATTACGCTGTACCACTGTCTATAATATGATGAATATTATATCCATAATATGATATTATACCTATGACGTATAAATGTGTCTTTGCGCACAATCGTAATAATTGTAGGTATTAACTTCTAAGGATTATATAGTCTTAAGTTTTACATTTGCGTTTCATCAAAATGGACCGTACAAGAAATCAATCAACTCTGTTATAAATTCATTTTTGATTTCATCTTGATTTAATTTTGCTTTAATAAAATTCTTCATTTCATTAGAATTATCATAAATTCTTCTAAATTTTAAACTACCAAACGAGGGGAATTTATGTCGCAATGAATAGAACCCGTGAACGCATAAATTACAAAATTAATGAACAGTTTTATTTGCTTAATTGAACCATCTCTTTAGTTTAACTGAAAATGTTTTAAGGCTAGCGTGCACACTAGGCATTCTGATTATATTTCGTTCCACAATACACTTGTTGCACTTAATATCTGATTAATTTCTTGATCATCTTTGTATTCATCCGTATTGCCGATTGTCAGCATAATAAAAAAAACAAAAAGAAAGAAAAAAACCAAAAAAAAAATATCTTGTACCTAACGATGTAATTCCTCGACTTTATAATATCTAACAGTTTGACAAATATTTACCGTATACCTATATTTTTACAAAAAATAAATTTAAACTGTACTTAGAAATATGAAAGACAAAGTGATAAATTAAGCTAAACGTTATGTTAATTATCTAATGTTGAACATCTATTTATTTATCTATTCTCTTATTTCGGTAACACAAACTTTCTGCAAAATATTGCTTCTTGTGACATCCGCCTAAACTGAAAGCGTCTTATTTAACGGCATTGTTGTCGCAAAAACATTGTTTTGGACAACATTTTCTGGTAGTTTGTTCTTAATTACTATAATATCATTCGCGCTCTCTGCCTGAGAGCATCTATTATTTCGTTCACGCTTTGTTAAACACCTTAAATGGCAACATTATTTTACCAACTAATTTCCATTGTGCAATATTTTATTAAGTTCGTCATGTGACCGTATTTGTTATGGAATTATCTCGGTAATTCAAACCGCGTTTATGTTGATTTGATTATCGTATATATTTTTAAGAAGATTTAAATAATGCTTAAGATAAAAAATAGTAGGATTTACTTATAGGTATAGATTACTATAGATAATAGAAAAAAGTTGTAAATGAGATTAAGGATACTGCTAGCGCCATCTCTTATTGAAGAGTGGAACGACGTTTAGGATGTCATAACCCAATCCAAGTAGATTAAGCTAAGAAAACTCAGCCTAAGCTACTATTACGATTGGAATATTCTAAGTAACTATCGCTTTTTAGCATTAAATTTTTATGAAGCAAGAGTTACATAACACGTTTTCAAGATTGTCTTACAAACATTTACCTTTGACGTAAATCGTATTCCTATAAAATAAATTAATAGAGCAGCATTTCAATAGGTCAGAATTAATATATTAAATTACTAATAAAGATAAGCTTAGAATAATAATTAGTATTTCGTATCAATAAGTAATCTTTGTATAAATATTTAAAAATCGTAGAATCATTACATATCAACTCCGTTGGCACCACTGCCGCACTTGCGTATGGTTATGTAGTCCATCTTCAATTTTAACTGCTAGTACCGTACTGGCTACTGCTGCCCATGGACATCTGGAATAATAAGAATAAAACCCCTGGATCAGATAAGATTCCTTCCTGCGGTTAGCCAGAGATGTATTGCTACCCCTGATGACGAAGTTAGAACATTACGGATACGTATATCTCTCTTACCATACATTTCAAAGCACGACAGCGCTTAACAGCTGATTTTTAAACGAAATAGTATTAGTATGCATCGTGTACACGCGGCTTTATTCTCGTGTGCAGTGCGTGCGAGTGAAATGACACGCCTTACGACACATTAATGAACGCTTGTGTCGGTCGCAGGGAAAGCTCGAACATTTCCCTTAATTGTATTTTAATTTTCATTCCCCGGTGCCACCCAGCTTCTGTTTGCTTTGTGTAATTGTCCAAATTTGCATAATATGTGATAATTAGGCCCACTATTACGTTCACTGTATACGGTGTTAGAATTTTTTAATCTTAAATCGACTGCCATTGTTTGGTCAAAGACAGCGTAAATCAAATGTCTAAAAACATTATTAAACTTGTTTGATTTAGAGATAAAACACCTAATTGTTACGTGTTGACGTTTATAAAACAGGGTCACAATTTCAAAAAGAAATTACGGACAAGAGCAAACCTGACATTTACAATTATAATATTCTCATTGATGAAATCTAAATTATAATTGTACGCTCATTGCTTTACATTTTAATTTCATCGTCATATGGGTGCCATGAACACACAAAGATAAATTTATATAATATTATGTAGATATTTGATTAGGAATCGAATCCGGATACTCCTACTACTCAGTCTGCTATTACGATCACCACTGAGTTACAAGGTCTTTAAAGCAGATATCAACAATCTGATGATGATAACATCTTAAGAGAGTTTACAATGTCAAGCATTAATCTTGCTTAAAATAACAAGTTTATCCAACCGAGGAAATATTCGAAACTTGCGAACTTGACGAATATAGTCGGCTCTTGATTCAGAAATAAACAACAATCAAGTTGCCACCCACGAAATTATCAAGTTTGTTTGCGGTTCTTGTGAGATATTAAAAACTATTTTTAGCGAACGGAAGACGTTTTGATTTAATATAACAGATGTTCTCATCCCGGCTGGACACGCTCCGTCGCGAATCCTTTGAGTTTGTCACGGGGTTCTCAAAAGAAAACTGTCAACAAAGGATTGTTATTGCAAGTGTGCTCGAACTGTATAAACAAGTTTGACAAATTGAGCGTAGACCTCCGCTGACAAGGAAGAGGTTGTTTTGTTCCGTTTCGCTTTTGGATTAAACATCAAAGAACTTCAACTGTCTATCAGCGACTTGGATGATGCTTGGGGAATTATGAAAACATATTCGTTGACTGGGAGTTTCGTGGAAGACTGCAATCCATGAAATATTCTGTGTAGCAGATGTTTTGAATTTTCTAACTAGACCATAATTTTGTTAATTCAGTATAGCATGCAGCGCAATATCCCTGTCACATATCTTATACTATAATCCAAGACTGTCTCACATAAGCTCTTTAAAATCAATTCATCATATGTTTAAAGATAACAGAAAAGACAGATAATCAAAAAACTTGAAATCTACTTATCATTTTTGGGACTATGAACTTAACCAAGATCTAAAACCCTTCTCATTCTGGCGAACATATTTGCCCAGTAATGAATTAATTGTCACGCCAACGGATTATCTGCTCAAAGAAAGAAACAAACATAATAAACTTCAAAACACTGCAAAACTTAAGATGTTATTAAAGATAACGACAAAACTTTACCCACTTTGACTTAGATTACTTAAGAGCTCTTGCTCCCACTTATGCTAAATTAAATAGTACGTAAGAAACGTTTACGTACTAAAGTCGGAATGTGTCTTAACGACAATCTTCATACACTAGTGGCAACTCACAAGGACACTTCACACCACAGTCCACGAATTCATTAACCTTAAAAGAGATTTTCACCTACTTCTCCGCACCGGCATTGCGGTAACGAACTTTTCTGCTGAGATTTTTATGCATCTTCGCAAAATCGATGACGTTACGACATTAATGATTTTGACTCAGATTTCAAGAAGTATTTCCAAGAGCTGATTCACTTGTCACAGGTTGAAATACGCTTACATTACACTATTCAGTTATGATTGTGATCTAAGTCACTAATATTCTTACTATTATATTAATATCTTCATTTTTCCTTTGAACGTAAGACAAAAATGATTATATATTATTAAACTCTAAAATGTATCTTAAATTATATACCTCCAAATAATACGAGTTCTGCGTCGGCACATACAGGATTCTCGTGCAAATTGATGGACATGATAAAAGACAATACTTTAAGTAGTCGAACATTCGAATAAACTTTCAGATAAATTTCAAAGTAAATTATGTAATGAGTTAAGTAAACGTTGTAATTTGAAAGTTGAATTATTCAACAGTTCAACTAAGTGAGATATTTAAAAAGGCACTGTTCTGAATCAATGACAATCACCAAATTGTCGTAATAGCTTTTGTTTCAAAACAATAGACGAAGGAATTCGTGGGTCGCTCCGAAAAAACTTATCGTGTGAAAATCGGAACCGTCAGCGATCTAGGACGGACGAAGCATGTAATTTAATACTTTCTACCGACTTAAACGCTACATTCAAAGAAATAATTACACGCCCGCTGCTTATCTGACGACTTATTTGACAGCTCAATATTCATTTGGCAAAACATTTACAATCTAATTCGAATAAGAACAAAAGGTACAAGAAAACGTCGACAGAACAATCGGAGCAAGGAGCGTTCAAGATGTATATTTCGTGGGCTGTTTATGTAAATTAATTCATAATAAATATTTTGATTCCATGCTAACGAGTAGTTGAAGTCGGACGCCGCTCGTTCGACTCTCGTTAGGACTAAATATGGAGCCCCATTATCATAATTCCGTTATTTATTGCGAAACCCCTTATTATTTTGTATTAGTAGAGTACAATTTAAATTTTTATTTCCGCGTAAAACTTTTAATACAAGCTACTCGTTGAATCATATTTCACTGCATTACAAGATTTCATCTCTCAATTTACTTTGTCATAAATTTTACTTATATGTACTTTTAAACCTACCATTTTAAGATTGCTTAGCTCATAACATACCATAAAGTAGCAAGCAACTTTATAGTATACTTATGCTAAACACATGTATTAACAGTTTCTTGGAAAGAAGGTGGCTATGTTATGTTATTGTTAGAATATAATACTCTCGTATGGTTCAATAATATAAATAGCATTATATAAGCAAACGGTGAAAACTTTGTGTACGAAAGGTGCCCTAAATACTAGATTACAAATCACTTTTAGCGACCTCAGTGCAGAAATAAATGACAGATAAAACGTATAACAGGAGATATAAATAGCTAACTACAATATCACAATGTTTCTTGAACACTTACTATAATTATAGAAAATGGAATCAACTTGTAAATGACGAATCACAAACTCTTACAGCCAGAACCAGTGACACTTTTGTTTCGGCTATTTAAATAAATGTAGTGCCTAAATAATATGTAGTTACCTAAATTATAAATTATATAAGCCTAAAGGTAAATACTGTATAAAACAAACATCTTTTCTGCATCAGGCTTCTATCTTCAATCATCATTGTTAAAGCTGAGCAGACTTCCAAATATGAAATACCGCAAGACATATGAACGAGTGAATTTCCATTTACAACAAGGACGCATACTTCTGCAGAATAATAAAGATGTGATCGAAGCTTGGAACCAAATAACCTTTTAAAACACTATCACTGATAAAAAAACGTGGTAGAACCCTTTGTGGTCCGACTCCGGCGGCACTACCGCCACACCTATTTCTTCCTAATAACAGCAGTATTAGGCGCTGCTGTGTTCCGGTTTAAAGAGTGTGGTATGGGAGACAGATTTTTCCGAGGCGTTCCAGCTTAGTCCTCAGGGGTAGCGGTGCATCTGTGGCCGACCTCAGGTAGGAATATCTAATCCTATCTGGGGTTGATTACAGATGTCCATGGGCAGCAGTAGCCACTTACCATCAGGTGGACTGCATGCCCGTCTGCTATTCTTATATTACAAAAAAAAATAAGGAACAACAAAGTTAGGTATATTGACTATGAAATTGTTAAACTGAGCTCTATAGAGTCTAGACGAAGTATACATATATTATACTATTAGCAATAATTACGTATCAAGCGCTTTGCTTATTAGACAAAGAAATGCAGACTAAAGAAATTTCTTTATTTCTTAAATATCTTGAGACTGACATAGCTGACATTTGTTTAGAATAAATAAGCTCCATGACAGTGAAATAATGACTTTAATTTATCAACTACATTTCTTAATAGTCTCTGACATTTAAATCATGAAGAATATCTTCAACGAAAAATAAATTCAAAAAACAATCCCAACTATATTTTGAAGCAAAAAGAGCAACAATCAAAATAAACTATGAACTTTTGAAAGATAAAATAATCCACAATTAGCTCTTACGAAACTAATATTATTCAAGAGATCCTCAAGTGTTTGCTTCTGGCGAGGCAAATATTTTTTTAACACTTCAAACTCAATAGTTTCTTTCACTCCTGCCCCAGTTAGCTACCCATCTTATTGCTAATGATGAGAATGTAATATAAGTACTTCATACCCACAATAGTTGGTACTCGAGATGTATTTTTATTTATCTATATATAAAATTGTTGTATTTTAATTCAGTAAAAAGACAACTTTTCAAGAAAATTCTTATACCTACAACATACTACATAAATGGGAATAAAAAAATTATTCGTTACATGTATGGATAGATGCATTTTAAAGAAAGTTACTATTTTTAATGTTTAATCGCCAAATCGAATAAAATGTCGTGTAGTCAGTGTAGCACTAATTTTATTTGAAACTATTGGCATATTAACAATAAGCAGTGTTTCAAACATACATATTATGTATATTCTTATATTTTAACATTGTGTAAAAACATCGGAAAATCATTCTATGAAATATTTTTTGTTCAGAATACAAGTAGTAAACATAGAGAGGGCTCCTAATATCACAAACTCCGTCATATTGATCCGCAAGGCCGGGAGTTGCAATCAATCACACCACGCAAACATTGGACCCATTATATTGGACAAACACATCAGCTAGCCTCCAGCACGAACTTCAAACATTTCTTACGGTTTGATGGCAGTTGGGCGAAAATATTATTATGAGGATTTCCGGGTGAACTATGAGGCCCGAACTATAATGGTTAATAAATGTTTACGATCCTTGTGTAGTATTTTGTATAGGATTTGAAGTAGGTTTTGAGGATACAGATTTTTATGAATGAAGAATGAAATATGAACTTTTAGATGGAGGAGCTATTGAACAGACGGTTAGACCTATAATCACTTGCAACTCTAAATGAATCGTCAATAGAGAATCTATTGGAAACCATCTAAAGGTTTTTTAATTACTATTTTATACTTAAGAGCCTTAAATTTACACATAATACCGTACATTGTCAGACATGTAAAATCGTTGCTCTAAGACTATTTTCTTCATAACTGTCAATGACTAGAATACCTGCCCTATTATGTTAGGTCTTAACACATTTACTTGGGGACGCCTACGCTAAAGTAATCTTGGATGCAAATTGTGTACCCCAAAGGTAATTATGAGGTCCGTAAAATAATTTTGACTCGTTATCTTGAATTTCACTCCATACCCTTCCAGCGCTGAGAATTACCTAGAATACCTACGCATTAAGGTTTAGGGCTGGTGATCTAAATTTTAGATTATTTAATTTAAAAATAAACGATTAAATAATTTGGCCGTCGCATCACTTATAATAACTGCGTTGGTATCAATTTCGTAATCTGAGATTAGTAATATTAGAGTTGGTACTTTGAATGTGATGTGAATACTTCTATGGTTATCTGGTTATAAGAGTAAGTTAAGGATTCCAACGATCCCAACAGATATTCCAACTATGTTGTCAGAAATACTATTATTTCGAGACAAGATCTCTAATATAATTAGGTATAATTAAAATTGAATTAAGAAGCTATTAATTGCCAAATCTTAATTGTGACTTATTAACACCACCTATTTTAAATTAACACATAATTAACGAAATCCGACGTCTCAAAATATATTGACGAATTAAACGGATTTAAAAATATACAAGGTAGGTACATCCCTATTTACGACGATGGAGACATCTGTATCGTCCAACGTAATGATTTCGCGAGCTTATCTGCTATCTGAAGCAGTTTCTTATTCTGTACACGAAATGGTGTCCAGGTGGGCTAGCACAATGACGTGGTCATTTCGTGAAAGTCAATACGAATTGTTTGAAGTTTTAAAAATATTTTTTTCGGTTATTTTTAGCGGTAAAAACGGAACCCTATTACTATGACTTCGCTGTCTGTCCGTCTGTCACAGGCCTATATCTCCGAACTGTAATAGATAGACACATGAAATTTTTGCAGAGGATGCATAACGGTGGTTGCTATAACAACAAATACTAAAAATAAAATAAAGTTAAATATTAAAGGGGATCTCCATACCACAAACCGGATTTTTTCGGCATTTTTCAATCTAACTGTTAAACAGTACTAAGATTTAAATCTAAATTTCGACCGTCTAAATTTTTACAATCCGTTTACTACTATAACTGGTATTATAATAAATACAAATAAGAACCATAAAACATATTTTAGTATAGTTATTTTAATTTTATTATACGTTGTTTACGTATCATTCATTATCACCGCAACGCCTTTTATTTTTGTGGGACATCATTAGTTATGTCACACAAAAATAGATGGCGTTGAGTTGCAAATAATACTTAGGTATTATTGAAAATTTACGTATCATTCATCATCACCCCAACGTCATCTATTGTTGTGTCATATAACTAAGTATTGTTCAAAATAATGAAGTGAATAAAAATAGTAAATAAATTATATTTAAAAACTAAAAAACCACGCCAAAATCGCACAAGGAAAATCGTTAATCCTGATTCCTAGGATCGTCAGGATGAGAAGAATGGGATAAAATTATTAAAAACGTGTGTTGTCATCGGGTCTTGATAATTGTTCAAAATTGTAAATTAATCGGACCCTTCAAAGTCGGTAAAAATCGAGTTCAAAGATTCCGTTACATACATACATGCATACATAGATACAACCCAAGCTAATAAAAGCGTGGTAAAAATAATGAACATTTGGTGGTACAGGAAGTCTCCTATGCGAGTTCGACTCGTACTTAGGCTAATTATTTTGTGTTTGTTTAAGCATTTTATGCATTCCTCCTCGTCATATTGAGAAAGTCTTAGCTGCTATATTTTAAACAATTACCAATTGCCAAATGATATGATTAAATTGCTCAAGGATTAAGAATAAAGTATATTCTTTCTGAGAAAATATGAGCTATAATACTTGACTAAGACGTAAACTTTTATCTTAAAACAAAGTATAGATCAAATCTTGAAGTTTTAAACAAAAAATCGGCTTATTAAATCCTCGTGGAAATGAAAGATTATTTTGGAAGAAAATAAGCTCCTGAAATTGGAACATCCAAGGAAACTTAAGTACTGTTTTTGCATATTTCATTAGGAGCGTGCGATGAAAAAATTTGGTATCTAAGAATATTATAGTAACAGCTCTTAGCAAGGTCTTGGAGTAGCTTGCAGCGTGCAAAATTTATGATAAAAGGAATTTTTACCTAATGAAAAATTATAGGTACTAAATTTACATTGTACTCTAAGAAGTAAGGTAACATAGGTAACATACATACAACAGGTTATGTGGGTTATAAACATTGCGATAAAATTAAATCTTTACAACGAAATACCTAAATAATACCGCTGGATATTTTAAAATACATACATACATATTCATACTTTGACTTAATGTAATTAATCAATACTCGCTTACGAAGTATATGAAGATTAACTGTAATAATTACCTGTAAAATAATCAAGTTTTGCTGTATCAGCAAGACTAAAGGAAAGAGTATGTAGGTATCGTACAAAATTTTGGCAGAATTCAATTTATAAATAGCAAAATTATTTCGTCTGTTCTCATCCACAATAAATCACATCGACATTGGTTTACAGTGTTTTTCCAAACATCAAAGGATTCCATTTGGGCTCCAATCTCGATTTGTCTAACTCAAGCCATCTGTGGTTCCTGAGTAATTTCCCCAACCAAATTCCTTCAAACGCTAACACTAAAATTGATCTCACATTACATGTTATTCGGTGGAACTATATATATATATATATATATATATATATATATATATATATATATATATATATATATATACTTACCAAAAAATTACATAAATTATCAATTAGTCCGAAAATAGAAATAATAGGATAAATAAAAGTAAAGCTTCAATTTCCTTATGGATAAGATGCTAATATTATTCAAGTAGCTCAAAAGAAAAAAAGTCTGTTATTCTTAATACGAAGATTTTCATCAAATTCATTAGAATTACGTCGAAATATCAATTTATTACTTTGTTAAGTAAAGAATCATCTAGGTCAAACTTTGTTCATGCCAATAACATAAAACCTTGTTATCGATAGCCGTTCACTATAAAAATATTGGGCACATTATCAATAAATGATTCCAGAGAGTCAAAATCGTGAAAATTGAATGCCTACTTACTTATAATTGGATCTAGAAACTTTGGTTATGAGGGTATTCGTGTCAGTAGAGACATAGCAAAAACTGAACATTTCAATACTACCAACGGCAAATTACATAACACTTTGGAAGTCCGAACATCTTCGAATCCTTGTTACCTTATACACTATTATGAAGGACATACGGAGTATATTATCGTTGAAGCTGGCTTTAGTAACAGCAAAAAGATTTGCGTAATAAATCACCAGGCAGAAGGATAAAAACGAAAGTATCCGTTCGGCTGGAAAATTTATTTCTTTCTCCCATATTTGACTGGTTCTTTTAAAACTTTTAATTATTTGCCGGATGCGGCCCGGCGTCCTTTTTTTCACGAGATCAATACCCTTTTTCCGTACGAAACTCGTTAATAATATGGTCATTAAACGAAACATTTAATACCCGTGAGTTTTCATTATTCCAATCTGACATTTAATTCCAATTCTTTAAAACGGCGACGTTTAGTTACTAACTAAACATTGTCTCTAACACATAACTATATGTTTTAGAGACAATGTC
The DNA here is from genome assembly GCA_014595695.2 of Epargyreus clarus clarus. Lineage (NCBI taxonomy): Eukaryota > Metazoa > Arthropoda > Insecta > Lepidoptera > Hesperiidae > Epargyreus > Epargyreus clarus. Next base: position 545,864 of record JACTTY020000021.1, read on the forward strand.
AACTTTATAACTTTGTATCTAAAGTAAACTAATAATAATCTGTTTTTTTGCTAGTGTAAATGAACTATTCTTATCTAGTGACATTGACTTCTGTGGTATCGACAATCTGGTATTGTGTATTTAGATAATGGTCACCGGCTATCCTCATGTGTGTGGAGGTCTACGAAATATCGTATTTCTGAAAGTGATATAACCCTTTTTGATTTGACCGCGGAAGCACCACCACCACAACTGTATGACAGCAGTGCTAAGTACTACTGTAGTGAATAAAGGTTGTGATTTGAAGAAAGTTATTTGTGTAAGGGTAAGGGGTAAGACAAACACACTTATTTGAGCGGTTTTAACGTAGTCCTCAGAAGTAGCAACGCAATAGTATCATTAAAGTTTCTTGGATAAAGGTCATCAATAGTTGATAGATGCCACTCTTATTTTACAACGACTGACTGGTTCTTAAAAATGAAATTAAGGAATATAAAAGGAACAACAAACCTAACTAGCAAATAAAAAGTATTCCATGTATTATGTACTCATACAAGAGTACAGATCATAATAATTCAATTTACTTTTTTTCTGCCTAATAAAAACTCAGTATACATCAAATAAAAAACGAAAGGTACAGTCAGCTTCATTAGTAAGTAAGCAGATCAAAATTCCAATACCTATACTCCCAAACGGTCACAAGTGGCTAAACATCTCTAGCATCATAATTAGATGAACATCGTAAAGTGTCAAAATTAGATAAACACTAATGCGTCAAAAGTAGCCAGACACTGTATGTACAAAATGGCTAACGTCACAAGCATTATATACTATTGTTCAGTTACTTTTGACACTGTAGCATTCGTCTACTTTTGAAAATTTACGACGCTCATCTAATTATGGTTCTAGTTAGTGTTCAGCTTCTTTTGAAACCTTAATCTGGTTATCTACTTACTTTTGGAGCTGACTGTACATGTCTTGTTTACGAAATAATTCAATATAATCTCATTTGTTTACCTGAAGAGGGGCGGGCCTTCATTTCTGTTTCAGGAGGGAAACGAGTAGCAATTTTTTCGACATGTCTTGTAATATGTATCAATTTTGTCTATTGATTTACTTTGTTTGGAGACGTCCAGGGATGTTTATTCTTGTGTACGTGACTGTGGGGTGTGTGTACGTAGTATTGATATCTTTGCGTACATACTACCTGTCTTTCTTTGTGAAGTTTTGTAACTCCATAGCAAGCCACCTTCCGAGCTGCTCCATAGCAAGCCATTCTATATGAATCAATGAGATTTGAAGTTGAAAAAAAACATGATATGGCCGATTTTTCATGAAGTTTCACTAATATGTTAATGAGGCTTATAGTTGTTAGAAGAACAGCAAAATACATTTTTCAACTCTGATACGAGTATAACTTGCAATTTTGACTTTATAAATTAGTACATAAAACTTTTTACCTGATGTTGATTAGTTTTCATTTCTAAAGTAGAAATGCAACAAATTGAAATATTGTATCTTTGTCAAATTATTTTAAAATTTAAAAGTCTTCTTCATTTTTTATAATCCTTCTGATGGTATCAACCATTCAATTTTATTTTTAATGTAATTTGTAAAGTAAATGTCAAACGTAGATATATATGTGTTTAAATTACCAAATATTATAAACTTTAGTTATGTTTACGATTCTTAATAACAGTCGACTTTATTTATTGAGTTTTATTTAATTGAGAAGAATTCAGTTAAAGTAAAAATTCCGAAATTACCAATTATTTAAAATATTTCTTTTACTTTCAACTAATTAAACATAACAACTCTACACTGCACTCTGCGAAACTCAGTTACACTATTTTATTCGTTTAAAAACAAACAAAACCTCCGCAAAAATAACCATAAACTCTAAAGGTGCTTACACACGAGCTGGATCGTGTTACGCTCGTAATTGCTCGGACCTTAGCCGTTGAGCGAACGGCTAATTCAACGATTTACGCATCAACTAATCCGCAAATTGGTGGAGCTTTGTCGGCAGCAGGCCGTGTCTGCAACGCTTTGGGGCTGCGTTAATAAGCGTCAGCGATGCGGTAAGCGATGATATTGGGTTGAATATGGTGTGTATGAATCTTATGTATTTTGCTGCGTACGGCACGTTGCCGCGTTGACAGAATCGTGAACGATATGCCGGATTAAGCAAGACTGAATGTGATCGGTCCTCTACTGAAGCCTATGATTACCCAGAGGCATATTCAAGACTATGTTCCTACTTCATCATATTAAATTTGTCACCTACACGTAAATCAGTTACTAACGGTGGGTACAAGCCTCCCTATAACTACAATGGGTTCCCTGCGGTACCGACCTGACTTCTTACGGCAGTTACAATTTACCGTCAAATGAACTCTTTACTACTTAAATTCGATAAGAAAAAAACATTTTTCTTTACTGTCGTTTGTCAGTCTTTCGCTGTACATATTAAAAATGGTCTCTACCATCGCTCACTGATTTTTTACCGTGTTTCCATATTGTGTAAAATTCATATTTTACTACTATAACTTTGTGCTCCTTTTCTACTATATCTTACCGCTCTCTTGTCCCTCACTCGCCACTCATTTGCCGCTCGTTCGCTCACTCTCCACTTCTCCACCCAAACCCGACCTTAAAGTTGCCAGACGGAGCGGGCAAAACAAAAGCAATATGATTTTGTGTACAGTTTTGTGTACGACATTTTAATTACTTTGTACGCGGGCTTCGGGTCTCCTTGAGCCCTAAATGAAAACTATTCGGCTTTATACTTGTAGAACCCAACAAAAGTTTTATTCGGCTCAAAAAAAGTCCTACTATTTTGAGTTATAAAAATGAGCGTGTGAAAATTACGTTTTACAGAAGTGCGACTTCTATGCGGTTAAGTGATGAACCATTTAATATGATAAGATATATTAGTGAATGGTATTTGCAGTTCAATTCACTCTGTAAGCTTAAGAACCCTAGCAAACATCATTTTTACTTGAAGTCGCCAACATTGTTGATACTCATGAACTACCAGTACGATCTGAGTAGTTACGTGGTCAGCATATTGATCTGACATGTAGAAAGTTCCGGGTTCAATCGGTTAAATAAGCACAAATAGATTCTTCATTTAAGTAGTGCATTTACAATAGATTGAATATCTTCAGTTCCAAAAGACATTTTCCAGAAAGTCATAAAATTGAATGTGGACGTTAAGATTGATCTGTATTTACAAGTAGGTATATAAAAAGTAAAAAGTCTCAATGTAAAATAGAAGGATAAAACATCTGTATGTATCTACCAGTGAACAATTATATACGTTTATATAGAGTCAAGAGTCAAGCCGTGTTTGTTTGGGCCACTTGCACTCGTAATTAATTTAACGCTTCGTCTGGCGAGTACGGTGTCTACACATCGCGTTGTGGATCAATGGGGAGCTTAATTACCTCTGTCATCAGTAGTTATGGTTACTTGTCTATATGAAATATTATGTGTTCAACTATCTATAAACATATCCGTCTTACTTGTATCGAGGCGGTACTTGTGCAAATTCGAAAAAATGTTTTTATTTTTCTTTTATTTATCTTTATGGTTTCTCTTTTTCTCTATCTATTTTCTATGTTAGCTCCAACAACACCTATTCCTGCTTTATAACATATTGCCTTGTGATACATAACTAATATATTGTAGCACGGTGTACTCAAGTTTAAATACCTCAGAAATTATATTTCTATCTATTTCAATAGTTTATCGCAAGACAATAAAGTTGTTTATATTTTTACATAAGCTTGAACGCCTTAGCAAGAAAGAACTTGTGAAAAAGTTAACAATCTTATCGTATTTTGTATTCCTAAAAATAAATCAAAAATGCAGACTCATCGAGATAGTTTCGTAATCTTTCCGTGCAGTCAATTAAAAAACATTTAAGGGACCGAACACACCTGGCCGCGATAAACATCGCAACTATTGTGGAACTCGAGAAATTCGAGCCTCAATTTTGACAACAAAAAGGCCATAATCGATTTTGGGCACACAAAGGGAGTATTATATTTGACAAGTCGACTGTACAAACGTTGTTTGCGGTAGAGATTATTTCGGTTGGAATGAATGAAAGCAAAACACGATCCTGTGAATATGTTGGTCGTAATTGAAAACCGAAGAACGCCCTCGAGGACGGTTTTTTCACGAAACCCTGGAAGTGGGCTCGAGTGTCGCCCGAATTTGTCTCAAGAAATCAATTCGAATCAAATGCCTGATTGAGAAATGTTTGAACGTTTTTTAATCTGTAAACGTCACACGCATTGTGTTGACAAAACGACTACGCCTGTTGACAGAATGATTGTGGGTTGCGCAAAGAGCGGAATTTAAAAAATGGTATTAGAAAAAACGGAAAGAAACATTAACCCTCCGCTATTGTATCTTATTGATTAATAGACGAAGAGCGTTGAAACAGAAACGGAAACGTATGGTCGAACAGACCCACCCGCCGACATTCGTCATTATATCCCTTGTTCTTCGTTCCAGAGGGTTTTGGAGTAAATAATGATTAATTACGTAATTTACTCCATGTCATCGGACGGCCACATGCTTCCCGTCCGTTTAATCGAAGACCAGGTGGACGTTTATCTGATTTTCTGCCGTAAAAGGGTTAAGCGGACATCGCGATAAACACTGCAATTTGTTTGTGAACCCTTTTAGCTCTAACGATGTTTTGTAAGCTCGGTAAATGTAAATCTTTCTTTTTTCTGAGAATTTGTGAGAAAGTACTTTAGTGATAAACAAAATTAACACAAAGGCCTATTTGAGTGTGTATATTCTGAAAGGAATTATGTTGAATAGTTTAATGACTTAAATTTCGATGCCTTACGTTTAGAATCAAAAACACGTCGCACCGATTTGTCAAATTATATTATTACTACCTTGCCCAAAAACAATTAAAACAGATGATTTTAAAGGTTCAAAGAATAAACTGTTTATAATTTAATTGCAAAAAGTCTCTTCCACTGCTAATTCATACGATTAACGAGGCACGTAGTGACAAACAATGCTCGCATATACTCGTATGTGTGTACACACGTATCAAACGACAAAAACAGTTCCCGCCGTGAACACTATCAATTTGTCATCGAGATATAGCGGGGCGCGGACCATTTGCACGCACGCTACTAACGATTCTCGATTCTCGATAAATATATGTTTTGAATATTCGAACGAATACATATAGTTATTATTAGAAAAAATAAATGTCATAATATTGTGGTGGTATCAATGATGGCTAAAAATGTTTTCTAGTTCTAATTTAGTCGATAAGTGAGCGAACGATGAACAATGCTCACATAAGTGTGAGTAATTATATCTAACGACAAAAACAGTTCTCGATGTGAATACTATAAATTTGTCATCGATCTATTATGTGGGGCGCATACAATTTGTACGCATAGTACTAAGGTCTTAAGATTTAATTTTAAAGTGAGAACAGAATATTACTAAAATATATATACATTTTGAGTTATTTAACCTATTAACATTTTAGTAGATACCTTAATTCATATTTATTGATGAATAAAACAGCAGATACAAAAAAACGACCCCTTGACTTGACCGTCAGGATTCATAACATTTTGACGCATAACAAGTATTTTAATTCTCAATAAAATATGTATTCACTTAATAACGGAATTTTAAAATATTAATAAATTTTCAATGCACAAAATCATTATTTTCCAAAAAAAAATCGCTTTTAAACAGTCACAAAGTGTTTTCTATATAATTACCGTGTGTTTAGTGACTCAACTATCCTAAATGTACATTGCAGTGCGTAAGAATGAACATACATCAAACAACAAAACAGAGCTATCGATGTGAACACTGAACGTTATAAATTTGTCAGCGGGTAGGTAGCGGTATCGCCGAGTGGTGACATTATGCGTGCTACTAACGACTCTCGATAGAGAAATATGAGTAGTTCCCATTTGCTCGACGGCACATGATGTCATCGGACTAAATGTGACAGTTGTGAATCTTACCCAATAATTTTTTTAAATAATAGCATCTCAAGCTACATTTTTATGGAACATGTTCATCTATTTTTTTTAAATGGAGTCCTAATTAAAGTTATATTTGTTAAAATCTGTTAGTCTTCAAAACTATTGAACTGGTTCTGGCAAAACTTATATTGTAATTCTTTACACTTCTTCGTAACTTTCTAAAAAATATGAAGTAACTTGGCAATTCAATTATTAAGGTTATTATAGTTTTCGATGTCGCATATACAATTACAATAAGATTTTTTTTAATGAAGTAATTGAGGATTAAATAACGATGTTTTAGGTATCATAACAAAGCATGCACAGACTTATGAACAGTAAAAACAAAGCTCGCGACACAAACACTATCATCCAATACTATTTGTCATCGAGAGCAGTGCGGGGTGCAGACGAGTTGACATGCTACTAAGAATTCTCGATAGTATTTTTTTTAATTCATTCATATACTAAATTATTTATAAGATATTTATAAGACATTTATTTTTATAATTATCAATGGATTTGGTATATTACTAAATTAATTATTTTTCAAAATTGGTGAAAGGAAGACTTTTTAGAGTAGTCCACTAAAAACAAAGATGTAGAATTCTATACAACTAAAGGTTGAAAAAATGTAACTTATTTTTAATGGAATTAATACATAATTTGTATTAAATACTTCTAAGAAAATAGTAATTGATGAATTTATTCATATAAACTAACAAGTCTAGACAGTTCACAATTATGTGTAACAGAATAAAATTTTCAATTATACGGAAAACAATATCACTAAAAGGCCTAATGGCTTTATTTGTTCCCGTCAACAAAGGACAACCCGAAATTACCTTGTAATCGATTAAAATTGAATTCAAACAACAGAACTGCGCGGACGAATCGAGTTGGGTCGAGACAATGGTAGACCCCCCGGAAACTGGATTAACGCTTGTCAACTTGATGAACGATGTGCGTAAGTTACACGACAATGGAATGTGGGCATCCGTCCCATTTGCTCCCACTACGATACGCATGACGGCTATTAATTAATTATGAATCGTTTTCCCAAAACGCATAAGCGAATCGTTTCAAAGAACACATTTCAATACAAAGTTAAAGAGCGTGTCGGCACAGAAGAAAATATCGTGAAGGTAGATGTATTTACTTATCTCCTTCTAGCACATTAAATCTCATTGGTTAGAAAGTGATGACAATAGATGGCTACTGGTCATACTGTAGGCACCAACAGTACCTTGAGTCTCAACAAATTCTGTAATCCTAGTATATATTGACATTCAAAATTGAGAAATACTCTAACTTTAAAGGCGATGTTCGCGTAAATTTCAAAATGCCACGCCATGAGAGCAAAAAAGATCAGTCGGGGGTACATCTTCAAATGGATTGAACTATTGTATTTTTGGCATGTTTTGTGTCTATTCAACCATTTGTGCGTTTTTTGTGCGTGTCAATCGATTCTACGTGCTCTTTACATCGCTTTGTGGACTTTTGTTTCCGATTGTGTCACTTATTATACGAATACAAAGAGGTTTTACAATATTTTTAGAAACTTGAATTAGTCACCTTTCTATGAGCAAAGTAACGCTTGATTACGCTAACACTTTTCACGCTATTTTAAAATGCAAATAACATACCTAAATACGTACTAAATTTTTAAAATTTAAAAACAACATTGAATCTCACAGCACTCAAATATGAAAATAAAAATACGTTAAAATATTATCTACTTTATTTTTCCATTCATTGTTTTTTCTTTATAATTTTTTTATATTTATTTGAACAGGAGAAAATTAATAAATAGCATGTAAATGTGCTAGAGTCAATAGGGTTCGACCGAGGGGATGCCACTGTCAATCCATTTTACTCTTTAGGAGTAGCAACTGATTCGTGATCGGCTACAAGTAGTACTCTTGTACCATACGGTGTTAATAACAAATGCCTATAAGGGCCAGTGACCACTAAGCATTAAATAGTCTGCGTGATATCTGCATCCGTTTGCTCCTCCAATCTGATACCTGAAAATCGAGATAAGGACTAAATTAATATCATCAGCGACTGCTTGTCAACTTAGTAAACATACAGGTTTACCTACAGGTAAGAAAAGTGAGTGGAAACTATTACCTTCCCATTCTTAAGGCGTAGTAGACCGTTCCGAGAGGATTTATTGTTTAATCACAAGCACTCAGCCGCCGCGGTATTGCGTCGGTAAATTGTGGCAAGCGTCAAACTAAGTGGATTTAGGGGTTCTACTAGATGTGCTAGGTTGGGCTCTCATTTTGCTTAATAGATTCTGACGGGATTAAATTTGGAATTGTCTAAAACGTAACATTTGTTGTGTACTTCGCTTTTGTTGATATTGATATTTGATAAATCTAAAACGTAACTCGGCGTTGTTTTATGAAGCAGTCCATTTGAATAGGGTCGGCCACAATTATTCTTAGTGAGAACTTAGTAAGCCTTATATAAATGTTCCTGCCTTACCACACCCTTCCAACTGTAAGACAGTTTGTTCTGATCTATAGGTCATGACAAATCATATGGCTATCATCTCATTTAAAAGGTACTTCAAATTAGTTCACGGAAAGGTATATTATGTAATCAGTTCTAGGTAGCGCTCGTGTCTTATATGGACTTTCTTACATCACTTTACGGGCTTATTAATTACTTATTAAGAAGTAGATCCATAGGCACCATTCATTTACATTATTTACTATACTATACTATAGATAATCTAAATATTTTGTAAGACATATCATAAATATCATAATACAAATAATAGCAGCAAGTTAGGGCATATCTAGTTTATTCAGTATTTTATATCTATGGTGCACCCAATACATTGCGTTGTTCTATGTATCGTGGTATATGGCTGCCGTTACACTCATTGTTACATTCATTGCTCTTAATTATTATTTAAGTAAAACGAGTATGTTTGAAAACAATGATCTATGAGTAATATGAAGATATTAAATTACAAATAGGAGTACTTGAAATTGTAATTTGTTATTAAATTCGAAATACAAGTTACTTGTTATTTTAATAGAATCACAAATAAAATTATTTCGGAATAGTTTAATGTACAATTATTTATTCAGTAATTATTTGTATCTCATAAGTATACATAAAGAACTACAATATATTGCCTATTGGATGTAGATATTTTATTTTGGAATACTTACGTAATTGTACTTCACTGCATAGTCTCTTCAATGATAATGTTGACATGTAGTACACCGCCAGTCGTCAGCCTTGTGTCACGTATATTCAGAGCTAAAAACCTCGAATTCAAATAATTTAAAACAATATCCAACCTACTTATAGCGCCCCCTACCGGTAAATGTCATTATCGTTTTTCGTGCAGCCTGTGTACATTTATGATTTTTCAAAATAAGAAATAAAATAAGTAATTTATAGTAAAAATTGTTAATTTATAACAAATATTTCAATTAATAATTTATAAAAGACGTAGGTGTGATATATTGTGCAGAAAAGTTACAATGGAAAATAAAGAATTTTGACGAAATTATTCTGAAGATTTGTACTAGGCGGCCATTACGAATGCCGTCGCAAATTGAAAATGTATTATTTTCATTTATTAAAGATAAGATGATAATCTTATATATTAATGAGGAATGACAAGGTAAATTTTTACATATATATTTTTCCAAGCAAAGGATTTTTAGATTACCATATTGTTCTGTAGCAAGGAATTTGACGTCTTATGTTCATTAACTAAGCTTGTCACCTATTTAGGTGATCTCGCTTATTTAAATCCTTATATAAATCTCGCTTATATAAAGCTATGAACATAGAAATAGGGTGCTATTTAGCCCCGTGCATGGGTACTAACCCGTTTATACTGAGTATTTACTCACATAAAAGAATCTACTATTGAGTAGGATATACCTAATGGGTATTCACCCGTTCAAATAAGGTTATGACCCTTACATATTGGATATTTACCTACATTACAAGAAATAGGGTGCTATTTAGCCCCGTTCGTGGATACTAACCTGTTTATATTGAGTATTTACTCACATAAAATAATCTACTATTGAGTAGAATATACCTAATGGATATTCATCCGTTCAAATAAGGGACCCTTACATATTGGATATTTACCTATATAACAACTATAACAAGATACTACTATTAAGTAGACGGATACAACGGATATTCACCCATTCTAATAGGGTATTATGTCCTTTACATTGGGTAAATAACCTATATAACAAAATACTAATAATCAGTAGATAGACACAACTATTACCATCGAGTGGATGTAATGATTTTAATGAATGAACATTTTATTGAAGAATCATTCAGATTAATAATGTACATGATACAGGATATAGAGATGACAATTTATATCCTTTTGTAATACTCTAGAAGAACCTAAATTTGGTTTAACCATTCATAAGAATTTGGTATCTAGGTAGATCAGCATATTAAAGAGTAATTTACTAAAGGAACTATATATCTATCTAGATGGTGATAGATAGACTAAAGGAAAAAATAGTTTAAAGGAAGAACACTAGCCTCTAGGAAACTGTGGGACGGATAACACATGATTAGACCTTAAAAGTTGCACAAGTCGCAGTTACTATTGTAGCTGTAAAGAGTCAAAAGCCATGCCACATCAGGCGAATGCTTACTGCTCTCGAGCATTTGACATGATTGTTTCTTAATAATTTTAAATTATTTGCCTTTATAAAGATAATTTGCTATCAATTATCTTATTACTGGTGCTGGTCATTTATTATGTATATACTATTACTGGTGCTTATTACTGGTGCTGGTCATTTATTATGTATAATAAATAATAAGAAGAAATTTCATAGTACAAGTACTGGAACAAATGATCGGCAAAATGGTTTAAGAAACAATGATTGTTTAATGTGTTTGATTTAGTACAATATTTTATAATAACAAATATAACGAAGATATTTACACTTCATCCTATGATAAACTTCATCCAAAAGTTTGAGATACTCATACCAAATAGGGTCATTATCTGACTTACAACAAGCCTCATGCACAAATACCTGTGTCACAGAAAGGCTTGATCGAAGTTTCCTTTGGAATAAATCTTCAATCACAACAGATTTTTAGGTGAGTGGTTAATAATGTGGTCGATTATAATTATAATTTTAAAGACCAGTTGTAACAAATAACTATTGACCCAAGCTTTGCAAGTGGTTAGCTTTAAGATTCTATTTGTATAAACACTTAAACTCATTATTCTCAAGGAATGAAGATTTTTTCAAAATATACTTGGTATGTGTGTAGAAAGACTTCTCACATCAGTGGTAACATATTGTTTACTCTTAACCAATTTTTTACAATATTTTTACTTTACCAACACCTGATGATGGTGATGTTGGTTTATATTGAATATCTTGGTCTTAATCTTGAGCTTTAAATAAAGCCTGGCATTCCACTCACTACTTACTATCGTTTTCAAGAATGCATATTTTGATACTAATTCATGATTACCTTAAACAGTGTTTACATGTCTATGGTTAAATGGAAATTCTATGCATTTCAAGTTCTTTCCTTTGGTTTGAGCAGAACACTATATTTATGTTTTTACTAACCTTTTAAAAGATACAAGACCATACATAACTGATTAAGATCTAGGGACATTGTGCCAGTTATATATTTATATAACATAGTTCCTATTTGAAATGTCATAATAACGGACAAGGAACAATAACGACACTTAGTAATTTAGGATCATAGACATAACAAGCTACATCATTCTTTAGGATTTATTGGTTACTTAAAAGATAGTTTGATAATTGGAAATAATACAACTGTTAATGTTGTTCATTGTATTATACAAGCAATAAATAAATAAAAAATCAAATTGCTTTACCATTAGATAAAAGATTAAAAATCAACACAAGGGTGAAATAAAAAAAAATAAATAAATAAAAAATAAAATATATATAATAATAATATTAAAAAATAAAAATTATAATAAATGCAAAGATATGTGTATACAGGGTGTCCCGTAAGTACCACGACAAACTTGGGGAGAACATAGGTGAGGGTCTGACCTCTCTGGGAAAAAAAAATTACCTTAGTAAAAGTGTCACCGTTTTTGCACTATCAATTGTTTTAGATTTTTTGAGAAATTCAGGCCTCTTCATCTCCTTTCGTTAACTGCGTGTACAAATTTGGTGATGCAGTGTTTATTTTTTCTGTTAAATACTATCAGATAGTTGGTCTATCATATTGAAATGTAAATTGGTTAAAAGATGTAAAGGAACCATGAAAAAAATAGGGATATTTTTAGATTTTAATTTTTTTACTATTTTTTCCTCAACTTTGACTCGTCGCGGTGAAAAAAAAGTGTACTGGACTATAAGTGTACATTGCGCAAAAAATATGTCCAGTTAATAGAGATTTCAAAAAGGTACCACACTTACCATATAAGTTGAAGAAAAAAAGTTAAGGCCGTTTTTGCATGAAAGGGACTGAAACCAACTAAAACGTAATAATCGAGTTTTTATTTAAATTACGGTTTCTACCGACTCACAACATGTCAGGCAGTACTAAATCACATTATTACCTGGTTACACACTTAAAAATATCATTCTTCATTTGTAAAAAAACAATTTAGTAACTAACTAGCAAACAGAGTAATACAATTTATTAAGTCAATTTTCACCTATTTTGAACTGTCGTTTCGAAGTGAAACTTCGTACATGTATGTAATTCGAATGACAATACCATCATTTGACATCTTGGAACAGATCTGATGATGGAGCCAGGATATGGATGGTAGATCTCTTACCAATTTAGCCCAAACTCGAGGGATTTACTAAGAAACTAACCATGCACCTGCTGGCTCCATCATCAGATCTGTTCCAAGATGTCAAATGATGGTATTGTCATTCAAATTACATACATGTACGAAGTTTCACTTCGAAACGACAGTTCAAAATAGGTGAAAATTGACTTAATAAATTGTATTACTCTGTTTGCTAGTTAGTTACTAAATTGTTTTTTTACAAATGAAGAATGATATTTTTAAGTGTGTAACCAGGTAATAATGTGATTTAGTACTGCCTGACATGTTGTGAGTCGGTAGAAACCGTAATTTAAATAAAAACTCGATTATTACGTTTTAGTTGGATTCAGTCCCTTTCATGCAAAAACGGCCTTAACTTTTTTTCTTCAACTTATATGGTAAGTGTGGTACCTTTTTGAAATCTCTATTAACTGGACATATTTTTTTGCGCAATGTACACTTATAGTCCAGTACACTTTTTTTTCACCGCGACGAGTCAAAGTTGAGGGAAAAATAGTAAAAAAATTAAAATCTAAAAATATCCCTATTTTTTTCATGGTTCTTTTACATCTTTTAACCAATTTACATTTCAATATAATAGACCAACTATCTGATAGTATTTAACAGAAAAAATAAACACTGCATCACCAAATTTGTACACGCAGTTAACGAAAGGAGATGAAGAGGCCTGAATTTCTCAAAAAATCTAAAACAATTGATAGTGCAAAAACGGTGACACTTTTACTAAGGTAATTTTTTTTTCCCAGAGAGGTCAGACCCTCACCTATGTTCTCCCCAAGTTTGTCGTGGTACTTACGGGACACCCTGTATATATATAACAATTTTAATAATGTTCACCAAAATACTATCCCTCTTACAGATAGATATAATTACAGGTGGTAGTTGTCATATTATTTTTATTATCAGGACACAATCAGTTATGTAACATATGGTCATTATTCTCGGTATTTTTGTGATTTGATTTAAATAACAAATCCGATCAACTAGTTAAATGCAGCGTTACTTGTGCTTAAAGATATTTTTTCAATAATCATCTTTAACACGGTGAAACCCTAATACGTGTAGGCAACTCCACAGTTATTTCATATAGAAACAGCATGGTGTTTAATACCCACATTTGACCGTAATATCAAGGCACATATTGGATTTATTGAGTACCCAAAAAATGTTTTTATTTCTCTAATACATTCAATAATTTCAGAATGAATTTGCTATCACTAAATCAAGATTATACATTTGAAATTAACACTTTAAAGGTTTTTAAATAGATTTATTTACTAGGAAACCTACAAGAAGTATGACTTACATGTCATGACTAAGGTTATACTATTTAAATGGAAATATTCATTTTATTTCTAATAAAATAATTGTTGTTAAAGATTATCTCTGAACGGTTGGGGAGTTTGTCGTAGTACCAGACTGGTCCAGACAGTCCTAAAAAATAGTATTAAAAAAAAAAAAAAAAAGAATCCTTTCATTTTGGAAGGGTTGCATTTTGGGTCTCATATGAATTTAAAAAAAAAAAAAAAAAAAAAACAGATCTAAATCCATTTGTTTTTCGTCAACGTTTTACCCTGTATGTTACTCGCTTCTTTGAGAAGCGTTTCGTTTCTATACACGAATTTCAAGATTTTGTTGCTCTACAAGCAATGTTAGACGCAATAATGAAAACGTGATGCTGGTGCTTATAATATTTTGGCCTAAACAGTGTAAATAACTAGATCTATCTGTAGACTGGTTACAATATTCTTTTCATTTTGATATATATCTAGAATTTTTTTTTGTTCTTAAAATGCATATTTAGGTTTTCTATCCTCCATATCCCAAGTATGCTATTACTTGGGATAGTTACATCTGATGTATAAATATTTTTAGCGAGTTAAGGGTAAAATATTATATATTATTTAGTGGAGATGAAGAAAAAATACTATTTACTTTTTTTGGTTATTGTAATTACTCATATAGTAAAAAAAAAAAAAAAGAAAAAACCAATAATAATATATAAGTAATATATATATATATAAGTAATATATAAAAACAATAGATATCGTATATATTATGACGTTCACTTGGTGTAAGCCCGTGAATGCCATTATTACTACCGATTCGCCTACATCTGAGTCGAGACTTCTAAAAAGTATACATAAACATAATAATAACATTATTGTATATTAACCAAATTGCTTGGCGGAAGATATTGTATATTAAATTGCCACATGAATTTAAACCTTACTATAACCAGTGTTCAAACAATCTAGTATTACCATTATTTCATAGTAATCATATTCGTATTTGTCCAGCACATCCTTAATAAAATTACCTAGATAGGCCTAGTAACACTTGAGAGTTACAAGAATAAGTTTATTTCTTTTATGTAATCTTATAATACAGTGACCTCCCAGACGACAGTTTCTAGATTTTATCAACCACGGAGGATGATGGCATTGATATATCATTTTTTACAATACATACCATTAGAGAGCACGCATTACCACGCTGCTACGCTGACGTCTAAACATATGAGTGTCAGTTAAGACCCTCTTAGAAGGATAGCTGAATGGATCAGATCTAAGTTCAATTTTGTAGTAGAGACGTTACATCAAACGTATACTTGATAACTGTAATTAATATTTAAATAGATATATTAAATTAGGAATTTTAAAAATAATAGGATTTAAATGTTTTTGTATTTTGTTTAATAGGCTCGTTATTTTACAAATCTCTAAACATCTACATGTCAACATTATCATTGAAGAGACTATGCAGTGAAGTACAATTAGAAATTAAACGAACTTACCTAAGTGAAGTTCCAATTTCAATTGTACGAACTGCATAGTCTCGAAATGATATTATAACCCACCCACCCATACTTATATACGATAAGTATTACCCATAATATCATCTATGTTGTAAAATAATCGAGCTAATGAACTTACATCTTGACCCCAGGATCTCTAAACTTAATGACATTTACCGGTAGGGGGCGCTATAAGTAGGTTGGATATTGTTTTAAATTATTTGAATTCGAGGTTTTTAGCTCTGAATATACGTGACACAAGGCTGACGACTGGCGGTGTACTACATGTCAACATTATCATTTCGAGACTATGCAGTTCGTACAATTGAAATTGGAACTTCACTTAGGTAAGTTCGTTTAATTTCTAATTAAATTGTCGGTAATCAAACAATATAGTAGAGATGAACAACAATTACAATTTGGACAACAATTACACATTAAGTCTTTTAAGGGATTTGGTCTTTAAAATATACAACTTAAAAAAAAATATAATAAATAGCATTTTTTATACTATTATACCTAGTAAGTTGATATAAAATTTAAGTAAGCATATTTTTAAACTGGCATCTCAGACGTATTTTTTACTGCAGCAGCTTGAAATTCTCATGTCTCAGAGGGTTTAATTTGTCTGGCTGTCATAAAGCGAATCCCTCTCCCTTTTCGTAATAACACCAAGCCCTTTATTAAACGCGAGCCGGTGTGTGGTCTTAGATTGATAAGATCGTAGATACCCTTGTTAAAACACTTTGGGGACACCAAGGAGTTACTATGGATCTCGGGTCAAAACTAAAAAAGTGTGACCAATTCTGACAGTGCATCGGCCCGAGTTTCAAATTCTTCGGGGTCTTGTCAAATTAATCCTATTACGGTGACATGTGTCGCTAGCAGGTGATTCGCTTAGGAATTGTTAAGCTGATAATCGTTTTAAATTAAGGTCTACACACACTGTACGTATGATGAGTAAAGAACAATTTAATCACTCGCAGGCTTTAAATGAACGATAATTGTTTGTGTTCAACAAACTTCAGAATTGTCTGGTAAGTGATGTCGCATCCAGACGAGAACAGTTTCAGGTAAAAAATGTGTGTGAAGTAAACTGTAGCCCATATATTATCTATAATGCTTTGCGAGAAAATTCTATGAAAATCACTTCAAATTTTGCTTGTTAATTTCTTCGGTCAATGACCCCATAATTTTATTATTACGACCTAAGAAAACAAACTCTACTTTAAAATTGCAGACGGCGATGTCGTTAATTTTTCTAACATAAATAATTTTGTTCATGGTGACAAATCTTTGGTAGATTTGTTTATTCTTTGAATACCACACTGTAGTGGGGAACGTCCTTTATGTGTATTTAATATTATATTGGTTTAAGATCTGTAAAGTTGATAGAGCATCTAAGAATGATTCTTTAATAAAAAATAAAAGGTGTTGAACATTTCAAATATTATTTGATATATGAGTCACCACTCTTCTTATATAATGTTATAGTCTAAAGCAACAGCGTCTCCTTTGAACAATATATTAAAACATAACAGGGAGTGCTTGTAGGTATGCGGCTTATGAGGTACCTTCGACATTACCATTGATACATGTATACCTGGCTCATAATAGTTGAAACTAATATAAGTCATTCAAACTGTATTGTGATTAACCTGGTACAGTCCACGTGAATCGCGTCGCCATAACAAATTGTGAAACTACACCTGCTCGCAACAACTTGAGAGCGGACTAGCAGTTTGGCGCGGACTATAACTACTTTTAGATGTTTATAGTTGGTTGCAAATTAACAAAAGACAATATAACATGAGTTAAAAGTACATAAGCATCTCACGTATTGCTTACATAACTTCAAATGTAAATAAAGATACTTGGATAGTGATTTCTGACAAATTTGTAAGAAATAAGTGAACATTATAACTGCATGAAAGACCATTGTTCACGTCTTTAGACTTTGTATAAAAGCAAATGATACAACAAAATTATCGTAGCTCCCGTTGCGTAAATAAAAAGGAACAAAGAATAAAAATCTTTTAGAACAAAAACGCTTTAAAGCTGAAACACGGCACATTTTCCGCTAAAATTGGAACAATCGCTGCTAATTCTGTTCGAAATTTCAAAAGAGCTTGTTCATTTGTGACAAAATCCTTTATTTTGTAACTTAGTGAAGATAACTATTTCTAAACATTTTGTCGTCCCGTGGAGTAAGACAATACTGAGTTTACAGGCTACCGGGCTTTGGAAGCGTGCCATAGTATTGTTCGAACGTTCGAACAGTAGCTATTATGTTAAGTATATTGTGCATTGTTTATGACAGTGTTATGTTATTTACCTGAATGGGCGACGCTGTTTTCTATAATAACCCTAAAATGAACATCTTAACAAGACCGTTGTTGAAATAAATTTTTTGTAACGCCTTGTATTTGTCGAATAAAATACTGGAACGTTGCTAAAACTTTGTGGTGTTCCTTTAAGTTATTACTCGATCGCAGAGGGTAATATGTCTAATTTTTGGCACGTTCTGCAGTCAAAAGGGCTTAACGGATTGTAACATATGAGGTGTTGTTTGATTAGTCTAGATTGGCGTTATGACGTTATGATATACGTAGGCTATATTTAATTTGGAGACAAGCAGTTGGGGACTTTTTAAATAAATATTTTTCAGTTTAATTGATACAGTCGATAAAGGGAAGCCGGAACAGACATACAATAAAGTACAAAGATACCAAACAAAATAATTAAGCCTTGATCCCAGCACACGAAACGGGTCGACGATGCTAAGCAGAACATCTCAATAGACGGTCGAAGTCGGTCGAACGCACTCGCATTAACATAAACACAGATTCGAACATCACCCGTTCGAATAAATTACGTCACAGCTTTTTATTGGTTCATAATTTCGAATGTACATTGTTATTGTTCTAACTTTTTGTTCTGTCGGTACTTTGGGTTGAAGTTTCATTTACAGTAATACCAATGTATTACATATTGTAACAATTCTTGTTACGAGTCTTAATCCAGTTTCATTCATTTTTGCAACGCAATTTATGCCAACATCTAGAACTCTAGCTAAGACTCTACCTAGCTCAAAATTCAATTTAGTTTTTTTTTTATTATTGTGATGTTCATATTAATAATATAATGTATTAAAACGTAATAGAAAACTCTATAGTGTCAGTTTCTCATGCTTGTTAGCTATTTCGATTCCATCGAATAAAATTGCTTTTTAATTTTCGGTACGCATGACCTCAAAAACTAGAAGTCCCTCAGTTCACAGACAATAAGAACAATATGTCCAAAAAATAACCAAAAAATCTAATCTATATACAACGGTCCATTCTACTCTATTCGTATAAGGGATAAAAGTACGCCGAATCCCCAAAATAAATACAGGAGGCTTAATAATCGTATCTGCAAGCCCCTAGATCGTAAAAATCGATTACTTTATTTTACTGCGCACTGTGGACCAAATGGCCCAGTGTCCATTTTTAACTACCGCAATGGTTGGAGTTCGCCGTTATATACATGAGGACTGACTATTATCATACCTATTTAATGGTTATTTTTTATTGTCTGTAGTATAATCGAAACCTCAAAAATGTATATTTTTAAACTTTTGAATTTATTGTTATATAACTACATGTTGCAGCGAAGTAACTTAATTAGCCATTCAATTAACAGCCTAACCTCTTTACTACACCATTACCTAGTTTTCTTAATCATATTTGTAACAGTAATTATTTGCTTGGATAATGTTTAAATATTCGCCTAGCTTAGTCATTTAAATTATTTTATAATGTTGTTACTTGGTAGGAATAAATGTAGCGATACCTCCGATAGCTACAGTAGTCAAACTATGAACCTTCTACCACCTTCCTACATAACAATAGATATAATAATAAGCAGAAACTATCATCCTGCTTAAGCCGTGTACAGACTGGGTCAGTGAAGGCCAAAGACGGTGATTTGTTAGCGCTTGTTGGTCAAGTACGATGGTACAGGTAATATAAGGAAACAACATTTACGTGGTACCGATGGCCTACGAACATGCGATAGCAAATAGTAAATGTCGTTTGTTGAACTTTGGTGTCATAGTCTTTACCTAGGTTTATTTATAGGACATGTACCTAATATTTACTTGCATTGGAATAACTTCAGAAAGCAGAGTAAGCAGAGTTAGTCGGTAACTGCTAAGGGTACAAGGGTAGAGTCGCCATAAAACACCTATTTCTGCCTAATAACAGCAGGGAGACATACTTATCCGACGCAATCGCATGAGCTTAGTCCTCAGGGGTAGCAACCCAACTGTGCAACCTTATATAAGAATCTAATCTTATCTGGGGTTGACTACAGATGTTCATGGGCGGAAGTCAACTTTCTTTCGCTACTCCTATATTATAAAAACATGCTATTGCAAAAAAGCTAGCATATAAAACACGATGTTAATGCAACTTACCTGATGCTAAGTGATCACTATCCAAGGATTTCTCTCAAAGTGAGAAAAGCATTGGTCAAAATGCCACTCGTTAAAGTTTTACACTTTTAAGATTTATTTCATGAAATTACCAGCAATGTACATTTTCTCACATTCTTCTTTACCGTTAAAATCATTTGTACTAAATTAATTTACATCATCATCATTATCAACCTATTATTGTCCCACTGCTGGGTACGGGTTTCCTCTCAGTATTGGCCAGAGAAGGAAGGAAGAGAAGAATTAGATCATAGTCCACCGCGCTGGGCAAGTGCGTATTGGAAGACTTCCTTTGAGATATTTTTTTTATAAATCTCTCAGGTATGCAGGTTTCCTCACGATGTTTTCTTTCACCGTTTAAGCAAGTGATAATTAGTTTCTAATTCGCACCTAATTTTGAAAAATCAGAGGTGCGTGCCTGGGATTTGAACCTCTGACCCATCGATCGAGTTTCTTAACCACTAGGCTATCACTGTTCATTAATTTTAAATTAATTTGCAATGTGCAATCTTGGCAAAAATCGTATATGGAATTTGGACTTCTGGACCCCACTCTAGTTATAAGAAGCCGAAGTTCATGCCGCAAAGCTATGCGTCAAAACGACTCCCACCAATTTCAATATCTAATCGTCCACAATCCGTCGAGGTGTCGTCGCCTACTATCCAATTAATATGCCGTTTTATTCGGTACCTCTCTAATTTATCGCGTATCGTCCGTATATATTATCATTAGTTTGACACTTGTGGCTATTATATGCTGCCTGATCATTAGATTTGTTCGATAAATAGTGATAGAGCTGCATCGAATAAAGATATCGACTCCCAATAAATTATAGGCTACTGTACGCTGTAGGTGCATTTTTTATAAGTACTGTTTGAATATGAGTTTGTTTGAGTGGTAAGCTTCATCGGACACTGTATTAGTAAAAATTAATGAACGGTTCATACCGACCAACCGAACCGACTTAAAAACTGTTTAATTATTTTAAACATCCTCTATTTCATTTTCATAACAAGAAATAAATATACGTACGCCATATATAGTACAAAAGCGGTCATCATAATGACACTCAAAGGGTTCCAGATTAGATCTCTAATGAGGTAAATACTAAAATTTATTTTCTGTATACTTGTAAATGTATTTAGCAAGGGAATTCTTTGAATGAGACTACTAAAGTATAAAGTATTTTTTATGTAAAGTAATGTAAAAAATGACACCTCACACCTCAATGATAAATTTGAGTAATTCCTGCAATGAGTGTGAACCACGCAAAGTAAAAGTCGAGTTAACACATAAATTATTCCGAAACACATCATTCAATGTATCCCTTTTCGGCGAGTTATCTGATGTTCGAATAAACATGTTCCTGTTACGGCGCTTCCTTTTGATTGCCTTTTGTACTAATGACGGTGTGAAACAAAACGCTAATGGCTCATTAAAGGTTGTATCTGAAGACAATAGCCGGTTCTTTAAGCGACGAATTGACAAATGCTTAAAAGTCATTTTGTGTTGTGTGGGTATGTACACGAGTTTTCCGTTCTTAATTCATTACAAGCAATAACATTTTTATTCTTTTAAGTAATAGAAATGGTATTCACTCAAAGTAGTTTATTGATATAATTACTACATTAATATTTCTCAGTTACGCTTTCGAAGTTTTTCCAACATCTTGCATATAAGCTCTGAACTGACTGACTATCAGACTAAGACTTCCCAAGCACCTTTGCGATCGACGACCAACGTAGTAGACTTGTCAACGTAGGTAGGTAGATATAAAATTTCCGTCAAAGTTGTACTTGCTGCATATACCTTATGCTCAGCATAGATTAGTAAAGATGCTTCGGCACCTTGAAATTGAATGAAGCCACAAACGGCTTATTATAGTAAGTTCTTTTTTTGAATTCTTAACAAATAAAAACATTTTTAAAGAACATTTACGAATAAATAACTAATACTGCGTAATTAGCAATTACAATGTACAATTTACATAATAAATAAATAATTATTTCAAATATTTTAGGGACATTTTAGCACGGAGACGTGGCAAAACTTTTTTACGCAACTATTTCAATTCTCAAAACTGGGCACATTTTCTTGTTAGGAGTGAGTAATCTTTACTAATCTATGATGCTCAGTGAGAACATACGTACGTTCTTTATATGCCCTCTTGCTCTTATTCTCCGTGTAGACTTTTTTTTTTCATAATATAGAAGTAGCAGACGAGCAAGCATTTCACTTAATGGTAAGTGGCTACTGCCGCCCATGGACATCTGTAATCAACCCCAGATAAGATTAAATATTCCTACCTGAGGTCAGCTACAGATGCGTCGCTACCCCTGAGGATTAAGCTGGAACGCCTCGGAAAAGTCTGTCTCCCTTACCACACCCTTCAAACCGGAACACAGCAGCGCTTAACACTGCTGTTATTAGGCAGATGAGGAAGATCTGGTCGTCCTACTTCGTTGAGGCCTGTGATAACGTCATGCGAATCACCCTTATAAAGATTCGAGTCTACACATCGTATGGAAGGCAAGGTTAGTGTTTTATCTACTCACTTGCTGCAATAAGAATCGTGTCATATCTCTTACACTTCTATACATAATACTGTCTACGATAGCGTTAGGCAGTGCGAAGTCTTTGCGTACCGCACAAACTACCAACTAAACCGAAACTCAAAAAATATATATAAACTGTAAAATCCAAAGCAGAAATCTAATTTTTAAGTAATACATTACTACATTATACATACGTAAATTATGAAATGTTTCGTAGTTTTATGAATAGATCATTAATTTAAAATAATTACTTGAGAAATTATTTCAAAGAATACCTGAATACGCACTGAACAATAAATATAAATGAAGACGTAGTTTCTCTGATGCCACCGGGCATACTATTCAATTTCGCGGTGACTTTTTATAAAAGAAGAATTGAATTATACTCGTAATTGCTGTGTTATTGCGAGTGGTAATAATTTGAGGTCCCTGCAAACTCAACAATACAGATGATTAAGGCACTTATCACAGTGCTGGCGATAAGCGAATAGGGAGAATACCGAGCGAGAGTTATTCCTTCAACCAATTCCAATGTATTCTCCTTGACCCCGCCCAGTTCTAATAAGATATTCTTCCTAAGCAGTAGATAGAAACATGAAAGGTTGCAACTAACCAGACGTGAGACAACTATATATCTAGTGATTTGAATCGTCTAAATACGTTATTCCTCGTATTCATCCATACATGCATCTTATTTGAACGGCGGTAGATAACATGTGGTATTGTTTCTCGCTTCACAATTTTTAAGGTATAATATATCCAAGTCTGATTTTTTTGTAAGTACCTATATAATTCTTTGAAAATTAGGGATTGTTATTGTTTTCTATTCCATATGTATTTGATTACTGCAAAATAATTAATGTAGTATAATTATTGTCCATAAAATATAATAAACGTTAAAGAAAATCTCGCTCATCTTTTATCGTAAAGCATTCTTAGTCAGACAGTCGGTAATGAGGGCGAGGCAAAACGAAGTTTGTTAAAAAGTTTCCTTTCGAAGTAATAATTTCCCAGACTGATTTAGAGAGACATTACTTTTGTCTTAGCAAATTGAATTCCTCGGGATCTCCTGTAGAAGATTGACTGACCACAAATTGGGGATTCGTTGTCAAGCGCGATAACGCCGGGAATCTCATTACTGAGGAACATTCGTCCCAACTGTCTTTCCTTTATGTGTTAGGTTAAGTTTAGCTACGAATCTTCTCAAGGTTTAAAGCTTAAGTTAGAAGATGATATAGTCTATTGTGTAATCCTAAACAATTTCACTGGAGCGGGATTATAGTATTAAACTCAAGTTGGAACTAACAAGGACTGAATAGAGACGTTCAAAAATGTTTGTAACTATATTGTCTCGTCTTAGAACATTTGATATACTTATTTTGTAACATAATTGTTGTAAATTACTTAAATTTTTAAAAAAGTAAATTTATTAACTGTTATGAAATTATCAGTTTTATTTAATAACGATCATGACTGAAAACATTCCAAAAGACTATTAAATGCCTCAATATTAATTAATTTGCAAAGTTTAATTTTATTCGTCGAATTATATTAAACTGTTTTATAATTAACCAACTACCCAGAATGTTCTAGACATTATTCAAATAAAATTCAGAACATTTTTAGTACCAGTTGCTCCGTTAATTAACCTGCCTTAAAAAGTCAATTAGAATTGTGGGCTTCAACTTTGCATCAAAAGGTCTACCAAACAAGAGTAGACCATGCTTTAATTGAGATATATGCACTGTGCTAAATTTAGTGCACTAATAAGACCCATCGACTAATTTGACAGGGCTTCGGCTTGCAGACTAATTTGACAAATATTTTTGTCCTATACTTACAAGAGGGAAGATTTCTGTGGTGTCCTAGACAAAAGTTATATTTATAATACGCGCCTACATATTTATGACAGATATTAAGCATAAAATAAAATTTTATTCACACTAAATTAAAATAAGGTAACGGTTGCTACACTCAAATTTCCACACTACGATTATCTATGTGAGTGCATATGCATGTTTATATAAACATACATAAAAACAAGTGCACATATACGTATCCATACATCTAAGACACTAATAATTTACCAGCTAAACATAGTATGTATAATCTTGGAAACATTCAAAGCGCGCTAACTTAGTGCGCTAGATTTTTATTACACTAGAGTTAGATCAGTGTACAGCCAGCTGGAGTCCCTAGCTACCAGGCAAAGTGTTGCCAGCTTAAAGGCAATGCCGTTGGCGAACGGAAAATTAAAAGCGAAACGGCGCCGTTTCCTCGCCATTCTTTTCAATTTCTCCACCGTCGACGGTGTGGAATCATTAAAATCCACCCTTGGTTTGTTTGCAATACCATAAACATTCTGAATCCTTGATAAGGACAAAAAATTTCTTGGATAATTTTGCGGTATTTTCTTTTTGGTTTGCTTGTACCAGAATAATTTTACTATTTACTAATTAACAATATTTAAAAACTCGAAAATGTCCTTTATTTTTATTATTTATTTAAATGTAACAACAAAAATACCCTGTTATTGAATTTCTAGCCTATTTTATACGTACGCTTAAACAATGTGTATTTCGTAAATAAATTTTAAGGGCTTATAAACGGATGCTTAAACAGCCAGACTAAAAAAATACGTGTGGCACTCGGAGACTGCCGCGGTAAAGCTATTGCATAGCATTTTTTATGCTATGAAAACGCTCAGAAGGAGTTCCAGAAATACAATATATTCTTCCATAATCATCAACATTTACATTAATACATCTTTATCCACTATTTTATCATATCTCCATTATATAAGGCATTGCAAATATCAGCTGACATTTCATAACTCCAAGCAAGACTGAACATTCTAAAATATAAAATAGAAAAGTATTTAATAAGTGACATAAAGTATTAACAACCAGCAATATAAATGGATCAATGCGATGTGCCTGTGACATTTGGCCGAATGTTACAGGTACATCGCATTTTTCATTAATAAATGCACTTTGTTTATTCATATTTAAAACACTTTGTACACAAATTATTTGTACCATAAATCATAATGGCGTTTTGATTTTGTGCTGTCAAGTCTGTCAGTTGTAATTGTACGTTTAAAAATAACAAACACTCTTTTACGTTATTTTATCAATCCAGAATTCAACATAGCTTATGTTGATAAAACATATTATTTGGATAATATGGTAATATAATTTTGAATTTATAATGGGAATATAAAATATACTTCACGCAATTTTAAGATTTCTGCACGGATTATAAAAAAATGTGTATTACTGCCATCTGTGTTCAAGTTGACGAATTAAGGTTATCAAATAAAATAATAAGAAATGTAAAATAATACTTTATTCAATTATATCCATATTTTTCTATTGACAGTCAACAACTCGGTTGCCTGGAGACTTGATATCCAACAGTCCTCCACCGCTATTTTCACTTACACCACCAGGGGCGCCGGCAGCATTTGGTCAAGGTGACGGCGCACCAGTATGCCATTTTCAGTTCTGACTTCATAATGGAGTCTACCTAATCTTCGGATGACGACTCCGAACTCCCATTTAACTCTTGGGTTGGTGTAACTGCGGACTTGTACCTTATCACCTTGTCCGAACTCCTGCGTTGCATTGCGTTGCATTGTAATGTAATCTGGATAGTGGGGCGGATTTCTTAAATAAGGCATGCATATAGGTTCTTACCTCTCTGCCGAACATTAACTGATAAGGTGATAACTCTTTTGTATTAGGTGTACGTCTCAAGCGTGCCTTGACAGTTAACAGTTTATCAAATAAACTTCCGCTCTTGCCGATATAAAAGAACATTCAGGTATTAGCCGATTATTTTCTTTTTGTACATTCAAAAATTTAAATTTTAGCTTTGTATATATTTCTTCAAATTCGTACCTGTATTTTATTTCCTCTTCTAAATTTTCTTCTTCTGTAAGCCATTCAATTTTTTCTTGAATCGCGTAGAATTTGTTCAAATTTTCTTGTAAAGAATTCAGTCGTATATTTATTTCTTCAATGTCAATTTTTTCTATTCCCGAAATGTAATTTTCGGTTCGTTTCATTAACCCACGTAATGTGGCTCGTATTTCCTTATTGTTTTTTAGTTCATTCGACATCTCGTCGCCAATGTCAAATAAAATAATAAGGAATGTAAAATAATACTTTATTCAATTATATCCATATTTTTCTGTTGACAGTCAACAACTCGGTTGCCTGGAGACTTCATAGTTGGATATCAAGTCTCCAGGCAACCGAGTTGTTGAAAGGTGTTACTTATTTTCGTTACGGAATTTCTCGATTCGGTCGCCGCGCTCAAAGCCCGCGATAAAAGCTATGCAATAGCTTAAAAGAAATTAGGTATGACGTTACAGAATAATAAAGAAACGGAACCATTATAATAAATTCTCAGTAATCCTCTTAACATAATGCCGAGGTAAATAGGACTTTGGGCGCGAACCGAATTAAATACACGCGTTGTAATATTCATAATGGGAACAAATGGCACGTCATTAGCAAGCCAAATAATGGCTTTGAAATTACATAATTAGATATAAAAATACGAAAATTACACGTATTTTCCTAGTAAGGTTTTTTTTTTAATTATAATATAGGAGTAATCAACCCCAGATAGGATTAGATATTCTTACCTGAGGTCGGCCACAGATGCGCCGTTACTCCTAAGGACTAAGCTGGAACGCCTCGGAAGAGTCTGTCTCCCTTACCACACCCTTCAAAACGGAATACAGCAGCGCCTAACGCTGCTGTTATTAGGTAGAAATAGGTGTGGCGGTGGTGCCGCCGGTGTCGAACCACAAAGGGTTCTACCACCTTCAAATGGTTATGTGGAATGTATGTTTTTTTATTGAAGTAGCGAATGAACGTTCTATCTACCTGATGTTAGTGGTAACGATTATGGGCGTAGACTAGGCCACATTTTTATTTCTTGGGGGGAAGCAATTTGCCTAGAGGAATTGAATTCATTGTACTATGAGAGAATCCGGTTCCCCTCCCTCCCTCCATCTGTAACCAACTCCAAATATTATTTGAATCTTACCTGTTGGTAAACTGGTGCTGACCCTAAGGATGTGTACAAATCTGATGAATACGCAGTTTAATAAAACGCACGTAATCTTCCCATTCAACTCGCGAGTTTTTTTTTAAATACAAGCATATTTAGTACGCGGAAATGCCTCATATTCCTATCTGCCATTTAAATAAGAATAAAGGTCTGCCCCGTTGTTATAAAATTCTCGTGTCACAATGTTAGTTACCGTACTCCTCCGAAACGGCTTTACCGATTTTCACCAAATTTTATATGCACATTCAGTAGGTCTGAGAATCGGCTACTATCTGTTTTTCATACCCCTAAGTGATAAGGGTTGTTCACCTTTAAAATTTTTTTATTCATAAGGCAACACAACGTTTGCCGGGTCAGCTATATTTTTGACAACGACATCATACTTTAAGTACAAAAAGTTCCATCACCTTCAATAACCAAAATAATTTAAGACAAATTAGTGTTTAAATTACGTTTTGTTTTAACAAGTTATTTCTAATAAATGTTCTCACGACTGTTTCTTTATTAACGAGAATATAAAATAAATGTTAAGGTGATATGTTTGAATCATAATCAAGACGTTTACATCTAATTAGCTGGTCGACTATGTTCCGTTTATTGTTCCCAAATGTAAATACATAACTCCATATTAAGCTCACATTATTAGCTAGAGCTATTGGTACAGTCGTGTGCAGATAAAATAAATAAAATAATGATTACACTAGTCTTGTCAAAAATACTTTAGTTGTACGAATTTCAGTGCCCCATACAGAGGATTCGGTTTTCGATTTCTATTCCCAACATGTTTTTTTTATAATAATTATGTAATTAGTAATGTATGCTCGTTTTTTGTAATTACAAAGAAAAACATCGCAAAGAAACCTACACGTCTGAGAATCCTTTAAAAATCTCAAATATATGTAAAGTCTGCCAGACAAGATCAGTAGAGTGGATTATAATGTAAAACCCACTCACTCTGATAGAGGATAATAAAGGGTTGAAGGAAGATAGTAATAAATGATAGATATACAAATAGAAGCTTATTAAGAACGACAACAAAACGAGTAAATACAAAGGTTGGAGAATTTTCTCTTTGCTTTATATCTATCACTGACCTCAGGCAGATCTTAATTGAATCTTATTAAGACAAAGAGACATTGCAGGTTATATTATATTGAATAACTGTTGATTGACTTATTGTGTTCAGTTATTTACTTATTTCTGCCAAAAAGTTTATGTAAGACAACAAATATTTCGTATTTCGCTGTTCAATTAAATAAACAGTCATATTAAACCTTAAAATCTGCCAACAATTTTGAAGTGGTGTTAACTCCACCCTTCGCCCTTATTATTCCCATTAGCCACAAAACCATAACGTGATGTAGTGATAAGGCAACCACCATGAAACACAACATCGTCACCGGATCTTCTAATAAGATTTAATGGCATCCCTCGGGAGGGAGGGAAAGGGGTAGGTATCGCCACGTCTATTATCGTGGGAGGATAAAATAGCCCTCTAATGAGGCTGTGCTCAGCTCTGAAATCTTAAATAGGCCCTCACAAGCCCGACGAAGATTTTTATTTTTTTAGGTTTAAGTTGGTTAGGTTTGGTTTGGTTATGAATTGAGCTTCTCTTTTATTTCTGTTGCCCTTAAAAATACCTGCCTACAAAAAGCTTAATTATGTTTCTTTTAATAACAGGAAATATAATACCTATTACGGAGGGTTTTAAATTGCACATATACATTTTGAACATAACACAGAGTTTCAAGTTTGTACATAAGGCAAATGTTAATATTTTAAAATTAGAAGTTTGGTGGTTCCGTGCTTTTCTCAGTTTTGTGTATGGCATCATCTTTGAAATAATCCAATTAGTATTTGAAGTTATGCGATTAAAAAGTATTTATTACTTTCAAACTCAATTATAATTTATTAATAACCCTTCCCTGGGAATCGGGTAAAAAACAATGTTACTATTTATCAATTAATTAATAAATTATTTCTTACTATTATAATTTATTACAAATGATCATTAAAGTTACTGGACTAAATAAAATCATCCTATACCCATTATAATTTTATTTTCCTAAGCAAGGTATAAAATATTACGTTGGAAATGAAAAATAAATGAGATTTAGTAACATATTTCCAACTCAATTTGTGATCATAAAACTTTTCTAGCGAAGCTTACTGCGTAGGCAGAGAAACGAATGTAGAGAATTCTCCTAATTTATTGTTAACTGTATTTTAGTTTATAAATTGCCAATTCTCTTCGAGCCGATGTCATTCCGTAAGATTAATGCCAGAAACGGGATTCTAAAAGGAGTAAAAGAGATTTACGAAACTTATTAGCCACCTTATTGTCATATAGCTTCTAGTTTCGAATTAGTTTCTACTAGTTATATTATCACATTTACAGTTTTATCGTTCTTTGATTAGAACTGTTTGGGAATTTAAGTACAACTCTTCGTTGTTCAAGCTTTGTGTTCCGATTTTTTATTCACCTATAATTCTTATGGAAATCAAGTCATCTGGGATATCTATTTCTGTTCTATTTTAAGTAACTTACAATATTAAGTAGAAGGTGGTAGAACCCTTTGTGGTTCGACTCCGACGGCACCACCGCCACACCTATTTCTACCTAATAACAGCAGTGTTAGGCGCTGCTGTGTTCCGGTTTGAAGGGTGTGGTAAGGGAGACAGACTTTTCCGAGGCGTTCCAGCTTAGTCCTCAGGGGTAGCGGCGCATTTGTGGTCGACCTCAGGTAGGAATATCTCATCCTATCTGGGGTTGATTACAGATATCCATATGCGGCAGTAGCCACTTACCATCAGGTGGACTGCATAAATGCAAAATATGCAAAAATATTCTGTAAGTCAATATAAACATTCGTGGTATTCAACAATGAACTAACAAATAAGAATGCCACTTAATACTCAGTGGCTAATGCAGTTCATAAACATTCTTCATTCCAATTGGAATACCTTGTGTAAGTTTTTATATCTGTTATATTCAATTTCTATTCCAACCAATAGCCCTGAGTTTTGCTGCTCTGTTGGTAGATACGAGTAGAAGTAGGTGTGGCGGTGATTTGACCACTGACAAATGTTTAAACCACATTTACGTTTTCTAATGTGTGTACGGTATTTATTAAGAAAATACTAAGACTTGAACTCGGTTAAAGGCTGAGCTGTTTAAGAAGACATTGAATTAATCGAAGTGGTGAAAACGTATAAGAGTTGTGATATAGATGTTCTCCACAAATTCTTTATATATAGTAGTTTTCTAAGTTGTTAACTTTTTCATCATTTTAATTTTATGTATGAAATTTTAGGCAGCGTAAAGCGATTTAAATTTGTTGGTTAGTGTATTTTACCAGCCGTATAAAATAACAGCTGAACAAATTCCTATTTACGATGTCGATAAAACTAAAACATAGTGGAATCGTTAGTAAACAAGAATTTAGGCGAAATCGATGCAATATCGTTACATGCTAGTTCCAATTCATGATAACTCGGGAGTCAAATGAATTTCAACCTCATGGCTTTGAATATACAGATCAAGATATAGGACTTGGTGAAGAGAAACAAAGTGTCCTACATACTAAAACAATTTTGGTAGCGTTCCAGAAGCGACACTCAAGTTATAATGGCAATGTTTGCTGTTAATATTTTGCTGCGACAATAGTACGTAACATCTGTTCGGCAGCTGGTCTTCGGCCCATTTTCTGAACGATTACATGTGTTATATCTCATACTGAACAAGACAATGTTCCGTATCGGTTTGACGCTTACGACCTTATTGCGTATGAACACTTAAGTGTCTCAACTATTACATCTCAAGTCAAAGTAGCTTGAATCTAAAATGAAATAAGTGTCGATTTGCAAAGTCTTTTTTGCGGCGATGTCTTAGTAATGATTCGCGAAAAATAGCCTAATTTTAATTGTTGTCTATAATTACGATTGTATCGTACAATATGTGTCCTAATTCCATTTTTATTATTACACAGCAGGAGAATATTTCAGATCAAAACGACTCACGGTAACGATTGATTAGCCACAAACGCGAAATAATAATAAATATAAATATATAATAAATAGTAATTATAATTATATAATACTAAATAACTAAAGTAACTTATTTTAACGATAAAACATATGATTTTTTATTGATTGAAGATAGTTTATAAGTTACGTTTCGTAAACTTTGAAGTGGCAAACATTTCTAAAATATTACGTGAGTAGCAATTTTCAATTACATTATAAAGAAAGACAAAATTAAAATTTTCGACACAGTCGCTTAATGTGCAAAAGTAACATCAATGCTAAAGTATATGCATTACAATTAGATACACATCATAGATTTATTAGCCCTAATCAGCAAAGGGGATTGCTTCATAAAACACGGCGAATAAAAAGGAGAGAAATAAATTCATATCTTTCCACTGTCTAGACTAACAAGTAGCGAGTGACTTATTAGCCATACTCGTGAATACCCTCTATTCCCTTAAACAAAGGCAGTAGGGGAGAAAGGTCTTAAATATTACTGCAAAGGAGGAAGTAACAAGGCAATAAGCCTGTCTCAGCTATTCTACTGCAGTAGACCGTGTGTATACATGTCGTGTTCGAACATTCTAATGGTAATGTTTGTTTCAGCTGCATGTATTGTCTGAGGTGTGTGAATGTAATTGTGAAATTAATGAAAAGTACAACTTAACTGAAATAAGTATGAATTTGTTAATATAATTATCATTTTCCTTAGTCCTGACTAAGTGCAGATTTTTATCCCCAAAACCAGTCGATACCTGAATTTGAATCCAAACATAGGCGTGGGGTGCCGTTCATCTATGTAAACTGATACAGGACAGCTTTTGATATATTTAAGTAAATTTCAAATCCTGCAAAATGGCACAGTAAATCATCATCTGATAGTAATTTTGGTCTTAATTAGATTGTATATATGCGTTAAAATAAAAATTTCTGATGATTAAACTTAATTTGGTTTCTGTTTACTACATATCAATTTGTTATTTCGTCATGACTGGATATAATGTCATCCTCCTATCCTTGAAATCCTATGATTATTCTTAAGCATAGAATACCACTGATGATTATATTAAATACACGTTTAATATCCATTTCCAATTATATGACATCTTTAACTTCACAGTATTTATCCAAGGCTTTATGCATTTCAACAAGACTATTATTTGAGCATCAATTAGCATAATTTTCTTGGCTTCTTGCCCTTGTATAGAAAACGATGACACAAAAAGTATCTTATACCTAATCCGTCCATTTATAATACAGAGACCGTCATTTACTCACATGTCTTTGGTCATTACGAATTGATTTATTAGGATTAATTCTACCAAGATGGTGCACATAGGAATGCGACCTTAAGAGACACAATTCACCGTTTGTTTCAACGGAACATATTTACGGCTCCTTACACGGCCTCGAACGTAGCACACTACGTACTATAAGTCTATTGCTGAATGTACTTCTATTGGATTTACCATGATTTTGATATGAACAGGACAAGTCTTTAGTTATAGTTTGTTATTTAAAAGCCGAAGAAAATCTAACAAGATTTTTTAAATTTCCAAATATATTATTTAGAGTGATGTTTGACTATATAATAATTTCTGAGAATTGTAGCGTGTAATAATACAAGTATAATATACATTATTTTACAGAATCCACACAATATTATTCAAAATGAAAAAACTTTTATACTGTAGTATTATTAGTTAAACGAGTTAGTATTACTTTACAATTCATAATCACATAAAGATCCACCGTTCTTAAGCTAAATATCTTCTTAACCACTCTAGAAAGTCATTGCAGGTAAAAAATAATATTTATTATTATAGTACATCTAAACTTAACCTTTTTATACGGACCTGCTACAATCTCTATAAATTATAACCTTCACGTTTAAAGACAGGAGTACTATTAACACCATAAAGTTAAATATCTATATTAAGTAGGAGTATAACTATTATTGAGGACTAGTCCTACTCTATTCGGTCGGATAGTAAACCTATCCTAGGACGTACGCCGCGTGTTTTACGATAAGTCGTAATTAATGTCGTTGCACAGTGCTTTATTGTACCGAAGTTAGTCGCATTGTATAGTTGTACATCCGACTGAGTTATGGCTCGACTTTGTCGCGTGTTAATGTTTAAATTAACGGATAAATCAATACAATGTTTTGGAAAAAAAACAGGTTTTACGCCTAGCGTTCACGTAGTAACGTTTTCAGCGTTAATTAGTGAAATAAAACACATGCTTGTTTTTTGCCTTTTATAGTAGGTACTGAATGGAAACATTTGTGGTTCTTATTATAAGCATTTTTACTATTAATTTTTTATACGCCTATATTTCCTTTTTGTTATATATGTTACTAATATGAAATTATCGTAATTATAATTTACGCTTTTTTGAAAAATAATTTACTACTTTATGTATTAATCTGGTGTTAATACTTAGTTCCAACGGAAATATTATGATATTTTGACACTATAAAACAGCAACCTAGTATTAGTTAAGTAGATTTTGAATATTATAACACCTCGTGTATACGCACACTAGGAATAATAATAAAATTGACTACGACAGTTGCTCCCAAAGTGAAGTAGGGCTTTTATATAATCATGTAACAATATGAGTTATTTGCTTCTAAGAGAGGCCTTGATGAAAATTACACATATTCCATCAAAATAAGTAATAAGTAGCGAAATAATGAGTAGCGAAACTCGTAAAATCCTCTGAACTAAATGCCTTATCTCTGAAGCGTAAGTAACAGTCTAATATAAATATTATCGTAAAGTAGGTACAACATACGTTATAATCATATATGAACAAGACAAATTTAGGCCTCCTTTAATATAATTCGGTTTGCTCCCAACTTCAATAACAGCCTTGATTTTTCACGTATCAAAAACCACTCTAGCGTAATATTGTTCATCTGAAGTTTGTACGGGCCGAGGATTCAGGAATAGATGTAGAAATTACATAGTTATGTGGGCAAATAAAAGAAAATATGATTGCATTCGTGGTAGCGGGCGTAATTGAAAAAATGTCTCCGGATTGGAACCGAGACGGGTGTAATGAGATGGGATTACCGAGACTCGCGTTATTGCTCGCTACTCCTAACCGACTTCTATGGTTACTTGGGATTCGTTTGAGTTCTGTACTTCTAAAGAACAAAAGAAAACGATGTATTGAAACTGTAAGAATGTTGTCGTACGCACATCACAATGGGCTTCTCGCATAACGACAACGTGAGTGTAACGACACAATAAGACAAAACTTATGTTGTTACTACTCAGCAAATAAAAGAAAATATGATTTCATTCATGGTAGCGGGGCGTCGTCGTACGCGTAATCGTCGTCTCCGTACCGTACGTAGTCGTACGTAATTGAAAAAATGTCTCCGGATTGGAACCGAGACGGGTGTAATGAGATGGGATTACAGAGACTCGCGTTATTGCTCGCTACTCCAAACCGACTTCTATGGTTACTTGGATTCGTTTGAGTTCTGTACTTCTAAAGAACAAAACAAAAGGGTATATTGTAACTATAGGATTGTCGTCGTACGCACGTCACGACAAAATGAGCTTCGCGCATAACAACGACGTGAGTGTAACGATACAATAAGACAAAACTTATGTTGTTACTACTTTTGTGTTGTATGTGTAAAACACAAAAGCTCTGCAAATAAAATAAAATATGATTGCATTCGTGGTAGCGGGTGTAATTGTAAACATGTCTCCATATCGGAACGGAGACGGGTGTAATGAGATGGGATTACCGAGACTCGCGTTATTCCTCGCTACTCCTAACCGACTTCTATGGTTACTTATGTTTGAATTTTTTGAGTTTTGTACTTCTATAGAACGTAACGATCTATTGTAACTATAGGATTGTCGTCGTACGCACGTCACGACTATATGAGTTTCGCGCATTACGACACCGTGTGCTAATGTTACCACTTATGTGCTTTACACATAAGGTCTTCGGTAAGAGTGAAAGCTTGTTCTGAAAGTTCTACGTATAAAAATAAATACAGAATAACTATGCATTTATGTCAAAAACGTCAGTATATGCCCCGGTTGCAAAAAACGTATAGTTCTCTTAACGTATAGCTAAGAGGTAATAGTATCACTACAGATATAATTATATTGCTTTTTGAAAAAAAAACAGACCTATCATGCTCATATACATATTATATTATGTTTGATACAGCCACGTCAAGTGAACCTAAAAAAATAAATGCAGTATAAGCTACATGTGTAAATGCTTCGTTCAAACAATACGCAACTTAATTTAATAGAAAAAAAAGAAAGAAAGAAACATTATAACCGGATAAATTGAAACACAAATGACAAAAAAATAAAAAAAGCAAAAACAAAAGAAAAAAAAACATCAACAAAAGGACAATCAAAATGTACATTCAATTATTACTATTATATGTGTTGCAATGACCGAATACACACACACGTAATACAGTATATTAATGCGGATGCAGATATCAATTAAATGATGATCACACAAGTACTTTTGAGTTTTGATTTGAACACGGTTAGAAATTCTATTTGCACAAAAGAAGTATAGAAAACTAGATTGAAACCTCATTAAAAGTTAAATCGCGTAAGTTGGCTTCATTGGTGACGGTAAAGAGGTTACCTGAACGATTACTAATTGCAATATTCTAGCTATTGTTTGCTAGTAATTATCCATTGATAACATCAACTATTTCGAATGTTATGATAAAATTCTAATAATTTTATTAACAAAAAGTTCAAAGTGGATCAAAACAGAGTTTCCATTATTCATACATACATAGGTAGGTACTTATACATACAGGTTAAGGTAATAAAACGTAGAAAAAACGTGTTTTTCCAATATCGTATTATAATTGTGTAGTTTAAAAAAACAAAAAGTGTCAAATTAAAAAAAAATGTTTCTTATATAAGGATGTGGGGGGTTGTTGGTTGCGGACCTTCATTTATTAACAATCTTCTTCAATATTTTAGTACCCATAGCAATACAGATTCTGTGACACACGGACAGATATTGGAAATGGTTATATTTTTACCCTTTAGGCATCCTAAAAAGGGCGGCGCCAGACAGTGCTATACAGTAATATGACTTCATCGTGGCAAGTGCACGAGAGACACAAATTACGTCAACAATCAAAACTGCACGCGCTTATTAAGCCGAATAGATAGAATTCTATCAACGCTAACAATTGCCATAGTTGCTTCCACAATGAATGCATCGCGCGTGTGCCAGATAGAATAGGGTTGGCTGATGAAAATTGCAATGTCTATATATTTTTAAAACATTGTATAGGTACCTGAACTATAAAATATGCATAGCCTAGCGATTGAAACGCGGCTGTTAATCGAGGGGTTCGAGTTTCAAATTACAGGGCCCTAAAATTTCAAAGTTATATGCGTATAAGAAATTAATTATCACTTGCTTTACCGGTGAAGGGAAACATCTCGGGAAAACCTGCATACCTGAAAATAATGTTCTTAAAGGAATGTGAAGTTTTATGAAGCTACCAATTGGTCAGCGCCTCGGACTACGGCCTAATTCCTTCTCACTTTGAGAGGAAAGTCGTGCTCAACAGTGGGACAGTAAAGGTTACTGATCATATATAAACTATAATCAGATCAGCTTCTATGCCCTGTTTTGAAGAGTATTATAAACCAAATGTTTATTCCAACTTGATCTTTGGATAACGCGTCTATCGGATTTTAAACTGAATTGATTTAAAATAATGTTTTACTTTGACTCTTTAAGAAAATTATCAGCTACTTTTTTAATCCGCCTATTGCACTAAGCCTGAATAAACTAAACTTTATGTGGTTAAATAAGTGAGTTTTTTCTGAAATATTTAGAGTTTCCTTACGAAAATACCCTTATGAAATTTTTGATAAGCAGCAATTATAGATGAGTATCTCCATGGAGAGGATTTACACATCGCTCTATTTGAAACATAATTCTGTTATGTATTGAGTCCTTGCGATTATATGCGCGAGCAACAACACTCTCGTAATTTAGTTTAGACAATTGCTTACTACGTTATGTACTTTTAACAGCCCTGGTTGCAACGTAAATACAGGACGTCTTTTATTGCTGCCTAACTGGGAGTCATTTGCAACAATTAACGGTAGAAGTTCGCTTAACGAACCAATTAGGGATCTTCAGTTGCTGTGTTTATGTTTATCGTCCGCTATCTGACGATTTACAATGGTTCTCTCAAGTCTAGATAAATGCTATCATTCGGTTGCAATGGGTATCTATTTCATCTAGGTTCTGTGATTTACCTGCAATGCGTATTCAATTTATTGGCAAACGGAAAATGTCTAGTATTTGAAGAGTTGTAGAATGAAATGGCATGGCAGCTAACTGTCGACCTGAACGGACATCTGAAATCGAACTTAAATACGATATCGTAGAATCCAAATAGAAAGCACACACTGAAATATCCAATAGGTACATAGTACAAGAATTAATAAGTATAATTATACCTACAACTACTGCTACACAGATAGAAATAGGTATAATAGCCTCTAGAAGCCATCTCCTTTAGAAGCAAATAATAGTAGAAACTTTACACTTAACGAAAATTGATGAGTTGAAATATTAAAAACAAAAACATTCAACATTCAAGTGTAGTATAGTAAGTATAGTAAGTTCTTTTAGAAGAAAATGTTACAAAATAAACAAAATAGAAATTTAATATAGCGTTCTTTCACCTCTTATTTGTTTCTAAATAAAACATGAGACTGTACATTTCTAGAATCCAAAGAACAATGTTAGCAATTGCAGACATAAACTAAAGAATACAGCAGAAATGTGAAATAATAAGCGCATCTCAATATAAAGCAGACGTCTTGTACTTGCATGCCCAAATATTTGCTGGAATATTAAATTTTGTTGTGGATAGAAGATTTATTGTATCTTTCCAAGCAGACAGCACACAAACATGTTTATGTAGACACGCCGACAATAAAACGTATGAAAGGAGGAAAATTGAATAAAGCTTTGAAAATGTTAAAATAAGTTTGTACATCGCATGATTTAAATCGTCTTGATATTAAGATTTGTAAACTTTACAAACGTCAAGAGGTATTTTAGAGAGTTTACAGGTATTTGAGTTCCTCACAATGTTTCTTTTCACTCAAAGACATATATTGTTTAATTTCTATCTAATACGCCTTTATCTTTGACTCTACACACTCTATAAACTCTAGTTATTCAAGTCTAGTAACCGAGTTCAAAGAAAAAATAACTACACACAATACTAACGCATCGCCATATAATAAAACACAATCATAAACATTCTTGAAGTGAAATGTTAAATGTCTTAACCATCATAGACTACTCATTCTCAAGACTATTTCTTTACAATTCATCGCCCAATAACAAATGTCTTGTTGAACAATTCTTCTCAGATTTCTACAAACTAAGACCACAGTATGAGATTTTTCTGTCCAAAACCAAGCGTAGGTCACACAGACGAGACGTTGGTCGCTGATGAAGGCATAACCAAAGTTCTCATATTACTGGTTCCTTCTTATATCATGTATCCTATTTTAGAATTAAAAGTTAATAGCTATAGCTCAATATGCTGGCATAGTGTATAGTTTCCCACACTTTCATTTGATATGTTAATAAACTTGTGAACTCTTAGGCGTTTATATTTCGTCATTATGTTTTTCTTTACCTACAAATACAAAGTATTGTAATAAGTGTATGAATAAGAATAATTCATACTAGAATTTAAATTCGAATCCCACAATTAAATTTATTATCATGCAGCTGGCATTAGTAATGTTTATAACTATATAATATACTTCATAGTAAATTAATGTCACTATGGCCATTTCGTCCGCGTCGGACGTCTCTTCTGCTTAGATTAGTATAAGAATTTCTTAACTGTAACTGTGACGTGATGTGAATAAATAGGCATTCTATTATAATTTTACTACTCTAATAAGGCTCTTGTACGCTATGTACGGTTATGTGCCTTGTTTCACGGGTCAGGTCAATAGAAACACGTTTGACTCCGAAACTTAAATGGTTTAGTTCGTGATTTGAATACGCTTTTATTTTAGGAGTAGGAATTAAATTACGTGCATGATCTGCATTCAATACGCTGACTATATTAGTATCGGTAGATAATTTCACTTAAAATGACTTAATTTCTTCATAATAAGACATAATAATTGTAATTTATTATGATTTCAAAAAAAAAAAAACTTTTAAAATAGTAGTCCGTGGTCAATAATTACAAAAATACATAAAACAGGAATATTATTTTTGAACGAATCATCTCCAGTCCACATGAAGCTAATCAAAACTTAATTATACAAATTGTTTCAACAGAGGTACGGTGCTTTAAAATCTTCCCGTCTTTTCTTTGAAAAAAATATTCAAACCAGAACTTTAATACTGCTTTTATAAGGTATAATGTCCGAAGTCGTAACACTTAAGGTCTACCGTCTTATTTTATATTGATGTTTATGTTTAGGTCGTTCAAAACTATTTTAATAATTGAAATCGGCAAAAGATTGTATTAAATTTCAATCTAATCACTTACTCATAAGCATCGCATAACACACATTGAACTAAATCTATATCGTATCGTTTGTCATTTCTATTTATAGCCACACTCTTAGTTTGTTCCCAACACGTTAATTAGACCGTATTGATAGTTAACCCATTTAATTTGTATGCGGAAGGATCGTTTGGTACAATGCCAGTTTTTTCCCATCTTTCAAAACCATTGACAAACTTTTGTACCAATTTTAATCGATTTCCATTAATTTCTATACTTTGTTAATCTATTATCTGATTTGGATTCTATGAAGAATCCTATTGGATTGAACGTCCTTAGATCAAAGTTTAAAGAAAGTTATTTTTTTCTCGTAAATATTTTATTAAATAAATTATTTTCTAAAAGGGATGGATGAAGATAAGATGTTTAGTTTCTTTAAAAGTGTAATAAAGGA
This sequence comes from Epargyreus clarus clarus, assembly GCA_014595695.2. Classification (NCBI taxonomy): domain Eukaryota; kingdom Metazoa; phylum Arthropoda; class Insecta; order Lepidoptera; family Hesperiidae; genus Epargyreus; species Epargyreus clarus. The sequence goes on from JACTTY020000021.1 coordinate 586,634, forward strand.
TTTACTTACAATGTGAAAGAACACAAGCCATGGTTGACTATAGGTTTAACTTGTATTGTCCCTGTAGTCTCGGGACTAGAATAGGGGTACTGTATCCCCTGTCTGTCGTGAAGGTGAATAAAAGGGGGCTTCTGGGGTTGCGGGCGGCAAGAGTGGGAGCTCGAACCGTCCAGCAAGTAACCCCGGTAAGGACGACGGTTTGTGCGGCCGCATACCGTTCTAAACATCAGGTGTGTGGCAGGAGCGTAAACTGCTACCCCAGGGAAGAGCCCGATTGGGGAATTGCGCTCGGAGGACTCCGGTTGTGTTTCATTAGAGATCCCGAAGTTCTCTACCAAGCGGTGAGGACGGCCACCGGAGGGTTTAAGTGCGGTAAAAATCCCACAGAACCCGGCGTCGCTCCCACGTCGTCGGGTACCTTTTGAAGGTTTCCCCCTCGTAAACAAAAAAAGGTATAACTTGTATGTCTTACGATATGGGCCCCGGGTTCGGATCCTAAACTGTAAGTGATAACTAAACTGTAACTGTAAGTGTATTGTAATTTAATTATTACTTTGACGTTAGATAAAACATTATAATTAGGCTTACATACTTTAAAGTTCTGTATAATATTCTTAAGATACGTTTTTACGTACGCTGACTGATGGTAGAAGATATCCTACGAAGTCCGAGCTATGTTCTAAACCACTCTTATTATAAAAGAGTCAATTTGTTAGAACTTCATAAAATCTGTTGAGATTTCCATAAATATTTTCATATATTCTTATTCCAAGTCGGCTAGTAGTTAAGTTGTATTTAGTTTTGCTCTTCTTGTCAACATAAGGTCCAAGAAGTGAACTGCAAGCGTTTCATAAAAAATAAAATTTTAGAGTTGGTGTTCGTGCACAAATTACATTTTAATTTAAATTTTATATATTAGAATATTTCATCCCATTCTTAGTATTTTACTAATGATTTTTCTGTAGAGTATGCGAGGATCTTTTAATCTTGCAAGTTATCCTACAAGTTGGACAAAATCAAAACGGCGGACGCCCCATATAGCAGACCTATTACTATGGGTACCAAATGAAAGGGTCTTCTGAGAATACGAAAAATAAAATGACTTTACTTCAAAAAATACTTTGTTTTGTATATATTTATAAATAGATACAATTTCATAAAGTTTCCTATGAAATTATATATATTAATACTTCTCACTTTTATAATTTTTGTGATTTTCCCACACCATCTTCCGGTAAAAGCTAACTAGTACATGTTCGATATTTACTCAACTACGTCCGCTGCCGCTCTACACTCGCACACCTTAAAGGGCTATTATTTATCTTGTGCAAGATGGATGGCGTTTAGCAAAGAAAACAATTTAATGGAATATTCCGGTGGTCGACAAGTCACTTAACCGTAACCCGAGAGTCGGTTGATGGTAGCGTGTTTACTTTGTAACCCGATACAGACAGAAGCCCGATGCTTTGTCCCAGTTGGTAGTATTTGCCCACGTTCTCAAATACTAAAGCTTTATCCCGCAGATAAAGTGTTTAAGTGTGTAGTTATGTAGTTCGTGTTCGGTTTGTGTGAATTTGTTTTATGCACTTTGCGAATAGCTGTGTTACTTATATATCCACCTGACTGTTAATGCTGCACATCTATGGTAAAGTGTAGATAGAATCGAAGTCTTTCTTCGTCTTCTTGCGATAATTCACAGTAAAAGCAGGATATATTTGATTAATATACGAATTATTCATTAATTCTACAAGTTACATTTAATTATTTACAATATTAACGTAATGAAAAAAGTACAAAATAATATATGAAACAGGCTTTAAAAACACTTATAATAAAATAGTAAATATAATAAGCTTCATCCAAATTGTTGTCTCTCTTACTGTTTTTTATTACGTTAATATTTTAAATAATTCACTAAAAACAATGTTTCTACTGCAATCAATTTTTTAACGGTTTTATTGTGTTCTTTCCTTATTATTTCTATATTTATATCCTTAACTCACATCTTATATTCCTAATGTTATTACTTATATAATTCATATTTTAAGAAATGTAAATATATATCCTTAACTTCAATAAAAACAGTGTACAAAAATATTAAGTTGAATAAATTATAGCCATTCGTAATAATTACCGCCTCTCTTCACATATAATTCAATTTTACGCATAATTTGGCACATGACCCTTTCATAATTCTTTTTTTATTTAATTTAGAGCCGTTTGAAGCAGTTTAACTGAATAAGTTTCTAATCTTTTTATCAAATTTGAATAGTTATTGATATAGCCACGCGTCTAACCACATTCGCGATAGCAGTTCCACATAAATTTGGTCATTAGATTCTGGTCTAATCTCCTCAGCGAAGTTATCTATGGAAACATAAATTATCAGTTGTTCTACTACCAGAGAGAAAAGACGTGCGATGTACTACTAAAATAGAAGAATTAGATGTAAACTGTGCGATATCTGAATATTGTAAGAGATTAATATTAAGTTAGTAAAAAAATAACCCATAGTTTAATTTTAAATCCTAACAATAAATTGAGGATATTTATTTCTTGCGCTTTTAAATTGATATTATAATGATTGTGACTATGAAATTAAATTATTTATTTGACGATTACGTTGATAACATTATAATTAAAGACCTTGTCGGTAAATAATAAAATTGCTCATTAAATAATACATATTTCGGTGTGCTTTTTCGTTTGGGAACTGGTTATTTGCGGTGGAAATTTTACGAATAGGCATACATTTGACATTTTGACATGACTCTGCTTTAATAGAAATCTATTTCAATATCTTTTCGATAGTGATGGAGCAACTACCTAAGACCAAAGTCCCTAGTGAATTTTGGAGGAATAATTTTATGCTCGTTCGGATTATTCTTTTTATCTCGACCCCAATGCCACGGGTCGGGAATCACGTCGTTATTGAATTATCATTTGAATATGATATATGGCAAGATAGTGGGTTCGGGGCGCGGACAATTGCTATGAAATTTGGGGTCCGCCTGATTGGGTCCGTGAATTATTGCCCAGGAATTTGATATCCTGATCCGTTGGCCAAACATAGGTTAATTTATTAAGGTTTACTTAGGGTTCGGGTATTAATGTGTTGAACAGTAGCGTCGCGTGCCGCCGCTATTGTGGGAATAAGTTAAATAAAAAAATACAAGTTATTTAATATAAAGTAAATTTTATGTCTATATTTATGTATGTTAAATATTTCAAATATATTTAGATACCTGCAACGTATGAACTGCACAATTTACAGCGAGACACGAATAAATTCAGCAAAATGTGAAAAATTATTATTCAAAAAAGAACCCTCGGTTTCTTTTCCTTGACATTTTTAATCAAATATAAAACAACAAGAAAACAAAATTGCATCTCAAGATATACCATTGTTCTTACATATACCTTATTAAACTGAACGTGACAAAGAAAACTGAATAAACCTACTAAATAACCTACCTCTTCAACTGGTTTCATATTCCAACCATCAGCTGTTTGTGATAAACGTAAATATGACGTCCTTAAATAAATAAAGCGGATCAACCCATCAGTTAAACCTGAAGCTACTAAAAGCTCTGAGTGATTAATCAATTCACTCAGTTTTAACTCGCCTGATAAATATCAAAATAATTTCGTTTGAAAAAACCTCTGAAAAAATCGTTTCGTATGCTCCGGAAACCATCTCAATTGAAATTGGAGCGTATTTTTTTGGATTTAAGGCCGGGCACTACCGTTATAACATTATTTGGACCAGGGCCGGATTTGGAGGTCTGCAGTACCTGAGATAACTAAGGAGCGGTGACCCCTAAACTATCCCAATAAAAGAAACAATGTTTTTCAGAAATTTATTGTTAACAAATAAATTAAAAATTATTTTACCATAGACTGTACTTAGTTGGTAATTAATTCCGTGCTGGTATTGTTGGTAAAAATTCGAAAAAAGACTGTTTGAAAAAAGTTAAAAGTTGCAGACTCGTCAAAAAATTTGTAGGTATATATTTTTCTCTATTGTGCCCCCTACATTTTTATCTCTATTGTGTATTTGTTGAATCCTCGGGCCCAAAATCCGGCCCTGATTCAGTAGCGGATTAAAAAATTCCATGCCAATTATTTGTTTTTGTCCATAAAAACTCTTACGATCACTCGTTATTGCCCAAACTCGGTATTCGGTGGAAATTCTCATTGTTTACGAGCGTTAAAACGCCAACTTAATAATTGGCTAGGCTATGATGAGTCGAAAATACTCGAAATAAATTCCAACTTTTCCAATTCGAAACAGGAGTGACATGATTTTAGGGTGTGTACAATATGCCAATTTTACAAAAATATAATTACTGATAAGTAGTTCTAATAATTATATTAATATATTGGCTTAAAAAGAGCTAAATTACATAAAAATGAATACGCAAATAAGTAGCAGAAGATATAGGTATGATATACATTTAAAATTTACTTCGATTTTACTTGAATTATTGTTTTCTTTAGCATTCAACTTGAAATGAAATTTTAAATCCGGCTGTTTGAGCGGCGGCGGAGTTTGAGATATTGTTTTTTCTCCCACAAATAAACATTTCATTTTCTGTGTTAGTATGTAAGAGCTATGAATTATATGCAAATCTTTATAATATAAGTCAGGAATAAAATAAAACACAAAATATGTTTTTAACACTTCGTGCTGGAAAGTTAGGATACATTTTTTGTTAACACAGCTATAATTAGGAATATACATATCTTGCAAAAAATGATCCGACTAAATCACCAATAGGATAACGACATTTTTCGGAACGGGAAATTCATTTGGAATAAAGACAAAATGGCGACATGTTCATCAACATACTCCGAATTCCGTTTACTCCATTAGGCAGATATTTTAATTGTTGCGTCCTGAAGCCCCACAGCTGGTCCCCTACCGCGGTGATCTATTTCGAGACAAATTACTAACGAAGTGATGACTGCTTCCAAAATTTTCTAAAATAACTGTACTGTTACTAGATATTTTGCTTTGCTGTTTGCCTTATACTGAATACATACATTACTAATACATAAATTAGGTATGTTAGTCATTATTATGCATTACATGCAGATATAGGAAATTATTATTTAGTTTAAGAACTTGCGACACAAATTGATAGTTTTCACTTTGTTTCTTATATTCTATGGTAATAGTAGGCATTGTACTCCATATCTGGTTGATTAGAGTTGACTCACTTGAATTAAAAATTATATCAATGTCAATATGAACAGAATTTTATCATAACACAAACCCTGATACGTGTTGATTTTGCCCGCGAGTAACCGACCGCCAGTAATAATAGAAATATGCAAATAACGTGGACAGCCCGAATGATGTTCAAACAAGATTACTTGTGTAAACGTTGACTGAAATTTATAACTGTATAACGTGGATCTTCGTGTTGCGGTTGAACAATAGAGATGTGCCTTTGAGGGACTAGAACTTGCTTTATGAAGGAAAGTGTTGTAAAGAAAGTCATAGATGAAAGTTTTGTCATCATAAAGGTGTGTGTCTAACGTTAAGTTGGACATTACAGTGAAAAGTAAGATTAAATCATTATTTGAAGCAGCACAGCGATCATCATATGAATTTAGTATCAGAGAATTCCGGGTTCGAATCCCAACCAAGCAAAGAATTAATTTATATTTCTGTTTCTGACTTTGCTGTTTGCGGACTTGTCTTTGTGGATACACAGCTACTTGGAGTTTGGCTTAACGTCAGTGTGAAATTAACGAGTTATTTTAATAATCCTTATTTTTATACTAGGACAGCAAAGGGGATTATAATGGAAACAAAATGAAAACGAACAAGATTTTTAAATTTCACACGGATTGCTGAATAGTGCAAATTGTATGCGATTTTCTGCTTGATCAAAGTAATCTTACTAATTTATTTGAAAGTAAAGGTTTTTCAGAAAGCAACCTAAGCTGCTTTTTTATATTAAAAAACGTTTCGTATTCCAGCAAATACCTAGCACAGGATTACATAATAATAAGTCCATTATAAATTAAACAGCGAATCCAAGAATAACGCCATATAGCGTACAGAAACTCGCGTGTCGCTAAATTAAAAATTAAATACGTTTATACGTAAAAAATGTTTACGCGAAGCCGACATGTCACGCGAAGTTTGCAGGCGAATAAATATTTATTACAACCAGCTAATGGGTAGAGCTTTAACCTATATTTTATAATTATTGCACGATAATTAAAACACAATAACACCTATTTAAGTATAACTTTGCGAAACGCGAAGGGAATACACTATATTTAAAAGAGCAAAGTGTATCCTGTTATTGTTTGGAACGAAGTTCCTTATTGCGTGGTACGCTGGGCTTAGGCGAACGTCACGAAAAATCCTCACGACACTTTTGCTATAGTGCGTAGCGCTCGGAGAGGGGGCAGGCCGAGTATAGGATTCTACTTATTCGTTCTCTCTCTCTCTCTTGACAGTGACAAGCCACGCGACGCGCGCGTCTGCTGTGTATGTATTCATTGTTTTGTCGTGTTCGTGTGTATGTAGTTTTAGTTATTTTTAATATTTGGCATTTGGACTTTTACTACTAGATTATTTGGCAGAAGGTTTATTATAATTTCGTAATTATTATAAATTGTAATTTTAATAATACACCCCAATATGGAAACCTTAATGTACTACGTTCTAATATTTTATCATGACCATAATTATCTACGCTACAATGGTAACTGTCACAATTGGGTATTTTTGTAAACCTACTTTGAGTATTTTAGTATTCAAGTTAGTATCTATACTTATTTTAGATTCAAGATCTATTTATAAATGAGTGCAAACGCCGTCTGTTTCCATACAACACAACGAAATTAACCCTGAAGACGCTGACGTAAGAGATAGGAATTTTAAAATGGTCCTAACATTTCATAGCCGTCCCAAACAAAGCGTCACTTAAGTTGTCGGATCCCCGTGGGACGACGAGCATATGCGTCCTGTTATAATTAGCGAACAATGTTTGGCTTTACCAAATCCCTTTGGGGCGTAAATTAAGAGATTTTGCGCGACGAACGGCTTATGGATACATTTGCGTTAAAACCGTACGACGTATTTGCGTCCTTGTTACGGGCGTTAGGCAGCCGTATTTATGACCATGACGCGTGGCAAATCTTCAGATCATATTTTCTCATTAAATAGATATGGTTTATTTAAACTCATGTCTGAGCTTAAATGAACATGATTAGAATTGGTCGTGGAAAGTGCTATTAATTAAACTGTTTTTACCGTTAATTTTAAATAGACGTGTACTATATATTCGTAAATATTATTAGATCTTAGGTCAGATTCTCATAAACATCGAAACATTTGTGTTTAAAACTTTGGAAAAAAAATTGATGCAATCTTCTATATATATAAAAGCGAAAAGATACTCACGTTCAAAACGTATTAATCAAGGTTTTGACTAAACTCCTGAAGCTACAATCATGAAATTTGAAACATAGCTTCATTTTATAATGTAGATGCGCACTAAGAACGGATTTTTTGATATTCCACCGTTAAGGGGGTTAAATGGGGGTTGAAAGTTAGTATGAAAGTCCGTCAGTTTTAAAGCAAACTGGATGAAAATTGGTATTTAGCTTTCTGATTTAAAGTAATAAAAATCTAATCTAAGGGTTTTCCAAAATCAACCCTAAAGGTGGTTAAATAGGGGTTGACAGCTTTTTTTTAATTTTTCCATTTTGGAAGCCAGTACTATGAAAGTTAGCCATTGCTCTACTGGTTAGATATAGTGGAACTTTAATTGTACCGTTTTTGGAAAATCAACCCTTATGTGGGTTAAATAAGGGTTGTAAGTATGTATGAAAGTCCTCCAGTTTTGATGTAAACTCTATGAAAATCGGTATTTGGGTTTTCGATAGAAAATAATTAAACACCTTTTTCATTGTTTTTGGAAAATCAACCCTTAAGTTGGTAAAATAGGTTTGACAGCTTATTTTAAAATTTGCCAATTTGAAAGCCAGCACTATGAAAGTTAGTCATTGCTTTACTGATTAGATATAGTGGAACTTTGATTCTACCATTTTTGGAAAATCAACCCTTATATGGGTTCAATAAGGGTTGTAAGTTTGTATGAAAGTCCCCCAGTTTTGATGTAAACTGTATGAAAATCGGTATTTGGGTTGTCGATAGAAAATAATTAAACACCTATTTCATCATTTTGGAAAATCAACCCTTAAGTTGGTAAAATAAGGGTTGACATCTTATTTTAAAATTTGCCAATTTGAAAGCCAGCACTACGAAAGTTAGTCATTGCTTTACTGGTTAATTATAGTGGAACTTTAATCGTACCGTTTTTGGAAAATCAACCCTAATGTGGGTTAAATAAGGGTTGAAAGTTTGTTGGGAAGTCCGCAGATTTTGAAACAAAGTCTATGAAATTGGTATTCAGCTTTCTGATTGAAAATAATAGAACACCAATTTTACCGTTTTTGGAAAATCAACCCTTAAGTTCGATTAATAGGGAATATAAATTTATTTTAAAATCCGTTAATTTGGAAACAAGGATTGTAAAAATAGCATTTAGCTTTCTGGTTCAAAATAATAGAACTTCTTTAACACCGTTTATGGAAAATCTACCCTTAAGAAGGTAAAATAGGGGTGGAAACTTCGTTTAGAAGTCCGCGGCTTTTTAAGCAAAGTCTATGAAATTTGTTATTTGGCTTTCTGATTCAAAATACTAGGACACCTATTTCACAGTTTTTGGAAAATCAACCCTTAAGGTTGTTCAATAGGGGATGGAATTTTATTTTAAAATCCGTTTATTTGGAAACAAGGACTGTAAAATGTAGGATTTAGCTTTCTGTTAACAACGTTTATGGAAAATCCACCCTTAAGAGGATAAAATAGGGGTAGAAACCCTGTTTAGGATTTCGCAGATTTTAGAGCAAATTCTATGTAATTTAGTATTCTGCTTTCTGATTGAAAATAATAGAACACCTATTTCACCGTTTTTGAAAAATTAACCCTTAAGGACGTTTAATAGGGGATGGAACTTTATTTTAAAAACTGTTAATTTGGAAGCAAGGACTGTAAAAAATGGTAATTGGCTTTCTTGTTGGGAATGATAGAACTTTTTTAACACCATTTATGGAAAATCTACCCTTAAGAGGGTATAATAAGGGTGGAAACTTCGTTTAGTAGTCCGCAGATTTTGAAGCAAAGTCTATGAAAATTGGTATTTTGCTTTCTGGTTGTAAATAATATATCACTTATGTTTCCATTTTTTGAAAATCAACCCTTAAGGTCGTTAAATAGTGGTTGAAACTTTATTTTATAATCCGTTAATTTGGAAGCAACCACTATGAAAAATTATCATTAGACTCAATAAAGCATCTGAGTCACTGTTTTTTTTAGATCAACCCTTAAGACGGCTATAAAAGGGTGTACGCATTATGCCTTTCAGTTCACACATCTGTTTCAGCATTTTTAGCAACTCAACAATCAACCCCATTGGGGTACTATTAGTAAAGAAAGTTTCTTTAAAAACCGTTATTGAAGTTACATCCTTTGGCGTGTCTGAAAAAATAACATAGAAGAAAAAAGCAGAGAAGTTTAGTGTTCCACGGGCCGACGTAACATATATTTTTAACATGGGAATGTATTGCGCGTGCTGAAGTGCAGAACAGCGGTTTTTTAAGGTTCCGTACCTAAAGGATAAAAACGGAACTAAGACTTCGCTGTCTGTCCGTCTGTCCGTGTGTCACAGGGTTCTATCTCTGGAACTGTAATGGATAGACATTTAAAATTCTTACAGAGGATGCATAACTGTGGCCGCTATAACAACAAATAATAAAAATAAAAAGTTGAAAACAAAAAGGGGTCCCCATACAACACAAACTGCTATTCGATATTTTTCCAACTAACTTTTGAACCGTTAAAGGTAGACAGTTCAAATTTTCACAATGTGTGTACTTTAATGGCTGCTGCAATATTAAATACTAGAAATTAAAAAAAGTGAAAATTTTGGTAGTACGGAACCCTCCAGGTTTTTTTTTTATAATACAGGAGTAGCAGACGAGCATGCAGTCCACCTGATGGTAAGTGGCTACTGCCGCCCATGGACATTTGTAATCAACCCCAGATAGGATTAGATATTCCTACCTGGGGTCGGCCACAGATGCGCCGCTACCCCTGAGGACTAAGATGGAACGCCTCGAAAAGTATGTCTCCCTTACCACACCCTTCAAACCGGAACACAGCACCGCCTAACTCTGCTGTTATTAGGTAGAAATAGGTGTGGCGGTGGTGCCGCCGGCGTCGAACCACAAAGGGTTCCACCACCTTCTGGTAAAGGTCTGGTTCAAGGTGCGGGTTTGACTTGCACTTGGCCAATTATTAGTAACGCGCAGACCCGCGGGCCACAAGGGAAAGTCGCGGGCTACACACGACCCGTGGGTGTCGGGTTGCCGACCGTTGGTGTTGAATATTATCTTTCAGAAATTTTCTGATAAAGTATCTATTGATGCATATGTACATAGGAATGTTTTTGAAATTCTACTAAGGCGGTAAAAGAAGTATTATATGTATGTATGTATACGGGAATCTTTTAGATTCGAAGTTAGAAACGTGAAATTTCACATAACGTCTATTCAGACAAATACACGACAACGTTGAAGGGGTGCAAATTTCATATATGATAATGCGTAAGTTTATTCAATTTAGCCTACATTTTGGTATACTGATTAGGTACATTGCAACTACTTTGGACACATTGCGTGCCAAGATTTTGTCCTGCCGTGGGGTATGGTTGTGGTGGGTATGCGTGGATTAGTGATGGTGATGTGGTAGATACATAGATCTTGGATTAAAATTTTGGGCTAGAACAGGGCTACAGTATCCCCTGCCTGTCGTACGAGACTAAAGGGGGACTTCTGGAGTTGCGGGCGGCAAGAATGGGAGCTCTAACCGCCCAGCCAGAGACCCTGGAAAGAACCGCTGTATGTAAGGCCCCATATAACATGGACGGTTCCTATGGAATAGTGTAAATAATAATTATTGTATCCTACTTATATTTTAAAGTAAGTTTCATTACAGTCCACTAATTAGAGTTTTTGTGTATGTTTCTGAAGAAAGCTTGACCAATTTAGGTACACATTTTTTAACGATAAAGTAGCATTAATATTTAATTAAAAAAATCTTTTATTAATTAAATATTAATGCTACTTTATCGTTAAAATTTTTAGGTACAAATTTACGATTACAGTTATTTGTATGTCATATAATATTGTTTTACGCGGGCGAAGCCGCGGGTTCTGCTAGTAAAATCTATATAAATAAAAATGAATTTCCGTTCGTTAGTCTCGCTAAAACTCGAGAACGGCTGAACCGATTTGACAAATTTTAGTCTTGAAATATTCGTGGAGGTCCTGGGAAGGTATAAACGATGAGAAAATATAACAAAATTGCAAGGAAAATACTAAAAACGAAAATTTGATTTTCCCATACACACTGTTCTTACCTGTCAAACAGTTCAGTTGACGATCAATTTTATATAAATATAGATGATCGTGTAAGGTTAATATACGATTAATTTTATTGCGCAATATCACGTATTGTACAATATAAATGATCGTGTAAGGTTAATATTGAAGATTGCGAAAGGATTCAAGAAAAGTTCGAATGAGTATATATATTATTATGAGTTTTTATATTGCATCGTGTAGGGGTCAGTATTACGCAATATTTTTCAATCTGTGGTTCGTATTGACTGAATGTGTAAAATAAGGGTTGTAAGTTTGTACGAAAGTCCCCCAGTTTAGATGTTATCCCTATGAAAATCGATATTTGGCTTTTGAGTAGAAAATAATTAAACACCTATTTCATTGTTTTTGGAAAATCATCCCTTAAGGTCGTTAAATGGGGATTGGAATTTTATTTCAAACTCCGTTTCAACTTTCAAATAATAGAACTTTTTTATCACCATTTATGGAAAATCTACCCTTAAGAAGGTAAAGTAGGGGTTGAAAGTTTGTTTGGAAGTTCGCCGATTTTGAAGCAGTCTATGAAAAGTAGTATTTAGCTTTTTGATAGAAAATAATAGAACACATGTTACACCGTTTTTTGAAAATCAACCCTTAAGGTCGTTTAATAGGGGATGGAACTTTATTTTAAAATTCGTTCATTTCGGAGCAAGGACTGTAAAAATTTGCATTTAGCTTTCTGGTTCGAAATAGTAGAGCTACTTTTACACCATTTATGGAAAATCTATCTCTATGTGGTTAATATAGGGGTTGAAAGTTTGTTTAGAAGGAAGCCGATTATGAAGCAAAGTCTATGAAAATTAATGTTTGACTTTCTGGTTGTAAACAATATCATACTTATTTCCCCGTTTTTACAAAATTAACCCTAAAGGTCGTTAAATAAGGGTAGGAACTTTGTTTATAATCCGTTAATTTGGAAGGAAGCACTATGAACATTTTAATTAGATATAATGAAGCATCCGAGTCACTGTTTTTTTTTTAGATCAACCCTTCAGACGGCTATAAAAGGTATGCAGTATGCCTTTCTGTTTGGACACCTGTTTCAGCATTTTTAGCTTTTTTTTTGTTAACGAGGGGGAACCTTCAAAAGGGTTATGTGGAATTCTTGCCGCACTAAAACCCCCCCGGTGGCCGTCCTCGGCGCTGCGTAGAGGACTCCGGGATCTCCAACGGAACGCAACCGGAGTCCTCTTAGCACGATGCCCCGTCGGGCTTCGCCCAGGTGAGCTTGACGCTCGCCACATCGTTTGGTGTGCACAACGGTATGCGACCACACATACCGCCGTCCATCCCGGGGTCGCTGGCCGGGCGGTTCGAGCTCCCACTCTTGCCGTCCGCAACCCCGGAAACCCACTTTTAGTCGCCTCTTACGACAGGCAGGGGATACCGTAGCCCTATTCTGCTGCCGGAACTACAGGGACATCTGCATTTTAGCTACTCAACAATCAACCCCATTAGGATACTATAAAAAAAGTTTTTTTAAAAACCGTTATAGAAGTTATACTTCTTTTGGCGTGTTTGGTACAAGTGCAGAAAGGATTATTGTAGGGCGATATTCCACGGTCCGTCGTAACATGTTTTTTAACATGGGAATGTAATGCGCGTGCTGAAGTGCAGAACAGCGGTTTTTTAGTAACGCGCAGATCCGCGGGCCCCACGCAACCCATGGATCATGGGTTGCCGACCGCTGGCATTAACATTAGCTTTTAGAAAATTTCTGATGAAATATTTATTGAAACATATGTACAAAGGAATGTTTTTGAAATTCCACTGAAAAGGTAAATTAAGTGTTATAAGTATTATACGGGAATCTTTTAGGTTCGAAGTTAGAAATGTCAAATTTCAGATAGCGGCTATTCACACGTAAGCACAACTACATTACAACGTCGACGGGTGCAAGTTTCATATACGATATACGATAATGCGTAATTTTATTCACATGGACCACATTCACTACATCGCAACCACCTTGGATGCACTGCTTGCCGACATTTTGTCCTTGCCGTGGGGTACAGCTGTGTTTTTTTTTTATAATATTGGAGTAGCAGACGAGCATGCAGTCCACCTGATGGTAAGTGGCTACTGCCGCTCATGGACATCTGTAATCAACCCCAGATAGAATTAGATATTCCTACCTGAGGTCGGCTACAGATGCGTCGCTACCCCTGAGGACTAAGCTGAAACGCCTCGCAAAAGTTTGTCTCCCTTACCACACCCTTCAAACCGGAACACAGCAGCGCCTAACACTGCTGTTATTAGGTAGAAATAGGTGTGGTGGTGGTGCCACCGGAGGCGAACCACAAAGGGTTCTACCACCTTCAAATGGTTATGTGGTAGACACATATCCCTTGGATAAAAATTTTGGGCTAGAACAGGGCTACAGTATCCCCTGCCTGACGTAAGAGACGAAAGGGGGACTTCTGGGGTTGCGAGCGGGAAGAATGGGAGCTCTAACCGCCCAGTTAGCGATCCTGGAAAGAACCACTGTATGTGAGGCCGCATACCTTAAGCTAAACAACAAAAGTTGTGAGAGGGGGTTATAGTGCGTTAATAATTTGGTTCACATATATGTTTGTATTTTATTTTTCACATACCATGGGACCGTTATGATTTTTGCATAGTGATTAGGTATTTTATAGGTAAGAGGATAACATGGACGGTTCCTATGGAATAGTGTAAATAATAATCATTGTATTTTACATGAAACTTATATTTTAAAGAAGTTTCATTACAGTCCACTAATTAGAGTTTAGTGTATGTTTCTGAAGAAAGCTTGACCAAATTTTCGTTGAAAGTGTTAAAGGTACAAATTTACAATTACAGTTATTTGTATCTCATATCATATTTTTACGCGGGCGAAGTCGCGGGTTCTGAAAATCGGCTACTATGTATTTTTCATACCCCTACGTGATAAGGGTTGTTCACTCTTAACATTTTTTCATTTATAGGGCAACACAACGTTTGCCGGGTCAGCTAGTGTTTTATAAAATAATTTTCCTTTCCCTTAAAACAGTGATGTTTTTATCATATAGGCATTCGACATTCGTGGCAAATTTAGAAGTTTTTGAAGGCAGGTCCGGGGTCCATTAGGTACTTGTTAAAGTATATATTTCAAAAAAAATGTATTAAATACAAAGTGTTACCGCAATATATTGATTAAAATTATACACAAACAGGATCCAACATAACTGTTTTCGCAGCTGAAAATCCGAAACAAATGACCAAGATACAATCTGGGTAATGCAGTAACAAAATCAGTAGGACACGCAGGCCGATCGCGTCCACCCCTTTATCCCGTCAAAAACTCTATAAGCACCTATCAGGCGAGCCCATCTCTATACAACGCTTTACCAGGGTTCATGCTGTGCGTTTTAGCCTTACGTAGCCTAAATAGTCCATCAAAAGTTCAGATTGGAGTGTAAACAGGAATTTGTTGATGGGGCGCGCTAATCTGTCAGCTGAGCTGTGGATATCGTTTGAAAGGTTGTCCCCTCCCTGTTATTGTTTGTTTAGGATGACGATTCGCGGTAAAAGCCGGTTTTTGAGGCGTACGTTAATGCGATTTACGTCGGCCAAGTGTATCCTCGACGCAGCTCAGATGACCACAGATTAACCGGCTAATTCCGAAAAAAGGTTCATGAATAAGACTAAAAGCAATAACTTGTCCGGTTCGCGGTTGTATACTGGAAGTTTATTATTTTAGATGCAGTTGTAAAGTATTTAACTATACTATATAATTATCTTAAGTCGATTTTATCAGCGTGGTCTAAAGTCAACTCTCGTGGAAAAAATTACGACTGTAAATGTACATATTTTATATATTGCCATTAAGATTCGCCAATAAATTACGAGTAAAATATAATAAAATCAATAGTAATAGTTATTATTTTTTAATTCGAATATGATACAATTATTATGAAATATAATATAATATATTATATAATATATATAATATATATATATATATATATATATATTATAATATATTATTAATAATAGTTATTATTAATAATACTTACTATTAAATAAAAAGTAAACGTGGGCTAACAGACCATTGAGTAAAGTGAATTATTATTATCATCAAATTGTATCTTTGCGTTCACGGGTTAACTTTTACCCTTAATCAATACTATAAAATTTTAATCCCTTTCCAAATTTACCGTTACGAAATATATTAAAAATTATAATGCATTTGAACCCCTATTTTCAGTCGAATGCTTAATTGAAGGGCGTGTATTGAGATATAAGTGTGATAAGCATGCAAATCGAGATTACGGATCTCAACTGCCCACTTAAGTTCTGCCCATGGGTAACAGGATTATGAGGTATAAAGAAATTGTTAGAGTAAAGCTGTTTGTACTGATATTAATCGGGATATTATTGTACATGTCAGCTTTTCCCTACAATTTGGATGATAGCATGACAATGTGTCATTTTTGTATAAGTAATATATTTTTTGCTCATTATAAATTAATTCAGCTCCTAAATTTGAGAATATAGACATCAAAACTTAAATAATATATTTAACAAGTTAAGTTTAAAAATAGTTACAAACGTAATAGTAGTATATCACTATTTATTAAGCTCATTGAGTTAATGACTACTAATGCGGTACCTGTCTTAGAATTACAAAATAAAATCTAAATACTCAGATTTCCAACAAATCAATAAGATCAATTCATCATGTTAAGGTTATATCTACTTATTAATAACTTTTACATTTAAGCTTATTATATTATTTTGTAACGTTATGACAGTCAGCAATAAAATGTATTAATAGTAGCAATAAAACGCACTGCTTGGAAATAAGTCGCAAGACGAAAGACGTGGGCATAAAATCAATCTGTTTTATTCGCATGTATTATTTTAGTCCACGGCTTGACCAATCACGGAGCGGACCCTAACGACGGACAAAAGCACAATTAAGTACAGCCAGGGTCCGTTAACAAAGGCTGGAGAGCACACAATTTGTTGCAGCCACCTTTATCTGGCCCACTATTGACCCCTTTACCCTATTTTACTCGCCAACCCTCTTAATGCTGCTATGGTAATTTCGACCCCAACTTTTTTTGCTACCATTTCATTGCCCTACATTAAATTTAGTCTGTGGACAGGATTTTTTGGATAATACAATTATTATTATGCGAACAAAACATGTGGTCGCGTTAGGCACGCTTTAGTGACATTTCAAGAGTGATTTGCAATTCCGCATCATGAAACCCTCGCTGGCCGATACTGATACCTATGATTACTTTTAGAGAACACGTGTTTTTCAATAGGTTTGGAGTTGTTCATTAATATTAAATAGGTTGGGGTTCGCAAATTTAGACCTTGAGGGGGAGATTTGATTAATAAAAAATAAAAGTACCTATATAATACAACTAAAACTATTTTAAACAGACGTTAGAAAATAAGTTATTAATATGTTCAAAGGCAGGTAATCCTACAAACATATCGTTTTAAGAGAAGATCTACTGTACTCAGGGATTTTCTAGAATAAGAAGTGGAAGACAATAATACCACACCATTTTAGATTTGTATTTTAGAAGCTGTTTCATGTCTAGAAGAGTAGCCTAATATAAATTTGACTTAATCTACTTTTTAGTATAGTAAACTGACGATTATTTTCCACAAACTGTTTCTGCAACTGGAACCAATTTTAATTTACTCCAAAGTACAAGCTCACTAGAAGCAGGATACGAAAAACCACTTTGAATACTGCAAATTCCTGTTCAAATTTCGGGCCGTTCCTTCTTTTTGCAGTTCGGTCGTCCACACCGTAGTCAGTCAACGCCTTGCATTCGTTCCGTCGCTCATTCCGCGTCAACGCATGCACTAATTAGTTGACACCCGACACCGACACGTTCTAGCTCCCATAGGAAACTTGGCCGAACGAACCAGGTGTGAAATTGTATGCTTATATTATTTTTAATTTGGTAACGAGATGGGAATAGTTACGGTCCGCTTGTGGAAAGTAAATTGGCTTGTAGAATGCCCGGAAAATATGACATGAACGACGGCTATCTGTCAGTAACACATGCCAGGCTTGACATTATGTTCAGATTTTTAAATATTTCTGTTAGAAAATATTGGATGGTAATTATAGGTCCTCGTGGTTTTATTGCATTTATCATCACCGTTATACTTAACTCTGTACTTTAGTAGTGCTTTTTTGGTCTCTTTTAAGTAGATATTACCTACCTATAAAATTGCTGGAATTTGTACACTCAAGTACAAATTCCAGCAATTTTGTGAACATAATTTTTTACTCAATTTTTTTGTACTTTATCTTCAAGTATAGTATCAATTTAGGTTCATCTCATAAGAATCTTATTCTAAATAATGTTGCTACCATAAATTGAAATATGCTACTCTTAAAATAAGATACAGTGGACTCTAAACACGAAATTTCGTCACAACCCCCGTTATCCACAATCACATACGAGTGAAACCACAAAACTGCGAGCGACAAAGCGTCACTCGTTACAGCTGCTATCGGAAACTTGGTCATGTTCCACTAATTAGTGCCCACGCTTTATTTGCTGAGCGGAGTTTTAGCGGTTTGACCCACTAATGTAGGTAACAAAATTTTCTAGTATATTTTTCTATAATTTCGGTTTTTATAAAAAAAAAACCGATGCCGGTTTAATAAATCGGTGATACTATTGGTGATTTTTACAATATCTTTATTTTTCACTCATATTTTTTTAAGTAAAAAATAACATATGACTCTTAAACATATTTGCGGAAAGAGCTCATTTCAAATTTCTATCATTTTCGAAAGTACCTTCCACAATTTAAAAGAGTATTGTAACAGGTTTAATTAAAATCCTGTAATGAAAATATTTAGACCTCAAAGATTAGTTCTTTAATTTAATTCTATTGTCCGAAGAAGACCCAATATTTTATCTTTAATATAGGGGGAGCAAAAACATTGTAACGAAAATTTTGTTCCCCTCTGTATTAACAACTTGCACACATGAGTGAAGCCACAAAAAGCTATTGCAAACTTGTTCCTGTTTCGCTAATTAGTGTCCTAGTTTGCGCTTCGGGGTCTAGTGGTCAACATACATACGTGAGTAGAATACTTCTATCCTATAGTTGATGACAGTTTCAAAGACGGAAATCCTTTGGTCTTGCTTTATTTGTTGTGATTTTATGATTTTGTACTTGTCTTATTACAAATTTCAAACTTCATTTAAATAATGATTTTTACTTGTGAGATAAAATTATAGAAGAACATTGCACAATAATTCGACTATGGTATTCGTCATATTTATTTTGTTCTAATAATATCGTACAATATAGGATAGGTACAGGGCACATTAGGCTTTCAGAGTTAATAAAGGTATTTAAAGCTCGGGCCTGAAAAATATAGTATGCTTTAGTATACATATGTTTGATAGAGATGACCAACTGACCATAGTCAGGATATAATATTATTAACTAATCCATTCTAGATATCTTGCTTAAGTTCAAGGAAAATTTTGCAAAAACATTCACGCGTACATAAATGAAACCACAAAACTACAAGCGGACAAAGCTTCAATTGCGGCTGACATAGGAAACTTTGTCTGGTTGCATTAATTACATCCCTTGCTTTATTCGCTGAGTTAAACTCTGACAGTTGCAATAACCCTAACTTGAGAGAGACAGGGGCCTTTTATGCCTGGTACTAAGACTTTACGGATGATATTTTAAATAGTGTTTCGTTAATATTTTGCACAAACTATGAATATTTTAGCAATCGCTTTTAATAAGACAATGATTTGTACCTTTCGGTTCGGTTATTCTGAATATATCTAAGTACTATATATTATGCATTGAACAGTAGAAAAGAAACTATAAAACTTCTAAGTATTTATGTATGCTCAATACACAATTAGGCATTTTGTTCAAAATTTCTTGTTCGTGTTTATGGATCTTGGTAACTATGTGTTTTCATGTAATAACCAAACTGTATTACAATTCGCCTACAGAAGTCATTAATTAATATCGATTTGCGTGTTTACGTATAAGTTAATACTCGCTTGTCCGAAAAGTTTACTTAACGAGAATTGTATCTGTCTATTGTACTTTCTGATAAATAATTACCGATACATGTAATTCTGCTATGTATTTTGTTTTTTTTTCTAACTACAACTACGTGGATAATCTACTGTCCAGTAGACAGACTCTTATATTCGCACATATATAACAAAATTTGTATGGTCTTTTTTTTTGAAGAAGAAGTTGTATTTTGCATGCAGTCTGCTTTAGTAAAAATAATTCCGTTTTACCGTAAACTACGTTGTCAGGAACACAACTAAACATACTAATTAAAGTCCTGCCGCTCATTCACCGCGGTGTAGAAAGTTCCCGCGGTCTAACCGACCCGGGCTTCCAGCAAATTGTACGTACTCGCCCGAAAGTCCATTAAAATACTCGTACTAAGGGTTTTGTAGGGAACTATTAGAAGCAGTGTTTATAGTTCGTGTTAATCAATCTAAAATATGAATATTAAAAAAATATATAAAAATTACTTCCGCCTATACTTTAATAATCAACACGTCACTATTGTCTTCCTCACTAATAAGTATCAGTAAAAATGCTAATAGAAAACCACATAAACGTAGAAACAAAGACGTATTATATATTTACTTAATATTTTGCGAATAAAATATCCAAGGTCACCATTACAGGAAAAACGCCAATGCATGACTATTGCCAAAAACATTTTAAAATCCTAAGTAGCAGACAAGTCAGGTCGAGGCCAGACTATTAAAACGAGGTTTTAGTCCGGTAAAACTAAGTCAGAGCCTTAGGTAAATAATTTATTTATTTTACGTAACCAAGCATACTAATTAAAGTCCCTACCGACATTTGCCGAGCAGAAAGTTCCTGCGGTCTAACACACCCTCGGTCGCGGCACAGTGTTAAATTGTACTGGCACCTAATTTCAGTACATTCTATGTTTGGCGTTTCTTTTGCCTGGTACTCGAATACTGTTTTAGAAATCGCCTATTATTTAGGTGTATATAAAAGTGGTAGAACCCTTCGTGGTTCAACTGCAGAGGATATTTTAGAGATTCATTTTTCTGCAGGCTAGCAGTTTTAAACATTGGCTTAAAGAGTACCGTAAGTCGAAGACTGAGTCCTTAGTATCTATAGGGGTTGATTATTGTAGATGTCAGTAGGCGGCGGTGGGCATACTGGGAGGTGACCTGCACACACATTAATTCCTTTTCCTTACAAATAATAAATATAACCGCAGTTATTAAGAGGTCAGCGTAACTGCAAACTCCACTATCGAATTACATCATATCCAATTTAAACAATCCTTTTTGTATCTCACTGGTTAACTGTAAAGATTCAGATATATTTTTTATAGTTTAACTATACTATACATTATTTTTTAAGACAATTTTACTTTATTATGTACATTTTGAAAAATACTGAAATAACAATGTAAAAGTATCGTTTACGTCGAAGACTAATTAATTGTAATAGAATAAGTAATGGCAATAATAATATTTATATAGCCGGTGGACTAAAGGAGATGTTTCATTTTCGGCCATCTTATGTACATTATAACTAAAAAACACGAATAATTTGTATAATTAAAGAAAAATACACATATATTTTGATAATCTAAAGTATTCCTGTTTAAAAATATTTAAAATAAGCATTCCTCATTGAAATATTAAATATGGCGGAATACTGTCAATGTCTAGTTATCAAAACTGTTGATGTCGGTCAGGGAACCTATGTGTACCCTACACATAGGTTACTATACTCTTTGGATGTCGGTAATTCTGTATTTCGCTGTTTTTGTCGTAAAGTTATTGTTACCTTAGTACTTTACAACCTGGCTTTTGTTTTAGGTATCCCGTCATTATTTCTGAATTTAATTAATTATTTATAATTATTATAACAAAACCACCTTTTAAATAGTATCTGGTTTTATAGATGTAAGTGACATGTCAAATTAAAAAAAAAGGAGAAGTTGTCAATTTGATATGTGTAAAAGTGGATATATACATATTAAATAATAGTGGAATCCAATGTAAACGTTGAATAAATATGTACTGATGAGAAGATTCCATTTCAATCCTGAATATGTTTCTGCTCAGTGCTGCTTACGATTTTGGACTGATTCTACCTTACTTGTTTACCCAGCTTATGTTTTATGGACTCTTGTGATTTTCGTGCGATCGCTATGGATTGTGTTGACAAGGATTTAATATCATCAGGTAAAATATACATCAGTTAGTTGTATTAGTAGTTGAAATAATCGTTAATAATTTTAAACTAAAGGAGCTAATCTTTTTACATTTCTCTTTTTTAGATAATTACAATAGCAAGACAAGGACATTCTTGGGATGACAAAATAATCAGTTATTATTGCAACTGCCTTTTACTTATTTTATTTATTTATTATTGCAACTGCATCGCCGGGCAACGAACCGTACTCGTAGGTAGCTGCGCTCACATTATGGCCATTGTTTGATGTTGGGCTGAGCTCGTCACAGGATATTACAGAACCTACTACATGATTGGATGAAAATATTGAGAAGGGAAGATATTGAAAATGAATAAAAAATGTATCTAAATGGAGAATAAATAAAAGATTACCTACTCGTAAATGTGTTCTTAAAGTTGTTTTATTTACACACTTAAATGTTTTAACTAAAATAAATTGGTATAGAAGTATATATTTTGTTATGTTTGTTTTAAGTCAAGATTTATGAAAGTATCAAATATAGGTATTGTTTCTCAATACATACAATACAATATTTATATATCTATATACTCCCATTCGCGTAAATATATATTAAAAAGTATATGTATATAGTAAGTTAAAATAGAATGACAGATGACATTATTACGGTAATCACTACCGCCATGATGTTTTTCCACTGTTGTGTTGCAAGTTTAAGCGTAAATTATTGTTTTTTAACAATTAAACAAACATGATTTGAAGAAAATGAACCCCTACAAATTGTTCTTTGCATGTTTTCTTAGTTTTTAGTATAGTGTACAAAAGGTGGCCGGGAGCCCATACATTTTGAAACATCTCCTTTAGGTCACAGTTTTATAGCTTAGGTTCTTATTAGAGGTTGTCGCATGCGGTCTTTCAATAGGCGTGCCTATGAAATTGATACTGAATTAATAATAATTTGTACCGAACATAGTTTCATGTTTCGGAAGTGGTACTAATCGTTTAGTTTATGAATACATAATATTTGTTGTTATAGTTTTGATGGCATTAATTTATTGCTATTTTTAATTCGGTTCGTAAATACGTTGAATCACTTCGATTCTCAATAATCCCAATATCTATTTGAGTATCATATTTGCAATATTCTGAAAAATGTTCCTCAGGTAGTTTGGTCTCCCCCGAGAAAATCCAAGCATAATCACCTAGATCATGCCTGGGAAGCGGCCTTGCTCTCGCAGTCTCAGTTATAGATGATAATTTGATAAAACTTCGATAACGTGATTGAGAAATACTAGTGGCGCCATCTCTTGACCAGTCCTGGGAAGTTGTAAAGTGATAAAAAAACCTTAGGTACCGTAAAAAATTAATAAAAACCACTTTTTTGTATCAAAAGCGTAAGGATCACTAAAGGATTGAGATACAAACAACTCTGTCCTTTGCAATTGGTAAAACACATAATTACAAGAGCAATAATAGGTTATTGCTTGTAATATATGTTGGTATTTGCATACAAAAACTCATACCAAAATATTCAATGGGTAATTACCTCAGTCTTGTACTCAATTAACATCCGAAGTCATATGATACATGAGTTTTTGTTGTTCATAACATTGCAACAGCTGCAGTTTAATCGAAGAATAATTACAGAGGATATCATCGCTAAGAGGTCATGTTTTATGGTGTTTGTATCATTACCGTTCTGTTTACGAAATTAATTTCAAGAGGTCAAACATATGTGAGACAATGAGGATCTACTCTGTAGTCGGTTGATTATAAAGGTTACTTAACACTCTTGTGCAACATTATTCAATTGCCAGTGAAACAGATCCAGAAGAAGTAAGAAATATATAACTTTCTCCATGTTATTTGTAAATCCGGAATTATTTTGATATTAATATTACCTGTCAATCCCTCATTTTATAAATATTTTGAAAACATTATTTTTTTCAAAAAACACGAATTCTTTGTACGTTGTTTGTCTCTACATCTACTATAGGTAATATTACCGTGTAATAATAAAGCCAGCAAAACATTGGCGAATCCTCTTTTTTATAGATATCTGAAAGAAATTGTGTTTTTTTTCATAAGGTAGCTCTTTGTCTGCCTCTGTCCTACATTCAAAAATATGATAAAAGCGATCTAATTTCGAGGGCATGTTAAAGTAGATATACCCACTAATGTTAGCCATTTAAACTTAGTCATTCAGTCAGAAAGTCAGATTATCAGCAGTGAGAGTTATTCTTTTCTTTAGAATCGGTTAGATATATTAATAAGCGACAATGACCACCTTGCGCGGCATGCTTATGTATTGCTGTTGCCTGGATCATTTATTCATCTCCACTCTGTAAAAATGCAGATAGATGGACAATAACAGGGGTAAGTGGTCAAAGCGCCCAAGCCGTCTGAATGAACCGTTCTAATTTAGCCTTTAATCGGTTACATTGTGCTGTCTTATTTGGCAAGTTAAACATAAACAGCATAATAACTAAATAATTGTTACTCCATTTCTTGCAAAGTATTTGTTGATTGATAGAAAAAAGATTCATTAGAGATTGTCAGTGCAGCGTTGAAGAATAATTATGTAGTCACATAGAACAATTATGTCGCTTCAGCGTGAGTGTGAGTCAATTTAAAATTACAGCGGAGTGAGCCATTTGTACTAAAAGGTTCTTAAGTAGTTTTTAATTGGTGATTCAGTGACACATTGCCGTTGAAACTAAAGTGGGTCAGCTCGTTCAATTAATTAATTGAACTAATGATTTATATCGCTGTGAATTGAATGAAATTTTAAACACAATTTTGCTGAACTAAACTCATTAGTTAATTATATAATAAATTTTCATGGCTCGAGATTTAAGACTGGCACGTTTTAAATAACTATTTGTTTGGTTGTACGACGTTCCGGGTTTCATTCCCGAATAAACAAAAATATTTTTTTTTTATTTCGGATCAGAAATTCTTAACTTCTCATTTTTATATTATAGAGGTGGCAAACGAGCGCGCTGTTTGTCTGGTGGTAAGTGGACACTGACGCCAATGGACATCTGTATTTAAAGCCAGGTAAGATTAGAGCCGTATCAAAGGTTGGCCAAATGGAGGACTAAGTTGGCATACCTTTGATAAGTATGTTTCCTTACCCTTCAAACTAAAATACAATGTTTTTATTAGACAGAAACAGGAGTGGCGGTGGTGGCCTCCGGAGTCGAACTCCAAAGGGTTCTACCACCTTCAAAACATTGTCACATTGCCTTACACCAATATGATGTAAACCAACTAAATTTACAAGGTAGCAACGCATCTTTATTTGTCCTCCTAGAACTTTAATCGTATTCCAAATTTATTACAGATGCGCGTTGATAGCAGTTATGACTTAACATCAGGTACCTTACTCGTTTGCCACATAAATTGTATAGAAAGATCGAATTTCCTATCAACTTTTGCATTTCCATACAATTTATCCCGTGTCACTATGAAAAAAGCGGAACCGCTTTTCTTGTCGCTATTATTTTAATATGCAAACTCGAATCACTTAGCAGAACCCTAACCGTTTTACACTTGAGTGGTTAAAGTGTGTTGTTTTATAAACATTACTTAGGGTTTTATAATGACCAAGGAACTAGGGAAGGACTAGGCAAACATACTGTATTAAGTGGTTAATGACATGGTTTCCCGTACAATTGTTTGATAGAAGAATGATTGCTGTAATCATAACAGGGTACTGTTGTTGGGTGTAATGAGACCGTCTTGTTAACCGCTTTTAACAAGCTTTATTTAACTTGCCTTGGTTCCTATATTTATGTACATATGTGAGGGACTAAGGGTGACTTACAACTGATTTTTAAACCAGTTAATATATAACATAGTTATCTAAGTCCAATATGGTGTCCTTACCAAGATATTAATACAAATATTTCTATACACCTACATATCACATGAAAGGGTTATCTAAATGGAATACGAATATTTAAAAAATATATATTTTTATGTAAATGGAGTTCTACCACCTTTTAAGAAAAAATACTACAACTATTCCAGTGTATCCCATAACTGGGGTAGTTTAGTAACGCATAAAACAAAAATATCTTTGTCTCTACATTTTAAATTCCACGAAAACCACATATTCTAAAGGCAATAAGTCGGTTTTGTATAATAAACCGCAACAAACAAAATGTTGTTCGCTCAAACGACAGGCAAATGAGCCGTCGGTCAGGGGAATGATCGACGGCGTCTGTCGTAATTGGAAAAGGTGAGTTATGTCCTTTTGCTTTAAACGATGCGTTGAATAGTTTTTTAAATGTTTTAAATTACATGTATATTCATAAGTTCGCATATTCGTAAGTCTATAACTATTATTGTCTCAATGCTGGGCATGGGTCTCCTAAGAGTAGAGTTCAGGTCATCTAAGGTCAAGTGCAGATTGGTACACTTCACGCAACCTTGAGATTTTTTTAAGATTTTTTCTTGAGTATTCCTTCACCATTAAGCGTATTAAGCAAAATGTGATTATATTTTTATATAATGCACATAACTTTCACTTTCACACTTACCGATTGAGAGGAATTCAAAGGCTGCTTGTTAATGATTTGTCTAGTTGTAAATATCTTTATCAAATAATTTTATTTTTTAACCAACTCTACATACTCCTTTAGCTTCAGTGACATTGTGTAACACTTTTTGTAAATTTGTCGCCACTTCACCATAACGAAATGCTTTGCGATGTGGCTGTAGATTACTGACGTTCAAAAAATGATTCTGTAAATTGACTTTGAATAAAATATTTTGATTGTGATTGATACAATTTCCGCTTCCAAATTCATAAGTCTATAAATATAAGTGAGCTTTGCAGTTCATAGCCATTGTCCGGTAATAGACTGGCAGACCGTCAGCTCCGCTATTGTTTGGGGCCGGTTGGCTAATTGCCTGGCTAGTGGGAAGCTTTGCAAGGTAGCCAGACTATGACTAGAATATTACTTATGAAACTTAGAGTAAGGTGTTACTTATTAGTGATGCTTTTAATTTGGTGTGTTTATTTATTGGTTTTGGATATCGGTCATTCAGTAATTCTTGAGAGGTATAAGGTTCGAATCTTGGTGGTCTTTCAAAAATTTCTGACATTTGCGATATTTCGATATTTAGGAGTATTAGGAAAAATACGTACCATATACTTTTACGGCGAAAAAAAGCATTGTAAAGATAATCCACATAGCTACAATTCTGGGATTTAACTAAAAAGTCCTCAAGTCAATCTTTACTTTTTAGCCACCGTGATATATATAAGCCCAAATCCTCAATTGAAAAGAATCTAAAGGAATCAATTTACAACTTTACTTTACAATAAGGCATAGTAGTTGGTTGATTGATTGTTCGGTTTCCTTTTGATTGGTGTTCATTTATTCATATATCCAATACATCTGACTTCGTCCAACTTTCATAATTTCCGTAAAGTTACAGTGACAAAAAATGACAAACGCGACCTAATTAATATGATTTAATTTTCGCCATTTTGAGACCCTAAACCGCAAATAAAAGTCCGAAACTGAAATAAAATATTTGATTAAAAAGCCCAGCCCGAACAATGTTCGATCAACTTTTCGTGTAAAAAATAAAAATCCAGCGGAACTAGTATCAAATTTATTAGTCCACAGCGACACGTAGAGAAAGTTCCACAGATTTTGTAGGTTCCTACCAAAAAGTTTAGCTCGTGAATAAATTTCATCCGCGCGCCAACTCATCTCAAAAATGAATTGGAATCATAACTTTAGTACGATAATAACTTCGCTAACTGGTCCCACCGACACCGAATAAACGAATAATTGGGAATTTTCGAAAAACGTCATAAAACTATCATTACATAGTTACATTCTCTAGTGAGGTACTGTTTTTCAGAAGGACGTTTTGCTTAACGATAGGAATGATTTATGCTTAGCTATTTTGTATCTTCATAAAGTTCACGCTTGTTATTCTAAAACGTCTATCGTATTTTTAATCGTATTCCATATAACGTATATCGTATTCGTAAAAGTATTTTGTATTCAACCCGTTACTTTCCCACTGCTGGGCAAGGGTTTCCTCTCGAATAAAAAGGGTTTATGTCATACTCTTACGCGCTGGCAAATTGCAAATTGGTAGACTTCACACATTTTAATGTTAATAGTACTTGCGACTTAACACGTTCACTGCGGTTCACCCACAATCGGCCCGACGCGGTGCCAAACCAATATGCGCACAGGAAAAATAGGTCTTTCTCGCTAGTGCGAAACCTGTTTCTTGGGTATTTTTACGGCAGGCCTTTTTCGACCTCCGCCGCATAGAACGTAAAAAAAGTTATCTCAGTGCGGGGGCAGGCCTGTTTTGGTGGATGACCGCTCGCGACCTGTTGCCGCACTGTGCAGATGCGTACGCGTTGACCCGCTAGTAGTGTTGTGCTAGCTTCGAGAGGAGGACGCGCTCGCGCTACTCGGTTTCCTGCAAGCTTCGTTACAATGGCGCATTGTAAAAACAAAATAGTACTAGAAAATGATAGTGATAACGAAGTAGAATACGGTGGTTCATATTTCGAAATCCCTAAGAAAAATCTTTGTAATTATATAAAATTTTGGTCTACCTTTATAATTACTATTTTTGACTTATGTGTAACACATTAAAAAGGCTCGGCTTGTGTTTATTAAAATTTAATAAAATTAATGACTCGATATTTTCTTTTCTTTTACTATCCCATCACTACAGAAATTACACTCTAGTGCGGTATCGGGCCTTATCGACCAGACATTTTTGATTGCTAATTTCTAATTTTCTATTTGGAGGAGCCAGGGGCGGGACTAATGTATAGACAAGTGATTCATGAGGATTTTAAAAGTATAAAAATTTATAATGTAAAATGCGCCTTGACTAAGATAATAGGGCTTCAATACCACCCAGAGGTGTCGGGTCGAAAAGGCCTGCCACGCACAATAAGAAAGTCAAGTGGATGCATTTTTGGACTGCCGTCGCACTAGCTGAAAGTTACTGTTTTTTTTTACGCAGCGAACGTGTTAAGACCCTTAAAAGTCCTTTAAAATATTTATGTTGAATATGTCGATTAGACAAAGACGCGTCATATTGCTTATCTTAGTTTCATTGTTAAAATTAATTATAATAAAATCACTTAATTTAAATGACCGATTTCCTTATTAGGTAACGTTATTGCAAGAGGTTTTCGATAAACCTTTCGTCAGGTACTTAAATTTATGTATCCTTTCTAAACTTATTAGTTTCTCGTTGACAGTAGCACAAGTGGTGTAATCCCGTCCATTTCATTACGCGACTATCATATATTAAAATCGGGCTTATTTGCAATTTTTACGACGCAGCCCTTTTATTGAACGTAACGAAATATGAAACCCTTTTGTGATGGGGCAATTCTTCAATATTATAGAGCATAGTTCACACTGGGTCCACGTAAAGAAAGGGGCTAAGTATTGGATGATTTAGTGTAGTCATATAATCTGGATAATCGGCGGTTAGCACTTAAGGCCGCGCTATTAGCGTCGGGGGCGCTGTAGTAAGTATCTGGCATAGGATTACTGACCAGGCGGTAAGTAAATACTAAGATACTTTGACTAAAGTTTAAGTTATTGTAAAAATACTCGCTAAAGATGGAATAATTTCCGTGGTTTGTCAGGAGTGACACCTTAATATTTTTGTAATTGTGCTATGTTTTGTTTTAGTTTGAAAGATGTGGTACATTTTGTAAGGTATTCAAAATGCAGCAGAAACTCATCTGTAATTAAGTTCAAGTAGGACTATTATACCTTTTATATTATATATATTTCGATGAAAGTATGGAATGCAGTGACTATTTTGTTTATTAGAAATATCCCACAATACTTATTAACCTTTTTTTCAAAAGGAAGAGATGTTATTAAAAATGTTTTGAACAAATTTTATTTAAGCTAAAAAAATATTTTGGAAAAAAATATTAGCGCTATAACATTTTATAAATTAGAGTAGGGTATTGATTTTTATTAATGTTCTCTCTGAATTCCATAAGTTAAACTAGTGTGTTAATCCTGACAGTAAGAACGTAAGTATTGTAATGTTATCAACCTTATCGTATACATACCACACCGCCTCCTCGCTTCCATTGAAGTCACAGAATATTTATGCCCGGCCAAAGTCGCCTCAAAGGGTCCTTGTTCGGATATTTATGTAACAAATTATTTTTTTATTTTATAACTCATGTATGTATTTGATTAGTCATAAACCTCTTTTATTATAAAGTACCTAACCTATATTGGCCATTCATATATCTGATGTGGATTAATCCTTAAAATAATCTTAATTAAGGTCGATTACGGGCTATATATACATCACTATTCTGGTACTATAATATAAGAGTATTGTTTAAAAGGTGGTAGAACCAATATGGTTCGGCCAAGGAGCATCACGTCTATTTTAATTTTGAAATTGCAGCGCGATTTTTAGATAAAACTGACAGACAGACTGAACTCTTGTATTACATAGAGTTACGTTTTGTACGATTAAGTTAGCTACATCAATTAAAATAAAGCTGTATGTTTATTTCATGATATCTATAGGAGTAGCAGACGAGTATTCAGTCCACCTGATGGTAAGCGGCTACTGCCGCGCATGGGTAATCAATAACAGATAGGATAAAATATTCCTACCTGAGGTCGGCCACAGATGCCTCGGAAAAGTATTTCTCCCTTACCACAGCAGCTGTTAACACTGTTATGAGGCAGAAATGGGTGTCACGGTGGTGCCGTCGAAGTCGAACCACCTTCAAAATGATGGTTTTATGAAATGTAAGTAGCAAACGACCAATATACCTATTGTTATGACAGTTGTGTAAAGGTAATGTATAAGGGTTCGTTAAGAGTAAGTGTTTACCCATAAAAATACTTTCAATATAAGCATAAAATTTAAAACATTTCGAGGGCTACTTTGCACAGCACGCCAGATAGTTATTTGAAGCCCTGGGTGCCTTCAAGGGTTTGCTAATCAAAGCGGACCCTACTTAAGGACGGAGACCAAATATAACAATGTCCTTACAAAAAAGGCTCACATTTATACGAAAAGGGTTAACAATAAGGGCTAGAATGGGTTGTAAAATTTGACAGAGGGTACCTCATTGTGTATGGAGCATTGTATCTGCATTCAAAAGATGAGACAAAGACGGGGTCTATGCGTTTGGAATTACAAAATGCTCCACTAGAGGGGGTTGTTTGCTTTAAGGGTATTTCTAGTGTTTAGGTCTCGGAGGGTAGTTTTTCATTATCTTCGGTCATGTTACGTAAAAATAAATTATTTCGTGCTTTTAACGTCGTCGTTAAAATGCGAAAGGTTCTTTATGGTCGTTGTTTTTAACGTGCGTCGTGTAACGTTATCTGTTATTATGCCTGCTTTTCGAGGTAATTCTGTCTCTAATGAAAATAAATTATTTTCCTTGACATGAGAAATTCTTCACAAATTTGAACTTAATTATATAAAAATAATATGATTAACTAACTACAAGTAATTTAATCATAAGATTTTCGATAAACAATAATTTATATATTTACTACGGACTGTCGATAGCTACAGAACTTAAACAAGTTGAGACGTCAATTTTATACGTAACATTGATATCCAAAAATTCATCACAATTATTTTTCTTTAACAAATTATATATTTTTTTTTCTTTATTCCATGTAAAATTAGTTTCCCGAACAACAGCTCAATTAGTTAATTACGAGCGTTATTTCCATCGTCATTATAACGTTGTTACGGACACACAAAATAGAATATAATCATTTATATTAGCATTTAATTTTCCGGACCAACGGTACACGTTGTCGATTTTGATGTGTTCGTTCCCACAAACTGCGCACAAAGGGTTACCATGAACTTAGAATCGATAAATACAAGTTCCCATTATATAAACAAGTCCCAAGATCATCCGAATTTGTAGGTAAGTTGAACTTTATTCTGTGATAAACATAATTATTGTAAAAACAAAAATCTGAATGCTTAAAGCCTATATCGTTCTTAAAATATAAAGTAATAACCTAACCTAACCTATACCTCTATCTATATTTAAATTCATGAATTCATGAAGCCGTTTTAGCTGTCGTCATCAACCCATTACAGTGGGAACTACCGGGCACGGGTCTCTTCTCAGAATGAGAAGGATTAGGCCATAGTCAATCGCGCTGACCAAGTGCGTTTTGTAGACGTCACATACCTTTGAGAACTTTTTTTAGGACGTACCAAAGAATGATACTTACAAGTACATACGCTCGGAAAATATTACCCTGTGCAGTCGGGTTAAAAAATATTTATTAGTATTATTTTATGTAACTCGTCAGCTTTAGTAATTGATGAAAGTTAATTAAAATATTAATTAAGACCTAAAATATTGGGTAATCACTACGGTAATTAACATACCTAATTATTCAGTTACCAATCCAATTGTAAAGTTTAAATTAGGTTCGGCGTTTAATTTACTCAAGTTAATATTCAATTATGAAATATTATATAATATTTTACGTAACTAATATTCGTACTACGTATAATGATTCGTAGGTAGAATTATTTCAAACTACAAAGCGGTAATTTTAGTACTTAATTTTTATTCCTATTTTATCTAAACATTTTTGGTTCCACTAGTCTAAAATTACTAGCCTTTGTCCCAAGAGATGTTTATGAATGATTAAATTGGAAGCACATACTTATCGCATAGCATATTATATTTTAGTACAAATTAGTTTTATTTTTCATACTAATTATTGAAATGTGCTTACATTAGTGATTTGTTAAATGAAGCTGATAAATATGAAGTTTCTAGTACCTATATTATTAGGTAGTTGTATATTATTTTTAAATCGTGATAATGTGTATTTTAAGTCTATTCTAAGAACTGTTTATTTGAAGTGTTAAGGCATATTTGTATATTGGTTTATCCGTGTATATAAAAAAATACATAATAAGTACAAATATCATGCCTGTGGTTATCATTTTAATATGAAACTTGTTCCTATTAACGACATAATAATGAGTTATAGTACTACTTAATATTCACATAATAGAAACACAAATAAATACTTCTTAAGTATCGTTTTCTGATCATCATAGCTAATCGACTAAGCAGCCATGACCGATCGTTTCATAAAAAATCTCCAATTTACATTATAAAGAATTTAGATTCATAAAACACTTGATGACATAATAGGGTAGTAATTTTAGGTTAGTACGAATGGTTCGTTGGTTGTGTGGTTTGATTCTCGACGATCGAGCTATAAACGAACTAACTGGAATGTATGACAAAGTATTATATTGTTAGATTTACAATATTTTAGGAATAAAGATTTGGTTTGAGCGGAATCATTATCTTAATGCTTCGAATAGCATTAAAATAATCTTAAGTGAGTTTATGGGGTCCATTGTTATATCTATATTTTTAATGGTTCTCTTTGTTATTTTTAAAGAAATGATTTTTTAAAACCCTTATATTTTATTTTAATTTTAAATGACTGGAATTATTGTTTTTTTTAAACATTAATATAGAATTATGATAAGATAAATCCATAAGCGCCAGTTTTGTATGTCTCAATGTCCTTTAAAGGAATTACACAAATAAGAAACAAAAACTTACAAGCAATATTTTTTTACTTCCTCCTCCTTCTCTTGCCTAAAATCGTTTAATATTTCATGGTGTGACACCCTGATAAGCGTTCGTTCATTCGCCTCATGAATAAATAATATAGAATCTCAATTTGGATCGTCATTAAGCAATTATACTGTTGTTATTATTATGAAGTTTTCAAAATGCTTTTAATTTTTTATTAGATCAAATTATCGTTGGGCTGCGTACGGCTCGAGCGTAGAACTATTAAATATCAATCAAGATCGCATGCTCTAGAATGATGTTAAGATGCTTATATGAACTTGTCTTCTTAGTAAGGTGACTCAGGTATATAGATAGTAAACACTTCGCTAACGGATATCCCTTTGTCGGAAATTACCTTTTTTATTTCCATATTATGTACTGAGGTATCAGTGATGATATAAATATATCCGATCGGAGGATTCAACGTCTTATTTTTCGATGTTACAGGAACGAGTGGCCACATACATGGTTTAACACTACTATTACCGTAGGATACATAAATTCTACCATTTCAATGTTAAAATTATTAAACTTATATAGGTGTTTCATCATATTATTTTACACTACCAACACGCTTCCTTCTGAGTAAAGTCCATTGCTTATAACTGGGAAATGTCATTGCTTTCATGGCATGTCATGTCATGAAGATCAGTTTCACGATTTCTCGATTTGTTTTCAACTTTTACAATTTTTCGTAACTTAAAAGTCATAAAGTACTGATACTGATAGTATCACACGGAGCTCATATTTGGAAATTAAAAAAAAAAACAAGTCACAGTAAAAACATAAAACAACAATTAATATGATAGAAAAAATGGGAATTAAGTTAAAAAAACAAATAATAATAAAAGTGTAATCAGCAGATAGATGCCTTAGTTAATCCATTGGTGGGAAACAAACTGACTTCGGCATTAAAATTACAGTAAAGAGTGACTCAGGCAATCACGCCTGAGGAGTATATTTTGAGTCTTATTAAGTTAATGCTCATAATTAGCTGACATGAAATCCGCGTGTGAGTCATGTGATTAAGTCACTTGATGACAAGGCTATAAGGAAAATTTGCTAAAACTTTAAAAATCTGCAGTGTTCCAAGACATTGTTAAAAATATGATAAAAGTAATTAGGACAATAAACGACAATTCAGTCTACTTACTATTACTAAGTATTATCTAAATATTTATAACTCAAAGGTGATCTATCAACGCAGTTTGTATAAATCTTCAGAGTTAATAATATTACTTCGTAACGCAAGCGAAGCCGCGGGCAACAGCTCGTTTTCTTATAACATTGAAGTAGTAACAGAGATAAGATAAGATTCAAGTCTAAGATCGCCCACAGATGCGTTGTGTGCGTTAAAACCTAAGAATTTATCACCATCATCATCATCAACAACCCATTACTGTCCCACTGCTGGGTACGGGTCTCCTCTCAGAATGAGAAGGATTAGGCCATAGTCCACCGCGCTGGCCAAGTGCGTATTGGTAGACTTCACATACATTTGAGATGATTTTTTTATTTATAAATCTCTCAGGAATGCAGGTTTGTTTTGCAAAATGTTTTCCTTCACCGTTTAGCAAGTGATAGTTAATTTCTAATACGCACATAACTTTGTAAAATCAGAGGTGCGTGCCTGGGATTTGAACCTCGGGCCCCTCGATCGAGAGGCCGAGTTTCTTAACCACTAGGCTATCACTAATATTTATAGAAATTTCTATTCGTATTCCGTTTTCTATCTTTCGCACATTATTAATAATAATAACCCATCCAATATAGTGCCTACCAAAATTCTAAATTTCTACCTACTAGAACTTTGTTAGATATTTATTTATCATTTCCGTTCACATAGATTTCAAAATATATACTTATAGAAAAAGCCTTAGCCGCTTAGCTTAAATTGTATACAACTAACGAATCTATGACTATAACAATCTATGAAAAGTAAAATAATTTAATAGACATTTTAGAAAACTCATTCCAAGCCAATGTTCAAAGAAAGGCGAAGTTTGTCACGTCGCGGATATTACATGTAGAAGCCGTTATAAAATAATAGAAAATATGTAAAAACAGGTCGCTTCGTCTAAATTACGCCTATCTTCACATTAAACGGAAATGACAGCGTTCGGTTGCAAAGCTTAACGGCCTGTAATAAGGCACTATTAAACGTTATGGGGATAACCCGGGGTCCTAACAGGTGAACTTGCAAATTATTTATAATCTTACTATCATAAAATATAGTTAGGTATTGCTTAAACTTAAAAAATCGGTACTTTTGCTCCATACAAAAAACTTGAAACGCTATAAAAGTTTGTTTGTATGATTTGTTGCTTCACTTTTTTCTGATTCGACTCTTCGAGGAGACCTTAATTACTTCAAAAATATCACGTATATATTCAAGTATGACACGTACGCTACGCTACACATGTTAAGATATGTTTAAATGACAGCATGTACCTATACTGGTATTGTGACGAAAAAGGATGCGTTTTTAATTAAAATATTTTTTGCACATATTTCGTTTGACATTTCCAAAACTACTCTTTATTGACCCAAGCGATACCATATAACCATATAATTTAATTTACATAAAATCTTAAAGCGTTCACAGACGGTCACCCGAGATAATAATGGGCCATTGTTGACCTTATGAATTTTGGACCCTTCTTGTGTACCTTGCATCATATCATAAAGAAAATTAGTGTTCAAATTACTACTTTCCGTTCCTTAATGGAAAGTTTAGGTTTGGCTTATAAAGATAAACGAAACGTTTAAGATCATTCACCAAATTGCATTTTAAGTACACGGTACAGTTCCAAAATTAAAAGGGTTTTCGAAAACACCAAATATTGGGGTTAGTCATAAGTGGACATTTTATGATTATATGGTTTTCGGATCAAGCCTTATTGGAATTTTGGAGGTGAATTTCTGACGTGGTTTCAAAGAAATATCATTATTTCCTCCGATTATTTAAAATGTATTTTTATGTGAAGTATTATATCGTCTTTATATTTTGTCAATCTTCCATTCCCTATTAAAACATTTAATTTCAATTCCAAAAACTATTTCACAGCTTATTCTCGTGTTTTATGAGGAAATTCTGATTGATACTTTAGTTTGAGAGATGGTAAAACCATTCGTGCTTCGAGTCCGAAGCCACCACAGCCCGATCGATGTCTTAAAGCTCGTATAATGTTTAACATCAGTCTTAAGCACTGCCGATTTCTACTTTGTATAGTGTGTTAAAGGAGAAACGAGTAGTTTCCAACTTCTACTTTTCAAAAACATACTTGTTTATCAACACCACCATGTACCAATAATGAATACGAAGCTTAGTTGAAATAACTATCTAGTTGTCATCATTATTCGTAAAATATCACCGATTTCTAAGAACACTCAATTATATTTATCAAATCGTAACAGTCAACGTATTCTGAGTAACAATATTCAGTTAGACTCTTTACGGTTCTGTATGGCCCTTCATACAATACCTATCTTATTCAGCACAAAATTTGCCGAACTGTTGACTATCGACACGATAATGATGTCCGTGAATAAACCTCTGGTACAAATTTTCCCTTTGTATTTTGGGGTACGGTCGAAGTGTTAGCGTTTGTGTTTTTTATGTTATTGATCAATGACATGGTTTTATTTAAACATAACTTGAATAGAGCTATACTGTATCTTTTAGGAACTCAATGTTATGTGGTGACTGCCCATGAACACTTGTAAAAAACCTTAAATAGGATAGGAGTTTTCGATGATTGATCACAGATATATTGCTGTCATAGAGAACATTATATTTTTTTTTTGCAAAACTAAACCTTATTAATCAGACTACAAAATCTTGTCACATTTATTATTAGAGATGATGTTATTATATATATGTGTATCGGGTAATGTTCCGTGAAGCTGAAAGCAAAAAGAGGCTATCTATAACTAATATTATAAACGTTGAAATAAAATAATTATGCATAGATTTAGCAAGCCTTAATATTATAAATAAACAGAATTTAAATAAAACACATTAATAATAAAAATATTTTTGTACATAGAAAAAAAGTTATACACTAGTAGC
The DNA here is from genome assembly GCA_014595695.2 of Epargyreus clarus clarus. NCBI lineage: Eukaryota > Metazoa > Arthropoda > Insecta > Lepidoptera > Hesperiidae > Epargyreus > Epargyreus clarus. Next base: position 624,089 of record JACTTY020000021.1, read on the forward strand.
TCATCATTTTTATATTGCATGTATTAACTAAATAAAAAAACATTTCTGCTTCCGCTCCAATTCACACCACCGCACAGTGACCCACGCGGCAACTTTAACGACCACCTTTTTCAGATTGTATACCCCTAAGTAAAGACACGTGCCCGTGTCTACAAAATTCCCTCCGACTTTGTTCCTAACAGACTTATCTGTCATCTCCTAACTAGGGATGGCGATTCTTTCCAAAAATATCGATTCTGGAAACGATTCGAATCGAATTCTAAAAATCGATTCACGACTGGTCAAGGCCCAAGGAATGAATTCTCCAAAACTCGATCTTCGATTTTTTTCAGCTGAAAAGGTCGAAGATAATAAAAAAAGTCATCAGGACCAAACAAGCACTGAAATACGTATCCGTCATCAAAAAATTTCAATAACACATTCAACCTACTTCAAAAAGATCGGCTTTCGATTTTCTAGGATGGAAGATCGATTCACTGAATCGAACCATTATTGGAGATCAATTAAAATTATCGATTATTTTGGCCCACAAGATCGATTTTATATTAATCGATCTCAGATCGCCATCCCTACTCCGAACCTTGAATATTCAAATCCCTTAATGTACGTGCCTACTTACACAGAACTTGATCTAAAATCGTCGTTCGCCATCAATTTATCTGTTAATCGCTTTTTGTGGACTTAAATTTTAATTCGAACTGTAAACTTTTGTACAACTCATGTATATTCAAATATAAATCCCTCTAGCGTAAATTGAATTTTCTGAATCTTACTGACATGCGTAAATTAGATTACGTTTAATCCTATTACATTTAAATTTTTATTTTGTGGTTATTTGAATTTATTTTTGACTTTTTTTATATAATAGTGACGGTAAGTAACATGTCATGAGAACTATTCATAATTATTTATAGTACTAGTATAATTATACGTATGTTATGTATATTCTACAAGGAATCCTAGTGTAGGCTGAGAGTGTAGAGAGCAGTATTTTTTATGGTCTTCAGGGATTTCAAACAAAGAGGAAACTCCGTATATAAATAATTTTCTTCATTTAAGTAACGAGAAATACAGTCAGGTGTAAATTCAGTTTTATGGCGTCAATGTTATACTACATAATATGTGACACATTTGGACATTTGCAACATTAAAGTTACTGATGCTACAGCCATGAATATCTCTTTTTGAACTTCTACGTGTACTAACAAAAGAATTCCACGTAATTCAGTTGTTATATCAGTGTTATAATATACTATAGTCCGATTCATAATTAGGTGTCCAAAATTTAAACAAAGGTGTTGACCTATCAAGAAAAAATGTGTCAAATGGCAGTTTCTTATTTTTGACAATATTAAATTAAGACATCGATAATAAAATAATAATCTAAATAAATTAAAATCAATTCACATTTTCTAATATTTGTAATAACTCAATTTCATTTCATACAGTAATAATAATAAAAAACAAGATTTATGAGAAAAAATTAAATTGTGATAATGGTCACACAATCGGCATCCAAAACATTTTTTGTGCCGCCATTTTTAAGTTTCGTAGTTGATATTATTCATTTTCGCGATCGCGATCGAACTCGAGTTTTTTCTAGTTTTCATAGCGCGTTTTTTTAAATTGTGTGCAGTTATTAAGTTTTTATTTTATGTTGAATTTTGTGAAAGTTTTCGTTTCTTGTTAATTTGTTAAGGTTTGCAATACCTGTCATCGAATTTTGACAATGACATTTCTTTGTTTACATTTTGGACACCTAATTATGAATCAGACTATAGCTGACCCGGCAAACTTTGTACCGTCTCAAAATCTATTTATCAAATATATTTCATAAAAAATATACCTATAAATATGCCTACTCGTGGATAATGTAGCTTCCAAATAGTAAAACAATTTTTAAAATCGGTCCAGTAGTTTTTGAGCACTATTCATTCATTACACTATTACATTACACTATTCATTACAAACATAGAAACAAAGTTTTGCTCTTTATAATATTAATATAGATTATCTGACTGATCGAAGATCGAACCCGGGACCTTCCACATCATTCTGATAATATAACCACTCCATCACGCAGGTCAACAACACAAAATTTTGTTTTTCAAAGTAAAATACGCATTAAGCCCAAAAGCTAATAAAAGTCCCGCCGCATCAATCATTGGGTAAACCCTATCATCTGTAAGATTAAGCAAAACACGAGGACCGTGCCTTTGTGCGGGATAAAATTGTAATCCTTTTAAGTAATGAGCACTTATAGAGGGTAGAGTTAGGAATATTTAAATTATATAATATTTTATTTTATATCCATTACATTTCAATTTAATTTTATTTATACGGTAATAATAAGAGTAGCAGACGAGCATGCAGTCCAGCTGATGGTAAGTGGCTACTGCCGCCCATGGACATCTGTAATCAACCCCAGATAGGATTAGATAGTCCTACCGTAGGTTGGTTATAGATGCGCCGCTACTCCTGAGGACCAAGCTGGAATGCGTCGGAAAAGTATGTCTCCCTTACCACACCCTTCAAACCAGAACACAGCGCTTGACTCTGCTGTTATTAGGCAGAAATAGGCGGGGCGGTGGTGCCGCGGAGACGAACCACAAAGGGTTCCACACAACCACGTTATCTTTTAGTATTTACTGTTTTAGTATTTTAGTATTTACTGTTACAGCAGTCGTAATAATAATGCACACTGTGTAAAAAATTAAGTGTCTAGTCTGTCTATTACAGTTTAAGAGATAGAGCCCTATGACAGATTGACTTTTGAACAAACAGCAAGGGCTTAGAAATAAGGTCTAGTTTTTACCCTTTGGGTACGGCACTCTATAAATGAACTAAGATTTCTATTTCACATGGTACTGTAACATGATTTTGTAAACGGCACATCTATGCATGCGTAACTCTACTCTGGGTCCAGGGTCCGCTTATCAATCAACATCGCGGTCCTTCATTATTAAGAGTGATGAGACGGTTCGCGCCGGCGGGCGGATTTGTCTAAGGTTTACCGATACCACCCTGATAGGGCGTTGGGAATGAAAGATACTGAAAATTTGTTATACTGGACATCTTCGGTTTAAAGTAATGGTTTCTACAATCATAGCTCTATAGCGCGATTGAAGATAAAATTATATACCCTAATATTTTATTATTTTTATGACAAGCTACTGAGCAGCTCCAAGCCTCTGCCGTTCGGGTATCCAATGTGTCATTTCACTGTCAAGCGGATTTGATCTTATTCCAAAAATCTATGGACAGTGGACTGACAGTGCATAAATTACTAAGTAGTCGACGAAACTATTCATAGTCGCGTTACGCACTACTTAAGCGATTGTAGCCAATGGACATCAATCATATAGTAGGCGAAAAATAATACCATACTAAATTTGGGATTTCTAACTTTATCCAAAAAGTTATTTAATAGTAAAATTAAATAACTTTTTGCATAAAGTTTGAAATCCAAAATAGTGTATCTAAAAATTAATTCTGACGCAGTAAATGTCTAAATCCGCCAATTTCAGTTTTACGCTAGTAATAAAGTCCGTCATTTTATCTTCATTATAAAGGACCTTACACATCTATCACCGTCATGATCTCCGCAGATTTGTTTGAGGCTTAGCTACATAGCACCCTTGTCCATCCCTATTGCGTTCCACCCCTGGGGTAGCGCATTAGGGCATGGATTGTAGCCGATAATGACGCTTGAAATTTTATTTAGGCGATACGAGGGTGCGTTTATAGATACGCCAATTTCGCAGAACCGATAACTGTTGTCTACGACAGTCATAAAGTCGTTGTATCTCGCTGTCGGACAGAGATTTGTATTACAATAAATAAATATGAAACGCTTCCTACCATAATCTTCAGCTACAATTTGTATTGATGTAGGTACTCGTACCATTGATACAAATAACAATAGAGCTCACGAACACCTATACACCAATATCCAGAAATATAATTTAATTATTTAGCTTCACCAGGGAATCGACCTGGAATCTTCAGAGCGTTGGACTGGTAATACGCGTGTTGTCAAGCTTTTGCAAAATACGGAGTGTTTTTAAAAAACACTTTGTTTTTTACAAACACCACATACGCCCCTTAATTATTTTAAAACTATCGAAATTTTTAATATATAAAGAATTTCATATATTAAATATTTGTAGTAGACAGAAATTCACATATTGGTTTATAATCCGACCATAGTTATTCTGTTTATATTTTTTGGATTATTTGGTGCGCAGTAAAAAACTATATAATATTGTACCCTAAAGTGACCTAGCGAATTATGAATTCTAAAATTTAAAACCGACCCCATTAAACAAATGTTTTGTACCGGTTCAGTTAAAAGCAAAACTGTGTACCATTCGTTGATAAGGATTAAGTGATTACGCCATGGAAAGCTCACATAAACAGTATTGTGTTTCTGTTGTACTTTTTATTTTTATCCAAGTGTGATTTAGTAGGCGCCTTTTGTTTTATTATTTACGATTAAGCAACTCAAAGTGTACACGAATTAGTTAATAATTGGGGCGAAGGTTAAAAGTTTGGTGGAAAAATAACATACTAAGGCTTGGAACTCACGAAGCGTTTTCTTTAACCCTATACTTGGCAGATAATTTTATCCTAAAAAAAATATACTTTTGCTACTTCCCTGCGTTAATTGGGTTATAAGGATATTAGGAAAAATAAAATAAAAAATCTCTGAATTTCAGTTTTCAGAATATAGTATGTGTCTTTAAGTGCACACTGCCAGGTTCACGAGAAAAAAAATATGTGTCTTTAAATGCACACCGCCAAGTACTCACTAAACTAATAAATAATTAAAAAATATAAAAAATATCATACATTTTGAAAATACTAAAGATAAAAGTCTCGGAAGTTATGACATGTCAACAAGTTTTGAGATATTTTAGTTGAGTTGAGAGATTAGAAGACCTCCTCCCAAAAAAACACAGTTCCCACATAAAGCGACTCGAAACTTTTTGAGTGGCAATAATTTTTGTTTACCGCTGTTCCCATGACGAAACAGCAACCAGGAATTACAAACGAAGATGTCCAGGATCTGTGTGGACAATACTAACAATGGCCTATCACATTTGTACGCTATAAAGCGACTTGTCTGTTTTGACCTGCATCCATGTTTCCGTTAGAATGTTGTATTAAATTTGAGCATATGATTGGACTTTATTCCACTTGTTTGAAGGATGTGGTAAGAAGATATACTTTTCTGAGGCATTCCAGCTTAGTCTTCAGGGCTAGTGGCGCATCTATAGCCGACCTCAAGTGGGAATTTGGTCTTATCTGGGATTGATATTGCAGATGTTCTGGAATCATCATTATTGGAGATGTTTACATTTTTGACAGAAGACGCTATTGATTGGACAGGACTTGAGTTCAGGGACGTCGTTATGAGACCTAGACATCTGGAATTCATCTTTCTAGGGATTTGCTGGATTCTACATCCGATTTAATTACGCAATTTAGACACCAAAGCTAGAATTTTTCGGCCTCCAGTCATCTGAAAAAAATATTGCAAGCTAAGGACTGGGAATTTAGTGGAAACGGGGAAATATTAATTTCAGTCATGAATTATAAAAAAAAAACTCTGGCTGAACTTTGTTCACCCAACCCCCTACCTTGTGTGCAGAACCTTAGTATATAGTAGCAAAGTTGGCAGTGTGCATTTAAAGACACAATATTGATAAACAGTAATATTGTATGTCGTTGGCCGTGTGCATTTTAATGCACACATAGCAAAAGTCATGAATTACTATATATTCAAAACATTATATCTCAAAAAAATATCACCAAAACATTGCATAAAGCTTGCAGAAAGTAAGATTATATAAATTTCGTACATATAACTTAATTTCATTCAGATAAAATAAGATTCTTAGAGAGCGTTGCGCAGGCGCTGAATGACGGCTCACTATTTTGTTTACCATTTACAATGTGTGAACGAGACAGATATTGATTTCATTTTCTGACATAAAGAAACGTTTGCTAATTCGCTTTCAGTTATTATTAGTAAGATTCGATGTCACATTATCCGAAAAAAAAAATCTGATTCTAATGTGCATTTAAGTGCACAATGTCAAGTATAGGGTTAACTACCGGAATTGGACGCGAGAAAGCTGTTTTTTGTTTTAAAATACGTGGAATACACAAATGAAGGTAAATAAAAGGCAGTTGTCATTTTCAAAACAAAAATAATAATTAGGCGTCTGCGTGCGAAGTCGGAAGAAAAACCACTTTCTATTGTGAAGGTAAGGAAGAGATACTTATAGGGACATTCTAACTATCTGGATTAATAATCCTATCTGGATTTAAATGCAGATTTCCATGGGCGACAGTGGCTATTTGATGTTTAACCAGCTCAGTATGGTAATACGAGTAAAATAATTGGATGGGTGCGAGGTGGATAAGAATGCAACTCTTCAAAAACTTTATCAAATCTAAAAAAATGTATTATAAAAGTTGATTTAATAAAAAAAATACTTCTCTACTACACTGTTTTCTGTCCATTTAATATAATAGTGAATAATAGCGAAACATAGCCACATAAAGTGTCACTTTTAAAGGCACGACCAAGTTAAATTGGTCGTAAATTCGTAAAAGGAAAGTTTAAAGTTTTCCGCCGACGACAAAAAGCGATTCTTTCACTTTTTGTTTTCTTCCATCTTAGTATAGAGTTACTGTTATTTGGAGTAACAACTATATTATCTCCAAATACATCTTTACAAAGTGAGGTCCTTGTTCTTACATTACCTTCAAATTTTGCGGTTAACTAAAGGTTTGTGACAGATTTTTTTCATTATAGATAGCTTTGCGAATTTTCGTGTTATATAAGATAATTGTTTAACTAAACTTTAATTATAGTAATAGAACTTACTAGCGACCATATCATGCAATGAGTACCATGTGTTCTGACATAAAGGGTTCAATTTTCGACCAAGCTAGACTCTGAGCTGAGGTCATTAAACATCAATATAAATTAATGTGCAAAACTTATGTTACAATAGAAATATATATTTCTAAAATTTCCATTATGAAAGAGCACATTAAATTCAAATAAACATTATCAAGCGTAGCTCTACACAATTGCAAGACGGTAAGGTAGACTAGACAATTGAAAGCATCCTCTTTACTGCAAACGGTTGCAGCGTAAATTATCTCACATTTTAAACAGAACTTACGTCCCTGAGTTCTTAAGGCGACAGAAAACAAACAGAGGTTATAGCGGAAGAAATAAACACAGACAACCCTAGAGGCCAAGAAACAAATGTGCGCAGCCGACAAAACAAATTAAGACAATTTCAAATTAACAGAGACTGCAAAGTCTGATATACGTTTCGTGGAAAATTCAAGGCATATAACGTTCTTAAATTACACACTAACTGCACGGGACACTCGCCTCAAACGCTATAAAAACAGATGCCACAATCGCAAACATTTCACTTAATAGTTCAAGAATCACAGTGTGTTTAAATTCGGAACACAAGAACCCAATTTTAGCAGTTCATCCAGAAATCACATCGAATCTTTTTAGACTGTGGCTAAAGTAGCGTAGTAAGGACAGCACATCACGGATGCCTCTCGAGAGCTGAAGAACCCCTTTGCTTGGGGCAAAGGCCCCTCAGGCTTCGTACAACGGGGTCCCTAATGAGTCGCCGGTGCACTAGAGTTGTAGGTCGTCTCGTAAGTTACTATCACCCCTGTACTAGAGAATTACGTCGCGCGGAAATGCGTGGGTGAATTTCTTTGCTTTGTTGTTGATATAGGTATGGCTCGAATGTGGGGCGAGTCCCTACGCTTACTAAGGTTTTCCACGAGCGTTCGATTTAATTTCCAATTAAGGAGATTTTCTTTATGTTTTCGTCTGGTTTGCGTTTGGAATTAATTTACTTCATTTAAATTGCTGCGATTTTTCGAAGTTAAACTTTATTACGAGCCACAAGGCAAAAATATACTCGTAAATAGTGATTTTTTTTAACTAGGACATTAACGCTCGACATTTGACAATTTCTGCCATAGATTAGTAAAGATTACTCGCTCCTAACAAAACATGTAACCTTTTGACAATTATCACTGTCAATTATTTTCGTCTTTGAAAATAGTAAAAAATGTAGATTTTAGGAAACGATATTTCTTGGCACTTTTTCTTCGATTTCGTGTCTTAACTGAGCATGTCGGCATTATTCCGCGTAAATTACACCAAGACAGTCATTAAACGGCATTGTCATTTAATGGCTTCCTTCAATTACAAGGCGGTGAGATATATTTATCTATGATTTCTGCATACAAAAAATATTCAAATTTAGATCTCCGACAGACAAAATTTGGATACACATTATTAACGGGTGGATGCCGCGTTAAAACAGTAAGTTGATCTATGATTACGATTGTTACATCAAAATCTGTATTAAAATAACACATAAAAAGGATACGTAAAAAAGTGAATACCTATGCTTTTTATCATACCCTACAAACCAAAACACAGTATCAGTGTTTACTATTGTAGAAATAGGTTCGGTGGAAGTGATTCCGCTTTATCATAACTATATATTTGAAGAACAAGGAAAGCAAGTAACGTTCAATTAGTAATACCTGGAATTATTGAGTCACTTTTGCTTCAATTAATATTTTTAATCCTATGTAAAAAATCGTAAATCGTAGGCAGGTATGCGAGCGGGCGGAACCATGAACCTCATTTAATAATCGAGAACTGGTTGTCTACATTGTGAACAAGAAAAATAGAACGTCAATGAATGTCCTGAGAACAATGTCTTCCAGCGAGTGTCTCCACCGTTTAAAAAGCGACCCATTACTCCCCAACAACAATGCGAGTACTAAATAAGTTACACGAATAACTTAGAGGCCGTGAGCAGTCTCATTAACCGCTTTGGGTACCTGTCGCACCAATGGGGGTAGCGATAAGAGCGATAAAATAAATTCGCCAACTTTGGCTCACAAAGCGCACATAAGTCTGCAATGTAGTTTAACTAGCTGCAATCGGTTTTGTCCCATTGATGGGCTCGGGTTTCCCCTTATAATTGAGGGAGGCCGAGATATATTACACTAAAGAGAAAACTGCTCCAAAGCGAATCGTTGCAGAAACCTTAGTAGTGTCTAGTTACTCTCGTAAGATTAAATACCAAGAAATAAGGCAACATGAGTACCACGTCTGTTTCTCCCTGTTTGTATATAACAGAAATGTCAAGCACTTCTAGATTCCGGTTTTGTGTCGGCTTTGTGGCAGTCCACCCGATGGTAAGTGGCTGCTGGCGCCCATGGACATCTATAATCAATCCCAGATATAATTAGATATTCCTACTAGGACTAAGGTCTCTCTTACAAACACCCTTCAAATCAGAACACAACAGCGCTTAACACTGCTGTTATGAGGCAGAAATAAGTGTGGCAATGGTGCCGCCGGAGTCGAACCACGAAGGTTTCTACCACCTTCATGTAATTAATTTATTAATCACTTTAATTCCAAGTTACTCCTCAAAAGTAGCAACGCATTTGTACCCGACTTCAGGTCAGATTTCATTTACATTTGCTATTGATTATAGATGTATATGGTCCCTGACGATTTATTCGAGCAGCATGCTCGCTTGTTACTTCTATTTTTAATGCATTCCATTGGAGTAGTTAAAGTAGCTAATGACAAATTTAAATAAAATGATTTCCTAAAAACCTTTTCCATGAGAAAAAATTTAGTTATGTCAAATTTCATGGTCAAAAATTCAATGCCTTTAACGGTTTCATCGATATATTTAAAAAAAATGTTTGTTTGTGTGTCGTTTATAGATTTGTAAACAATGCATTTGATCTTGAATGTATGTACGACCAATTTTCGATAAATGGCGCCAATATCATTCCAATGAAGGTACAATGTGTACCTCGTATGTATATCAGTCAGCTATACGCATGCTACTAATATATAATAAAAACGTACACCCATATTTTTATAGATTAATACTATATCTATATAACTTATCGCTCTCCCTACAACAAGTGAGCTGTTAGCCCACCGTGGGCGGCCGAAACAAAAGGGACGTTTTATCCATTCATAAATTTATCGTACAGTTCCGATCCATTCGCAAGATAGTGTTGTATGCTTGAAAGGCAACAAGCCCGAAGAAAGAATGTCTTTTTCTCTGCCCCTTTGTGTGTCAATAACGTTCGTGCTTGTTTAAGAAATGTTAATCTAATTAGGTGATAATGTAAGGAATTTAATTATAATATGCTCCTACAAAAGACGTTATATTACATTGTATTCTGTGGAAATAATATAGGAGTAGTAGACGAACGTGCAGTCCACCTGATGGTAAGTGAATACTGCCGCTCATAGACATCTGGAATAATCATTACATTCTATATTATAATAATTAAATTCTTACTTAAGATCGGTCACAGATGCGCCGCTACTCTTGAGGATTAAGCTGGAATGCGCTGAAAAATATATCGCGCTTACCCCATCAAACCACAACACAGCAGCGCTTAACACTGCTTTTATTAGGCAGAAATAGGTATGGCGGTGGTGCCGCCAGAGTCGACCACAGAGGGTTCTACCACATCTAGGATCGTCTTCTATCTTTTACTTTCTGCAGGGCTCGAGTCCTCTGTCAAACAGAGCAATATTGAAGCTACATTAAACCTCGATGACGCGAAGTTAAATTCTATATATCTCAATTAAGTCGACAGCAAGTGTAACTTTAGTTTGTACACCTTTAGTTATCCTATTACTTTGCAAAACCATTGCATCCCATGCATCCACAGCAAAGCAATTACATTACAATCCAAAAGGAAAGTTCTAAACACGGTGTCCTGACCGCAAAAAACGCTCTTGTATAACGGCTGTCGCAAATAAAACCATGAGATTCGCGTTGCTTTGATGGGTGTAAAGGGTATTTACTCTTGTGTCAATACCAGCTTTGAGAGTCAAACGGAATAGCAAACACGTCCTAAACTTTGTACTGATGTAATGACTGGGTGTTACGCAGTAATTTATATTTGAGTTGTTGTAAAGGTGTTATGAGTCTGAAGGTACCTTGTAGGTACCGTTCACACGAGCGCTTTATTAAAGTTTCTAAGTATTCATTTATGTGCCAGTACTTTTCATCCACGACGTTTTCCACGATGCGTTGGTTGCGTTGTTAAAGGCTAGCTGGTCGTTTAGTCGAATATACAAATACCTTAATGTATGAAAAGCGACAACGGTTTTAAAGCGCTCGTACGTAAGGGAGGACTGCAGCACCATCGCTACTCTATTTTAGCTATATGAGCCGCTGTATTTTGGTTTGATGATCTAGTAAGGCACAGGCATAATGTTACGACAAATTCTCTCAATTTGAAAATATCCAATACAGTTTGGACCATACATGGACCATACTTGAAGCATACTTGCTATACCAATCCACATAGTGAAATTTGCTTCAAGCCCCCCAAAGATCATAATCATCTACGAGCATAAAATTTTAAGCCAAGATCTATTAAGAGTTAAGTACCTGCTAATCATATTTCTTTTAGCAGGAGTGTATTATGTCAGCTTCCATTTACAAATCTCTTGATTAAAATCAGTAAGCTTGCAAAGCCTGGTCATGTCACTAACAACAAAACAAAATTATTACACACTTTGATATACCACAATAAAATCGAAATCTGTTAATTCTGCATCCGACAATGGTTCCCATCACAAAAGCGACTTAATTGCCAGTCAACGATGGCCGAAGGAAATTTGTCTATCATTCCGATTTGTATTCATTCCGTATCTATTACGGTACACAATGAACCGTAGGTGTCGATTGATATTATTAGATACGGATAAATGCGGGGGCGAATAATGAAATTTTCAAGTTGAGCAATAGGAAATAGGATGGTTTAGAAAATGTGTCGACGTTTGAGATTACGAAATAAGTGTTTATAACTGTATGGTTATGTTTTGATTCTTTTATTGTGAGATAATCATGTTGTTCTTATATTAAGAAGTAGCAGATGAGCTTGCTCTTTGCCAGTTGGTAAGCCACTGTCACCAATGGACATCTGTAATCTTCCCCAGATGAGATTAGAATCCTAACTGAGGTCCACCACAGATGTGTTGCTATTCCTGAAGACTAAGTTGGAACCAAACCAGATAACCTAAGAACAAATCATTAACGACTCGTACAAGTGTTTCTTCAAAACCTTCAAAGGAAAACAGCAATACTTGATATTGTTATTATAAAGCATTGTGGGCAGCAGTAGTGCCTTCGTAGTCGAATCACGGTGACTACTATCACTTCTCTTTTTTACAATTTGTGTACACAGAGACATAACAAAAAAGAGAATTAAAAAAGAAATATACTACAAAGGACTACTTATTCCAACCTGAAATTATTTATTATTTTATTGTTTGCGCAGAGAGGCATTGAACCTAATAACAGCAGTGTTAAACACTGTTCCGTTTTGAAGGGTGTGGTAAGGGAGACATACTTTTCCGAGGCATTCCAGCTTAGTCCTCGAGGATAGCAGCGCATCTGTGGCCGACCACAGGTAGGAATATCTAATCCTATCTGGGGTTGATTACAGATGTCCGTGGGCGGCAGTAGTCACTTACCATCAGGTGGACTGCATGCTCGTCTACTACTCCTTAATTGAAAAAAAAAACTTGTGTCCCTGCGACAGGCAGTCAAACATGAAGTACACGAAAAACACGTATATTGTTTAATTTAAATACAAAATCTATCTAAACTCCAATTCAACTAAACATACTCGACTATTCATACACTAGTACTGCCCAAACTATTGCATTTTACTACTTTTTGTTACGGAAACTCGTATTTGCCCCTTTTATGTAAGTGGACGAAAATAAAAATGAATGCATCGACGAATATAAAATTGTACCGTCCTAGCATTTTTATTTGTCCAGGGTTTAACAAAATTCGTTCCAGAGCCCAATACACAAGTGGTTCTCAACTTTTCGTGAATAGTATTTAAATGAAAAGGTCGTATGATATGAATGAAGTTATAAAACTAACTTTTATTATAAAATATGCAAAATCAAACTACATTAAAAATCACGTTTATTAAGTACTTTATTCTTTGATTACGTCCAAATTACTACAGCCGCTCTTGTACCCGTATAAATGAAAACCTAACCCCAAAATTTGATCACTTTAGAGCCTTAATAAGTCCAAATCCCTAAACCAACTGTACCATATAAACTTAGTAGCAAGTACTTTAACTTAATTAACGTGACACCTGTGTACCCCCGGATATTAAGTAAACTTTGAGAACCATCCCACTCCAGACCGCGGCAATAATTCAGTCATCACAACGTCACCGAATGCCCATCAAAAGCATATTCGAATGCCGTTAAAACCAACCGTGTCCGCATCCCGTACCTAATTGAGACGTTTCACAAAGGATGTGATTACGAGCGGACATAAAACGCCTTATTTCGACCGAGACCGAACGGTGCTTCGGTAATAGAACGAACAAAGTGAGAATACGGCTTATGCTAGTGCACGTTTCGATGTATTTTTTTAAAAGCGGCAAAGGGACTTTCCAACTGATGGTGAATGCTCACTGCTGCCCCCTTTTTTAATGATTTTTTTCTGTAGTCCAGATTTTATGATAGTAGTTTCATCACTCAACAGTTTAATACAGTTTTAAACGTTTAGTTCACTTAAAAACAAAAAATTCAAGCCTTTTTGGGCTTAAATTGGAAAGGACTGAACCGAAAAGAGGCGATTTTGACGAGAACATTGAAAAAATTACATGTTATTTCAACAGTAAACTCACTATTGTTTGGTCTTGTCTTGGTGGTATATATCGACTACCAAAAACTGCTTTTTAAACTGAAAGTTACTGGATTTCCCACAAGAAATTAAAAAAATCCCTTACAACAAAAACAGAATACAATATATATTTTTTGTATATTTAAGGAACGGATTTGTAGCCAAACTGGTGGTAAAAGGTCTTCACTATCTGTAACACAATGCAAATGTAAACAACAGAAGGTGTTTTGAAGGTGGTTGAACCCTTTGTGGTTCGACTCCGGCGGCACCACCGCCACATCTAATTCTGCCTCATAACAGCAGTATTAGGCGGTGCTGTGTTCCGTTTGGAACGGAGTGGTACATACTTTTCCGAGGCGTTCCAGCAAAGTCCTCAGGGGGTAGCGGCGCATCTGTAGCCGACCTCAGGTAGGAATATGTAATCCTATCTGTGGTTGATTGCAGATGTCCATGGGCGGCAGTAGCCACTTACCATCAGACGGACTGCATGCTCGTCTGCTAATCCTATATTATAAAAAAAATCTATTTTTTTACTTTCTCCTATTTACAAAGCCAAGAATTGTTTTACTCTGATTTCAATTTAATAATTTATTCTTGAGTAAAGCCAGTTATAAAAATATAATGAAATATCGCACTTATGTTTTTCAAACGCAATGAAGAAATTCTAAATTAAATTACAAGTTTTCACACTAAGGTTTCCTTATCAAAACTGTTAGCGTATTTCATAATTAACTCCGCTTCTTCCTCACGCAATACTTCCGCCGTTTCTAAGAATAAAAAAAAGCGTTTTATTATAGAGCAAATAGGGAATAGAAATGGCATTTCTTTTATAATAATATTTTTGCGTTAATATAAAAAAGTTGGTAAGAATATTGATGTTTGTCCCTGTAGTTCCGGGACCAGAAGAGGGCTACGGTATCCCCTGCCTGTCGTAAAAGACGACTTAAAGGGGCTTACGGGGTTGCGGCAAGAGTGGGACTCTAGCCGCTCGGCTAGCGACCCCGGGAAGGGCGGGTGGTATGTGTGATCGTATACCGTCGTGCACACCAGACGGTGTGGCGAGCGTCACGCTCACCTGGGCGGAGCCCGATGGGGCAACGCGCTAAGAGGACTCCGGTTGCGTTTCTCTGGAGATCCCGGAGTCCTCTACGCAACGCCCAGGACGGCCACCAGGGGGGTTTTAGTGCGGTAAAAATCCCATATAACCATGTGAAGGTTTCCCACTCGTAAACAAAAAAGAAAAAAAAAGAATATTGATGTTGGCTTATTGACATAAATGATGCGGTACTTCAATAAAAATAAAGTACTATAAACTTCATTTAGAACAAATCTTAATTAGAATATTTCTACTTTGCGTTTTAATTCTAATATCAACTTCATATAGAACATTACTTTAATTTGAGTCCGATGGAAATTATAATAAGATTAACTAACTATTTTAAGCACTTAGCTTAATACAATCACTACTACATTTTATGCTTCTAAGCCATTGATATATAAGTATAAAACGTCATTGTTCTAAGCCAATTCTAGTCGTTTCGTGTTCTGTAGCAATATAAACTTAAAAATAAAAAATATACGTTACTTTGAAACGTATCCCTCTAATGAGTGAAAGTCACGTGATCTTGTTTAATTTAATATATTTTATAGCTCGAAAGGGCAACAAACTAAAGGTACTAAGTACTTAACGTGTTAAAAATAGTAGGCGAAGTGACCACTATTAGTTAAATTTATGGTCACACTTTTACAAAGGATTACAATTAGGGTTATACTCTTTAATAAATTTAACTTGGTCGTAATCTGTCTGATTGTGATCTAGTTCATATTTACTTCTGTTTGTTTATTGTCAAGTATTCTAAAAATGGGGAAAATGTTATACAATTTCATAATTGTTATTGTTTTTATTTCATTCTTTGATGTTTGTAACATCGTTTATTTTGCGTTGTTTTTTATTAAAATAATTATATCTAGTGTTAGTGTGCTATGTTGCAATTATGCAATACATATTCTTTATTTTTCTTTCATTAATTGTTTAAGTAAATGCTGCGACACTACCACCGCCCGTATTTCTATAATATACATAGTTTATAATTTACTTACATTGTTTCTTAGATTCCAAATTGAATTTTGTAGTTAGAAATGTATAATAAAAATAAACATACACATTATACAAACCCTCTCTTAGGCCGTAGTGGTTGTCCCTGTAGTTCCTCGACCAGAATAGGGCTACGGCATCCTCTGCCTGTCGCAAGAGGCGACTAAAAGGGGGCTTTCGGGGTTGCGGGCAGCAATAGTGGGAGCTCTAACCACTTATCGTGCGCTCCACAAGGAGTGGCGAGCTTCCCAATCATCTGGGCGGAGCCCGACGGGGCAACGCGCTAAGAGGACTCCGGTTGCGTTCCTTTGGAGATCCCGGAGTCCTCTACGCAGCGTCGAGGGCGGTCACCGGGGGGGTTTTAGTGCGGTAAAAGTCCCACATAACCCGTCGTCGCTCCAACGGCGTCGGATACCTTTTGAAGGTTTCCCCCTCGTCAAAAAAAATAAAAAGGGCCATAGTAGCAATGCATCTGTGATCAACTTTATTGGTGCCTCAGTCTCTTTCGCCGCTTCATCTCCATAGCTACCTTCTGAAGCCTTAGTAGTTGGTTGACGTTCAAATAGAGTTATATGAATCAATCTTGAAAAAAAATGATTTGTTAAAGATGCCTTTTCTATAGTAAAAAAGTTAACAACTAGTCTAATTAAAGATAATGTAAAAAATCTAAGCAATTTTTAAAGTGTCTTAAATTAAAAATAAAACTTTGCTCCAAGATTCGATGTTATATAAACCTCTCAGTCTCAAGTGAAACCAAAGTCGGATAGCTTTCTCGCCTTTGGAGCTTTCAAACTGTTATGCACAATGCTGTTCTTTGAACTGCAAAAGCTCAGTGTAATTATTCACACAAAAGCTTTTCCACGTGGATTCTTCGACGCTTCAACATTTCCGCTATTTTTCGTGTTCTAGTTTTTCATCAACAACCTTAGCTTTGACCTTTCACTGCAGATGGTAGGTTCTACTTTTAGGTGAACTTGGGTAAAGGCATTCATGCTGAAACGCGCATAAACTTGTTTTCTACGTACATCGTAACCAACGATATTATATTTTTTATGCAATTTAGTGTGTAATCCAGAGTCGGATGGGTGTCCACGAGTAGCTCCCGTGCTTCAAATAGGATAGTAAACAGTCCTCAATTTACCATGATTGGAGAGCGGATAAACCTTATTATCACTTTATGAGCGTTTAAAGGTACGAATTTGACAGAAATTGGCCACGATAGATTTGTTTTCTATCATCGTCAAGAAGAACCAAGAAATCCAAGAATTCCTGGCTTATGAGAGGAGCAGAACTGTACTTAGTAGTGAGACTATTGAAGATTGTAATCAGATGTGGCACTGGTACTGCTTATTGATGATGAGGAATTCAACTTTTAGTCAATTTAATAATGATCGAGAATTATCGTGTCCGCTCCAGAAAACTATGAACAATGGTTATAGCAAAAATATTATAGAAACGCTATATAACTATAAATTCCTATAATGTGAATATGAATATGATCCGCTTTTGAAGATGACACATTTGAAAACAATTATGATCAAATGGCTTCACATAACATTGGAACGTTGCCCCCACGTTGTCCCAATTCACACACACTTCGGACACTCTTTGAAACCTAAAACGACTGTCGGAAATCAGAGACCATCTTTGAAACTCTAGCGGGCTACTTTTGGAGTTCCGTGCGATAGGTGATAATAAGCCGTGATGAGAATTTTGTATAGACGTCGGGTTCCGGATTCGATTCCTAGATTGGGTTCTAAATAATATATAGATCAGTCCTATATAATGGGATTTTTGTTTTTAATTGCCGATATGGAGAGGGTGTAATTATGAAAGATTTTTTTTAGGAATTATTTAGAAATTGACTTGAAAGAAATAAGGTCTGTATTTTCTTGTCTACAAGAATCGAATCCTCACAGAATACTTAATAATGATAACCGTAAGTACATGGTCACCGTTTTATTAATTGCATTTTATCGCAGTGCTATCAATCATACACTATAGTTTTACTATGACAGTGTTACGTAATGATGCCAGTAAATTAATAATTATTACCGTTCAAAATAATTTCTTGACCAATAATAAATTAATGTGTATATTAATGAGCACAGTTCACCTTTTAACAAAAATCCGTCTGTGTAATTCACCATTCGCAAGATTTCGGGAAAATATGTACCTTTAAGCTGTTTTACGCTGCAATTGCAATAATTCATAGGATAAATTGGACGTTTTAACCTTTTTCGGTGCTTGACGCTTGAACGAATATTTTCTTATTATTTTGACTATTAAACGTCAGATAATTATAAGCATTTTATAGGTAAGTGTAATGACCGGTGTTCACCTTTGATACAGATCCGTCTGTAATTCAAGCTTTCATTACCGGTCATTTAAGTTCCTATTCGCACGATTTTGGGAAAATATTTTCCTTCAAAAATGTTTTCTACTACAATTCTTATAATTCATAGGATAAATTCAACATTTTAACCCTTTTCGGAGCTTGATGCTTGGGTCATTTTGGTCATATTTTCTTTATAATCTAACCATTAATTAATAAGACTATTATAAGTATCTTCTAGATGAGTCGCTAAGCTATATGACGTTTTAATAATTAAGCTTAAATAAGTTATAAATTTAATTTTAAAACTAAAACGGCGACACCTTCATTTGCCTTATGATAGTAATTAACAATAAATTTTACGGTATTACTTTTCTCTGATTTTGCCAAAATCATTTTATTATATTTGTAATTTATTTAGTACAATTACAAAGACGTAGTTATAGAAGGCTTTTATTCTATGGTATTCTGGTGCCATGGACATACATGTAAACAAATACAGCAACGGACTGGACAAAAATAGTTACGTTAATCCATAATTTATATATCAGCCTGATTCGAAATATAAACCATACTTTACAAATATTACAACCACATTGATTCTTGTTTCGTTGCAATTTTCGTAGCTAATCTAAATACACATTTATCAATACAACTAACATTCATTTCAAAATCATACCTATATCTAAAAGTTAATCACTTTTAACTGCAAATTCTAAGTGTCATCACAAACAGACAGAAGGTTCATGCACAGCGTTTCAAACCACCGGATTAATCTCAGTCTAATCTCTGGGGGTAATTTATTAAGATACTAGATCCTGCATCTCTGCAATTCCCAACAAATTCATCACAGAACTATTAACTAAATAAGACAAGACGTTCACCTTTGCATCTTTGTCGAAGCTAGACTAATTAGAGTGAAATATTTAAATCTAGTAATGTGTCTACATATCGTGTTCAATCAAAACAAAATTAGTTTCCAAATTGGAGTAATAACACCCGTTCGTTTATTTCAAAAATAAATTAATTAAAAGTTTGATTTATTATTATTTCATTCAGAAATAGGAGCTGTTTGTTTTTCCTAAAAATAAAATAGAAGTTTTAAAATAAAATTAATGTATTTTCTCTCATTGTATGGATCTATTGTGGAAACGACAATAATGCTTTAGGAAGTAAAAATATATCATTTAACTACTTTCAATTTAATTTCACAAAAAGTATCTAAAATACTAATCACTCTATTTATTTTTGAAATGTATACATAACGAAATAAATGACAAAATACGCGCTTGTTTCATTGAGAGCGTATGGCACGAAATCATAAAAATATTCTCGAAACGAACTCGAACGTTGATTTAATTACAGGAACAGAAAATAAGAAAGTGCGAGTAAATATTTAAAAATGCACTTACAAAGAAGTACAGTAAATAAGAATCTCGACGGCCCTAGTAATAATATATGAGCCAGACAAAACAAACAAAGTTCAACAGCTATCGTATGGAACGGAATCAAAAGGATAGAGTGGAGCGTCGAGTGGTTGTTCAAACGTTCAGTTAAAAATAGGAAATTAAATAGTATTTACTCTGAAAAAAAATATGTAGTGTTCAAAGGTATATGTGAGTATTTACTACGTATCTGTTTTCGTCTTCTTAGACTCCTCTTCTGATGAGAGTCGATTAAAGATGATTGATGACCTATCTGTATTCTCGTATACAGGGTGAATTTTTCAAATAGGCCTTCAAGGCCAAATCCGAAATTGCATGATTACTTTTTTAAAATAACTTTTTCCCTAGCCGGGAATCGAACGAGTTCATTTTAAAAAAAATACACCCTCTATATTATTTCACTATCTAATAGTGTTGCTTATAAGGATGAAATTTTGGGAAGTAATGGTATGTGACAAATTAAAGGAAAAGGAAAAATTTTAAGAAAATACACATTTTTTCATACATTGGCATACGAATCCTTAAGGATTATACATAACAAATGACGTATGTATAATTCTTTAGAACTATACATATGTCATAACATTGAAGAATCTGTTGGTTAATCAACTAATTCTTCGATGTTATGACCATGACATACGGTTTAGTATGAGAAAGTAATAGGTTGGCAACAAAGTTATCACCGTTTTTAGGATTTATTTTTCAATAAATATAGATAACTAATTAAATAGTAAAGTATTATTATTTGTTGTTTACAACTTCGTTACAACGTTAAGAATGAATTTTCTATATCTCTTTGTAGCTAAACGACAGCGCCAATTCCGTGATTTTCTTTCAGTAATTACAATAGTATTTTTAATGGACCTACCTAGCATTGGATATAATGGATATAATAAATTAGATGTTAATTTATATTTTACAATTTGAGCAAGGGCTTCAACATCCGTTATACTATGTTTAATATGCTACATTGTCTATTTAACACCAACATTTGGTAAGTAGTATAAATAAGATTAGCAGTGATAGCCTAGTGGCTAAGAAACTCGGCCTCTCGATCGAGGGGTCCGAGGTTCAAATCCCAGGCACCTTTGATTTTTACAAAGTTATGTGCGTATTAGAAATTAATTATCAGTTGCTAAAAGGTGAAGGAGAACATCGTGAGGAAACCTGCATACCTGAGAGATTTATAAAAACAATCTCAAAGGTATGTGAAGTCTACCAATACGCACTTGGCCAGCGCGGTGGACTATGGCCTAATCCTTCTCATTATGAGAGAAAACCCGTGCTCAGTAGTGGGACAGTTGATGATGATGATAATGATAAATAAGAGTCTATTTGGTCACTAAATATATTACTTTAATTGTTTACGATCCGTATAACATACATATAAAATAAATGTTACAATATTCACAGTACTTTTCTAAACTAAATAAAACTCGCCAACCCTAGCCATATGAGCCAGACAAACCACAGTTCAAGAGCTATCGTATAGAACAGATTCAAAAGGCTCGAGTCGAGTCTGCGTGAAGGGCCTGTTTAGAGAATATTACTCGTAGCACCATTTAAAAGATATAAACAAATAATAAACTTAAGCAGGGAAAGTATAACAGAATAAAATCTCGGAATTACGATCCCTACGATATATATTCCCTTTCATCATAAGTTCGACTGCTATCGTATCGAACGGAATGAAAAGGCTAGTGGAGAATCAAGAGCCAATTGAAATGAGCTGTATTTAAAATACAGATTCATAGGATGGGTTGCATTTTTATTGCGATAGGTATAGTAAGAAATTTTGTTTAAAGACTGAATGAGCTTTCTCTTCATAATCATTGATACACTGATACTTTATGAAGAGCTCCTCGTGTTTCGACTCAGGAGGCTCTACCGCTGCACGATAGGACTACAATAGCTACTGTATGAGAAGTGATCACTGGCGCTCATGTGCATCTGTAACTAACCGCAAATAGGATTGAAAAAATACAACCTGAGGATAGATAACGGGTAGATGCGTGGCCTCTGAGTACTACATAAATCTCAAAGTTTTCTATGCAATCTTATCTTTAAATAAATGGTTATTGTCATAAAAATCTCAATAATATAAAAAATATAGGTGATACGCGTAGTTGAATAGTAAATTTAAATTCATAAATATATTTACTTATTTCAAAATACATTTTTTTGCTTTAAATTTTTATATACGTAGAGAATATAAAGGTGCACTTCTTAGAATAATTTACGAAAGTAAATTATTTTTTACCCACATCCACAATTTCTGCTTATTGAACGGGAGAATCATGAATGAATATATTATATTAATTCTGCAAAATACTTTTAGGAATTTGCTGACTATTGAGCGGGGAAATCCGAATTGGCCTGAAGTAGGCTGAGTGGCTTGTTATTTAAAAGCGAAATCGAGTTCGAACCGATCTCATGAGTACCACCTACTCCTGGAAATTCTGAATTGGATCGTTTACATTATTGTGAAAAGCGCAGTTTTTAACGCATTTACACATGTTGATCGTTATTATTGTCATAAATAGAGTAGGTATTTTATGTGATGTTACAAAAAGGGAACAAGATGTAATAACAATTCTTGAACATATTTTTGTTAAGTTATTAATTGTCAATGTCACAAATGTTTGAAGTTTTAAAAAGGTAATTTATTTCAGTCCCTTATACTCATTTTTTTTTTAATTTTGCTACCATAGATAATTCTTCCAGAAATTTCTCCGATCTTTGCTAAGCAAAATATTAGATAGATTGAATTATTATTGAAGGTGGTAGAACCCTTTGTGGTTCGACTCTCGCGGCACCACCGCCACACCTATTTCTACCTAATAACAGCAGTGTTAGGCGCTGCTGTGTTCCGGTTTGAAGGGTGTGGTAAGGGAGACAGACTATTCTGAGTCGTTCCAGCTTAGTTCTCAGGGGTAGCGGCGCATCTGTGACCGACCTTAGGTAGGAATATCTAATCCTATCTGGGGTTGATTACAGATGTCCATGGGCGGCAGTAGCCACTTACCATCAGGTAGACTGCATGCTCGTCTGTAGGTCAAAAGTGTAATAGCAATCGAATAATAATTTATTTAAATTTTACTATACGAAAGGCGAATCGGTCTCCACATGGGCCCTAGGATTCCGGATTTAATCCCCGGCTAATCAACCATGAATAATAAATTTAGATTTCTGTTTCGGCCTCAGTATTTGTGCAGTCATCCTAATGTAGACCCACGACTGTAGAAATATATAAATGTAGGAAACATCATTCTAAATCCTGTAGTTTTGTCCAACATCTCTCATAATCCCAGATAACAAAGAACTCCTGTTCGTACAAGATAGCAGATAGGATGATACCCGAACGTATGCGACGTAATCCAATAAAATCCGTCACTCTTCAGAAATGCGACGATGTGAATGTGCATAGCTTGTCAGGATGAGGATAAAGGCGCTAACGCACGTGGCGGTCGCGTGTCGCCCCGACAAGCACGTCTGGGCTTAGGCTGCTGTTACACTGTCCTGTAACATGTATCTTCTAAATTTTCTTCTATATATTCAAAAATCATCCGATATAGAAAATGTTTGTTAGATAACGATAATAATCAAAAAAAAAAAAAATACCTACCAATAAAATGTTACAGAAGCAAATAATATTTTTTTAAATTAATATAAGCTATAAGCTTAAGAAGTAAAGAAGCAATCCAACGTGTAGTCCATGTGATAAGTGCCATCCATAGCAATATATACTTTTTTACCTACAAATATTTCTACCTTACCACACCGTTAAAACCAGAACATTGTAGGTTACTAAAAGTATACCCACCGAACATCGTTTATCCTCTGATCATTTTCAGAGCGTAACTTAGAGAGCATATATTAGAGGCATTCGGTATCGGTGTGACAGTCACCCTGTTGACGGCAACTAACAAAATAGTGTGTTCGAAAAACAGATCTAAAAATAGGCCTCCATTACGGAGTTAATGTGTTGACAATATTCGTTGGGGTTGTATTTGCGAAACATCTAAAAGGCCCTTTATATATTTTGCTTGAAAAAATCTACACGAAATTCCAAATGGCACGCGAGCGACACCTTTTAAGTTTTGACAAAAGGGTGCTATATGTTTTAATTTTATTACACAAATTTTGTATAAACAGAATGGTTCTGAGCTGTTTGATCGAATCTAATAATGAAAACCAATTCAAGGAACTGTAAGTTGTTAAGTGATAATTGTTAAGTTGATTTAAGTAGTTAAAGTTAATTATTAAGCTAAGTTATCATTGGCAACTATTTTGAACCATGTCTGTTCAAGTTATCGTCAGATTAAAAAACGTTATAATTTTTTTCTTATTTGTGATTAGTTATCAACTGTTGTGACAGTTCTTGTAAGGAACAAGCGATCCATACCAAGATACAGCTGCTTTATATTATTGCATAATCAATCGCTTATTTACACACATACATACATTATGTACAATGTACCTAAGCACACACACATTTATAGTCATGTACACATGTATTTTTTTATGATAGATGGATTTTACAATAATAAAAAGATACATCGCAATTCAATCATTTAGTGTTCATAAATAGATGACCCAGTTTAAAACGTTAACTCAATTAATATATTATCGAAATTCCCGTGGACTGTCAATCAACATTAACGCTCTATCGAAGCTTTCCATAAATGCCCGAATGGCCGTCAGATTCGTTTAAATTATGTTTCACTATTTAATACTTATCCCCAGCTGACAGTACGTTATCTAAAGTTTTAATAATTTTATAAAATTGTTTTGGTATACGCTTTTAATTTATAGTATTAATTGTGTACATACAGTACATTATTAAATTGAAATACAAAATATCTTAAGGAAGAAAAATTGCTCATAAATATAATCTGGTAGTGTGCGCTCCAAGCCTCCTCCAGTTATTTAGAAAGACCCGTGCCCAGCAGTAGGATATAAGAAGGGGTTCAAGCCATTATAACACAGACTTTTTCAGTAAACGATGTCTTCGAAAGTGCCTTTTTTATAATATAAAAGTAGCAATAGAACGAGCATGCAGTCCACCTGATGGTAAGTGGCTATTGCCGTCCATGGATATTTCTAATCTATCTGAAATAAGGGTAGATTCCTATCTTCAGCCTCAGATGTATCGAAAACGACACTACAATTTTATGCTAAAACCTTGAAACCATTTTACCGGCCCAGCAGCGCTAAAACACCACAACTTGATTACCAAATCAATGACCGTCACGCCTCAAGCGGAAGGTCCAAACAATATGTGCATAAATTAAATCGAAGCAAAGGTAATTATAATATTTTCAACAATAAATCATAATTCTTGAAACTGTTAATTAAACCGCACCAATTTATTTTACCGCCAATATATTAAGCCTCGTAAAGTGTTCAAAGTTACAAGTGATTTATGAGACTTTCTAAGAATAATCATGATTCTCCACGTTTTGAAAGAAAACAAAGCTGTGAACTTTAAAAATTATATTGCCATTCCTAAATTCTTTCACTTTCCTATAAACATTTAAATGATCTTAAGTTTTACAACAGCGTGAAAAATAATACCACAGAAAAGGGTTAGATACCTTACTTGATTCGTTTCCATATAAGAAACCTACCATTCAGCTTAAATAACGCTATACATAGATCTGCATTAAAATATATGGGGTAATATTCCCTGTATGATGGATACGCCAACATACGATGTCAGTCTCGCTGTGGGTGGAACCCGGGACAAAAATTGAGTACCTCAAAACTGATACAGTGTATGAAGAGTTAAATGAAGACTTCCTTTTAACCTTATGTATTTTAAACGATAGAAAACTGCTAAAAATACTTTGACAAAACTAGTAACGATAATTACGTTTATCATATACAAATAAAAATTAATATACACTTACACCTAGCCAAATATCTAAATTAACCATTAAAATTTCATTGCGAGTCGTACTCAAAAACTTTTGCTCGACTGTTCTTACGATCAATGAACACTGAACGTCGTCAAAGAATTCGCAGGTTAACAAAAAACCAATACCATTGCGTGCAACACATTACATTCTTCTCACACGAACGAGATTACCTAACAGGCCCGGCGGTCCATCAAACAATATGTTTGCCAACAAATTAGCCGGCCCACAAGCTCGAAGCGCATCCGAGTCAATTTAGGTAGTCCTTATTGAATTACAAACCGACACGTTACCGCGTAGCCCGTTCTCACTTTGTAACCATCATTAGTGTGCTAGTACTTCACA
Source organism: Epargyreus clarus clarus (assembly GCA_014595695.2). Taxonomy (NCBI): domain Eukaryota; kingdom Metazoa; phylum Arthropoda; class Insecta; order Lepidoptera; family Hesperiidae; genus Epargyreus; species Epargyreus clarus. The sequence goes on from JACTTY020000021.1 coordinate 650,017, forward strand.
TCGAAACTCCAACCTTAACACATCTAACCAAGGTTTACTCCCCAATACCGATGAAAACACAATTACAGACTAGATTCGATAGAAACGCAACGTTATGCTTTGGTGAGGAGGTTGAAATTGAGTTGTGAGTACAGAGGTCCAAGTTCCCGTAAGGTACGGAACACGTTAGAGGTAAAAGGGCGCGATGAGTGATGTGACGTACGTAGCCTCTGACTCCAGCGTCGTGCGATTGGATGAGCCTCGCCAGCACAATATTCATAGCGAATTAGACACATACTGTACACCTATTTGAAACAGTATTTCTTTATCAAACATCGAGTTGACCGTTTTTATGAATGAATCTAATGAGTCTGTCAACTTATACTTAGGCAAATGAGGAAAGGCAATAATAGCAATTCCACCATATTTCAGTTTTTTTTAAACATAGAAGTAGCAAAGGAATATGCAGTCCACTTGATGGTAAGTGGCTACTGCCGTTCATGGAAATCTGTAATCATCCCCTGTTAAAGTTAAGAGTCCTACGTGAGATCAGTCACAGATGCGTTTCTAGAGGACTAAGTTGGAACGTCCAGGCTGAGTATATCTCCTTTACCACATGTTAAGAAACGTATTAGCGAGACCATGGTGCCGCCAGAGTCGAACCGCAGAGGGTTCCACCACCTTCAAATTGAGGTTATCAACGTAATTCATAATGATATTAAACTGGATTGCAATTCCCGTTTCAAGTTAACATAATTCATCGTCGTCGTGATTTTCACTTAAGTATATGATGAGCTGACATCGGTGTTAGTCGGTCCGGGTCACAGGTCAAGTAGTATAGCTGCATGTGAAGTCAATTTTATAATCTTCGCCGAAATCGTGACAACGAGATGCTTATAACTGGCAATAACGTGAGCGGTCTTGAAACGAGTGTTCTGACTGATACTTTAGCATTTGCGCGGTCTTTTCCGGGATTCCCTTTGAATCTTTGAATAATCTAATCTTAACGTTTCTTATATTGACTCTAATTCTTTAATAATGAATTGTCTTAAAACAATACTTGAAATATGTCGTTAAAACTCGCACAGCTTAATTAAATGGATTTAGACAAGCTTAATATTTGATTAACTATGTTATATTATTGTTTGATTAAGATACGGTCAGCATTTGCAAAGCAAGATCTTAAGGCTTAAAAACAGAGTGGATTTTAACAAATAGGAAATAGGAAGTAATTAAAATCTTTAATTAAAAATTAAATACTCTATTTTACTACTAAGCGGGAACAACAGAAATACTCCAATGGGTAAGATCGATGGAAGTAACGTCAACTAGTGAAGGTCTTGTTCAACGGAAACATAAATAGATGGACCTTCAAACTTTTCCCTGATCGTCGAAACAAGCGATAATTAATCCTCAACAAACAAATATGGCAAGAATTTATTCGTCTTATTAAATATATTAATATAGAATAGGTTTGTCACTCTCATAATACAGACAAATAGACTCTTCTATATTATGACAGATAATACTATATTATGAAAGATTTGTCTATATGTGAAATGTCTATATTATACTCGATACCTCAAGATCCGTCAATCCGCTTGGGATGCAGCCCGTGCCAAATAATGAAACTTACATATTCGAACACATCTTCGAAAAACATTACCCTCAGTCGTATACGAATCAAAGCATAAATAAAAAAAAACGCATTTTAAAATTAAAAGCTTGCTGCACCAATATCTGAAATCACGTCTTTGGACTGTCGTCGATTTGTCTTAAGTCCGAGAAACGACAAACAGCAGTAGCTACGTGCATTGTTTCTTGGCGACAGGATTATGAAGTATTTGTCTAGTGGCATTGCAGCTGTAGGAGACAGCGAACATTGATATTGCTATATCTGATACTGGAAGAAATATACTGTTATTATTAAAGAAAAGACGCATTCTAAACTCACAACCCCACGATAAGACGTCTCGTGGGTGACACAAAGACAAATACACAAACACCCAGATCCAGAACAGATATTTAATTTCATTATTTAGAAACGCCTGACCAGAGATTGAACCCTAAACCTTTAGTGCATCGGATCGGCTGGTGTAAAAAAATATTTTAGACAACGGAGAGAATATCTCTAAACTTAGAAATTTTAGTTACTCGTCATATTTAGTATAATAATTTTATATGAACCATTCTGGAATTTATACACAAAGTAATAAAAAGTAATAATATAGTTCTCTGTAATAGTAATACTCTGTATAATGGCACTCGACATGTTAATGTATCCAACAAAATCATTTCGTATTAATTATATCATTATACAGATACAAGCTTTTCGCTATTATTGTCATTATTCCGAATGACTGATAGACTCGTTTATTGCCTTTACAAATAAAAATGTCAAATAATAAACATTATTGGTTCGTCGTAACGTAAATCAAGTATTCGGTGTTAATTAAGCGGACTTGTATCACCTCGTGTCTATATGGAAACTTTATTAAGTTGGGCCATTGTTTGAAATAATGATAAATTTGAATTTTAATGATCTTTTATCATTGGCGCTTTTATTTTGGTTTATTGTTATAGGTGTAGCAATCAAGTATAATATATTCGTGTTATTAAGTAACCGTTATATTTCGTGTTTTATAACTAATCTCAAAAGGATCGGAGCCATATTTGGGGACAATGGAACGTTATTACCCGCGTTGGGACTACTAGTATTATTAGGACTTTCTAATAAGAAATCAGTAGTAAAAGTGTACTTTTTGACATGATAATTAAACTAGGCTATTGACTTTCTCAATAACCAACAGATTATAATATGTAAAGTAGAAAAAAGTAAAGAAGCGAATATAACGCAAGTGCGAAATAAAATTTAGTTTTAAAAACATTTTGGCGCTTTTAGGGTGATTAATATTCTTATGAGTCGTAAATTATGATCTTTTTCACTATCCCAAGGCTTTCAAATTAATAGTTCTTAACGACTTATAACATATGTTATTAATAAATTCATTTTTTTTAAAACAAAATACTAACATTAACAGTCCGCACCGCAGGCCATAACAATCTTATGGTAATAAAATTGACATAAATTAAATGATTGTATTTATACGTAGAAACAATCCGTAAGGAGTGGCAGTAAATTTGAATATGTTAATTAGCTCTGGAATAACACGCCTACGACACAGAACATTCTGAACACTGGATATTGGCAAACGGGCTGTTAAGACTCCGCGTTTGTAACGCTCTAACAGTATCTTGCAAAAATACACTTACACTGAAAATGTCAAATTCGTTGTTCGTACAATACAATTTTAATTTAAATACATTTTAATGCCTTTTTTTAAGTTATTTGCTATGGAAATGACACTGGTTTGTATGAGATTCTTAAATGTATATAAACAAATTATGCATTAACAAGAGTTATCATTAGATATACATTTATTAATTAACAATTAACAAAGTTTACTATTACAATAATTACGATCTACAAAACCGCACTTGCCCACAATTATGGCCTGCAACGGATTATAGCCAAAATATCTTTATCTCCGTAAAGAGATGCCTTCCCAGCTGTGGGATGGTACTATAATATGATTTTGAAATAATGTAATGTCGACGACGACTATTATAATATTGCTTGCAGTATTACGTTAGTTGTTACTGATATTCGAAGTAATATTGTAATATCAAAGGCGATGGAGTTATTCCATGCCAAAGACACAATCAACGAACTTGTAATAGAACAAATCCCACTAGAAACGTCGCGTTTAAAACGCCGGTCTATATCAATTCAAAACATTAGTTAGAAACATATCAATTTGTTGTTATACATGTTTATCTAAATCCGACTGTAGCGTGTGACATAACGCTCTAAATGAATATATTAATTTTATTTTACGGCTCTCATTAATCCAAGGTGTTTAATGAATTTATAATAACGCGTATTATACGAAAAAGATTGACTTAAATGTGTGTTTTTGTTTTATGTGCTTTAAATGTAAATTGAAACAATTTAATAAAAACATAAATGTATCTTTTATTTTTTGATAAAGATAAGATATAAGATTTAAATAGATATATTATCTTCACAAATAACAATTTAATCTATAAACGCGTTTGATAGATCGAAACATTTACTATTTTTAAGGCATAGAATATATGTCTGCTGGTACAATGCTAAGCAAAAAACCCTTTTAGACCTCAAATCTGTTAAACTAACGTGGAAACTATTAAACCAATTTGCATGATACATTTACGAAAATATACATTAGAGCGTTTTTATTAAAATATATTTATATCTTTAATATATTAACATAAGTGGGAGCGGAAGTTAATAATAAGTATAAGTTTTAGATAAATATAAATTACCTATAACTCAAGACCATCATCTCATAGAAAGCTTATTATCGAAATTATGCTTTTACCGAACACTAAAACTTTTACGACTGTCTTGCCCCGTAACGAACTTTCGACCACTCGAGGTATTAAGGGCGTATTCTTAAAGATACACAAAACGCATCGCATGTCACATAAAAATTAAATCCGTAGAGATTTACGAGCAAAAACTTTGAAATATAATACACGGGAGTTCAAGTTACACATAGTCAGTAATAAATTTAGTTTTATAAGCCTTTTGATGACCATGTAGCCGAAACGATAATGTGATATTTTCCTCAGGGTTGATTCACTGATTTATTAATGGTAATATTCTCGCCAAAAGCGATATTCATTTGTTTACGCCGTTGAAACTTAATGTTTTTCATTACGATCATAAATTCATATTAAGTTTTTAATTGATTACACGCGTTTAAGATAAAGTTGTATTTTATTTTAAGAATATGATAACTGATCACTACGACATACAGACTGTTACCAACATATAATATATCAAACATATGTACAATGTATAAATCTGAGATTAGATTGAATAAATGTGTCAAAAAAATCATTGAATTGACTGAAGTACCCTTAGGATGAGTTTTAACGTTTTTACAAAAAATTGTTTATACTGTTTTTATATTTGTTTGTATTTGTATTACCCATACATTTCCAATCAGTACTCTTATCATGAATTTTACGTTTTACAATTGCATTTTCCCATTTACAATTTCCAAGTTCTGACACATTCCGCTAGGGGCGCTGATCGGAAATTGTATGGGCAAATACGTAAATAAATACTAAAACAGTCATATTTGTCAAAACGTAAGTCAAGGTAAGGGTACAGTTCTGAAATCAAAGATTTATGTAAGAGTAAAAAACTGACAAAAGAAACGAAGTTTTTGATCCAAACGTTCCGGTTAATGTCAATCGGAATCTAGCGTCAGAATTCACAAAAATCGACCGACCCACAAAACATCTTGTTTGCTGACATATCGGGACAATCTGTTTGTGTAAACAATGGCATCGATTTTTGAACGGCGACCAGACATAGCCTATGGGTCAAATTTTCGAGAGCCCAAACTCAATTTCACTGCGAAATGAACGAAGCTACAAAAAATGCCCCTACAACCGAACCGGTGATTTGTGGGGCACATTCATTGTAGTGACAAGCTTGTTCGGACTGAAGCGCGAGCCACACGAGCCGGTTTTTTTCGTTTTGCTAAAGGACACTCTATGCAGAGTGTTTGACGATAAACTATTTTGTACACATTTTTTATTGGGAGCGTTAATTAATACAGTTACGGTTGTCAAATGTTTAGAGAATAGATTTTAAGAATGTTTAATTCGTGTAATTCATCAGCATTAGCCTTAGACATATAGGATTCCTCACGTTTTCCTTTACTATAAAACTATATTTGTTATAAGAAAGAATAAACACATAAATTAAAGTTTATACATACAATACAAAAAACAGACTACATATACAAAATAAATATTAATGTTACAATCGTAGCCCTTTATGGAAACGAGTACGCTCGATATCCGCGACCGCTGGTTTTCAGTACTCACATATCTTCGAAAAATGTAGAGGCATGTGCCAAGGATTTAAACCCTGGACCTCGAAACAGTTACTACTCCAAACGCTACCCATGCGAGTACGCAAACACAGCCAGTAACAACACGGACACGACTTGTTAAATTCGCTTCGGCTTCGGTCCGATTGACATTGATTGAGTTATCCATTTCGCTGTGATGCCGGTTTTAAATTTAAAGTACAGGTGGCAACGTAATCCTGTTTTGTTTGTTTGTCGAAATGGCTACGTTAGTTTTTGTGAATGGAAATGCGCGTGATGCAATTATGGTGACGACCGGCAGAGCTGGTATGATTTGGTTCTCTGCATATACGGAAACGAAGTATACATTTTAATTCAATCGTAAAAATGTGTGCAGTAAATTATCATTAAGTCACTCATTGACGTTGATAGAACCCTTTGGTGTTCGACTCCGACGGCACCACCGCCACACCTATTTCTGCCTCATAACAGCAGTGTTAGGCGCTGCTGTGTTCCGTTTTGAAGGGTGTGATAAGGGAGACATACTTTTCCGAGGCGTTCCAGCTTACTCCTCAGGGGTAGCGGCGCATCTGTGGCCGACCTCAAGTAGGAATATCTAATCCTATCTGGGGTTGATTACAGATGTCCATGGGCGGCAGTAGCCACTTACCATCAGGAGGACTGCATGCTCGTCCGCTACTCCTATATTATTAAAAAATACAATTATAGTAAAATAGATATAAGTTTGAAAAATGCTTTGTACGAGTAGAATGGAAAATATAAACCTAATATATCTGATTTTGGCTATTCTCACTTCAATTGTCTTTCTGTATTGAAAGAATGATTTCATTGTTTCTCGTAAGTAAGGGTGAAATACATCATGAATGTAGTTTCCATTATGTTCGAATAAACACACAACCAATATTGTAAACATAGAAGTAAAACGTATTAAATTGCTAAATGCCTTTTTTGGTCCTCCTGTTATTATGAAAATCCAACCGTTAAGTGTATTCCGCCTACGATTACGTCAACATAATTAGCAATATCCTACTATTTCCACCTAAATAATGTCATGTTTAAACTTCCTACGACCGTTTAGTACTTTAATTGGTCCGGAATCGATTTACTAAATGTCACGGGAATTTGTAAATATAAACAATTTCAAATTAATTTGCAGTGAACATACGTTGCTCTACAATAGAAATTTTAACAGATAAATAAGAATTTAACTAAGAAATAGATGAATAATGCACGTTAAAGTCATTACGTAACTACTTTACTATTTTGGGTACCTACATTCATTAGGGAAAAAAATATGTGTATTAGGTACATACGAGTAAAATTTCTCATTAAATCCTTAGAAGGAAAATAATAGTAATATTACCTATTAGGTAGGTTAGGTATTATTTATAAAATAATTACTTATTTAAGAAAAAAATAAGTATTTATTTTAGAAATAAATACGTACCTAATAACGATGATAATAATCAATTAATGCTATGAGCATTTAATGAAATTATCACATAATGTTACCTACTATTATTACGGTAGCATAATTTGCTATTCGGTAACAAAATACCCAAAATCTTACAAGAAACTGGAGATAAAACCACCTAATATGGTTCGGCCCTGTAATTTATTTTGGTCCTTTGCCCCGCCGAGCTTAGTTAAAAGTATAATTGGTTTCAAGTGCCGGCCTTAAGTAGTACATGAACCATGTTTTTTATAGCATCCTCCATCTTCCAAGTTCCAACAATGGATGACGCGTGGTGCCAGAAAAAATACGGTGGACCAAATTGCGTAAGATCGTCTACAACTACCGAGTGACAGCCAATTTGTATTAAATCAATTGGTCGAGTGTTACCAAGAATAGATTGTTACTTTGTTAGGAATACTCGTAGTCACGTATTTTTGTGTTGATAATATTTTAGTTTTAAGTATGATGTTTTTAATGCTTTGAAGTTGAAATAATTTATGTTGATTTATTGTTAACGTTATAAAATTTATTATATAAGTTATATATAGTTATATAAGTTATTTAAGAATATTTTTTTAAATGTGATTTTATTGAGGTCTTTTAATGGTGATAAAGAGTTTTTGGTAATTAGGACTGAAATAGCAAACGAACATGCATTCCTCCTGAGGAAAGCAGTCAAAGCCACCCATGGCCGTCTATAACTTCGTTAAGATAGTAGGCTCTACCTGAAGCTGATTACAGACGCGTTTCGTTTACTCTTGAGGATTAACATGGCCTCACATCCAAGTCGTGGGCATCCTGCCACCGGAATGCAATGCAACAACTGTTTCATGTTGTAAATAGGTCGGTAGATAGTAAACATTTACTGGGTCCACTACCTATAGGTATTAAAAATCTCACGAGTTATTTATTTGTAGTATAAAAGTTTTATTATAATGCGAGTGTTTAGAATAACAAAGTAGCTAGCTAAGCTAATATTAAGTTAATTTGGCCCTCGGTCAACAGATGGCGTTGTACGAATTCAGCTTATTTACTGAATCACGCTGTTGAGATTGTTTGGCGGATCTATAAGGGTCTTCCCTATAGTATAACGTATTCCCTATAGTGGTGGTTTTATTTGAGGGAATTTTTGGGAGCCATCTGTATACCGGGTTAAAAAAGACTGGAAGTAATTAAAAAGCTTACTTACGTATTTTATACACACTTAAGTTATCACTTCTTTGGTGTCAAAAAACGAGTGAGCTACTTAAGGTAATCAAGTTCCCGTTTTAGTTTTTTTTGTCTCCTCTAAAACACAAGGTTTTTGTGAAAACATTTTCGCCGAGCGGATAAGTGGCTACATCCTTGGTACACCGATTGTGTTCAATCATTGAGCGCCCTGGGGGACGGATAAAAAAGCTCGTGTGAAAATTAACACCACATTTTACTTACCCCCTCTCGTATGAGACGGTTACTTAGCGGCGTGTGTGATAGAGTTGACACATTTTTTGGTGTTTTTTGTCTCCTTAATAAGGCAAATGGTTACGTGAAACGCTACTGTTTCTAAGGACTTATTTGGTTGCAGTAAGGCATAATAACTAATTGAACGCATTAGGTAAAGAAAATCTGTAATGTTTAGTTATTATTTCGGTGTAAAAAATGTAAATAAATAAATAAATTCAAAGGTTTATGTTAAAACGATTGTGGTGCTTACTTATATATCGCTAATTTATTAAGGTGCCGTTATTTTAAATTGCAATTATCATGTAAATAAAGTTGCACTAACAGCAATTGTAACACAACTTGATATAAAGTGGTACTTCCGAAACTCGACCTTTCGATCGAGAGGTCCGAGGTGCGAATTCTTTTGAAACTATCATACCTAAAAGAATATAAAAAAAAATCTCATAGGTATATGAAGGGTACCAATACATATTTGGCCAGTGCGGAATATGGCCCTTCTCATCCTAAAAAAAGCACGTGCCCAGCAGTGGGACAATAATGAATTCCCACTTTCGATAGAAGTTCTAAGTGATCACATACGAGTAAATTCTAACTAATTGTTTCAATAGTTCACGATCACGAAACATTATTTCATTATCGTTCATCATAGTTCCGTCGTTAATATTTCCCTTACGCCCTCATTATGCTCAACGGAAGTGAGGGTAGATAAGAGGACACCGAAACTAAAATAAACTAAAAAATGCATTAAAAGCTTATTTTATATGTTTATGAATGCAGTGTGTTATAGGTTAATAGTTTGAAGCTTGGCCTTTAAACCAAACGGTCCGAGGTTCGGATCTCAGTTGATTTTTAAATTATATGCGTGGTAAAAGTTAATTAGTACTCATTTAAACGGTAAAGAAACGAACTCACTTTTTTAGAACCGTTCTCGAGATGCACGAGGTCTACCAATCTTTATTTTCCGTCTTCTAAGATTTTCCAAGTTAGTTTTCGGGGATACAACATATTTTGTGTCATTAGTTGAGATAAGTAATAATTAGTCGAATAGTAAGAATTTCCGCGACTGACCCGGCTTCAATCGGTCCAAACCTTTCTCTCTGATCCATACGTAATATTGAGGTTCTCCTTTTCAAAGTAATAGGCCTACTTAAGTTAATCGTCGTTGTAACGGTGAAAGCGAATATGATAAATCTACACGTTGGGGAATATTTCACAAATCCTCAAAAGTAATGTACAGTTGTAAGTAATTTAGTAAGGAAGGCGATATAACCGTGAAGTTCGAAGTTAGTCCTCAACCCATAGCACCCCATCTCTGGCCCTCCTCAGATGACTCTTATCTGGGGTTGACCACAAATGTCCATTTGTTTTTTTTTATAATGTAAGAGTAGCAGACGAGCATGCAGTCCACGTGATGGTAAGTGGCTACTGCCGCCCATGGACATCTGTAATCAACCCCAGATATGATTAGATATCCTACCTGAGGTCGGCCACAGATGCGCCGCTACTCCTGAGGACTAAGCTGGAACGCCTCGGAAAAGTCTGTCTCCCTTACCACACCCTTCAAAACGGAACACAGCAGCGCCTAACACTGCTGTTATTAGGTAGAAATAGGTGTAGCGGTGGTGCCGCCGGAATCGAACCACAAAGGGTTCTACCACCTTTAAATCGATCCATCGGTCCATGGGCAGCTTTAGATACTTACCATTAGGTGTAGGTACTGTATGCTCGTTTGCTACTCTCATATCTCTTTATTATAAAAATTAAAAAATCAACTTACATAAAAATAAAACAACAATCACAACAATGAATGAAGCATACAATTTTAGCACAATTAAAAAAGCTGTCGCGGATAATATTTTATCATAACTATAGATCGTAGTTCCGTTTTCGACGTCTCTCATTAAGCAAAGGGAAATAAGGGTAGATTAGTCGCATCGCGTGTGTGCACATCTGAAGTAATCGCGTTAATTACCATCTGACGTTCCGCGGCGATCCTGTGGATACGGATAATATGCTCAATGCTATTCATTGGTTATTAAATGTTGTTTTGGAACTGAGTGTAATTAGTCAAACAGTTTAAAAAAATGGTATGATTATGATTGCTAATAAAAGAAATTAAAATATTTTTAATTTGAATTTGACAAAGTAATAGTTTCGCCTAAAGCTGCTGTATTCAATAGGTACACCGCTTATTGCTGATTGGGGCTACTAAGTGTAGAAAATTCACTTGGCAAAACTTTTCATACACTATCCCTATATTTGCATTAGCAAAGGGATATAAGTTTAGTTTCAGATCATGTATGTACACATCTGTACCCTTACCATGAGTTTTCAAAACATCCCACAATTTTACGTTACGTTTACTCAATCCAATATTCTGTTCCGTTTGCTTCAGTAGACTGAGGAAACGTAACAATAAGTAAGTGCTCAAGTCTTTCTGTCTGCCTCACATGTTCGCAAAAAAGAGAGACAAAACATAAAGCGCCATTTTGTCAATCTAGACATTTAATGTACAATACCTAGTTCTGATACAAACCGCTAGGGGCGCTGATTGGAATTTGTATGGGCAAATACGTAAACAAATACCAAAACAGTCAAAATATTTGTCAACACGTAAAAACTCATGATAAGGGTACGGAGTAATCGCATGGATATGGTCAAACATTGGTTATTAAATGTTGTTTTGGAGCAACTTAGTTTACATAATTAGTCAAACAGTTTATTAAAAAAGTGTTAAGTATAATTACGATCGGTAATAAAATAATATTTTATAACGTAATAGCTTCGCTTAGGTATGCTGTACCAATATACCACTTTAGTGCAAATTTAGACAGCTAAGCGTAGAAAATTTATTTGCACAAGTATATAGCACCTTTAGTCTCAGACACTTTACACCTATGTTTTATTCGGAATGTTTTTTTTAGTTAAGCCCCAGCTTATGCTTATCCAAAAATAACATTAATAATAAATTTTTGAGTATGTACAAAAAACAATGAACATATACCGCTACCCTCTTAATAGGCTGCACAGAACGTTAGACGGTATCTTGTAACAAAAATACAAGGTATGAATCACATTTTTTAAGTATGTTTATGTACGCCCGCTTCTTACAAAGAACTTTCAGAAAAACTTAAGACGACAAGGCTGCAAAGCTAAATCTAAATATATGCGTCCGTCGCAAAGGTAGGGGTGGTACCAGGCGACTAAGCAGGTGGCATTGGGATAATCCTAACGCGTCAGCCATCCGTCTAATATATAGCTTTTAAAATGCTTGAAAAGTGTTACCATTTAGCAGGAATTATGCTGGATGTCCTATTTAAGGACAAACTTTGACCTACTCGCGATTTGAACCTGAACTAATAAAACATACAGGGTTTAGGTTAGGTTTTTATTATAATATAGGAGTAGCAGACGAGCATACAATCCACCTGATGTGGATTGTATTTAATCCACAATCCACCTGATGTGGATTGTATTGTGATGTGGAAAGTGACTACTGCCGCCCATGGATATCTGTAAAGAACCCCAGATTAGATTTAACTCCAACCAGAGGTCGGTCAAAGATGCGTTGCTATCCCTGCGGACTAAGTTGAAATGCCTGGGATAAGTAGATCAAAGAGTAGATAAAAAATGTGTCAAGGGATATTGAATGGCAGTCGAGAACACAGCAACGCTGAATACTGGCGGTGGTGCGTCATCAATCGGACCACAAATGGTTTATCCACCTTTTAATCTTTGCCATATTTGTCCCTTATTTATCCGTATGACTCATGGTCACACTAATCCAACCGAATTTTAAAATACGCCTCCATCGCTGACACATGTTATAATCCTAACCGAAATATGCGAGGCGGCGACCCGGGACATATTTTTTCCTTCGTGAAATAATATTTATGTACTCAATGTGCTTCGAGATAAATGTGGCTTTGTATTCAAATGTCATCAGAGGTGTATTTAGTGTTTGGAGTATGAATTTCAATGTTATTTCTTTGGGAAATAAAATTGCGATATATAAATATGTGAAGGATTGGAAATTAGAGAATTTTAATTAAAATCTTTATTATAAGGCACTAAATTAAAGTGAGTTTTAGATGTTACCTAATTTCGAATGCCGCCTGCGGAAGCTACTTAGCAGTATACTAATCCTAGCTAACATTGTGATCTTGTATGTACTTACCCATACCAACAGATGATTTTGTAAAAAATAAAAGCTCTATAAAATAAGATATTTAAGTTGGACTGTGGCTTGCGGTTAATAAAATTATCCAGGCATTATAAGATAGATACTAAAAGATGTATTTATTTAAAATAAATTGAAAAGGGGTATATTGAGGGTAAATAATCAATATAATTCCGATACATAAATAATTAGTGGAACTTCACAAAATATTTCAGCACTTACCTGAAATAAGATCATACAACAAACCGTGCAAAAACGTAACAAACTTTAAACAAGATTCATACGCAACGCCAATCATTCCGTAATAAACCACTTAACATAATCCCGTATAAACGACCCCATGGAGCAGGAATGCGCAACATTTTTTAAGTAAAAGACCATTTATATATTTCACGCTTGCCGCTCATAAGACGCGGCGCGATATCAATCTTGCCTTTAACTCAGCTCTGCCAAAAGGTTTTCGCTGACTTCGGACAGTAATATGTTACTGGATAATTCATATTTAAGGCTCGTGCACATATTCGTTACATAAATTGAATATAACAATTAAATTCCTTAGCTAGAAGAAGTAAGCAATTTGAAAATAAATATTTCAACTGCCAAAACTTTAACTTATTTAGTATTTAATTTAGTTTTAGCTGAAAATGTATTTTTTTAACACACGATAAATTTATTAATACCGAAAAAAATTCTGAATACTATAAATGCATAATACGCAATAAAATACATTAACCGAATATACCTATAATTATGCTTTAATCCCCTATTTAGTGGCTTAAGAATGATTTAGTACTGGCCTGCGTTGTATAAGAACTTACGCAAAATATTTTTAACTTCAAGAACCACTAGTTTCACACGCCTAAAAATAAATAAGCTTATCGTTATTTCATTTACAATATACTTACTTTATTCGATACTGCTCAAACTTTAGATGAACTAATTATAGCAAATCATAAAGAGCATGGATTTCCGTTCCTAATATTTGTCCTCAACTATAAATATTTAACATTTTACCACTTCAAAATCAAAATGATGACAAACTATCAACTGACAAATGTTAAACATGAATCAGAAGTCAAGGTCAAGTCAAGCCGCCCACAAGTGAGAACAAGGCTTAAGACCATTCGTTATGGCGTGACATATGGCTGTCAGAATTAGTCGGATTAGTGATTTCACGGAGAACGCCTCGTATCTAATTACACGGCCGGAACCCAAGCATTAACGGAAAAAACAAACACGACAATTGGACTCAAAAATGGAACGGAATTTTGAATTAATGTTAATTTGGAACATCGGTGAGGATGGGACTTTATTGAATGCATGTGGGATAGTTGCTTAGTGCAGGATGGTTTGGTTTTAATTTTTTGTGATGTTGAAGTTTATGCATATCGAGGTCATTCTTGTTTATAATAATGCATACATTTAGATAAAGAAATAGCGGAGGAAGGAATAGTAGGTTAAACTAGACAATTTATTCGCGTTAATTGTATAATAATTGTACAAAAGTAACTAGCGATTAAAAAGAATATATCATTAAATCTTATTTTATGTAATATATCCATTTCAATTTCGGACAAATGGTACTTGTATATATTCATAATGAAAACATGCGTAAGACTTACTAACTAAGCATAATATAAAATAATTGAAACATTAATGGTTTCAAAATAATTATTTCTAAAATTATTTTTTAGTTTATCGCGAGATAATGACATCGATTAATTATTATAATATTGAGTATTTTCTTGTTAGAAGGTTGAAAACGAAATGAAACAAGTAATGCGTTTGCGCAGGTATCATAGCGCCATCTAGCATCAGTGTGCTAAATTAATGGATCTACTACTCCCCGCTAGATGGCATCGGATAATCTAAGTGCTGGAATACTTCTGACATACGATTTGGCTTACTAATAAATACGATTTCCATTTAATTAGTAATGAATACTTAAATTAACGTTAACCATATTAAATATTATGATAAACATTCCTTGCTGAGTAATAATAAGCAAGCAATATATTTTATAAAAAGAAAAAATATTTGCTGCCCTGAAATGTTTGTGAGAACAATAACACAATAATAACTTATCGAAATATTTGATAATAAGCACCTATTTCGATGAATTCGGAAGTAAATAATTTTCTAAGTACAAAATTTTATCAAATTTTTTTAAAGCTTATAAGAATTAAAATTAAAAGACATCCATTTCGCATAAACCCTCGTCATCATTCACATTTCTCAACTCACAAATGGGAACTTTAATTAAAACAATTCTAAATTATAACGCGAAAATTATAAAATAATTTCAGCCCTTAAGCCGGCTGTCAACTAAACAATTCCGTGCAGTCCATCAAAATTAATCTAATCTAATCCTGGGGCTGTCTCAAGTTTAAACAAAGATATTGCAAACTGAGTATCAAATGTTGGGGTAGTGTGAAATATATGGATTCGAGTTCGGTAATAATCGCTGCGATTTTATTAATATAGGAATTACTTTATTTGGTTGCCATAAAAACTCGAGTAATCAAATGATGCAAAAGGAAATATGTGCATTTCTAGTAGGTACCTTCTTAAGTTAAATTATCATTAAATAAATGTGTGTGCAAATAAAGAAATTATACTATATTAAACTTTACATTTCGGGTATTTAATGTAGCACATAAAACACTTTTTTTGCTTCAAAAACCAACTGTTGAATACCATACTGTACAATGTAACTTTTTTCGACAAAAATACACATTTATAAAATCGTTCACAACGTTATTCACGTAGGATCCCACGATAACGTGTTCATAAACAAAATGGACAAATTGACATATTCGCAACGCACCTACAAACAGTACCGCACACAAAACCTTCCCCTATGTTTACAGAACATAAACATGCCGCTGGTCGGGTTGCACCCCGCTTCTTAATCGTCGTTTATTATCGAACTCGCACCCTTCTCACAATCGAGTAACGATCGAGTTTCAGAGTAAACAAATCAGCAGCCTGTGATGTGAATTGTAAGTTGCAGAAGTTTGATAGTAAATAATAATGACGAAATTAATTGGACTAAAATATTACGACAGTTACAGCCAAATTGGGGGCACTTCGTAAACACATTGAAGGAAGTTTGAAAATTAACAATATTGTAAAGTCATAATTGATGTTTAGCGTTCTTCCGGTAAAAGCATGTGAATGTATTGTGTATTTTGTATTATGTATATACCTAATGGCATTCACAGCCAAACTAGTCTAGATTGTCAGGATAGATGTAAAAAAAATTTAGCGTTTAAAAAGATATTATTATTATCAAAATAAACACTTAATAAGAGATGAATGAAGACGGAATACATTCTAAAGATTGCTAAATGAGTACATTTTGTAATTTACAATAGTTCTAAAAACTTGTATCCTATCATTTCATCCCAATATAAAAAAATACAAAGAAAACTACAAATCCTATATCACTAAGCGCCAAAAATTATAAGCTAAATAAATCCAATCCCTGATTATAACATAGAAAGGGACGACAAATGTATTATTTATGATCGCGCTCATTATTTTTAACGAGCGGACTAGCACTCCCATACAATAACGCCAAAAGCTACCGAATATCAAAAAATCTGCTAAGCGATTACCCGCTATTGTCCAAGAAATGTTTTGTTGGTAGTACATACCTATATGTCGTAGTCAGGTCATAATTTGTGATTTTTTTCTCAGTGACTAAAGTTGCTTCAAAATAAATTACATAGATACATAAATACGCTTTCTACACAAATTATAGTAAATGATGACAGAGCGGAGCAGAATATAAAATTTAATAGAGTGTGTAAATATTCAGCGCGTGTAGCAAATTTAGTGACCTTCACCATAGAGAATACCGGGATAAAGGTTAAAGGTTTCTTTGAAGATTAATATAAAATCAAAATATAGGTAAGTTACCTACTCCTAATGTTCTATATATCTATTAAAGATCGAAATTGAAAATTACAACCTACTAGAAATTGTCAATTTACAATCTTTGGTAAGTAATAACTAGACAGATCTATTATAAGTAACGAGCGACAATTTGTAACGAGACCTTTAAAAAAACAAAGACATGACCTACCCTTTATTGGGGCTTTGGCAAAAAATTTCACATACGCACCAGAACATACATCAGGCGTTATGGTTTTTTATAGATCGGCCATTATTTCACAATAACCAATCAGTGCCACGCATGTCACTTGCCTGACGTCCCCCGGTACTGACGTGATGGTTCCGGTACTCTTACTAAGGACCAGACATTTGACACTACCTATAATGTTAGTAGAACATGAAATTGCACTAATGAAATAACATACGTATATGCTTGAAAGATATATTTTAATTATGCTTGTATACCCCAATTATCATTTTCTATAATAAAACATCTTATTTTGGCTTAATATATGTATTAAGTTGTAAAATTTTAGGCTCTTCAATGTTTCAACGTCCTCAATTTGAGGCTCTTCAACAAAAGACTAATATTAGAATAACTTAAAAAATTATTATCTATTTTGACATAAATATGGTATTTCAATAATACAGGGAGGACTACGTTTAGGTTAAAGATTATTTACGCTACGATAGGTAATAATGTTAAAATTACCAAAATTGTATTATTTTCCAAAAGTACATGGTATCAAATACATCACACTTACCGAGAGAGTCTCCAAAAGCGGCTGGTGTTTTGCGAAATAAAAAACGTAACTTTTAGAGTAATTTTAGGGGAGAAAACAATTGCTTTCATGTTAAGCGAGCGTTTTTTATTTTTTTACCATAAAATTTATTAGCTCCACATAGTAAACACGTAGTTAATTAAATTACAAAACGGATATGGAAATGATATTTAATAATAAATCGTTTTCAAGCTAATATTAATAATAGTACGGTACCAAAACGAACATAAATATAAGAACAAGAATAAATGCCTGGGAATCAAATTCCGGATTTACTACAAAAATACTCGTTAAAAACAGTTGTCATTCCTAAAATTGGTCAGATAAACCTTCTTTATCATTTATATCCTGTCACTTTATTTTAGTTATTACCCCATGAATGCTACTCATGTTACATGTTTGCCGACTAACATTGTGTAAGCTTTATCAGAATTTAGTGATATCCTTAAACAATCGAAGCAACTTCGGCTACATTTTTGTTATAAGAATTCAAAATTAATAAAAAAAAATAGAATTTTGTAGTACCTACGGTTGAAGTTAAGTAATAATGTGCGGTTGAAACAGTGACGTCACAACGCATGTCATCGTTATAATAGTTATTAGTGACGTCATCACTGTAGCTACCTATTAATGGTGTAAATTCATAAAGGTAACAGGACATGAAGGTAGGAAAGTTAAAAGCGAATTCCGACTAACCAGGCAGGCTCTTCAACTTAGTCCTCAGACAAAGGGCCTGTGGTTAGTTATGGAGTCCATGGGGTGCCATCCCCTCGTAATACCGCTTCGTGCTCAATTGCGACTTCACATTTTAAAAGTTTGTAAGTGACGGTCCAAATGACGCCATCTGATTTTAATTTGCTTTGAATTTTGAGCGCTGTTAACGAGGATGGGCGTTTGAGTTTTTTTTTAGACCCTTAACGCGTATAGTATGTGTGTTACAATCCTGTAATTGCAGATTAAACAAAATAGTTAAAAATAATACATTTCAGTGTCGCTTCTGTCACTGTGTGACATGCCCTGTGTATAACTGTTTTCAAATTCATTCAAATTCATTTACTTTGAATCAAAATAACAGCACATAATTATGTGAAAACCAATATAAGATACACTTAAACATGTATAGAAATTATAAATTTAGTAATATTATAATCTAGGCTCTTTCATAGAACTTGTAGAAATCTACATTTCTACAAATTCTGTGAAGTATAGATCTAGGTTTCGACAAGTTGTGTGGAAATTAGGACATAACTCTTATTTTATAAATATTTATGAATTTATGAATCAATCTAATCTAATAGTAATTGTAATAAGAAGGTCTGTTTACACAAATCCCATTGGAAAATTGCTAACTTAAATTGCGATGTCCATAGACTAAACAAACAAAGTACAAACAGAATCCGGTAAATGAATTGTACCGCCACACGTACTTCATTACAACAATAAAAGCGTTTTCTATTTGTTTTCGAGTGTTTATTTTTCAAATCAACGCTGCCGACGAGTATAGGTTTCCACTAAGTAAGATAGAAAGTGGTAATAAATAATTCTCGGAAAAATAAAAGAAAAGTAAGAGTTTTCTAAGAAAGTAAATTTTATATTGTAAGAAACCTATATCTGTTCACCATTACGGACATACGTACTAAAAACATTATTATAACTTAAACCTTTGAAGTAGATAATAATGTAAGGATTAATAAAGGTATAATAGGTATACAATAAACAAAATAATTTGCCATTGCATATAAAATATTATATAAACGATGAAATCGGACAATATGTCACAAACATTTCAACAGATAAATTTATTTTCTAGTATAAAACGTGTAAAATAGTGATCGAAGCGAACGAGAGCAGTATAAATTTCAAAACATTCGTTATAATACTCAGTAGAGAAACAGCAAACAAATAAATCAATAAATAAACAGTAAATAAACATTAGAGATAACGATAACCGCCACTTGTCGGTAAGATACTTTAGCTTGTAGAAAACAATTTTGATTTTTCAGAAATTACTAATAATAATTTTAAATTAGTTATGAATTAAACCTTTTTACTCAGTGTAAAGACGAATAGTGTTATAAGTAAAGGAGTCAATAATTTACCATCGCCTGTGGAAATCAATAGAAACAGTGAATAAGTAAATCACAAACATATCAACAAATATTTTTTTTTTCTAATATGAAGCGTGTTTAATAATAACCGAAACGAAAGAGCTCCGTATCAATTTCAAAATAATAAAGATTACCGGCTTGGTACAGAAACAGTAAACAAATAAATCAGAGCATCAGAGTCTGTAACCCAATAACCCGGCATTCGTTCAGGATAAGAGGAAGAAAACGATAACCGCCACGGGATATCCGGTTACACTTCAATCAAAGATGGCGGCAAAGCGGCGTAAAGGGTGACGATTTTCCACAACGGGTCAAATTTGAAATTGAGTTGTCCTTATTTCGCCTTATTCTTTTGTTATGGCAGTAAAAGATGTTTAGAGGTGGCTTGAATTCATAAGAATAATCAATTTTAAAACTCAACTTAGTGTTCAAATTATGTCACCATAACATTTTCTAGGTTCCACTGCAGCTGACCGCAAATTCCTCCTAAGACAAAAAAAAAACTAAGAAAGATTAGAGTATTATACTATTTCTGGGTAAAGTATTAAATGTTAGTGACCAATGCGTGTTGGATATTTTTTAAGAAGTGACATATATTTTATTTTTCATAAAATTATCAGAAACGCTGTGTACTGGACATAACGTTTTCTAAAACTTATTATTAAAACACACAAAACCTACAAAATATTATCTATTTTTTCATAGCCGTGCTTTTAAAAGACTTTACACACTTCCGTAAAAATTTAAACGAATACCTAAATTATAACAAAATATATTTAGAACAATTTTTAATTGTTCTTATTTAAGACTCTTTAAGAAACTATATCATTTGAAAGTTAAACTCCAGTAAATAACAAACGCTAAGTAATTTAATAGAAAATGATGCCAACGGGTTGCGTGACTCTGCAAATAAAAGCCGTAATGAATTCGATTATCAGATTTCTGACATTGAATTATTATTATAGGTTCTGCTGTGGATAACGATGTCACTTATTTATGACGTTTTGTACTCAGGTATAAGTATTATTTATTACTTTCAGTTGTAATTACTTATGTGACATTTTAAATTAGTTGCGCATTTAAAATTTCTAAAACGTTTATGCATCTTGCGTACTTAGATGTCGTTTATCATAATATCTATGCTAAAAGAAGTCGTAATACCACAATACTATGTGAAAAGTAGAAATACGAAGATGAAATTAAATTAAACAGATGTAATGTTTTAAATTGTTTCATATATTGTTCACATTCTTCCCACTAGAGTAAGTGATATCGTTTCTTACTCAATATTGTATTTGTAAACAATATCTAAATTTATTAAAAACATAATTTCTTAACATTTAAATAAATGACCAATTGTTTTTATTATAATCTTCAATCTATTATTATAAAACTATGTATAATACCAACTACTTCCTTTTACGTCGACTTCCCGTTAGCTCCTGTAATTAAATTGAAAAGTATATACATTTCCACAACGGTTATTTCATTTGCCTGTCCAATTGGCCTTGACATTTATACCTTAAAATTCTTCCGGCCTTCACCGTTTGATTGCGTAGAATTTCAAGAAAGCTTAGTCATAAATAAAATTGCTGGTAAAGTTCTGAGTAAGCCGACACTTTTCTGAGTATTATCTAATATTCATACGTTTTCAACATTCAACTTAAACTTGAAGCAACGTTAAACATAAAAGGTTGTAAAGCAACTGAACTAATCTACCACGTATCTATAAACGATCATTTAATTTTCTTTATCGAAATAAAAGCCATTAATTTTACTCATTCCCTTCACTTATAAACATAAGACGAAGCTCTCTGTTATAATATATTTTCAGAATCACAATATAATTGGTAGGTAACAAGTTCGGTTTTTTACCGGGCTATAACTATGTTAGTTAATGTATTTGTTATTTGGATATTTGTGTCTTTGTCTACCGTTTTCTGTGTATCCAATCGATATAATTTGATATCATATTTAAGGCACTCAGGCGGTTAGAACTACTCATACCCCCTTGCAGATTTAATTGTTTTTATTAACTTTAATTCATATGACTCCATGATTACATCATCCATTCTATCCTTTACCGCAGTAAAACACATCTAATCTAATGAGCGAACCACAGGAACATATATCATGTCATCGTAAATTATAAAGTGAAGATATCGTCACATTAAACTTAGCCTCCAGTATTATCTATTAACCTTAAGTTAATCACGGCTTGGTTACTGGAAAATACATAAAACGGAAGATTTATTTCGTCCCGACCACAGGCAGTAATACCTTTCACAAAATTAGTCATTGTCGGAATATCGCCAAAAATGACAATAAAACATGAATACATAAAGCTGTCATCGTAAAAATTTTGAATAGTTATGTTGTTGGAGACTTTCAATCACCAAAATTATTTGTCTTCAACAGAATTCCCAAAACTCCAAACACTATATGACTCATATTTCATCATTTTGTGGTATGTCCACAAATATAATTAACTTCATTTGCGTGTAAATTTTCTTAAAAAACTCTATTATATAAATCACAAACCCTACAATAAATATTTCGGTTATACTTCCCGTGATTTCTGGAACAAAATTTCTAAATACGGCTGAAGTTGCATAATATTATCCTAATGCGGTCACTACCATACTTATAAAACTACTAGGCAAGTTCTAGTACGTTAAGCAAGGCTCTTGATATCATTCATTGATCGAGTGTGACATTAAGACCATTATCGATATCAATACGCGAATACATTTCCATTACCGGATTTCAACTCAATTAGGATTCAATCTTGTCGTCTGCAGTGCATTCATCGATCAGAACGGTTTCATACTTAATAACCTCACACCTTTTCTTTTTATATCAGTTACTATTAAGGAAATTGAAATAACAGATCAGATAACAATAATAAATTACTCTTTTCTTTAAGGCATATTGTTTTATTGGTTAAATCCAAGCTATTTTTTGTAATTACAAATGTGCACTAGATTATAGGAAAGAAAATCGAAATTAACAAGTAATTAGTGGGATAAAATCTTATTGTACCATTAAATAGTAGAATTTCAATTTTTGCAACAAATAATTATTAATTATAATTTTATTTAATATTGTTTTAGAAACCATACTTACATTCAAGTGTATAGTAATATTCAGTTGGCTCAATTCTCATTGAACCATAATAACAACGTCTCTCAACGATCAAGAGTAGGTACTGAAGTTATCGTTACAGAAAGCTAACTATTAAAATTAATAATACCAAAACAAGACCCACCCAATCATGAATCAATCGGCACTCGATTAAATCAACAACATATCCCTTTCAAATTGCGCCAATGTAGAAGCTGAATAATACAAGAGTCGAGTCAAGAATAATTGTTTGCTCCTCCCAACTGAGCAACGCCCATAAGTATATTACTTCTAAACTAGTCCCAGTACATATTGATGTCGTGAATGTTGAAATGATATCTCATAGCTAGGAGATTGAAATATTTCAATATTCTAATCTTATTTGCGGTTCCTATATAAAAATGAGTACATAACTACATAGTACATACGTAATTCAACGTATGAGAATGAAACCTTCACAAATAAATCAAAGATTTCATATGTATGTTGGTCAATAAATTCCCTAATAATTTGAACTGATGACCTAATAATTTGATTGACCTAGGAGATTTTAAAATTGTAGTACCATCTTTATTTAAATGAAATCTTACATATGCCATTGACCACTAATTACAATCAACAATTCTGTAAATAAACAATCTCAGAGCACTTCCAATCTAATAATTAAACCCATACAAATGTGGACAATTCTTTCTTTAATTGTCATGTAGCAAAATTATTACAGATTGCATTCATCATCAACGCATTACTGTCCCACTGCTAGGCACGGATATCCTCTCAGAATGAGAAGGGTTAGGCCATAGTCCACCGCGCTGGCCAAGTGCGTATTGGTAGACTTCACATACCTTTGAGATTATTTTTTGGAGTTTACTCCTTAAGAAACGATTTGAGTTATAAGGCCCGGTACGGAAATTTTATGAGGAGTAAAATCAAGTGTAACACGAAAAGTTGAGGCGTAACGGAAACCAAAATATGAATCAAGAGTGCTTTTATTAATTTAAAATACAGTAAGTTCAAATCCCATATGAAAGTAATTATTACAATAAAAATAATTAGCAATATATAAAACATTAAAACGTCATTAACTAATTTATTTACATTTTTGCATAAATTAAGTTATAGGTTTGATCATTTATAAACACTGTGAAAAATATGAACATTGGCGCCATAATATGATTAACAATCTTTTATGAACGTTTTTAAAGAAGAGTAACATATAAAATCAGTAAGCAATTGAATAAGATATAATATTAGCAAAATAAGTTTTTAACATAAAGAGGCTTTTGTAAGTTACTGATATATTAATTTAACTTATAAAAATGGATGCATTATTGATCAGCACCATCTATCAACGATAAACGGGCAAAATCAAAACAGTATTATTTAATATTTATTACAGAATTATTGCTAATGAATTATGTTCAAAATAAGTTATATAAAATTAGCAATACGTTTTAAATGAATTCTAGAATTATAAAACATTCAGAAACAATCCAAATTACATATAATAACATGTTTATTGAGTCTCATATAAATTTCATCCGTAAATTGCAACAAGGATATTTTATAGATGGCAAAGAAATTATAATTATTAAGTTTTAAGTTATAAAACGTTTAACATTGTTTTAAATATAAATAATTATATTATATTAAAATTTACTTTAATATAAACAATTATATTAAGTTACCATTATAATATTTGGAACCAAAATACATAGATTGATAAACTTGCAAACTTACAATTTATAAAACTTGCCACTAGATGGCCCTATTTTATATTATTTTGTAACATACTTAATGTAATACGCATTATTGAAGTAATATAAATAATCCGAATAATTACAGATATATGTTTGTTTCTCTTATCATTTTAGCAGATGCGTTCATTTACCTACCCTTTTTTCTATTCGATATATATCATAATTATCATTCGTAAGGAGTAAACTCCAATCGTGCGTCGTAGCTGACACACACACACTTTTTTTTTTTATAAATCTCTCAGGTATCCAGGTTTCTTCACGATGTTTTCCTTCACCGCTTAGTCACCTTCTATTCAGAGGTGCGTGCCTGAGATTTGAACCTCGGACCCCTCGATCGAGAGGCCGAGTTTCTTAACCACTAGGCTATCATTGCTCAGCTGCTGCTGCTGCATCAGATTGCATTATCTCCATCTAAATGTTGAAACGTGTAACTAATTTTCGTACGAAGCGTACGAAGTTTGATCACAAATAGTAGTAGTATCGACCCTACCGTATTAATTCTAAACTAGTTTCGTACGTATCGATGTCGCGTATGTAGGAAATTGGTTCCATTGCTGAACAAACTTTTCGTTTCCTCAATACCTACCTTAGAAGTAATGTAAGTTTGCAGACAACCCGTTCTCAGTCGCTTCAGACCCGATTCTGTTTAAGTGAATGAATTTTTAAAATCGCTTCAAGTTCCGTTTTATAAATTTAGCAGAAATCAATTCTATTTTTAATAAACAGACTAAGAAAAAGAAAAAAGGTTGTAAACCGATGCGATAGTAGTTTAAGAAAAACATATTGTAACTGGCAATTTGTAAGTGCCTCCATAGGCCATACAAATAAAAATGCATATTTCATTTCCTTTCACCGTAATATTTTTTAATTACCAAACTATGTATTTAAAGTCAACTATAAAAAATGTTGACAGAAGATATGCAAATGCTTTAAAACAATAAAGGTTTGCACAATGTATACGCAAATATGGACAGATTAATGGTCAAAGAAGATTAAAAACAAGGCACCGTCCTTCACCAGGTACAAATAAACAAATACATTTTGACGGGGGTGAAACTATTTTTTACAGTTTAATCTATAATGAAAGTTGATCTATGACTTGTGCTCGATTTATCCTCGGGCAACAAAAAGTTAATTAAAGGGTAAAAGAAACGGACGTTGAATGACGAGCCGCCCCGCCCTTCGCGTATCGCAATTTATTTGGTTCGTCTCGTTACTATCCTTTTGCCTGCCTTTGCGTGCCTTTAAACGAAATTGTCCGTGTCATTGTGATTAATCCCGGGGAACAAAAGCAAAGAAGGTAAAGTAATATTACTTCTTGTTTTTCGAGGACTTACTTTGGGAGGATTTGTTGTGTACCTACTGTGAGATAGGTAACTTTTGTATATTTACTTGAAATATTTTCTTTTACATGTGCGATATATTTTTCGACTCTGATTGAAAAGAGTTCAGCCATGACATCCCAATGAGAAAGGCGCATGAAGGCCCTGGAATAAATTTATTTTGCAGTACCTGGGGGCCTACCACCGTCTTTTAAAAACCATCATAGTTCAGGAAAGTTTTATTTCCTCCTTAAAATAGTAATATATTTCGTCATACACAGTTGAACAAACTTATAAATTTTTCGCTTATCCATTGTATAAAACCAACAGAAATTGTCATATTTTGCTGAAAAAGTTAAATTTCCTGAAAAGAAGTAAAAGTATGATTAAAATAATATTGTGTTAAGAGATGGTAGTAACCCCCTGCACTTTTTACCTCATAACATTGTACTCGTATATTATTAAAAAAATAATGTTGACGATATTAATCTGTTTAAACCCCGCGATTCATTTAATGAATACTACTCTAAAGAACAAAAGGCGACAAAAATGCAATTAAGAGTTGTTATAGCAAAGAGCACTAATCTCGATGAAGTTCGCCTATTCATTATAACTAATGAATAGTAATGAATATACTTGCGTTCTACAAATATCCTTATAATTAAATTAACTATGATAAATATAGCCGGGAGTTTGCTCCCACTTTCAACGGTAATACATTTGGAGTAAAATCAATATTGGAACGGTTTGAAGATGATTTTCTTTGAGCCCTTAAACTTGTGTAATTATCGCTAAGTAACTTAATTATCTTACAAACTTCTGATTGTATTAATTTTCTTTGTTTACAAACGTTTGAGAGCAAAACATTGAGTATTTTGCACTGTTGGGTGATTTTCTTAATTAAAGTTTGTTTAGAACAAATTAAATTATTTCTATGTAAGCGTTTTGTGCTGAGTATGCGCATATTTTAGTTCTTAGTTCAATTTCAAATCTATATTTTAATTATTGCATCCATGTAAATTCGCCAAAATCCTTTAAAATTACGAATTTACAGAAAGCAGCAGTTAACAGTGATAGCGTAACGGTTGAAATTCGTCCTTTTAATTAGGAGGTACGAGGTCTAAACCCCAAGCACTCACCTCTGATATTTGAAAGTTATTTGTGTATTAGATAGTAATTATCACTTGTTTAAATAATGAAGGAAAACATTGCGAGGAAACCTACACACCGAGAGTACTTTAAAACGTTATTTAAAGTCTACCACTTTGCATTTGACCAGCGCCATTGACTCATAGTCCTAGATGTATAGTGAAGAGTGTTGTGGCTATGGCCTAAACCCTCTTCAGGAGGGGGCCCAAGCCCAGCAGTGCGTTTTACGTGGCCCAGTAATAGGTTGACGAAAAAATTAAGAATTCAACTTCAGCAGACAGTAAACTAGAAATATTATGAAATAATTGATAATGTCATTGCTTTCTCAGTGAATGTCGTAATAAAGCGAAGTAGTGACATATACTATTGTAACATAGTAGTTGAACAAGGCTTAGTAGGAAAGTAAATTACTCATCCTTACCCTGACATCTTCACACGTCACAAAGCTTGACACAAGGCCTGTTAATGCAAGATTACAATATGTTATCCGTATACAGACTAGACAAGACAAATGAGTTTACGAACAAACATTTGGGCGAATATTTGATCAAACATTTCATTCAATCTGTTTAGAGTTGTAGCTTTAATCTTCTTTGTTTCTTAATGATGCAAAAAAATATTACGTTTGAAATTTTCTTAAAGCTTACTTGAGAAAAAACGCTTACTTCCTAAAGGAAGCTTACTTCCTAAGTATATTTGACATAAAATACACTAACTTTTGTCATATCAATAAAATAATAAGCGAATGACATTAAAACCAAATACAAATAATTAAATAACTACTGTAGCTACATTTTAAATCTGAATCTTGTTATAATCTATGATCTGAATAATATATAAGCGAATTCGGAAAGCAGGACATAATATGTTCCGTGAATCTTTTATATTATTATTTACTTTCATTTCCTTCATTTGTACGATGTCGAGAACAGCAGGCGATGTTTAATTAATGTTATATCAAATGACTTCTGACATAAGAATTTAAGGTATCTTAATATCCAGAGCAGTTCCGTGATCATTTATACCTGTTATTTTAACATCAATAATAACAAAGCCTTAAACCTTTTATAATATAGAAGGAACAATGGAATATACAATCCACCTAATGGTATGTGGGTACTGTTGCCCGTGGACATAAACCATCATCATATCTAACCCAGATAAGATAAGAATCCTGCCTAATGTCAGCCACAGTTGCGTTGCCAACCTTGAGGACTAAGTTGAAACATTTGGAATAAGTATGTCTCTTTATAAGGCAGTGATAGCTTAGTGGTTAAGAAACTCGGCCTGTCGATCGAGAGGTCCGTGGTTCAAATCCCAGGCACGCACTTCTGATTTTTCAAAGTTATGTGCGCATTAGAAATTAATTATCACTTGCTAAACGGTGAAGGAAAACATCGTGAGGAAACCTGAGAGATTTATAAAAAAAATCTCAAAGGTATTCACATACCTTTGAGATTTTTGTAGACTTCACAGTCTACCAATACGCACTTGGCCACTGCGGTGGACTATGGCCTAATCCTTCTCATTGGAGAGGAGACCCGTGCCCCGCAGTGGTACAGTAATGGGTTGATGATGATGATGATGTCTCTTTTACCACTATGAGTGTGAATGTGTGTGTGTGTGAAGTGAATTATATAAACTTGAATTCATTTTTGTTTGGCGTTACTCCTTGAAATCTAGACATTCTTGTATATAACATATTCAACCACACTATAACTATATACTCTAAAGTACTTAGCGATAGACCAAAGTTGGCCGAGGAGCATCGTTGGGAAGCCAACGGTCTAACTATTCAACACGACCTATTAACCGTGTAAGTTTAAACTTTCTAGCAAGAATTCAAATGTTTGAACGCACTGGAAGAAATAAACGCGACGTTGAAACGCTTTATACATAATACAGTGGCATAATAATAATATAATCTGTCGAGCAATAGATGTCAGATTCAATGGCCGTCCAGGCAGAAATTGAGATTACTTTTCTAGGGTAGTTTGTTTTCTGAAGTCATTCTATTTTTACTATATTTTTTTTATTAAATATACCTATTTATTATTAATTCGTTTAATTCCTCACATAATTATTTTTTTCATACCCACTTTATGGGAATAAATTCATGAAAAATAATTGGTCTTGAGATTTCCGCCATAAATAAATAACGTCACTACACTAATCACGCATTGTCAACAAACCGCGTATGCGATCAACTAAAATACTAACGAACTGACAAGGAAAATAAATAAAAGCTTTTTAAAATGTGAGCGGATTAGTTCATACTGTTGTCAGAACAGTTCTAAGTTATCGAAACGCAGCGTTTTCTTCACCCAGTGCGTATGAAACTACCATTGGACAGCGTGCCAGCTGCAAGGCTGAATATGATGTCTTTAATTAAGGATCTGCCGACGACAAGTTTCGGGAGAATTCCTGTTTCATACACTTTCTTACTTTCGTATCTAGCCAATGTTTTGTTGGACCAAGTTGGTATCTTGAGAATATTGCTAAAGTTACATAGGGTTATTTTACATTTCTCAGTTGCAGTTATTTTACGTTTTTGCATTTCTCTGTTTTTTTTAAAGACGCTTAGACTTGAATAGTATTTAGAATATGGATAACCTTTATTCTTATAACGACCGAAAGACGTAAGAAAAGTAATTCAAGATATTTTAATTTTTTTACGGTCAACATTTTTTAAAGATGTTCTTGACATAAAAAGAGTATGGAAGTACATACTCTTTTCATATTCTCGAGTTGGATCCATAACGAAGTTTACTATAATACACTAGGTACGAGTATAGTTACTAAACAACCTAGAAAATGAGCTTGAACTACGGAAGTAAAACTTAATTAAAGTTTTTAAGTACCAGGAAGTCATAAAATTAAAAGACTGGCATTATTTATAGATACTTATGTAATGTAAACTATAGCTTCTACCTTCTGAAAACTTACTTCCTTGATTTACTATAAAATTATAAAGTATTTATTTAATAAATAGAAGTCTTAGACTCCTAATAAATAATTGTAAGACTAACGGTCTCATGCATATTGTGTCAACTAGGCTTCTTTTTGAACTGTAATAAATAAAACACATTTCTAATAATTTGCCAAGTGCACGTCGAACTCGCATCTGCCGGATTCCGCACCTCAAAATTCATAATTTTTATGTGAAAATTTCTATCGTTGTTATAGCGGCCACCATTATACATACCTACTCTGTAAAAGTTCTTAGTGTCTATCTATTACGGTTCAGGAGATAGAGCCCTACGACGACGGACAGACTTACAGAGAAGGCTTAGTAATAAGGTTCCGTTTTTACCCTTTGGGTACGGAACCCAAAAAACAAAATACTGGTATGATTAGGAAAATATTGAGTTAATAATAACTCGTCCATTTTAAGTTGAAAGCCTCGACTACCGTACCAGGGGTTAAAGAACTGAACCACTTATCTTTATTCGATTAACTGTACATAAATAATCTCGATAAAGGTCAGCCACGAAAAAGAAAAAAATCCTTTCAATTTAAATCAACAGATATTCACGTTTAATTAAAACATCGATACCGATACATTGACATTAGTATCGGATCGGAACGGCTTGAGTAATACCAATTAAGCTACGTTAGCGATACAAACGTGTGCATTATTTACGGGGAATTAAGAGAATAGCGCTCGGAACGTGGATCGTCGAAAGCGGACGTGGATATGGTATCCAAGGAGCGTACACTGTACAAGCAATATACTGTACCCATGTTTGATTGCACGAATAAGTTCCTTTTAGTCTTATGTTTTGCAAATACTCAGGTTGTTGATTGGATGTTAATATTAAAAGTCATCATATCTTTTAGTATATTTTAAGAATTTATTTTGTAATTTAAATTGTTTACTTAAATCAGTTGATTCGTGTTTCAAATTTTAATATATTTTTTTAGATCAAATAGATAACTAAGAAGGTTTAAATACACTTTACTCTACTAGTTATACACAGATTGCCTACAGAATATTGGTATCCATAAATACCATGGGTAGTGATGAACACAGAAACATCTGGAAATATAATTAAAGAAAAAGCAGCTAATTTATGTAAAAGACAAAATGTGTACGAAGTGATAACGTTAAAACAAATGATACAATATCTACAATTATTTTACCTATAAAATATAAAAAAGGAAAAAATAAACTGAACAATTATTATTCCTTCTCCAAAATTATTTTTTGCCTCCATGCCCTTCATTCAACAGTCGCAGGCTTTTAAAATGCCTATTAACATTCTTTTTATTTGAATAATCCCGATACCACTAAATACAGTGTGTATGTATGTACATTTACTTAGCATCAGGTGTATTCTTATCATTTTATTTATTGGTTACGTCGGCATAATCAAGATCAATGTTCAACGCAGTCCCCATTGACAATTTAATTAACATAGTGATAATAAAGTATTTAATTTTTAGTCGATAACCGACGGGACTTTTAGTAATATAGCAATTATCGTAAATACATTTTTTTCGAGTCCACTCGTTTCCTGTCATTTACTGAGTGATAAAGTGATGGGAACGGTCCAAGGAATATTAATAATATGATTGTTGATTATGAAGTTTAAAAAAATCAACTTAGTTGTGAATATTTTTTGCATTAAACTGTAGTCTTCAAAGCACACTAATGTTATAAGGCAAATATTATATATAGGTATGTCGCTATAGTGCCATTGCTGTTGTGGTATCACGAGTTCTGCCACCTTCATAAATAAGTTTCGTTGATGCACAAAAACAACGGCAAAGTAAAGAATATTACTATTTCGTTGCAGTTCAGGCTATTTCAATTAATGTTTCCCAACTGTTTAAAATTCCTCTCACACCCTCGAACCACAATATAAGTCAAATTTTCATTTAAATCTCACTTCACCTATTGATTTTGTTCCAGGAAATTCCCTGAGAAAATGGACCGTAACTTACATTCCCAAGGAATCCGTTACCACTATCTCACGGTGGGTATTCGAACTCATCGATAAAACCGATTTACGCTGATGAGACACGTGGCTTGCATGTTAATTGCATCGCCACTAAAGTATTTTACATTCTAAGGAGCAATAGTGTAATAAGCTTTTGTAATAAACGGTTGGGAAATTACACTTTTTGTATATTTTCGAGTGAGATGGCGGGACACGTTCATGTAATTCACTCGGACCGTATTTACCCGTCAGTACAGCACAAAAGTTATACTTTAAATACTTTAAAAATATATTTTTATAAAAAATATATCTATACTATTATAAAGAGGAAAACTTTGTTTGTTTGTTTGATTGTAATGAATAGGCTCAAAACTACTGGACCGATATTAAAAATTCTTTCACCATTCGAAAGCTACATTATCCACGAGTAACATAGGCTACATTTTATATGAAATATATTTGATAAATAGATTTTGTGGCGGTACAAAGTTTGCCGGGTCAGCTAGTTTTTTTATAAAAAATTTTTTTTTCAAACTTTACATATAACTAAAACGCCTTTAGTAATTAAAGTAATTCTAGTAATTAAAGAAGTCTAGACAAAATAGACTGCAGCTACATAACATTTGGTTTGATGGATGTGATTTGGTAATAAACTTATAAATTTTAATTTAATTTGATGGTGGCATAGTTCACACGCTCAGCTATAAGAGTTGATAGTTAGATGTAGTGCTCATTTATCAATAACTTTGCAGGAATGCAACGCCGAGCGGAAGACGTAAAGAATTGGAGTGGTGCTGGTTATGATACCAAACGGAAAAGCTAAGAGTTAAAATAATAATAATAGTTTAACATTAGAAGATAAATATTACGGAAAGTACAAACCTCAGTGCTGTAAAAAAACTCAAATCTGTGTGAAATCTGTGTCAAATGACCAGCAGGCCGCCAACGCGTTGGACTAACCCGAACATACTTTAGGAGACATACTTTTCCGAGGCATTCCAGCTTAGTGCTCAGGGGTCGTGGCGCATCTGTGACCGACCTCAAGTAGAAATTTAATCCTATCTGGGGTTGATAACAGACGTCCATGGCCGGCAGTAGCCACTTACCATCAAGTGGACTGCAAGCTCGTCTGCTACTCTTATTCTATAAAAAAAGTCTGAGAAGAGACCCTGGTTATGAGACAGAAATGTATTTCAGTTAAGCTACTAAACGAAAGGATGTGAAGATATAATCTTGCTTGCTCTAATAACTAATCCTTAAATATCGCAGTGCAAATGTGCACTGTGATAATAACTAACCATAAAAAGTATTTAGACCCCTCTTAGCCAAGTACAATCATGTAGAACAACCTGCTCCCATTCACTTAAAAATGCTCATAAACCGTTCAACTTAAAGTTATTACCAACCACGATATATTACCACAGAATTAATGTAAGGTAGAAATGGCGGTTATACTCATACTTGCATGTTTGATTAAAAAAGGCTTTATAATCCTGTGATAATAGAAGCGAAAAAATAGGATTTCAAGTGACATTTACATAAATATTCATCAAACCATTATTTTTGTTACGTCTCCTGCAGTATAAATAGTCTTCTAGGTTTAAAGGCAAGTACTCGTATTTCGCATGCTTTTGAGAACATTACGAAAATGTTTCAAACGTCGTTGTTTCCGATAAAGCAAGTATCAGATGTAATGAATGTATGTAAAAGTATAAAAAAATCTGTTCCTATACTCCCATTCACAGATTCTCTGTACTGTAAAAGCTATGGAGACATAAAAGGGCGTGTACACAAAGAGAACCAGAACAGAAATCGTTTAAATATCTGCCGTGACACTGATCTGACACCACGTTTCAGAACGGTATAGTAACTGCAAAGCAGCGTGTTTGAGATCTGAACTCAGACCTCTAGTGTACTAAATCTGAAGAAACTGAACTGTCACTATTCTTTAAGAATTCTACCAGCTTCGAATTTTATCATTTCTACTCCATTTCGATTCTATGGGTATTACCATAATCAACAGCTATTTATTACTGGTTGCACCGTTCATTAATGTCGTTTTAAATTAATGAGGAGATCGACGGAGATAACCGGTAGTCTGATAACAACTGATTATTATTGAAAGGTTTTCTTTGCGAGTTATCTTTTATCTTTGTAGTTATTTGCTTTTTGTTAAATACAAGTGTAATTTATTCATAAGTTGTTTAATCTGCGATATATTGAATCGGTCAACTAGAAGACCTTCTTCAATTGAAAAGTTTCTTATTGTATAACTTATATACGTACTTATATTGATACTTACTCATATTGCCGCTGACTCAAATGAACCTCTAATCATATTTACTAATATCATATTTAATAGTACATGTTTATGGACACAGTAAACCTAAAATCGACACCATAAAGTTAGCGAGTAAATAATGCAAGCTATGATATGATGTGACACGATCGGATACGGCAGGACACAGTACCTATAGTCCGCGTAAAGTCCGCTCTGAATATAGAAATGATTCGCGTCGCCATAGCAATGGTATGACGACACCTGCTCGCAACAACTTCAAAGATGACTAGCAGTTTGGCGATAACTATACAACACGGCACTACCCGGTCTTGCACGGCACGACTAGACACGACACGACACGATACGACAAGATACAATACTATACGATGTGATACGTATATCACGATCGAGACACCACTTTAGGTTGTGTAACGCGACTCCATGCTCGCTAATGCCTTATTTAACAACCCATTTTTCAAACTATCATTTAATTATTATTTATGGCCCGTATGAAATTTTAATTAACCAACAATTATAGATTCAGTGAAAATTATTTACTCTTACCAGCAAGGTGTGACCGCGCATTCATCTCTGTAATTGATAGCCGGCGATTCATCATTTGTGATTTAATTAACTTTGTTTGCATTTCGTTGCGAATTCCATTCCATTCCATTCGATGGTGTTATCATTCGCAATGGATCGATTCCATTATTACCGTTATAGCTTATAATAGGTACTTTGATACAGTG
Organism: Epargyreus clarus clarus; assembly: GCA_014595695.2. Taxonomy (NCBI): domain Eukaryota; kingdom Metazoa; phylum Arthropoda; class Insecta; order Lepidoptera; family Hesperiidae; genus Epargyreus; species Epargyreus clarus. The sequence continues at coordinate 685,146 of JACTTY020000021.1, forward strand.
GCTATGGAACCAGTATAATTGAAACACGAAGGTAACATCGCCACATCTATTTCAGTTTTTCAGTTCTTACGTTTTAGTGAAAGAATTAATGTTGGCTGACCATCTTAGTCCTCAAACCTGGTAAAACTCCTGTTCTACATGGAGTTGTTTTTGTGGTCATTTGCGGTAGTTACCAATTGCCATCATATGAACAGCATGCTCGCTTACTAACCAAAAATCGAGTGTAATAAAAACCTTCACACCAGGATTACCTGCCAATGATGCCATTTACTCACACAATGATAAAATGCGAGAACTCATATTCATAGTAGAAATCTAAATGTCTATCTTTCATTTACATAGTACCTAGATTGGATCGAATAAATTGAATTCCTAGTCAAGCAACATTAAAATTATACTTAGATGTATGTTCTAACAGTTGATGTTTAGTGAAAAATTACGAAGCTTTATTCAATCAAACGGTAAATTTAATGAACAATAAACGATTCACTTATGTAATTATATGTATGTTACTACTGTTTAAAATAATTTCTTCACCATTGTTCAAAATTAAAAAAAAAACCCTTAACAAAGTCAATATATATAATACATCTGGGAATTTGCGTTATATGTATACTGCATGTATAAATACATACACCACATACACATGTTTCTGTTCACTGAATAGAAATGGGCAAAGCTGATGCGAATGCGAATTCGTATTCCATCCGATGATTGAAGCTACAACCCCGTTTTGCAGCCAATTCTGGAATTCACATGCTAAAAATTTGAAACTGAATTCACAAATTAATTCTAGTTGCGTTAAAAATAACTGTGAAAACAAAATACGATTGACGTAAATTCATTTCTATTTCTAACTCACATCGTAGTAAAAATATTACTGTAGGCCTACCATGAGTTTACAAAAGTATTACTCGCTAGCGACTGCGTAAAATAAATGTATGAAAAATTGTACAGCGCCTCTGGTGGTTACTCGTAGAACTAAAATCCGTAGTGACGTAACTCGATACGTAAAAAACCTATCGAAATCAAATCGCTAGCGAATGTCATTATGATCTATTGCCATACAAATTTGGTCCCATGAGCCATTAATTTGACAGACGTTGTCAAGAAATACGGTAACGATAGTAGTTATGTTATTCACTAGCAAAATGACAATAGTTTTCTATTTACCATTTCTATAGTGGCGTTTCTATGCCAACTCATGGTAATGCTACTGTTCATTTGAAACGATTTAAATCTAAGCGGACACCCGTTCTCCTGCGTTTTTATGATTTTATACTGCAAGTAGGTATAATTAAAAATTAGACGAGCTTACCTGTAAGCGAAGTCTGATTATAATTTTATGAATGGTGATCTGAAATATAATTAAAATTAACAGTGTAGTATCCTCTTCCTCACTCCATCGGCATCGCGGTTGTTTAGTTCCCTAAATAAGAGAAAAAAACATTGATATGGTAACATTGTCATAGAGAATGTGTCATAGCCAACTCCGGAACGTCACTTAATTTAGAGTCTTATTCCTTCCCACCAGATTCAATTTCCCTGATATAGGGGATGTTGTGTCATTTTTGTTGTTGCAGTTTGGGTGTAGATTTTTGGGTGGGTAGGGTAATTATATTTCAGATCACCATTCACAAAATTATAATCAGACTTCGCTTACAGGTAAGCTCGTCTAATTTTTAATTTTATTTCATGGTGATCTGAAATATAATTAAAATTAACAGTGTAGATGTTTAGAGTCAGCTGCAACAATAACTGCTGTAATTAAATAATAAACTGTTATAATAAGAGTTTATGTTTCATTTATTATCCAAAATGCACAATTTTTCAGTCTTATATTTTACTAAAATAATTAAGAATTAACATCTTAAATTCTATGATTTTTTATTACACATGTAATAACAGTTTTTATGTGAATGATATAATTTGTATTCTTTGTTTTACTTACATCACATTTAAATGTATTTTAAAGTCTGTTTATAATTTGTCAATTTAATCATTTTAGTTTTTTATTGTAAAGTGTTGACACTAGTATTTTTAATCATTTTAGTACTTATTGTAAAGTGTTGACACTAGTATTTTTAATCATTTTAGTACTTATTGTAAAGTGTTGACACTAGTATTTTTAATCATTTTAGTACTTATTGTAAAGTATTGACACTTGTATTTTTAATTAGTATAATTAGAACTTTTAATTTTGGTAATTTTATTACCTATATTTGAGATCAATAATCATTAATTCCAATAATCAATTAGTGTAGAATTACAAATGTTGTACTTATTAAGTTTTTTCATTTGCTTCCTGATCTTATATAATAATCAATTATAATTTTGATGTATAATGCAAAGTATATAATGATTGGTTATAATTTTTGATTAATCATAATTAGAATCAAACTTCTATGTGATAGTCTATTGTCACTTTTTAAATCTTGTGATGCGATTTATCACGTCGGTTTCTGAAGTTTGTCTTGGTGGTATCAGACTAGCTGTTACTAGATAAGGCTGCATAGGCGAAGTTTTCTTGAGGTGTATCGTCACTAATAGGTATATTATAGTATTTTGCAAAAACATTTGAGTTCAATGACCATCCTGCTGCCTTTCTGATCAGTTCCATGCTCACTCCTGTTCTTTTTGCAGATAATGTGGCAGTGTGCCTTGTACTGTGTGCTGTGTATTTCGAGATATCTATGCCGCTGTGTTGCATCATATCTTTTATCCATCTACTGATGGTCTGCTTTGATGCTTTTTTATAAGGCTTCTTGTATGTTAAACAAAGGTATGATTCCCCATTCCTGACTGATGTTGTTCGGTCCAGGTATGCTTGAAGGGCTCTCGATGGACATATTTTGGGATTTTGCGTAAAGAAGGGTAGGTGTATGACCGGCTGCGTTTTTGTTACGACAGATGTTTTGATAATATCTGTTATATGGATGATTATTTTTGACTGAGTTTTTTGTATATTGTCAATTTTTATTAATGAGAGTGTTTGGACTCTCTGAGCTGTGGCTAGGGCTAGAAGTATGGCCAGTTTCTTCGTTAGATTCTCTAGGCTTAGGTCTTGGTTGTCTGGCCAACTAGTCAGATATTCTAACACTTTTGTTGGGTCCCATGTTTCACTATATCTATGCCTTGGTGGTCTCAGTCTGTATACCCCTTTTAAGAAGCGTGAGATTCTGTCATCACTGCCAATTTTTGTGTTAACTAATAAAGACAATGCTGATCTGTCAGTGTTCAATGTGCTGTAGCCTGCACTTGATTCGTATTTCTCGGTGAGGAATTGAAGGACTTGAGGCACTGACGCACTGTATGCATCAAGGGGGTATTCAAGACAAAATTTCCACCATCCTTTGTATGTTGTATTATATTGTTTGAGTGTACCTGGAGACAAGGACGACAGCATGATTTTCAGTGAGCTCTCTGGCAAACCTCTATGTCTGAATGCCTGCCGCTGAAGACTGCTGCCACCAGGGAAAGCGTCGAACTCAGTGGGTGCTTGGTTCTGAAAGGTGATTGTAATAAATTATCATTGGGCGGAAAAACAATTGGTTCTGATATCATCAGAGACATGGCCAGTGGATACCAAGGTTGGAAGCTCCATCTTGGCAATACCAGTATGCCTTTTGCTTTATTATTCTTAATCTTTTGCAGGCACCTAGGTATCATGCTGAACGGAGGAAAGGCATAAAAGAAAAATTTTGACCAGTCTAATGTGAAAGCATCAATATTATATGCAAATGGATCTCTTTTCCATGATACGTACAGATCGCATTTAGCATTTATTCTGCTGGCAAATAGATCGATTTGAGGGTTTTCAAATTGAAGGCATAATGACTTAAATGCCTCCGTTAAAAGTTCCCATTCAGTGTCGATGTTTGTGTTCCTTGACTCCTGGTCTGCCATATTTTCCCTTGATTTGATGTATGATGCATATATGTGTATGTTGTGGTCTTCGCACCATTCCCATATTCTTCTTGTAACCTCATTGAGATGTGGATGTTGAATGTTTCCCATTTTATTAATACATGCAATGGCAGTGGTATTGTCAATCCTTAAGAGGACACTTGTGTTTCTCATATTGTTAGCATAACATTTTAGCCCGAAATAGGCGGCTATGAGCTCTAGATGGTTTATATGGAATTTTTGTTCATTACCTGACCATAATCCTCCAATGCTATCGCCATTGCAGTATGCTCTCCACCCGGTGAGGGATGCATCTGAAAAAAATTCCAATGAAAATGGGTTTTCCGTTATCTGTCTACATGCACTTTGTATTTTATGTTCCCACCACTGTAGGTCAGGTATGATGGTCTTTGGTATACACATATTTGTATCATAATTGTCATTGGATTTAATTAACGATAGGTATTTTTCCCTTTCCATGATCTTTGTGTGCAACATTCCATAAGGTATAGCAGGACATGCTGCTACTAATGTACCCAGAAGCTTGGCGTAATCCCTTATGGTGATATTATTTAGTGTTTTAAACTTTTTAATGAGTTTTAGGATGGCTATTTTCTTGTCTATGGGCAGCTCAAGAGTCATCTTACTAGAATTAAGCAAAAAACCTAGGAACTTGCATTTTTTACTTGGCGTGAGCTTGCTTTTCTCAAAATTTACTATTAGACCTAGGTGCTGGAAAAGATTAAGAGCAAACTGAGTATTTTGGTGGCATTCTTGATATGTTTTCCCAATGCAGAGGTAATCATCTATGTATATGGTAGATAGGTGTCCCTGGTTCCTCAAGAACCCTATTACTGGCTTGAGTAGTTTTGTGAAAACTGATGGTGCTGTACATAGACCATAAGGCATAGCTGTGAACTCAAACAGCTGATTTGAATGTTGAAACCTTAGGTATTTCCTGTCATTGGGGTGTATGGGTACTAGAAGGTAAGATTCCTTTAAGTCAATGCTGGTCATGAAGTATTGTCTGTCAATCAGTCTGATAGCTGTTCTAAGGTCTTCCATTTTGAAATAATTTGTTTTAATGTATTTATTTAGTTCTTTTAGATTAAGGATGAATCTAAATTTCCCATTAGGTTTGGGTCTCAAGAAAATTTTTGAAATAAATTCGCCCTTGATGTGTTCACATGGGGTAATGGCACCTAAAGCAATCAAGTCCATGATGGACTTGTCCATTAGTTCACTTTCGTGAATTGATAGTCTGTTGTTAGGAATAATTTTTTGGTTTGGTATTGACTCAAATGGAATTTGGTATCCTTGAATCCATTGCAGGATAGTAGGATCCTGAGTAATTGATTCCCATTGATTAATGTAATTTCTTAAGTTCCCTGCATGTACCTGTTTTATGGTCGGTGTGTTGGAGCATTCCGGGGAGTCCAGGAGCGATTCTTGTAGGGCTGAGGTTGGTCTTGTTTGGGTTGGACACGCCTCTGGTATGATGACCGGTTTGGTTTTGGTCCACCACGTGTCATCGCTCTGCTTCTTGATTTCGGTGGTGGACCGTTCTTGTTTAACGATGGTCTTTTTGTCTTTGTCACAGTCTTTTTGATTTGCGCCACGGACTGCTGTAACAACTTTGCGTTTTTTATAGTTTCTGATAAGTTGTCCCCGAAGAGGTGTGTGCCACGCTTGTCTATAGTTTGATTAAAGCTTTTGTCGAGCAGTGGCAAGATTAGTTTTGTTCTTGTCTTGGTCTGATGAAAATGAATATCTGTTAATAATTTTGTTGCTTCAGTGAGCTTCTTCAGTATTTCATGTTTGTTAATTTCTTCCTCCGTTAGGACATTGGACATGACTTGTCCTATAGCGGCACATGCTCTTCCTAACTGACGTTGGCTTATTTCAATTCCTTTGTCTCTCATCTTTGCCGACTCGGACAGTGCTGTCAGTACTTCCAGGTTTAGTATTGGTGCCTCCAAGAACTTGCAGTTTGTTGGTATTTTGCAATTTTGTACAATTTCTTCTCTTTCCTGTTTGGATAGACCATTTACCAGGATATATGTCCACCTTTTTGTGATGTCTTCATGCAGACTTCCCGAAAAGGTGTCTGGCTCTGCGTAGTCTTTGCCCAGGGCCAGTGTGAGAGAATTGTCTTCCGCATCCTCCATGGTTTGATCCAGATTGCTCGGGCATGGTTCTGTGTCATCTGAACCAGAATCCTCAGCGGTTTGATCCGGGTTGCTCGAGCATGGTTCTATGTCACCTGAAATGCAATTTTGATATGTCTAAGCCAATCCATTTGAGCCATTTGCCACATAGAAATGTTAGCATTAGTATCTCGTACTTGATGGCGAGAAGGAAAAACCCCGTTTAGCGTCATCAAAGTAACGCTGTGAGTATCTCGTACTCAACGGTCTTATTGCCTTGTATATGAGGCTCGCCATGTGTCGCAATGTGCAAGTTAGTGCAAGCGCCCCATGCTACAGTACTATTTCAGGGTTATGCGAACCATTTGTGTCAACAAAGTGTCACAGTGAGTATCTCGTACTCCATGATTCGAAAAGCAATGCCAGTGGTGTTAGAATACACATGCAGGCTATGCTATACTTCGGTTTTTTGGTACTTTAGTACCCGTCCCCCCGTTTTGCCTCCTCTACGGAAGCGTGCCCCACTTTTAGATATTAGTTTTTTATGGTGTTTTGTTATTTGTTATCGTGCGCATGCCTTGTCGCAGTGTAAAGTGAGCTTATAAACACAAGAAGCGTTATTTTCTTACCTTGTGACTCGTATACCGACACGTGGTCGGAGTCGATCGACGTGTCTCGTGACCGCAAAGTACTTCTACTGCGACTACGGCTGTATCTATCCAATTCTTCAGTCTTCCTTTTGATTTTCTTCAGTTTTTCTTCGTATTTTCTTAGCTTTTCCATAAGTTTTGCTTGATTAGGCATGTTTCTGTTGAAATGCAAAACTTTTCCACGATGCCTTGCAAGAGCGCGAAAAAGAAGTGACGTTCCGGAGTTGGCTATGACACATTCTCTATGACAATGTTACCATATCAATGTTTTTTTCTCTTATTTAGGGAACTAAACAACCGCGATGCCGATGGAGTGAGGAAGAGGATACTACACTGTTAATTTTAATTATATTTCAGATCACCATGAAATAAAATATTAGACAAAGGGACGACTTATATATATATAAATACAAACAAATTTGCAAGGGAGGCTTAAAAAAATTAAAACTGTTTTAATATCTTTTTTTTTATAATATAGGAGTAGCAGACGAACTTGCAGTCAAACTGATGGTAAGTGGCTACTGCCGCTCATGGACATCTGTAATCAACCCCAGATAGGATTAGATATTCCTACCTAAGGTCGGCCACAGATGCGCCGCTACCTCTGAGGACTAAGCTGGAACGCCTCGGAAAAGTATGTCTCCCGTACCACACCCTTCAAACCGGAACACAGCAGCGCCTAACACTGCTGTTATGAGGCAGAAATAAATGTGGCGGTGGTGCCGCCGGAGTCGAACCACAAAGGGTTCCACCGTTAATACATTCCATCTATCAATTTTAATTGAACTATTGATACCATAAATACGTGTGGCGTTTTCCCGCAATTCGATAAGAGATGAGGCTAATAGTATTCTAAAGCATACTCTCAACGTTTTCAAAGATTTAGCATATGCTATATTATATAAGTACAGAATCTGAAATGAACTATTGGATGACGACCGCTATTCAGGCAGCAGATATTTCGAAAGTGCGTGTACTCGTATATGTGTAAAGGAAGTGTTACAAAATAACGATTGCACGCCACACATAAAATTGTACTTATACTTATATGAAAGACCGACTCCTGATTTTTATTGAATCCGTGATTGGGTGGATAGTAAAGTATACAACATAGTAGTCTCCTGTCCTTCGTACCGTCCGTCGTATAGAAGCTATTCAGACTTGCAGTAAACGTTTTGTACTTAAGACCTATCCATTAGTTTTGATTTGAATAAACAGAGGGCACTGCAAAGTGTAAATGTTTAAATAAATTGAAATCTTTTGTCCTCGCAAGTATTTTTGTTAAAGTTCTCTAATTTAAAATGTCTGGCACAGATAACTCAGAGACTGAAGTGTTCGCAAGTGTAAAGTGTAAATATATGGATCAACTTTGGTAATATTACAAATGTCAGCGTTTTTATATTATAATCATTGTATCATGCTGGAACATTACATATGGTATATCGCAATGAAATTTCGTAAATTATATCTGGTAAAATAACATATATCATATAACATTTATATTTTAAAACGTTAGGGATATAATCCTTATAATACTATCACAAAAAATATACATTTTGAAAACGAAATCTTTTCAATCTTTGCAATATTGCTGCTTCAAACTTTAGTGTTCTCGACATTTTGATCGAGCATGTTCATGGGAGCATTCGGGCATCATACAAATACAGACATTAGAAACATGATAAATATATACACCTACTTAAAGTCAATATGAAAGTAATATGTATATATTAGTAACTTCATATACGTTTTTCGTGGTACTATTAATTAAAGGTCGGAGCAATATCATTATATCATATTGCACTAATAGCATATCGAACTTATTATATTTTACAGCTGCTTCTTCTTTGACACATGCTTTTGGAAATTATTTGTTTTTATCGTACTATGTTTCTTATACCAATATTTACAACATACAACCTAATGTAGCTGTAAACTTAAATAATTTTATTAACACTCACTCAATATTGCATTAGTCTGTCTTAAGTATAAAAACTTCTTCATAATAATATTTCGACGGTGTGCTACCTTAACAAGAGCTCTATACACCATACAAGAGACTACTAAGAGAGTTAGGTAAGTAGCATATTGTTAGCGTACAGTTGAGTACCTCTGGCCTTGCATTAACTGATGAAGTGGAGCCCGTTAACAAGCTAGGAAGTTGGCCGGTTGTATCAAGTAAGGGTTCTCTGAAGAGAGATTTGTTGGGAAAATTATGATTTTTCTACAAAATAAATTAAAGTTCAAAATTTATTTCAAGCGTAGCTTTGAAACACTAAGTTAAGAGAAAAGTGAAACTTAAAAGCATTATAAGGAAACGAAAATACACGTTGAAATGTGTAATTTTACTAATATATAGTCTTCATGCAAACTCTACACCCATTATTATTGCCCCTGATTCAACAACAGAAATATTTTTGAAAATATATTTATTAATATATGTATATTAAATGCTATTCTAATACTAAGCTTACATACATTTTCACATCATTCATGTATAATCACAAAAAAACGAATATATTCAAAATTAAACTTTCCGTATCATCGCCCACTTTTCTACGCAAAACCAATCAAAACGGGAGATGAAAATTTTATTTTTCATTCATCATTGTGTATTTTTTGAATGATAACTTTGTTTTCAGTGGATTTGCAGTAAGCGATTGCCTGTTTCAAACTCGTGTTGTTTTTTAATTGCGATTGTCTCCAATCAAACAGGTGCCAGGTGCATGGATGAATTTTATTTTTATTTCGATGAAACTATGTTTTTCAGCTTCAAATTACACTTTTTGTGAACACATTGCACTTGTAAAAGAATAATACTACTTCTTGATCCAATTTACAACTTGTATTATTCCCTCGCAAAACACAACTCTAACGTCAAGACCATTGTTCTTCTTTTTTATGCAAACTCATAGAATCGTACCTGCCAGTGGTTATATGTATAAATAAGTATTTCATATTAAAAAAATAATATATCATTAATTAAAATAATACTAATATTATAATAATTACAATAGATTTCTAACATTTTGATGCTTGTCTTAAAAACTCTTTTCTATAGAAGAAACGTATTTAGTGTTGAAACGCATTTCATTTGGAATCTTTTTGTTGAACGTCTTCATATCACTTCTGGACAAATTCTTAATTAACGCAATTTTTATCCTAACTTGTAAGACCTCTTAGATCTGAGTGGCCGACGTTAGCTATGGCTACAAACATATTTTAGATTTCCAATTGATTGGCTGCAGTTTCTACAGAGTATCATGCCCTGCAGCTGCATGCCCATTTCGTACAATTATAATATTAAAACGATTTTGAAAAGTATGCATTCAATACTTCTGTAGCGGGTTGCACTTGTTCTTCAATTTAAAAACGTGTTTTAGGGAAAAACCAGGTTTAATGTCCTCAGCACAATAAAAAATATAGCACAAATTCACACTTTTGACTGTCCGTGGAATGACTCGATATAAAACGACATGCAAGCACATACGACTGTTCACGATGACAACTATATCGGAACTACCCGCTCCCCGCTGTATTCCCCTCTAATGCCCTAAGTTACAACATTGTTTAAATTAAACTTAATTACTATAGGAAAAATATTAATAATTAAAAAGTGTCGCCTACAACTTCTTTAAGCACAAAATTGTAGCCCAGCTTACCACTATTATCCCCCACCCTCTGTGATGTCCGTTTAATTAAAATTTAAATTAGTGTCCTATAAAAAGCCCAAACCCTAGATCTCATTATACTTGAAAGCATTTTGTAATTTTCTCATAATAAATTAAATGATTCCACTTTGAGCCCCAAGTCTTTTTCTTTTACAGTACTCTGTATAGCCCGTATAATCACATCCTTTCCGTTATAACGACGTCAAACCGAAATAGAACAAAATAGAAGGCTTTGAGCGAGGCTTCAAGCAGAACCCATTTTGTACATTTTCGTCAGTAACACACTCTTTGTTGAGGCGCTTAATCTCCTCGAAACCAAAAACTAATTTAAACATAATTCGTAAAAACTGATGTATATTATATAGGGTATGAAGTCATCGGCTAACATTAAAGTCCAATTCCAAACTCAAATTTATTCCTAGTTTAATTAATAGTTATAAAAGAGTAAATTATTTTTTTTAGTTTAGTAGAGTATACATCGTGTTAAATGTAATATACAAATATGAATTCACTACCTACTTGCAACGCTATTATTCAAACAAATATTTTAAAAAGCCATATAATTCTCGTACAAACACTTTGTAGTGCTAAAATTGAAACAAGTATTCATTTTAATACCCCGAATCTCATTACACCGTTCATTTTCTATTATACACACAGTACTCTTTGTCACCCGTATAATCACGTTCTCGCTATAACGAGGTAAAATCGAAAAAGAGCAAAATGGAGGAAAGCTCTGAGCGAGACTCTCTTGGTTCATTGTCATAGTGATATACACACTAAAGGGACTTGCAAAATAGTATCTCCTAACATAATTATTATGTGCTTGAATGAGCAACTTGCAGTGTAGTGTACCTACAAAAAATCGCTCTTGAAGTAAATATAGGTAAACGTAGCAGTCATTAACAAATATCCTGATTAGGTTTATAAAAAAGTTGTGAAATTAAATTAATTACAATATAACATGGATAATGTATGCTTTGAGGATTTATAAAGTATTGTTTATTTTCACTTAATAAGCACAATGTATACCATTTATGTGCAAAAAAACAACAAAAGTGTTTTTTGCAGTGTATCTCAAACTTCATAACAAACCGTTCGAAACTAGAGGAACTATGATTATTATGAAAATTTAACAATACATGAGCGTTCACACTTATGTTTTAATAATCCATAAATAATAAAAATGTCCTAAATATTGCATTAGTACTCGTATATTTCGTCGAAAAACGAGAATTTTAAAGCATCGGAATCTAGTTGGCACCGTTAATTACATACGCTCAAAGAAGAGAAGCGTGCTTTGACAACACTCTTTGTACATTGCTACCTACAGTACAGTAGACATGTAAGATATTTTTTGGAAAAAAGGGCAAAACATATACAGTACTATGGTATAGTAGGACATCATCAGAGGCAAAGTCACTTAAAGAGATAAGATGCATACAAAAGTCTAAAATATTCCAGATATATCTGAAGAAGACATTTGAATTGCAAATGGTTATTTATTGTTCAGATTTTATAGCATATAGCCATAAAATGAAAAGCAGTGATGGCCTAATGGTTTAGAACCTCGGCCTCTCGAACGAGGGGTCCGAGGGAACGAGGCTCAAATCCTAGGCACGCATCTGTGATTTTTCAAAGTTCGGCGCGTATTAGAAACTAATTATCACTTGCTTAAAACGGTGAACATCGTGAGGAAACCTGAGAGGTATATATTAATAAAAAATCTCAAAGATATGTGAAGTCTACCAATAAGGACTTGGCCAGCGCGGTGGACTATGGCCTAATCCTTCTCATTCTGAGTGGAGAACTCTGCCCAACAGTGGGACAATAATGGGTTGATGACGATGCATAAAGAGAAGCAAATTTTTAATAATTGGCGAAGTACAAAAACTATCCTATAGAAAGTCCTCGTTTCCAGTATGCACTTTTGTAATTACATCCTTGCAAAAGAGAGGAGTGAACTACCGCTTTGAGTTGATACTTTGTACATTGCAATCTATAGTAGTGTGAATAGTTACAGCAGAGGCGTCGAATTGAGTTCTTTGTAAAGGGAATGGAGAAAATAGTGCATGATTAAATTGCTTCCTGGCTTCATCCTCATTAAAATAGTATTTACTATGATCCATTATGATTGCACATTCATATTGTATTTGCATTTCCATGTGGTTTTATAACTCCCAATATGAAGTTATCTTAAAAACGCTGCATTAAGGGCAATATTATAATCATATCCATATTGCAATTACAATATCTAAATTATATGTTGCAGTTTTTTTTCTTTTATAAATTTATGTAAATTCAGTTCTTTTATTTACGAGTCGTTGTATGACTATTTTGTACTCATGATCCATAGAAATACTCCACCTCCACTAATTGTGTCTTAAAATCTAAATTTACACCAAGGACTAAAATCTAAATGTACACCAAGGACTAAAATCTGTTAAATTAATATAAAATTCTGAGTCAGAACTCCTTATCACATATTGCCGCTTCAATGTAAGGGGTGTCCATAAAGATTTTAATGACTTTAATCTTTTTAAGCCCTCAAATTTTAGGGTCGGTGGTCTTCGATCGTTCACCGCGTTGTTGTATAATTGGAGAGAAAACGAAAACTGGATATACCTATTCCAAATTTAAAAGAAACTTGTATATTTTCATTTACTGTCATCCCATCAAAAATTCTATGTTAAACATTGATCGAATTCACTGCTGTTATAATTTCATTTTTGTGTTGGATTAGTTTGGAGCAGATCGTACTGTAGCTCAAAAGCGCAAACAAAGCATGACTAGAGCGGAATAGTGGAATTATTTTTGTTTCTTTTACAAGTTGTCAACCGGCAACCAGTACAATATGTTTTGTGGTGCGTATTAAGTGGTTTCTCTAGCCTATGGTAATATACATTGATATATTTATAGCAACTGCAAATGAATTTACTACTAATACACACGAATCTAAGTTGAAACGCTTTGTTAAGCATTTCTGCGTTACCACATTTAGTGCTATCATCATCAACTCATAACTGTACAATTGCAGGGCTCGTGTCTTCTTTCATGAAAGAATAAGAAGTGTTTAAGCCTTAACACTAAGAACGGGTTGGTGAATTTTAGAACTGTTTAGCAACCTCTCAAGCATTTAGATTCCCATGATATTTTCTGCCATGATTGTGGTATGTGATAAAATTAATTTTAAAATGCGCAAATAATTTGAAAAAATAGGAAACAGAGATTTTAGTATTGGAACTCCGGATTCCTAATGTAACATCTCCACCCTATTCTATTATTCACATTAAGTAAATTATGGTACCAAGGAATTCCACCACCTTTCATCAAAGACCCGGCGATTTTCTCGTGTCATTTACTTGTTACTCCTTTAGCAGTTGTGCAAGTGCCTTTCGTCCCTCGTAAAATTTAGACAGGTTGGCGTTGTTTCAAAGGTTTATGATTGCTTTTAGGGTTCCGGATTGATAAAGCTTTTTAGGTACAATCTCTTAATAGATATACAGGTATACCTATGGGACCAGTGACCAGGTGACCAGTAACGGTAAATATCATACAATTCCCAGTCCCATAATTTACAAACTACTAAAATGATAGTAAAAAAAATCTACTAACATCATCCACCCAAAGGATGAATTTCAGTATTGCTCTATGAACATCATTTACGTAATCAAAGAAAATCACAGATCTTGGCTGTACAGAAACAATAGTTATTTAATAAACTTTCTCCAGTGATACTTCGTTGTAACTGATGAATATTTTAATTGTTTCCATAATATACAGTAAGAATATAAAATGACTTATACAAAACTGTATTGTCCACCTGATGGTAAGTGGCTACTGCTGCCCATGGACATCTGTAATCAACCCCAGATAGGATTAGATATTCCCACCTGAGGTCGGCCACAGATGCGCCGCTGCCCCTGAGGACTAAGCTGGAACGTCTCGAAAAAGTCTGTCTCCCTTACCACACCCTTCAAACCGGAACACAGCAGCGCCTAACACTGCTGTTATTAGGTAGAAATAGGTGTGGCGGTGGTGCCGCCGGAGTCGAACCACAAAGGGTTCTACCACCTTCCCTATGTGTGGATGCCGGCTGACATACATACATATGAGGCGAACATCTTAGTATTTAGGAGTGACATCGTATCTGCGATCGGCTTCATGTTCTGTGTGTAGTTGGTATCAGATATTCTTGCGTGGCAGTGGTCACTTACCATCAGGTGGACTAAATGTTAGTTTACTACTTCTATATTATAACAAAAATAAGTACGTGTTCTCTTTAACCACCTTTTAAACGTTACACTAACAAAAACGTGTTACAAGAAACACTTTATATAGCCGTAGAACTAATCAAATCAGTTGCGTTTACTTACGAACATCACATTTGCAAGTTCGTTTTTACAAACAAGGATATAATGCAATTACTTCTTATATTCAACATTTTCGTTCTCATGCTCATAGGAATAAGGTTGAAAGTGCGGTTAATAAGTCATTGCGTGTTCACAGAGTATAAACCATTGGCCCGTAATGAAAGCTTATTGTTTTATATCGCCGCCCGCCCAACGATGTGACAGTGGGCGGAATACTCAAGTTTTCTACGCTATAACTTAGTAAGGCGATTCAGTTACAATACAGATAAGTTCTTAGTCATGTTTAGTATTTAGTACCAAAATTATATATGTCTTTAAATTAATTTGTCCATAGCCAGATGAAAATAACAATAGCTCAATAGCTAAGCAATATCAGTATTTTTACACGCTTTATATTAGCTTCACTTGTATGTTTGTCAGTGAGTAACTCCGTTTTTCAGTAGAAAGAGATCAACATACATCCTTATAATTATGACGCTTTGTGGATGCTTAATGTGAACAGCAGTATAAATAAAACAATTAATAATAATTAAAGAAACTAAAGTACACGCTTTTATAGAAATCAAACTAAAAAATATAAAATAAACTTAGATTTTTTTAATGAAAAATTGTATTAACAACAAAAAAAAATACATTCAATTGTAAAAAAGCGTGGGGTGCTTTTGAAAATATCAAAGATCCTTCTGCTCATGTCTGTCAGTACAATATTTATAACTACCGAGAGTGTGCACCCCAAGCTTTTTTTGCAACTGTAATTTACTAACTAACCAATTCTTCTCATGTATTTAAAATGGTTATCCTACTGTTTAATTTAAGTATCACAATTACAATAAAATAAAACAAAACCTCAATATCACTGTAAAGAAAGTTATTTTCCTGCCACAAATACTTTCTTAATGAGTTCAAGAGCTTTCATACGTAATGTATAACATTACAATATTGCGTTTCAAAATATTGTTAGTGGCGGCGAATAAATCGTGAAATGGAACGCACTTAATATGGACTTACCACGATAATTGTAAAAAGTAATAATAAACAGAGTAGCAACCCGCATGCCAGAAGCGTCAACTTTATGATTTCGGGGCTGTGACCCCATGTGACTTAACGCGTGCGTAATTAGGCTTCAAATATTAAAGGCTGTTTCAGACGTTTTGCGGTTGAAACGCTTCATTTACAGAATAGTAGAGACTATTTGTCTTCGCGGAAGCAATACCACTACAACTGTTTTTATATTACTACGATAATACTTACACTTTATTGGTTAGGTCTAAATTTAAGGTTCTGTAAAATATAAACGCATGAGACATTCCAAAATTTGTAACAAATTTGGAATAGCATTGTAACGTTGGCTGTTTTCAATATTTTAATATTGTATTACACACTTATAGTTGTTGTGTAATTCCCACCGGTGACTACTATTCTCTGCTAAGATACTACGCATTAAAGCTTAGCGTCTTCCTATAAAAACAATAATGTAAATTTCTAAAACCAAATTAATATTAATGACCATTCGTTATCGTTTAAAATTAATGAACCGGATAGAAAACGCGACGTGACAAACGCACAAGATATGAATAGTGCTCAGGTTTCAAACGTGAAAACGTATTGTTTCACCCCTGTTACCGTTTATAAGGGTACGCTGTCGTGGTGGTTTATTGGAATAAGGAATTCTTTCCAAAAACAACGCAACTCTCCAGGCACTAATTACTTTCCTTGCTAATTAGGCAAATTTGAATACAACAAACATTGTTTATTTCTTTCGAAGACACATTTTACGCAGAAATATTTTGCAAGAGTTTAGTTTTGAGGATTATTACACTTATTACACGCGAGCTATTAAATATTTAAAACTGTCACGTGCTCGCAATATCATTGTGAATGTCATATTCATATTGCATTGTGAAATAGAATTTATATTGAATATAACATTGCGTCGAAAAAATGGGAGCAAGTTTAGAAAAAGTGGAACAAAAAAATACTTCGAAGTTAACCATTATAGTTATATAATGTTATATTATATAACTATAATATTTTGTAACACTTTTATACCAACTGACTGAGAGATAAACCGATTTTTTATAATATTTTCAGTAATAAATGAGCTTTCAGTCCACCTAATGTGCGGTGGAGTGTGGTCACTGCCGCTCACGGACCTCTGTGATACTATAAAACAAGTTCTACCTGAAGGCGATCACGATTACGTTGTCACTCTTCAGGACTAATATGATCGCCTCATTATGTAAGTTTTCCACCGAAATTCAAAACTAATTCACGCTAGAAATGGGTGTAGCGGTGGTACTAGCCCGTCCAGTACTACCACCTTTTAAGATTAATTAGACTGATCGTTTCGAAGCTGTCTAATTGCCGTTACTTATAATTATAATGTAGCGATCTCTAAGATATAATTTCTAAATAATCACTCCTAAATATAGGCTGAAATAAATTACAGCCTAACTTAAATTAGCGTCTCTTCATGTCACATAATAAAAATATCGTGTCAACCAACAGAATTACATCTTGGTAATGAAACAACACGCTCTAGCTGACATTTCCACTAAACCAAACTGTTGAAACAACAGTGAAATTTCCAAGTTATAAAACACTTTACACCCTCGACACTTCATAAAAGCCTTCGCAGTATACTTATAGCATCACATTTGCATAGTTCTCGCGTGGTATGTCAAACGAGGAATGTAGCGTGCTATCTATTGTGTCCGCGACGCTGAGTTATTATTTCAGCGGTATTTTTTTATTAGAAAAAAGAAGGCGTTTACCAGAAAATAAACAGAGCTATTGACATATCGCTCTGCGCTGTTACCAGGCTGACGTACCATCAATTTAAATTGAGTCACACTCTTCAATTTATACAGCATACGTTGCTGCCTTTTTTAACACTTGCTTTTTTGCTTCTGAACACAACGGGTAATGGATGTTGTATGTGGAAATACGTCCGTCATTGTTTTTGTTTTAAGCCTGTCGTGTTGAGGGTTTGGTCGCGTGCTCAACTTGCGTGATTTGTGTGGTTTGGTATCGCGCGTGACATCCCCAGATCCTCGGGGTAAGGGGCCGACATACCAACGGGTGCAGTAACAGGCCCGACCCCGTTTCGCTATGAGACGACAGTTTTATTTGCCTAGCCGTGACAAGGGATCAGTAAGTTCCTTGTTTTTGGTATTACATACCGGCCGTAATGAGTTTTGTCAAGGGAAAACGAAATAGAACAATAAACAATTTACAATTAAGTGATAAAGGGTTTTGTTGAAATAATTGCGTAAATGCCAAATTATTTAATGTTACGTGTTAGCGACGAATATAATAAGTACAGTAAGAGCGTATTATTTTTGTTTGGTTAATTATAAGTGTGATTAAATAAAAATGTACCCGAACTTAAAGCTTTGACGTCTAGCTACTCAGATAGTATATAAGTAATAGCCGATGACCATAAGCTGTCTTAAGCAATTTTGCTAAAGCACCGGCAACGCCCACTGTATCTGAACATTGAAATGTCTCTTATGTGTAACCTACATCAAAACTGCCATCTACAACCAAAAATATAAGCAAAAAATGTTATTCTAAATATTTTAGGTCATGAATAACAGTTAATATTTACAATTTCTTTGCGTCGCTCAAATTCTGATCTACAAAAGAATGAACATCTCGAAGGTTAAAGTAATTTATTCTTTGTGATATCAAATCTAAAATTTCCATCTGTCATTCAAAGAATACCAAGAATAACAGCACTGAATGCTAATGTACGTCGGTAGGTACTCTAGATGATTAATTCTTTCCATTCCCACGACGTGACGCCATAGTTTGCAAAGACTTGATTATGAAACGCTGAAAAAGTTTATAAAGATAGATTTTTTTGCTGTCAAGCTGAATACTTTGACGGCGTCTTCTTATTTCTAATTATTGCTGAGAGTTTTTCAAGAGATGAAAGTTGGGAGACTGGATTGACGAGTTTTTGTTTGTGTATCTGTTTTATTATAAACAGTGTATTTCTAAGCTGTGATTCTCTAATAGCATTTGACTGACGTTAACCTTGTGCATAGTTGGAAACATTTAAGATGCAAGTGCAAGTTAGTTGCATCTATGGCGGTTACTAATATGCTCTGCATTTGTTAATCGCAGTACAAAAATCTACTAATAGAGACAGTGTACCTTCATGCTGCAACTTGAACACATCGTTGCTATCCGTGACTACTAAGTTGGAACGCCTAGGAAAGTTATGTCTCTCTTACCACGCCCTTCAAACTACCACATTAGCTACCACAGTAGCGGTTATCCGACTGTTAAGCAAAAACAGGTGTGGGGGTGGTGCCGTCGGAAACGAACCTTTTTTTTTTTTTGTTTACGAGGGGGAAACCTTCAAAAGGTACCCGACGACGTGGGAGCGACGCCGGTTTATGTGGGACTTTTACCGCACTAAAACCCCCCCGGTAGCCGTCTTCAGCGCTTGGTGGAGAACTCCGGGATTTCCGATGGAACACAACCGGAGTCCTCCGGAGCCCGATGCCCCTATTGGGCTCTGCCCTTGGGGGAGCAATTTACGCTCCTCCCGCACACCTGATGTTTACGACAGCATGCGGCTACACACACCGCCGTCCTTCCCGGGGTTGCTTGTTGGACGGTTTGAGCTCCCATTCTTGCCGCCCGCAATCCCGAAAGCCCCCCTTTTAGTCGCCTTTTACGACAGGCAGGGGATACCGTAGCCCTATTCTAGTCCCGGGACTACAGGGACACCGCGCCGGGAGGTGTTATCTACGCCTTCGGCGCCTCATTCTCCGCGCGGGATCGGCGCGCTCTCTGGCCCGTTCGGCGTCCTCTTTTGCGAGCATAACGTGGTCGCAGAACGCGACCACGCTATCCCATGCTTCGCCTGAACGGACCATCGCTGCAACCACATTCTCCGGGGAGAGGTCCGGCCCTATGTGCTGCACCAGGATCTGCCGCTCGGCCTGCCACGCTGGGCACTCCTCGAGCATGTGCTGCGCAGAATCCTGGGCACGTCCACAATGGTGGCACTGCGCTGAGGCCTCCCTGCCTATTCTGTGCAGGTACTCACCGAAGCCGCCATGTCCGGTGAGCACCTGTGTCAGCCGGTAGGTGACGCGTTTCTTCTGCCGGAAACGAACCTACAATCCACCAGTATGAGCCAACCTTTCTCATCATGCGGGCAAATATCGGTACTCAGCTGTAGAACATGACAATGAATTTCATCTTTACAACCAATGTCATCAATTAAATCGAAACTTAGCTAACGATCTTACAATAATTCTAGATTCAACATTCAAAATCATATTCCTACAAACAAATTACCATAATTCTACCTCGAAAGCAATTTCGAGTTTTTTTGGAACATTCACAACAAAATCAATTTATTCAGGAAATAAAAATGTCCGGCACTCATTTCAATTTGTAACCCTTTGTAAATATTTTAAATTTTAGAAACGTAACAAAGGACGAAATAGTATCATACAGTAGTCACAAAATTGAGAATAGTTTTGAAAAA
Source organism: Epargyreus clarus clarus (assembly GCA_014595695.2). Taxonomy (NCBI): domain Eukaryota; kingdom Metazoa; phylum Arthropoda; class Insecta; order Lepidoptera; family Hesperiidae; genus Epargyreus; species Epargyreus clarus. The sequence continues at coordinate 705,405 of JACTTY020000021.1, forward strand.
GTAATATTTTGGTATCCGTTTTCATTGTGGAAGTAATGAAAACTCCTACAAAAAAACCTATCGCATTTGAATTTCGAAACTCACGTACAAATGAATAGAACATTCAGCTTTAACCTATTATGACACGAGTACTTTGTAGGGCCAAGTCAGTCCCATTTAACACTGATATAAATAAATAAATCGTGTCATCGAAATCAAATTCATACCTTAGTGATTTAGAGATGTCAACTCTTAAAGCATCAGCGGAAGGGAAGCAAAAGGGAATGAATGTAATAAATGATTCAATTTGAAACGACATTATTTTTTGTAGCTCCTTGCAAGAACGATTTCTTTACGGAATCACTTATTCGTCTTTGTGTAATAACAGTGATGGAATTCTCGGAGTTCATAATGAAAAGTAAGATTCAGAGTCGTTGTATGTAGAAACGTGTGTACATATCGTTTTATTATGTAACGTGTGTTCCTGATAACCGCTTCTTAATTCGATATAGAAATATTATCAACATTTTTCGCTAATCCATATAGTTCTAATATGGTCAATATGGTCATGTAAAATAAAACCAGTATATGAAACGCTGCATTATCAGGGTCAAAAAATAAGACCTTCGAGAAAATTATAGTCCTCAAATCCGATTTAGAACCAAGCATTAGTATTTCGTTACAAGTCTCGCAGATCATTGTTATTGTTCATTTATTCTCAGCGCAATTAATTAAATTATTATTGCACAAGGAATAACTCATGCTTGTCTAACAGTCATGATAGCAGAAATACGTGTTAGTAATAGTGTGTAATACTGCAGCCAACTATCTCAGCCTCTCGACTCAAAGAAGAGTGGCGGCTTCGTTTTACACCCATATAAGTGCCAAATTACTTCTTTCTTAACCCACTTGTCACCTTCACTCACTATGGTATTACAACAAATATTTCAGTATCTATCACAGCATATATAATATTTTTATTACAGCTCATTGTCCCTCATAGTCCCTGCTATTTCTAAATTGACTGTTGCTTTTAGCTGAAAAATATTTTCACCAATAATAACTGTTTAAACGCGGCATCCGTACTGGTCCTATTCACTTCTTCCGAGCGGGTTGGCAAAGGATAATAAAATATTCAAGGCCTTTATCTAAACCTCTTTACTCATTCTTGCCACATTTTTCTTAGCGGTAATCAACAAGAAAAAGCTTTCTACGCTGATCTCATTGGCCAAATATTCAAAGGAAAGGTTAGCGGGTTTCTTCAAATAAATAAGAACCTGTTTTATGTTCCTTTATGTATTAAGGTAATTCTGTTTACTTTTGGTTATTTCAAAGGATTGGCTTAGAGGCCAATAGAGCGTGACAAGATATAAAGCAAAATATTTACAAGTATGTTACTGGGTTCACCGTATATCTCTGATTTTCATTTATGTTTTTTTTTATAATATAGGAGTAGCACACGAGCATGCAGTCCACCTGATGGTAAGTAGCTACTGCCGCTCATAGACATCTGTAATCAATCCCAGATAGGATTAGAAATATCTACCTGAGGTTGGCCACAGATGCGCCGCTACCCCTAACGACTATGCTGGAACGTCTCGGAAAATCTCCCTTACCATGCCCTTCAAACCAGAATAAGGCCTTAAAGAAAATTATAGTCCTCAAATCCGATTTAGAACCAAGCATGAGTATTTCGTTACAAGTCTCGCAGACTATTGTTAGTGTCCATTTATTCTCAGCGCAGTTAATTAAATTATTATTGCACAAGGAATAACTCATGCTTGTCTAACAGTCATGATAGCAGAAATACGTGTTAGTAATAGTATGTAATACTGCAGCCAACTATCTCAGCCTCCGGACTCAAAGAAGAGTGGCGGCTTCATTTTACACCCATACAAGTGTCAAATTACTATTTTCTTAACCCACTTGTCACCTTCACTCACTATGGTATTACAACAAATATTTCAGTATCTATCACAGCATATATAATATTTTTATTACAGCTCATTGTCCCTCATAGTCCCTGCTATTTCTAATTTGACTGTTGCTTTTAGCTAAAAAATATTCTCACCAATAATAACTGTTTAAACGCGGCATCCGTACTGGTCCTATTCACTTCTTCGGAGCGGGTTGGTAAAGGATAATAAAATATTCAAGGCCTTTATCTAAACCTCTTTACTCATTCTTGCCACATTTTTCTTAGCGGTAATCAACAAGAAAAAGCTTTCTACGCTGATCTCATTGGCCAAATATTCAAAGGAAAGGTTAGCGGGTTTCTTCAAATAAATAAGAACCTGTTTTATGTTCCTTTATGTATTAAGGTAATTCTGTTTACTTTTGGTTATTTCAAAGGATTGGCTACGAAGCCAATAGAGCGTGACAAGATATAAAGCAAAATATTTTTGATGTGACTACACCATGTACCTACAAGTATGTTACTGGGTTCACCGTATATCTCTGATTTTCATTTATGTTTTTTTTTTATAATATAGGAGTAGCACACGAGCATGCAGTCCATCTGATGGTAAGTGGCTACTGCCGCTCATAGACATCTGTAATCAATCCCAGATAGGATTAGAAATTTCTACCTGAGGTTGGCCACAGATGCGCCGCTACCCCTGAGGACTAAACTGGAACGCCTCGGAAAATCTCCCTTATCATGCCCTTCAAACCAGAATACAGCAGCGCTTAACACTGTTATTATGTGGCAGAAATAGGTGTGGCGGTGGTGCCGCCGGAGTCGAATCAAAAAGGGCTCTGCCACCTACAAAATGTAATTATGTAGAGTCACTTAAACATCAAATACCAACCATTTGGCTACCCTGAAATCTTAATTTTGAGTCAAAGAATTATGAAGACCCATTATTATTGTTTTTTTTATAATTATAAAATCAAAGGAGCATGCAGTCCACGTTATAGGTCAATGCCCGAACAATTTGTAATTAGTCTCATATGTAGGTCAGTTAGCATTCAGCATCCACACCCTTCACCAATATACAAGGATTGCTCCAAACTAGAAATAGCTGTGGTGATGGTATCTCCCTGTACCCTTACCATGAGTTTTTACGTTTTAACAAATACGACTGTTTGGATATTTGTTTACGTTTACTTGTTTATTTTTTTTCGTATTTCCCATACAATTTCCAATCAGCGCCCCTGGCGGATTGTATCAGAACTATAGTGTCAGTAACGTAACATTAAATGTCTAAATTGACAAAATGGCGCTTTATGTTTTGTTTCTCTTTTTGCGAACATGTGAGGCAGACAAAAAGACTTCAGCACATACTTATTGTTACGTTTACTCAGTCTACTAAAGCAAACTGTACAGAATAATGGATTGAGTAAACGAAACGTAAAATTGTGGAATGTTTTGAAAACTCATGGCAAGGGTGCTGGTCGAATTATCAGTTTTCAAAACTGTGTACAAATATAAATTTCGTTTGTGCCAAGTTGAAATGCAAGTTGAGTAGTTTATCGTATATTAAAACTGTATAGATGAAGCAAAATTGCAGGACCTATTTCCAATTTGTGATTCAGCAAAGAAACGTTAGGGAAAACGGATAAAAAATATCAGGACGAAATAAATGAAACTACATCGGATTTCACTGAAGTCCACTGAAAACAGTCTCCGGTGCGCAGTTTATTTGAGTTGTACTTAAAACCGCTGCTGCGCTGGAAATAAAGCTGTATATTTAGGTGTTTGGCAATCCCTGCTATATTTTTGATTCACTGCACTATATTCAAGTCGCTCGGTGTTCATTGTGACGATATGAACGCTAGTTATAACTAACATTATTGCAACAGTATCCTGCAGTTGTTTCCTTTGTAGTGAAATCCTGCATTATTTTTGAAGACAAAAATAATAATATGCAGATAAGTAAAATGATGAATTTATAAAGGCGGTAGAGCCAGTGCGGTTCGAGTATATACCGGCATTCCTACGTAAGTTTCACTGACTTATGTTGTTGCCACTTCTGGGGACAAGATGTCGTTCACGGAAGTGGCAACGCATATGGTAACGACTTCAGGTAGAACTGCTTTATATCATCATCAACCCATTACTGTCCCACTGCTGGGCACGGGTCTTCTCTCAGATTAGGCCATAGTCCACCGCGTTTGCCAAGTACGAACTGGTAGACTTGACATACCTTTGAAAACATTTTAAAATTTCTCAGGAATGCAGGTATGCTCACGATGTTTTCCTTCACCGTTTAGCAAGTGATAATTAATTTCTAATACGCACGCAACTATGAAAAATCAGAGGTGCGCTCGATCGAGGGGCCGAGTTTCTTAACCACTAGGCTATCACTGCTGTTTTATATAAAGTTCTTAAAAGAAACATTAACTACTTACCATCGGGTGGGCTGCAACCTAGTTTGCTAAACCAATCTGATACAAAAAAGCTTATTAATTGTGGTATTTGACTTCTCATCTTTGTTTGTATCCATGGAACCTGTGACTGGACTCTTGAAGTTATGAATTTAACAAGCCTTGGGTATACTTTTTGCCCCTCTTTCAAAATTATACTTCTCTGACTTAAGATCAAATTTTCTCATCGTAATTGTGAAAGGGCTATCTAAGGAAAATATGAGGCTAGGTTGGAAAGGAGCCAGGTTCATTTGAGATTTTTCCACATTTAATACTCTTAAGTGTGATATACTGCAACTAATAACGGAACAAGGATTACTTCTGTTTATTTTGTTAAGAGGTTTACTTCAAATTGCATTTGAGTAAAATGTATGATGTTCCGTTAATGTTTAACAGGAAGAACTCTGTACGAAATTGTGTCGCGGAAAAAAGACCTTTGCACTTTTTTCGTTTTACATATCTTTGTTATAATACCCATCGGTAGCGAATGATCGGTAATTAGATACGCTTCATGCTCATGTTTCGTCTTACCTTCATCAAAGACGTTTACTTCTAAACGATGACATGTTTAGTAATACATACATCTATGCTTCTAAAAAGATTTTCAATGCTTACAATGGTTTAAAATATAGTAAGGCAAATCAATGAAATGGTTTAATGCAGTCTAGGAGGACACAGTGATCACAGTGGAGTGCATGCCAGCTGACTCACTTATGAAGCGACCATCTTAATCCTCAAAAATGGCAATGCATCTACGATCGCCTTCAGTTGGATCCCCTCTTCCATGTGAAGTTGGCTACAAATGTCCATGGGTAACAGTAATCACTTAACATCACGTAAACTGCATGCTAATGACATTTTTTACTATTATTATTATTATTATTTTCATTGTTTTAAGATAATTATTTTACTATATCAGATTATCATATAAATGTAAGGAAAATCGCGACGACGCCACAATATTTTCAGCGTTGCAGGTCAAAAAAGCGACACGGTTCCACATAATAACATAATCTGTGCCCGTGCAAGTAGGTCAGTGTGGCAGGAGATCCCTTGTCAAATTAACGCTTCCCTCTGTCTCGGGTGACAAACGACGTGAGCGTAATAAAAACTTACTCATGAATATGTGTCGCGGTGAAAATAACGAAATCTCCAACATTTACATAGCGAGGTGAATCTGAATTTTCGAGTTTTTAAAAAATAAGAGACTTCCGTACTGTAGGTTTTCATCCGGAATTTCGTCAAATTCAGATATAGGACAAAGTGAAAATAATTCAATGAATGCAGAAACCATATTTAGTAATTAATAAATATATAAAATGTCTTGATTTCTGATCGTAACATTTGAATATTAATAACGGGCATAAACCGAAACATACCTAATGCTATAACAGTTTATGCTGAAACATTTTATATTCAATATACGAACTGAATCCATAACTTCAAAAACCGCCGACAAAAACCGACCTTTACATACAAAAGGTTTTCCCTTACAATATTCACTCCATCGCAAAACTCAATCGACCGCACAAATCATAATTCAATACTCGCAAACTTTTAAAGTCGTCAGTTTCAGAAGGGAGCTAACCCTCCGAGTTAAAAAGGCTGCATCTTGAAGCAGCTGGGTTATTGTGCATAACCTTCCGTACCAGGCGTCCTAATCGCCCCTTTTGAAATCTTTACTAACGGAAAACTCGAATTTGCATTACAATAAAAATACATTTCAACATCAAGAAATGCCTGCGCGATATTCACGGATCATAAAACTCGCATTCGGACTTGTTCGTCGGCTAATGTAACTTGAGCCTCGTGAGGAGTGCGCGCTATCGAGTATGCCAAGCACAGCATTGTTGAATGCGTAAAATCGTATTGCTATTTCAAACTTGTTCAATCTTAATCACTGTATGCCCTATATCAGATTTACCTCCTTAATTAACATCGTTTTAAATAATCATTGGCATTGCCAATACTCTAATAATTAATAATTCGTAGCAAAATTTTTGTTTTATATATCAACCGCAGTAGAATTGAAATACAAAAATATCACTGTATCTTTTAAAACACGTAACCGCTAAACGCTGGTTTCTGATTTTGCCCGATTTTCTGCTGACTGCTATATGTATGTGCAACTTCATGCATGCTTGTAATAAATTACACATTTTAAATTATGAACAACCCAACAACAGTCTACTCGCTTTTACGCGATAACGAGAATATTACGAATCGAAAGCGATAATTATTCGAGCTCGTCCCACGGTCTCTATGAAATGTTAACACATAAGCTGAGTGAAGTGTCAAGTTAAATTGGTTTAATGAAAGCCCTCGACGCCGCTTCAGCCGATGCCGTTTTTTGGTTCTTACTGCCTGCTCCTTTTATTAACATTACACTCATGGATGTTGCTTTACGCTTATGGAGTTTGAACATTTTTTTTTTAAATTAAAATTCCACCATAATTATTATACAGTGGTGGTGTAATTCTTCATGGTTTTACTGAGTCAGCACTACCGTACCTATTTCTATGTTACAGCAATATATTGCTATTTTTCAGACCACTTTAAATGAATTAGATATACATTTAATATATTTTGCTACTTCTTATAAGAACAACATAAAAAGAACGCCTGTTGACAAAATATTCCATACTTCAAAAAATACGCAAATAATATTGCCATGATGGAACTTCGTCAAAAATAAAAAAATATATCACCATTAATGTCACTTATATGATAGAAAACGTTAACTGTTTGGGATCGCCGTTTAATAAAAATAGATATACGTATAGGTACCCCTGTCCCGAAATGCCTGCGGTCCTCAAAGTTACTAGACAACTAATTGCTCCCGTTTGTACGATAGTTGGGGCGGATATCTCCCGGGAAATAAAATAGTTTTATAACAAACTTGTGATTTTGTTTAGTTATATTTTTTAGAGTTTTTGATTCTTATCATAAAGTATTTGTAATATGCTATTATTTAACTTAACTGTATCTTATTGTGTGCGTGTGATTATTTTTTAAGATGAATAATATTGCAATAGCAAACGAGATGGACTGCATTTTTTTTAATTGTTTAACCTAACGATTAGGCGGACGTACTACCTGATGGAAAATAGTCAACGCCGCCTATGGACATTTGCAACACCAGAGAAGTCGCCAATGCATCGCTGGCTTTGTATGAGAGCTTTTATGCACCTTTCATAATTACTATTTACTATAGCAGCAATAACCTGTAATAATATAAACAAAAATAAATATTACACACTTTTAAAAATTTATTCCCCATTGTATATGTAGAACCGCGGCGCTCAAAGTTTATAACTAGAAAACTAATTGCTCCCGACCGCCCGATAAATATTGTGGGTGCCTCTCAGAATAGTTTATCGGGTTTTGTTTTTTCTAGTTAGACTGTGTTTAAAATAGAAATAATATTTAGTGAGATGTTTTGTTTTAAATAGCTTCCCTACTACAAGCCAGAACTACGCTTGGGTACCTCTATATAGATTTTAAGTATTTTTAAGATAGATCCCAATGTTGCTCCTTACAAAATTCATTTGTGTGAAAGTAATATTTCAATCGGAATGCAGAACTAAACAAATTCACTCTCCTTTTTAATACGCTCTCCTTATTAGCTTCAGACGTATGTATGTTGGTATGTTAGTATGTAATGGAATCTTTGAACTAGCGATGCGCGATTGTTAGTAAAAACAATCGAATTATTCGATTGTTATTGTGTTCGATTGTATTCGAATAACTATCGAAATTCTTCGATTGTATTCGAATAACTATCGAACAATCGAAATTGTTCGATTGTTGGTCGATTGTTCGATTGTTCGTCGATTGTTCGATTGTTCGATAGTTCGATTGTTCGTCGATTGTTCGATTGTTCGATAGTTCGATTGTTCGATTGTTCGTCGATTCTTCGATAGTTCGATTGTTCGTCGATTGTTCGATTGTTCGATAGTTCGATTGTTCGTCGATTGTTCGATTGTTGGTCGATTGTTTAGTACACGCAAAACTAGTAACAGCGCAGTAAAGCGATACGCGATTGTTACGTAAAAATAGAACTATCGAAGCTATTTGGTTGTTGGTCAATTATTTAGTATACAAAAAGCTACTAACAGCGAGGAGCCCCTAATTTCTGTGTTTAAGAAATCTGAGTCAGTCTTATATACTTGGTGGGGGAATCGCACGTGCGTTGTACACCCTTCCGCTGCTTCGTTGCATTCCGTTATTTAATGGTGCGTCCACACCTTGCTTCTCGCACTGCTCACTGCGCCACGTGGCCACACACTCTCACACCCTACTCGCGTTATTAACATTATCTTTCTTCAAAGATATAGTATTTCACCGATTAATTTTAATGTAACTATGAGTACATAATTTTTTGTGATAACTTTTATCTATAATATACGCTAAACATATTTATATTACATATTTTATATTTTCTGATAATATTTTTCTATAATATGCGCCATGAAGACGTATATTATATTTTTCAGATGACCTCTTTTTGAAAACGTTGTTATGAAACGAACTTAGGGGATGACTACGACATCTGGATTATCGATGATACTCCATAGTATTTGATACAAAATGATTTATGGTATAATTATTTCTCAACAATATATAGTACAATTGACTAAAATGTAATACAATACTTTACATTTTCCAACCAGTGGCAAGTGACGAAAGCTTTGCAACACGACGCACCTGTACATTGTCTTGAGCACACGTATGTGGCCGCGCAGTATAATTTGTATTCGGTCGTCGATTGTTATTCCAAGGTCGATTTTTATTCGTACGTCGATTGTTATTCGTAGGTCGATTGTTATTCGTACGTCGATTGTTATTCGTACGTCGATTTTTATTCGAACGTCGATTGTTATTCGTACGTCGATTGTTATTCGTACGTCGATTGTTATTCGTACGTCGATTGTTATTCGAACGTCGATTGTTATTCGTACGTCGATTGTTATTCGAACGTCGATTGTTATTCGATTGTTTTTTTGTTACTACGAATAAATCGACAATCGATTGTTGATTCCGTCGATTGTCGATTTATTCGATTGTTTTTTTTAGAACAATCGCCCATCGCTACTTTGAACATGATTTTAACCCCCTTCAAAACGTCGGATTAACTCGAAATTTAGCATACTTATTAAGGACCGATGACAATTCAATATTTTAAACATTCTGACCCGTTATCCTTACTAGGATAATCAGGATCAGCGATTTTTGTTTTCCTGAGACCCGGAAGGTCAGCGTTAAGACCAATAAAGGAATCTACCAGGCGCGCCGATCACCTAACCTAACCTAACCTGACCTGACCTGACCTGACCTGACCTGACCTGACCTGACCTTACCTTAAAACAATTTAGTAGTTTTAGTATTTGGTTCGACTCCGGCGGCACCACCGCCACACCTATTTCTACCTAATAACAGCACTGTTAAGCGCTGCTGTGTTCCGGTTTGAAGGGTGTGGTAAGGGAGACAGACTTTTCCGAGGCGTTCCAGCTTAGTCCTCAGGGGTAGCGGCGCATCTGTGGCTGACCTCAGGAATATCTATCCTATCTGGGGTTGATTACAGATGTCCATGGGCGGCAGTAGCCACTTACCATCAGGTGGACTGCATGCTCGTCTGCTACTCTTATATTATAAAAAAAAAAAAAAAAAAAAAAAAAAAAATTTAGAAATAAGAACTTTAAAGAAGAACTTAGAAATAAGAAATAGTTAAGAAAGTGAAAGATAGGAATAAAGAACAATATGTATGTATATGTGAGCCCCTAAATTAGAAATAGATAATATAGATTAGAAATAGAATTCCCATCCGGACAGTAGCAAAAGATGATGAATGAGAGAAGATAAAGTATGAAGTATGAAAGTGCGAGAAGGATACAAGCGAGAACTGGTATGAAAGTGTAGTAAGATATAAAAAGTCTACGGCCACCATGCCGAAGGTACGAGAAAAAAAAAAAAAGAAAAAAAAAAACCTGACCTGACCTGACCTCAACTTCGACGCGTCCGTTGTTAATAGCATCATGAAGCGGTGTCTCATCATCCTTATTCATTCAGCACTTCAACATCTGCACCTTCCTTTAACAAGATTTCCACTATTTCATTGTTCCCATTTCTTGCTGCCAAATGTAAAGGCATATATGATTTCAGCTCATCGTCATAGTCACAACTTATATTATTAACTCGAGCTGTAAAATTAATTAAACTACTAACAGTCTTAAAATCTCTGCAGGCAGCAGCAACACAAAGAGAAGAAATTCTAGAATTATTTTTGATATTAACATCATCATGCTGTAATATTAAATCGATGATTGGACGACGTCCTTTTGAAATGGCTAGATGTAAAGCAGTTGACCGTTTTTCTCTTGAGTATTGCCATCGGCGTCTGTTTTTAAAAGATGCTCTATCATCCTTTTTCCGTGATTACTTTTATCCAAGATAGAGGACCTGGGATATGGTATAAATTATGAAAGAAAGCAGTTAGCATTGGCAATTCGGATGTCATTCAACAACTCCTCTGGGATTTTCACGTTAACAATAAAAATAAACACCAATGTAAAACACCACTTCATACAGCTGTGTTAAACAATGACCCAATATTCGTTTTTGCACTGCTAAGCAAAGGTGCTGATGCTGATTCGAAAGATAAACTTGATAATACGCTACGTAATAATCGTTAAAATAATCGCTAAAATAATCACTAAAAAATGAAAAATAAATAATAGTTAAAAAAAACTAAGGGTGCTTTTTAAGATATTATCAAAATGATAATCCTTCTACTCAATATCTATCAATAAAATATTTATAACTATTGAGTATTGACACCATGCACCCCACGCTTTTTTTACAATAAAAAATATTTTTATCTTATTTACACTATTCTTAATTCAAATTTTAAAAAAAATATTTTCTATTTTTTAGTTGGATTTTCTATAAAAAGTGTATTTTTGTAGTTTTTTTAAACTATTATTTATTTTTCATTTTTTGGTCGAATTTTTTATAAAAGCGTATTTTTTAGTTTTTTTTAACTATTATTTATTTATTTTTGCTATGATTCCAAGATAAACAGAAAAATAAAGAAAGTACAGTACGAGTCTTTCCGTTATCGTGGTAGGTTAGTTTTCTTATTTCCACAATTAAATAATGAACTTACATTAAAGTACAAACGCACTATTTTACACTTGAGTACTTAGTTCATTTCAACTTAACGTATAATTTTATTTTATCTTACCCTCTATTGAGGGTTATTTCATTTTTTACGCTGATTCTTCTTCCCAAATGAATTCTTCGTAAACTCCAGTTACTTCAATAAATTCAAATCTATCTATCAATTCCACTATATCTGTGAACAGTGCAATCACTAACTCAACACAACTCAGAAGATTTGATCCATTTGAGTGTTCAAGGCACAAGTGTTATACTAGTGTGAAAACTATAACTTTTGGAGATAAATTTTCATTGAATTTTTGTAATCTGACGGAGAGCATTATTGATGGCCGTGACGTGGCAAGAACACTAAAATGGCACATTTGCCTCTTTGAAGCTCTGGTTCTACGCTCAGAGACGTCCAAACTAAAAGTGCTACAATTGAATTAATATTTTGTATAAAATATATTCATAATAACATTTAAATATACAATTATTTGCAAAAATCCTTAAATATGTATTTTATAAAAAAATAACAATCGTAAGTTTTATTATATTTTTTATATGATTGGAGTAGCTAACGAGCTGAGAGTCCACATGATTCTGAGTGGTCACTGCCCATTGGCATCTGTAACCAACTCCAAGTTATTATATCTAAGGAAGATACCTAATAATAATTAAAAATGACATAATACGAGTATGTTAATCTATCGTTTCAGTCAATAACAGTCATCTATTTCTTCTAGTCCATGTCTACTAAACGTTTCCACGTACTCGAGTCTGACCACTTCACTTACCTGTCCTTGGCTTTCTTTTGGCGCCTGCAAGTGATCGACAAGTGTTATTAATAGTTGTATCTTCACTAAATGCCTCGTGTCATACGCACAATTGTTAATGTCATCGTATCCCTGTGTCGCCATTAGTCACTTACTGTATAAAATACATAGTGTAATTTTACTGACAAATTATCATGCACATTATTTTTAGTGTTCAGTACAATACATAATATTTAACTTATTCGTCGATTCGTTATAAATCCTTTACCAATACTGAAAATTATTATAACGATAAAAACAAATAAACCATTTTATATGTGTTGAAAAAAGTTATGCCCGCTTAGTATAACCTAACTTTCTTCTCAATATTCCTTTATTTATCCAGCAACATTTTAAAGCTCCTGCTTTTAACAAATATATGTATATAAGGATTCTCTAGATCACTTAGCTTTTAAAAAAATCGCCACACTAATATATAAGCAAATACAAAAATACATACGTATCTTTCTGTTCCAGTATCATCTTATACGAGATGCGCTCACCCCAAAGGTCGTCGACACTAACTTACGAAGTTTTACAATAAAACTGCCACCAGCAAACAACGTAACATTCAACGCACACGTCATATCAGCCGCGTAGATAAATCACAGCAATAAACATTACAGGATCGCGAACAAAAAACACCCTTATTTACAACGGCTCTTATGACCTTTTAACACAAGTCTTTCGAAACTTCCATAGGAAGTAATTCGGAAGATCGTAAGCCAGGAGCGGGTATGGGCGCTTTTCCCGTGCATGTTTGCTATTGCCCCACCGATTTCCAGGCCAACATTATGCATTCATGCATACTGCACTACTCCATACCTTTGTGTCAAATTTTACATATCATTATCGACTGGGTAATGTGGAACTGAAGTTCAGGTACACTTCCAAACTGAACCTTACGGTAGAGACCCGTGGTTTCGTGTAGAACGCAAAGTTCGGAACTTTGCAAGTCTAAACGGTGTACCATGTTGGAACTTTCCCTGTACTTTATGTATTTGAATTAAAAATCTAATTATGTACGGTAAGTAAGAAGCGGTAAGAAACGTTAATTATTCTGTAGTATGTTTGCCTGTGGCATTGCCTGCATTGAAACGTTGAGGGCTGCAAAGTTTGTTATAAAATTAATCAAACTTCTGCACTCATAGCCACACACTGACACACACGTACACAATGACAAATTTGCCAACACCCAGACCCATACAGAAATATTATAAATCTTGTTGTAGTTCTAATTTTAATTTGGTGAATAATTTTAGCGAGTAGTGAAGCGAGTTTCGGGTTCCACGTTCGATCCCCGACCAGACAGATATCTAAAAGATGAATTTAGATATCTTTGGGTCTATAAGTGTTTATGTATTTAGGTGGTCATAGCACCCACGATACAGGTAAAAGCCTAACGTCATCAACAGCCCATTACTGTCCCACTGCTGGGCACGGGTCTTCTCTCAGAATTAAAAGGATTAGGCCATAGGCCACCGCGCTGGCCAAGTGCGTATTGGTAAACTTCACATACCTTTGAGATTTCTTTTTTTTTATCTGTCAGGAATGCAGGTTTCCTCACGATGTTTTCCTTCACGGCTTTACAAGTGATAATTAATTTCTAATACGCACATAACTTTGAAAAAATCAGAGCCTACCTGGGATTTAAGCCTTGGACCCCTCGATCGAGAAGCCGAGTTTCTTAACCACTAGACTATCACTGCTCTAATCCTAACGTAGAAAACGTTATTAGCACGCACAGGAGCGATGCACACTGCCCTGCACAGTCGAATAAAGAAACAAAATATATACAATTCCATATTACCACACAAATTCATACTACCACAACATTGTTTACAGATGTAATGGGTAATGTAGACAATGCCGCTAATTATCATATCTATTAGCTTCCTGTTCCATAATATCATTAACTATTTGTATAATTCCGATTGCGCTAACATCCAAACACTCATTATCCTTACTACACCGTCATAATTATCGTACTTACAAGGATAATATTGTGGAGATTTTATTAGACTAAGATGATCAAGGAAAACAAACCTTTGTTTGAATTGTTTGCTATAGAAAAAAGACAATGTCTCTATATTTGTTCGCGATTTATTTCAGATAAATACAACAGAAATTAATAAAACTAAATAAAGCAAGAAAAATCAGAATAGAAACGTAAGAAAATTAAAGAGTACACGTACTTATTTTTGTTATAATATAGAAGTAGTAACTAGCATTTAGTCCACCTGATGGTAAGTGACCACTGCCACGCAAGAATATCTGATACCAACTACACATAGAACATGAAGCCGATCACAGATACGATGTCACTCCTAAATACTAAGATGTTCGCCTCATATGTATGTATGTCAGCCGGCATCCACACATAGGCAAGGTGGTAGAACCCTTTGTGGTTCGACACCGGCGGCATCACCGCTACACCTATTTCTGCCCAATAACAGCAGTGTTGGGCGCTGCTGTGTTCCGTTTTGAAGGATGTGGTAAGGGAGACATACTTTTCTGTAACGTTCCGGCTTAGTCCTCAGGGGTAGCGGTGCACCTGTGGCCGACCTCAGGTAGGAATATCTAAACCTATCTGGGATTGATTACACATGTCTATGGGCGGCAGTTGCCACTTACCATCAGGTGGACTGTATGCTCGTCTGCTGCTCCTATATTATAAAAAAATCACCCTTCAAACGTAGAATTACTACATGCTATAAATAGGAATCGTGGTAATACCTCCCGGCGATTCACCCACGATGCGTCATTGCGATCTGATCTGCATCCATCCGTAATATCATTAAGCTTGGTTAGCCGCTATACTCTCAAAAAGAAACTCATCAAATTAGAAGCACATTAAAATATTCTCATTAAATTTAATTAACACAAGCAACCAAATCCGTAGGCATCAACGCCTTCAATCTCAAAATAGGATCACTAGACTTGCTAAAATTAAAAATATATTTATTTTTATAAAAAATCTGCCCTTTGTACCGTAATTTAGGATAACATTACAAACATTTATGCTCAAAAAGAAATAATTTTGGCACCGAACGAAAATTATCGTCAGCAATAACGAAACGTCAAAGGATCTCATGTCACAAAGACCATTATTCTAAAATTACTCGAAAACGGAGAAAAAACAAAACGTTTTCATTAAAAAAACAATATTCGTATTTCAAACAAATCGGTCTTACGATTTTCCTTTTTTAAAGAAAAAAATATTTTATGATCAAAGAAATGTATAGTTTACGTCTTTAATACACAGTTGTGGCATGGTTCACTAATAATGTTCCGCTACCCTTCAGCATATAGGTCTCATTAAGATATGTATGTGTACCATAGAAAATAATTATATGACAAAGGTGCTAGCAGCATGAGTCTGCTAGCTATGTCATCTATGTCACTCCGGGAACATATGGATTGGTGCCAATCTGAGCTTACCTAGTTTTTTAAGGTTAATAAAACCAACTTCAGATAGATTAAGTCTTACTCAAAGTTTTGTTGCTGCTCCAATTACTAGGTTGTTTGCATAGACTCTGGCGGCTCCACAGCCACATATATTTCTTCCTAATAACAAAAGTGTTAAACGCTGCTGTGTTTTGGTTTGAAGGGTGTGGTAAGGGAGACATACTGCCAGCTTAATCCTCAGGGGTAACGGTGCATCTGTGCCCAACCTCAGATAGAAATATCTAATCCTATCTGGGGTTGATTACAGAAGTTCAGCGGCAATAGAAACTTACCATCAGGTGGACTGCATGCTCGTCTGCGACTCCTATATTGTGAAAAAAACATCCTATCTGTGATAGATTACAGATGTCCATGGGCGACACTAGCCACTTACCATCAGGTGGACTGCACGCTCGTCTGCTACTCTTATATTATAAAAAAATCTTTTTTGAGCAAATATGAAACATTCTACAAAAATGTAGTCAACAATACATTAACGTTACTTGAAAAATATAAGCGAAAAGAACAGACTCACCGATTGTATATATTTAAATTGAACAAGATAAAATGACAGGATGATCTTGGGAACTCGTTAAACTGTCCTATGTTCCTTCTGCTTAATGAAATTCCGACGCATACGTAACGATCTTTTACCGTGGAGAACCGTTTACAAGTCATGGGAATGTGACGACTTACGACATGACGTAGGAGTAATACAAGTGTTGGAAGTATATTTCATCAATATAAGAAATTTATTTTGTTCTAGTTTGGTGGTTAAAAATATGTCTTGTCTTCACAATACTTTGATTGACATTGAAATAACGTATACAAATAAATTTTAAGTTTAATAATTACAGAATAACTCAGATCTCTAGTAAACATAGGCACTACGTATGTATGCATAAATAACTTATTTCTTACTATAGATTTCAGAAACATGAAATACATGTTGTTTAAATCTATCAGCAACAAGCAAACAAAACACTTTGCAGTGTCAGTATTTTCCGAAAAGCGAAAATATAATTTTTAGGCGAACGCACTTGTATATCTTACGCGCCTTATCACTTGACCACCACCAACAGACATTAAGTTTCGTCAAGCCTAAAATCTATTAAAACAAAACTTAGTTCCTTCACGTGGCGCCATCGTATCGTAAACACAAAAAGGATCTCGAAGTAATCTGTCCGATCTCCGTCCACTCCGAGACGTAATTACCGTGGCAAATGCAAGCGATGCGGGCGTAAAAATCATTTATGTCAGCCAGTAGACCATTCATCAATCTGTCCAATGATTGATGGTATGTTAAAAGTTATTTAGCTCTGCGGTTGTTTGTAAAGCAGACACATTTACGCTTTGCTTTGGTATTGCTAACTAGGTTCTTTAATCAGAAATGAATACAAGTGAAGAGACTGTCTGTCTGTGTTTTCAAATTGCTTACTTGAGAATTATTATATAAACCAACAAAACATGAAGAAAAGACAAAAAAATAAAGTAAGTTTTTTTATATAAAAACCCCAATTGTTTAAAAATATATCTTATGTCTCTTCCACAATTTAGACGAGTATAACGACGCTAAATTGTGCTTCGACAAATGTTAAAATCCATCAAGCATCTTCGACTGCAGGGCGGGCCAAATAATGAGACATACATAAATACACTTAAAGAACGAGACCAGTGTAGAACCATGACGTAATCGGATGATTCAATTATACATTATGTTTCCTTTAAAATGAATTAGTTTAAAATTAAAACGAGATGAACATTTTTCTGATGGGGGAACACTTTTAGCAAAGAAAAAAAATAAAAAACGATATGTTTAACACTCTGTGACATTGACCACTTAAAAAAACGACAAAAAGCAATTAAAGTAAAACTTTATCTACACTCGGCATTACCGATACAGATTTACGTTATCTGCGATTAATGTGATAACCACCGACTTAAACCGATTCCGCGTCACTAAATAAAGGGATTCCCTAACGCAATATAAACTGACGTTTAGACGTGGTTGCGAATAAAGAAAACCTCTTGTGACGGCTCCAGATCGCAAGATATTATGTACAACCTTTTATTTTCATCGGAATAACGTTACCAACTCCTAAACTGAACTCAATTTTTCTCCACATAAAGACGGAGTTGAAAATCGTTAGGTTTTTATGTTTCAAATCGAGAACCGTCTTTTCAATGTCTTTAAGTGTAAATTATTCAAACACAGTTCATCCGACGTCGACTCAACTTTTTATCGCTGTAAGCCCGTCTTCTAACATAAGTGGGATTATTTAAAAGTGAAAATGAGACAATGAGTGTCACTGTTGAATGTTGATAAAGATAAAAACGAACTGAATAATTCAGTAAACCAAATATTGAATTGGTGTTTGTTTGTATTTATGAAGTCACGTCACAGTGTCTCTTTGAAATGAAATTGAATTTATTTATCCCATATTTTTTCAATTTTGGGAGGAATATGTAATCTTAATGTTTTTATGAATATAAAATTTAACAAATGGGCACCGGATAATGGATCATGTTTTCTTAAAATATATTACTTAGCTTTTTGACCCAAAACACTTATGTTAAAGTCCCAAGTTCCAGTTTCCAAGAATCCAAATTACTGCTTATAAAGTAAGAGTACATTCTATATTTCTTATCACTTTCATAATGCATAATAATTTCATAAAGCATTATAAATCAAAAATAAAACTATTTTAGATTTAATATTACAACCAAAGTCACGGTACAAAATAAGTTCAAAAATAATAAACTTGAGTGCTGATTACAGATCTGGGTAGCTTGAACGAAGTTAAAGGGATTAATATGACATTTCAAATTTGCCCTTCGGACCTCAAAGGTCCTTCGGATTTTAAAAATCAACCTGAATATTTTTCGGTCTTACTTTTACTTAACGAGGATTATATATTTTTAACTGAACCTTTTTAATGCTTTATTCATAAAATGTTGGATAAAAAACTTTTAAGGGGAGTGTTTGGTCAGATAATTATAAAATCGCTATACAATCGTACGAGTTATCGAAATTAGTTACCACTTGTTTTAAAGATTAAGTAAAACTTCGTGTGAAGACCTGTATAACTGTGGGTTGATAAAAAAGATCTCAAGGGTGTATGTAGTCAACCAATCCGCACTTGGCCAGCGCGGTGGACTATGGCCCAAACCCGTCTCACTCTTAGAGGAGATCCGTATGCAAGACAGTAAAAGGAATATGACCCTTCTTTCACCAACCAAATACTTGAAGTGATGGCAGAGTTTTTTTATATAATATGGGAGTAGCAGATGAGCATGCAGTCCACCTGAGAGTAAGTGACTACTGACGCCCATAGACATCTGTAATCAATCCCAGATAGGATTAGATGTTCCTACCTGAGGTCGTCCACAGATGCGCCATTATCCCTGAGGACTAAGTTGAAACGCCTCGGAAATGTATGTCTCCTTTACAACACCCTTCAAACCAAAAAACTGTTATGAGGCAAAAATGGGTGTGACGGTGGTGGTGGTGGTGACGAGTCAAACCGCAAATGGTTCTACAACCTTCAAAGAATTCAAGAAGGAGTTTTTAAGAAGGGTTCAAAAAGAATTCAAGAAAAAACTACGTTAAATATAAATATGCTTGCTAGATTTGCCGTGTGTAATAAAGCGAATATTCCCCATACCATATTATTTGAGTCTATTTCCAGCACACATTAGAAACGGTTACAAACGCTTTACTTTATTGCTATTGACGAACGTATAAGCATTAATTACGTGTCATTACTAACATAACCCAGATATAGAGTTATAAATAAGACGGTGGAACGATTTCCTTGAATGAAAACACTTAATTTTGCACGATTCTATTCCGTAGGAAACTACTGCCTGCTTTCTTATTCTATACTGTTTATTAATTGTGTGTGACTGTACTGTGTTTGAATTCAAAAGTATTATTGTGGCATAATTGAATCAACTTTTAATAGATCATCATTTATGTCAGCTCACTATTGCTTTTCTCAGCTCAGCTCAAGCACACTTCGTAGACTGCTCAAACTTTTAACAATCTTATTAAGACCTATCAGGTAGGTTTCAGGTCTTATTAGTATAGATATTTCTGCACGACTTTTTCTTTTATTTTTACTTTTACTTTTTTACCCTTAAGACAAATTGAGTTTAGGTTACTTGGAAAACTTAGTGTTTCCCTGTTTATAATGTGTCTTAATCATTATACCTTTACTTCGATAAGATCCCTCACGTCATTAAACAATGCCGACCAAACGCGGAGAGGGGTGTGTTTCCAGCACTTGCCAGCGCAACGAATGCTCGGGCCACTACCGTACATGGACATACACGACGTTGCAAGGTTTTACTCGCTTAATTTAATATCTATTTATGATATTTTACATGCATCATTTTGATAGAGTACTAGATTTTTATGCTAAAAATCGTAAAAATTGACATATTTCCGTAGATGTCAGAAAATAAGGTTACTTATGAATATTTTTAGGCATCTTAGATATTCATAGGTACAACTTGAATGCCTTAATTAGAAGTACAAGATACATAAATCACAAAGTTGCGGAATAGAAATATTTTTATCAACTCAGTTTTATTTTCGCATAATCTTACCGCATAAAACGACATTGACGTGAGGTCTGCTACTCAAGCGAAAGATAACTGACGCTCCAATATTATTTAATTTTGCTTTAGGTTCAAATTGATATAAAGAAGTGTTTGAGCGAAAATTCGTTGATCAA
Organism: Epargyreus clarus clarus; assembly: GCA_014595695.2. NCBI lineage: Eukaryota > Metazoa > Arthropoda > Insecta > Lepidoptera > Hesperiidae > Epargyreus > Epargyreus clarus. The sequence continues at coordinate 725,911 of JACTTY020000021.1, forward strand.
TTAGCAAACTGACGTACGTATACCATTACTACTTAAACAATATTAAACATGTACGTAGACAAGTATTTCGTTTACAAGATGAAAAAATGAAGAGAAAAATACACTTTCAAAACTATAACTCTCTAATGACCTTTTAGTACAGCTGCCATTAATTGCATACAGTATTACTGCAAATCGATTTTGCTTGATAAGTAGGTACGGTTCCTTACTAAATAGGTATTGCCCATGGCAGGCTCCAGTGTCAAGACCTCCTCCCAAAGCCGGAGTGGGGTGTGGCTGGCTATAAACCAGCGCAAAACTAATGCTCGTCGCATCACGCCGCGCCTGCAGCACCTAAGGGTCTCCACACACTTGGTGAATCGAATCGTCGCAGACTGTCGATGAGATACAATACGAATTATGTTGATCACTCTCTTTGTCTTAGATGTAAGGATTTGCGTATTCAAGCTCGATGACGTATAATGGGAGGAGACCCTTATGGTTATGAACTGCATTGAATCCCTCGATATATATGCATTTAATACAAATTATATGTTGGGTGGTTCCTACCTACCACCCGTAGGTGAAACATAGGCTATTGTCGTGGTCTAGTAATAGCTTGTGTAGTAATAATGAATGCCTAAAACGACGTAGGCCTCAATTTGAATGCTAGGTTCGAAGTAACGCGCGTATAAATAATAATAATAAATCCTTTTTACAGTAAACGGAAACATCTGAAGGAAACATAGACGCCTTCATTTTAGACGGTTTTTATCTGTGTACTATTTTCTCGTAGCGTCATTTCTGTTTCAGTTACTTTACCAAATTAGGCACAAATATGTCCACTAGGGAGATAATGACTTATTATTCGATGATAACTGTATTACTTACTTTATATTTATCAAATATAAATAAAACGAGGTAATAAAATTATATCTACGTCTAACGTTAGTCTTTATCTTGAATTTAACAAATGTTACAAATAGGATAACGTGATAAAAACATTCGTTTTAAAATGTACATTTTATAAGTACCTTTTCACAGCCAACTCGTGTATTTTAAAGCACAAAAAGCAAAAGATTTCCGGGCATGAAAGCCATTTTGCCATTTTAAGATTTTCCGCTTTGATCATATTTAAAACATTTCATTCGCCACCTCAGTAGTTGCTCACCAGGCGTGCAGAGCTCGGCAGGAGGTCGAATGAATGCGCGAAATAAAGGTCTACACTGTGATATGTTTTCCTTTTCTTTATGTGTGCCTGGTACGTGTCGCTACCGTCACGGCGGCGCGAATACATAAAAAGATTTACAAATGCCTTTGTGCGACAATATTTTACAAGAATGTTAAACCTGTCGGGACGGCACTAAACGTGATATACTCCGCGAATTTGCTGAGACATTTTATTCGTCTCGGAAATCCCTGAAGCAAATGAAACAATTCCTCAAGCTCGACTCATACGTCCACGGGAATATTCCCCTAAATCGTAACGTTCTCTCATTCGCTATCTAAAAAATCCAATTTCGCATCCGTCTACAACACGTGACGCCCAAAAAGCCAAGCCTGACAAAGCCGTCATAAAGTTCCCAAGTAATTCATAAACTGGGAAAGTGCCATTCCACCGGTACCCCGCCGATTCGTCCCGCACGACAGAGACCTATTAATTTTTACGATCCATTTAATTCTTTAACCTGGCGGAATCGATTTATAACAGTTTTATCGCCGGTCGCGATTTAACGCGAGTTGTAAAGCTTCTGTCGGTATCAGTGTTGGATGGTCATGTTGAAATCCTCAGGTGCAGTAAGCAAATTGAATTCCCTACTTTGTTTACAGGTAAGACGTGTTCTGGTTCTTGGTTTACGATGCGAGAAGCGGAGGGTCAACCTATAAAGGTAATTTGAAGGTAATTTTACGAAAGTACCAAGGGTAATGTAATTGGAAAGGACTAAGGGAGTGAAGATTTTAATAATTATGACAATTACCATTGACTGTCAGTTAGATCGTGAAACATACGTACAAAATGCGCTAATTATTGTAACCTTTTAAATAATCCTAACACACATTGGCATGGTATATAAATAATCAATGGATCTGGTACAAATTTCGTAAAGTAAATATCCAACATAAATATGTCAACAATATTAAATCTTCAATATAATATATATATTTTTTCTAATTTACTCGTACTTAAAAACTCAATAAGGGGCAGTATGACGTTTAAATAATGATAATTTTTCGTTGTTTTTTTAATTTTACCATACGCAACAATATTATTGATATTCAAACCATTTCTAAATAAAGTGATAACTGGCTATCATACTATTTTTAATTACGTTTAGAGCACTTTTTATTCGGATACTTTTGTGTTACGCTCCGAAGCCTATAAACGAGTAGGTCGAGGTAAAAACCCCTTATACGTTACACTTTTAATTAATTAGACCCCCCGCTGATTTGCAACATATATTTCACAAAACCTTTCAATTACTTCTAGTTAGTTTAACTTGAAGGCTTTATAAACCTTAAGCTAGCAACCATTTGGCCGGTCTCCAATCTGACACGTCGATGTAAGCCTATGATTGGCTTATCGGCCATCTAGCACCGACAATCGGGATCTTAATAAATTATTACTGTACTCTGTTATATAATATGTTTATATTATTAATGATGGTTTATCTTCACCTGCGTCTCGTAAATCTCTGTAAAGTATTGTCTACAAGATTTGTATCTATAGTCTACAAGTTCAGTGTTCGTGATTTGAAACTCTGCCTCCGGTCCAAGGTTCGAATCCCAGGGGCGTCCCTCTGATTTTTCAGTTATGTTACGTATTATAATTATTATCATTTGCTATACTTAATGGTAAACGAATACATCGCAAGGAACCCTACACGCCTTAAGCCTTCTTCATTGTAAAAGAGGAAGGGAGGATTCCATAAGATGTCAAGTTACTCGTGCCACTTCCCACTTTGGCTAGCACAGTGAACTATGGGCTAAACGCCTCTAACTCTGAGAGGAGACCCGTGAGCTGAGGCAAGCTTATAGATATTAATTTCATAGTGAAAAGACCTAATTAACTGAGAGTTCTTTATTATTTTCTCCAAAGTATATAAACTCTCGAATGCAAATCTTAGGCAGAGTCAATGAATGGCAATGACGCCATAACTACATAGATACTAAAGTACCCATGCACCGTCATTATTTATTTTCATTATCATCCCATTACTGTCTCACTGCTGGGCACGGGTCTTCCCTCAGAATGAGAAGGATTAGGCCATAGTCCATCGCGCGGGGCAAGTGCCTATTGGTAGACTTCACATACCTTTAATTTTTTTTTTATAAATTTCTCAGGTTTCCTAACGATGTATGCAGGTTTCCTAACGATGTATTCCTTCACCGTTTTAGCGAGTAATAATTAATTTCTAATACGCACATAATTTCGAAAAATCAGAGCCTGGGATTTGAACCTCGGACTCCTCGATCGAGAGGCTGAGTTTCTTAACCACTAGGCTATCTCTTCTTTTTTATGCACCTTTGCACGCACCTTACATGTACCTATTTCATACAACAAACTACAGTAGTTTCACAATCATTTTTCATATGACTTACTCGTTTATTCAAAAGGCGCGTAACGTTTATTGAATTCTTCTGCAACGCAATAAAGCATCGTGTTCGCAACAAACGCGTTTTGTCGGCAAATTTAATAGAACGGAAGCAGTGGTCTGTGCGAAGTGAATGCGCGCTGATTTACGATTGAAATGCACGCTCCACAGCCGTTGTTCTATTTAATTTCCCTTTTATCAGTGTGCTTATCAGACTCTTTAAGGATAAGTGGTGAGTGCCTACTGTGAAAATCATGTAAATTGGAATTTTTATATTCAAAGAGGGAAGACGTATTACCTACTTAATTTAAATATGTATTATTGTATTATTTAAAAAGATAATGTGTGAAAAATATAAGACAAATTTAAGTAATTACATTGAGTGTACTTCAAGGTAAGGCATTACGCAGAGAGCTATGACATTCATGAGAATCTTCATTAAAAGGCAAAAAAGTCAGACTTCAAAGCTGATCCATTGGCAACTCTCCAGCAGGAGCAAATAGTAATCAGATAAATATTATCTATTTTTCGGTTTCGGTAAAACAAATCATCAGTGTTGTTTTCATCTGTTCTGTTGTAAGGTTTAGGATATTTCAGAGCGTATTGCTACTGTAGTTCTACAACTTTACGAGTATGTTTAAAATTCGTTTATACAAGAGGCACGTAACGTTTATTGAATTCTTCTGCAACGCAATAAAGCATCGTGTTCGCAACAAACGCGTTTTGTCGGCAAATTTAATAGAACGGAAGCAGTGGTCTGTGCGAAGTGAATGCGCGCTGATTTACGATTGAAATGCACGCTCCACGACCGTTGTTTTATTCAATTTCCCTTTTATCACTGCGTTTAATCACTACTGGGGTGAGTGGTCAGTTAAGAAAGTCCACGGAATACACAACACCTTTTTATAGCACGAATTACCAAGGAATACCATTTTATAGAACAAATTATCGTGAAACTATGGAAGAACTTTACGTAAGTAATGTTTAAATAGCCATAGATATAATTAGTTATGATAAGATGGATTATACAAGAAATTTTCAGATACATCTGCAAAAATAATTCGGTACATAATTTTTGTCTGCGTTTCAAATTAACTATTTTCAAAATTTATATATATATAGTTCTGTCGCAATCTGACTGTGTGTATACATGTCATAGTTTAGTAAATATTACTCACTCCTAACAAGAAAATGTAACCAGTTTTGACAATTAAAATTTTCATCCATTTTCTTTTGAAAAACATAAAAAAAATATAGGTTTTAGAGCATTTACGATTTTTCTTCACTCTTTTTCTTCGATTTCGTGTTTTTGTACCACTTAACTGCACATGACGGCATTGTTCCGCGTAAATGTCTATAATGATTAAATATCAATAAAACTGACTTTATTATAAAAATTCAAAGGCAAATCAACACTGTTGTACAATTACAAACCGATGGAAGTACAATCGTATTTACAGTTTTAATGTGGTATTGATTGTTTGCTGAATAGAACAAGCCATGTGGAAATAGGTGCATCAGCATCATAAATCAATTGGAGCCATTAGCTATGCTTTCGTAAGCAGCAGTACTCGTCCAGACAGGACTATCTACGCTTTTTATAATTGTTCATAGAATAATAAAGAATATAAATATGTATTTATTGAAGATAATATCTATGTATGGACATATTTTTACTAAAACTATTTTTTTTAATATTTTATTTTTAATATGTGTGTAAAACACCATGTAAGTAAAAAAAATATTGGTTGATTTTAAAGTAGTTCATAAATTATTAAAAAGGGGTAATATAAAATAAAATTGTAATAGCGAGCCTTTTTATTTAAATTCATGCCTCTAATATTCAAAAATATATACGTAATTTATTTTTAAAATTAGTTTTATAAATTACATATTTTTTTTTATATAAAATACAATAAGCATGGCAATTTTCATAGATAACTTTTCCTCCACTAATAACACTAATAATAAATCCATTAATAATATATTTATTTACATAAAACATCCGACGGACATAGAAATTACGTCGTCGAATGTTAGACTAGAACATCAATCTCAAAATTGAATTCCTTTTCAAAACACGAAAAACTAACAGCTCATTGTATGCGTGCACAAGTTATGATTGACGGTGTAAATCAATCCATCGACCCCTAACGTTCCACGCGCCCCCACCCACCCTTTCCATTGTGTTATAAAACTCACGTTCAAATGTACTACCGCAAAACATAGATGATTGAAACACCTAAAAAGTTCCAAGTTCGATCCCCGGCCAAGATCACTTCTTATTGGTAGGCTCCGATTTTCAATCTGATTGTTTGTAGGCTCGTCTTTGTATAAGTCTAGTGCATGAATAGTTCAAAGTTCAAACCGATCAATTTTATAAACGTCATTCATTTTTCATTTATCTATAAGTAGTGAAATATTTATTTATTTTTCAAACTCACAGCTAATATTGCACTATAGATGAAAATGGTAGACTTCGTAATTTGACTGCACTATAACCACTATTTTCTGCCCATATTTAAGAACAACAGTATGTTGCTCCACCATGTTCTGGTAAGGCATATCTTTGAAACCAATACAAAATAATAGTATAACTTATATGTGTCCTAGTTCATGTAAGATGTGTGCTTTGAAATTGACTACCAATCCATTAGACCCAACGGCCACTTCACATCAGACGGACTGCATAACCATTTCCTGTTTGTATTACATCAAATAGACGTAGGTATATAATATCTTATCTATAAAGATCAATCTATGGAATAGGATTGTATAGGCCTTATCCATTGTATGCGTGCAGTTATGACTGACGATGTTAAACAAGCATTTTAACGGCTTTAGCAGACATGCTACTTTTAGTAGCAGCGATCCGCGTTTTTGCTTCTTATATTCAGTTATAGTTTTGTGGCAATTTGACTCACGGACAACTATTCTTTAGTCACCCCCAAATAAAAATAGATTCTTGTCTGAGATTGGGCTTAGGTCCGCCCCTACCACTGACGATAAAATTGGAATGCCTCGGATAAGTATGTTTCCCTTATCACACCCTTCAAACCAGAATACAGCAGCGCTTAATACCGCTGTTATCATCGCGTCGAAAACACGCGTTTTGGCATCTGCATTTATGCTGCATCGAGCATCCAAAAGTAGCTATAACCATTGCATGACCAGTGTATGACCATTGCAGCAAAACTCAAAAAGCTGTTTACTCGGCAATCGTCGATCTCAGAAGTAGCACGTCTGCTGCGGCCCAAGTCGACGGTAGAAATCAATCCATCGACCCCTGACGTCTCACTTACCCGCGCCCTTCGAGCTGGCTGGTTTTCGCCTTCGTTGCACACGTCAAAATAACTGAAAACCCGTCAAGTGCGACTACAATGGAGTTTTGTAAGAATTCCTTAGCAAATAGTCTATTAATAAAATGTTTTTGCTATTTTTTGATCGAATTTAAAGTAAGGCAAGTTTAATACACTTTCTTTGAGAATTGAATGTTCATATTATAAAGTGAATTTAAGGACGATTTGCAATATTCAAATTCTGATAGTAAAAGAAGCTTAGTTTTTAAGAAAGTTCACATAGGAATCTAAAAATGCACTAAAACGTGGGCATCCACCATACCACATAATACTTTTGAATTCAATCGGTAACATAACTAATTAAAAATTAACCATACTAATTATTGATACCTTAATTTATTTCAATATAACAAAATGTACGTTACAATAAGAAAAAAAATCATATTTTTACCTTGATTTAATTGTCCAATTGAAGACATGATGTGAGTTTGAGTGAACACATTTGTAAAAACACCTGTATAAAGAATTCAAAGTATGATAATTCCAATAAATGCTATTAATAATCAGTTATAAGGCTTTCATGACTTAACAACGGAACCCTAAAATGACGAATGTGCACCATGAAATATCGTTTACTCGCTGATCGAGTAATGCGCATTTAAACATGTTGGGGCAAGTAATGCGTGAATCACGTTACAGCGATCTAATCGATGGGGAAAATTTAAGCTACGGGTATATTATGCACCTACCATTTTGTCGTGTATGTGAGTTGTTCCTTTGGCTCTGAAAATGTATGCAGTACACGCTAAGCTATATACTAAATAACTATATTGTTTTTAAATTTCTTGTTTTAGTTTTCAATACAATGACGCTTTTTTGTTGTAGTGTTATGACGTTGTCAAAACGAACTAAGAAGATTACTTACTTACACAACTAAGAAGATTTCAATTTTTAATTTTAATTTATAATAAATAAATTAATTAACTAACAAATAGCAAGTAAGAAGACTGGCAAGCAACCAAGTAAGCAAAAAAGACAACATTTAAAAATATTTTTACTTGCACTTGCTCCATCACAAAATAAAATCCTCATTATTTTTTACTTATATTTATTTTTAATGAATGCAAAATGTTTCACTAATATTTTCCGTTAAATCCAACTATGTTTTATAATAAAACATTGATTATAACCATTTTTCAGGATATTATACATAAAATGTGTTATTTACCGTCATAGCCATGATAAGCACGGATTGTGCGTATAAGTCTTTACACTGTTCTAATCGCCAGGGAAAATTTATTCACTTTCGAACTTAGGGTTCCACTGACGTGCTTAATAACCCGAAAATATGGGTGAAACTTCTAATTGTTTGGCGTTTATCGCAAGGGTTGGTTCAGGCACTTGATTATTGTAATTAACTATGCATAAATTATATGGTATGAGAGAATACTATGGACGTCTTCTTTAGAATTGTACTACGTAAAACCCTTTGCGGGTTGCACCACCGCCATATCTACCCATTTGCCTAATAACAGCAGTGTTAAGCGCTGCTGTATCCTCTTTAAAATGTTTTATAAGGGCGACATGCTAATCCGAGGCATTCCAACTTAGTCCTCAGGGGCAGCAACGTATCTGTGCCCGATCTCAGGTAAAAATCTAATCTTATCTCTGGTTGATTGCAGATGTCTATAGACTAACATTTACTATTATGTGGACTGCGTGCTCGTTTGTTACTTCAATATAATAAAAAACAGAGTTCAAATGTTATGTTACGAGTAACGTGATTCTGTTTGTTACAACAAAGTTAGTATCACTATAAAGACTGAAAAAAATAAAACAATTCTCACGTCGAGACAGCTCCTTAAAGTTTCAAAGAGATAAAAAAAAGAATTAGTCTTGTTTTGAAAAAGAACACGGCGTCTCTATAGTTTTTTTAACGGCACATTACATCGGACTTTGCTGTCCTTTGTCACCCTCGCTGTAAGTTTGACACCAAACTTAGTCGTTAGGGGTGGAAAAAATATTTCACAGCCCTCAGCCGCACCCTTGTTGGTGGAATCATGCGTCGCTTGCGCGTTTTCACGAAGATGGATCATCTGTGCGCGACAACTGGTGCCGTGCTTGGCGATTCAACCGCTGCGATTTAGACGCGCTTTTTAAATGCTTAATAATATGGCTAAATATGAAACTAGAATTGATCGTGTGTACGGGTAATAATTAAATATTTTATATTGGTTAAATGGTCAAGAAGAACTCCAGAACTTTAAACTGTATCAACATCGCCGTTCATTTCTGCTCATTACACTGTATTGTATTGATGTTGTTGTTGTTGTGTTGTATTGTTGTATGTGTATTGTAGTTTGACTAATGTCGTATTTTGTGTGCATATCTTGGCGTGCATGTTTACGCCTTACGTGTATCGTTTTATACACACTTGCACGTGTAAAGATTTTTTGTAAAAAACGCACTTAATTATTGTCTGCAGCTGCTGACGTCATTATGTAGCAAAACTACATTTTAACATACTAAGTTTATAATTATTTTATATTTATAATTCGATTTACATTATTTTTTTAAATGTAGTACAAACTTCTTGGTAGTACGTACCGAAACGTATTTGAAATGTAGTACATACTTACTTATTAATATTTTCTACCTGTGTTAAATTGCAGGTTCTTTTGTAAATTATAAACGTGGTACACAGTTATAAGCAGCTCTTTACATTTTAATAGGGTATGGAATTGTATTACGTAAAAACGTCGTCAAACCGCCCGTCTACGCAGAGCCAGCTCCCTCGAAGATGGATCACGCAGGCGGCACCTCTCGATAAGCCGTCGCGATACGGCGCTGCGCAAGCATCACGCGACTGCGTTCACGACACACGATATTATAGCAAGGTTGCAGTTGCTTTTGAAAATTATAAACGTGGTGCTCATTTATAAGCTGTTTTACAGTTTAATAAGGAATAAACGCTCTTTCTCGGTGTAAAAAACAAAATAGGTTTATGAAATTAAAAATTACTAAATGTATATTGGGTTACTAAACATACAATTAATGTTATAATTAAATAATTGCAATCTTTCATATCATTCACTTACATGTTGAATATCGAATATGGTATTTTCGACAGCTTATATTCTAAAAACCCTTCTTAAGTAATGTAAAGGTTACTTACTTGTTTTAAATAACGTACAAATTAAATGTTTTTCTTATTGATTATGTAATTAATATTTCATAATATAAAAAAAGATATCGAATGTGGAACATCCAAGAACCTAGAAGTCGGTCACGTACATCCATAATCCACGTATCCTATATTGGTGTCGCTCATCACTATAACTCTATCTTTCCTTGAACTTGTTCGTCAACCATAACTTTAAGTTCCATTTGCAATTTATTATTCCTTTTCATACACATTCCTACAAATGACAATAACTACACCAGTCCTCAACAACATACCTTCAAAGTAAAATATGAAGGGCTTAAAGAAATATTGACATTCACTTATACTTAACTCCCTCCGACACATACACAAACAGTTGGAAAGAAACTTCCGAATGTCGCATCACAACCAGGAGTACATACACTTAAAGGAGCATTATCTTCTTATTTTTATATTAAACTTGAACCGAGACGGAATCCTGTAATCGCCTTAAACTTTTCATCATTCAAGAACATCTGTCGCGGCCTTTCCCCTACATTTTTTAGCTTTAATATGAAGCCTGCTTCGTGATGTACTGACTATTGCCTTTTGAGGGTGGCTTATTTACTCAGTTAGTTATTTAAGCCTCGTTTTATTTGTTCAAATAGAGATAAACGGTCTATAGTATAGAAATTATGATGTTGTTGATGTTTCTATTGAAAATAACGTATCAATGCTTTTTAACAGTTAATTTGCAGGATTACCATGCCATAGAGTGAAGGTGTTTTTATGTAAGAAGTCACGAACACGTGGTCCATATCGTGTTAAGTGTCACTGTTGATGAACACTGTTATTGATAACGATGCGATTAATCGACATATGACCTATGTGTAATATGTAGCATAAATATGCACGCATTAATTACAGAAAGGACACCTTTATTAAATAATTATGGGACACATTTAGAAAAGAACTACGGGCTGGTAAATACAAACCAAATTTAAAATAATTGGTTTGAAGGAAAAGTGTTTGATGATGTTTTCCAACCTTTGTTGGCTTTACAAAGAAAGTAATTACTTCAGTCGCTGTTGAGAAATATCTCCAAGATCAGAGCTATCTTTGAACTTGCATTCGGCAAGTGTAATTTATTTATAACACATACAATTTAATATAAAAACAAGATGAGATCTTTAAGCTTGAACAATAAAAGGGAATTCGAAAGGTCAATGATCTTTGAAGCCTTAAAAATACAGCGCGCCCCGAGATAAAATTTCAACATCTATAATTTACAAGAGTAGCATTTTAGCCCTGAAAAAAATTGACGCATTTTGAAACAAAAGTTATTGGGAAGAAATAACAAAGTAAGACTGAGCGAATTATTAAACTGTCTACATTTGGGATGTCGGGACTTCATTTAAATATAAACTTGAATTTTAGGTTTATTGACTTTGCGTGTTGTGTTGAGGCTACAATAGCATTTACGGTTGACTAAATCTCATTGCGATTCGATAAGTTACTCCAACGTGTTTTGGTTGTAAATGTATGCATTTATTTTTCTTTTTTAATATAATACTAGTCAAGTTTCATGGGTGTAGATCGAGTGAGAAGGTACTAATGCCACGCCTATGTCTAACTTGAAGTAGTTTTTGAGTTTTGGTGGAAGCGTATAGATGCCGGCTGACTTACATATAATCGCGATCATCATAGTCCTCAGGCAAGGAAACACATATGTGATTGGCGTCACTCAAGTTTTTCATTATTAATACCATACGGCTTCATACCCGTTTTTCATTATTAATACCACCTAATGGAACTTTGTAATTAACTGAAAACCGGGTTCGACAGCTTGCTTTGAGTAGTGATATGCGTATCAGAAAACATCAAAATATTTTTTTTTTATAATATAGGAGTAGCAGACGAGCATGCAGTCCACTTGATGGTAAGTGGCTACTGCCGCCCATAGACATCTGTACTCAACCTCAGATAGGATTAAATATTCCTACCTGAGGTCGACCACAGATGCGTCGCTACCCCTGAGGACTAAGCTGGAACGCCTAGAAAAAGTACGTCTCCCTTACCACACCCTTCAAAACGGAACACAGCAGCGCCTAACACTGCCGTTATTGGGCAGAAATAACAAAAGCCAAAAAGATATTTGAGCACATATTACTTATTTCTTAAAAAAATAACTTTAATAAACATAATTTAGAATATGTAATACCTAACATTTACCAAGTAAACTCACAAAGAGCCTTAATTAAATGGACAAGACAATATCCCATTACTTTTGCCGTCAAAATTCTTCCGCGAAAATGTATCATACATTTTCAGCCATTAATCATGAGGGAGCCAGGGTTCCTCAAAACAAGAAATACCCTATAAGTGGCCGATCATTTAAGTTATAGGATATTCCACCTCGCAATTCGCCAATGTCTCGCGTGGGTGAACCCCTACGTTGCCAATACTCATGTACATACTTTAGGAGATAAAGGGATTCACTCCGTAGAGCGAATAATAAGTAGAAATGACCTGTTGAATTCGTGCTTTTAATATACGGGATTGAACAATTTTGAAAAGTTCAAATTGAACTAAACAACTTTTTGTGGTTAATCACACTTGTATTGTAAATCAAAACGAAGTTAAGACAACTCATTAGTACGTAAATCTTACCGCTTGCCTCAAACCAAAACACAGTAGCTTAATCCGCTGTTAGAAGACAGAATGGTCTTGCTAGCGTTATTGTTTTGCCACAATCGAATCAAAAATATTTCTATTATCTTCATAAGGGCTAACTAGAAAAGTTAAGAACCACAATTTAAGTAACAAATAAATATTTTCACAGTATCCAAAATTGTATAAAAACGAATGTTTAAAAGTTGCAAACGTCGAATGCATTTAATCAAACATATAGTCATATAATTAAGTATGCCAATTTCTGAGGGCTAACTTAAATATCTGTGTGTTTGTGTTTCATTGACATGACTTAGAATCAGTGGTAAGCTATCTTCAACCTTTGATGACGACGTGAAAGGCGACAATTCATACCACTGAGGTATGGATTTCAGCCTCCCAAGAAGACATTTCTACTTGATATTACGTCACTGAGGGATCGACCCCATTCCAATTCGAACTATCCGTACACGTCGAAACCCTTTCACAATAATCGAATAAAGCTTTCATCTTGCGAACATTCAAAACGGACATTTTGTATAATGATATTGCTTTATCTTATGTCTGTTTTTAGTATTCCTCGGAAAATTTGTTAAACCACACAGTTAAATGGTGTGTGATGCCAATATTTTTTGAGCTTTATTATAGTTTACGAATAACTTATAACTATAGTAAGAAAACTTTTAACAATTATTTTAAAACTATATAATTATACTGGTAAACATTTACATAAACTTATATTTAGATAGTAAATATAAAAGAATTGTAAAAAATTGACACTACGTAAGATATTTATTGTGGAATAAAAAGAATAAAAACAAGAAAGGCAATTTTAATATTAATATACAGAACACTGAACATGTTGACCCGACACGAGGTTGGCCAGTTTTTCTAAAATATACATACACTTTTTCAAATGTCTCTTTTTGTTTTGCTGGCATGGTCGGATAAAAGTTTTCGTTTTATCTGTCGAAATGGTCAATTTCAATTCCAATAAAACTATACTTGTCTATAAGATTAGGCCATTTATTAGTCTAGATAGTTTTCTAACATAGGCACTTTAGTATTTTGGCATTTATATTATTTTAGTGCTTTTTGTTTATATTAGCGTTTGGATCGAGGATACACTGAATTATATCAGCCAAGTTCGGAATAAGTGCTACCAGAGCTACTAAATTTCATACTTCACACAAGTTAATATCATATCTCAATAATTCATAAGTTATATAATAGTTCTAAAGGGCACTATACACTTTTCCGAGGCATTTCAGCTTAGTCCACAGGGGTAGGTGTCGGATGTAGACGCATCTATTATAGTAAAAACTACTTTGCATCTACGGCCGACCTCAAGTAGGAAACTAATCTTATCTGGGGTTGATTTAACATGCCAACATGCCAATGCAGTAGCCACTTAACAACGGGTAGACTGCATGCACGTCTGCTTCTCCTATATTATAGATAGTTGCCGTAACAAAAGAAAATAATTGTTATTGCGTATTTTTATAAAAATATTTGTAATCAATCCAAATGAAGACGCGATTTTTTTTCTACTATCTATGTATTTACGTTGTTCGCCGCATTAACAGAGAATTAGGCGTAGATATAAAACCAATGTAGTTAAATCACAAAGAGTACCTACTACAATCTTCAAAGCATATGTATGTAACATAATGTCAAACAAATTGGCTATAAACATCAAAATCCCAAAGCGCTTATAACGGGGGCATTAGCTTTGATTATGGCTAATATATTTCAGGACAATTTGCCGGCACTTCGCTATAAGAAATCGCGAGGGAAACTCCGCAGATAGATCTTTAACGGTCGATAGAGTCCTGAGATGAAAAGTTCTTTGTTAATCTCCCCATTTTTATCGGGAGTCTGTTAGGGGACGAAGTTGGAGATTTTTTAAATACCTGTTAGAAACATTTTCCCTCTATATTCAATTTTGATGATGTTAATTTAATTTAGACGTACAAATAGATATACACTGAAATGTTAAAAAATATTGTTTCGCCTGATACTTAAATTGTTTGCAAGTGATAAGGGGTTTATTTAATTTACATCACAAGAGCGTCAAACGCCAAAAGCAAATCATTTTGCGCAGGAAAATCGTATTAAATTTTTTAACTGATATCAACATGGATATCATTTTTTTTCCAATTCGAATAAATATTCGAATTTCCTTAGTATCATTCGTTTATTAGAAACCATTAAAATTAATTAACGGTGAGTGTATGAAAATAGAACTGACAAAAGATTTAAATCTTCTGAAGTATTTTTCTGAACCTACTTTTACCCCAAATATTATTATATTCCATAAAATTTTCAAACTTATGTAGACGTGACAGGATAAAAGTTGGAAAACAAAAGTTTGGGATAAAAATTGCGTAGCTTATCGCAAGTTTAAAATATCCTCAAAACAAAGAGCACTGAAGACATTATGCACTGCACTGGCCAAGTTTCACACATCACTGCACCTGGATTCACAGAAGCTTTGATTTATATATCCCCTGTGTCACTACCAACGGGGATATTATCTTCGTGGAAAACAACGAAAACTCTCCCATTTCTACACGAAGATGCTACTTCATATTCTCTGAACAATAAATCTAAAGGGAGGGACACATCTGTCAAAAATGTATTTCTTGTAACGTTCTCTGTCTTTCCTACTTTAAGTGAATAAGATGCATGTCGTTTCGTTTCGGACGCGTATAAATTTTGAATAATGGTAATATTATCCACGCTCGATATTTAATAAGATTTTGTATTGCTTTTGTTTTCCCTTATACTGTTCTTTCTTACATTCATCTATGATAATTACCTAAATGTACATAATAAAAAAACTGTTATTATTTATTATATTAAAAAAGGTTTTGAAGTAGCACTCAAATCATCATTACATTTGCGTAGGTTTGTCATTGTAGACATTTTTTAATGATGTGTTGTGGAGTTTCTTTCGCCGCTTCTTCTCTAGAGAAACACCTTTTAAAGTGGTGGTAGATCATTAACTTTAAAAAAAATATATAAAGATCTACTTTGAATACATTTTTTTTATTATGTTTTCATTGCTATAAATCTTTGTAATATTCAAGAAATTCATCATCTAGTATTGACCAAGTATACTCGTAGCAACAGTAATGTTACATACATATCGTAGGAGTTTGGCCTCCTAGGATTCAAATGCATTCAATCTTGGTAATGGGTAGCCACGTCATGCTGCTATTAATGTACTCTTGTCATCTTGCTATAGTCATCATGGAAGTTTTATCATAGACTACCATATAAGTGTAAATCATATTCAACCCCATATAACTTTCAGAGGGCTGTAGCCATCCTACGTATAAAGTGTACATCCTACTTATTATAAAGTATCCGTTTTGATCAGCGGCCGAGATTTCTGAAGTATTCTGGCACTCATAAGAAGTTACTGTGAATATATAATTTATTGTCGATAAAAACATTGAAATCCATGGTACATTTACAGCTGTAAACAAATGGAAAATATGTATAAAACGGGGATACAATTTAGGCCATACCTGAGTATTCAATCCCGCACGTATCCGCTTTGATCAGCGGCCGAGAGTTCTGAAGGACTGTAGCACTCATAAATTACTGTGAATATAAAATTCATTATTAATAAAAATATTAAAATCCATGGTGCATTCAAAGCTGTAAACAAATAGGAAGTATGTACAAAACGGGGATACAATTTAGGTCATACCTCAGTATTCAATCCCGCACGTATCCGCTTTGATCAGCGGCCGAGAGTTCTGAAGGACGGCCGCGCTCATGCAGAAGTTATCGCTTATTGAAATCGACCCGTACCGACACTGCGTTATTTTTATTATTGGCACTCCGGATTTTACCGGAATTCATACCGGAAGGAATTCCGGAAGATATAATCGACGTAATAAATATGCAATACGTTCCTGTTCTTTCTTTTTAACATAAAATATTTTGGAGTTTCAATTTGCAATATTTTTAATTGTTTACTTTGCAACTGCAATATAAGGGTAAGATAAATTTAAATAATATGATCAATACAAATATTTTCGCAATTTTCTACATGCAGTGGCAGCATTCTATAGTCTGATTCATAATTAGGTGTCCAAAATGTAAACAAAGAAATGTCATTGTCAAAATACGATAACAGATATTGGAAACCTTAACAAATTCACAAGAAACGAAAACTTTCACAAACTCGACAAATAATAAAAACTTAATAACTGCACTCAATTTAAAAAAACGCGCTATGAAAATAAGAAAATATTTGAGTTCGCCGACGATCATGAAAATGAATAATATCAACTTCAACACTTAAAAATGGCGGCACAAAAAATGTTTTGGATCCCGATTGTGTTACCATTATCACAATTTAATTTTCTACCATAAATATTGTTTTTATTATTATTACTGTACGAAATTAAATTGAGTTAATATAAATATTGGAAAATGTGAATTGATTGTAATTTACTTAGATTATTATTTTATTATCGTTGTATTAATTTAATATTGTCAAAATAAGAAACTACCATTTGAAACATATTTTCTTGATAGGTCACCTTTGTTTACATTTTGGACACCTAATTATGAATCGGACTATAGAAGATATGATATTGTTGACTTTAACGCGCTGAGTGGACAACCTGTGTCTTAAAAGCCACCCATAACGTCTTCGAAATGGTTTACCAACTGCTATCTAATGAGGTATAGTAGTTTAAGAAAAATATTGTACCTGACAATTTGTAAGTGCCGTCGTTGGCCTATACAAAAATAAATATATTTCATTTCATTTCACTATATATTTCATATCATTTCATTTATGCAGAAAGTTCTAGATCATGCAATTTTCAGTAGACAACTTTAATACCAGCAATTCATTTCATATTTCCACCATATTTAAGTAAATATATACTTGCGCCCAATAAACTTGTTACATTTACGTTCATTCCAAAAAAACCTTTTCAATCAGTCCTTTATTAAATAAGAACCATCAACTGTAGAAGTCACGTTTTACTCAATATGATGAACCTTTCCCTTCCCCAATCGTAAACCCTCCGTGTGCCTGTATGTTTTAATAATGTAATTTTTTTCACGTTGCTTCATAAATGTATGTAGTCTATGTTATCTATGTAGTCACAAAAAATAAGTAAGTAAATGAAGCACACATAGTCCCGGGTCTCGTGTCTACAGTAAATGAACTGCAAAATTAGGCAACTCCTGTGACTGAATTTCATGTGCGCTTTCATGCTTTGGAGACTATGTTAAGCCATGAATCCTAGTAAAGGAAGGCAGGAAAATTTACCTTAGACTAGTCGTATTGGTTGATTTGATGGGTAGAGAAAAGATTATATGAGGCCCGTCAGTTTAGATTTATGACCTAGTGTCTACAATGTATTTCAAGCTACACTTCTATTGCAACCAGACGTTCTTACAAATACTTATCATCCAAAAATCGTAATCCTACAACTATCTAAGCAGTAACTTTATCACAAAACATAGCATAAGTTTCACTACCAACCCCGTACAAAAAATGTGCTGACAAAAAGCATTCTCGCGGAAACATTTTTTCTATGAACTAGAAACTTTTTCGCAGTCTCTACAGCGATCAGTTTATAACCCTTCAGGCAAGTATACATGAAGACCTTTGAAGTTTCCAAGAAAAATGAAGACAATATCGCCTATCGACTGAACACCCAGCGCGAAGCGTCTCCCACGCCTTAGCGAGTAGTTGTCACCTTTTCAATTTCGCATCAAAGGCTCGCTTTTGATCGTTTCCATGTCCCTAATTAGCAAATTCTCGTTCGTGGCCCATTCGTGCGGAAGATATTGTTTATTGGCAATAGCTCTGCTCCACCCGAAGCACCAAGGAGGCTATTGGCACGGAAAATTGAGGCAAAATCGTGTGCTGTAACGCTTGGCCCGGTTTTCGTATGAATCTTGAATTATTTTGATCGCTCCGGGCGAGTTTTAGCGAAATTGTTCCCGCTATTATAAACCATGAAAATCCAACGTTTTCGAACAATTCAGTTTTGTGGCGGCAGAATGTTAACGAAATCATTTATTTGTGGCGCACGGCGATGTTAGTTTTGTCACGGTCCATTGCAACGTTCGCAGCTGAACAATGTGTTTTGTTTAAACTAAAGAGCGCGAACCGTGTACATTCATGTACATTGATATATTGATTTGGGCACAACAAATGAAATTAACATTTGAAAATATTATTCTAGTATAAAACATTACATCGATAATAGAAACAATACCTAATACCGAATCGTTAGCAGTTACAACGAATTGCCTTAATCGTAAGCGTAATGTTGGAGTAACATTTAAAGAATATTAAGAGGTAACTCGAAATTTACACATGCACTAGACAAACCAATAAAATATTTTTGATAAATTTTAATCCTTACTATTATTATTATTGCATACAGTTTCTAAGCAATGGACTTACTCATAAAGATGAAAAAGAAATTCCCAATCCTAAAGCACAATCTAAATTTATGATTCACTTTTTAACCGACTTCAAAAAGGAGGTGGTTATCAATTCGGCCGGTATCTTTTTTTTTATGTTTGTACACGAATTACTCCGCCGTTAGTGAACCGATTTTAATAATTCTTTTTTATTGTGTAGAGACGAGCTGGAAGTTGGTCCCATTTAAATATGGTTAGGATCCATCGATGGGTTCTGGAGAAAATGAGGGGAACTCCTCCACCCATGTAAATATAACAGCCATAACTTCGCCGTTTATGAACCTATTTTAATGCCTTTAATTTCGTGTGTGGACTATTGCTACAAGTTGGTCCCAAGTAAATATGATGAGGATCAGAGTGGTTTCTGGAGACAAAATACGTAACTCCTCAACCGATGGGTATAATTGAGTTTTGTTTGAAGATATTTGGTGTAGGTTCTAATGAAATTGCAAAAAATTTGTGAAGTCGGCGCTCAATATATTTCGTTGGATAACGATGTAAACAGCGTGTCTAATATGAGCGCCGACTTCAGAAATATGTACTAAACCAACATTTATTTGAATTATTTTTTACTTTGTAGTGACATAGAAGTCGGTTGTATTTTTTGTTAGAATTTTTTTTTCACCCTTTTTAGTGATGACATACTAACATTTATATTAATACAATATAAAATTGTAAAAACGTGATCATGAATGAAGGTAAGGTCTGAATTTACATTGATTGGAACCGCCCGCTCGCAGGGCGCTGCCGCGCCCTGCTCGCTTAGTTTTATAATATCTAATATGTTCCAACCTAACCTAACTAAATAGTCAATGATTACATATTTTGTCTCCGAGCCACATTATCAGACCCTTAAATAGTCAATGACGAACTGGCTTTGTAATTTTATTAGAACCTACACCAAATATCTTCAAACACAACTCAATTATTCCCATCGGTTGAGGAGTTACATATTTTGACTCACAGCCACATTATCAGACCCTTAAATAGTCAATGATAAACTGGTTTTGCAATTTCATTAGAACCTACACCAAATATCTTCAAACAAAACTCAATTATACCCATCGGTTGAGCAGTTACATATTTTGTCTCCAGAACCCACTCTGATCCTCATCATATTTAAATGGGACCAACTTGTAGCAATTGTCCACACACGAAATTAAAGGCATTAAAATAGGTTCATAAACGGCGAAGTTATGGCTGTTATATTTACATGGGTGGAGGAGTTCCCCTCATTTTCTCCAGAACCCATCGATGGATCCTAACCATATTTAAATGGGACCAATTTCCAGCTCGTCCCTACATAATAAAAAAAGAATTACTAAAATCGGTCCACTAACGGCGGAGTAATTCGTGTACATACATAAAAAAAAAAAAAGATACCGGCCGAATTGATAACCACGTCCTTTTTGAAGTCGGTTAAAAACCAGTTTATCATTGACTATTTAAGGGTCAGATAATGTGGCTGGGAGTCAAAATATGTAACTCCTCAACCGATGGGAATAATTCAGTTGTGTTTGAAGATATTTGGTGTAGGTTCTAATGAAATTACAAAACCAGTTCATCATTTAATATTTAAGGGTCTGATAATGTGGCTCGGAGACAAAATATGTAACTCCTCAACTGATGGGAATAATTGAGTTGTGTTTGAAGATATTTGGTGTGGGTTCTAATGAAATTGCAAAGCCAGTTCATCATTGACTATTTAAGGGTCTGATAATGTAGCTCGGAGACAAAATATGTAACTCCTCAACCGATGGAAATAATTCAGTTGTGTTTGAAGATATTTGGTGTAGGTTCTTATGAAATTGCAAAGCCAGTTCATCATTGACTGTTTAAGGGTGTGGCTCGGCGACAAAATATGTAACTCCTCAACCGATGGGAATAATTGAGTTGTGTTTGAAGATATTTGGTGTAGGTTCTAATGAAATTGCAAAGCCAGTTCATCATTGACTATTTAGTTAGGTTAGGTTGAAACATATAAGACAATATAAAACTAAGCGAGCAGGGCGCGGTAGCGCCCTGCGAGCGGGCGGTTCCAATCAAGGTAAATTCAGACCTTACCTTAATTAATGATCACGTTTATATAATTTTATATTGTATTCATATAAATTTTATTATGTCATCACTAAAAAGGGTGAAATAAAAATTTTAACAAAAAAATACAACCGACTTCTATGTCACTACAAAGTAAAAAATAATTCAAATAAATGTTGGTTTAGTACATATTTCTGAAGTTGGCGCTCATATTAGACACACTGTTTACATCGTTATCCAATGAAATATATAGAGTACCGACTTCAGAAATATGTACTAAACCAACATTTATTTGAATTATTTTTTACTTTGTAGTGACATAGAAGTCGGTTGTATTTTTTTTGTTAAAAATTTTATCCCTAAATATTGCGATTTAATATTCTCACTTTTGATCAAGTCCTTTTCGATCGTAAACAATAGAACACTTGTTGGAGATCAATAAGTAGCTTTCATAAGTAGCTAAATCAGAACGACATTGCCAATACGTCTCAGAATAGAGCAGTTCATTCATTCTGAAAGTCGGTCAACAAATATATTCGATTCTATTCTTCGGTAATCTATTATTCAACTTAGAGTTTGTATTGCGTTTCCGAAGTCACGATCGGGTCTGAATAAGAAATGCTATCCCATTATTCGGGCTTCCGAGGAAAACATGTAAATAAATTAGCCAGACCAAAAGTCCACCCGTTTGGAAGATATTGCTTATTGGAAACTATTACTACGATATTACCATCACGATGGGCAGTCATCCAAGTAATATTTCAAAAACCAGTGCCGTTTTATTGTCGGATGTGGCTCGTACGCTTTTTGATAACGTTTCGTTAACTTAATAAAAGTGAAATATTGTACCACTTTAAGTGTTGTTGTGGCCAGATTTTCGCAGTTTAGCTGTTGTACATTTCAATTATTGCAAGAGTAGTAGATATATAAATTGTTTGTTATTTTCTCATACTTTTAGGTTCGTTGTAGATGTAATATATCATTTGTATGATTATAGGTCAATCTTAAATTTGGAATGCGTTGGAGATAGCAAAGGGTTCCAGTTACTATTACTGTATTATAACATGGAACAAAGATGTCTTTAAATTTAACTAAATACATAAAATCATTGTCATATAAATCCCAAAAAAAATCCCTTTCTTTGTAAAACCGCTTACCATCTTCGCAATCCTATTTAAAATGTCTGCACTTCCGAGAAAATGAGACAGTATGATATTAAAATACAAATATATTTTTTTAATTATCGAAATCGAGAACGTGTTGGACGAAGTTCAACTGATAGGAATCGGCGAGAAGGTCTCGAATTTTACTTTCGGACTGCCAACATTGATAGGGAAGAGTAAGTTTTTATCTGATTTAGTCTGAGTTCGCTAGCGCTACGAAATTTATTTTAAGTTCCTCACTTTAATGGTTTATTTTGAACTTCAATAAAATTTTATGTCAGTTTTATTTCCGTTCAGTCCAGACATCTTTTGAGTCTTGTGGTTATGATTGAGAGAAAAATCAATGACACACCAGATGTATTATGAGTAAAAGATGAAGAGAAACTATGATAAGGTGTCTCAAAGTTCTAGGAATTTAATGGCGTCATGGAGCGTTTCAATTTCAGCGAATCTATAATAATAAACATGCATATTGGTAGGAGATTAATAATTTCAATATTAAGCATTTCAAACAGGAACCAATTAGTAACGTACCACAAAGAAAATCTGAAAACGAACTCAGCAGAGCGGTACACGGAATAGCAATTCGCACTACTGCCAATAAGAGCAAGCCTTATATCTCGTGCCGATGCTCATAATTCCGTTGCGATTCGCACGCCCAATGCTCCGTAGACTATTTTCCGTAACCGTTCCTTTTGAATACACTTCCGCATTTTTTGATTTTTCCTATTAAGGTGCCTCGAGATTTAAAAGTGATATTGAAAGTAAATAAAATTAAATGCTCATAAATCCGTTACATTCAGCTTAAATAATACTCTGAAAGCATATTTTCTTAAACTATCCATTTTAGTATATATTTTCGTTTTTTTAAGTATGTCTATTGTTGTGCTGACTTTGCAGTTTGCCTAAAATATTGCTTGCTACATTTATAACGTTGCCTTGACCCCAAATTCTAAAAAAAAAATAGGAAGAGAATTCATATGTAACAATATAACTTCAGGTGTAGTCTTCATAGGATTTGGTCGGTGTGGGTCCTTTCTGTATCAAATAAATCTGTTAATAATAAAACAAGCACTATATGCACATTGATAAGAGATTATTAATTTCAATATTAAACTTTTCAAACAGGAAACAATTAGTAACGTACCACAAAGAAAATCTGAAAACGAACTCAGCAGAGCGGTACACGGAATAGCAATTCGCGCTACTGCCAATAAGAGCAAGCCTTATATCTCGTGCCGATGCTCATAATTCCGTTGCGATTCGCACGCCCAATGCTCCGTAGACTATTTTCCGTAAACGTTCCTTTTGAATACACTTCCGCATTTTTTGATTTTTCCTATATAGTTGCCTCGAGATTTTAAAGTGATATTTTCGAGATTTGAAAGTAAATAAAATTTAAAGCTCATAAATCCATTACCTTCAGCTAAGTAACACTCGGGAAGCATATTTTCTATTAACATTTATTTCAATTATTTTTTACTTTGTAGTGACATAGAAGTCGGTTGTATTTTTTGTTAAAAATTTTTTTTCACCCTTTTTAGTGATGACATACTAACATTTATATTAATACAATATAAAATTGTAAAAACGTGATCATGAATGAAGGTAAGGTCTGAATTTACATTGATTGGAACCGCCCGCACGCAGGGCGCTGGCGCGCCCTGCTCGCTTAGTTTTATATTATCTAATATGTTCCAACCTAACCTAACTAAATAGTCAATGATGAATTGGCTTTGCAATTTCATTAAAACCTACACCAAATATCTTCAAACACAACTCAATTATTCCCATCGGTTGAGGAGTTACATATTTTGTCTCCAGAACCCACTCTGATCCTCATCATATTTAAATGGGACCAACTTGTAGCAATTGTCCACACACGAAATTAAAGGCATTAAAATAGGTTCAAAAACGGCGAAGTTATGGCTGTTATATTTACATGGGTGGAGGAGTTCCCCTCATTTTCTCCAGAACCCATCGATGGATCCTAACCATATTTAAATGGGACCAATTTCCAGCTCGTCCCTACATAATAAAAAAAGAATTATTAAAATCGGTCCACTAACGGCGGAGTAATTCGTGTACATACATAAAAAAAAAAGAGATACCGGCCGAATTGATAACCTCCTCCTTTTTGAAGTCGGTTAAAAACATGCACAATATGCACATTAATAACAGATTATTCATTTTAATATTAAACATTTTAACGAATTTAAACGAACTCAGCGGAGCAGTACAGTGTCAGAATGATATTGTATGCAAAGAAATAAAAACTACTCTGTGCTAATACAGCCTTTGGAATAAGCTATGAATTTATTTCAAGTGGCGATACTGAAAGTTGTCTAAACAATGATCAATCTACTGATGTACCAAAAACAAGATGATCCCAACATGTGCCAACTAAACTTCATCTGAATCCTATTTCAGATACCGTTTAGCAACCGGCTACTCTAGAAATTGCCTAAAATAATGGCCAGCGCTTATTGTATCCCGTACATTGGGCGGTATCGATCGCCGGCTAGACGATCCGACACGCCAGGGAGTCCGGAACCATACTTCTTCAATTATTCAGCCGCCTACTTCAGTAACGCTACATCTCCCGCCCTGAGTGTATTGCCACGGTTTTATGGTGTAGGGAAAAATGTGACTGAATATTCAAAATGTTGGACGATGCTCTGGAACCACACCTATAGCTCTTAGAATGTTAGCTCCTCAATTGGTAATTTACGAGCGAAGTTAAATGTTACACAATGTTTCAGTAGCACTACCATGAGTTGGCATAGAAACGCCACTATAGAAATTGTAAATAGAAAACTATTGTCATTTTGCTAGTGAATAACATAACTACTATCGTTACGGTATTTCTTGACAACGTCTGTCAAATTAATGACTCATGGGACCGAATTTGTATGGCAATAGATCATAATGACATTCGCTAGCGATTTGATTTCTATAGGTTTTATACGTATCGAGTTACGCCACTACGGATTTTAGTTCTACGAGTAACCACCAGAGGCGCTGTACAAAAATTGTACAGCGCAATTGTACATACATTTATTTTACGCAGTCGCTAGCGAGTAATACTTTTGTAAACTCATGGTAGTGCTACTGGTGTGCTATTATAATCTGGACCGTGGATGCTTTCATTGGTCCGTGATACTAAGAAGGAATACGGACCACATCAATGCACTTCCAACGACATGTGTCAGTCTATTTGTTTAAGAAGCCAATTTATCATTCTAATCAGAGTGAAAAAAATGTAAGTCGCAGAAGTCGCAATTCGCCTTAAAAGTTGTTGACCTAATGGGGCTCAAGCGGGTATCACCTAGGATGATTTTTCATATTGGTAATTTAAATATTATCAATGTTTGGAGGATTTTTAGGTGCCGCATATCGTTTAATACATTTAACCCCTTTGATACCATCTACTGTAACAATTTAATAATCCAACGTTGTCACAACTATCCCATTGATATGTCAATATATTAGGAGGATACAACATTATGTCCGCTAAAAGTAAATTTACTTTATTGCACTGAATTGTAGACATTATTTATTTCACTGTAGTCGTATACAAAATCGAGTCTACACACACCGACACACACCAGATCTCTTCGAGATCAAATCAATCGACAGATAGCGCAGATCAATCGCACACAGCATCCATTTGTCAGATTAATTGCCGCTGCGATTAGCGTCAAGTACCTCATGAGCTCACGACATGCCAATCCATGTTCTGTATAATGACGTGCCTAATTTACTACTGTACTGTTCTATGTATAGGTTTATATCCAATCAAATATCGAAATAAGAAATGAAAAACAAAAATAATTAATTAAACCACTAGTTATTAAATAATTAGTTGTTTAAACTGACAGCTCGCTTGGTCGACGTGTCTGGTGACCTAGGAGCTGGCATGCATTTCGCTTAAAGAATTAGTATAGCAATTCAGAAGAAAATGCTACCAGCGTCTTGGGAACCTTGCCTAAAGACAGTGTTGGTGACAATTTAATATGGCAGTGTTTTTGTTTTTATATTTTTTGTTTTTCACTAAACAACGAACCAAATTATACGTGAGGAATTATAGGTACATCATTTAGATAAATTATTCAACTGCAACTATTGCAGTGAATAGATATTATACTACTCAATAGGTGACTGATATAAATGTTTATTGCAATTATTAAACTATTAGTGTTTGAATTTATATGGTTTCATTTTGAAAGCATGACCGTCATTGCTATTGTATGATTGGGTTATTGGAACAGTCGTAAAATCTTGCCTCCCTACTGTTTTGAAAAAAACTGATGGAAGATGGCTTTTAAACATAGTGACGGCTTTTTAGGATATTGTAATACTCCAGGTCTTCCTTAGTATATCAGTAGGTAGTTGAAAGACTTGTTATTTGCAGTCTATTCCATATTTACCCCAAGGGCTCTTTGGGTCTGCGTTCAGGACCCCCGTCCTCAGGCCCCGAAAGAACAATGTTTTCGCTTACACAACAAGTTAGGTACCTGATACTAAGAGAAACGGTCGCCATTTGTAAATTGAAATTATTTAATTTTTTCTTCAATTATTACTTTCCAATGGGCCCCGAATTGTTGTATATCCAGAGGCCCTGGTATTCCTTAACACGGCCCTGCTAGCGGTAAAACATAGAAAGGGTAGTAGCCATACAATTTAATTGTATTTGTATTTATTATCCTCGCATAATTTCCCAGTTCACAATCACAGTACAATTCGCCATTTTGTTTATATTATACAAATAAACTGGAAATTGGCGTTCGCTGCAACCATTTGAGCTTGTTAATGGTGTTTGAAGTGCATATGTTCGCTGTTAAGCTTTTTGGAATAATGCACGGAATTATAAATGTTTTGATTTTCGTATTGTTTCATTTATTATATTGTATTCATAAATGGTAATGAATGGTTGACTTAATGACATTATGTTGAATGCACGTTTGTGAACGTCCCTTGATAGGTAGATGTTGATGCCGAATGACTTATAACGCAGTTGGGATCAGAGTCACGTATAACCCTTATTTTATATGGAGTTAGATACAGTTGTCCTTTGGCAGTAACCACTTGCCATCAAGTGAACTGCACGCTCGTCTACAACTTCATTGTTAAAAATAAACCTTTTTTTAATTTCGAAATTAGAAATTATGAGCGTATGTGTGCAACTTGTTGCTCCGAATTAAATTTCCAGCTACCGCAGATATCCGAATGATGACTATAATTTTCTGTTGTGAATCTTCAGATGCTTGTACCTACTCTTTGTTACTGCAGCCATAAAATTAGTTGCATCTGGGCATGGTAACATTAATCCTATTGTGGTCTTGATCTTACTGTTCACAGTTACAATGGTTGCCTTGATAAAGATAATCTTTAAATTGATTGAAATAAAAGATAATAAAAGATACCAAATTCCAGAAATTACGCACCGCATCGCATGAGTTAATTGTGATAATTTAACGATTATCGCATATTTAGTGGATCGGTTTTTTATCAGATTTGGCCAAATCATTATTAGCTTTTTATCTAACAGTACTGAATAGATAAATACGTACTTAATTGAAGAACTGTTTGTTTTTGTAAATGGTTGGATATTTACAAATTGTCAAAAGTCAGTAAAACTTGTGTCATATATTTCACACCAAAATTACATAGAACTACTAATATAAGCAGACTGCTGTTACAACCCAATTCGAAACTCAACCAGCAATTTAGTGTGTATCAAATATTGTAGAACTTTGGTATTGTGATATCATTTGAAATTCGTTGAGAAATTCAAATAAAAAAAATTGATTAATTATCTATTTATTGAATTAACAAATACTATTTATTACAAGACACAAATATGAACAATTCCAAAAAACATAAAACAAAATGATGGAAGTAATTAAAAACATTATGAAATATTCTCGTCAAAAAGTCAAATATTGAAAAATATTTTTTTATACGGTATAAAATGTAACTATCATAAGTAAATTCCTTATGTTTTATTATTCTAATTATCTTAGAATTCAAAAGGTTTCAATAATAAATGTTTCCTACTCTTCGGGTCGCGTCACACTAAAATATTATTAACAAGTATTTTATAGAGCGAACCAAAAACATCTTAAGGACTTACACCACCACTGAAATCACTTGAATGAAATACTCGTACATGTTAATGAAATCTATTAAAACTATAGAAGTTGATAAAAAAAACACTGTAAAAGCACTGTCAATCCAAATGATCCTACTCGATACTTAAACCTGGCAATTAGTAACACCAGTAGTAGGATCGTCCGCCAAAGCAAAGCAAATAAGACTTCTCAGTCTTGTCCTCGCCTGGTTATGAATCTCCCGATCGATGACGTTATTGATGATAATATACGGAACGAAGTTGATAATTGCCATCGGTTCGGCTGCAGCTTCCTGAGCTGGTCTTTCGAGTGCGTCTCCGGTAGTTGACATGCAGAAGTCGACATCAATGAGATTGAGACCAGTAGCCAAAGCGCAATTGTATGTTCCCAATTCAAACGCTTGTCTCGGTCTCGTGAATTCGCACGCCATGTAATTCACTTGTGCGTCTTGATTTCCACGCAGCATGTTCAAGACACACCTGTGCAGACGGTTCGCCCAGCAGTCGTTCGGTCCGAACTGGCACACCATGTTCCCATTCTCGAATCTGGTCCTCCCCCAAGGCACAAATTCGACCTCCAGAAATTGTTTGTACTCTGCATAGACTGGAACAAGATGTTGAGTCATGAAATTAAGAGCGTCCGAGCATGCCGACGTTGTTCCTATTGTGATCTTGATCTTCCCATTTACAGTTTGAATGGCAGCATTCGTAAAGCTAATTGTTAAGACTAAAATAAATGTGGTCAAGTATTTATTAGCCATGATTTCAGAAGTCACGCACTACTTGAAATGCCGTTAAATTAGAATTGCTATCGTATTTGATAATTGAATATCATTATCACATAGCTGATTTGGCTTCATTGTAACAATGCTATAATCAGATAAGATAGCCTTAATATGAATATGCACTAAATAAAGTCATTTTCATTTTAAATTTATCAGACTTATCTGATTGTTATTGGAACTATGAAAATGTTCAACTGTTTTTAAAAAAGATTTGTTTGCTATGATAATTAAATTTATTTTATTTTTAATTAGTTGAAACTTCCTTATAAAAAACGCCTTGTTTTCAATTACCTAAATTCAAAGTTTTGGTCCACCGCCGTCCATCATTCCTTCCCTCTCGAATAAATCATAAAAAATTGTAGACAAAAATCCTCTTCATATTATAATGAAGCTATCCGAATACCTACCATAGAACCCTCATGAACTCTGCAAACAAAAACAACTCTAAAACAATTTTCGTTGATGTAATGCTCCCCTCTAAAAGTATTTCAAGGTAATCTCCTAAGACTGCACGAAAACTCGAAACTCTTTGAGCCCCCATATTTTCTTTATGGATAAAATGTTTTTTTTTCTTTTAATTTGTAGCAAACGTTGTCTTTGCTGCCAGTAACTTTATTAGGATCGTATTTTAAATTCCACCTTGTGATACTTGCAGCTGCTACAAGTAGTATATTAGACGAGGATTCTTAAATGTTCATTTTGTAACAGACTTTATTAAATAGCAGTTGAAGCATACGTTTTATACAACAGGTTCTTATAACTATTTTCCAAAAAATACTATTGGTTTACCATAAAATGTTTTACATATGTTTTTCGCTTAAAATGAATAAATAGATCATTATTTTACTATGGATGATACAAAATTATTATTAGGTTTTTAATATTATTAACACGGAAATTCGTTTTGAAACTTACTTATTCTAATTTTGTGAATTTTTGTGTTTGTCATAAGATTTAAATTAAGCGTAAAATTAAATTTGTATAAAATACAGGTCTGGTCAATACCGGTTAAATACTGGAGCTAAATATATACATTTCTCTGAACTGTGCATGTCTTTGTGTACTTAAAATAATATAAATGCGCGTAAATAAATACGATTTTACCAAGAAATTTAGAAATAAAGACAAATACTTAATTAGAAGAAGCTTTTAAAAGAAAAGCAAACTTTAAACTCTTAGATCCCCTTTCCAAGACACCATCCGGTAGACATCTTAATCTTAATTCATTGCACAAGAAACAGGTACTCAATTACGGTTAATATATTATACAAAGTGTAATCCCCCACACGAGATCCAACCGCGGTGTTAATGAAATTGACTTCCCCGGGGACCGAACCCGGCCCCTCCGCACGGCAGGTCTCCACTACGCTCCCATTGTTTCAACCAGACGTAGCAACAATGTATTTAGGAAGAATGCAAAATAAAAAATATTATGAATATTTTCCCCTTGTGCTGGAAATACGTTGCAAAAAGTATAAATGAGTCAGTAATAGGTAGGTACTGTCAGTTCCAAAAGTAGATGATTAGATTATGGCTTCAAAAATGTCTATACACTTAGGTATATAGGTACACTTGGGTATTTTAGCTTATAGGTATTTTGTCTTTTGACAACTAGCACTACAATTGGATGAATGTCGTTAAGTTGCAAAAGAAGATGAACACTACCGTGTCAAAACTAGCTGAAAAGTGATACCCGTATATCATATTAGTGACATTAGCCATTTTGTACATATGGTGTTCAGCTACTTTTGACGCATTTGTTTTCATCTAATTATTATCTACTTATGCACGTTTGGTTGTATAGGTATTTTTGGATATTTTTTCTGCACATATACTTATGAAGCTGACTGTGCATTCATATGTGTGTCGGAGCATGGAGGTTGATTATCCGAATTATGTGAGGACGTTTGTATAGCAAGAGGGTTGTCATTTGACTTCAATGTAAAATCAAATGGAAGTAAATTATTAGTTTTGCTCGGGGCAACCCACTGTGTCGAAAGAAAAGAACATACATGCCCACTGAGTCCTGTAATTACCCATATATAATATAAATAATGATACAAATAAATTAGTAAATCATTTTTCTTTTTTTATAAAAACAATGTTATAATTAATAATAATATTTTATTTATCTTATCCTTCTTATCATTGGGATTCTTCGTAGTTCGACATAGTCACAGTTATGTCTCTT
This sequence comes from Epargyreus clarus clarus, assembly GCA_014595695.2. NCBI lineage: Eukaryota > Metazoa > Arthropoda > Insecta > Lepidoptera > Hesperiidae > Epargyreus > Epargyreus clarus. The sequence continues at coordinate 757,377 of JACTTY020000021.1, forward strand.
AAAAATAGCAGAGTTAATACATAGGAAGATACACTTATATGAGGCGTTACAAATTAAATTTTAGGGGCATCGTCACCACCTCCATAAATTACATTAACAATTCATCTCTACTTACCTAAACTTCGAATAAGACGGAACACATCAAAACTACAATTCTTTACATGAAACAGCAGTGCAACAAGATTTAAAAATTTCATACCACAAAACGGTGTAATGATTTCAATTTTTCCCTGTGCGCGATATACGCAATAAAACTATTATTGACACTCACGAGGGACACGTCACACCCTCTAAATCCTGCTAATTTTAATTAATTCTAATCACAAAACTAACTCTGCTCGCATGGCCGTCCAAAAACCCCGTTTCAAGAACCCCGTCTACAAACGACTGCTAAAACTTAACGACTTCATACATCCCCGTCAGTTACAATGGGGCTATAAAATTAATACCTTACCTCTAAATCGTCAGGTCCCGTCTCTGGATGGTAATATCCACAGACCAATGGTTGTATAGAAATGTCATCTGTAAAAACTTGCGCCTGTGATGTAAGTGGGCGCAAATGCACATAATCTAATTTATCGTTAAAAATTTCATGAGCATCTTTATACGTATGTATAGTAAATATTCAATGGGTTAGGTCACTTGGATTTTTCAAGAGATTTCGAATAGTCTACCTATCTGGTCACGAAGAAGAACTAAGAATAATCCGAAAATCAGGAAAAATAGACATGAATACAACTATTTAACCCTTACCATGCATAAAACATGCAGACTGTATGAGTGTTTCAATTTTTTTTTTAATTATTTGTGTCAATTATCCCGGTAGAAAACGAAACCATGCGCGGATATACAGAACATTAGTATACCTGAACAACCGGTTTTTAGGCATTTCTGCTTATCTCTATGTTCTATGGTTATTTCCCTTAAATATTTAAGTTTTCGTGCACCCTCCACCCACAAGATTCAATTTCACGCTCTAAAAAGGGGTCTTTTGGGTGTTTCTCGCTATGTATCTAAAACAGAGGTATGCACGTCAGGTTATATTCACAGGTTCCACTTATTAAAAGTCTAAGTGATAGTAAAAAACTACTACCGTTTTATTAGTTTTCACTAATTAAAGGGAATGCAGTAGCTAAAAGCTTCAACTTAAAAGCAGCTAGGAAAGACTACGAATCTTAGAAATGAAGAGTATTCTGAATAACAGCATTTTGCGAAACTCATAGTGAAGTTTTGTTATAAACCTTAAATTTCCTAAGTTTAGTTTTTTTTTTTTTTCTTTTTTAGATGTTGACCACGGATGCGATGCTACCCTTGAAACGTACGATTTTGCCACATCCTTCAAACCAAAACACAGTAGTACTTTACTATTGATTGAAGGTACCACGTACATATTTCCACGAAGACTAACACTTTCTAGCAGGTTATAATAATAAACCTAATCAACACACATATTTATCAAGAAAATTAGTGTAGTACATGAAATAATAACATTAAGTTATATACGAGTATATCTAACAACGAACTATCTCCTCGGAATTACAATCAGCGAGATATGAGCATCATCTGAATATCAAAGACGTTTCCGTACTAATTAAGGAAAATGATCACGTAGCACTCCACTGTGACCTCTTAAATCACACACAATGTTATCAGGTCGCATAATTAATATGATTTCGTGTCTTGCTTTAATGGCATCGTAAAGCCTATGTGGACTTTATGGTTATACCTGTTTGGGACCAGAGTAAAGATACCGTGTACCCTGCTTATCGTAGGTGACTAAAAGAGATCTCCGGGGTTGTGGCAAGAGCGCGAGCTCGAACCCCCACGGCAGCGACCTCGGGACGAATGACGATATACTCGTATGTGGCCTGTAACACCTATAAACATCCGAATATGTGATAAGCGTAAATTATAGAGCTACTGCACGTACACGTGACGCCAATAATGCGTATTGGCAATTTTTCTTATGTAAGTGCACACACATTTTGCGCAGATATTTTACACCCGGAGTCCTCCACGTAACTCTGAAAACGGTCAGTAAGGGGTATTTTAATAAGTGAAAACACCACACAACCCAGAGTCGCTCCCATTGCACTTTTGAAGGTTTCTTCCCTTATTCATAAAAACTAAAATTAAACACTTTACCACACGGTACATTACTTAATCAACCTTTGATGGTTCCCTTTTTTGGTTCGACTTTAACGGCACTACTGTCTACTTAATCTCTCCCTAATAACAATTGTTAGGCGCTACTGTGGTCTAATTTGAAAGATAATGAAGAGACATAATAATATGAGACATTCTTACTCCTCAACGTATCCACAGTTTGTAGTCGTAGTTGGGACTCCAATTCTTTCTGAGGTTGGTTAACTGATCTATGGGTCTGACCACTAGGTTACCATTAGTGGTTGTCCCTGTAGTTCCGGGACTAGAATAGGGCTACGGTATCCCCTGCCTGTCGTAAGAGGCGACTAAAAGGGGGCTTCCGGGGTTGCGGGCGGCAAGAGTGGGAGCTCGAACCGCCCGGCCAGCGGCCCCGGGAAGGACGACGGTATGTGTGGTCGCATACCGTCGTATACACCAGATGGTGTGGCGAGCGTCAAGTTCACCTGGGCGGCGCCCGACGGGGCAACGCGCTAAGAGGACTCCGGTTGCGTTCCTTTGGAGATCCCGGAGCCCTCAACGCAGCGCAGAGGACGGCCACCGGGGGGGTTTTAGTGCGGTAAAAATCCCACATAACTCGGCGTCGCTCCCACGTTGTCGGGTACCTTTTGAAGGTTTCCCCCTCGACAAAAAAAAAAAAAAAGGTTACCATTAGTGGTGGTTAGGTGGAACGCAAGCTCGTTTGCTCCGACTTTCAACATTACATCATTAGTTCTGATGCCTGACAACAAAATACCAATACTTAAAATTAATAAGAAGTAATTAATAGGAAGAAAAGAATTTTTCAATATGCTTCTTATATTGCTTCCAAAACTTTAATTACAAGGGATCAGACTTGCTTTATGAAACTATTGGATAATGATGGTTGAGGTTTTCACTTCGATTCAGAGAGAACATCGAAGTGTCGTTAATAGAGAAAACTTATTGGATCTGAAGTCTGAAGGCATAGAACAGAAATGTCACTTTGAAACTATAATCAACCCTCCCTAATTGAGGCAAATTCAACAGAAGCCCTTGTACCGAATTATGTACAAGGGTAGCTATTCTGGTTTAATTTCGAATAGTTACAATACAGAGTAACCCGAGAATATGTAATAAAGATTATTGCATGGCTCACACGATCATTTTACATGTAATAGGCACGTACCCGTCATTATGTACGAAATTCGTGCAATATGATGCCATATTGAACATCAATTAACTGTGTCATACTATCAATTAACCCTGTCTGTGTACGAATAATGTCTGTGTATTGTTTAATGTTGTCATACGATAGTCCGACTTAATTCTATTGTATTTCTACGAATGCTTAACCTACTGTTTTACCTTACATAGGTCTGCCCCACAAATGGGGAAGGCCTAGAGTAGGTTTACACCACTATACTGCCGGTTACTACTGCGGCAACATACGATTGGAAAAGTCCTCTGAAGTTTTATATACTGTCATTGGGATTTATGTGTCCTCTGACCATAAACTATATTTTTTCGTTACACTACCTCCGAAGCCCGGAAACTTAAAGTTGATAATTATTTGAAAGATGCATGTATGCATGTAATGCATCTATTTTATTTATTTAGACTATTGCAATGAAATTTCCATGCCAATTTTAATGAAAATTTTGGACGTCTCCCTTCTGAATCATTAAACGTTCATCATCTTCACGTCAACCTTCAGACATTCTGCCTAAAACTTTTTACTACAATATCTAAGGCGTAGAAGATTCCGCACATCTATTGCATGTTTCGCACATGGTTGTTTCTACTACTATCGTAATATAATTTCAAATCTCAATATTCGTACATACTAATTACCGAAACCATTTAATCTGTTTCGATTAATTGAATCATATTTTGTGATTCATAAGTGAACCCAACTTGGCTACCTATCTTTAGATATGCCAGGTAAATTTTTAGCATTATGCCACGTTTTAATTATTTCCTTTTATAATAATTAAACAAAAAATAAAGAAAACGGCAATGTATGAAGTGCATCTTTATTTAATTTATATAGAGCTTTTCCCGAATTAAAAATTGTAAGTACGTTTTGACTTTAGCAGCCGCAAAGTCTGCTCCTTAATGGACACTACTACATAATCGTAGCACGTGTTACAAAGTCCTGAAATGATCTCAAAACGTATATGTCACCTAACTTACATGAACCTCCATCTGAAGCCTTAATGGCCACCCGACTTGGAGCTAACTCGGGCCAAGTCACTTGAGCCGGCTTAATCTAGGCTCGGGCAGATTTAGGCTTAACTGAACTTATTCGCACCGAATACACTTAAGGGTTAAGTCTCGATAAAGGTGGGTTCATTTGATTTCGCGATGGTTTTGTCTCAGCTGAGGAACAGACTTTTCCTTTTGCTGGTAATTCAATACTGAAGAAAAAGCTGTGAACCAAAGAAATTAATTTTATTAAATCTTTGATTGAATGTAGCACAAAAGCTGTTGGTTGAAGTGAATTTGCTGTTTTTGCATGATTAAAAGGTCTAGCTGAATTTCATAATTATAAATGTAATTTTTTAAGGTTCTGTATGTATTTTTTTATATTTCATAATTATAAATGTAATGTTTTAAGGTTCTGTATGTATTTTTTTATTTATAGTACTATACCTTTTGATATAACACAAATGTCAATGAGGCAGAATTAATAATATTTATGATTTCAAAGGAAGTCTCGAGTATTGGCTTATGAATAATAACTGTATATGATACGAAGATTCTAGGAAGCTCGGTATTTTGGGAGAAAATTAAAACCAGAATTAATTATTAAATGTTCTTAATCAAGCGTATTTACAGCATACATACATAAAGTATTTACAAACATTAATAACATTTTACCTGAAATATAATATTTGTCTTCTTAAGTAAATAATACATAGCCTGATTATAACTTAAACATAATACCTAAAACATACCCAAATTATCTAAACATAACCAATTATCCAAAGATTCTAAGTCTAAACATCATGAACAATTTCATATTTTACAAGCAAAACATCGTGAGGAAGTCTGCATACCTTGGAAATCTAAAAAAAGGTATCAAAGGATGTGAATTCTTCCATTTCGCAATTTGCCAGCGCGGTGGGCTATGACCTTATCCTTCTCATTCTAAGAGGCGACCCGTGCCCAGCAGTGGGACAGTAATGGGTTAATAATAATATTATCAACATATTGTATCCTGTAACAAAGATATAATATTCTGTAACAAATTATTCAAGACGAAACGCAGTAGAGTCAAACCGTCAACGTCAACATGTTTCCAATTAACAGATATTTAGTTTACACAAACAACTTCACATGATTACTTGTGCATTATACACGGCATGTCATTCCTTATTCATTAACCGAGGGAAGAGGAGCCAATTTAACAGATCAAATATAAGGGGCGTTTGCGATGTGACAAACTACTATAGCGTTTAATATGTTTCATTTAAGTATCTGGGAAATGACTATTCGTCTTTATAAGCTCTGTGTAGGGCGTACGAAACTATATCTGAAATAAGATCGTTAATGAATGACAAAAAATCTGTATTTCACATTAATTAATTACATTTCTTTTTTCTCCTATAACTATACTTTTTTCGATGTTAATTATTAAGCTCTAAGTACCTTACACGTTACTAAATACATGTAAATAATTATTGTATGGTATACATACCTTTTAAATGGAACAGAGCCGAATTTAATTTTTTTAAGAGCCCCATGTCATAGCGCTCCGGGAATACCTCAGAAGGAATCTATAAGATATATGACTATATTTTTACATACCATTTCCGAAAACACCCCTATTCCCAAGACTCCGCTCGGCGTTCTCTTTAACCTACTTCGTAACGGCATATTAAATTAAACAATACTACAGTGGGATAAAGATAACGCGGTGCGAGTAAATGGAAAATGGTACGGAACGGAATTGAATAGGCGCTGTAAGCTAAATATGATAGCGTAATCTGCAACCGGCCGCAGATTTCAGTAGATAAAAACGGATTTGTTACAATCATAATAGTACCCCTTTAAAGTAAATTAGGTATATGCTCGAAATTGTATGAACACAATTTCTGTTCTAAATCAAATATTTGATATATATATGTACCTTTGGCGTTAAACCGTGCCCTAAAATATTTAAATTTTGAGTTGTACTATACAAATAATTTGGCGTAGAACTATAAAAAGGGACTGTAGAATAAATCACAGTCAACGAAAGATACATACCCGCTATATTTCAGTAAAACCCCAACTGAAATCACAATTTGCAGTCCGAATTTCGCGTGAGTGCACAAATTTCTAGTCAAAATAACATCATTTGGTGCCTGATATTTACTTTCCCAACTAGCATTACAATACCAAACCCAGCTCTTTGCAAGGCCATTGTCATCCGCTACTTTTCCATTGGAGTGTGCTTAAAATACTGCACCAGGTAAATGATCAATGTTCGTTAACAAATGCATACAGGCTTTTCATCCACTGTATGATTTCATTCCAATGAATGCCTCCCGTGACTGAATAGCAATTAGATTGAGCAAACATGAATCCACTCATGCGAAACAATATGAGAAAGGGGTGTATGAACAAAAGGCTAAATATCCTATGGTTTGCTGAAAGTTTAATAAAATATTGCATTGGACCCTACCGCGGAATTGAAGGCTTTTGGGGATGTGGGCTGGGTAATTGAAATGTACTGACTTGTATACATTTAAGCATTTAAGGGGTGCCCGGTCAGTTGTTTGTTTAAAGACAAACAAATCATACACGACTTATTACTCGACTATGGAGGGTAATGTTTTTCGTACATTATATGACTGTACCTATACTCGTATCTCATTCTTTGGTATGCGCTACAACCCAAACGACTTGACTGTTTTTAACTAATTATGAGGTGCCATTGGATTCATCTAAATTGTTGGAGTACCATAGGGTACATTTTTAAGCTGTCGGGCTTTTCGTTTTTTAATAAAAAAATCTACTTAGTTTTTAATTGTACAATTAAACTCTTGGTCTAACGTGTTGTAACTGATAAAAGGAGCTGAAAATGAACAAATAATATATTCGAGGTGCATTATGTTTAGGAAATTAATGCAATTTTATTTGGATTTGGTATAAATAAAATAATTCTCAAATACATTACTGAGCAATCATTTAACAATTCTACATATTAACATTACATACCTAAAAGTAACTTAGCAAACAAAACATAAAATTCAAGATAAAAAGTTATTTTTATTGATATTAACTACGTTACACAATGAAATCTCGACAACAACAGCGTTTACGTCCCACAGGTCTGCGGATGAAGGCGCAACAATGAGTGCGGCTCAGCGCAGTTGAAAGGAACAAAATGCACAGCACAGAAACACGCTATTGTACTCGCTCCGTGTGCGTTCTGCCCTAATAGGTTTTACTTGTAAAAATTTGATTCGCTCTTTGTTTCCTACTACTATTGCTGACGCTAGCTTTTTGCTTATAGTATTTTAATCTAGTTTTGTTAACTTGCGCCATAAGAGTTCGTTATGAGTACCTGCTCATTTCAATTATCTATCTACGCAAAATATAATTACAATTGATTGATAAATGATGACACCTTGGCACATTAAAAAACGGTCTATTTTTTATTACAAATGTTACAATTGTTTCAAAAATATATATTTTATATAAAACAGACCATACTGCTACATTATACCAAAAAAGTCTGTGAACAAATAAGATAAACCAACATAATTTAGAAAACTCGTAACAATTACAAAACAAAAAAAAATAAAACTAACATTTTATTGATATTAACTACGTTACACAATGAAATCTCGACAACAACAGCGTTTACGTCCCACAGGTCTGCGGATGAAGGCGCAACAATGAGTGCGGCTCAGCGCAGTTGAAAGGAACAAAATGCACAGCACAGAAACATGCTATTGTACTCGCTCGGTGTGCGCTCTGGCCAATTAGGTTTCACCTGCAATGATTTTATTGCGCTTTTCTTTCTTAGCTTTTATTCTTATTTATATTATTTTATGTTTGTAAAACATTATTTGTCGATTGAGAAAAATGTTATGTACCGTGACCGCAATTGGATACGTTACTCTGGCTCAAATCTTCCCAAGAAGTTTAGGTAATTTCGCTCGCTCACTTACATAACACTGGACATAAAAGAGAATAAGCTTCGAGTAAATTCTGATATTCCTGTTCCATCCACTTGTGTATAATGACAAAGACAAATATGGGTAACGTCTAGAACATGAAGAACTCTTCGAAGTTCGTCTAAATGGACACCACCAATCAATCCTATTTGCTTTATTACAACCAACAATCTATGCAAGGCATTCAAAATTACTCCTAACAGAAAGCAACATACCTACGTCCAATATCAAGTACCTAAGGAGAATCCAATCAAAGCGATGGATTATTGGTGTCCAAGGGCAACAGTGACAATTAGATGAACTGTATACTCATTTGCAACTTAAATTTCATAAAAACAATATTTTTGCAAAACATGTTAATGCTATTTGTGGATACAAACAATTTCATTAACTTCTTTGACTAATTTTCCCTTAAATAGAGAAGACAAGGGTACGCCTTCAAAAAACTCAACAGTCGCTCGAAGGGAACTCCAAGACATTTGACACTCCCTCAGTGTCTATAATTTGGCGCTTTAATTAATCAAAATTGCAGAACCTTGTTTTCTTTAACAGCAGGTGCAGCTTTGAAGTTGATGTCGTTTTGCCTCGCTGTTGGTTTTAATTTTTATGGTAATTTACAAACTGAAAGTCGGGTAACGTGCCTAAATTGTTACTTTTGATTTTCCGCTACTGGGAATTTGAATATAATTTTTTAGGAGAGGTTTAACGTTTTTTAGTTGTTTGCTTGCCTATAATAATTTCTAAACTAACGAATATTAATTATATTTGGAGTTCATCACAGGTATTCATGGGTGGTTTCTTAGTTAAACATAGAACGTCCATTTACTCTGTTATGAAGTAACACAAATACAAGTTCACAAACCTAAGCCCAAAATAGAATTGTAATAAATTCCTAATTTATGTATTTTTATATTAGCCGGGTTGAAAGTTAAACCTATAGAATCTGTTATATTACTCGTATTATTACTATAATTAACTATTATGTTATGGTACTCGTAACAACTTTATCATATGTTATAATTATAGTTTTTTTTACAATATAAGACAGACAGTGGCAGACGAGCATTCAGTCCACCTGAGCCATTTACCGGCTACATGGACATCTGTAATCAACCCCGGATAGAATTGGATATTCCTACCTGAGATCAGCCACAGATGGGCTAATACTCCTGAGGACTAAGCCGGAACGCCTCGGAAAAGTATGTATCCCTTACCATACCCTTCAAACCAGAACACAGCAGCACTTAACACTGCTGTTATAAGGCAAAAATAGGTGTGCCGGAGTTGAGCCACAGAGGGTTCTACCACCGTCATAACTGGTGTTAAATATCTTATACATAATGTATGTATAACGTACATTACACGTACGTGTAAATAATTATTTTAAACAGCTTTCACTGCATGTGCACCCAACATTATATACGAGTAGTTTTCGTAGTAAGCAATTGCATTGCTACTCCTGCAAATTAAATACATTCTAGGCTAAGAGTAGTCTCTCACACATCAGTTCCTTCCACCCACAACTACAAATTACATCGGTACTTCTGCAAATTAAATACATTTTAAGCGCTAGAGTAACCTCCATACAACAGTTCCTCCAGTATAGGTAATTGTAGTAGGTAGCTCTCACAGCCATCTGTATCCTACATTATATTCGAGTAGTTCTCATAGTAAGCAATTGAATTGTTACTTCTAAAAATTCATTCTATGCTAAGAGTAGTCTCTCACACATCAGTTCCTTCCACCCACAACCACACAATTACATCGGTACTTCTGCAAATTAAGTACATTTTAAGCACTACAGTAGCCTCCATACACGACTACACTACTACAGAAAATTGAAAAATAACGTTCCCAAAGATTGAAATATTCAAAGCATAATCAGTACATGAGCTATCCAAAACTCATTCGCGACTGGCAAGCAAGTCGACTAGACGCCTCTCCGACGCCTCTGTTTAATCAAAATGCAAATTAAAATCGGCATCAGCGTCACGTGACAAAACACCGTTCCCGGCTGATGTGTATTTTATAGCTGCTTCAGGCGCATCCGCTACCCGTCTCGCTTTTGCTGTTTTGCTTTCCCGTCTTTGATGTTTTTGTTAGTTTCGCTTCACTCAGCTTGAAGTTGATTCGCTACTGTTTGTGGTTTTGTTCGCTAAAACAAGATCGTAGAATATATAGAAGCGTAAAGAACAAACAATACTTCATTATCATCTTCGTCATCGTCTAATAGCGTCCCAATGCTGGGAACTTGTCTACTCGGAAAATGATTTAGTCCATAATTTATTATGATCCAAGTAAACCCATCCTTCTAATAAAGGAAGCTTCTTAAACAGTGCAGTTACAAGGCAAAAAAATGAGCATGTCGATGAAGTCGGTGCGCTGGAGACACTAAGAACTATACTTTTAAATAATAGACATTATCGACATTTATAGTCAAAAACCTTGATTAGAACTTTGTATCGCTAATTTAAACTTAATCACTAAGTAAAAAACTAGATACACTCTCCCTCAACAAAGATAAAACATTCAGATAGTTACAAATATTATAAAGCGAATTTTACCAATTTTAGTTACAGAATGAATGAACCATTCATAGCAATCCTTAGATATTATACAGTTTTATTAAGAAATTCTATAAAATATTGTTTTTGAAGTCGTCGAAGTTTTAATGATAAATGCTTTCAAACCTTTTGATGCTGTTTTCAAATTGGTAGAAATTTATCAAACTGAACTGAGTTAATTCAACTTTAAAACGAGTCGCCGAGTGTTGAGACGTGGTTAACTAGTTAAGAAAGCTACTTTCAAATCTTTTTAGTTCTAAAAGCGGTTTTATCCAGACTTCATCGGAGAATTTCTACAGAACTTGTTAGACGCTATCATTTGATACTGTAGAGTTTTAGGTAGTGCCATATGCCCGATGTGAATCACCACTTGACTCTAAAATCCTAAGTTCATTTTCCAAAAACCTTATTAAATCCTTAAATTCCGGAAAGTCCTTTCCTGTAAACCGTTCTTCAAAACCTTTTTTTAGACTATTATCTAATTTTTGAAAATTAATATAAAACAATAAATGAGTCCACTGATCAACCGGAAAATTCATCTTTTCTAGCGCTTTCGTGTTTTCTAATAATGTATTTAAAAATAATTTAATAGAACTTAAATGTTTGGTGACATGTGAAATATAAAACAAATTATAAAATAGTTTATCTGCTAACAATCTTTTATTATTATATCTATTGTTCAATAGATCCATAGCAACCGAAAAATTATCTCCCGAAATAGATAAGTGTTGCAATAAAACCTTTGGTTCTCCAGCCAATGAACCTAATAAGTAATACATTTTCTCCGAATCAGATAAAGCATTATCTTCACATATCAAAGAATTGAATAAATCCATAAATGAAACAAATTCTTCTATTTTTCCGAAAATGTAGGAATTTGTATCCGTGGTAAAACCACCCGCTTCCGCTTATCACCTTCATCCATTGACCTGAACTCCGAACCATGTTCAGTCTCCGAAGATGATATTTCCAAAAACTTCCTCTTGATATCATAATATATTCCATTATATTTTTTAAAATCGTCCGAATAATCCACATCAGAGCCTTCGTCCAATTCCGATTGCAGCTCCAAAAACATTGACGTAAATTCTTCATAATTACGATCCAAATCATGATACCGTATTTTAAAATTATTTTTATCTATTTCAGATTTAGGTTCCCGCTGAGAAAGATCGTAAATAGAATCCAAATTATGGATTGCTAAATCGTATTTTAATTTATTCAACCTTTGTTTAGATTTAGGAGCCATTTCAAAAAAATGAAATAAGAAAAAATAAAATTAAATTTAAACAGATAGAACGCTGTCACAAAATTATATGTCAACCGACTTGACAAATATGAAAGCACAAAATATTACCGAATGTAAATTATAATCCGCAATAATAAAAATCCAAACCGAAATAAAACCGACCGAAATAATAGAGTAAACAACGACCATGCAGTCCACCTCCACCTGGTGTAAATGACCACACGTGCGCTGTTACTCTTGAGGACTAAGTTGGAACGCCTCGATTAAGTATATCTCCCTTACCACACCTTTTTCAAACCAAAATACAGCAGCTCCAAACACTGCTGTAATGGCAGAAATAGATGTGGCGGTGGTGCTGCCGGAGTCGAACCACGTAGAGTTCTACCACCTTCAACCGACACAACCCGAAACAGAAGAATGCTCAATACAAGCCCGACCGAAACACTAATAATAGTCCGAAAGAACGCCTAAAACCGTTGACGTTTCTTGTAGTACCCGATGTACATAAATAAAATAGTAACCGAAATAAATACGTGTATCCCTACGTAATAATTGTAGAGTACACAGTTTTTTGAATTTGTCCAGCCGTTGTAAATACTTATAATCCGGCAAAGTATTTACAAACGACGTGGACGTGTACCGATGTCTACACTACTGTTCACCAACACACAAGAATATACTTGCGAGCACGGAAACCCGAATCCCGGCTCGAAGTGACCAAAATGAAGAGTTTTAGGTCGCTGGTTTCTAATCCGAAATATAATTTGGAACCCTTGTGCGTTAGAGACAATAGTATAGGTGAATAAAATGTATAAATACCGTAGAACTGTGCGGTGCTCCCTTCGGCGACCGATCGACCGTGATGCACACACACTCGCGACGTCCAAATAGGTCCCCAGGACCCCCGTAATAAATATAAATTATATTATACGTCCCGTGACGAAATCTAAATACCGACTGTCCGTACAATGTGTGTTATGACAGAAACGTCAACCTTTAAATTTTGAATTTACTCCTTTTATTTATAATCAGTATTTCGACCAGTTCTAAATACTGAACAGATACGTATAATGGATTTTACATAGATTAACGACCGATACTAATTAAAAGGTAGTAGAACTGACATGGTTCAATTGTGATAATACCCTATGATGTCTCTCATTGCGCGACATGTCGTATCGCCTCGTGCTTCTTAGAACATAGTCCACCTTGCAGGCCAAGCACGAATTGGTAGATTTCACATTAAATCAGAATTCTCAGACATGTAGGTTTCCTTCGCCATTAAAACGTATGCGTGCTTGGGATTCAAACCTAGGACCCCACGATTAAGAGTCTGTGTTTCAAATCACTAGGATAACACTGCTTTTTCTACTAAGTACATTACCTAGAAAGTCAGTGATATTATCTGGGATTCGAACAACCAAAGTTCGGGCAGCCGACATCCTTATTAACACTTCGATATTACTCTTCAATAAAATAATATATAACATAAAACCTACACGGGAAAAAGAGCATTATTGAAATAAATCGGTAATGAGGCATCGTATTACCAATTTATATGTTGAAACAAAATTAAATTTTGCATGAAACCTGAATCTTCGGTATAAATTTATGAAAATAAAACGGAATGCACATCACTGTAATGAACTCAAATATTTACGAGCAATTTTCACCCGGTGTTGTTAAAAAGTTATTTAGGTTACGTTCATATTTTATTGCGTACGGGATTCCAGGGACGGTTCTATCGTGCGTTCAGACTATATTAAATAATAGGTCTATTAAAACTAGGTTTGTACTATACAAACACATGGTCTAATTAAAAATTGGTAGACTTTACACACCTTTAAAAACGAAGGTCTATGCATCGTAATACCTATAAGATATGGTATATGTAAGTAATCGTCTTCGTATTAGAAATACTTTGAAAAGAAAACAGTATTTTTTTAAGATAGTGGAATTCAACTACGTGAGGTTAGGCCTCTATGGGTGTTGATAAGTCGCTCTATTAACGGAGACGAGGGGTTATATGTAGTCGATAGTAGATATACTTATTAATATTTTATTTTAAACATAACGATAGCGGTAGAACAGCGTTTTCTTCGCTTTAAACCTGTTCACAGCAGAACTAGGTTGCTACGATAATCGCTCCCTGTAGATGTCGTAAGAAGTCTATTTTTAGCGGTGGAGGTCAAGCTACTCTATACTCATAACCCGAAACTACAATATATCATGCGTCCTGAGTGCCATAGAAATACACTAAGACGAATACACAAGCACTCAGAACTAGAACATAATTTAGAACCCTCAATTTAGAACATTCCATATGTCAGACCGGTATAGTCACCGCTCAGCCACTCAGGTCATTAAATGAAGCAAAACTCGGTAAACGCTTACAAAAAATCAACGAATTTTTCTACGATATCATTAGTCACTAAACATTTTGTCTAAGGCAATATTTTCTAGATATTCCTTTGCTATTATTTGAGCGGAGTAAGATTATATCGTAATTCAGATTACATAAAAAAGAAAATCAGTGCTTAGTACACTCAGCGATCCAAGAAGTCTTACGTTTCAGATCTCATCGGTTTTATATGAAGTTCAGTGTTCTGTTTCCACTACACTCATATCTTTTACTTCATTCATAACGTATTCTTACTATGAAATATACTATTTAATTCACATGTCCTATTGATATTGCACGAGTCTAAATAAAGTTTGGTTGAAGGTGGTAGAACCCTTTGTGGTTCGACTCCGGCGGCACCACCGCCACACCTATTTCTACCTAATAACAGCAGTGTTAGGCGCTGCTATGTTCCGTTTTGAAGGGTGTGGTAAGGGAGACATACTTTTCCGAGGCGTTCCAGCTTAGTCCTCAGGGGTAGCGGCGCATCTGTGGCCGACCTCAGGTAGGAATATCTAATCCTATCTGGGGTTGATTACAGGTGTCCATGGGCGGCAGTAGCCACTTATCATCAGGTGCACTGCATGCTCGTCTGCTACTCCTATATTATCACAAAAAAATAAAAAAAAGTAAGTGACTAGTACAAATGACTGTGTAGGAACAATACTTATCACTTGCTTTCAAGCTGAACATCATACATTATGTGGAATATGTATGCCTAGTATTAAAGATCTTCAACATACATACTTGAATGTAGTTCCTACATTTAAGTAAAAATACAGTAAAAATGTTCTTACATTTCCCACCTCTCCCAAGTATGGAAGACGCCTAAACATATCACACGTCCGCGTCAAGTAATCCTCTATGTTACCCTATATAAATGTCGTGACGTGCGCCTATAACGGAAACCTGCAAGCACATCTCGATAAGTGCAGAGGCCAGCAACGGTTTCTGTTACATTCGCAGACGAAATCTAATTTACTTTCAAACTTACTGTACAGCGTCTAGACTTGAAAATGTCCGAGGGCATTCCGCATTGATGTTTTGTCTCAATTACCACATGACATGTGTTTTCTAGCACTTTTCGTGGCATAAAGTAACATGAACGATGAACATTTTCTTATTTTTCAACGCGAAGAATCTTGATCTTGCGATATGAAGCAGAAATATGTTGTGTATTTCTTTAAACTTTAAATTGAGGCAGACTTTATACTATTTGACTGCAATACTACTGATACACTTATTGGCTACCATCTCTATCTAATAGAACCTGTTTGGGTATTGGCAGGGTCTGTAAATAATCAGTTGTAAATAGGACCCCTTTTTGTGGTCAACCATAGGTGCTCTACTACCCCTGAAAACTAAGTTGTACCCATAGTCTTATTTGTAAAGAATTGTGACAGAGGTGCTACTTGCCTCGAAGTAAGTACATAAAATTCTAGCACTTCAGTTGACACGCTCATGCAAATTGCTAAAACCTCAGTCCTCAGGGGTAGTATTGTATTTGTTATTAAGGTTAGTTATAACCTTTAATCATACCTAAGCTGACCAGCCTATAGCTTCTATCGCGTGAGTAAAAATTGGATAGGCTATCTTGTCGCATAAGAATGGATTTATACAAAGTGAATATTTTATCTGAAAACTAACATTTCATAATTTAAATTAAAAAAGAAAATCCAAGTTTATTTTCATAACCTTTGCACATTCTACGATTTTCAAAAATATTTATTTGAAAGATGACACGACAGAAGATGGTCTATAACTTTAATATGCATTCAAATATATTCGTCGTCGATGCACATATTCGCAATTTTATTTGCGAACAAACTCGTCTAAGAGCAGATGCATCTGCGACGCTATATCGATTTGCTAGACGCAGGCGGTAAATAGCGAACAGTATGAAAGTGGACTCCGTTGGGATTCCGGGGACTTATCTTGAAAGCACTCGCTTTCTAAAATTACGTGAAGTAAGATATATTTTAAACGATGGCTGATGTTTCCATTCATAGACACGCAAAGACAGGTACTATACAGGTCTGTGTACACTATAAAAATCTTCTTTATGTGTGCCGTACTGGGACTCAAACTTGACATTTTCTATATGAAATCAGTATATTAAAGGGACAATTGTTGTTATTAATTATATTATTGTGAATTATTATAGACGCCACTTCATCATAAAAATCATATTAATTTTCTGTAAAAATATCTACGTCTAAGATAATTCGTAGAAATTAGGGTGCATCTTAAAAAAAATGAGCCTTGCATGATAGCCTGCAATTAATATAAATAAAAAAGTTATTATGCAATTTAAATTCTATTACAATATATCAATGATAGTAATCACAGTCATAAAAAATCAGATGGACATAAACATATAAAATTGCAGCCATAATTTTCGCACGGTTACAAAATAGTTCCCCACGAAAGGAACTTTCGACTAAGCTATCACATGCTCTATTCGACTATTTTGCCAACACTCGGGGAAACTACAAGGATTTGCAAGCTATTTTTATGGGTCGACTTAGAATAGAATGTACTGTTAGAACTGGGGCTTTCAGCTGAATTCGGATAAAATAAAGAATCTCGGATGGCAAGATTTGGACAAAACTTTATTGCTGGATTTAGTTCGTTAAGTTGGCTCGAGTGTCTCTAACTGGTTCATTTTAGAAGCCTTTACAAAGCCTTCTAAAATGAACCGTGTACCAACGTGTACCAATATAGACTTGTGTACTTATAGTATTACTTATTAGTTTTATTTAGTGCTATAAATTATTATTTCACCTTTATATGGTGCGTGTAAGTGCATGTGTTTAAATTTATAGAACGTGAGAACGTTAGATGTAAAAGTCGAAGCAGCAGAATAAATGTTTAGTACACCTGAAGAGTAAATTATATAAAAGATTAGGAATGCTAATTTTAATAATTAAATCACGTAAAGTACCATTAACTTTTAATTTAGACTTGGCAACATAAAAAATACAGAACTGATATGAACAGGTTTTGAAAATTAAATAGAATATTTAATTAAGGCTTTGGGGTGTACTGTGGAGTAGTCATAATCAGGTCACGGTATTTTAATGTTTAATCAAAAACTTATACAAGAAAATAAAAAATATATATATATTGCATGTCATACAAAAAAAAACAACAAAACGAAACCTCCCAGAAAACGCAACATCACGTAAAACCGAAACGAGCAATCGTTAAAGATTTAAAAGCATTCTATTTGGACGGCATTCGTCGTGTGTCGTCACAGTCGCAGAATACCGATGCCCTGCGGCGCATGCATTATTTATCCGCCTAAGGCCGCCCAAATGAATGCACCGCCCAAGAAAAACAACGTACACGCTCCCACCAATATAAAGTTACTGGATGTGACAAATAAAACTACTGTTAGTTGTAAGTTTGTACAAGCTTGAATTAACATATATATTTTTATTGCGATTAAAGTATTCCAATATGAAAAGAAACCCGATAAAACAGATGAAATTATCAAATTAATTACAAAAAGTTAGCCTAAACCTCTCAAAATAATGTCGAAACGCTGTGTATGTCCTAATACACTCTGTATTATTATGTAAGCTCAATACTGACTTTGGATTTTTTAAATCAAAGGCAAAATTACGTAGATGCGATTAGGCTACCACTGATCGTAATAAGTATCTATCGATTACTAAAAATGGTAACGCTTTCTACACACGTATCCATGCAAGACCCACGTTAATTTGAAAACACAATAACCCAAACCCAAAATTAAAAAAAAAAAACATCATTCCAGCCCAATCTGGGCTTGAACCCATAACCCGCTCAAAATAGTACAGCGACCATCGCACATGAATCGTCATCAAGTGCACAGTACTAAGTATATATTAATCTCCTTAAACTCCCAGTTATATAATAATACCATAAATACCACTCCCAACACCCCGACAATTAGAAGCTCAACTTCATCCATTTACGGCGGCAACAAAAAATATTCGCGCCTAATTCTGAATGAAAATTTAATTCGATGTAAGTTCTTACACTCTTATTAGGAGTATACATTAAAACATGAGGTTTGATGTTGAGAGTTACGCGGACTTAGAATGCTACTAATATAAGTTTCCTTTTAAGGCAACACATTTATATTGTAATGGTTACACGAATGAATTAGGTGAGACACGTGTTTTCTGATGTTCTACAAAAAGTTGTTTCTAATATGTAATGAGCGTAATGGCTTCACTATTTTTATATTTATTTTTTTACTATTTTTATTTTATTTTGAATGTGATATAAAAAGTATGTTAATAACTACTTTTTTATTATAATCAGAACACAATATTTCGCAATATTTTCGACATAATCCACAAATAAGCAGTTTGATGAAGTTCTTATAATAAAATAATTTCTTTCTCTTCTGCCTTGTTATATGTTACATAAAACATATATGTAAGTACTTACTGATGTGTATATTTACGTAATTTAACTAATATTATGTTAATACAAGAATATACTTGCATATTGGCGAACGATTCTACGATCGTTTATGAAATTCATCCGAGCGTTTTGTTATAACAAGTTTCATAATAAACCGGTACTTATAGAGTAATAATACTTATAAACCGCTTATTGTAAGTATAGACTCTGAAGCAGTCCAATATTGAATATATATTCGTATAAAATCATATTTATACACTCATTATGATATAGGTAATGTTTTACATATGACAACCCTAAATAAGCCTGTTCCGTCTTAACTTTGGTATAGGAAATAAAACAGTATTCGCATTGTCTCAGTAACTTCCAAGCTTATCACTTCCAGCTGGATACATCACACATTGTCCCCCTCAGTACGAACGTGTATACGAAGTTAAACGACGGAAATAAAAATCCTATAAATATTGAACAACCATATTTTTCTCACTTTGTCGCGTCGTCCCGCCGTGTCGGCCATGCGCCTTCTACGGCTCTTGAGCTTAGGGTGCTACATACATGCGAATTTGTTGCGATTTTTAATAGTTATTACAAATCCAACAACAACTACTAACGCAAATATAACTGAGCCTTATAAAAGACATTACTTATACCTGTAAGTAAAGAGATAACCATTAAAATTAAGATTTTGTGTATTAACATCGCAAAAACAAATTCAAAATACCGACTTTGAATGAATTCAAAATTAACAACACAATTATATTTTAAATTAAAGGTTTAGAAGAAAATGTGCTCTGTCATAATAGCATAATATTTTTCTTTAATTAAAATACCTAATAATTAATCAAGTACTGTAGACGTGTTCCGATCCTTTGTTTAAATGTAATGCGACTTTATTGTCGTCTGTCTTACGTGTGCAACCGACCTAATCAGTTAGTTCTATGCATATCGCATACGGAGGCTTCTGTTTCGATTTTAGGGGTTCACCGAGGACTACGCTGTTTTATAGTTGTTCCATGTCACCAAGGTACGCGATAAATTCCTTATGATTAAGGATTTAAGAGTGAATATTGTTCGAGGTGTGCGCCATCGTACATTGCAAGGATATTTATATATGCGCACTTTTAGGGATCAGCGGGAAATTGCTTGCGTTTATTGACGGATTTTATTACTTACAAATGGCGCATACACACAATAGATACGCGTAATTTTTGGTTAACCCGCCATAAAATGGGAAAATCTGCAACAATCCAATGAAAATTGCAAAACATTATTTGAAACTGATATTTTTAAAGCGAAATCCATCGTTGGTATTTGTGAAATGCTTTTATTAGATACAAAGAATGAAACTTAATTCCAAAATAATAAACATACACTTTATGTTTAGGATTGGTATCACAAAATTAGTATTAAAATATGTAATTTAGTTAGCTACTTATTTACTTAAGTACCTATATCTAACGTTTAATTCAATATAGCATTTACCGAATATATACAGATGTAATATGAGACTAAGACTTAGCTCCGCGAATTTGAATTCAGTTTCCGTGAAACAGCAACAAACATAGTCCTTATAAACCAAGAACCCAATCGCAGATGCAAGCCTTAGTCGCACCTTAAATAATAAATAATCCTGCAAATCCAGCGGTGTTACCCGCATCCCGGTAATTATGGCCACCCTACACTAGTGGTGTTACGGTATTACCGCTAATCTTGGGTAAATGAGGTCTACCGCGACGTTCGTTAGCGAAGGTGGATTCGATAGCTGTCTTACCACTCGAATATACAGGAAAATAAACTCGTAGTAGATACTGGATCAGATTCTAACCAGATTTGAAGATGATTTTAAATACCTTTATCACGTTCAGTTCGATTCAGACATTTTCAGAAAACTTAGGACAAAGAGAGCGAAATTAAGAGAACATGTCTGTATCGTTGCACCGCGCAGAAAATAGAATTACTTTATATCCAGGTATGAAGTTGTTGTGAATACTTTTGCCACGGTCCGTTCAATCTATATCTATTTTTTTTTATTATAATATAAGAGTAGCAGACGAGCATGCAGTCCACCCGATGGTAAGTGGCTACTGCCGCCCATGGACATCTGTAATAAACCCCAGATAGGATTAGATATTCCTACCTGAGGTCGGCCACAAATGCGCCGCCACCCCTGAGGACTAAGCTGGAACGCCTCGGAAAAGTCTGTCTCCCTTACCACACCCTTCAAACCGGAACACAGCAGCGCTTAACACTGCTGTTATTAGGTAGAAATAGGTGTGGCGGTGGTGCCACCGGAGTCGAACCACAAAGGGTTCTACCACCTTCAAAAAAAAAAAAAAATATATATATATATATATATATATATATATATATAAATCTGTTCGTTAGCCTCGCTAAAAATCGAGTATCGCTGGACCGATTTATAGATTCTGAGGTGGTACGAAGTTTGCCGGTAAATAAATAAAAATCATATTTCAGGGCAAATACGTTTTGTGAATAATATTCTAAATATTAAAATCCAATAGTAACATCTATTAAATAAATGTGGTAATCCAACATTATTCACTATTTAAGGCCGCCCTTGACTCTAGGGTGATACGGCATTACGATGTAATCTCGAGTAAATTGTCCTTCCCTTTATCTATGCATTTATTTATAGAGTGAGATTGTTGTACTACATTTATTATGTTTTCTTAGATTTATACGTAGCTAGTTTATCAAAAAATATAGTACTTTTATTATGATTGTGAAAGTTTTTCTTCATGCCTTCTACCACCACCATAGGATTTCCTGTGTCTATGTGTATCTATATGTAGGTGCAATGGAGTCAAGTATAAAAACATACAACTCAGAGCACATATCCAAACTTAAGTAATATTACTTAGTTTTGCACCTGGCCGGGTTTCGAACTTAGAACTGCCAGGCGACGACGCGGGTGGCGTAAAAGTTCAAAACCATAAAATGTAGAAATTGAAAAATATTTATATTTACCACTAAGATAAAGCCTACCATAGGCAAATACTCGAACCATAGTGACATCTAGCGGATAAAGCAAACATTAACAGTTGCCGCACTAATGGGACTTTACTTATTATGGCCACCCTACACTTCCTGGTGGTATAGCAGTATTACGACTTAATCTCGGGTAAATTGGCCGCGTATCTGCGGCTCGCATAGCCAGTGCAGTTAATTAGAGCGATATTTGTTATCTGTTCTGATAGGGAACGAGATGTTTGTTAGCCGAGGAATAGTTTATAAGTAACTAAGGTTTAACAAGTAACTTCCGTAGGCAACATTGTAATGTATGGAAGAAATGTTTAATCAAGTGTGCCAGTTTGTTGCTAATTACTAACACTAACTAACATTGTGACACGAGAATTTTATACAGGGTGAATTTTTAAAACGGGCCTTCAGGGCCAAATCCGAAACTATAAGGATTAACGAAAAATGCTGAAAGGAGTTACGAGGCCGATTTTGATAAAAACTAAAACTGCATCATTACTTTTTTAAAATAACTTTTTACCTAGCCGGGAATCGAACGAGTTCATTTTGAAAAAAAATGCACCCTCTATATTATTCCACTATCTGATAGTGTTGCTTATAAGGATCAAAATCTGGAAAGTAATGATAAATGACAAACTAAAGGAAAAGCCTCAATTTTAAGAAAATACATATTTTTCCATATTAATTTGGCAGTTAAGTTCCCGCCATTCATGAATTTTAACATTTCGTGTATTGACATTTTTTTTTTGGCTCAATGTTTCTAATCATTCGAAATGGACGTTTTGTTTCCCAATAATTTATATTTTTATGTCCGACTTAGCTATGGGCGGAGTTTCGTTTAATACAGTTGTAAAGTTGACAATTTGCGAGAATTACTTTTAGAGTCGAATCCGAGTGATTACTAAAAAAAGAGATATAGAAAATCATATTTAACGTTGAAACGAAGTTGTAAACAACAAACAATAAGAATTTACTATTTAATTAGTTATCTATTTTCATTAAAAATAAATCCTAAAAACGGCGGCAACTTATTTGCCAAACTATTACTTTCTCATACTAAGCCATATGCCATAGTTATAACATCGAATAATTAGTTGTTTAACCAACAAATTCTTCAATGCTATGACTTATGTATGTTTCTAAAGAATTATACATAAATCATTTGTTATGTATAATCCTTAAGGATTAGTATGCCAATGTATGGAAAAATACGTATTTTCTTCAAAATTTTCCATTTCCTTTAATTTGTCACATAACATTACTTCCCAGAATTTTATCCTTATAAGCGACACTATCAGATAGCGAAATAATATAGAGATGTATTTTTTTTCAAAATGAACTCGTTCGATTCCCGGCTAAGGAAAAAAAATATTTTAAAAAACTAATGATGCAGTTTTAGTTTTTATCAAAATCGGCCTCGTAACTCCTTTCAGCATTTTTCGCTAATCCTTATAGTTTCGGATTTGGCCCTGAAGGCCCGTTTTAAAAATTCACCCTGTATATAAGATGGACGATAGTAATACCTTACTAAGGTAGACTGTACTCTCCTACGCTACTTCACTGACATACTTTTTATGTCAGTGAAGTAGTTACCGTACTCCTCCGAAACGGCTTTACCGATTTTCACCAAATTTTACATGCATTTTCAGTAGGTCTGAGAATCGGCTACTATCTATTTTTCATACCCCTAAGTGATAAGGATTGTTCACCCTTAACATTTTTTTATTTATTTGGCAACACAACGTTTTCCGGGTCAGATAGTTAACATATATAATCAGCCCCAAATTACATTGAAATCTAACTTGATGTTAACGGTAGACGTTGTTACTCCTAAGGATTAAGTTGAAATGTCCCCTGTATTCATACCCTTACCATAAAATTCAAACCAGAGGTTTGTGGGTAGGTGTAAGGTAGGTAAAGGTGTAGGTATAGTGCTTCTAGAGCCGAAACCCTGGCTTTTACCACAAAGAGCTATACCGAACGGGCTCTACCACACAGAGTTCTACCACCTTTAGCTGTAACAAAAGCAGGAATAGACAACCACTTCTCTATTTCTCCACCCTGTTTCTCTATTTCTCCTTCCTATGTTTCTCTCTTCACACACCCGTCGTTCACAACTTCAATTCTCGAACTGAAATCCATCACGTGCAAAGATGTCATTAGTAGTGTAGTATTATTTTCATTAAATGCATAGTTCTGGCACTCGCTCCGGGTTGCTACGTGCGCCGAATGAACAACGGACAGACAGACTTATTTGCTGTTTTAATACGTTGCGGTTGTACCATCTTCATTGTACTCTGAATTAAAGTGTGTAGGTAGGTACATATATTTTGTACAATTGTACATTCAGTTTTCTTAAATAAAGTTTTTAGTTGGAGCAAGTGTATTGTAGGATATTTAGGGTTATTCGGTTAATTGAAATATTTAAAAGGTTAACATTAGCATATGGTAATTCAGTTAGCTAATGCTAATTTAGCCGACTTTTTGTCTTTAATTATTTAGCCAGTACAATTTTGGCGTACCCAAGAAGTATAGCATCCTGCAACACTCAAGGTAAGAAAGAATGGTAGAATTCCACACCACAGAGCTAATTTAATGATCAATTTGTTTTTTTACGATTCCCAAAATCTACTTTATTATTATTAGTACTACCTATTTTTAATACAGAAGTAGCAACCGAGCATGCAGTCCATCTGATGGCAAAAGCTACTGCTGCCCATGGACATCTGTAGTCAACCCCGGATAAAATTAGATTCCTATCTGAGGTCGGCCACAGATAAGTTTCTACCCTTCAGAACGAAAATTTGAAATCCTTGTAAGTATGTCTCCCTTATCACACCTTTCAAACGAAAACATAGAAGCACTTAACACTGCTGTTATTAGTCCGAAACCATCATAATAATTATAACTATGCTTTATACTACGTACTTGCATAACATAACAAACTAAAAACACACGAAGTACCAGCTGAATAATTTGGAAATGCAGATTTATTTTCATATTTTCCCAAGTGATATTAGAGAGGTCAACTGTCCGGCCACACAATACCGAGGTCGGGCTCGTTACGTGTGCTACTAACGAATCTGTATACGGACTATTCGTTGCATACTCGTTTGTGTATTTACTATATTTTTGTATAAAATAAAAGTAGAAAATGAGATAAAGTCCTACATATATTATGTATTCGAAGTTTTCGTACTTACGCCTCAGAAGTAGGAACGCACCTGTGGTTAATCTCAGGTAAGAATCTAATCTCATCTGGGGTTGATTACTAATGTCCAGGGGTAGCAGTAGCCATATATTAACAGATGGTCTGCATGCTCGTATGCTACTTCTATATTACAAAAAACCTCTGTAGCATTACCATGAGTTGGCATAGAAACGCCACTATAGAAATGGTAAATAGAAAACTATTGTCATTTTGCTAGTGAATAACATAACTACTATCGTTACGGTATTTCTTGACAACGTCTGTCAAATTAATGACTCATGGGACCGAATTTGTATGGCAATAGATCATAATGACATTCGCTAGCGATTTGATTTCGATAGGTTTTTTTACGTATCGAGTTACGTCACTACGGATTTTAGTTCTACGAGTAACCGAGCACCAGAGGCGCTGTACAATTTTTCATACATTTATTTTATGCAGTCGCTAGCGAGTAATACTTTTGTAAACTCATGGTAATGCTACTGATTATTCAAAGGTATGCGTAGGTACTACATATTGACTACCTCTTACTTCATTAATATAGTAAAACATCATAAGGAAATTTGTATACTTAAGAAATAATTAGGAAAAAACTTCAAGTTTTTAATTCTACCTCACTTGGTCAGTGTGGTGACCTTCTTATTCTGAGAGAAGATCCATGCCCAGCAATGGGATACTTTGGCATTGAAGATGATGACTGATGTGGTAAAGTATGGTGTAAGTCTCCCCCAGTCACAAGAAGAAATCAATACCCAGTAGGTATGTATTAGTTCTAAGCAATGTTGCACAAGTCGTATGTCCAACACATTTCGGTGACAAGGGTCGAGCTCATTACTGAGCCAAGCGTAGTGTCTGGTTACATAATGAGACGTATTCGCAATACGTGAATTTGACATAAAGGTAAATCTCATACGATATATTTGGAACATTTTCACACTCGTATTTCTTTTGTGATGGATTTGATTTATCGACTACATTTACTGAAGTTAAATGTCAAATAGGTTAAGAATTAGCGCGACTTATATAAATCTTTCAGAAGATCCAATTTAAGTCTAAATTTACTAAATGATTACAGCAAATCATGAAAATTTAACACAAAGTATAAATAACTGTCTCCAAGAAAGTTATGATATCGATTTAGAATTAAATCACTTTATTATTAAAATCAAGGAACTGGGGCACCTCGGAGCAAATTGCACGAAGCGGATATGTCATTGTAGAAGTAATAACTAGACGTGCTTTGTAAAATCACTTACTATACATAATAACTGTTTGATAGTTGTTCAAATGATATGTGAACCAATACACGTGCTTGCCAAATGATTGGCTTATATTTATTAAGGCTTATTGTTTGTGATTATCATTTGCAGAGCATGAATCGGTTCTCAAATAACTGTACTAAAAAGATAGTAATTTCAATTTATCGGATGTAATCATCCTATTATGTACAAAACCCTGCTTTAATTTTATAGGTTTTTAAAATAAATTAAAATACTTATTTTATCCTATATCATAAGCAACTTGTCGATATTGATGCTGAAAGTTTTCTAAAGGGAATCTTACGACTTGGGTCGTACTTTACAATGTTTGACGAGGTTACTATTTTAAAAACCTAAAGATTGACACTTCGCTGACGTACCAATTACAAAAAAAAAATATTGCTTTTAATTAAACTTCAAGATTAACGTCGAAATTCATACCACTACTCTTGTAACAGTAACATTAAACTTAAAACAATTGTCATCAAATATAAACATGAGTATATTAACCAAGACGGCGGTATAATCGTTACATCGTGTACATAGACTATTCAAATATAGCGTTCAAATAGAACAGAGCCCACCAAATTGTCCCCGACATCCCTCAATAGACTTTATTCGATTAGACCCACGAACTCAAACTTTACAGTACAAATAAACCGACTGCATTATTCACTTTGGGGTGAGCACTGCAAGGGAATCGAGATTTAATCCAGACTAAATTGCTTACCGTCTGTTTGGGGCTGGACCGATTATCTCTTCGAGCGAGTCTTTAGCGCTCGGTTATTCAGCTTATTTACATTTGGGACTCTGCTACGTTTTGATGCCCTGGTATCTTTCGAGAGGATTGTGTTCGATCGCATAGATTTTATGGGTTTAAAAGTTGATTAGCTGTACGGTAAAATCTATTTTATGTTTCTACACAATACGCAGACTCTAAGTCTTCATTTTATTGCACGACTCATGATGCGAAGCATCAGAGAGTGCTTTACGATCGAAAAATTTTTTTCGCTTCATTTTGGCGGCTATTTTTATTATTATAGCCTTGATAGTTCACGGAATCAAGATATTTTGCATACTATTGTCGAGATAATTTAATGGAGATTAATTCCATACTTTTTAAAAATTGATTTACTTCAATAGAATTGGAAAAAAACACCAAAATAGGTCAAAAAAATTTCCTGTCCGTCATGTGTGAAACCTGAAAACACTGTAACTTGTGAAAAAATCCATCAATTGAGTTAATTTTTTTTTTTTTAATTCTAATCGACGATTGTAGGTCACTGAATGCGAATGATTAATTAATTCAGTGTCGTTTAATTGCAATTAATAAAAAACGAAAACTACAAGACTAATATAAATGTACATAATATCTATAGATATTATGTACATTTATTCCACCAGGGGCGCTTGTGCAGTACCTTCTTCCTACTACAGCTGTTTTTTCGGCAATTAATTTTGAACGACTTAAGTTTTTTTTTTTATATTTCATAATTAAATAAGCATTATGAGTCGTGCACTTTTGGATTTTCCAAACTTATTTACTATTTCATAAGGACACGAATACTTATTGTTTTAGGCCTATGCTTAAAATATCGAAGATAAGTACTTGTTTCACTGGTTATGTGATGATTGTTTTCCTTGCTCTCTTGTATATTGAATACTTCGTAGTATTTTTCTTTTTCTCTTGATCCTTCAGGAATACGCAACTAATTAATTCGGTTTTCAAACTGCAAGTATATCTGATTTTTTAATTTATTTTTTTATGCTACAGCTTTATTTAGTCTCATTGTTTTAGAATTATTTGGAAGTTGTATTTACTTCCAATTATGAAAGGTATTTGAGGCAATATCTTAATACGCTTAGTTTTCTGCATATTTACTCACGAGGCCTCTGTGTTATTCTGGTATTTCTAATGTGAACTAAACACTCACTTGTTACTGGGAACTCAGAAATCTCCTTAGCTCATCAGGACAAATCAAATAGGTAGAATTTAATGTTAAGAAATGCTATAGAATACTAAGAACTCGGTATTCAAATAAAACGAGCACTAACTGATTGACAGACAATGCGGTGCGTTTGAAAACATAAATTTACACGGCAATTCCACTATAACTAAGAAAAAGTACCTACATGTTAATATTCGTCACTAAAAGTGTATGCAATATTAATAAACCTAGATATACTTCCAAATATCTCATACAAGTCCAGTATCAATGCCGACGAGAGTTCTCGAAGTAAGAAAGAAGTTTCCTCGTACTCAAATACACTCGAAGAACCAATATAAGTAACTTTCTACCCTTTGAATGATTCTCTAAAGCACTTAACGGTCAAACATGAAACAGATGTAAATATACCTTGACAATAATATTAATATATATTTAATTATTTATGTATACCTAATAGGCAATATTACTAGATGTATAATACAATCTTCTAGCTAAATCCAAGGATTTAACTAAAATGGCTTCTTAAAAAGTTAGTTATTTATCATTACCAATAAGAATGGTCATGCGCATTGTCCTAAACTTCTTTCTGATGAGTGCACTAATTGATAGAAGAATAAATATGAATGATTTGGATAATCAGATGAGATAATTCTTTTTTCATTTTGCATGCACATAAAAGCAATAAAATCTGGATGCAAAAAGTTTTGTCGTTGACATGGTTCTTTTTGGTATATCCATGAAAAAACTTGTATTTTCATAAATATATCGCAACAAAGATGTTCCAAAAAAGTTTGTAAAAATTCACACTAATTGCGTAAAAAGCTTCAAAATTCCATTTCGATATTTCTTTTAGTGCACGAAGACTTACAACGGGGTCTCAAAGAACCTTTTTCTTGCATTCGCTCAACTATCTCCAGTTATCGAGCAGGAAGTATCGCTTTTAACGTAATTTCCGAAACGGAAGCACCGTCCGCCGGGACCCAACTAATGGATTTTGTTCATACTTTTTCCTTGAATCGGTAGCTCGGGCGGCCATATTAATTTTCTCACGGATACCGTTCAATCTTCAGTATGGCTCGCTTCAACGGAAAATTTGACTCAAAAATTTAATATACGAAACTCTGAAAAGGCGTACTTGTCTCGCTTTATATTCTTGCTTTTTCAGCTGTAGTTTAGTAAATGATGGCTAAGAGATATGCAATTTTGACTTTGACAAAATTATCTTTTGACAAAATTTCACTGCTTACATATCTATAATCTTTACACATTTTTGTAACGTAAATGCTATAGAAATATTTCTAGCAGCTTGTAAAGGCTCACACCTTTGTGCAACAATACTGTTTTAGTATGTTTTAACATATTTTAATAAAATACGCTTATTATAGAGGAACTTACTGGTAACATTTGTAAGAAGAAACAAGACAGACGTATAACCTCTTCCTTTTTCGTAGTCTGCAAAATTCGCTTTCAAAGAACTGTCTCCATTAAAGCTTTAATTAAATCTGTTAAATTAAAATAGTTCTAGTTCCATTTCCCTTCGCCAGAATATCATAATTGAAATGATTTTTTCATTAAAATCACCTCACTTTAAACGTCGTCTGCATAGCGAAATGCAGAATCAGACGGGAAAGGAATTCAATTAAATTCCCCAACTTTCCAGTTTTCAGTGTAAAAGTCGCCCTCTTTCATTTTCGAGCTGTTCTTATTATTGTGAGGACTTAAAGGCGGACCTAATTTGATCTCACAATTTTCTTGCCGTCGGTCGCTGGCGGCTCAGTGTCAACGTTTCATTCGGATTACACGCCACCAATTTACTTTTGGTACTCTTCCCGACCTTAAAACTCGGCAACAAAGTTTAAACTCCTGCAATTGGAAGAACGCTAAATTGGTCCTGGGATGCAACGCAGTGGTCATTCTGCTTCTGTCTGAGCAAGTTGAACATTTTCCAAGACTTTGCACTGTCATTATTAAAGGAGAATGAGAATTGTTATGGCTTTTGTATTATTAACAAGGGAATAGGGAGCATAACAAGTTATCTTAACTGTTTATGGAGACAATATTTCTTGTTCCGTGGCCGTAGATAGCGGAATGAGTCTTGAGAGCCTCTGTGATACGGAGGTTCTGTTTCGGAATATAACAGGATAGTGGATAATGTGCTGAAAGGGTTAGATAAGTAAGTGCTATATTATGTATAATAGGTTTCCAAAACCGAGTAACGGTATTAGCTTGTATGATTTACTTATATGTTCTTCAACACTGCACAGCCTTTTTAGTTACAACTTGTGCGCTTATTTGTAATTACTAAGCTTACTTTAACAACATCATCTTGTATTACCGGTGCAATCTCTTTTGCATTATTTTTACGAACCGTTTAATGAAAATTTAATTGTTTAAGTCATACTTTTTCCTAATGTACTTACCGAGTACGGTATTACTATTTACCTTAATAACGTGCAAAATTCTATATTTACGTCTTTTTGAAATGGTAGTAATAAAAACATACCTGATATATAGATAGATGCTTTCAATCAACCTAAAATTAGAAAATTAGGAGAATTGAAGTTAGGTTAGGAAATACTATCAAAATTATTTGATAAAAAAAACATAAGTGCAGTTTGAATCAGTACACTTTATTCTGGAATATACATTTTACTTCAACTATTTTACTAAATATAACATGGCGGTGGCTTTAACTTACTTAAAAGGTTTTCCACTTGGCTTGAAAATAAAATCCACTCTGTATGTAAATATTTTCTATTCCGTATCAAATAAAAATAATATTACACAGGAAAATTTTCTTGGCAAAAACTACAAAGCAAACTAGTAAATTTCTTCGTGCAATCTGCTCTCTTATGCATTCTCTAGGACATTCATTGCTTCCTTTATCTATTCATATATTTTGAGTTTATCTTCAATAGTATTGTACTTTTAAAATGCACTATTCTTTTAAAGTATGGATATGGGCTTTCTAAACAATATAGGCTTGCCTATGACTTCGTCTGCTTACAAATAACATGTACTTATGATAATTTTTTACAGTATATTCCGCCTCTTGTCTCTTCACAATAAACCTCCTTTTTTAATCTAAATGAGCAACATGTTAGCGAAGTGCTAAGTAAAATTTTATGTTTTGTTACATAATTGCTTAAATTACGAGTACTCATCAAAGTTAAATAAATATTATTTAACCATCCAACTAGCTAATTTTTTCATCTTTTTTAATAATAATACATTCAATGCTTTAAAGGTAATTGTTTATGATAGATCTACGTCTACACTTACATCCTTTCATTAATAGCAAACTCTACTCCCCAAAAGGAAACATTCCCTAACACGGCTTCAGAAATAGTTTCCACTTATAAGTCCTTTGGGAACAGAGGCATGTTTGTTCTCAATTTCACGGTTAGCCGGCTACACCAAAAGTATACTCTCAGAGAAATAAAATCACTTAGCCTAGACAAAGCGGTGCGCAATGGGAATATAATGAAACTGTTGGTATCGCAGCAATAGACGTTAGAGCCGAGATGTTTATTGTTTCAAAACGTAATAAACGTGGTATTTCTAAAGTAAACCACAAAGCACGAATTTATAAAACGACAACTTACAAAACTAAAATTTTCTCCAAAACCAAAAATAATCTCTTTATTTATAATTCATGATCAATTCGTTGCAGTTCCATTGAAGCATTATATGACTTTTAATAATAAAGTAATAAAATAATTTGTAATTATTTATTGTACGAACAAAAGACCATGTTCGTATGCCTTGAACTAGTCTTTCAAATCTGATATCGTTGCAATCGACATGTTGTATATTTTTAGTATAGCAGGAAAAGTATATTATTTATTTATTACATAGTTTACATACACTTTATATAAATTATATGTTATATCAAATGCTTATATTAAATTTCCACATAAACCACACGTCATTGAACATAGAATTTTAATGCCGCCATGAAATTTCCTTAGTCGGTGTCCTATGCAATTTCTGCAGCATAAAAATAACGTTAAGATGCCCCGGCCCATAACGCCCCGGTTCTACTGAAGGCAAGGATTACCATATAAAGTGACATTTACACTGCGCTGGCTCTCAAAGCTGCGCCGTCTTGCTTATAACTAACTCGCTTAGAGCAATCTGCTTTGACACGCTGCGTACTAACGATTTGTTGGTGTGTTTTATATTTTACATTATCAGCGCCTTAATCCTAAATTTTCTATGTAAGCCTAAGCTTTGCGCATAGATTGACGTCGGTTACTAAGTTAGTTGACAACAGTTACGGGCAGGACTAATAAAAATAACTGAAAGAATGAAAGCTCATAGCAAATAATTTTACGAACAAATCAACCATGTTTGTATGCCTTAAATCAAGACTGATTACTTATTCATTTATTATGTATTTTTATTTTATTACCAAAAATTAATATATGCGCAGAAAAGTATATTCTACTGAAGACAAGGATTACCATATAAAGTGACATTTACACTGCGCTGGCTCTCAAAGCTGCGCCGTCTTGCTTATAACTAACTCGCTTAGAGCAATCTGCTTTGACACGCTGCGTACTAACGATTTGTTGGTGTGTTTTATATTTTACATGATCAGCGCCTTAATCCTAAGTTTGCTGTGTTATCCTAGACTAGGCGCAAAAACTGACGTCGGTTACTGAGTTAGCAAAAGTTACCAACATGACTGATAAAAATAACTGAAAGAATGAAAGCGCATAGTAAACATTTTTACGAACAAATAGACCATGTTGGTATACCTTGAATCAAGACTGATTACTTATTCATTACTGATGTCTTTGGCATACGTTTATATAAGTTGTATATTTTTATTTTATTGCCAAAAAATATATATATATGCGCAGAAAAGTATATTCTACTGAATTCAACCATATAAAGTGCCATTTACACTGCGCTGGCTCTCAAAGCTGCGCCGTCTTGCTTATAACTCACTCGCTTAGAGCAATCTGCTTTGATACGCTGCGTAGATTTGTTGATGTGTTTTATAATTTTACATTATCAGAGCCTTAGTCCTAAGTTTGCTATGTAATCCCAATTTACGAGCAAAATCCTACGTTGGTTACGAACTTAGTTAGCAACAGTTACAGGACATAACTGAAAGACTGAAAGCGTATGTAAGTGTAAAGAAAGAGCACCGAGTGTCCTTCGAAAAGATTGACAACTCAAATTGTGCGAGCTCAAAACCAGCCCAAGTAAGCCTAACTAGGCTTTCCTAGTTAGGCTTACTTGGGACCTATGTCTTTACATAGGTCCAGCAATGGACCTTAAAAGTGAGATGAATGGAAGTGACTTTGACAGTGCGGACATAATATTTAGTCTAAGCATGTGACTAATGTAAAAAAGAACGAAATTTATCCATGAATAAACCAAAAAAATTTTTTTTTTGAAAAATCCAAAATAATTTTATGCCTGAAATACTTCGGTTGAAAAATAACGTAAAACCTCTTTGGATATGAAAGGGTAAGTCTGATTACCATATAGAGTGTAATTTACACTGCGCTGGATTTCAAATTTTCAAAGCTGCGCTGGCTTGCTTACTCGGTATTAATTTACTTGGGTATATCTATGGCATAACTAACACACTTAGAGGTATCTGCGTATAAGGTACATTCATTCTTAATGACTTCCCTGAACATAGCGTTCTGTTTACATTAGGTCTCTAAGGAGCTCCAAACTACCCTTCTACAAATTTATTTAATAGCGCTCCTAACCTTAAGCGTACAACTGTGTTTGCATTTCAATAAATAAAAGTAATAAATTTAGATACGAGTATATTACAAAAGTATTGAAAACGTTATTTTTGATAATGTTGTCGTTTTGCGCGTTCTGCTCAGACAACCTCAGTTCATACCCAATTTGATCAATGAAAGCTTGTAAAAATAAATTAACAATTTCATGAATGAATATATTTATATCCATGTCATATCATAAACTATACATCAACAGATTTTGTTATACAATGTTTCTGTCTTTTAAGTTTTTAGGGTACAACCAGTATACATACGTACCTACATAGATACATATAACAACACGATCCCTCTTTAATCAGCGTACTCACTTAAAACTTTCTTCAAAGGTATATCCGAGATAATTATGATCTAAACACACACAAACACCATTAGACATTCGCATATCGAGATCCGACTCGTATGTAACTTTATAATTAGTTATTTCCGTTTCGCCTCAAGCAAGCGCTTCAGCGGCTTGCCACACTACGGATGGTTAAACGATTAATATAAGATTTAAATTAAAATATTATTGCATGAAACTATGGTAAGCTATTTTCTTACTTTTTTGTTCGTGTAGGCAATCCAGAGAAGAAATTTAATAATCATTACGTATTATTAAGTTTTAGATTTTTGGCATAGTGTAACTGTTAAATTAATTATTGTTATCGGGAGATAGGTATGACAACGTATTTCCCCTCTATACTATTTCTCTCCACACTTCCTTCTATTGTTTCCTGTAAAAGTCAATCCAATAATAAGCTATCGGTTTTCAAGAACGTAATGTATATATGTAATAAAGATAATAAGTTCTAAAAAAAATATAGCACAGTGTTTGAAAAAAGATTAATTTCGAATTTTTCGCATGTCAAACATCACTAAGGAGTGAGACAAGTGACTTATAGCACCGAACTCAATTCATTCGCATCGGAACTCCGAGTTAAACGAAAATGATCCGATATGTTATCGTATGTTATTTGTGATCGCTAAACACTATCTGAGTTCGCAAGCGGTTAATTTACCTTGTGCAATCACTCTGAAATAGATTAAAAGTTTTCACGCCAGAATATATTTAGTTTAGTACAAATATTTAACTTCTGATGCCCAGTACCCATACCATGAGTTTTTACGTTTTGACAAATATGACTGTTTTGGTATTTGTTTACGTATTGGCCCATACAATTTCTTAAACGTCAAAACGTAAAAACTCATGGTAAGGGTACAGTTGTTTGAACAGTAATTGACACTTTTCACATGCAAACACAGTTTTCAAAGAGTCACCAACGTATTTTTGACTTAATTAATTTCTTTTTATACAACTTTGATTTGCTGTTTTAAGTCCAGATTAAGTTCCTAGGCTATTATTGTTTGCTTTGTTAATAACATTAAACTGAATTAATATTTTAATTTCGCAAACTA
The DNA here is from genome assembly GCA_014595695.2 of Epargyreus clarus clarus. Taxonomy (NCBI): domain Eukaryota; kingdom Metazoa; phylum Arthropoda; class Insecta; order Lepidoptera; family Hesperiidae; genus Epargyreus; species Epargyreus clarus. The sequence continues at coordinate 792,892 of JACTTY020000021.1, forward strand.
TCACAAAGCCGGGAGCTTAGGAATACGCGTAAGTTAAAAGTAATAGCGATTTTCTTATTTTCATTAATTTTTCTCATTCATATTTTATTTAAATATTAAAATGTGTTTAATATACACCAAATAAAACTGAAAAACGGTCTGGAGTTTGAATTTTTATTTGCACAAATTGTAAATTTGCAATTAACAAATTATTCATAACTTTAATATTTAAAACTGAACCAGATGTGGTCAGTCTTAACATGTTATAGTCCGCGCTAAACTGCTAGTCCACTCCAAATATAGAAACGAGTCGCGTCGCAATAGCATATTTGTCGATATTAGCTGGACGAAAACAGCGCGGGACCCTCCCAGTATCAGTCCGCTGCCCGCTCTCGCCCGTAGGTACATAGCTGCGTTAGTGTGCCCTTACGTTACGGAGTATATAAACAAAACCTGCGCGAAAGAACTTCAGAGCGGACTATAAGTTTGGCGCAGACTGTACCTTTAAGCGATAGACTTGAGTCTATGGCAAATAAGTAGTAGCTGAAATATACGCTACCGCGCGTCCCTTGCGCCAGCGGCTCTGAGGCAGTCCACAGTTCATAATTAGCTATTTCCCATTTCGCGCAGTGGCCTGCTGCGCCTTAATTAACTGCGCCGTTAAAGTGCAAACGTCGGCGTGACAAACTGAGAAAACAATAAAAAATCCAATAATTTTTATATGCTCAGATGGATATACATTTGTCAATTTTAATACAATGTTTAGTCCTTATAGGACATTTACATAAAATATAGAAGAACGTGGTAATGACAATAAAAAATTGGCGTTATTCGAGAGGCACCGCTGCAACAACTTATTCTGCCTAATAACTGTTAAACGCTCTGTAAGGGTCTGTAAGGGTCGTGTAAGGGTGTGTGGTTAGGTTTTAGTTTAGACTAGTACAGCTTAGAGTTAACCTAGCAAGACATCTGTAACACAACGAAGACGCTAGATAGGACTCCGACCTTCTAAAGGATTTATTACAGATGTTTTAAGGTGGTACAGCCGGTATGGTTCGACCGGGGAACTACCACCGCCACACATATTTTCAGAAAAAAATAGTTGCCGGCTTGCTTACATATGAGGCAACCATTTTTATTTTTAGGGGGAGATGTTCTTCTTAAAACATCTGATCGCTTTAAGAAGAACCCCTGCTTATATGGTTAAAGGGAGGCGTCTGTAACCAATTACCATCGGGTGGATTGCATGGCCATTTGCTACTTTAATTTTATAAAAATATCTATGTATACACTATTTCTCTAGTTCAATTAAAAAAAAACGTAATTCCAATTTCTTCAATAAACATTTTATAGCCGTCTAAATTAACAGTTGAAAACAGCAGTAACCGATTGCAAATTACCGCCAGAACAATAATTTTGGCACCGTGTAATAAAGCTGAAATAATTAAGTAGTAAAAGTACACCCTCACACAAATTGTATTAAACAGCACTCTACATCAACCCCAATTTTGATTTATATTATCAAACGTTCTTATTAACGTTCGTATCAAACACTTCTAGTTAATGAAATAAATGAACAAGCAATAAATGAACAATTACATTTCACACAGTTACCACTTAACCTATTTAAAATCTCTAAATATTGTAAAATTAAAATGGTAAAAAATAAATACAGCCGAATTGAGACCCATTTCTTTCTCCAGTTCTTAAAAATAAACGAATCAAATCTAAGAATGTATGTATATTTACGAAATAATTGCATTCCTACTTACAACCAACCAACTCTACTCAAGTGAACTAATTTCATTCACCAGTTCCCCAAAAACTAGATCATTAAACCATACCATCAGCATAATCAAGACGCTAAAACCAAACAAAATTCAGCGCTAACTTCCTAATTGTGTGTGTCAGTAATAACTCGGCTCAGGGTTGTACTCCACGCGTCAAATATCTTCGTCCAACGTACATTTGAACAAATAAATTGGATGACTTCATCCAATTGACCAGCAACACCGATATTTAATCAAAGATTTTTCCAGCTAGAAAAACTTTGCAGGCCAAAAACAATCGCCAGACGCAGTCGCTCCACGTTCTTCCATTTTCTCAACTATGCAAATTATAAATAAATCTTGGACAAAGATATTATACGAGTGAAATGGGTATCTGTCAAAGAAATTTGATCAAATGTTGGACATTGATATTGGACAAAGATATTTGATGAGTGGAATACCACCCTTAGTTGGTCTATCACGTTTCAAAGCGCTACAGCGCCGCACTGAAGCGCAAATTTCTCGCTAACAAGTTAAAATGTGCTGAAAACTTTAATTTGGAACACAATATTTGTGGACGGAAACGAATCTCCCCTCCGACTGTCAACTGCAAAGAGCTTTCGTGTAAGGAAATTTTAGAACGGTCACGCGGGCTAGACTAGGGTCTTATAACAGGATTAGAGTTACTGGAAAGTGCCTTATTTTGTTCTATAAAACTGAAGAAGCAAGTTTTTTTTGTATATATAAAGTACCAAGTGAATAATGAGATACTTTATATTAATTACAATCTAGCCTAATTGAAGACTAATGTGTACTACGACTACGCTAACTTATACGGCTAAATAATCATATAATGAAGGTAGCGTCCTCTGACACTGCACTTTTTTGTCTTATCAAATAAAGGAGTAGACACATTGTTCTTGTATTCTATAATGTTCACTTATCACTATTTCATTAACTCGACACTGTGTCATGTCACTAACTCAAAGGGTTTAGAAGTGTGAAGAAGGAAGTGAACAAGAAATTCATTCAACGGTGTCACTGCTGCCCATGGACACCTATAATTAACTCCATGTAGAACAGAGATTCTAACTGAAGTCAATTTACTACAAACTCGTTATTAATCCTGAGGACGATAGGTCTCTCTATATAGAAGCCAGCATTTACTGTTCCACAACCTTCAACCCGAAACGCAAGAACTAATTTACGCCAGAAAGAAATCTGGCGGTGGTACAAACATGTTTACCCCCCTTTATTCAACGATTTTTCCGTACGACTTAGCAAAACTCCATGTAAATTATTTAATGTTACTTCCATCAAACTAGTTCCTGTCGTACCTACACAAACACGCTATGTTTACGTCAAACTGTCTTGGGCTTGAGATTCAGGATTTTAAATTAGCGCGGATTGTTGGGGAGCGAGGTCCTAACACCTACCTAGGTCACGAAACTAGTCCTAAACTGTTAAGGTTAAGCTCTTAGCACCTGAACGTTCAAGTCACACTATCCCTTGAACTCCGAAAAATCTGGAGTTATTTAGTTCTATACTAAGAACTTCACATTAGGAACATTAGGTAAGCATGTTATTATCCCTGTAGTTCCGGGACAAGAATAGGGCTACGGTATCCCCTGCCTGTCGTAAGAGGCGACTAAAAGGGGGCGTCTGGGGTCGTGGGTGGCAAGAGTGGGAGCTCGAACCGCCCAGCCAACGGCCCCGGGAAGGACGGCGGTATGTGTGGTCGCATACCGTCGTACGCACCAGACGGTGCGGTGAGCGATAAGCTCAACTGGGCGGAGCCCGACGGGGCAATGCGCTAAGAGGACTCCGGTTGCGTTCCTTTGGAGATCCCGGAGTCCTCTACGCAGCGCTGAGGACGGCCACCGGGGGGGTTTTAGTGCGGTAAGAGTCCCACATAACCCTGTGTCGCTCCCAAGGCATCGGGTACCTTTTGAAGGTTTCCCCCTCGTCAACAAAAAAAAAAGGTAAGCATGTTATTAAAACATTTCATATTCGGCAATAGCTTCAGCATGCAACATGTTTAATCAATATCAATTATTACAACCCCTTTAGGAAACTACTGGGCACTAATATTTCCTCACAACTGGTGGAGGCCTGTAGATTACTACACTATCCTGGTCCCATATCCATTGTCTGGGAAAAGTACTGATTAGTGGCTAACTCATATTAGTATATAAACCTTTTATTATGTCTACGACAAAATAGAACAACGCCTATAGAACGACGAATACCAGGATATAAACCTAGGGTAATCTTTCTAAATATTAATGGGGATATGCAAATTAGCCACTGACAGTCTTCCATCTGATTCCCGAACGTGTCTACGCAAGCCGCGAGGCTATGCGCGCTTGAACCGAACTGCACGGCTCTTTGGCATTTGAACACGGCTCTACTCTACTCACAGCCTACATGAGAAGTCCTAGGACATAGTTTATCGAAATGATCACTTTATACTCTGGCTGATTGAATTTTCTCTCAGTACGCCTTTTCCACACTACCGACTAATGTTGTAAACGTAAAAGTTTATACGTTTGTAATTCAATCACGCAAGTTCAAACATAAGACTTAATCTGGATTAGAGATAAGTATAGAATACTCCTTAAAGAATCCTGAGTGCTACATAAACGGATTGAAATCGGAAGCTGTTTATTTCAATAAACAAAACCTTACTATAATTTGCCTAGGTCACGGCCCAAATCTTAACTTAGATTCTAATAACTGGAGTCACTAACAGCAGTGTTTAAGTAATTAACTCTGTCAGATATTAATTGCAACGAATGTTGTGATAACAATCGCCATGATTATATTCTCAGGTAACTCGGTAACTCGTAGTTGACTTGATAATTATAATTGATTGATAATTATAATGATTAGTTGTACCGAAGTATAAAGGATAAGTAAATTATACTTTTGTTTTTGTTGTGAATATTTAAATTATTGTGTGTGAATAAGTTGTTCTTTCATTTTGTCGAAGTGTAGTGTTCTATAAATGATTGAATTAAAACAAAATATGAACTTTAGTAGTCCGAAGTGCCCGATTATCAAATAAAATACTCGTAAATTGGAAAATCAAGTCAATTTGATTCCTAAGAATAAAAAAATATATGCGTTATTCCAGTGCAATTTTTAACGACTTTATCAAACAATATTTTTGTATTTTTTCTTTAAAACTTTTATCAACAAATCTCACTTGTGGGCCTCTAATTACTCCCTTACCTATCCAGGTTGGCGCGATCCTTATCAAGTTTCTGTCACTCGGCGTACAATCGAGGAGTTAATTACGACGGCTCCCGGAGGAAGGGTACATATTGGGGGGTTATGACCAATTATAAAGTTTGCACTACCACAACCACTTTATCCAGACCCCTTGCAATGGCTAAAACGTAGACATTTAGGCCCAAAATAGCCAACACTGGAGGTCTGTCAAAATGGTCGCTCAGTTACCCTCTGTTTGTGTTGGCGTAAACCAGATCTGAAAGTTTGTCCTAAACAGTGTCTGCCTCCTGTTTGCATTTTGTTGCGTTGCGAAAGCCTGTTTTATAATTTTCCGCGTTAATACATTTTGCATGTCTCCCCAACGTTTTGTTTTGCTGGGGACCGAATTTATTAACACATCTTTGTATAATATAGCTCTAGTGTACGTACGAATTCGTCAGTGTTTATGAGGGAGAATAGGGAAATTGAAATTATCTTTCAGTAAAATAATTTCATTTGTTATATTAGTTACTCACACAACTAAAACTTATTTGCATCGTGATTAAAACTCGTTATAGCTCCATATTAAACTGTTTAAGGACCCATATTATTCCAATGTTTGGGCCTAAGCTTATTTTAAGCGAAGACGATTAAACCTACACGTCAATGAAATGTAAATAGAAGACTTTTTTTTTTCATGCTGCCAAAAAATCACAGGAAATAACTAAAATATACATATATACATGTATTCAATCTAAAAGTTACGTTTAATCGAACGATAATTCTTGCGTAGTATTCACAAAATGAAACAGACAGCTGCCGATTTATAAAATATCCTTCGAAAGAAATCTTAATGAGAGAGCAAAAACATTTTTATATTTACAGATATGAAATAAATATCTAACAGTGTTGTTTGCAAAAGTGCTCAGAGATGATTACTGAGTATGGAACCTTAATAAAGCATATTAGAGTACAATTAGACGGCTACAATTATTTTGGAACACTACACCGTAACGCGAAGACAAGTGAACGAAAACATTATTATTCTAATTAAGTTGTATGGTGAAATTAATTCTAAAGCTCGTCGCTTAATTCAAGGCAGTTGCCTAAACGATGTCGTTGGTTTAGATCAGCGATACTCAAACTAAAGAACATATATTTTTTCACGTTTTTTTATAATTTTGTAGTAGCAGACGAGCATACAGTCCACCTGATGGTAAGTGGCTACTGCCGCCCTAGATAGGATTAGATATTCCTATCTGAGGTCGGCCACAGATGCGCCGCTATGCGCCGATACCCCTGAGGACTAAGCTGGAACGCCTCGGAAAAGTCTGTCTCCCTTCCCAAACCCTTCAAACCGGAACACAGCAGCGCCTAACACTGCTGTTATTAGATAGAAATATGTGTGGCGGTGGTGCCGCCAGAGTCGAACGACAAAAGGTTCTACCACCTTCAAATGCAGGTATATATCCTATACGTGCATAGTGCACACTATAACTTAGGAATTTTCTAATTTTGCATAGGTACATAATTATGTACAAAATAAAGAGTACTTTATGTACTTTAGTGTACTTCTTATATACAAACAGCTGATAATAAGAAATATCATGTTTATATCATGCAAATAAGCATGTGAGCTTAGAAAATGGTAGTTTCATGATGGACAAACACTTTTATTTTAAATATTTCAGTAAATAGACTTTGCGTTATTTATTAAAATACTTACTTTTTGTGTAGCGCGTGTACAAACTCGACGTCTCATGTTTCTCATATTTGATATAGCAAAAAAAGGTGAATGAGGCAAGATCTACGAAAGCAAAAACAGATACAAGTTACATTAAAGTTACATATAAAAAAAATCGAATCACCAAAAACTTTGAGAATCGGTACTTAAGACGGGAAAAGCCTTCCGTGTATTTCGTTGCACGTGAATCAACCGTGATTTCGTTTCACATACAACATCGTAAATTAAGCCTTTAATTACATTTGCAAAGTCTAAATTAAATACCGCATGTATAAACATTCGGCGGAAATGGAGAGGCCGTGAGATGCGAATTCGATTAAGGTGATTAAAGGGAAATGTAATTTGGTAAGGTAATAATGGTGGTAGTTAAAGGTAAAAGTGGCTTTTAGATGGTTGGATTAATCTGCTTTGGTCTCATAGGGATGCTTAGTGGTACGTTTCAGTCACTGTCATGGGATCTTTGGTTTGATCTTAGGCCACAAATTAGATTTTTTGACGTTATGCACACTATTGCGTGGAAGGCTGTCCTCATGTAATATCAGACAAATGCACGGACATTAGCGGCTTATACACAGACCTATATAAACATATACATGTCTGTGGGCTTATATCACGTACAAAAAGTTTTTACAAAAAAATACAACCGACTTCTATGTAACTCCAAAGTAAAAAATAATTCAAATAAATGTTGCCATAGTGCATAGTTCTACATTGGTTTAGCACATAAATGTAGCCGCATACAATGGTGAATAAGTCATGTCGATCGGTCGCGGCATCGCGAAAAAATCGCTTGACATACATAAAAAATAACCATTAAGAATATATAACTTCTCTTCTTTGGAAAGTCGGTTAAAATGAATTCAAATACTGCCTACTCGTACTACCAAAAATTCAGTCTATTTGTGATGCGACAAACAAATTTATAAAATAAAATACTGAAGCATATTATCAACCACATCAACGTCTCCTCCTATTGTGACATAATGTAACAAGTGCTTGTAAGTAATAAGCTAATTTAATGACAGTAATGTCATAGTTGTGCCTGGATATTTCATGAGATGGCGTAAGTAGGCATAATAAAACTTTAAAAAAAAATATCGAGGATTTTTTCGTACAAACATAAAAATCTTGAAATGATTAAGACATTGTTTATAAATATTACAATAACTTATTTACGCAATAATTACATTACAATGGGATTATTTGACGATTACATTAAAGTTTAATGTTGAAAATACTAGCCATGCTGATACTATCGCAAGAAATGGTTTCCGTCAATTGCTAAATTATTTAAAAACCAATGAACCATTCCCAATTGATAATAGACTCATAGTTTAGTAGTTACTCTGATGAATTGATTCGTACACATTACCAGTAGATCACGAATGCGATCTGTAATCCAGAACAGACCTGGAATTTATCTCCATGCGAGCTGTTTCGAGCTTCTATATTGAAACGTTAGACACCACAGCACATGAAAATCCGTCGGTACAACTGGATTTGATTATTATTACAATTGAATATTTAACCTGACTCGTAAATATAATAAAAAAAACAGCTTAAAATAATTAATTAAAAAGGGAAGTACTATTTCGACAATTTAGACGAATCCAACTACACCTCATATTGGGATGTAGGACTTGCCAAAGAGTAAGTTATACACACGCTGAGGTGTAACTAATACATATTTTGGAGGTGGTAGAACCCTTTGTGGTTCGACTCCGGCGGCACCACCGCCATACCTATTTCTACCTAATAACAGCAGTGTTAGGCGCTGCTGTGTTCTGGTTTGAAGAGTGTGATACGGGAGACAAACTCTTCCGAGGTGTTCCAGCTTAGTCGTCAGTCAGTCGGCAGTAGCCACTTACCATCAGGTGGACTGCATGCTCGTCTGCTACTCCCATATTATAAAAAAAAGCTTGAAAACATTACCCTCCGCAATTGGGTAAAAATAGTGAAGGGTATCTGATATATTATAACTTGTAAGGATCAATCTCTGTGAATTTTTGACAAACTTAAGGAAAACACATTTTTTGAAGAAAATACATTCTATTCGTACTGTCCTATACTAACTACTTGAATTTTCAAATTATCATAGTCTAACTATGTTAATTATTTCCTATTTCTCAATGAAATATAACTACAAAATAACCTAACACTTCTCCTTACTGTGTCGAGTGAGGTACCAAGACATCATAATATCCGAAGCGATTTAATAATGGTAATATTAATAAAGTTTCGTCTTCCTCAAGTGGTTTATTATTGTCTGCCGCATCCTTCGCTAACTTTAAGGTATTCAAACAATACTGGCTCGTTCGTATTATTAGTTGTACTGTTTACTGAGCGATCCGAATGTCTTGAGGCTTGAGTTTTATAGTTTTTCCCCTTCTTGTAACCGACAAAGTGACCAACTCAAATAAGTAACTCACATTCACATTTCAAAAATACTTAAGAGATTTCGTGGCCTTTTTGGCAAGTAACACTAGCCTAAGGTACTCGTTACAACGTCAGCTCACTGCCAATAAAAGTTCAATCAAAATCCAGCAGTTTCTGAGGTAAGTCGGAACAAACAGACAGAAAGACGAACAGACACAGAAAGAAATATTTTGATATGCCAAAATACAATACACAAAACAGACACTTCAATTTTATTTACTTGTACCGATTATAATTAATTTCAAATGAAAGACTACCCAATCTACTATGTCCATAATTCTCTTCAACTTAGACCATTGAAGGGCATTCGTAATTTAACCGTCTAAATACCTCTAGTAATAAGGCCATGACCGTTTCCATCGAAATAAACCATGCAGTAGAACCCGTAAATTTAGCTTACACTTGATGTAATGTACATGCGAATCAATTCATTGCGAGTTGCGACGGACCGACGTACGTTCCCGATTAATAGTTGCACGTTTCGGTAAACGCTGCAGTGGAACTGGTCGCAGTTTGTCGGTTTGATGGCCACCCTGTTAGGATCTCCTTTGCGATATATGCCAAGCGTAGAGTACGAATCGATACGGTTTTATGTGTAATTAAGATGCCCTTCGTGGTTTCGTCTACTATGGCGTAACATCTGTTTTTTCTTACGGCGTTAAATTGTGTAAGTTTAGTTGAAATTTCTTTTAGACTCTGAAGTTAAATCATTGACCAAACTCATAACATTCAAATTAGGATATTTTTATTTCACTATCTATTTCAGAGATTAGTCTGAACAAACAAACAAACATACAGACGGACTGATAGTCAGAAAGACGGACAGACAGACGTACAGATATACAAAGAAATATTTTGTTATTTTGACATTACAAATAGACACAGCAATTTTATTTACGTGAACAAACTATTAATTCCAAATTTAAGACTCCAACAAATATATTCATATTATTCATCAACTTAGAATTAAAGGGCATATGTAATTTAACCACGTCTAAATAACTCTCCTAAGGCCCTGACCGTTTCCATCGAAATAAACCATACAGTAGAGAACCCGTAAATGTAGCTTACACTTTATGTAATGTACATGCGAATCAATTCATTGCGAGTTGCGACGGACCGACGTACGTTCCCGATTAATAGTTGCACGTTTCGGTAAACGCTGCAGTGGAACTGGTCGCAGTTTGTCGATTTGATGGCCACCCTGTTAGGATCTCCTTTGCGATATATGGCAAGCGTAGAGTGCGAATCGATACCATATAGAGGTTTGGTTCATATGTAATTAAGATACCCTTCGTAGTTTCGTCGACTGTGACGTAACATCTATTTTTGCCTTAAAGCGTTATGTTTTGTAAGAATACTTGGTTCCTAAACAGTTATTAGACGTTTTCTTTAGATTCTGGAGTTAAAATATTGACCAAAATCATAAAATTACAATTAGGATATCTTTGTTCTGTTTCGTATTAAGTTATGTTTTTTCCACACAAACATATCGTCTGATTACGATGACCCACGTAGATGAACGATCACCAAACTTGTATCATACCTGAAGACTTCAGTCACAAATATGATGTCACTCTTGAGAACTAAGATAGATAGAAGGTGGTAGAACCCTTTGTGGTTCGACTCCGGCGGCACCACCGCCACACCTATTTCTACCTTATAACTGCAGTGTTAGGTGCTGCTGTGTTCCGGTTTGAAGGGTGTGGTAAGGGAGAAAGACTTTTCCGAGGCATTCCAGCTTAGTCCTCAGGGGTAGCGGCGCATCTGTGGCCGACCTCAGGTAGGAATATCTAATCCTATCTGGGGTTTATTACAGATGTCCATGGGCGGCAGTAGCCACTTACCAGCAGGTGGACTGCATGCTCGTCTGCTACTCTTATATTATAAAAAAAAAAAAAAAAAAAAAGATGGTCGTCTATATGTAAATCAGTCGATATCCACAACTTTGTACCTTCCATCCAAATGTCTATGAGAAAGTGTCTACATACGCAGGTATCCAAAATACCTATCATTTTCTCAAACTTATAATACACCCTTGCAAAGCCGAGCCAAGTCGCTAGTAATATAAATTTGAGTTTAGTTCCAAACTTGTAACTTTGAACATTCTATACTCCCATAATCTTTAATACAACATACACAATGTTCTAACTACTGCAGTTGCAATGTTCGAGTTAATTCTAAGTTATTGGATCTAAGTTTAAGGTCTTATAATCCGAAATTAGACGGTAAACCGACCGCGTCTTGGGACACCAACAAGGTGCGATTTGAAACCATGTTTGTACTGCAGAAAGACATTTACACGTCACGATTTATAGGCTGGGAATATGAAGTTCTCTCGTGTACAATGTACATACCAATTACAACGAACGAAAATTTACTTAAGTTTAACAGCTATAATCAAGTAAACTTGCATGAAGTTTCTCTTCTTCTTGTGACAAAATGATTATTTTGTAAGATATATTCTGTAGAAGAGAGAATTTCATATGAGAGAAGTTCAACTATTGCTTGTTCAAAGTAACTTGTACTCAAATAAGACAAAACCTCATTGATAAAATATATTTGATATAAGTAGAGTATAAAACAATTTAGAGTGAGATTAAAGCTATTATATCACGACAAAGAAGACGAGGACGACGTCGCGTCGTACGATCCAACTCAACCGCCGCGAATGCACTTACAATTTATAAGTCGCAAGCCCAGAAATCGTAGTAGCAAACAATAAATTCCTAACCGTTTCGGTATTCAGTTTCAAAGGAAACGACGTGAGCACTCATTACCATGGGAGCTTGGCTTTCAAAGACCTGCAACCTAAGTGTCCCAGTCTCTCGGGTTTGAATCAACGTTCTTAATGCATTTTTGAGGTTGTGTAATGAGCGTAGAATGCTTGCTTCGGGAACTTACGTGTCAGTACTTCCCTGTATACTTCGCGAAGCTAGGGCTGAGTATGCATTTTTTTATAAGCGGTTATTTTTTATAATACAGAAGCGAGCAATGAAACAAGCAACAAAAAAACAACAACAAACCCATATACATCTGTAATTAAGTCCAAATAAGATTGAAGTCCTACCTGAAGTCTGCTACAGACTCCGGCGGCACAATTTTAAGCGTTGCTGTGTTCTAGTTTAAAGAGAGACATACTTATCTGATGTGTTCCAACTTAGTCATCAGGGGTAGTGGCGCATCCGTGGCCGACCACGGGTAAGAAACTAATATTATCTGGATTACAGATGACCTTAGGCGGCAGCAGGATTTGATTATTATTGCAATTCAATATATAATCTGACTCGTAAATATTATAAAAAAAATAAAAAAAAACAGTTTAAATAATTAATTAAAAATAGGAAGTATCATTTCGACAATTTAGGCGGATCCAACTACACCTCATATTGGGATGTAGGACTTACCAAAGAGTAAGTTATACATATTTTGAAGGTGGTAGAACCCTTTGTGGTTCGACTCTGGCGGCACCACCGCCACACCTGTTTCTGGAGTTGCGACGCATCTGTGACCGACCTTAGGTAGAAATATCTGATTCTATCTGTGGTTGATTACGGATGTCCATGGGCGGCATTAGCCACTTCCCATCAGGTCGACCACATGCTCGTCTGCTACTACTGTGTAATAAAAATAGTGATGCCGCTATTGTTAATATTAATTTTAAATAATCCAGTATCAAAGATTAAAATTCAAAACGTTTGTCATTAACGATAGTCCACGCTGTGTCTGTCCAAAGAGATTTCCCCAGGGACCTCATTGGTAGTAAATAATACTCTCCCTATCAAGCGCAAGGAATTGTTTCCAAAATCATATATCTTGCGGCAAAACTATCGTTTATAAGTAGGTACTAGAAAATTTTGTTTGGTTTTTTTTGTTGAAATTAAATAATTTATTTTTCTTTAATTTGCTTACTTGCCTTTATTGTTTATCTGAGGAAAGTATTTTAGAGACCACGTGACAGAAAGTTCATCACAATCACGATGACATTAAAAAGATTAAATACTTCATTTTGTCAAAATTTTAATTTTAATTGAATTATTATCTGTCATTAAATCCAGATTAGATGTTTATAGATAATACAATAAAAAGTAGAAAAATAATGTGATCATAAAATAGTCCTTTTGTAATCAGAATTGATCTATCTATCCGTACAGTTAATAGTAAACCCCACACATTTTGGTATCACTTTTGTACAAGTATAGATTTCACAGCAAAGATAAATGATTTCTTGCATTACTGTGTATCTGACACCATCCGTCATATTATTCAGGCCAATGGACACGTACCCAAACTTCAGACCAGCGATACCCTATTTTAATTGATCGTATTTTACCTACTTCCGAACTAGTTATGGTGTTGCCAGTTAACAGCGAGGTGGCCATAATTAACCTGCGGCCAGAACGGGGCTTTATGGCAACACAGCGACATTTCACTACGAATATTTGCGGTGCATTGAATTACAAATGTGTCCGTCATTGCGGTTTGTGATAGAGGAATTCTAAAACACTGGGAAGTGATTGAATTATAATATTTCACTATTTGAAGGTACAGTAACTTAAATAAATTAAATAGGTGTTCTATTTATGTCTCAGGTTTAGCAATGTAGCAACTTTGTATCCGACTTTAGGCAGAAATCCTATAGGATTGGATTTTTGTCTAAATCTCATTACGCGACGGTGGCCACATAACATCAGATTCTACTCTGATATTATAATAAGGGCTTGCATTTTGATCCTGAAAAGTAGCAAGAAATATTAACCGATTTTAACTTTAAGGCGATTTTTTAAACTCACAAAGACGAGTACACAAATACCCAGACCCGGAACATAAAACTAAACTCCTCATTTAAATTTCTGTGTGACCGGAGATTGAACCTGGAGCCCCTTTTTTTTTGTTCACGAGGGGGAAACCTTCAAAAGGTACCCGATGCCGTGGGAGCGACACAGGGTTATGTGGAACTCTTACCGCACTAAAACCCCACCGCTGAGGACGGCCACCGGGGGGGGGTGGCCGTCCTCAGCGCTGGGTAGAGGACTCCGGGATCTCCAAAGGAACGCGCCCCTGCGTCCTGCATGTCAGACGTGACCACTCTGCCATTCGGATAAGTTGATATTTATGTCAAAATATTATTTATATCACTCCTTTGTCCTATATTCGTGGATTACTAAATAACGCCACTAGAGGGCGCCGCGCTAACGAGAACATTTAGTAAGGGGCTTTTATTACTTACTATATTAGGGCCGTCTTGACCTATATCCACTGAATTTACCCGCTACACGCCCGTAACATAATACTTTGTATAACAAGATCCATAATATTTATATATAGAGCCATCTCTACATCAACTACTTATGTAATACTGTGAAAGAAAGATACTGTACATCATTATCATCATCAACAACCCATTACTGTCCCACTGCTGGGCACGGGTCTCCTCTTGCAATAAGAAGGATTAGGCCATAGTCCACCGCGCTGGCCATGTGCGTATTGGTAGACTTCACGTACCTTTGAGATTTTTTTTATAAATCTCTCAGGTATGCAGGTTTTCTCACGATGTTTACCTTCACCGTTTAGCAAGTGATAATTAATTCCTAATACGCACATAACTTTGAAAAATCAGAGGTGCGTGCCTGGGATTTGAACCTCAGACCCTTCGATCGATACTGTACATATCGTGTTAAGTGGTCAGTATTGGCCATAACCATTTATCTATCCATCCGTCTATTGTGCCTTATAACATCAAAGTTAATGTGTTATCGTTTTTAGCATGGTTAAGAGTGACACATAAAGAAGTCACACGCTTAGTCCTCAGCGGTAACGGCACATTTGATGTCGACTTCGGTCAGAACCTCCATAGGCGGTAGAAACTACTTAAAATCGTGTACACTATATGCTTATACGAGCTTTTGCCCGCGGCTTCGCTCGCGTTACGAATTAATATTTTCATCCCCTGTTATATCCCCTTGGGGGTAGAAATTATCAAAATCCTTAGCGGATGCCTACGTCATAACATCTACCTGCATGCCAAATTTCAGCCCAATCCGTCCAGTGGTTTGGGCTGTGCGTTGATAGATCTCTATGTCAGTCAATCACCTTTGAGTTATATATATTTATATATATAAGAAGATAGTCATATAATTAAGTAAAAAAGAATCATTAATTGGCATATCTACCTAAATTCATGCCACTGTTAGCATGATTATAATAGTAAAATGGTAAAAAATGCATAACACGTGTAGTCCGCGTAAAACTGGTAGTCCGCTCTGAATATAGAAATAAATCACGTCGCCATAGCAAATGTATGACTACACCTGCTCGAAACAACTTCAGAGCGGACTAGCAGTTTGATAACTACACCGTTTACATAGCTAAACATATCAGAAATGTATATAAGCCACTTTAGACGTAGTAGTCCAAAGTTGCTTATATATAAGCCTATATACTTATATGCTTGTTCGAGCAAAGCTTACTCGAGCTTCTATAGCATGTTACAGTTCCGTTGTTAACGATCTCCTTGTTAACTACGAGTAGTAGCCGTTAGCGTTACGTTACAAGGGGTTGTAACGTTATACCTCAGTTTCAACAACTTTATACTCACTTTACATAACTTTATACACATTTAGTATTCCTTTACAAGAATATTAAATTCCTTGTTACATACTAGATAACGTATCGTAAGTTTGACAGTGGTAGATAGAGTCCACAAGCATCCCCACCATAACTTTTACAGCCTAATGACAGCAGTAATCAACTCTACTGTGTTCCAGTTTGAAGGGAGTAAGAGAGACATATTTATCTGAGACGTAAAACGTTAAGACGTATCAACGCACCAGATACTATTCTTATCTGGTGTTGATGGTAGTATTCCATGGGCGGCAGTAGCCACTTACCATCAGGTGCACTGCACGCTCATTTAATACTTACATTATAAAAAAGTTTCAGTGGGTCGTAAGGTATTAAATCGTAATAGTATATTTAATTGTGTAAGTATTTATGTATAAAATCTATTTATATTTTTATTGCTTTTCTATAACACAAAACTTTACAGCCAATACCGGTAATACGAAACATACATAAATCGAAAATAACCCCGAGCTCTATAAGTTATCAGCGTTAATTATCGCTTGCAATAATACTAAACGGCTAACTTTACCGTTCCCAGAACTAGCCTGTTTATTAGAACGTTTCTGTTGAAAGCAGCGGAAAAAATCCTTAACACGAGTGGGCGGATCGGTAAATTTCTAATTACACTCTCAGACCAAAAAGAAAAAGATAAAGCCTTGTAAAATATTGCATTGAATCGTATAAATAAGCACAATGATGACTGGCAATAAATTGACTTATACAAAAGTTGTGTTTAAAAGTGTGCAGCCTACAAATTGGCCAACGTGGTAAAGATTTCTTAAAGACATTGCATGTCACAACGCAAAAATGTGATTTTGTGCATAAAAATGCTGTAAAATTTTAATTTTTTATGGATGTTGTTAAATAAACTATATACTTACACAGAGGATTATACTTAATTATCTTTGCAAGATATAAGCAATAGTATATATAACGATATTCCGGATTTAGATTTTAGTATTTATTTTCCAAACCCGCTAACAGATAAACAAGTAACAAACGTTGCTTTGATCAACACAAAAGCTTTAATATTTTGACCTTTTCAAAAAGTTATTTCCGGCTCCACCGCAATTTGGAAAACAAAATAGTCAAGTACAAGCTTGTCTATTGTAAAACGTTGGTTAAAAGAGAATTCATAACGTACGTAGGCGAGTTAAAATGAATAAAACAATTTAGTTCACGTATTTTTTACATTTTCATTATTCTCAGTACTGTTCCAGAGGTAAACAAGCTCATATCATACCCTGTAGATTAAATATGTACAACTGGTTATCATTTATTTTATAAAAGGTTTCGCGTCGTTCATAAACTTTAAACTTATGGCACTTTTCTGGAAATTTCAGTACGTATTTAAATAACACTTCAATACAATCTCTACAGCTAGAATAATACAAAAATACGTTCGAACGGTACATAAATACATTTATTTAAGAATTCATTACACGTAATAAATACTTCATGTCACCACTATACTTAAGCGTGCGGTGTCACCAGCACCAACCACTTTTAAATTGGGTATTTTGCCGCTTTCGTGATTATAAAATATATTTCAGAATAGGTACCACTAACTCCCCTAAGCTCCGTTAACAAAAACAATCCAATAAATCCCGTTAAAAAAAATAAAACAAAACAAAAAATAATCTCAGAAGTATCTGAAGACTACCAATATGCACTTGGCCAGCGCGATGGACTATGACCTAATCCTTCTCATTATTGTCTCATCAATCCATTATTGTCAATTATTGTCAATGGGACAATAATGGATTGATGATTATGAATTCCCGTTAACAAAAAACCAATTCCATCAAAATCAATTTTGGTAACCCTCTAATAGAGCAGTGTTTACTTTCATATACACGAATAATTAAAAGCACAGTGAGATTTGCGAAGTTGGCTTCGCTTGCATTTGTGCGAACTTTTAGATGCTCAGACATTAGAGAGAATTGTATTCGTAAAAGAATTGGCAAAAAGCTTCAGAGAATTTTACTGTAGAAAATATGAAGCAAATTCATTCGTAATTTAATTTTCGTGCACAGTTATATGTAAAAAGGTAAGATATTCAATGTGATAGATTTATTTTTATTTTGATTTCGATGACACCCTGAATTATTCCTTATAACAGAGTTAAACTCATTCTTATAAGCACATTATCTGAGGAAAGTGGTACATGGTAGTAATGTACTTACTTACCTGTTAATGATCTCAATATACCTACTCTATTTGGTGTTAATCAAAGATATTTATAGGCTGCAATGTCAACTTGCTCATTTTCTGCTTCAACTTTATAGAAAAAAGTTAATTAGTTAGAAGGTTTCACCTGTACATGCAATTCTCATTTACGTTGGTTGCAGTTTGGTTTCCGCTTCGTAACAGATTTTCATTTACGCAAGAGGACTCAAATAGAGGCTTTCGTTTCTATTTGGAGCAGACCATTAATGTCAATGGACTTCAGTCACCACAATCATGTCTCCTTTCCTATTAGCTGTTGCAAAACCACTAGGTCTCTTTACAAACCATACGACCCGTTGCACAATGAATCCGTTCCGGGTTCAATCCCCGGCAAAGCAGTCATCTAAATGATTATTTTTTATTAATAATCTAGGACTAGGTGTAAATGTAATTGTATTTATGTATATCTATTATAGAGAGAACTTTAGAGTGAGGATGTATAAAGGTACTCGTATATGTATTAACTATACTGATTTTATAAACAACAAAAAATATGTTCTAGGCGCTTCGAATATATTATTATGGTAGATATATTTAAAACTTAGAAGTCTGAACGTATAAAGGGTCTTTCTCAGCTATTGCAGCCTAGCTGCGAAACGCGCTCCCCGCAGAACTTTGAATCAGATTTTTTCCGGCAAATGTAAATTTTACAACATTTTTCCCGTAAACTTCATTCCGCTACGAATGCGCTTTTAAATATCGCTAAACTTTCTCTCGGCAGGTCATGTATGATTTCAACTTTTTACTCCTTTATTTCTTTACGTTAAATACAGTTTTTTTTGTGACTAGCGTCAACTCTGGTATGAAAGTCTGTAAAAAATCAACTTTTGAAACTGCATGAAAGTTTTAACATAATATTTTATAAACCGCGCGCTTGTCGGCTTTCGTTCGTTGATTTTAATTGCGCTGGTGGATTGTTTTATTGTATTTCAAACTTTAATTTAAAGTTAATGACCAGTATCCAGTAGCATTTGAAACAGGAATAAAATTAAAGGATTATTCACGGAACGGAAAGTGCTATCAATTACAATCACTTCGGCTAGCAATTCATATTCTTCGATGAGTTAGTCAGAGTTCTCAGTAATTTGTCAAAGGTATTGGACTGAAATAATCCTACATTAAGAATACATCGGTAACTGCTATAATAGCCTTACTTTTCCTATCTATCAGTAACTATATTAATTAATAAAGAAAATTATGTTGTATGTAGGTACATTAAGTGACACTTACCCTTTAAAATATGTAGAAAGCAATAGAGTACAAAATCATACAGAAATTTAGGACACTGCATCATTGAATATTTATTTATTTATTCTTAAAACACCATTACATCTATCCTTAAAGGCTAAACACCCAATACGATAGAGAGGCCTCATTTTAAACACTTAAACTAAATTCCTACCTACATTCCTACTTCATGTTCATGTACAATGAAGAACATATTATATTGTTCATATAATACGTACAATGAATATGAACAATAATACAATACAATATATGTACAATGAATTTGCCTTTTTAACGGGAAGTTAGATTAGGTTAGTTAGGTTAACGGGGAGATATTATATTGTTCATATAATATGTACAATGAATATGAACAATGACTTCCCGTTAAAAAGGCAAATTTTAAAGTCAAATCGCAAAGTGTTATTTAACTAACTGAGGTGTTTATCCGGTGTACAGTAAAGTACTCGCGTTACTGTAATAGTTATTCGTCTAGTAGACGTTTTAAGCCCAAAACCTCACCTCGAACGCTTTTATTAACACGAAAACTTGTAATTTTGTATACGAAATTTCCCTAAGGTAACCGTCCAATAAACGTTAACTAGTTTCAAATATAATCAAGCGTATTTCATAAAGTTGGAGCCTTATCAGAAATTGTTTGCATTCGTGGTATAGGTTTTACTCGTAGGAACGGAATTAAATCAATAGATATGACCAAGAGTACAATTGTTAATATAAAACGTGAGCTTAATTTAAAGCAAGAAATAAATAGTGAAAATGTTTCAAATTAATGTAATTATTATTTATTTAAAATATTTTTTTTTATTTATTTAAAATAATAATTATTTATTATTAAATGCAACATGAAAATAATGAAGAAAGGTGAGATAAAATAAAAAGAGACGAAATATGACGAGTGGAGTGGAAATAACACGAAACTAAATAAAATGAATCAATTTCGTAACTTACGAGTATTTACAATTACCATTTAATCCCTTCGGTATGCATAAGTATATTTATAACAAACACAAATAATTTCTAATACATAATATATAGTGCCAAATCCAAAGCAAAAAAATGTCCAACTTCGCAAATGCAGGAATCGGGAATATTCAAGAATTTAATACAGGAATTTAAAATACCCATTTTATACCTTTACTCATGTAGATTGTCTACGTTTACACACACACAAAATATATCAATTCGAGGACATATATCTCGCTTTATGTCTATGTACGGTATAATTAAACAGTTGTAAATATGTCCCCAACAAATTTCAGGCGCCATTTTGAAAATGCTCTATTTATACTTCATTCATAGATAAGGCACGTATTTCAAAATGTATTCTGTTTAACGAAATTGGAAATGGATTTGAATTGGTGTCAATTAAAATTTATTTGCTGGTTTTAGAATTATCTGACACTATTCAGTTAGCTTTTGTTATGACATTGTTTAGTTATATGAGTTTCAATTGGTATTAAGACACTTTCTACACTTTTACCCCCACACTAGGATACCCTGTGAAGTGATTGCCATGGACATACACAGCCGAACAGAAACATCCAGACCCAGAAAGGATATATAATATTTTAATCATTTAGATATCTGTCACACCGTTTCTTCATTAAACATAACCAAAAGGCGACAATGACTACAAGTATCAGGTGGTTTCATTCTTCGTACTTCCAAAATACAAAATGAGACTTAAAATAAAAGTTTCTACAACATTAGCGCCTATAGCGCTCTATCTATGTTGTCGTCTGCGGTCACAGCTGTAGGCAAGTAGCGGTCAGCGGCAGAACCAAGCAATTCTTTAAAATGAAGTGTTGTATTGATTTTTGTTTTGTCTGGACTGTTTGGTGTTGTTTTTATAAAGTAAAGGCCTTGTCTTGTTAGTCACTAATTTATTTAAATAGTACAGAGGATATATTATTGTCTCATATTTGTAGATCTTTTCTATTATGTTATAGATCAGTTTAAAGAGCGCAATAACCGTTAAGGCTTAAAAAATACAAAAACCAGGATAAATGTGCATCGAGCAAGCATAGTGAAGAATTGCATTGTCAATAGAAACAGTAATTTAATCAAGCGACAAAGTAAGTATATATTTATATATAAAAATATATTTTAGTGTTTCTTAAAGATACCAAAAAACTAAGGTATTTCTGAGATTAGGACGGTACAAAATCCATATGATAGAAAGAGAATCCGAATACGATTTCTGAAACAAACAACCAAATTGATGAATTTTGATATCTGTTCTGGGTGTGGGCTTTCATACACCTACTCGTGTTTTTCTGTGAACCCTCGATGTGAAATCCTAGTTCCTTTCCATGAATAAGTTTTCTTTTTCATTTCATTTTAAACCTTTCCGTTTCCAGGAAAAACCTTGCATTTACGTATCTTTCTATAAAAACACCCGAGTCCAAAATAAACAATTTAAGGCACACGGTACGAAATTCTATAATATCGTAGACGTCGCGTGCCACCTATCATTCACGTCCAAATGCCACCACAACGCCGCCCGTATATTGGTCGGAACATATTGTGGTTGGCTCCATACGCATATAAATTTGCACAGGTATTTTTGTATTTGTTTAGAATGTATTTGCAATCCAAATATTTGGAATATTTATTCGTTGAATTTTAGATTTTGTGTTATTTGCGGTCACATTATTAAATGCAAATTCAAATTACTCGTATTCTTATATTACAGTTAAATTATTTTCTACCGTACTTGACATGCTTTAGTTACACATATTATTGCATTGGTTATTTAGTTACAAGTTAAAGTAATTTGCATTATATGAAAAAGAAAACATACTTATCAAACAACTCTAGGCGCTGCTGTGTTCCGGTTTGAAGGGTGTGGTAAGGGAGCCAGACTTTTCCGAGGCGTTCCAGCTTTGTCCTCAGGGGTAGCAGCGCATCTGTGGCCGACCTCAGGTAGGAATATCTAATACTGGGCTTGATTACAGATGTCCATGGGCGGCAGTAGCCACTTACCGTCAGGTGGACTGCGTGCTCGTCTGCTACTCCTATATTATAAAAAAAAAACTCGCCTGTGGCCAACCTCAGGTAGGACTCTCATCTTACCTGGGGTTGATTACCAATATGCGTGGGCGGCAGATGCCATTTACCATCAAGTAGCTTACGTGGTCTAATCTTAGGTAACCTTTAATAAGTTCACCACAAGATACAAGTGCACATTAATAAGCGTCACATACCTTTGGCACTGTCGAAAATACCTAAGCATGTAAATATGCCCACGAAGATTTCCTTCACTACTACCGCAAGTCATATGAAATACGCACATAGCTCCAAAAATTGGGATAACATAGCACCCTAGAGTGAAAACCAACTTAGTACAAATCGTTATCATATCAAAGAACTTATACGACTACTGAATTAACATTACCCGCACTTCACCAACGACAAACGTCTATTAAGCAAATGCAATAGAAATTGCGTTAATGCTGACATTATGAGCATATCATAATTTCCCAAGAGCGAACGTACTAACAGTTCACCAACATTTCTGTCTAATTGATCGTATTTCAAAGTCCCCCGAGGGATTCAGATCCAACTATAGTTATAACTAACGTGAGCATACGTCCCACTTTGGGTAGGATAGTTCCACTTTCTGTCACAATGTCCATAATGTAAGTAAATATGTCGCTGCTGCATATTCTTATATCCACGGAAAACGGTAATCGATTATTGCACATTCCTACCTGAAAAGTTGACTCGACATTTAGAAACTGATTTGCTTCACCGACTTAAACTAGATTTTACATTATAAGTGCTTAGTTGCAATCATATTGTGTGCATTTCTTATTGCTGGACAAGGGTATAACCTAATCGATCACGAGATATAACATGTACTTAAATCATAATTTACTAAGTACTCCGAAACGTGATAGCAAACAGGGCGATGCCACCTTACACCTATTTGTAATGAAAATCACTTCTTACACTATACTATTGGAATGGATGCTGGCTTGCTTTTTGAACATTAAAAAAGATTGATCTTTTTATAAGGACTAGTGATGTACCAATATGCTTTCTTCTACAATACTCAAATGTCCCGCTCTGACCTGAAATGTGGTCACATTAGTTATAACTCCATCCGCAACCCGTAAGTACAAACAACCGTAACAACTCCATTAAAGTTATGTATCACACGTCCTAATGTTTCTCAGGTATTTCGTATCGTCCTCAACTAATCCCTCCATTATCCATTAACAATCCCAAGCTGATAAGATCAGTTTGTAGTACTCAAGTTAATCTTATGGATATTCCGTTGATATGCAGATTAAACTAAAGTTAAATGTCGTAGTTTCATACGCTTTAAGGTTTGTGATCTTCGTGATTCGATTGTTTCAGAGACACATCTATTATATTTTCGATCATTAACCAGCAATGCTGCCTGCTGTGCTCATTAGGTTAGATTACTAGGATAATCTCATGTTGCAATGCCTGAGCATCATATCAGTTGCAGATCGGTCTGCAATACAATTACAATAAGATACTATACAGGATTGAAATGCACGTGTTACTGATTTTCATAGAAGGTAAAAAAACTTTAAATAAAATAAAAATAGCAAATATATAATGAGATGTCTGCTTACTTCTACTCTTCTTATCTACATAGACAAAAAGACGGAAAATTCATCATAATTCGAAAAGTGGAATGAAAAATAGGAAACATTTTTCTTACATACCTTCACCTAAATACCTTCCTAGAAGTTAACTACAATCGACTTCACGTCTATTACTAACTCCTGTAAAGAAATAAGAATTTTATTCTAATGGATCTAATCGGATTAAATACGCCATAGCGGTAAAGAGTGTTATGCAAATAGAATGTGCAGAAGAACTTAGCGAAGGAACTACTTCCCATCTTGCCCGTTGGCTCTTTGGAGACAAGTACGAGATTTAAAAGTCCGAGTTTCATGCTGAAAGAGTTTAATAAAACTAGAAGCAAGTCCCATCGCACAAACGGCAGGACTATTTGAAAAGTTTTAAACATTCGTCCCACTTTCGTTTCATATTCTTAATGGACTTGGACCGAAGTTATGCGATCGCTAGAATTCTTTTCATTTCATCTCCGACAGTGTGACCCATATTTTTGTTATCCGCACTAATATTTTAAATGTGAAAGTCATTTTGTTTAGTTGTGTGTTTGTTCCAATTTCACTGTCCAACCAAGCTTAATGAAGGGCAGAATTATTTATGATGGAGATAATAAAATGTAAATAATTATTCCAGAAAACGTCTTACATCAATGTTGTTAAAATTTGACAAATTTGTCTGACAAAAAAGCTATTTTACAGTAGTCCAGGAAAATTGTTGAGTTTATAAGAGATTATTGAATGTCATAAAACATAAGCGGAGTCGCTAGCGAATCTAGTATTTACATAAAACGGTCGTCTATTGAGTCGGAATGCAGCTTCACGCTTTTAATGGGATCGCTTAGTGATGGCATATTCATCTCGACTACACTAAGTATTTTTATATTGTACTTAATGTATGAGAGGGGCTTAAGTACCGGCCTGTTGAGAATAAATAAACTTAAGGGTAATATTTATGTATGCGTTGCCGTTTTTTTCATTCACAAGGGGGAAAACTTCAAAAGGTACCCGATGCCGTGGAAGCGACACAGGGTTATGTGGGATTCTTACCGTACTAAAACCCCTCGTTGGCCGTCCTCAGCGCTGCTTAGAGGACTCCGGGATCTCCAAAGGAACTCAACCGGAGTCCTCTTAGCGCATTGCCCCGTCGGGCTCCGCCCAGGTGAGCTTGTCGCTCACCGCACCGTCTGATGCGTACGAAGGTATGCGATCACACATACCGCCGTCCTTCCCGGGGCCGTTGGCCGGACGGTTCGAGCGCCCACTCTTGCCACCCACGACCCCAGAAGCCCCCTTTTAGTCGCCTCTTATGACAGCCAGGGGATACCGTAGCCCTATTCTTGTCCCGGAACTACAGGAATAATGTTTGCGTTGCCTATCGGATTATATTGTTGGGCATAATGACACTAACTTATATTCACTGAATTAGGTAGTATGCACCTGCAAAATGAGGTTACAAGTACATTTTATGTAATTGGGTTACAACTTCAAAAGAATTGACATCCCGCGTGGCGGAGCGGTCACCATACCGGTCTGGCGCGCAAAGGGTTCCGGGTTCGATCCCCGGCCAGACAGATATTTGAATGATGAATTTAGATATCTGTTCTGGGTCTGGGTGTTTGTGTATTTGTCTCTCTGTGTCCACGATACAGGGAATCCTAGTGTGGGCCTGTGAGTGTAGAAAGCGTCCTAAAGAATGTTACCTAATTGAGAGTAATGTCTAATGTAGTTAATCAACAATCTCAGATAAAGAAACGTACAAGTTCGGAAACATTGCATTAAAGCACAATTTACGTAGGTGTTTTTGCGTTACTGAAGCATAATTAATATTACTAGATGTTTAATATCGTACAAGAACGTAACCACTCTTCCCGATTTGAAATTATAATGAGTACGGTTGGCACGAAATAGTATATAAAATGACTAGAGTATGTAAAAAATTACATAGCCCTGTGGCTGTGTATATAAATATATATGTAACTGACCTACAATATTGTGTAACCAAGTTGGATGGCCGCTAGGAACTGAATTTCATGCGCGCTTTAGTTCGAAAGATATTATGCTACCGGTTATCATTGGTTAAGAAACCGGTTAACATTGGATAGCAATGTTTCATCATCATCATCAACCCATTACTGTCCCACTGCTGGGCACAGATCTCCTCTCATAAAGAGAAGGATTAGACCATAATCCACCGCGGTGGCCAAGTGCGTATTGGTGAAGTTCACATACCTGTGAGTTTTCTTTTTATAAATCTTTCAGATATACAGGTTTCCGATGTTTTCCTTCACCGTTTAGCAAGTGATAATTAATTTCTAATACGCACATAACTTTTAAAAATCAGAGATGCGTGCCTGGGATTTAAACCTCGGACCCCTCGATCGAGAGGCCGAGTTTCTTAACCACTAGGCTATCACTGCCTTTGCAATGTTTACCCTTTCCAAAAGCCTTATGACTATAAAGATTTCATACGAGTTAACCAGTAATCCGTAATTTCGACCAACTTTCCCTACTTAAACAACATAATTTCCTTTCTGAGTGTTTTTTTTTTATATTATAGGAGTAGCAGACGAGCATGCATTCCACCTGATGGTAAGTGGCTACTGCCGCCCATGGACATCTGTAATCAACGCCACATAGGATTAGATATTCCTACCCGAGGTCAGCCACAGATGCGCTGCTAACCCTGAGGACAAAGCTGGAACGCCTCGGAAAAGACTGTCTCCCTTACCACACCCTTCAAACCGGAACACAGCAGCGCCTAACACTGCTGTTATTAGGTAGAAATAGGTGTGGTGGTGGTGCCGCCAGAGTCGAACCACAAAGGGTTCTACCACCTTCAAGTATGTTAGAGAAATCCATTTCCACGCAAATCCTTGTGTCGTAAAATTCGTTGTTACCTATGGCAACATTAACAAATTACTTAAATGAAAATCCGCTATCATTAAGGAAAGCAAAATTCACCCAGATATTTTAATATTTCATATCCCAATACCCATCCCAGATAAATTGATTAATATAAGAGCCGTATACGTGGTCCGTACATTGAGCCAAATTGAAATTTTTACGTCCGCCCAAACCTTCGTAGGCCTCATCTACTCAGTAATTTATTTTCCTCTACTTGTAATTTAATAAAAACTTTATTTTCAGACCTTACGCTATTCCGTATTTTACTTCAATAATAAATTAATGTAGGTTATGTGGGTTCCTATGGAACCTTTTTAATTTGAAATAATATTGAGAATTTAAAATGATGAACACCTTGAACGTTTGAAAAATTGTATTTCAGCATAGTATAGTAAAAGTAAATGAGCATGTGTTGTACCTAGTGTAGTGTGTGTCGTGACAACTATATGCTGACCATGGAAATCCACATATAAATCACCCCAAACAGCATAAGAAGAAGTTGATGGTAAAGATTATAAATTGCGGCTTTTGTGGACTAAGTTGGAACGCTCAGGGCCTTCTTTGCCTTAGTCTAGATAACGTAATCGATCCACCCTGATCTTTATCATCTTAAATATCTTAAAAAGACGTTAAGTCACGTGCTTATATTAATCCTTATTACATTTAGATTGAATACTTATATTACTGCAATAACTATTTGTTTATTATTATCATTTATCAATTCACTATACGTCGCCCTCACATGACTATGCGCCGCTTTTTATTTATGACGCGTGGCGCTTAAGATGCAATGTAGACCGTTCAACCCAATGACATTTTATACTAGACACGTTATACGCCCACTAACTTAAGAGAAAACTTGAGCGAAACTGCTTTGATAGCACACATGCACGTTTTTTAATTTACTTACCTTTAACTACATAGACAAATGTTCTATAAGGGACAGAGATATTAGAACAATGTGATAAAAAAAGACAACTAGTGTTTGACCTTGCGTTTAAGTGTACGCAAACGTAAATATTGACCATGGAATATAGTGACCAATGATTACTTCAGTCAAAACGGGACATCGATTTTTTTATGTCAAATACTTTTTACTTGAAAAAATATAGTTAAAAATAATAAAAAACACGCTTTTATGATAAAATTATCTAAAAAGTAGAAAATAATTTTCAATATAGGTATCATTTAAGGAACAGTAAATAGTATAATTGTGCAAAAAATGTGGGGCGCTTTATGAAAACTGATAAATGGAGCACTCCATGTTTTTTTTCACAATTATACTATTTACTGTTACTTAATTGACAATGGCAACGGTTCATTTCGGAGACAACGGCACGAAGCATCGAAAAAAGGGACTGTCCCGTAAAAACGGGACGTATGGTGGCTTTCCCATTGATCCGCATGCTTGTCAAAGACAAAGAAATAATGGAACAGAAGGTAAAAAATGTCCAAAACTGTCGATAATAGTTTTAGTATGTCGTTTACGTAGAAATGTTATAGTACAGTTTAACTAAATAAATTATTATTATATAAAAATATAATTTGAAAGAATGTATCTATACAGATGTATCGACTGGTTTAAAATATACGATTTAAAAATTGTTTATATTTATTATCATAGATTAGTAAATATTACTCACTCCTAACAAGAAAATGTACCCAGTTTTGAGAATTGAAATAGTTGCGTAAAAAGTTTTCCCACGTCTCCGTGCTAAAATGTCTCTAAAATATTTGAAATAATTATTTATTTATTATGTAAATTACGCAGTATTAGTTATTTATTCGTAAAATTTCTCTAAAAATGTTTTTATTTGTCAAGAATTCAAAAAAGAACTTACTATTAAGCCGTTTGTGGCTTATTTCAATTTCAAGGCGGCGAAGTATCTTTACTAATCTATGTTTATTATTATCAGTTTTATTTTACACACGACCATTAATTGCAAAGTTGTGTAAATTTTATAAATGTACTAGCTGACCCAGCAAACATTGTGTTGCCATATAAATAAAAAAAATGTTAAGGGTGAACAACCCTTATCACTTAAGAGATATGAGAAATAGATAGTAGCCAATTCTCAGACTTACTGAATATGCGTATAAATTTTGGTGAAAATCAGTAAAGCCGTTTCGCAGGAGTAGGTACAGAGTAACTAACATTGTGACATGAGAATTTTATATATAAGATTCTAATTTTACCGTGTTTTTTTTAGGATTAATTTCTGGCTATACAAAGATTGTTTATTAAATTATGTTTAGGTTAAGGAAGAAATACGACCTTAATGATTGAAATATTTATTCAATTAAAGAAATTTTAAAATACCGTATACTATCCTATATAAATTTTATGGTAATATTTTTTATTATTTACCACAGGTATCGAAGGAAATTTAAAGATTAGGATACAGAATTTCCCATATATCGATTTTATTTTATTAAAATAAACCATAAAATGTTATATTTTGACTAAAAACACACTAATATAAAAATTAAGCAGTGGGATCTTAAACTATAACACACGACATATGAACATCGTCAGATTCAATAAAATGTCACTTCTGTTCTGTTGATCTATGACCATGCATTTTGCGTCTTTATCACTTTCATTGACAAAAACATACTTTGTCTCTTTCTGGTTACTCACGTAATCATGGCGGATCGAACACGAAAAATAAACAAAATTTAATAATTTCTCTTCATTTACGTGTGATAGGTGATTCCATGAAGTTTGTTTCTATTTCGAGCATAATTTTTGCATTTACGCATTGCACAAGAAGGCATTTTGAGGCTTTAAATTCAAAATAATGACGTTTAACGTGTTCAGTAACATTCGTGTGTATTACTACGCCGCGCGAGAGCGACTGGACTTGGCTGGAGTCGTTTTACACCACTTGCCGTATTTTGTATGTTTCAAGTTTTGCCCGCTTGTGGCGGATCTTTAGTTATAGATCAATGGTTCAACCTATTTCTGACTTGAAGTGATGTGTGCAGCACTCCTGTTTTCTCGGACCAATGTTGGATAAGACCCACGTTCTGTTTAAATTTATAGCACATGTCTACAAAATTTAAAAGTCACTCAATATTATATTGCTCGCTCATTTACACGAAAACAAAAAAACAATCTAAAAAACCCAAATGTAAATGTAAACTTCCATAAGAGCGTACGTAAAGTGAGCACCGGTACGTGAGTGCGCTATTTACGCAACTTGTAACCCGTAAGTGCCCATGAACATCCTCTAATAGCTTCACGGAATGAGTTTCGTAACATAGACACTGAGTATACAGATTTAAATAAGAATACGTTACGTGTGTTTATTTTAAATTGTATCACCGCAATATGTACCAGCCCGTACAGCCTTTAGGTATAAAAACGGTTTCATTGAAATTATGACTGTGGTTAAAGCACCTTTTTTATGTTGACGAGAGGGAATCCTTCAAAAGGTACCCGACGACGTGGGAGCGACGCCAGGTTATGTGGAATTTTTACCGCAGAAGAGAGAACCGGAGAACTCCTGGATCTCCGACGGAACACAACCGGAGTCCTCAAAGCGCGATGCCCCGATCGGGCTCTGCTCTGGGGGAGCAGTTTTCGCTCCTCCCACACCATGTAGTGTTTACGATGGTATGCGACCGCACATACAGACGTGCTTCCCGGGGTCGCTTGGTGGACGGTTCGAGCTCCCACTCTTGCCGTCTGCAACCCCGGAAGCCCCCTTTTAGTCGCCTCTTACGACAGGCAGGGGATACCGTAGCCCTATTCTAGTCCTGGGACTACAGGGCAGTGGTTAAAGCACCTACCTAGCTATTTGAAGTACATATAATCCGGTGCATAAGCGTAAATATATTCGACTAAATTAATTAAAAAATATATGGATAACTTTTGTAAAATATGATTACTTATTTAAACATGGAAAATGTTTAAAATTAGACACCTACTTCTGTAAAGTAATACGGTGTTTAAAGTTTAATAGTTTAGATTACAAAACATATAAACAACAAAACGCATTTAAAAGGAGATTAGGTAGTACAATCTGCATAGAAATAGCACAAAATGTCGTTTATTAAAGTACTTAGCAGGGACAATGGTTGTAGCACTCCCCCACTGAAAACTCCTCAATTAAAACTCTTTCAGAAGAAACAACAATACTTAATTAACTATAACGTTTAAATCTAGGAGTTTCCTTTCAAACGAATCGTAAGGGCCTGAAATTAAGATCGTTAAACTTTCTTGTTTGTTTAAAAAACTTTAAACAACGAAAGAGAGTAACTAAATTGCCTAACGTTAATTAATATATTCAAAATTTGTTCTATTACTTACATAATATTATAATTGAAAGAATGGTTGAATTCTCAGCAGAAAAATATATTACAAATCATTATTTTGAGCTTATAAGTAATAATTATGATACAAAAAAATATGAATGTTTCAAAGAAATTCTTAAAATACGGAATTGAATTTTTCTTATAACAAACCAATTTCCACCAGTTAAACACTACTATTGTAAAGTACGAGTAGTATCTACAAACAAAAAATATGCATCCACCTTTAAATTAGATCGACTTAAAACTACTACTACTTCCATAAAACAGAAAATAACTTCATCGAAAAGACAATAAAATACATAACAAATATAACAACTAAACCATTAATATCAAACTAACATTACAAGATTTATTCCCGTTTCTATCCAATGAAGCCTGCACCACAAATATTGCGTCTCAATATCGGTAAGTGCTATCTATTCCGACCAAAACAACGCAACATGAATATTTTGCCATTGGAAATTTTGTTGGAAAAATTCGTCACGAACCCTCGGCATGCAAGCCAAAACAAAGACTTAAATATATAGATACGTCCTAACGTTGTGACCATTATGCTAGGTCATGAGTGAGCCGATGAGCTCATGTGGTCTGGTACTACCAACTACCAAGTAATATTAAATTGAAGAGGTTGACAGAAAACAAGCGTCCAAGTTAGCGTGTGAATTTTCTAAAATAAATTGATTTTGGATTTTAAAAATATGTAAAGGTGTGACATTTAGGTACTCTGTAAGTAGGTAGATTTTACGTACAAATAAGAAGTTATTCAACTGCGGAGCTCCAGCTGCTGCTGTGGATACCATGAACTCACCTATAACATTCCTGTTAAGTACCGCTGCATCCTAATTTTAAGGATACGGTAAGGTAAAACACACCACGGGCGTTCAAATAACTCCTCAGGGGTAACAAGTAACAACGTATCTACATTCGACTTTAGATAGGATTGAAATTTTATGCAGATTTGTTACAGATGTCTGTGGCCAATGATGATTACATATCATCAAGTAAATTGCATTCGGCTGCTATTTTTTTTTAAAGACATGTTACGATGCCAACGCTACTCCAAGAGAACATATCTAGCGATTTATGTCTTTGATCCAAAATGCATTTACTATCTCCCTTGTGAATACAAATAGCCTTCTAGAAAATAGGCACGGAGGCCGCGGAGGGTCGCATATATTGTAGAAGCATTTAATATCTTACGCCACCGCATATTTCAGGCGAAACAAAAATAAGAAAGGTAATAAAAAGTTCTGTAGGATTCATATATTCAAATGTACCTGTTTTCATTATCTTACGTGGCTCTTTTATACTCTCTTTTGTTCTAGCACATCTTAGAGAGAATCTAGTAGCTGCCAGCGGCTATATAACGGCTTCTATAAACGGCTATGAGTGACTAATACTTATCTGTATTCCGTTTTCATCAAAAAAGGAATATAAATGTGTCTTTAGTCAAAGATGAAACCGAACTTTTCTTCTTCTTTTCAAGTCTTTCTATTTTTAAACCGTTTATTATCATCAACCGTTTACTATTGTTTTGCAAATTTCATAGTGATTCGAAAACATTTGATAGAGCGAAATTTTGAATCCGAAAATATCCGATCGTACCATACTTTATCACGTCGGTATCTTATAATTCTTATAGTATCGTATAATATCGCGACATACAGGCTCAAGATGTTTCATTTCATTTTTATGTATATTTTAGAACGCCACCACATATTTTACCGGGACAAAACAAAAATAAAAGTGGT
The DNA here is from genome assembly GCA_014595695.2 of Epargyreus clarus clarus. NCBI lineage: Eukaryota > Metazoa > Arthropoda > Insecta > Lepidoptera > Hesperiidae > Epargyreus > Epargyreus clarus. The sequence goes on from JACTTY020000021.1 coordinate 825,722, forward strand.
CTGCCCTTCTCATACTTAAATGCCAGCATTTGCATCTCTTTATAATAATACCTGCTCCCCTTGCGCATCAAAATGTTTTCTTAGGCTCCATGGAAATGTAAGAACCGGCTGATAAGTATATTTGCATAAAATTTTTACTATTACAGTTAAGTAGTAGGGTAAGTATTGTTTATAAAAATATCTTCCAATTTTAAAAATAATAAGAGTCAATAAAGGTTATCGCATTATGTCCCGCTGCTGGGAACAGGCCTAATGATTAAAACTTGACTCTTCCTTGAAATTTGTCACGCATGCATTGCAACCTTATAAAATAATTAAGAACGCCACATTAACAGACTTCTTAATTAGGTGTATGTAATCTAACCTAAACACACAACACAGACTTGTAATAAAAGTGATAATGAATGATATCTGTCATACGTGGACGCAGGGGTGGCTTAACCTATAGTGCAGGGTGTGCAATACACACGGGCTCCGCCGTCCCAGTGGGCGCCGCGGCGCTCCCTGAGACAGCTAATAGCATCGTCTTGGACCATCATGGCACAACAATGATATAACAGAAGCGGCCAGCCAGCGCAGTGGCGGTGGTGGCAAAAACTTTCTTGTTACGACGGCAAAGTTAGTTATACCAGCTGGGGGGGTGTCAGGCCTAGGGGGCACCAGGGTTACGCCAGGGCGCCGCTACACGAGCTAGAGCCGCCCCTGCGTGGACGTTTGTAATAAATAATTGGTTTAAAGTCGTACCTGAGGTAGGTCGTATGAAAGTAAGGGTAAAAAACATCCTTTAAATTAGAAAAAAAGCAGTGGTTGATACAGTTTTTACACGATATAAATAGATGTGGCGTTGGTGCTACATCCAGACCACAAAGGGAAAAGTGGCCCACCTTTCAAAAAATACTTTCAAAGCATTTATACACATTTGTAACTGAACACAAATGCTTAAACCACTGCAATTCACTCAACCGTATGAATCGTAACCAATCATTACTGATAGACTAATGAGTAAACGAGCGAACCCTTTCAATCCACCCCCAGGAAAAAAGGTCAACCCCATTCACTCTTCTGATTAATTGCTATTGGTTTTTTTGAACCACTACGGGGATAAGTACGACAAGCCGTAATTAAGTTCGACATTGAACCCTTTTATTAGCTCCTTTAGTTAAAACATTGGCCAGCTGTTACTCTCTGCATTTAATTTGCGATCACTTCGTCCATTTTAATGTGATTGAAGTTACTAACTCCAACATAATTAAGAGCTCTATGTATGTAGATTACGAATAAGTATATTTCCTCGTTATTTAGTAATGAAAGAAATAAACGACCTTCCTCATTCCTTCATGAAAGTAATAAATTGCTTGTTACCTTACTACAAATCTTAATTTATAAAATAAATTATATCAATAGTCAGAGGCTTAGAGAAATTTAAAGTAAGTACATTTTAGTGAAGGTATTTACCTATGTCCTTTCAAACTATTTTGAAAGCCTCAAGCTTCATTTAACATTCAATTGATCGCACATTCATTTGATGTCTCTATCATTAAATTGAATGCTCATATTCAATTCAATGATATTTTCTTTCTACAGCTTAATCTTGCATAAAAATTCTTTAGACTTACGTACATTTCAATAACACAAAGATACAATCAAAGAAAGGTCGCAATAAAGGAGAGTGGGAAGGATAATAACTTCCCGAGAGTTATTAGACACTCGAAAGGAACCCAGATAAGTATCATCAGATATTGCTCGGATCGATATGAAAAACAAGCCACTTACGGCTTGTTAGGCAAACTCGGATCCTTTATCCGATATCTATTGGGGTTAAACCAATGAAGTCGTCTATTTGAATTAAATTTCGAGGGTGCCTCAACCACTCTTTCCTCTCGACCCTCCCAATCAAACTGGAGTGCAAAGGTTACCTACTTGTCAGACTAACGACTGACTAAGATGTTTTTCCTTTATTAAACGATTCGCAATTTAGTTGGATAAAAATAAGTTTTAACGTTATAATAAAATTATACGGTTTACATACTATGTTCAAAGAATCTTCTAAAATATCATATTTTATCTCTTAAAAAATATGAAACTACTAAATATTATCAAACATTTTTTTGGTCTACAAGGAGAACCATACTTACTACGATTGTAACGTTTTACTAGTTACTCGTACGTTGTAGGACAAGTGTTTAAACCCCAACCAATTTTTGCTAATAGGTTATTTATTTTCATACACATTTGCCCTCTTAATAAAACCGATTCAGGCTATAATGAGACTGTTAATATCACAAAATTGAATATTAATTTCGCACATTTGCTACGTGATTACCGTCGGATTGTGATTTGATTCCAATATTTGAGTTCAATTTTGTAATTGGTACTATGAAATACAGTAGACTGTAATTTTAATCTAAATTAAAGTCATGATAAAGGTTAAACGTAAATTGGGATTGTTACAAATATATTGTTATTATGCTATTTAATGCTATTGAACAATGTTAACTCGTGCAATTATGCAACTGTATAAAGTCAAATTGTTATTTTATTTAAACAAAAACGTAAATAGGTTTATCGGTCATGTTGTAATAGTTTCAACAATCGTTTGTTTCAATCCTTTTATTATACTAGAAGCTATTGTATGTTAGAAGCAGTACATATAAGGAGTATTCTGTTGATGTGATTTCCCCCGGGCGCTCCTCAATAATCATTCCGTTCGTCCGGCTACCAAAGCATACCTGCGTCACACAATTAAGTTTCAACTGACAGCAGTTATCTAATCAATAATGATAGTAGACAAAATTTATAAGAATGGATAAATCTTAAAAAATCATTTACTCTTCACTCACTCTTTTTTTAATGTGCTTTCATTTTTGTTTAAATATCTCAAGGTATAAAATTATTTTCCAACCAAATTACCTTAAATTAAAATTCAATAGAATTATTTTACCACTATGACTATGACAAATATTTATTTTACATTTAGTGGAAAAGTGTTTTAACTGAAAACGACACAAAAATTGTTCATAAGCAAGTTTAAGGTTTTCCCTCAGGCAATCTCTATTAATGATTCAACTCATCCAACGGACGAAGCATATAATTGCGTTATACAAATTCACTAGAAGAAAAATTAAATATTCGTGGATAAGTTTTTGTCAAACACACCATAGTAGACATCGATTTCTATTAAAAAAAGCTAATAAAGGCCAAAACCTATTTTAAAGCGTAAATACCACGTTAGTCAATATTTAACTGCCGTCTTGGTAGTGTCGTAACTGAAGACAGCACCGAAGGACCATGGCATGCACGCTTGTGATTTCCCCCGGGCGATCCTCATTAATGATTCAACTCGTCCCGTAGTACCTCACCTCCGTTACACGGCAAATAATTCATTTACGCAAGATGCACTAAGTTTAAACAGGATCGTGACCTAATTAAGGAAGGAAGGGATAAGATGTAACGCTATAAAAGTAGCGTCTTTTGTGTTCTGTTTATGCTTGGTACTTAAAGAATTTATGAATTTAAGAACAACTATGTGTAGATACTTAAGTATTTATTTACAGGGCGGGCATTATTCATGTTGATTGTATACTCCAAACGTATTTATACACGAATGCCAGGATTAATCAGAATAAATGACATCTAAAACTTCTTACTATTCTCGCATATAAGATAATATCAAGAAACTTTTTTTGATTTAACATACGTAATTACTCACAAAACCCAGCTCCACAAAATAGTATTAAAAGTGCAATATAAAGTTGGATTTAAATTGAGTGGCTAACATTGCTTAATGTTTATTATTAACTCGTATTCTATATCGATAGAATATGATATATAAGCGTGTATTGTAGAAAAAATAATGATATATATCTGCTTATTCTCATAGCACTTTAGAATTTCGTATAAAACGCAACTTGAGAGAGTTTTTAATGATTCAACTTGTCCCATGCTCGAGTTACCTCGGCCGCAATCCTAGGGTACCCATCATTTGCTACTGACGCTGGATATACTTTTAACCGACCCAAAGAAAGAGAGGTTATCTATTTTTATATCTGAATATTTAGATGAAATTGTCTACGTAAGTCTAAAGAATTCTTCACGAAAACCTTTTGAGAGGACTCTTTTCCAAGTGCGTTTCGCAACAAAGTCATACATATTTTAAACATGAAATGAGTATACATCTTCCACGAAACCTTGCAATACATTTACTTTTTCAAGTACAGTTTTGTTTTACAAATGTTTTAAGTACGGAATTGTGTGTTTTTTATTCAATATTTATATATGTTGACCATTCTTGGCTTCTGTCCGTCCTATGGAGTGTTGCAGCCATTATTTTAATCGGATTCCCATTCCACACAGTAAATCTCGGATTTCATGTGACATTTTCTAAAAACCTATTTCGACCGTCCCTCAAACCAAGCCAAATCCAGAAAATCCCAGACGGTGGGCAACCCTACACAAGACAAATAATTCATTTACGCTAGATGAAGCAACTTTAAATAAGATCGCGACCTAGTTGGCAAAGTAATTGTGTAGCAGTAATTGATTGAGCTGGAAGAGATAATAGCATAGTGGAGTGAATTCCTGCTTCTTCTGCTAGTCTCAGTTGTTTTTCAATTCTTTTTATAATATACGAGTAGCAGACGAGCGTGCAGTCCACCTGATGGTAAGTGGCTACTGCCGCCCATGGTCATCTGTCATCAACCTCAGAAAATAATAAATTCTTATCTGAGGTTGGCTTCAGATGCGCCGCTACGCCTTAGGACTAAGCTGGAATGCCTTGGAAAAGTGTGTCTCCTTTACCACAACCTTAAAACCAGGACACAACAGCGCTAATATTATGTTATTAGGCAGAAATAAGTGTGATGCCGCCGGGCCGAACCACAGGGAGTTCTACCACTGTCAAAGACGCGGAAATAAATAAAGCTATGTATATACTGAAAAGAAGAAAAATAATAATTCCCTAAACGCAACACAAAATATATTTTGAAAATATTACCCTGCACTTATCTCAAAATATCTTAATGCGCAACTCCCAAAAGGATACAATGGTCACGTACATTATCGAATCGTTTCCGAAATACATTTATTTCGCATCATATTTTAGCGGACCCCTCAAATTTTACCATACCGTACCTGGGAATCTCTGCGTATTGAAGGAATCGTTGCGTATAGACCTAAAGACCGCGAGAAGCGATAAGCGAACATTCGCCAAGGCATGTAAAATGATAAAACTTTGTTGGTCCTTTGACTGAAGCGAAATATGAATTTCGGTGAACGTTCGGGTGTTCGTAGATTGTTTATAGGTAACACTGGAAATAAATTAAAATAAGTATAAAAGTATAATCTAAGTTAACTACGCAGTCGTAAACAAGAAATTCTGATTTAAGATTTTAAAATTGCTGATTTAACCGGACAAAGAAAAATTGCAACAAGTTATGCGAGGCCTGCAAGATTTACCCGTTGATCAATTATTCTTAATTACCTAAAATATAAATAATTCCTATAACCAACTTACAGTACAATACAAGTTCCAAAAATAATCACACCCACGGACATGATACTATTCGCAAGCAAGTTTATTTTCACGAAATTCCTAAACGCCTACCGCTCACTCGCCGTCGGTTAAGCAATATCCATAAATAAGTATAGGGGAACCAATATGTCACAAATATGTTTCCTCCGAATGGAACCCAGGTGCAATATTGCACCCGGGTTGTACAGAGCGAAGAAATAATGCCGCAATCTACCTCCCAAGCTTCAAACAAGAATATAGGTAAAAACAGTAAATTCAAAACTTTAAATTGCAGTCTATTATCTTGGGTTTGTTTTACGAACTTTTTCAATTATATTTAAAGCACAGAAATGTATATTTAGTTATGAATTTTTCATATTTTTTTATTCTACCACGAGGGTTTAAGTACGCTAGGTTTTATTGTGTTATTTGTTTAAACGTAGTTCGTTCGTGTTTTACTTAAAACTTGGAATGATTTTAATCTTTTTATATAGCAGTTTATGTAAATCATAACCGTCGTAGTAGATGGGTAATATCTAGATAATAGCTAAATTTCATATGCGCTTATATGCTTCAGAGGCCACGATCTTCATCATTGTTGAAGAAAAGATATGGGGCCTAACTATATGAAATCGAATAACGAACAGTAACCCGTAACTTACTACATCAATTAACATTGATTTAATCGAGTGAAGTTTAGCAATTGGCTGTTCTAGAAAATTTGTAAAGCCTATCAATGAGACATAAAAGGATTACCAATATATTTTACTTAGGCAAAAAAACCTCCACACAATCCAGAACTAAGAACATCCCCACTAGTAATCAAACCATAAATCCCAAAGTTCGGAGCGGCTAAGCCTTCTATTCGGCCGTCGTGTTCCAGCACATTGATTTGCCGACAAATTACGGTCCGATACGGGAGGTCATTGTAATTGTTACGTAAGTGCCCCATTAGAGGCCATTAACCCCGTGGAACAAAAAACACCATAAATTAACTGGCCGCAACCATGTGTCTTCCAACCCCCATTGAATTCATGGTAACCAAGCGCTTTGTATGGGTGTGACGCGCTAACCCTATTAGGGTACCTTGGTGTGTGAATGTTTGTTTATACCTCACTATAATATACACATACATAGTTCAGAAATTAAAAACCTACGGTCTACATATTCCAATATTTTTATCATCCGGTGTCTAAATCCTTGCTATAAAAAATGCAGCGGTAGTAACTTCCGGGCAGAACAATACGAGAGTAGATCCCGACAAATATCATGTATTTTTTCGCAAGAAACTTTGTAAATTTGCGACAAAATTATTTAAATAAGTAAATCGTGTAAAATGAGTAAAACTTACTTTTTTAAAATATAGGAGTTGCAGACGAGCATGCAGTCCATCTTATGGTAAGTGGCTACTGCCGCCCATGGACATCTGTAATCAACCGCAGATAGGATTAGATATTCCTACCTGAGGTCGGCCACAGATGCGCCGCTACTCCTAAGGACTAAGCTGGAACGCCTCGTAAAAGTATGTCTCCCATAAACTTACTTACTTAAACGAAAGCTATAGATAAAGTAATGCATTTCGCTCGTAAGATTATCGTCAATACAAATTTCGGGACATCTCAGCAAGGCTCGATCGAAAAATTACCAAAAGCACCTCACGTAATTAATATATGCGTGATATACGTATCACAGAGATATTGAACTAGATAATTTCAAACAATTTTGCAAATTGAACGGCACACCGGCGGCCGCTCTTGAATTTTAGATGCAACCACGTTTAATAGATCACCAATCCGGTTCAATCGCGTCGCAATCAATTATTTACAGTGTCCAAATAGATAGTTGTATTGAAAGCTCGCTGTTCAATAATTGTTTTTGTGTCGACGGTATAAATACTCGATCCAGTTAGCATGACTTCTACGTTTGGTGTTAACATTTACCATATATCGATCCCGAGTTCGATATTCTCCACTTAAATAGGGTATTTATGAGCACATTTATAACATACCTTTAATACATATACACGCCAAAACAAATAACACAAATTTCAATTTAATAATGAGTTTGTAATTTTTTTTTTTTTATAATATAGGAGTAGCAGACGAGCATGCAGTCCACCTGATGGTAAGTGGCTACTGCCGCCCATGGACATCTGTAATCAACCCCAGATAGGATTAGATATTCCTACCTAAGGTCGGCCACAGATGCGCTGCTACCCCTGAGGACTAAGCTGGAACGCCTCGGAAAAGTCTGTCTCCCTTACCACACCCTTCAAACCGGAACACAGCAGCGCTTAACACTGCTGTTATTAGGTAGAAATAGGTGTGGCGGTGGTGCCGCCGGAGTCGAACCACAACGGGTTCTACCACCTTCAGATACATAGTAACTCAATAGATATAGGTGCACACTCAATATAAAATATGGCCTAAGGGTGGTAGCAGGCGAGCGATAATTAGTTAATAGTACAGACCACTGTACGCAATATGTCGAACTGTTATTCGAACAAAAATGTTAAATGTTTATATATAAAATTACAATGTAAATATGCTTCGAATTCTTGTCCTAAATGACACGACAGATTATGATTAATATTTGGATTCTTACCTATAATTGAATCTGGTGGCACTTTGGTCGAGTTGCTAGCCAAGTCCGAAAGTTCCTATTAATTCCCCACCTGTTAATATTATTGTTTTCCTCCTCCTTGCGTCGATGTCCTCAGTGCTGACGGTCGTGACCCCCTCCACGGATCACCGGACTGCGCCAACGGTGCCGGTTCTCAGCAACGTGGATGGCTTCATGCATCTTGCTATTTAGAGTGGTGCGGATTTGATCCGACCAGCGGTCGGACTACGTCCACGCGATCTCTTTTCCTGGACTTTGCCGGTGATGACTCTCTTCTCGAGATTGTCGTTACTCTTCCGGGCAATATGGCCGAAATACTCAAAGACTCGCTGTAGGCAGATGGTCGAAAGTCTAGTTGAAATTTTGAGTTGCTTGAGTTAGTTCTCATAGCTGTCCAGGGAATATGTAACATCCTTCTCCAGCGCCACATCTCGAACGCATTCACACGTTTTCGGTCGCTTGCTCTGAGCGTCCATGTTTCGGCTCCATAAAGAAATATAGAGAATATTAGCATTCGGACAAGCTTCTGCTTGGTATTGTTTTTGATGTTCCTATCTTACCATACTCCCTTTAGTTGGCCCATGGGGCCCCATTATTGTTTGAATTTCTCCCAAAAAAATACAAAACCCACAGCAAGACTCCTACAATTTCAACCAAACGGCTAGTAACAATACAGAAGTAGTTCAGATTTGTTAGTTAAACTAACGAGTTTCGAAGCATCAAACAAATCATGTAAGGGCAAACAAAAGTGAGAACAAACAACCGACCAAACATTATGGAGGTTACGGGGTATCACGTGACCCGACATATCTAGGGTTACAATACATGTCATAGGTATATAGAGACCTATTTTCTGAATAATATAAGTGCTTATATTATAAGAAAGAACGTCAATATTTTACATCATATTCAGAAATTAATCATTATAATATAAAAAATGATGTCCTCAGAAGTTTTTTTACGAAATTGATAATTATAAATATATTTGAAGAAATATTATTTAAATCATATATACATTATAAACTACTCATATTAGTTTATAAATTAAACCAACGTATCCATCCGTTAATTTAAAATATAAGTGGTTAATTCTATTATTTTGCCGTTAAATCGCTATCCCAATTAATAGACTGAATATAAATTTTGGAAACTTGATATAAACAGTATATATTAATCATTAATATTGGATAAAATATCATGAAGTTACGAGAAAATTACAGAATACAGATATAACAGTGAAATTAAATTGTTATCCACTGGTATTTGGTGGTTCTAGTAGGTAATAACGAACTGGACAATATCCAATTACAAATTGCCTTTATTTAAATTAATTATTTAACGTAGAGTGTTGCCTGCATAATATATAGAGTTACTAGCTGACCCGGCAAACGTTGTGTTGCCATATAAATAAAAAAATGTTAAGGATGTACAACCCTTATCACTTAGGGGTATGAAAAATAGATAGTAGCCTCTCAGACCTACTGAATATGCATATAAAATTTGGTGAAAATCGGTAAAGCCGTTTCGGAGGAGTACGGTAACTAACATTGTGTCACGAGAATTTTATATATAAGATTTCACAAAAACGATCGTTAAGGTATATTTCGTCCGATATATTATTATAATGTAGAATGATTTTTTAATATTTATGTAGTTTGTGCAGAAATATCATTTCAAGACACTCAATACCCCGTTACGAAAACCGTTTGTGAAAGAAAAATGATTACAATACCTATATTATACAATTTAGTTACAAAATGTTTGAAACTTAATATTTATACTTAAAATTTCCATAATATTCTATGTATGATTATAGTTGACCATTATTAAAACAAAAATTCAACTTATTTCAATCAATAGGTAAATATAACTACAGAGTAAAATACATTAAATATAATGTTGGTCAGTAACATCGCTTCGAAGTCGGTGCTTCACAACTTCTTTTATTTTCTAAAAACATTGATGCGTATGATGGTGGATGCCGTCCATCATCCAAACGAAGGACCTTTGTCCTAGACTCATGAGCGCACACAATTACAGTACTTGTATCCTAAAACATTTTTATTTCGTTACCTGCGTCCTTTGCTCCTTATTCAGAACAAAGACAAATTGACTTACAATATCCAATTACAAATTACCCCTGATTTCCTCTACAAAGACACCGTAATTGCCGACAAGCGAGGCCGTACGTTTGCTGAAAACAAGAGACATCAAACAAATCGAGTAAATAAGACAAACACGAACAAAAGTAAACAAACGTGAAGACGGGACGTGACTAACTTTGTATAGGCCGATACATTAGTATAACTTCGTTGCGTCTTAGCTAAGACCAATATTTGGACCAATATTGGTTCACATATTGGTTGTCACATATGCTCGGTTTTCAAGCATGTGTGACTAAATACCTCCCGCTCTTGTAGTTCTAGATATCGAATCCCAGCTTTGTTCATGGGGTTAAATGGTTGAGATTAATCCCAGATATAAGTCATGTGCTATGAGCGATATGATATGCTACGCGTCTATGATATCGCTATAACTTATATAATGCCTATAAGCTGAATTATATTATTATAAGAAAAAAATAAATGAAATCCTAATTAATCTACCTACCTACCTATTTGTACGGGGTACCCTTAGAAAAAAAAATCGATTTTGATGAAAGTATCATGCAAATAGTAACAAGGGCATACGTATGCAGAACTCCGAGCAAAAACTAGCAATCAATGTAAAACAGAAAGCAAATAGCGAGAGAGAATCATCATTTTCATTTTATTACGTTTTTATTCACCATAATTCGTGAGTATCCCGGTTTTATTATCACCGAAGCCTTATAGTATCAATCTGTAAGAAAACTACTCAGACATTAAACATAACAAAGGGGATGTCATAAAAACGAGAGGAAAACGAAGATATAAAATAAAAATAGGGCCGCGCCAGCATAAGCTCGTATAGATTCAATTTACCCCTGATCAAAGACAGAAACAGAAAGTTGGAGCGAAATATCTTTATAAAAGTATCAGTTTCGAGGTAACTACGTTTTGGTCGGGAAATAAAATTATAGAGTACCTTTTCGCTACAGGAGAGCGTAACACACGAGGTTCGTGGACCGCATACTAAGTTTAGGAGCTGAAAACCCCCAGGTATCGATTTCTTATGTACCACAAAGATTGTTCGTGGTCTTTGAAATGCGAGCTATCTAGACTATCGGGTGGCATTGATTGCATACTTGATCTGTCTGCAACGAGAGACGAATACCTGATGAATGATGTTTTTCAACTGATACGTTAACTACAAAGTTTATGCGTTATTCTATGTTTATTTTATTAGATAAGTAAATATACCGATATATAGATAAGTAAATCAGGCAAGCCATAATGGTAGGTGCTATCATCTATTATCCTCACGAAAAGTGAAGTGAGAACGAAAATAAATTAAATCAAAATAATAATTGTACAGTAATGTTAATTAGCATTATAAACAGTAAGTTAGGAATTCGTCCGTTTAAAAATATTCATTAGTAAATAGTACATATTTTTTCTTGGCGTGGAGCCGTTAGTGACGAGAGCGATGTTTTAAAACGTACTTACTTAAGATGGATTAAGTTACCTAAGACGAATTGTCAAAACAGTCGCAGTAGTCTCACAAAAAACATTTCCCCACGTAGTGTGACCACGAAACCCTCCAAACCTGATACCTTTGAAATAAACACGACAAAATGAGTCGTCTCGATACGATGCAGTTCAGAATACAAACGACGACTAAACTGAGGGTTGGTGAACCCTGTGACTGAACCCTTTTAAATGGTAAATTTGGAGCGCCCACCGTAACAGTAATTCAATACTTAGCCGTTAAGATACACCCCACAGACCTGTTTAGATACAACCCTTTTATGGGACAAGTGGGGCAGTTTTGTGAAATAGGAATTTTTGTCACACTTAAACAGAAATTTAAAGTAAACAACGCTTTCTACATTCCGCTCTTAGCATATTTCCTGAATATTGTATAAATACCCAGAATTAAAAATTCATAACTTAGTTATATATCTGGCCTGAGATCGAACCTCAAACGCAATAGGTAAAATGACGGTGTCGTCACAAGTAACGTGTAACTGTAGCCACGAATTTCGTAATATTAGAACCGCCTTTGTAAAGAATTGTCTTTAGTAATAAACGAGCACAAAAGAACTTTAACAAAAATCACTTTATAATATGTAATGTACAGAGCTTTTTAGAGAAAACCCGTATGTGAATTGAAGAAAAAATACAATTGGCCTTCGGCACAACATTATAAAGCGAATCTTAAGGCCTGTAGTGCCTGATTGAGTGGGATGAAGGTAGTCGAAAAGAGCAAAGGTAAATCCCTCTGACCAAACAGCACTTAAGCGTGTCCTCTTAACGTTGAGAGGGAAGCCTGCCGATACGACCCGCCAAAATAAATAAATGAATTCCTTTTCAGATTCCGCACAATTTAGGAGGAGCCGGTAATAAGAGCTTAGGAATAGACTTACGATTTTTCGCTAGGATAAGTATCTTAGATGGTAGTGATTGTCCGTTTTTTAGGTTAGTCCCTGCCCTCTATACTGGGGAACAGAACTGGTTCAGAGTTCAAATAAATCAACAAACACGTTTTTCTACTTAGCCATATACTCGTATGTTTCAGGATTACCCATGGATTGCTCTTTGTTATTGATATAGCCTTCCTTCCATATTTATAACAATTTCGATTGAATTGAATTAAAAAAATCCTTACATAAAATTTATATTCGTATATTTCGGTCCCTCCCATGTAAATATTCAAGCATGTACGGTACGGTTTAAGCTGCACGTTGTCCAATACATAACTATTTGCCCATGTAAGTAATGTAATCTAAAATCAATTAATTATTTATTAATTTTGCACCTACGGTATAAAATCATTTTCCAAGTGACAAGTTTTAGCTATCGACATTTTAAATCGTAATTAATAGAATTCCTTTAACGAAATATTCGCTAGAGGTTCTTTGAAAACGCTGATATCAAAGTGAGTAAGCAGTCGATTTGTACGCGGGCAGCTCGAGCGTCGCAAAGTGCAGGATCCAGCGATCTTTGCACGTGCCTTGTAAATAACGGTGGAGTTTCAGTGGCCCGTGAAATACTTATAGGGATGTAAAGGAGACGTGTGGAAGAGGAGTGTTTTTGGTCAGAAAATGTGTTTAATAGTGTTGGGTGTGACTTGCTGTTTTCTAAGTTAAGTGTTAGAATGAAGAATTAGCTGTCAATGAGTTTGGGAGCTAGAAGATCCAATAAGATTCGACCAGGGATACCTCCCCAACTACAACACCTATTTGTTCCGTGAAGTAGTTCTGTGGATGACCTGTAAGTCAGGTATAAGTCAGTCATATGTATGAGAGGCAACCATCCTAATCCTCAGAAGTAGCAACATACCTGTGACGTCTTCAGTAGAACGTCTGTTCCACATGGATTTGATTACTTATTTTTGCTTACTCTTGCTACTCCAATCTTCTAAATAAATCTTACCGATTAAACGTGGTAAATTCAATTTACCCGGGTAATGCCTCATAATGGAACGAAACATGTTATAGAATGTATGTTGGACATAATGATATCTTTGTTTTTTTTGCAGCCACGCGTGCTCTTTAAAGTAAAGGTGAATTCGGCTCGGCACTACCGCCACATCTAATTCTGCGGTATTCTGCTATGAGAAGTATTGGAAAGGTAAATTGACATTTTTGAGATATACTATTTTAGTGCTTAAGAATAGTAACGATCGTCTTAAGGCTACAAAAAGGAGATTAAAATGTTTAGAAATTGTCCTAATAATTAGTATCACGGTAACTGTAGTTTACCTAGTCTTGGCGAGCGGTTGCAAATTTAATATTCGTCGTGAAAAGTTTAATAACTAATTAAATAGATGATTTTAATTAGTTATTAAACTTTTACAGACCTGTGTCTGTACTCATCATAATTTATTAATCCACAACATTAAGCAACAAAGACTTAAACGAAATAGTTATCTCCTTCGCCTTAATAATATTTTTATCTGAAATAAATCTTAATAACATAGTATGACAAACGAATATCTGATTTTAGGAGTTAAACTATCAATTACAAGGAATCCCTTAGTTAAATATTCCAAGATTAGTTAATTTTATCGTACCTCCATTACGGTGCGGATTACTTTCACTAAACCTTTCGATAATAACAATGTCTGCAGCAATATTTCCAAATTAGTGTTTGTCTTAGTTCGTCTGAGTAGGGTTTTATTCGACCTAAAGCTTAAGTAACTAACACAGATGAAATAACTCAGTAGACTCTTAAGGTAACACACTTTGTATTAAAACATTAGATAAATGATTTTACCTATAATATGATGGTTAGTCATGACTACAGTTTATATTTCAATGGCCCTAGGAGTTTGTGTTTATTGTTAAAAATATCATAAAGTAACACATGATCGCACATTGGTTCCCAAAAAAAATGGCGTTAGATTTCATTTTTTTTTTATTATAATAATTATAATTTTCATACACTCCTATTTATACCTGTCATCTACAACCATCTGTCTAATATATAAAATATCTCCTCATGTGGTGATTTTTCCAATGCAAGGATCCGTTGCACCCCTTAGATCTGTTGCATGACACAGACTTAGTTACAAGTCTTGTAAGAACAAGGAAAGGTTACCTATTAGGACCTAGTTACCTATTATTCAAACACTTCATCTTTGTGCTGAAGCGAATCAAATGTTTAGGTTCATTTGGAATCTCTCTAAATCTTCTTACTAACGAATATCCATCAAAAGAAGCCTGATTAGTTCGCTTTAGTATCTCGGACTTTATACCAAAATACTTCACCATTCCAACCAACGTTACGTATTAACCACGCAATTTTCTATGAAAAGGAATTTTTGGCGTATTCAGAGAAATGGATTTATCTTTTTGCAGACACGTGATTCATGTGTGCTTTTTTACCCCCAATTTTATCCGGGAAGCACGTCGCTGTTCATATTATAGTCGTTCACCTCTAGTTCCGTAGCCAAATGACAAAAAGGAATTATTATAATTTCTTCCTGGGCGTTCGTCCATATATGTATATCTCAAATAAATTTACCACAGAAACAACTGAAATATAGTGCTGTTTGGAAGAAAATAATTTAATTAAACTTAATTCATTTAACGATGTAGTTATTTTATGTAAAAGAAAATTATGAGAAGCTCTTCATAAAAGGGCACTATTGTGCAGTAACATGTATCATGAATTAGGTATTTCAGCATTATGAATTTTCTTAAAAAAAACAAGTAGGCAGCGATGTAACTAACCTACGTATAGTTTTGATTATAGTAACTATACTAAGATTCTATAATTTTGCTCATAAATAATTCGTTATACATACTTATTTTGCATGTATCTACCTTATTTAAGATGTATTTATGTAGATGTACAAGCTAATTCTTATTTTCGTTGGTAAAACTTTTATTCAACTTGAAGATAATAAAACGTCACCTGAGTTTACTGCCGACATTACAATAAAACGGCGAAAGCTTTAAAAGTATCGTAAAATATTCACAACGAGGAAATAACTGAGTCGAGTCAACCAACAGACGACCTGAGACGCGCATTTGTTTAACGAGCACCTTCTGGAGCCGGTGAATGCACTTCTAGTGGTGAGATGACAGAAAGAATCACGTATCTCGACGACGTGTGGATCACTGTATAATAGATTTTGAATGTGACAGTGGCAAACGAACATGTAGCTGGAGGTGTAGTTTGCAAACGCTTGCAAGTGTAATGCAATATTTAGATATTCGCCGAATACCGACAAATAGACGTGAGTACTCACTTTCGGTGTATTCGGTACTCGCCACGTTGCTCGTCTGTTTTTAGGGGATTTTATATCTCGTCATTGTTTACTCGGTAATCTTTTCTTATATTTCAGTGGATTGTTGCACAAAAATCTGACTAAAGTTGCTCACATTATTTGAGTGAAGCAGTTCTTGCGTAGTGGACAGGTGTGGACATACGTGTATGTGAAGATCATATTAGACCTTAGTAGTGACAGCGCGTCTGTGATTACCTTCAAGTAGAAGCGATATGAAGCTGGTTAAAGGTGTCCAGGGGAGGCAGTGACGGTATTATTCCAATTTTATCATTAAAAAACCTATGCACATATTTTACAACGTGTAATAGGACAGAAATCTGGTTGTTTGTGTATATAGGCAACACGATCCGATATTTAATATTTGTTACAAATAACTTTGCAGGAACTGTCGCAGTCAAATATAATGTTAGCGGCAGCGGTTTCGTTAATAAATTCGCGATGGCGGAAATAGCGGCACATGTCCGAGCGGCCCGGACATGTGTCACTGGGTTTAGTGAGTGTAGAGTAACCATGAGTTTTGTTTTTTACGATCTTGCTTAAATTGATACGGAGTATGTGGAGTCACCACGCGTTTTGTTTTTTACAGGCTTAAATTGCTTGGAAGGAAAAGAAGATCCCACATGATCTACAAGTTATCACAATTTTTTAAGCTGCTTTATTAGTTCGTAATGTAGGTATCTGTGTCAACGGGCCTGGCTGAAGAGCAGGGGTAGAGTGACCTACCGCCTTACTCAGATACTCACCGGACATGGCTGTTTCGGTGAGTATCTGAACAGGATACAGAGGGAGGAGACGGCCCAGTGCCATCATTGCGGGCACGACGAGGATTCCGCACAGCACACGCTGCAGTACTGCCCAGCGTGGGAGTCGCAGCGGCGGATCCTCGTCGAAAAAGTGGGACCGGATCTCTCTCCGTCGGCCATCGTCGGGGCGATGGTTCAGCGTAGCGAAGCCTGGGACGGCATGATCACCTTTTGCGATGCAGTCATGTCCGCGAAGGAAGACGCCGAACGAGCAAGGGAGCGCGCTGAACCCGCTCGGAGGAGGAGTCGCCGCGGGCGTACGTAAAGGCCCCAGGCGCTGTGTCCCTGTAGTTTCGGGACCAGAATAGGGCTACGGTATCCCCTGCCTGTCGTAAGAGGCGACTAAAAGGGGGCTTCCGGGGTTGCGGGCGGTAAGAGTGGGAGTTCGAACCGCCCGGTAAGCGACCCCGGGAAGGGCGGCGGTGTGTGTTGTCGCATACCGTCGTACGCACCAGATGGTATGGCGAGCGTCAAGCTCACGTGGGCAGAACCCGACGGGACAACGCGCTAAGAGGACTCCGGTTGCGTTCCTTTGGAGATCCCGGAGCCCTCTACGCAGCGCTGAGGACGGCCACCGGGGGGTTTTTAGTGCGGTAAAAATCCCACATAACCCTGCGCTCCCACGGCGCCGGGTACCTTTTGAAGGTTTCCCCCTCGTGAACTTATGCAAATGAATTTTAAACCATTTCACCTAAAACATGATAGGTTATGATGACACTGCGTAATTAAATTTATGAGATTTTCCTAAATCCAAGATCCTCGTCATCTTGGTCACCAATAGAGTAACAAACTCCATATAGAATAATTGCTACCACATACCAACCGTATATGACTTTCAATCCTGAGGACTAAAGTATCCTTATACATATGTAAGTCACCGGGCATCGACACTCTTCGACTGAAAAGAACGACTGAACTTCATGCTAGAGATGGTACTTCTCTGGTTGAACCATACTGGCTCTACCTTTTAATCTAAAGTACAAAGGTCTCTGTCTTATCGCATTCTTGAAACAAAAAGATAGTATCGTTTAACCGTTATAAATCTCAAACAAAGACTTATTCTAAATTTTTATAAAATGTAGACTATTAAAGTTATTGCTACATAATCTCTACAACCCAAATCCTAATAACTAACTTAAGACTTTTAAGCGTCTCCAAGTTGTACAAACCCTAAATGGACACGATATCTTCAAAAGTTCTAACACGAATCCCGTAGATATCCATAAAGCTACCCGTAGAATCTCGTTGTGATCCTACAATTTATCACCTTGGATTTGGTAGCACTACTGTATCTCAGCCAGGCCGCCCCGAGCCTTGGAATAAACTCCACTGATCCACAGAATGATCTTTGTCAAGCCGTTTGAACTGGCTTTGGTTTATTACAAGGGTTTTAATGATTGTAAAAATGTTACCTATTGAATAGATTTTGTTTTTTTACGGCTTAGAATGCTCTAGTAGCGAAGTCTTAATCAAATAATCGTTGCAGTCGAAAGTTGTACCATATTAATAATAAATTAATATGTATGCGTACATACAGACAATTTAATTATTTTCGGCTTTGTTCTAACGTTTATATAACGATTCTGAATAACTGCTTTGAAACCTATACGATTACTTGCATGACATATATTTTTAAATTTGTCTCAAACTCGTGTTTTAAATATATAAACCGATTTTTATTTACACCTCACTCAACTAATTTGTTCCCACCAAATTTAACAGTATTTCTATAGCAAAAAGTGTGATATTTCGAACTTTAATAATCAAAAATTGTTTAAGAATTATTAATATTTAAATAATTAATAACAGATATTAGACTTATTTAAGCGTTAAGTAAAGTCGTAAGTGAAAGCTACAATAAACAATTATTACTTAAAATAATTTTTACAGAATAAATTCTGTAAGCTAAAAGTAATACGGTAAATTAGCGCAGATAACTCACTCACGGGTTCACAGATATAAGCTCCAATACTTTAATGTTTTTACATGGAAGCTGTCGATGTGACCGATAGTGCTAAAGTTAAGCTAACAGTTAGCCGGGTGAACGATTAGGGCGCTCCATCAATGTTGCTGCTCAACGTTCAGAAACGATGAAAAAATTCTGAATCCTAGATGGAAGCTACAGTTGGAGATTTTCCAGGGCTGCTTGATTTTGTAATAATGGACTAATAGTATGCAATCTGGTTGATATTTATTTATAACTTAGTAGTAAAACAAATTGGAAAATTTCACAATAAATAAGAATTTCCCAAAATTTACTTAAGTTTAAATTAAATTTGTAGCTTAGACTATAAAAGCAACCAGTTGTATGGTCTATTATTTAGCTACGTATTTTAATTCAACATAAGACAACATCTGCGTCAGTTTTTCGTTATGCTAGCATAGTAAGAAAATCAATTGATTGAATTGTATGTATGATGAGCTGCCGAAATAATACCTCTGGTCCTATATTTATAACCAAAGTATTAACTTTTATAAGTAAACCCTAAATAACATTTTTTCTTAATTAAGATTGAATTTGGTAAAAGACCTTATATATTTATAATATATTAGGTGTAGCAACCCTGTTGCGTTTCCACTTATTCTCGTCACGTCGAGAAGTAAAGACCTACTTTACGATGTACATTTAGCACTCATACTGTATTTATATAGGTTATTTTTTCGTTGCTGATTTAGTTTTGTAGCACAAATATTTTACATGATGATAAGTTTTTTCTTTTAACATATAGCCTACATATGCATAGATAATGTACCTGTTAAATACATAGACATAAAATATACCATTATTACTTAATACATTATATTTAATACAAAATATCTGATTACCAAAATATTTCTTCTTACTAATAAAATAAATTAGATTAAATATGAAACATATTTTCGTCACGTAAGTTTTCAAAACAACGAAAAAGCAATCTAACTGATGTCCAATATATCCTTTATCATAGCGGTCAAAAGTTGAGTCGTTGCACAAAAGATTTTAATAAACTTTTCAGATTTAGAGCTCCATGCTGACGTCACATCAAACAGACTTTATAGGCCATATGCGGGTTTATATGAAAAATCCTGTCAAAACATGCGTTCATTCGGAAGGCCTGATACCGCGTTTGTAGGTACTGTCGTTTTCAGTTTTATATGAAAACGGTTACCAAACCGATGTTCGGTTTTTGTATCGATATGGCAAACTGTTTTCTTTTATCAATATCCGAACAATCTTCAACGATGTTGAGTTTACGAACTCAGTTTAAAATAATCAACAAACTCACTCGTTATAATACATACTATTAACTACATATTCACGCCAGCGTCTGTATGGATACTTACAGATACGGTGGATCAAATTAAGAACGGTTTTATTCTGTTTGGTTATCTGGTCCCATACGTTCGTGAATTCGTGGATTCGTTGATTTTGTTAACGGTTGGTGATATAATATATGTACAAAAACGGTTTCCAGTAACGATATAGCATATCGGAGCCGTACCTACGCGTTTACTCTTACGAGCACCGTCAGCAGTAACTTAGCGAGGTTTATGAGAACGGCCTCGTCGGTGCCTAAATATTTAGGAAATAATTACACAAGTGCGGATCGTATACAGCGTGTGCGGGATGTGGCAAACTGAGTGCGGTCTGATGTGCGGTTTTATTTTTATGGCTACGTGACCTTTACTGGTTGGCTGGTATATAGGAGTAAATAGGATAATAATTAAGAAATACTGGTTTTGTACTTAGTAAGTAAAGTACTTAGTGCATGAATTCTATAAACATTTAAACTAAGTAATCAAAAAAAAAATCAAAATCAAAATTTTTTATTCAAAATAGGTTCTTTACAGATCACTTTTTGAATGTCAAAGCAACTACCACCACTTCACAAGGTGTTTCGTTATGGAGAAGAAGCGGCGAAAGAAACTCCATAACACACATCTTTTAAAAAAAAATGTTTTTGACAATGTTAACTTAACGTAATGGTACATGTGGAGCTGGAGCTAATTCAGACCACACCGTTTTGTCAGTCAAATAATCACTTACTTTATAGTACGCTTTTTTACATAGCGTTAGTTTAACGACATGTTTAAACTTTTTTTCTGTGAGATTCAAAATGTGGTCGGGTATTTTATTGTAGTAGCGAATACAGTTGCCCACGAAAGATCTAGCCACCTTACATAATCTACGTTTAGGAATTACTAATTTATTTCTATTTCTGGTATTAAAGTTATGGTGGTTACTATTTTTTTCAAACATATCAGTGTGTTTTCTTACATACATAATATTTTCATAAATGTATTGACTATGCACCGTCAATATATTAATAGTGGGAAACAGTTCTCTTAGGGACTCACCACGCCGCAGACTATATATTGACCTTATTGCTCTTTTTTGAATAGTAAATATAGAGTCTATGTCAGCAGCACTGCCCCACAGTAGAATGCCATAAGACATAATGCTGTGAAAGTAACTGAAATAGACAAGTCTGGCAGTGGGTATGTCTGTTAACTGTCTAATTCTTCTGACTGCAAAAGCTGCAGTACTAAGTCTGCTGGACAAAGCAGAGATGTGGGGACCCCACTGGAGTTTAGAATCAATGGTAATCCCCAAGAAAACAGTTTCATTGACGAATTGCAAAGTCTCACCATTTAGAGCGACATTCATCCCCGTACTCCTTACATTTGGTAGCATAAATTTAATACATTTAGTTTTATTAGAATTTAAGAGTAGGTTGTTTAATAAAAGTAAATATTAAACAACCTACTCTTAAATTCTAATAAAATATAAAATAAAAATTTCTAGTAAATATAAGATAAAAAAAACATTTACTTTACTAATTATGGATTAATAATAATATTGGAAAATATATAAATATTCGTTGCAATTTAAAATACGATTATTTTTTTGTTTTTATCTTCCAGTACGTGTATGTATGTTATATGACGGTTTACATACATCGTGGGTATCAATCTGTCATACAAGGTTCAAGATTTGATATCCAGTGAAATATAAATGATGAATTTTAATGTTTTCTGGTTTTGTAGAGTTTCCCTGGTCATCAAGGTCTTGAACAGAACCTATATCTCTTTCAAGACACTTCTTTTACGAGCTACACTTCGAACTAGAACTCTAAAAAAGACCGCGTCATAATTCCAAAAATCGGACTCTGATTATAAACTGCGTAGTACAGTACGACACATGCTCTTTTTATTTCCATTGTTCACTGAAAGAACTTTAAATTAACCATAATTATATTTCACAACTTTATCGTTAGGTTTCCTCACAGAATGAGATTATTAAGGCATAATCCACCGCACAGTGCGGATTAGTTGTTCAACAAGTAAACTTCCAAATACAGTTTCATATTTTTAATTAAAATACAGTATAACGCTACATTAATTCCCGACTCGGAAACTGTGCACTTACAGTGTTTCCGTGGCGGACCGCGGTATTTCAGAAAATTCCCGTGCGGCGGCGCGGCTCATAAACTGAGCGGAGTTACGACGGTCTACACCGCGGACTGCGCCACACGTCGACTGTTAACCATTGTCCACTAATATTTTCCGATACCAAAACTTTAGAATTTAGATTAAATGAAATTTCATAGTGTCGTAAGATTTTCAATTAGATAACACGGTTTAACAGACTTTAAGTAAAATCTTTTATCGCTACACCTGAAATAGAGCACGGCCTAAATCGAAAAATCTCTATATAGGGTAAGTTACGAGCACCACACGTCGTTTGTTTGTTTACCCAAATAACAATCTTTATATAGAGAACGATATGGTATCAAGAGACATTTTTTTCAGATTGTTCATTGCTAGAATATTCCAATACGTTTAAATAAAAAATACTTTAATATTACAACCAGTTTCATATTTTAACGTAATTGCATAATAAAACGCTACATTAATTCTGAACTCAGGAACTACGCGCTTATAGTGTTTTCGTGGCAGACCGCGGCATGGAAATACAGCGGACTTATTTCGGAAAATTCCCGTGCGGCGGCGCGGCACATAAACTGAGCGGAGTTACGGTGGTCTACACCGCGGACTGCACCACACGTCGACTGTATTTTCCAACCATTGTCCACTAATATTTTCCGATACCAAAACTTTAGAATTTAGATTAAATGAATTTTCATAGTGTCTTAAGATTTTCAATTAGATAACACGGTTTAACAGAATCTTAAGTTAAATGTTGTACCGCTACACCTGAAGCACAGGACGGCCTAAATCGAAAAATCTCTATATAGGGTACGTTACGAGCACTACACGTCGTTTATTTGTTTACCAAAATAACAATCTTTATATAGAGAACGATACGGTATCACCCGACATTTTTTACAGATTCTTCATTGCTAGAACATTCCAATATGTTTAAAAATAAAACTTTAATATAATACCCAGTTTCATATTTTAATGTAATTGTATAATAAAACGCTACATTAATTCTCAACTCAGGAACTACGCGCTTACAGCGTTTCCGTGGCAGACCGCAGCATGGAAATACAGCGGACTTATTTTGGAAAATTCCCGTGCGGCGGCGCGACTCATAAACTGAGCGGAGTTACGGTGGTCTACACCGCGGACTGCACCACACGTCGTATGTAGTTTGCGACCATTTCCCACCGCTAGTGTTCCTGTTACCAAAAAATTAAGATTTAACTAATATTGAATTTATTTAAATGGTTGGTAAAAAATTTCGTGATTCGACTGCGGCACCAAAATCATACAGAACACTTTGTTTAACTGTTTAATTAAGTGATACTGTATTATGTTTTAAGGGGTTCCAAGAAGGTTACCCGTTTTGAAAGATTTGAAACCGGAAGGCTTGAAAGATTCCGCACCCAAAAGACTCAAAATGAAGTGTTCTAAGAATCGACTAAAGCGTATTAAACAATCGTAAAACAATGCCAAATAGTGAAAGCACATAAACTAAAGGCTGTCACGGTAATATTTATGCGCCGTCACTGAAGGACGCTATCGGCGACAACGGCGTCACGCCACCTTCCGTGACGGGGACATTTAAGCAGCTCTAACTGGAACAGATATAAGCTATTTGATTTAGCCTTGGTTAATTGGATTAGTTTATAAGCATAATGCGCAATTTAGAGCCCTGTAATTTATATGCACTATTAAGGATTAATATCGTGGCCATCGTAGATTTATATAAAATACGAATTTATTATATACTATAATATGTATATTATTAAACATAAACAGACTAAAATACTTCACTCATTCACTTATTAATAAAATTAGAAACTGTTTAATCAAACGCTAATCTACTTTAATTTCCTACAAGTTATTTTTATAGTAAACAATACTATGTTTAAGGTAGGTTAGTTATATAAGAACAAATTACGCTAGGAGCCGTCACGGAAATATTTGTGCGCCGTCACTGAAAGACGCTATCGGCGACAACATCACGCTACTTTCCGTGACGGCAGTACTTAAGCAGAAACAGTAATAGATATGAGTATAAAGCACTTGATCTATATTTTTTTAATTTCTGATTAATTTGATCAGACACCTTAAGCTTTACCTTTTTGAGCAAATAATTTGAACCTTATGTATACATGTACAATTTTAAGAAGACTCAAATACAATTGCGTTACGTGACCAAAAATACAAAATTAAAAATAAGGATTAAGTATAAAGATGAAAAGAACACTAAATTAAATATAATACTGGCCTGTGTAGTACTACGTACAACTATATACAATAGTTTATTACTAGAATAAAATGAGCTTGTAGATGTCACGGCAATATTTATATGCCGTCGCTGAAGAACGCTATCGGCGACAACAGCGTCACGCCATCTTCCGTGACGGGTATACTTAAGCAGGTCTAACTGTAATTGATATAAGCCATTTTAGATATTTTTATTTGTTCTAGTTTAATTCAAGCCACTTATTTTACTAGTATGATTGAAGTAGCAAGCAAGTATAACGAGCAGTCCAGCTAACAGGGAGTCGACATAACACCTCAAGGCGATCATAGATGCGTTAGCCACAGAAATGGCCTTATCTGGGAGTTCGGCAGTGCCCCCGCCCAGTCGAGCAAAAAAAGAAAAAGCGGCACGGCCGTAGCATACTTTTCTCGAAGCAGTCCCAGCCATTTTCGACCCCCCTTTTACTTAACTTCCTTGTAGATAACACCAGAAACGTGAATTTTCAGTAACCGCGCAGGCATAGTATAAACACGTTATATTTAAAATTTCATTCAATTTGAACCAGTAGTTTTCTAAAGTTTCTTAATTTTGTCACTCATATTTATTACAATGTCGAACTGTACCTACTGGTTATACCACCTTTGAAACTTCATAAGAAGTGCTCTGCTAAACACAGATTTTGCCTCAACTAAAATTGCTGAATGCGTAACCTCAGTAAATTCAGTATAGGATTATTAAAATTTATTTTTAACTAAAATTTAAAATTTGACACAAGTTTAAATTTCACCAAACCTACTCGTAAGTCTTAAACACATGTCAAGTTTTTAATAACAGGTTTCATAACCTGAAAATAGATGCATTTATCCCACTTTTGTTTCTAGGTTAAGTGCTATATCTAGAAGTAGGTAGCTATTTTCCAGCTCCAAAAATGCGCCTCACCTCGTTTCACACGTCTCGGCAGAACAATTTCCGTCCTAGTTTCGGAAAACCTCTTTTGTAACACGAACTACAAACCCGAGTATACATTCCTTCCGCTTTCATAGAAAACATATCTCCGCTTCAATGCAACAGAATTTATTCTAAGTCAACAGGGAAACGTAAACCCGCCGGTTTTCAGTTATTCGGGAAACGTGAAATCATTGAAATCTGAATATTCCTGCGCAGGTATGTTACCTGGTTCGGTAAAAATGTAGATGAATTATCCATATTCAAAACTACTTTTATAGTAGTGCTATCTTGCATTATTACTGGCCTGCTACTGGGCACGGATCTCCCCTTCAAGTGAAAACGAATTGTAGTCACCATGCCGACTCCGTGTTTTAGATCCCTTTTAAGATGTTTAATTTCAGGCATGTACGTTTTTAACATGTCTTTCTTCACAATGCAAGTATCTGTTTATTAATTTCTAATACGCACACAATTTGAAAAAGAAATGACGTGATTGTGACGCGGCATTTTAAGCAACTGATAAAGTGATATCTGTTAGTTAAAAAATATTTGTTTGCACCTATATATTATTCTAGAGAATTCACCATGACGCTCTCTTTGTGTAAAGTCTACTAATCCTCACTCAAATATTATATTATTGACTGTGGCTTAAACCTTTCTCACTCTGAGACACGTAGGATTCCCAGCTGTGGTAATTACATGAAATGATTAATGATAAAGATATTAGTCTACATCAAAAATCTAACTTACTCAAGAAACAACTATGAAAGCCTAAGTTGGAATTCCAAAAGCAAAATTTCATCTCAAGACCCTGATTACTTTAAAGCTAAATTTTATCCCATTAAAATTCCAAGTGTTCATCAGAGTCAACAAGTTTGGAGAACTTCTTAATCAAAATTAAATATCAAATTCAACTCAGGTGGCTACGTTAAAGTACGAGAGTAGCAATGTCTGCCACTTAGGCTAATGGAAGAAAACACTCAGTTTCCGAAGGGTGCATTCCATACATAACGTGACCATTTTTCTCATCTGAGTGGGACTCTTTCGGATTATTGTAAAACTTATCGATACTTGAATAGTCCTTGACCCCTTGAAAGTAAATAGAAAAGAGTTGATCTTGAAATAGCTGAACAAATTTTATTTAATCACAGCTAAGAACACTCGATCAAGTCACTTTGAAACATTTTTTGCTTGTTGTTAAATCGAAATCGTTGAGGAGCTCGATGCCACAGACACAAGTTAACTTATTACACCCCTCTTTTGCGTTGGTGTTTAAAAACAACTAACTAATACTTGTTTAATGACGTCATACTACCTAAATATGTAATATGTAGTTATTGTATTGCTCGTTGTAACGCAGCTAATCAATTTTAAAATTTTAATTTTCAGGAAAGAAAGTAGCTTATTTGATTGAGCTGTACGCAAGTTTCCTTTTCTGTGGACATCGGGACAAATAGCCAAAAACCAGGACTAATCCGCACAAAACGGGACGTATGGTCACGTTATCCATACAGTATTTCGGAGCAGGTTGGCCATAAAATGTAAACATTATGGGCCAACTTGGCGCTTCGGGTAAGAATAACACGTGGCCTCTCCGTCTTTAACTTCGTATTTCTTGAATATTGTTCAAGGCTTTATTGGAATGAAACTACTTTTCATGCTACATCTTTCAAATTTGTGAGTACATTTTAACAATGGCAGTCTTTTGTTAGTATTTTTTGTTGCAATCGCCGTAATGTTAGTGGTTCTGGATTTTTATACTTACCTGCTTTGGAGTTGTTCATTGATCTCGAATATAATTATGTAGCCTTTTTTTAGATTGCTTTTTATTATGTTTAGAAAAGTATACAGAATAATATTACATTTCATCATAATTATAACAAACGAATATGAAGTCCACTTAAGGGTAAGTGGCCAGTGCCGTCCATGGACACCTTTAATCAAACCCAGATAGGAATTGAGTCTTATCTGAAATCGGCCAAAGATTCGTTGTTACTTCTGAGAAAGTTGGAAAGCCATCATGAGCGGAGTGTGTTTCTCTTACTACTTTTTCTTACTAGAATTTATCAGCGCTCCACACTACTGTTATAAGGCAGAAATAGTAATGGCGGTAGTGCTTCCGAAGTGGAACCATGAAGAGCAGAACCTTTGAAACTGCGTATTCACGTATTTTATCAAGGTAACCTTATAAACGGACAGTTGCGTTGAACTCTTACAGAAACGTGAAAAATAATAAATTCCATAATAATACACTTCTGGGGAAAGTCATTATAAAAGTAAACAAACAAATGAACCTCATTAATTTAAAAGGAAAATTATGCAACCCATTACGATTATTCATTTGTAGCTGACATTAAATTGTGATCCCTACGCATCCCTCGACAAATGCAGACATTTTTTCAACCCCTGCATATTTAAATGTATAAGATTTGGATCCTCCAATTTGAATTCTTTATGATTGTTTATGATTACAAAAGATGCGTAGAAGGTGCGTAGTTAAATGTTTAATTGCCTCTACGGCATTCAAACTGCCTGATATAGAAACAGTGCTATGCAAGCTTGTGTTTTTCATGGTTTAAAAGAGGATCTGAAAGCAAGAGTATCAGAAATTTGCTTTTACTTTTGTATGTTCTGTGAAATGCAAAATTGCAAGCGAAATTACATAGACTTGTCGGGAAGGTATCGTAGTACCTTATGCAATGTAAATCCCAGATGCTGATGCATGCAGAAGATGCTCTTATGAACCTGATGTAGGGAACTATACTGTACGTGTAGAGAAACAATTAAAAACATGTGAATAAAACGAATTTGGAATTAATTTATATTGATAAGTATCAGCAATATTATCGACACTGCTCTATGGTTCTAACTTAGCTCTCAGGAATAAACCCCTATTTATAAATTAATTACACTACTAAATGACTAAAGGGTGGAAATTAGCATGAAAAACTGTATGTACACAAAAATATGAAATATGAATTATCTCTAATTTATTTTAGTGAAGTTAGGTAAATTACACCTTCTAGGCTAATAACCAGCCACAAGGACTTCTAAATGGAATGAAAGGAAACATGAATACAAAACACCCACACCTACTAAGAACGGACTAATCATTATTTTGTCAAACATAAAAGATAATTAACCATTCGAATGATTTCGAAGAAAAACCAAACTTATTATTCGAGGCCTAACCCACTAACCTCTTTACTTTGCAACGAACTAATTTACTTAATTAATTAACACATCAAGAGTGTTAATTAAATTCCACGCTAATTAATTCATTGTCATTAACAATGGAACTAAATGTTTGCTTTTTATCTACTTATCAATTTTAATGAAAAAGTGGGACACGATAAACATTAGCTGATTAATATAGAGTGGTAATTCAGTTGTATGAATTTTGCCGCCTTATTTTGAAAAGCCAGGGTTTGAATCCCGGGTGTACTTTATTTGCGAAACTCCTTTAGTGTTATTTTTATATACTTTTTTATATTAAAACACAAACCCTAAAGAAAATATTTTATGATCTTGGATAAAACACATTTTTTTCTTTCTCTTCAAGACATAAACATTTTGGAGAAAATCTTATACCTAGACAAGGGATTTGACGAAACCCAGTGCTAAGTCTGTCGGATTAAATTTATCCATATTCAGTGATCTATCTGCCCTCGTGTACTATTTAGGGTCAATTTACAGTTGTTCATATACGAAATAATCCTATTAAAGTTATACGTATTGTACATACATGTTAATAATAGGATTAGGGTATGTTTGACCATTAGTCTTGCGTAATACCTTGTTCTCATGTCTAATCTCGACTCCATGTGAGTAGTAGGGATTCACCGGTTCTGGGGCACCGATTTTCCCCCTCCCCTCTCTATTCACCGGTTGTGGGGCACCGACTTTCCCCCCTCGCTTCCCCGTCCCCCCGCTGCCCTGTTTGCCACGATCGAGGGGCGAGCCCGGCTAAAAAAAAAAAAAAAAAAAAAAAAAAAGTTTGGTGTCAAAATGGGGGTTTCCGACCACGCCCGATCGATTGCACGCATTTATTTTACGCTATCTCCTTTGCTTACGAAGTTAGCTTTTATGAATAACGACCTCTAATTCATTATCTAATCACCTCCTTATCTCATTAAGCTCGCTATGTCCATATAACAATACGGACCTTACTTTTCTAATCACCACTCGCTGTCCTCACAACATAATAGGGTCATTATCACTGTGTCGTTAATGATGGGGGTATGCGCATGGTAATGCAATAAAAAAAACTTCGTATTGACATTGTTTATTATTTCCAAAACAACCTTTTGAACAATTGCGATACTACAATATCGTTTATCAATTTATCCTCACAAAACAGGCTTAAAAAATCTCTGAGTGTATTTCCATAATACATGTAATGCAAGTATGTAAGACTATATTCTCCACAAACTGAAGACCAATCAAGTTGTATTCTATATCTATTAAAATCCCAATGCTTTGCGTTCCTTCTGAAAAAGGCTTTGTGATGGCCTGTTGGTGGTCGGCCATATGAATCAAAATACCCACCGATGCCATTTCTGTCTATGTACATGCCTACCCAGTGAGAGCCTGGTTCACTGTCAGGGTCCAAATTACTTATCAAGTACATTGGAGTCTTAACGTATAGCGGTAATCGGTTTGCCGCATAGACATTGTTTTTCAAGCTACAATGAATTTTATTTAAATGCTTCTGAATCTCGATTGTATCCATTGTGCATGCCTACTTATCGATACCTCTGATAGGTACAATACACTATTTACAAATGCAGAGCAAAATTATCCAAACCTTATATTTAAAGGGATGCAATATGGTTTAACTCGAATGAAAGACTTCAAATAGGTATAATATATTACATTTATTAGGCTTTTACTTACATCTAAGTATATAAATTTATCTTAACTACTGTAGTCGACGGTTACATTTCGGTTCTTATCAATTTCAATAACGTTATCAAACTCTGCATACACTATACAATTAATAGTTTCGGTTAGAGTTGATTCAAACCGAACTTCTACCCTTACACTGCCATGCTTTATAAGATTCCAATGAGTCATGGAATTTGATGACAAATCAGGAGTTAGGTCAAACGCTAATAGGCAGTAACCTTTTGCATATTGCTCCCTAGATATTCCATTACCTTCATTTAGAAAATGTATACCAGTCCCCGAAAATAAAGTGTGATAGGCTGCAGTAAAAATATCATTCTCGAATGATGGTTGCAATGCTTTTGAAGGTATTTGTTGGCCATCAATATATAAACAAAATGTGTTCATAGCATAGTTTTCAAAATTGAATGGATTTTTAGTAAGACTTCCATTGAATGCTGTGTTGTTTACAAATCCAACTATACATCTTTTAGGTACTTGCCCCAGAAATTTTGCCATATTTTGCCTAATGGTATTGACACATTAGCTTGGGGTCATTACAAACTTAGATAACAACGGTGAAATATTGGTTTACTTGCAAATATGTTTAATGTAATTCTTTGAACTATATATTATCTTAATTGTGTTTATAAATGTGTATGTCTAGTTTATAATTGTTAGTTTGGTAATGTATTTCAATGTTTGTTCCTGTAAACCATTTCATGTATGTGTTCTAGTTTTAAGACAAATTATACTTGATTATTATAAATGTGTATTGTTCATTAAATTATGTTCATTGTTAAATAATACGTTGTGCAGTCAACTTGTTTTAAAAATGTTTCATTTCATTCATCCCTTTACTGCAATAGTTGCTGGTCCAAGTGGATGTGGAAAGTCACAATTCGTTACAAACTTCTTGAAATATGTAAAAGATATTTGTAGTACAAGTTTCGATCAAGTTACATGGTGTTTTGATGAAATGCAACCTTTATACAACTTGAAACTTGTTAATTACCATCAAGGTATGCCAGATCTTAGTATGTTTGATGGGAAAGGTCCCCAGCTTGTTATCATCGATGATCTTATGAGAGAATCGGATGGCCGCATCGTTGACATTTTTACAAAAGGAAGTCATCATAGAAATTTGAGTGTGTTTTATATAACTCAAAATTTGTTTCATCAAGGTAGAGGTCAGAGGGACATTTCCTTAAACTCGAGTTATATAATATATTTTAAAAATCCACGTGATAAAACACAGATTCGACACTTAGCGAGACAAGTATCACCTGAAAATACTAAATTCATGGAAGATTCTTATAAAGATGCAACGAAAGAACCTCATGGATATTTAATGATAGATTTAAAACAAAATACTAGTGATATATGTAGATTAAAAACAAAAATATTCCCTTCTGACTGTTACTGTACTGTATACTTACCTACAAAGGGGTTTAAATATGCAAAGCAACAAGAAATTTCCGTCATTTATTAATAATGTCTCGAACCTTGAAGACACATAAAAAGTTTTTAGAAGCTCTTCATATTCTTAAACCAAAATACCAAAAAGCACTCTTAAAATCCTGCAACGAACAAGAGATAAATTGTATTTGTGAATGTATCTATAACGTTTTACAAGGTAAAGTACAACTCCCAGAAAATGAGAAGAATAAATTAAAGAAATACAAACACTTACTTCGACAACTGGTGCGTAAAACTACAAACAAAGTCCGTAAAAATATTATAATTCAAAAAGGAGGATCATTTTTACCAATAATATTAGGTTCAGTTCTGAGTGCACTAGTAAATACCCTAACATGAACATGGAACACGCTAAGAAAATGTTACTTATAGATCCAGGTATAATAGAAAAAATTAATCAACAAACAATGTTAGACAGTCCCATGTCTAGACTGGATGCCGAAATGCAAAATATATTAAAAAGTAATATTGAAGATAGAGAAAAGTGTATTCTCTATTTACAAATTTTACAAAGGTACCTACACCATACTCAAGAAGACCGAAAACCTTATGAGTTACCTATTGTTACTTATTTTTCTGATGTTAATACTGGTGATACAGATAATATCAAAATGAAAATTGATAATAATAAACTGGAATTAGATACGAATAATAAATTTAATTTAAAGAAAGATTTTAGTGATATAAAACTACAGGAAGAAGCTAAGACTAATATAGTTGCTGAACAGACTCCAAAGCGAACAACAGTTGATATAAATGAACACGAAAAGGTTAACTCACCAACGTATACACCGAAACAAATATTGAGAGTGATACCTAAAACATATTTAAAGAAAGGTGAGCTGTTGCTAGGTCTCTTGTCTGATCACAAGGATAAAATTAATTGGGATGGCGAGGGTACTGTATTCATAGACAAAGTTAAAATTCCTGGAAGTAACATCATAGACTTGGTGAGTGATTTTATTAGACCAAGTAGAAAAATTGATCCAGTAGGATGGCAACAATTTGCAACTTTATTGAAAGATATCAATACACCAGTTACCTACCTTGGTAATACTAAAAGAACTGGCTTTATAACTCAGCTAATATTAGATGAGCATAAGAACTTTACACCTCGAAAAGATCCGAATTCAACACCAACTAGTACTGAAAGAGAAAAAGTAAAACCCAAGAAAAAATTAGTCTGGGAGAAATGGAGCCCTTATTAGAAATAAATAGTATTTATTATAACCCTTCTCATCCTGCTGCATTCGGTAGTATTAATAAATTAGCCAAAGCTATGAAAGGTAAAATGAAAAGAGAAGATGTAAAAGATTGGCTACGCTCACAAGAAACATACACATTACATAAACCTGTAACAAGAAGGTTTTCCCGTAACAAATACATACTGTCAAATTTCAATATTCTTTGGCAAGCGGATTTAAGTGATTTGAGAACATATTCTAAGTACAATGATGGATTTAACTTTATTCTTTGTGTAATTGATGTATTTAGCAAATATGCATTTGTAAGAGCTATGAAAAATAAAAATTCATTTAATATTAAAGAATGTTTTGAAAGTATTTTCATTGAAGCTAATGCAACACCCATACATATTCAGTCTGATAAGGGTACAGAATTTATTTCCAAAGATGTGCAAAGTTATTTAAAAAGTAAAAATATAAATTACTATACTACTAATAATCCCGATATTAAAGCAAGTATTGTTGAAAGATTTCAAAGAACCCTCAAAATGAAGATGTGGCGTTATTTTACACACAATAATACTTATAAATATATTGATGTTTTACAAGACTTGGTATATGCATATAATCATAGTTATCATTCAAGTATTAAAATGTGCCCCTGTGATGTTAACTCACATAATATTATGACTGTATGGAATAATTTATATGATAGAGATAAGAAACAAACAGAAGCAACAACACAATTACCTAACTTCCACATCGGTGACTATGTAAGAATAACCAAGTATAAGCATATATTTCAAAAAGGATATGAATCTAATTGGAGTGATGAAATATTTATTATATCCTCAATTATAGATCGGTCTCCATGGGTTGTATACACTTTGAAAGACTTACAAAATGAAACAATAAGTGGGACTTTCTATGAAAAGGAGTTACAAAAGGTATCTTATAATCCTACCTCAAGTTATAAAATAGATAAAATAATCAGTACGCGATATTCTGGTGTCAGAAAGCAAGTGTTGGTGAAGTGGAAAGGTTATCCAGATAAATTTAATAGCTGGGTGTTGGCCTCTGAATTAGAAAAAATATGATGAAAGAAAGTTTCTATTTAACATTGCTAAGTAACAGTTCTATGGAGTACTTTCCTGATAACAAAACAACGAAGTTTTCAACAAAATTACCAAAATCCTTAACGCTAGATGGGGAATGGTCAGTTGGAGTTGCCGAATTTCAATATCCATGTACCATGTTTACTGTACAAGAACATGAAAATATTATATATATTACAAAATCCATGACCATGCCAGGCGATCAAATACCATCCTTAGTATATTACAAGACTCATATTCCAGCGACGAATTATGACAACATAGATCATATTTTGGTAGCTTTAAATAATACAAAGGAAAATATAAAATTTCGTTATGATGAAGTATCAAAATTAGTTTGTGTTTCTGTTACCGATAAATCAATAAGATCAGTGAAGCTATCTCCTAAGCTGTCGTTTCAACTTGGGTTTGAACCTGACAGGAATCTCATTGAAAGAAACACAGGAAAGTGTCCTGCAAATTTACATTTAGGTCTACCATCACAATTATTTGTATATTGCGATATAGTTGAACCACAGATAGTAGGTGACGTCATGACTCCTTTACTAAGAATTATACCATTAGATCCAATGAAATATATTTATGGGGCGAATAAAATGCATGTTTTTTCACCTCCTCACTATTTACCAATCATGCGACGAGAATTTGACACTATTGAAATAGATATAAGGTCAACCACTGGTCAAAAGATACCATTTCAATTTGGAACTGTGTGTATCAAACTTCACTTTAAAAAACACAACAATGTTTTCTCATAATAATAATAATAATAATATGACTTGCCCCTACGAACATTATTATTCCCATCAAGCTGGTTCTGGTATTGGAGTAATATATAAAGGAGCCGCGTTTCAACGTGGTCATGGCATTGGCAGTTTTTTAGGAGGCTTGTTTAGATCAGTTTTACCTTTGCTTTCAAGGGGTGCTAGAGTTATAGGAAAAGAAGCACTAGGCGCTGGAGTTGGTATTTTGTCGGACTTAGTGAATGCACGACCCATGGAGGATTCAATAAAATCTCGTCTCAAGGACGCTAGTTCCAATTTAAAACGAAAAGTTGATGAAAAAATTGATAGAATAAACATGTCTGGATCGGGGTATATAACGAAGAGAAAGCGTCTTTCCTCACTCAGTGCACGCTCAGCTGCTAAAGTGAAAGCCATTAAAAAATTGGCAGTTTCTCGTGCCAACATAAAAGATATTTTTTCATAACTAATAAATTTAAGGAATTATGTCTTTCTTACATAGTCATTCTTGTGAATGTATAAAGTCTGAACTAGATTTATTTGCATTGCCATCAACACAAACAAGTATTGAAAATGGTATTTGGATTCATTACAAACCAATTTCGTCTCTTGCTGATGATGGACCAATAGAATTTCAAGTACCAGGATCTGGTGACGATTACCTAGATTTATCGCATACGTTAATACATATTAAAGCAAAGATAGTTAACCTAGATTCATCAAAAGTGAGCACACCCACAGTAATAGCACCAATAAATAACTGGTTACACTCACTATTCAGCCAGTTAGATGTATATTTAAATCAAAAACTTGTGTCACCACCTAATAATACATATGCTTACCGTGCTTATTTGGAAACTCTGCTGAACTACTCTCCTGCCGCAAAGAAATCTCATTTGACTTGTGGTCTTTGGTATGAAGATGCAGCTGGACAAATGAACTCAACAGACAACACAAATCCTGGATTTCTGAAACGACAAAAACTAGCATCTGAAAGTAAAGAAATAGAAATGATTGGACATCTACATGGTGATATATTTAACCAAGAAAAGTTTTTAATTAATGGGGTTCAAATGAGTGTCAAATTAATTCGCTCAAGAGAATCGTTTAATCTGATGGGTTCTTCTACTGATATAAAATGTAAAGTATGCATTACGGATGCAACTCTTATTGTTCGTAGAGCACGAATAAATCCAACTGTACTCCTCGCACATCAAAAAGTCTTAGCCTCTACTACAGCAAAATATCCTATTACTCGAGCTGAAGTCAAAGTTTTAACTATACCATCAGGGGTTCAGGGAAAGACTCTTGACAACATTTTTCTGGGGCAAGTACCTAAAAGATGTATAGTTGGATTTGTAAACAACACAGCATTCAATGGAAGTCTTACTAAAAATCCATTCAATTTTGAAAACTATGCTATGAACACATTTTGTTTATATATTGATGGCCAACAAATACCTTCAAAAGCATTGCAACCATCATTCGAGAATGATATTTTTACTGCAGCCTATCACACTTTATTTTCGGGGACTGGTATACATTTTCTAAATGAAGGTAATGGAATATCTAGGGAGCAATATGCAAAAGGTTACTGCCTATTAGCGTTTGACCTAACTCCTGATTTGTCATCAAATTCCATGACTCATTGGAATCTTATAAAGCATGGCAGTGTAAGGGTAGAAGTTCGGTTTGAATCAACTCTAACCGAAACTATTAATTGTATAGTGTATGCAGAGTTTGATAACGTTATTGAAATTGATAAGAACCGAAATGTAACCGTCGACTACAGTAGTTAAGATAAATTTATATACTTAGATGTAAGTAAAAGCCTAATAAATGTAATATATTATACCTATTTGAAGTCTTTCATTCGAGTTAAACCATATTGCATCCCTTTAAATATAAGGTTTGGATAATTTTGCTCTGCATTTGTAAATAGTGTATTGTACCTATCAGAGGTATCGATAAGTAGGCATGCACAATGGATACAATCGAGATTCAGAAGCATTTAAATAAAATTCATTGTAGCTTGAAAAACAATGTCTATGCGGCAAACCGATTACCGCTATACGTTAAGACTCCAATGTACTTGATAAGTAATTTGGACCCTGACAGTGAACCAGGCTCTCACTGGGTAGGCATGTACATAGACAGAAATGGCATCGGTGGGTATTTTGATTCATATGGCCGACCACCAACAGGCCATCACAAAGCCTTTTTCAGAAGGAACGCAAAGCATTGGGATTTTAATAGATATAGAATACAACTTGATTGGTCTTCAGTTTGTGGAGAATATAGTCTTACATACTTGCATTACATGTATTATGGAAATACACTCAGAGATTTTTTAAGCCTGTTTTGTGAGGATAAATTGATAAACGATATTGTAGTATCGCAATTGTTCAAAAGGTTGTTTTGGAAATAATAAACAATGTCAATACGAAGTTTTTTTTATTGCATTACCATGCGCATACCCCCATCATTAACGACACAGTGATAATGACCCTATTATGTTGTGAGGACAGCGAGTGGTGATTAGAAAAGTAAGGTCCGTATTGTTATATGGACATAGCGAGCTTAATGAGATAAGGAGGTGATTAGATAATGAATTAGAGGTCGTTATTCATAAAAGCTAACTTCGTAAGCAAAGGAGATAGCGTAAAATAAATGCGTGCAATCGATCGGGCGTGGTCGGAAACCCCCATTTTGACACCAAACTTTTTTTTTTTTTTTTTTTTTTTTTTAGCCGGGCTCGCCCCTCGATCGTGGCAAACAGGGCAGCGGGGGGACGGGGAAGCGAGGGGGGAAAGTCGGTGCCCCACAACCGGTGAATAGAGAGGGGAGGGGGAAAATCGGTGCCCCAGAACCGGTGAATCCCTACTACTCATGTGGTCATTCAATTAGATCTAAGCTAGGGTTGGTTAAATTTGTCCCTGTAGTTCCGGAACAGAATAGGGCTACGGTATCCCCTGCCAGTCGTAAGAGGCGACTAAAAGAGGGCTTCCGGGACGTCAAGAGTGGGAGCACGAACCGCCCGGGCAGCAACCCCGGGATGGACGGCGGTATGTGTGGACGCATACCGTCATGAACACCAGATGGTGTGGTAAGCGTCAAGCTCACCTGGACGGATCCCGACGGGGCAACGCGCCAAGAGGACTCCGGTTGCGTTCCGTTGGAGATCCCGGAGTCCTCTACGCAGCGCCAAGAACGGCCACCGGGGTGGGTTTTATTGCGCTAAAAATCCCACATAACCCTGTGTCGCTCCCACGGCACCGGGTACCTTTGGAAGCTTTCCCCGTCGTTAAAAAAAAGGGTTGGTTAAATTATCAACGACGTAAAAAGGATGATATAGATTTGAAGCTTATACTTATGTATTTTTCTATTATTTAGATTCAACTGTAAGTGTGCAATAAAGAGTATTCAATCTATCTATCTTTCTATCTTATTACTGTTTCATGGCTTATAGCTTACCTTACCTACTACCTTCTACTTTCCTACCTACCTACCTACCTACCTACCTACTTTGCATTATACCTTAAGACGATTACAATTGCTGTGCATGCCACTCATGAGCACTACGATGGTGTCCTCAGAAGAAAGTCACCGAAATGCAACAAGTTAACGATAGCTGTGTGTGCATGTGTGTGTATCTATTCCTATAGAAAGTTTCCTTCATTGGAAAAGGAAGTGAGTGAGGAAGTTTCAAATACAAATAAATTGCTTCAATTCAATATGTACATCGTGTTTTTGGAATCTTGGACCGCGCAGAAGGGACCATAGTGACAGTTAATAATAAAAACAGTTAATAATAATATAATGGTTAATAGTCCTGTTAATTTTGTATCTACTTCAGTAAAAAAACGTTTACTCACTGAAAAAGTAAGTCAAGAAAAAGAAGTTCTACACAGTATAGAATAAGAATAACATTTGGTATGTTATAAAGATAACACTATTGATATGCATAGCTTTGGTAACCCTGGCGAGGATCACAAGCCACGCGTGAAAGTTAATTCGTATCAGAATATTCCTCCACATCGCTCTATATTACGATGTATATCGTGACTCTAGATTAGGCAGCTCTACCGTGACAGATTAAGGTTAGGCTCCATTCAGGTAAACTCTACCGTATATTTGGAATATTCACAGAGTATAAACATTTTCAGAGACCGCTTTATTTCCCCTGATTCTACAAAAAAACTCCCATTGTAAAAGAGGCCTGTATACAGCAATCATCTCTTAAGGGCTAATGTTTAAAGAGTTCCTTATCTCCTAGTCTGACGTGAGATCTCCCTTTGCGAAACATATTTCGTAGGGTGTCACCACAAAACGTTCCACTTATTTTAATTAAATGCATTTTACATACAGACCATAACATATTACGGTATCTAATTATAAAGTCATGCTTCGGCGAAAGACAGGCCTACGGGGTTTCGGTTTTAGACAGAGCATTTCCTATAGGGTGGAAAAACCACAGAACAGATGTCAAATAGAAATTCCCCGTGCTTTATGCGTATTCTTAACATTGATTCACTTTATCGTAGCCATTCTCAAAACGCACAATTTTAAACAATAATATAAATGAAAATAGAAAATGAGTTTGTTGATACAAAGAAATTGAGTGTATAATATCATCATAGTATAAGTATCATTTTCGTTTCTTCATTTTAGATATCTTCCTAACGCGCCGATGTCAATTATTTGTTTTTAATGAAGGTAGTCGAGATTTAGGTAAATAATTTTACATAAAAAATGGTATAATACTCAGTTGAAAAAACTATTTACAAAGTGTTTGCTAACTGTAACTTAACATAAACACCACAATCACTTTAAGTGGTTAAATAGTGTCTATTTTGCCTTTGCTTCTGGCCACTTCTACTGATTATTAGTTCTATGAAAACACCAAAAGACGTTATTTGTACTGAGGAATGTGATAATAACGAGTTCGACAAACCCCACAAAGATAAGGCCGACGTTGGAGGGTGAATTTTAATTAAACATCCACGACATTAATGAGATGAAAGTGAACTTGGGCTCTTTAATCGTGATTTGTTTGTTTGATCTAATTACCGAGGGCTGCTTTAATATCAAACATTTTTTGAGCATTCCATTTAAAATCTTGAACGGTGGGGTCGGTGTGTTAGGGAATTGATTTAACTATTGAAGGTTTAAGGGGCTTATTCGTTGTTAATGAGATAAGTAGGTTTTCGAAC
Organism: Epargyreus clarus clarus; assembly: GCA_014595695.2. Taxonomy (NCBI): domain Eukaryota; kingdom Metazoa; phylum Arthropoda; class Insecta; order Lepidoptera; family Hesperiidae; genus Epargyreus; species Epargyreus clarus. The sequence continues at coordinate 865,763 of JACTTY020000021.1, forward strand.
CCGACTTTGCTAGCGTAGTTGTAACTTTTTTTTTGTGTTATCGAGGGGGAAACCTTCAAAAGGTACCCGGTGCCGTGGGAGCGACACCGAGTTATGTGGGATTCTTACCGCACTAAAACCCCCCCGGTGGCGGTCCTCGGCCGTAGAGATCTCCAAAGGAACGTAACCGGAGTCCTCTTAGCGCGTTGCCCAATCGGGCTCCGCCCAGGTGAGCTTGACGCTTGCCGTTACACCGTCTGGTGCGTACGACGGTATGCGTCCTTCCCGGGGCTTCCCACACTTACCGCCGTCCTTCCCGGGGCCGCTGGGTGGTTCGAGCTCCCACTATTGCCGCCCACAACCCCGGAAGCCCCCTTTTAGTCGCGTCTTACGACAGGCAGGGGACACCATAACCCTATTCTGGTCCCGGAACTAGAGGGACAAGCGTGGTTGTAACTCATCAGCTTCATCAATTTCTTAAATCTTAAGTCTTTCTATTTTGACGCTTTGAAACTGGTTTAAAATATTCAACAAGTAATGGAAATGTTACCCGCCGTCGATAGTTACGCACTGGATACGTAGAGACAGTTTAAATTGACTTTTAAAATGACTCCTAGTCCTATTGATATTACTTACTTAGCATACAAATAAAACTTAAACGTTTGTAAACTAAGAACCACGCAATAGTAATTAAATAAATTGCAAGAATCACCCCACTTATTAAGAACACAATTAGGAAAAATTAAACATAATTGTTTCTATTAAAAAATAACCTGCATGCTATAAAAAGACATCCTTATACACTTTTTATATAGATGTGAACTTGTCGTTATTTTTCTTGAAATAACTACAAATTGTGTACGTATCTTAGCTTAAAAACGTAGGTCACCCGGTAATCCGGGGCTGCTAGCGATTACGCGTCGTGAGCAAGATTGATGAGACGATCCGACTTAACGGAATCCCGCAGATTATGAAGGAATAGAAGTTCAAGTCTGTTTCAATGACACGCGTTTAGTCGTGAAGGTTAGTGTTTTGTGAGCTGTGAGTTAGTATCGGTCTTAAGCTGATGGTTCAAAGGCAAAATATTCGAGCATTATGGTATTTGATATTTAAGAGATAAAGCCCAATGACACGAACAGACAACGAACGACGAACAGACCGCAGAGGGTTTCGTTTTAACCTTTGATTACAAGAGGGCATTATAGATATATTTCAGAACATTAGAGTTATAGGGAAATAACATTATTATTTTTTAAACTAAAAATCACGCTATAACAGTTATAGAAACTAAAAAGCAATAATTATTTGCAATCTCGTAACTTGCGATGAACTTCCTCTAAGGCGCTTGAACCATCTCACCTCGAAAATCGTTAATCCTGAGGATGTTGATAAGTACCCTTTGAGTACGGGATCCAAAAAATCATTCTACAAGAGGGCATTATAGATAATATGTTTTTTTTTTTTTTTTTTTGTTTTTTATTTTTTTTATCCTATAACCTAACGATTAGGCAGACGTGCTACCTGATGGAAAGTAGTCAATGCCGCCTATGAACATTTGCAACACCAGAGGACTCGCCAATGCATCGCCGGCTTTATGCATGTTTCAGAACATTTGAGTTATAGGGAAATAACATTATTATTTTCTAACCTAAAAATCACGCTATAATAGTTACGCCTATTGAAACTAAAAAGCAATAATTATTTGCAATCTAAACTTGCGATGAACTTTGCTGAAGGTGCTTGAAAAATCTCGCCTCGAAAATAGTTAATCCTGAGGTTGTTGATAAGGACAATGGTACGGTAAAATTATTAAAATCGTGTATTGTCATCGGTATTTGATAATTCTTCAAAATTTTGAATTAAACTGAACATTCAAAGTGGATAGAAATCGGGCTCAAAGATTCCGTTACTGTTACGTACATACATACATACAAACGTACAACCCAAGCTAATAAAAGCGTGTTAATTAAAAGAAAAGAAAACACAAAAAGCTGTTTGAAATTTTTAATGAACATTATACTTGCGGTGCTTTCAAGAAAACACTTTACAGGAAGTAACAAGTAACAGTATAACATATTTTAGAGTTGCTGTGTAAAATCCACCAACTTTTAAGGAATTTTGGGAGATCCCATATTGCATACAAAGCAATATGAAAACGCGATACTCAGGTGCATACGGTGCAATATGAACGGAATGAATATTACAGTCAAATAAAATTTGCTTACTTCCATACCTTAAAACACTTGAGACTACATTTCTTACAACAGAATTGCTATATATTATCTACTACAAAGGTACTAAGCACTCGAGTCTACATTTATTACAACAGAAATATTCCTTCAATAATATCTACTACAAAAGTTGCGAAACAAACTCTATTCATACGAACAAAAGTTGGGTCTCTTATTGTTATATTTAGCCGTGTAAACTCCACTGTATTGAGTAAAAAGCTAGGCAGAAGCACTAAATGCTTTCAATAAAACGAGACTCTATAACAACTAGGATTGGTCTGAAAGGTCGTTCAAACAATGTCGGCAAATTCATTGTGCGAATAGAAGAATCAAATGCTATGTAGGGCTGGCGATTTATATTGTTAGCGTTAAAAATATTAATACAGGAATATAATTCTAGAATATGTCGAATCCCATGCGACTAAAAGGAGGCTTCTGGGGTGGGGGGTGGCCAGAGTGGGAGCTCTAACCGGCCAGTAAGTGAGCCCGGGAAGGGCAGCGGTATGTGTGTGTTTTATGCTCGCCAGGATAGAGCCCGACGGAGCACGATGCTTAGAGAACTCCGTTTGCGTTCTTTTGGAGATCCCGGAGTCCTCAACGTAGCATCGAGGACGGTCACCAGGGGGGTTTTAGTGCGGTAAGAATCCCACATATAAATCCCGTGTCACCCCACGGCAACGGGTACCGTTTGAAGGTATCCCCCCTCCTTAAAAAAATAAAAGAGCCAATGCTCTACAATCTACAGACTTTCCAAAGATCGCTAACCCTACTGCCAACCTTTTTTACATAGAAACAAATGTTTTTCAATTATGTTACGTCACTGCCTATTCTTTGTAATTTTCACTTTGCAAGTTTCATTTTGTCGCTTGCTTTTGAAAAACGTCGCCAATCCAATGTTATCCCATTCCTGAGCAATTGTTTTATGAAAGGAGTTATATATTCCACGGTGCCTAACTACACATTGGTAGGCACACCAAATGAGAAGTTTAAGACCTCTCTTAACATAAGATGACCTTGTTTTTAAAGATGTTATTTTTGATTGTGGCGGCACCTCCACACCTATTTTTACCTTTAAATGTTAACCACTGTATTCTGGTTTACAGGGTGCGTAAAGTGTTCGATATACTACGCCGTCCCACTTAACTTTCTGGAATTCTGTCGCCGACCAAAAACACAACTGCGATCCTTTAATATGAATAATAATAATTACATATTGTTTTGCCAATTTGAAGATTTTCAAGTCAGATATCTACGAATATTTAGACAATTCCAATATGCATAAAATGTACATCTAGTTAACCTCTTTTATAAAAATCAAATTAATAATGTCGCGAACTTAAGACCCATATATACGTAAGCCTAAAATAGAACAAATGAGGCTGCTAGAACCAGAGTGGCCTAACTGCATTTTAATTACTTTTGACCTATCTATACTTTCGTAATTTAAAAATGTTGCACACTTTTACTTTTCTCCATATTGTAAATCATGTTTTTTGTAATTAGGCTACTAAGGTTCTAACAACCTCAAATCTTCCATTGACGTATTTCGAAGTGACGTGTTCCAGCAGACCGGCAGATTACCGCGCCTAAGCCTAACAGACGTAGCTCCGAATCGTGCTTATTTACAGCCGCCCCGTCGACTCCTTAATGAAAACCTACCCTGAGTACTCTTGACGGAAACAATAGGCTATGCTGTTGGTTTAAGGATATGTGTGGTTGAACAATTTAACTGTCTATGTACGTGTGAGCTTTTCGAGGCTAGTTTGAGTGTGTGAATAAAATTATTTTGTAGTAAAAATGTTCGACAAAGGTAACAGACTACTTAATATTTATAGACTGTGGGCTGTATTTTCACTTATAATGAACCCACTGGTTGGCAACCTTTAAATTATCTAAGACACTTGAAGTGATTATTGAGTAACATCTACCTACATTAATGTGAACTTTATATTACCTACTTAAAGAAAACTTCAACCAACTTATTAATAACTCTCTCAGCATAATAATAATAAGCAATAATACAACATAATATTATTTCACCATATTCAAATTATCACAAAATAAAACCTCATTTATTATTTTTGTTACTGAACGGACGAGCTATTCTTGGCACGAAAAAATAATAGTAAAATAGCAAATAAAAGACAATGTAAAAACGCATTGCACGTAATGGAAACAGCAAATTGTTTGCGAAAAAAAAATCCAAATCGGAAAAATAATTTGAAGTTCCAAAAAACAAAAGCTGACCCACAAACCTACAACAATTTTAATAATGACACACTTCTCATTCAAGCTGAAATGCCCACGAATATCCGCATTGGAAAGTTTTCTATTCATCCGTATATTTGTATTTGTACCGCAGTACAAATGGTGCAACCGTTCGGTTTTTATACTACGGGAGCATTATCTAAAAAACTAAGTCTCGGGCGAACTATTCGCGAGCCATTGTCTTGCTAAATTTTTATTAGGGCGCGTAAAACCGAGTTTGTGTTGCCAACTTAGAAATAAATAAAAAATAAAATTGTAGGGAAACAATCATGTGTAAAAAAATTGTTGGGACGAAATTTACGAAACCTATTAATTCTGATTTGAGATTAACTGCGTTAAAAGAAGAGACATGCTTAACTGCATAACTAGCTAGCTTGCTAGTTATAACGGTTTTAAAATATAATATTTTAAATTTGAACTGATGAATGGATAAGCAGACGGACGGACGAAACCTACGATCGAACCGACGAACAAACCATGGGCGTAGACTTCATAATATTCATTTCTATATCAAATGTTTAAAAACCTGTCACCAATTGGCACTGAATAACTCAGTTTTAGCATTGATGAAAGATATTTAATAACGTATATTTTATACTATACGAGTTGGCAACACTGGGCATAGACAAAGCAATGCGTTGCTAAAGTTTTATTAGGGCGCGTTACACCAAGCAGGGCGCTGATACAAAAACCGATCCTCCAACCATTTCAGACCTCGAGGGCCCGCTTAACCTATTTTCATTTCCTCCTTGTTTTTATTTCCTCGACGATGCGGGAAACTGTATGAGAGCGAGCTTTTCAATTTACTGTACGCAGAGCTCCTACGAAAATAGTTTCTTTGCAGACCCATTACAATAAAACATAAGAGGCTTTTTAAGTTATACGTTCCAAGTGAGTTGCTGTACATATGATACGTTTTATTCGCTAAATTGTTAAGTAAATTCATATAATTACTTGACCATACCGGTCTAACGCGCTGACGGTCCCGGGTTCGATCCCCGACCAGACAAATATCTGAATGATGAATTTAGATTGCTGTTGCTGGGATTGGGTTTTTGTGTTTGTCTATGTGTTTGTCCATGGCACCCACGATACAGGGAATCCTAGTGTGGTGCTGTGAGCTGAGAAAGCCTCTTTTAAAAAAATATCTTTCTGTATGGACCTTCTCTATTTAAAATATAGTGGGTAGGTAATATGAGAACGTCCTACGGCCACCGAGGGACTTATTGTTACTAAACTAACAAGAATCTCCTCTCACCAACGATAGAGTATTATTATAACAAAAATAAAATAAACTCTTGAAAAATATAGAACAATATATATTTATAGTATAAAAAGGACATTCAGTAAACAAAATGAAATATTAACAGCAATCGCTCTGGCCAGCGAGCTCATCAATCATCCAAAATTTAGAGGATTATGATTGGAAATCAACAAAGCTAATGCAAATAGCTTCCGAGTGCTATTACCGGGTGTAAACACAAAGCGCTGTAATCCTTGCATTGCAGCTGATGGAATAGAATAGTGCGGTACAGGAAATCCCACAGGAAATGTACCTAATAAATTGGGTCAAACCGGTATAACTGAACGTGATACAGTGATTAGTTGTTTGTTGATTGGTTCCTATGCTAGATTGAAATACGTAGGTAAAATTTTATTATCGTCGTATTTCTCAACTTGCAATACGTGTTTTGTGTGTAAACCTCAGATTTGATTGATTTGCCATTGATCCTAGATACTTACGCATTGTTACCTACTAGAATATTCTTAGATTACTTTCTACAATTCCTTCACAAGTATTATGTAATTTTTCAAAGCATTGAATCACTAAATAGTCACTTCGCTAACTAGAAAGCGGACATTAGCGTGAGTAAGCACGCAAGTGAGTCCACGCTACGTGACATGACTAGTCATTGCTTTCCTAGTTTCCTAGACTACTACGTGTAAGTAGAATACACCCACTTGTCTTCTCTAGTAATAAGTCCCTTCTGAATTCCCTTACATTTCTTCTACAATTATCTAAAGCAAAGCTATTCAATAGAAGGAATCCGGACATTTGCTACATGAGCTCACACTACATGTCAGGACGCTACGCTACGCTGTCACACTACATTTTCAGGAAAATGCAGTGTTACATACAAATAAACTACTTTTCTTCTGAGCTGGGAAATTTCGTCATTGTATTTTTTATAGTTTTTAACAAAGGTTCGAAAGTAATAGTAGAACCCACACTTCAACCAAAGAGGTACCACCGCTACACCTATTTGGAAGCGTATTGCAGTTCAATTATGTGTCGGTAGACGGGTGTGGAATAAGGTTGAATTACATAGCAGGCGACCATGTCAGTTCTTTGGAGTAGCATCTGTGATGGTCCATGGTCCATGGTCTTCAGGTACTTAGAAGCTCTATTGTATATCTATAGGCGATGAAAATCACTTACCATTAGACGAACCTAATTTTTATTTGCTACCTTAATCTTATTAAAAAAATCACCTCATATATAGGATTTATAATAGAAATCAATTACATACAAAAATATGATTGATTCGGCAGAAAAATACAAATTAAGCCTCTCTTTGAACAAAGTAATTTCACTCTTTGTTCTTATTATCGGAGCTTCTAAAAGCAACGGAATTTATTATTTCGTATTAAATTAAAAACCGCAATGTTGAACCGAATAGAATTTTTCATTACCAAGAGCAATTTTCCGTTTCGTCAGAGAGACGGTCGGCTAACTCAATAACAGACGACAAAAGGCATTTGAGTATGAAATTCGTCAATTATTCACAACCCGCTCGATGTAGGCCGATATTCAGGGCATCAATTAGGAACCCATGGCGTCATTTCTTCAAAGAGGGGACGATTTTAATTTAAATCTGGCCCTCTACCGAACCCCATATTATCTGGTTATTATTAGCACATTCGCAGTGAACAGATTCGGATTGGGGTGGAAGGCTTTAACCACATTTGTACAATTAACTACGCTCAAACCTTAATGTGTTTGAAGGTAACTCGGATCTTTTAGGTTATAATTAACGGTAGGGAAATTAAATCAGTTCACTTTGACCTGAATATAAAATAAAGTTATATCTATGTACGAGTACCTACCTTGTTTTCACTAACTTAATATTTATAATTATTTAGCAAGGAAGGCATTACATCAAAATGCCCATTTTATAAAACCTTTTATTTGCCAACGAATAAATGTGTGCCCATAAATAGTGAGCATACCACACATGCGGTAGTAATCCGTAATCCTATAACTTACGAAGGGTTGCAAAATAACGGATCAGAGATCAAAAGGACCAGATAGGGCAGTTGTCGTGGCAACAGGGACGGTTATGTATGGCAACAAAATTTAAATTCCAGAAGAATTTTGAAGGGTTCAGTTAATCCTACATTTAATGGAAGCAATTGAGCCAATCTACTGGATTATGGTGCGTTCCGTAAACCGTTCATTGGCAAACTTAAGGAACAATGAATGCTAATGGGTTCCTTTATTATCGCGTTTTAAACTTTTAACATTACCTACCTTAGATCAATTTAAACATTGGACGCCACTATGTCGCTTAAATAAAGGAGTTCTTTAATGCTAATTAAACACATTAATTAACCTCCAAATACGTACATACACACTCACACACACTCACACACACACACACACACACACACACACACACACACATACACGCTTGGATTTTAAAACCCAGGAGATGCCCCACGGCTGACTATCCTGTTATCCCACCTAACACCACAGGGATTATAGGAGCGGCTGAAAAACAGCGCTACTCGAATCCCTGATTCTGAGACAGCAATGCTGAGCCGAATTCCTTTTGTCATATTAATATTACTGTAAAATGTACATTTATTATTTGTGTAAACTGTGTTATTATAGCAATAAACGTTTATTGTTATTATTATTATTAAATGTCCATGTCCAAGAGCTCTATAGAGAAAGGGTTATTAGAAAAAAATACCGTCTATATTCTATTATAACTATAAATGCTACTTTATAACTTTTTATTTTCTAAAAAGATTTTCGGTCTTACGGCGGTGAGAAGGAAATAGCATAAAATTCGTAAGGATTAAAAATAATCTGGAGAATAGAAAGAAGAAAATAGGTAGGTATATTTTATTCCCGATTTATCTGCAACAGTATACAGTAGCGTTAAAAATAAATGAAAACGAACCGCGAAACTAATATTACAAACAAAAATCTCATGTAGAATTTAAAATAGATACCGATAGCATACTCATCCGTTACCGAACTGAAATATTCGTAGCTCACGTTTTAAATTTTGAGCTCATAAATTTTTAGTTGCCCCGTATATATTCGCTACGAAATACATTACAGATGAATTGAAAAGGAGGCCGGCAGCGTTGTAAATCTGAAACGTTTCCACTTTAATGTTGCATAGCTATTCGCAACAACCGTAAAAATAAAAAATAACTGATGGAACAAGACAGGTCAAAGTCTTCCCAGTAGAGTAGTGGAGCCCGGTACAGTACAAACATTAATTCGTACCCACCCTACTTCAAACGTCTCCTTAAAAGGGAGGAGAAAATTATCTCGTGAATAAATTATATTTTTCCCCTTTTATGAAGACAGTTGAAGTGCATTTTCGTCCATCTTTTTTTCTTGTTTGCCTCAGATCAAAGACATCGCAGGAATTCCGGCCCGTGAGTCCGCAAAAATAAAATGAATAAAAAATTTAATACGACTTGATGTCCTAGGGATAATGACGTTAAAGTCCTTTATTTTAGGGCGTCTTCTGAGTAACGCTGTTTGTTTTTTCAATTCAATTTACTCTCAAATCGCCGAATTTTTGTTTTCATGCTAAAAATAAGGACTATTCATGACACACGACACGATTTATCGTTTGTTTCGTAAGACTAAATAATCATTAGTGACTTGCGAACCCATAGAGTAGAGAATAGCTTCATTAATAAAAAGCGTTGTTCTAAATTCGAGCTAAAAAAACAATATGGCCTTTGTTAGCTGAAGTAACAAAGCCTGCGAAATTTGAAGTTCCTTTGTAATTAACATTTTGTATTTCAAGCTTAAAACAATTTTCATTGTTGATTAGAATGCAAAGCGAACTTAATGGGAATTTTAAAAGAATTTCTTTTATGATTTTAAATTGGTAGCAAATAGTTTAGCTTATGTCTTTTCTTTCAGGTTTTTCCGAAAATTTCCGTTCACTCATTCTAGGCCTGTTTCGAAGACACATGTATAATGACCTATATATTAATATTTACGTACTTATACAAATACGAGTTATAATAATGTCTGAAATTCATTTTTAATGTCATTATCTTATAGATATTATTTTTTTCGAAATGAAGTGCGATTATTGCGAAATTATTTTCCCTAGCCGGTAGGCTAGGGAAAATAATTTTATTTTTAATCCAATGATTCAATTTTAATTTTTGTAAAAAAAAAGTATAGGATCGCTTCGGTGGCCGAACATAGATCTACATTCCCCATTCAATTGAGAGTTCATTATAAACTACCACCTCTGCGCAGGTAACTTATCATCAGGTGAATGTGTAACCTCAATTTTATTAAAAAGCATGACTATAATCGTTTATTTTATTAAATATTAAACAAAATTTATAAACATACAGAGCATGTAAGTCGAAATTTAATCTAGTGTAACAACTACATATTATGCATTATAGGTAGGTATGTGTTCTTAGTACAAACTATTAAATACTTTTGATAACAAAATAAAAGCAATCATTCCTTCACCATTAAATTTACTACTCTTACAATATAGGGCTTAATTAACTTTCTAAAACATAACTCATTAACTAATCTTTATGTAACTATTCTATGTACTTGGGGATAAAATAGCGAATACTTATTTACTTATAACATACAATAATATAGAAATATTACCTTATTTCAATATAGAGAAATGCTTTCTGGTCTTTATTGATTACGATTTAAGTGAGCATAAAAGAAAATTACTTCTTTTTGGCACATACATAAATTATTTTGTGTATAATAATACGTGTATAGGTAGGTATATAATAAAATTTACGAGTGATCGCTCTTATATAAGAAAGCTAAAAATATGCATTATCTAATTCAGCTCAAGCTATTATAACGAAGCATATAACATTATAGGGTTTTAACAGAATATTTATTCTAATTGCATTCCGTGATATTCGCTTAGATATTTAAATATATAAATATTTATTTAGATAAAAAACAATACAACAATAAATGAACTTTTGTATGGGATGTTATATTAGTATAACATAGTTTATAAATAATGATCTGCATCTATGAAGCATGTCTACACATTTACTTTTAATTTCCTTACTTAACCATGCCTTAAAAATTTAGAACCCTTGGTTCACCGGTGGCACCACCGTCACACCTGTTTTCATACTAACAGCAATATTAAACGTTGCTGTGTCCTTATTCATTATCATTATTATTGTGTTTTATTACTACAAAACACTTAAGGACATGAGGCATTCCGACATCGTCCTGTGCGTGAAACATATCAACATCAGATAGAACTTTAATTCTATAAGAGACATTGTCCACTTACGATTAGTTACACTGCATCTGCATACCTACTCATTTTGTTTTTTTATCTTTTTACTAATATTCTTGTTCAATTAGCCAACCACATATGGCCATAAATATGTTGGTAATTTTATAACTCAATATTCCAGTTAATAATTTAGGTGCGACCCATATCCAAATTATATAATGATCTGTCACTGATGTAAGATTTATAGATACATTTCTAATTGGCATAATTTATTTTCAAAAGAGATTATTTGTTTAGTTTTATTTTACAAAATTTAGCACATCTTAAATTTTAAGTCTAATTTAATTGTCTACGCGAATTTGACACTAGATTTCTTAAAAACGTATTATATATTTTTCATTTACTAACACGTATTTATATCTAAAATATTATATATTAAATTAATATTACATAAATTAATATTATTATTCCTTGTAGTGTATGTAAGCCATGTTACAGCTATAGGCCACTTTACAAAATTCGTTACAATTTCTTATAATTTTTAATTTAGTTAATTAAAATTTTTGCTTGTGCATATATCCAAAATATGTTTTTGCTGTTATTATTATCTTTGTTGCACTTTACTTTTCACATAATCCTTGATAGCCAATACGCTTAGTCGATAGACAATACAATAATAATGCCAACTTTATCTTACAACATACAAATACTAATTCTAGCTTGCATTATATCGTTCTACGATTATTAGGTTATCCATAGTATGCTTGAAGCTTCAGCCCTCCTCATAATACCCCATATTTGTCACATTTGTAGGGCTTAAGTAATTTCAATAAAATTTTAATGGGTAATTTTTTCCTTCATATTTTTACGTCCTTAATTTTATTTAGATACTTTAAATAATACCCAATAATGATAACCACACCTAATACCTTTACACTAATACCTTTAAGGTACACGCATTATGACAAGTATAGCATGATCCTTGCATGTCATGGAACATAGGGCGACATGATGCATGGCAACATTTGGTTTACTAGTACTAGCAAAAGTTCCTAAATATTTTTCCAAAATATACCTAAACTGACAGAAATACAATAATTATTTAAATAAGTTTTATTAAGGGACACACGTTGTTAAATCTGAGCAATTAATATGAAATTATAAACACAAGCGATTTTACCCTAAACAAAATGCATTAAAATAATACTATTTTTGTTTTTAAATATAAAATATTGTAAACGATAACATACTTCGTATGTCTTTGGCCATGACGTTTCAAAACATATAAACCATACAAATTGCACGTTCTACTTGAAAACGATCTAAGCGCGATAGTATTATGGGAGTTTGTAAGGGCAGTGTAGAACCGCCTTTGTATAGGCGAAAAACATCTTCATATGGAACCTTCTTTTTCTTTTCAGACAAATATTTTCGAATTATGTAAAGAGTTTTGGCGAAAATACTACTTAGAAGGAATCATATAATCCGTCCGTCACAGGCGACCTAAGCATGACAGTATACGATCCCACTAATTTAGCCCTAGCTTTAATAGCTAGTTCCATTTAGCTATTAAAACTAGGGCTGCTAGGAGTACAGTCACTGCATGAGTTCACATACAAATACTCGTCATAAACGATGACGTCATCAATATGAAAGATATTAGACACTACCGCGAACGTAGTCTAGGTTGCTTTTCTGCATTTCTAACATAATTGAGGTATCTATAAATGCCCTCTGAATGTCTGAAATCTGATGTTTATTTGCAATGTATACATTACAATGTATGTACTTAAAACTCAATTTATTTTCAATCATTGTTAATACACGTATTTTAGCGACACATACACAAATGGTAAATATGATGAAAATGTACTTTAGTTTAAGAATTTTCGCCTTTTATACTTTACGATGAATCGTTAAAAAGTTGCCACATCTCAGTTAATTTATATAAAAATTATTATCACTAATTGAAACGGAAGCTTATTCGCTCCTAACCTTAATGGCATAAGGATCCAACATTGGTTTCCTTGACCTCACGCATCTGCCTCATACAAAGTTTCTCCGAAAACTTTTAATATTCAAGTCCGTATTCGAGCAAAATGGGTAAAACCCTTAAGTTATAACCTGATACTTGATTGAATAATACCAGCAGTGCTTATATCACTACTACTTCACAGTGAAAAGCATAAGTAAAGCCCTAGCAGACATACTACTTTAAGAATCGTCGTTCAACTATTAAGCTGCTTCTTGGAAACTAGATACAGTGATCAAACGTTCATGTTTGAGCGTTACGCTGTTTGTCCACCAGCCACCGATACCGAGCCGATACCGATAATTAATGACGGCGCCGAAGTAGCGTACATACATACTATAGCAGCTTGTCCGCCGAGCGTCTGTCACCCGAGCACCGTCATCCCGGCCGCGGATATTCCGAGTAGATCGGCACCGAATTTTTGACGGGCCGATGTGCCGGCAATGTAAAACACATTGGAACTTGTCCATACACAGCCGTCACGCGAGTGACAGCTGGAACAAAATAAACCGCCGATATCGGTCGCAGTGGACAAACTATCGCCGTCACGACATAATTAAAATCGTCCCGAATTAATTTCGTACTCGGTATCGGCTCGGATGACGGTGCAGTGGACTAACAGTCATAGTCTCAGCAAATCTTGGACATTCGATGCAGTAACTGAACGCAAAAAACGTAATGCACTAAAACGCGCGTTCGATTCCGTGATCAAACGCAGCAAATTCGCATTTTATGGATGATAACATCGATAAAACGCGAATCGCCGATGCTAAAAGTACCTAGTCTGCTAGTGCCGTCATCGAAAGGGGGCAGGGAATGTAAAATACAACATTTACTGTCCATACAATACTTTAGTCCATACAATAGTTTAGGTAACATTTAACATGGTTTATTTTTCTCATTTTCCTACTATAACAATTTTGTGCTGGTGTGCTACCACTAGAAGAGTTCATTAAAAAAATACGAAATGTATTTTCTATGAAGTAATGATTTAAAATAAAGATATACCCTCCAGTTCCTAATAAATGGAACTTTCATAAATCAACTTAAAATTTAGTTACACATACTGCTGCGCAAGACTTGACACTACTGAGATCATGATTGTACTTATATTGTCTTTTATATATAGTCATTTTATATGTATAATTAAAGAAATAAAATACAAAATGTAAAATGAGAAATGGTACAGTTTCGAGTTTGGTGAAAATCGGTAAAGCCGTTTCGGAGGAGTACGGTAATTAACATTGTGACACGACAATTGTATATATAATATTTAAACCAGCATGTATTGTATGGACAGCGTTACAGCCGAGCACAGTTCACAGTTCACAGTCCGAGGAGGCAGAAGGCGAGCCAGTTGGAGCATCAGTCGTCCGCGTCGTTATCGTTATCGCTCATCTCCTCCTCGCTGGTACACTCCGGCTGCGACGCCTCACTCACACAACGCTGGCACCAGCATAGGAACAGGTAGTTTTGGGCCAGCTCCTAAAAGACAAATACAGTTTTTAACAAAATTCTATGTGTATGCCTTATTTATAATGTAACCTTGTGTTAAATATTAATATACAAAAATAAATACTGCTTGCATTAAATTATGTCTACATTAACCTACCTTGTTGAAGGTCATACCCATACCCAAAACCATACTCTCTAAATTTTACCTATTATTTTTGATATTTTAAATGACAATAAAACTATATTGTAGTACTCATAACCCCGCTACAGATTGCCGCTACCCCTGAAGTATATGCAGTTGAACCTCAGAACAGCATGTCTACCTTACCACACCCTTCAAACCGGAAAACAGTAGCGCTGTTATAAGGCAGAAACAGGTGTAGCCGTGGTTCCACCGGAGTCGAACTACAAAAAAATTTTTAACAAAAAATACAACCGACTTCTATGTCACTACAAAGTAAAAAATAATTCAAATAAATGTTGGTTTAGTACATATTTCTGAAGTCGGCGCTCATATTAGATACGCTGTTGACATCGTTATCCAACGAAATATATTGATACGCTCATATTAGATACGCTGTTGACATCGTTATCCAACGAAATATATTGAGCGCCGACTTCAGAAATATGTACTAAACCAACATTTATTTGAATTATTTTTTACTTTGTAGTGACATAGAAGTCGGTTGTATTTTTTGTTAAAAATTTTTGATGTGAAACATCTATAGCCGCACGTAAAAAAGATTTCTGGCGTGGCGACGATTACCTTTAACTACATAGACAAATGTTCTATAAGGGACAGAGCTATTAGAACAATGTGATAAAAAAAGACAACTAGTGTTTGACCTTGCGTTTCAAGTGTACGCAAACGTAAATATTGACCATGGAATATAGTGACCAATGATTACTTCAGTCAAAACGGGACATCGATTTTTTTATGTCAAATACTTTTTACTTGAAAAAATATAGTTAGAAATAATAAAAAACACGCTTTTATGATAAAATTAACTAAAAAGTAGAAAATAATTTTCAATCTAGGAATCATTTAAGGAAAAGTAAATAGTATAATTGTGCAAAAAATGTGGGGCGCTTTATGAAAACTGATAAATGGAGCACCCCATGTTTTTTTTCACAATTATAATATTTACTGTTACTTAATTGACAATGGCAACGGTTCATTTCGGAGAAAACGGCACGAAGCATCGAAAAAAGGGACTGTCCCGTTAAAAACGGGACGTATGGACGTATATTTCTCATTGATACTCATGCTTGTCAAAGACAATGAAATAATGGAACAGAAGGTAAAAAATGTCCACAACTGTCGATAATAGTTTTAGTACATCGTTTACGTAGAAATGTTATAGTACAGTTTAACTAAATAAATTATTATTATATAAATATATAATTTGATGAAAGAATGTATCTATACAGATGTATCGACTGGTTTAAAATATACGATTTAAAAATTGTTTATATTTATTATCGTATATTAGTAAAGATTACTCACTCCTAACAAGAAAATGTACCCAGTTTTGAGAATTGAAATAGTTGCGTAAAAAAGTTTTGCCACGTCTCCGTGCTAAAATGTCCCTAAAATATTTGAAATAATTATTTATCTATTATGTAAATTACGCAGTATTAGTCATTTATTTGTAAATTTTCTCTAAAAATGTTTTTATTGGTCAAGAATTCAAAAAAAACTTACTAATAAGCCGTTTGTGGCTTCATTCAATTTCAAGGCGGCGAAGTATCTTTACTAATTTATGTTTATTATTTTCAGTTTTATTTTACACACGACCATTAATTGCAAAGTTGTGTACATTTTATAAATGTACTAGCTGACCCAGCAAACATTGTGTTGCCATATAAATAAAAAAAATGTTAAGGGTGAACAACCCTTATCACTTAAGAGATATGAAAAATAGATAGATAGTAGCCAATTCTCAGACTTACTGAATATGCATATAAATTTTGATGAAAATCAGTAAGAGCGTTTCGCAGGAGTACAGTAACTAACATCGTGACATGCGAATTTTATATAATCTTACCGTGGTCTTTTTGAGGATTAATTTCTGGCTATACAAAGATTGTTTATTAAATTATGTTTAGGTTAATTTATTCAATTAAAGAAATTTTAAAATACCGTATACTATCCTATATAAATTTTATGGTAATATTTTTTATTATTTACCACAGATATCGAAGAAAATTTAGAGATTAGGATACAGAATTTCCCATATATCGATTTTATTTTATTAAAATAAACTATAAAAAGTTATATTTTGACTAAAACACACTAATATAAAAATTAAGCAGTGGGATCTTAAACTATAACATACACGTATGAACATCGTGAGCTTCAATAAAATGTCACTTCTGTTCTGTTGATCTATGGTCATAGATCAATGAAAATTTTTTCATTGATCTATGACAGTTCAATTCAAACAATGAAAGTTTTTGTTGATGTATTGATAAAGACGCAAAATGCATGACCATGCATTTTGCGTCTTTATCACTTTCATTGACAAAAACATACTTTGTCTCTTTCTGGTTACTCATGAAATCATGGCGGATCGAACACGAAAAATAAACAAAATTTAATAATTTCTCTTCATTTACGTGTGATAGGTGATTCCATGAATCTTGTTTCTTTTTCGAGCATAATTTTTGCATTTATGCATTGCACAAGAAGGCATTTTGAGGCTTAAAATTCAAAATAATGACGTTTAACGTGTTCAGTGACATTCGTGTGTATTACTATGCCGCGCGAGACCGACTGGAGTCGTTTTAACTCGTTTTACACCACTTGACGTATTTTGTATGTTTTAAGTATTGCCCGCTTATTTTTCTGATAATAAAATGTCTGACCGTGATAATTTAGAGAGTGAAAGTGATCAGCCTTCTGCAAAGAAAGCAAAATCACACTATGACACACCATCAAGTCATCAGTAAGTTAATTATTTTTTTATAATTAAAGTATGCATTTATCTGTGCATTAAGCACGCGTATATTTGGTGTGTTTTGAGCGCCAGAAAATGTAAAATCTACTATCTTGGTAGATTAAAATTCACATAAAAATCATTGCATACAATGTTTTTAAATTATTAATTAATTTTAATGTCATTCTTCTCAGAGAATAAATTTATTAAGACTGACAGAATTGTATTTCAAAATCAGCTGATGGCGTGCAGCGCACGAAAGTTTTTTCTTATTTGTTATAAATATGAACATTAAAAAATTAATATGTTTTTTTCTGCATATTACCTACTTTTACAAAATAATGTCGATGTTTCACATCTGCCAGGCGTCCCGTGACGGCTCACATTTTTTTTTTTCACCCTTTTTAGTGATGACATAATAACATTTATATTAATACAATATAAAATTGTATAAACGAGATCACGAATTAAGGTAAGGTCTGAATTTACATTGATTGGAACCGCCCGCTCGCAGGGCGCTGCCGCGCCCTGCTCGCTTAGTTTTATATTGTCTTATATGTTCCAACCTAACCTAACTAAATAGTCAATGATGAACTGGCTTTGCAATTTCATTAGAACCTACAGCAAATATCTTCAAACACAACTCAATTATTCCCATTGGTTGAGGAGTTACATATTTTGTCTCCGAGCCACATTATCAGATCCTCAAATAGTCAATGATAAACTGGCCTCGCAATTTCATTAGAACCTACACCAAATATCTTCAAACACAAGTCAATTATTCCCATCGGTTGAGGAGTTACATATTTTGACTCCGAGCCACATTATCAGACCCTTAAATAGTCAAAGATAAACTGGTTTTTCAATTTCATTAGAACCTACACCAAATATCTTCAAACACAACTCAATTATTCCCATCGGTTGAGGAGTTACATATTTTGTCTCCGAGCCACATTAGCAGACCCTTAAATAGTCAATGATGAACTGGCTTTGTAATTTCATTAGAACGTACATCAAATATATTCAAACACAACTCCATTATTCCCATCGGTTGAGGAGTTACATATTTTGACTCCGAGCCACATTATCAGACCCTTAAATAGTCAAAGATAAACTGGTTTTTCAATTTCATTAGAACCTACACCAAATATCTTCAAACAAAACTCAATTATACCCATCAGTTGAGGAGTTACATATTTTGCCTCCAGAACCCACTCTGATCCTCATCATATTTAAATGGGACCAACTTGTAGCAATTGTCCACACACGAAATTAAAGGCATTAAAATAGGTTCATAAACGGCGAAGTTATGGCTGTTATATTTACATGGGTGGAGGAGTTCCCCTCTTTTTCTCCAGAACCAATCGATGGATCCTAACCATATTTAAATGGGACCAACTCGCAGCTCGTCTCTACACAATAAAAAAAGAATTATTAAAATCGGTCCACTAACGGCGGAGTAATTGCTGTACATACATAAAAAAAAAAAAAAAAAAAAAAAGATACCGGCCGAATTGATAACCTCCTCCTTTTTGAAGTCGGTTAAAAAGTTCCACCACCTTCAAATGGTTGTTTCAATTAAGAAAATGAGTACTCATAACTGCACCCTTCACTAGTGAATGCACACTCAACTCACATAGCCAAACAACAGCTGGAAATCAAACCCAATACCCTCACATCAACACAAGTCAACAAATACCAACTCACCTTCTGCCGCGAATGTCTCGACCTCCGCAACGAACACTCATCCAGATAGCTGATACAGATCTCGTCGCCCGGCATCAAGGGCTTCAGGGCCCTCAGTTGCAGCCTGTGGTTGCCGTGCGGGAAGCACACCTCCACATTGGGATCGCAGCTGTGGTTGCAAGCACTCTGCAGACGGAATAGCCCAGAGCCTTCAGTGTTGATAAACTCGCCTGACTCTGTGAAACAAAATTGAGTGTTGTCATTCATTATTCCATACAAATTAAAAATATAAACAAATATATAATAGTAGTTCATGCCTATAATTGGCACTCATTCGAGCCTTATTATTATGAATACTACTATAGTGTACTACTAAGTACTATATAATGTATTGTGCTGTTGACATATAAATAAATAAATTATTTTAAGTACTTAATGTATGTAAATTATTGTTGTTAGAATCCGCGCCAAACTGCTAGTCCGCTCCGAATATTGAAACGAGTCGCATCGCAATAGCATATTGTAGATATTAGAGGGACGAAGACAGCGCGGGACCCCCGCCACCCTTACCGCCCGCTTTTGTCCGCGCTTACATAGCTACATTAGTGTACCCTTACGTTGCTACGGAGAATATGCTTGTCGCTGTATTCAACCGCATTGGCTCTCTGACTGACACTTGCGCGCATTAACTTCAGAGCGAACCTGAACTTTGGCGCAGACTATAACTTTGTAAGTAATGGACGGCTATGATAAGAAATTCATGGAAAAATTAACCAAAATAACAAAATATTTTACTAAGAGCCGAAATATTCAACAGCTTGCATATAAGCTTCACGGCATTTAAGTATACGGCAAACAGTCACAATTCTCGTTCAAATAGCTGTCTATTAGCTAATTTCAATGTTTTAATAAATAATGTTGCCCTCATAGCACAATAATTGTGGCACATAAAAATATATGTTAAGAGACAGATCACCCATTTACAAAAGCCACCAATGAGCCTCTAGTAGATGGGTCAACTAAATTTGTATAAAAATGACACAACTTAAAGTAATAACAATAATTCTCACCTTCCTCCACTTTCTGGTACAGTCTATCAATGAACAGCTCAAGCTGTGCCCTCTCATCATCAGACATGGTGCGCTCCAAACAATTTTTCACCCACAGGGCTAATGGACTAGAGCCTATGCCCTGCCCGTTGGTACCCACAAGGGCCATCAATGAGTTGAATCCCTCTTGTGTTAAAAACTAGAAAAAACATACATAAAGTATATATTAAACCATTCTATAATTAAAAAATCTCTAAAATCATTAAAGGTGAAAAAACCTTAAAGTTATAAATGATAGCAATGATATATTGAGGTCTAAGCCATGTTTTTGAAGTACTAATAATGTAATTCTAAGTGCTTTCGTAGATTTTCTCAAAGGCAAGAATGCATTTGTGCCTAACTTCAGCCATTTTACCTAGTGGGGTTGATTATACATAATATGAGCATGGTAAGCAGTGACTAGTGACCATTTAACTAAACTTCTATTACATATGGTACCTATATTTATGGTGGTTGTATCAAAGGTACTTTGGTGAATTGACTTTCATAAAGAGACAATTTGCTGTTTGATCATGACTGGATGTTTAAGAAATCATAAAGATAGCTTGCTGTACATGCAACATCATACAATTCACTACAAGTAGTTCTATTTATAACTAGCTCACCCGGAAAACGTTGTGTTGCCATATAAATAAAAAAAATTTAAGGGTGAACAACCAAGTGATAACACTTAGGGGTTATGAAAAATGCGTATAAAATCGGTAAAGCCGTTTCAGAGGAGTACGGTAACTAACTAGCTCACCCGGAATACGTTGTGTTGCCATATAAATAAAAAAAATTTAAGGGTGAACAACCAAGTGATAACACTTAGGGGTTATGAAAAATGCATATAAAATCGGTAAAGCCGTTTCAGAGGAGTACGGTAACTAACTAGCTCACCCGGAATACGTTGTGTTGCCATATAAATAAAAAAAATTTAAGGGTGAACAACCAAGTGATAACACTTAGGGGTTATGAAAAATGCATATAAAATCGGTAAAGCCGTTTCAGAGGAGTACGGTAACTAACTAGCTCACCCGGAATACGTTGTGTTGCCATATAAATAAAAAAAATTTAAGGGTGAACAACCAAGTGATAACACTTAGGGGTTATGAAAAATGCATATAAAATCGGTAAAGCCGTTTCAGAGGAGTACGGTAACTAACTAGCTCACCCGGAATACGTTGTGTTGCCATATAAATAAAAAAAAATTAAGGGTGAACAACCAAGTGATAACACTTAGGGGTTATGAAAAATGCATATAAAATCGGTAAAGCCGTTTCGGAGGAGTACGGTAACTATCATTGTAACACGAGAATTATATATATATAAGATTACCTCCTGTATATGCTCCCCGCTGACAACATTATTCATCAATTCTCTCAAAGTGCTCAACTGCTCGCAGAACTGCTCTCCCAACAACTTGTGTGTCAGTTCTGCGTCCTCACTGACAGAGCGATGGCAGAACTCCTTCACTTTCCCGATCATCACCTCTGGGTTCTTGCTCAACTGAATCATGGCTAAGATGCGAGCAATGAGGAGAATGCTGGTTGTTTCAGGAGGAAGATGCATTTGCCTGTACAATTGAATATTTTGTTAATTTTAACAATGTTATTGATAGATTATGTTTATAACATAGTTGATAGTAAATATTTTTAAGTGGCTTACATACATTTACAAACAATAACAGATTATTAATAAAAAACAATGTTTTCTATTTTACCTACCACCTAATCAGATTTACAGGTTATTCCATTAATCATTGTGGAATGATATTGGAAGATCACGTATAGTACACCTTACCCTTTAAAAAATATAACAACCTAAATGCTTTTTGTGTGGGTGTTATGCTCAATCAATACTCAAGTGAATTGATGCAATAAGATATACATACAATAAGATATATAGATAATAAGACAACCTTACTAATATTTTTTGTTCAGATAAAAAAAACCCTGTATGTGGATATACAAATTTTTGTGGATCAGATTGAAACAAATTGTAATGAAATTGCTTAGCAGTAGATGATTTTGCATAGTTACATTAAATATAAACCAGCATCTTATACAAAGACAAAGATATGCAAAGAGTACCTAAGTCCATTGATTGCAAATGGATTCATATTTAATATAAACACTTCTCTGGCAATAAATTGTGTTTAATCGTATAACAAAACAAAAGCGTTGGTATAATAGTTTGTTTCTCTACCTTGAATTTCGATAGATACCTATTAATCTTGTTTTGATTTGTGTCAATCAAAGAGACAATATTTATTATATTATGATTATTGATTCCGAGAACTTATTGTCTTGGAACTAAATAAGCTTAATGAGTGATTAATTATGTTTATAATTTGATTATTTACATTATACAAACTGTATAATAAAATAAGAGTTATTTTCTTAGGAAAACTTGATTAGTGCTGTTGTGATCCTCTTTGAAGGGTGTGGTACTTATAAGAAGTGTACCAACTTTGTCCTAAAGAGTAGCAACACATTTGTGGTTCACCTCAGTTAAAGTAAACTATTTTATGAGGTTGATGCGGCAATAACTACTTACCATCAGGTGACCGCATGTAAGTAGGTAAAAAAAAACAAATAGTTGAAATCTTTTATACAACTTACTTCCAAGTATCCAACAAGACATTAATGGGATGTTGCGCATCAGTCTCCTGGTAGCACAACAGGCTGTGATAGCTGGTCTTCGCTACTTGCTTGCACTCCTCTGAGCAGTACTGCAAGTTGCATTGGTCACAGCTCGTTATGGTTTGCAGATCTATCTCATAGCAATCGGCATGCGGCAATACTATGTCCGGCTTGCAGGCGAGGCGCCTTGCATTCTGTTCTGGGGTTTCCAGTGGTCTGTAACATTATAAAAATAGTTTATAATAGAGCTGTTCCTTAACAGATACATATATTTTTATTAGAGTTACTTTAGAATTCAAACATAAATGTTATTTGATGCCTTTGTTTACAGAAATGTGATTCTTGGTAAATTATTAATAAGTCAATGTATGTATTTAAAACAATTTCGTATATCAGAAGTATAATATTAATGCATTCAGAATTATTTTCTGATTTACAAATAATGAAAGGAGAGTTGATAAATTTAGTTGTAATGGTTTCTTTTCATATATCTTATTTTTATTTCTAAATTAAATTAATAAACAATAATTCATAGTAATAGTAATAATAGTATAGATTAATTAATAATAATAATATAGTTTCTAATTTCATTCATAACAATCAATTAATACATTTCATAAAAGAGAAATGGTCAGCATTATTAATTTTTGATAAACACCATAAAAATGCCATCACAACACCAATAAAAGACATTAAACGATACTGATTTCAGTTTTTTTTTTTTTTTGTAGTAACTAATTTAATTTATTAACAATATCAAATCAGTAAAATATGAAAACCTATAATTGAATTTCAAGGAGACAGTACAAAAAGCACATTGCCCATACATTATATCACATTTTCTCTCCTCCAGTGAATCCTAACAAAAACAAATGACAGTAATTACTTACCGCATACAATGATCACATGCCAAGTAACTGTACGCGGCGTTCCAGGCGAACTGGCACGACACCAGCGGGTCCTCCTCCAGGATAACGTCCCGAGTCCGGAACGATCTCGTAGCAAACAACCCCTTCCCCTGAAACATGGTCAATCAATAATAATCAATATCTATTTAAAACTTCACATTCACACTACCACGAAACTTTGGAAATAACATACCTTTATATTGCTCGAAACTCTAATCTCGAAGCCATCCATTTTCACAAGTATTTTAAGAGATCTTAGCCAATACGAAATTTTATTTAAGCCGCAAACACTTCGCACATCGTTTTCCTACAGGTTATCCGTGAAAATTGAAGTGAAAATGTCAATTATGTCAAGCAAGAACTGGAATAGAAAACACAGATAACAGACAAAATATAACAGATAAAATATAAGAATAGTGTAAGTAAATAATGTAATTTAGAAAGTATCACTAAAATTAAATGCACTTCATAAACATAATTGAAATACACGAATTTACATTTATTTTCTATAGCTAAATATAAAAGGTTTGGGTAAAGGCAAAATAAAAAATATAGCACAAATAATCGATTCCAAACGAATAATATCGATTCTAATCGCGAACAAGAACAGATAAAAAATGTTATGTATTGATGAAAATAACCGCGCTTTTGAAAAGAATTTGAATTGATATTGAAATGAAATTATTTGTAAATGAAAGTAGTTGGTAGTTCCTTCCTTGAAAACGCCCTGAACCTCAAACAGAATCAAAATCTTACTTGAGCGTTGCCACATCTAACAGTTAAGCACTCAGGACAAAGCAGCATTTATAAATGACTAAAGGTAAAATAATTAGATGCGTTTGTGATAATCCTTAAACCAAAATAAAAAAAAAATGCTTTATACTTTAATCATAGGCTTTAATGGGTAATTTATACGCAACGTATATTTTATTTTATTTCTTAATATGAGTTACATATAATCAATTTATTATTATTAGGTACAAGCATTTTTAAAACCTTTTCCAAATAAAGCAATAAAGTTAGCATATATAATAAACATTATATAATAACGCAGAAAGGGAATTTGACAATAATAAAACATATTTTTTACGCATATTTTATTATACTTCATTTTTATAGTGAAAATAAATGATTGCACGTTTAATTTAATTGGTGCTTTTCACCGTAAGTTGAAGTACATAAAGAGTATAACTTTAATATTTGGTTTTATCAAAAATATATTTTGTTTTATGAATTACTTATAAATACTCAGGCACGAACAGGTACGGCATCAATATTTCAATAAAAGGATTCATTTTATGTATCCCGTCCATTTTTTAAATATTCCCTTATCATAATTTATCCAGTTTTTAAACAGGGTATGAAGATTAAACATTTGCAAATTGATAATTCAACTTTAGCGTGACGTTACAGCGATGGGGTAGCTCAAGTGAGCATTTGTATCGACGAAACAATTTAATTTTGACAAATACTTACTACCCGTGCGCGATGCGTGATACGCGACAACTCATATTACATTATACACCTACTTTGAACAATGTACAAAATTTTCCTTTGGAAATTCATTTAAATACAAACATAATTTCTTAGAGTCTATTAAACAACTGATATTAGTTTTTCTTCCATATTTAACAGTCATCCCACGGTGACGTTCCGCACGAGCACACTATAAGGATCTAATTCTACCTTAGATAATTTGGTTTAGTTATCTAAGAATTCTACTGTGACTCAAGTCTCAAATTATCGCGCATTAAAAACATTTAGCTCAAGTTCGCATTCATAACAATGTTACAATTTAATTTTGAGCATTATATTACACTGGTGCATAATCCCATTAAGGTCTTATTGTAAAAATTTAGCACTTAATGTAAGAATTTAATTTTGAGAATTACATTAAAGCAGTGCGTTATCTCAAGTTTGCATTTATAACAATGATTGATTTTGAGCATTATAATACAGTGATGCGTTAGCTCTAGTGTGCACTTATAATTACGTAATAGTAGGTACAATTCTAAGAATTGTATTTACTTGGAATGCAAACGGCTTTGTTAGCTCCAAGGTACTAAGGGAACGAAAAAACTCTTTGCCATGTTTATGAACATTGAGTATGAGTGATGATACAGTATTGTATGTTACTTAAATTAATTATCTCAGCTTTTGGTAACTTCCTTAATTAACTTAATAGAACATTTCAGACGTTTGTTTACAAATGTGTCATGACTTTGACTTTATGTGATTCCACTTGAGCTATAGTATCAAACATCGGAAGAGTCTTGGTTTCTGGTGTCAAAGCAAGCAGTATGGCGGCTATCACTGCAGTACATGAGAACAAGATCGATGGAAGCGCCGTCAGGTGACTAATCTGTAAAATTTGAATAGAAATATAACATATTAAAATTAAATAATATAACCGATAGATATAGTCCATTGAAAAGTTACATTTGGGTATGCATTTGTCAGAGGACGCAATTTTATTTTTTTAATGTGTAGGGGGGGTCAGTAGAAGCTTAAGTTCAAGTTTGTGGTGTCGGCACCCTTGTCCCCCGGCCGCCATCTTGGAAAAGGGGGTGCAAAGGGTTTTCGCGCTGTATCTCGTAAACTAGTTACCCTACAGAAAATTTAATCAAACATAAAATGTAGCAAATTAAGGCTCGGTAAATATTGTGATCCAGAAGAATGGGGCTGGAAAAAGCATGGAAAATTTTGGATGCCAATCCAAGCTTCCAAGCCTCCAGCACCCCCCGAGCTTATGAAATTAATCTTTTGCAGATGCAAAGGAAATTGTGGAAGTGCGTGCGGTTGCCGAAAAGCAGGCCTTAAATGTTCACCAGTTTGCCTCCATTGTGGTGGTGAAAGCTGCAGCAACATCGTGGACATATCAACATTACTTGAAGAAAATGAATTAGAAGATGAATTACCGACAATGACGCCAATACCAACTCCCATTATACTACAAAAATTCACCTCGGATACTGATTCAGATTTTTTCTCGCAGCCTGGACCATCGAAGAGAATGAAAAAATAATAACTGATAGACATTTTTCAATATATAATAATAAATAACATTATTTTGTCTAGAAATTGCCCGTGGATTACCTCATAGGTGGTGGGTAAAAGGGTCAAACATAGTTTAACAATAGCATAGGAATGTTAAGATCATAATAAATTGTATGAATAAAAAAAATATAGATAGAAAAGTAAGCCTAATTTTTAGTTTTTATTGCATCCCTATGAGCATTCGAGAATCCGTTCAAGTTTGGAGCGCTGTAAAACCTAGATAAATAAATAAAATGAAACAATTATATAGAGGAAATTGTTCGTTGAAAAACCCTCTACAAAATTGCTGTGATGTCATTTTATTGTAAAATGAACTGAAAAAAAGTTATAACCTCCAAAAGGAAATTTGTTACAAAATTTTCATTTATTTTTGTTTATAACTTTTTTATTGGTCACTTGACGATAAAAAGTAATAGAAATAAAATTGTAGGAAATTTAATTTGCTACATTTTATG
Organism: Epargyreus clarus clarus; assembly: GCA_014595695.2. Lineage (NCBI taxonomy): Eukaryota > Metazoa > Arthropoda > Insecta > Lepidoptera > Hesperiidae > Epargyreus > Epargyreus clarus. The sequence goes on from JACTTY020000021.1 coordinate 893,018, forward strand.
TTTGATTAAATTTTCTGTAGGGTAACTAGTTTACGAGATACAGCGCGAAAACCTTTTGCACCCCCTTTTCCAAGATGGCGGCCGGGGGACAAGGGTGCCGACCCCACAAACTTGAACTTAAGCTTCTACTGACCTCCCCTACACATTAAAAAAATAAAATTGCGTCCTCTGACAAATGCACACTAAGGCCTAAAAAATGTAACATTTCAATGGACTAATATACTTTGTCGATATACGATGTATCTAAAGCGTCTAACATCCATAAATTACAGAAACAGGTATTTTTTTGTCTCAATGACCTGTACTAGGCAAAAAATAGTCGCTACCCAAGTAGAATCGTTTTTATTTTTTGAATGCCTACAAAATGTATTTATAAAATATATTTATAAAATGCCTACAAAGGGCATTTTATAAATATATGATGCATAATAATATAGGTATTAGCATTAAACATACTTAGATGGTTCAATTCAAGAAGAAACCAACCACACACCCAAAATTTCATTCAAATTGATTGAGCGTTGTCAGAAATTACAGTTAAAACAAATTTTACCCATTATTTAAATATTAAGAATAGAGATGATAAAATGCATACCAATAAAGGTGTTAACGGCGCCAGCATGCTGCCAACTCTGGCAGCGGTGTTGCCACAGCCCACCATGGAACCTCTCACACTTGTGGGAAACAGTTCCAAGCTATATGTGTATATTCCAGTGAAACAGACACATGTTCCCAGTTTACCGAGTAAGAATAATAAGATCTTCAGCCATGTGATTGCTGAAACAATGGTTATTTTTTTAATTTTAAAAACTACATTGTTTTATTTTGCAGTTGTGTCATACCCATGTATGATTACAACTCTGTTTATTAGACTGCTATCTACACCTCTTTTCTCATAACAGGGAGATGCCTAGTTAATGGTCAAACCAAATCTTGGGGAAATCCGCGTGAGGCCTCCGACTAGATTTGAGATGGCTGTTATTCATTTCAATATAATTATAAAATAATATGCCCTTCGAAGAACGAAAATACATAAATTTAACCATTAACGGTCACCCAACTACCGCGCCCAATATTACATAACTTATAGATCAGCTGTTACGATCTAAACAAACAGCTACATAAACCTTGTATACCACATACAATGGAAATCAGAGACATCATTAGAATCCAAACATATATGACGCACACAATTTTACATAATTGTTTATTATAGTTATTATTCTACTAGTGTTTGTGAATTAAAAATTAAGCCGCGCGTTAGTAGGTATATTATATAATAGGTATTTGTCAATTTAAGGCGAAGGTATTTTATGTGCGTCATTATTTCCAACCAATTTGCTTAATGTAGATACAGGTATCTTTGCAGAAATCACATAAAAACAGTAAGATATAGAATGATGATGATATAAGTACTTCACAATTTATTAAATAGGAAATAGGTATTTTTAAAATAAATAATAAGATACATTGACTTAGTTCAACTATGGTATTTAAAGATAATGTCAAGCCAAACATTATTATTTTAATGTTTAAATTTATTTCAATTACAATCTTTTTAATAAGCAATTATGTTCAGGAGCTTTTCTAAATTAATTAAAAATAATGCCAGTATTAGTCCACAATTTATTTACTGATAAGAATCTAAAGTATAGAACCGAAAATTACTAAAGGGTCATGTTGTAAGTATACTACAGAAGAATCAAAAATTAATCAAATCCCTAAATTAGTGTAATTATTGCCAAATCGTTTCGTTGAATTGCACATTTTAAATGCTTTAAAGGTTTGACTTGACTTGGTAGAAAAAATCTTTACATCGTCTAAAATTTTATTTAGATTGATAAGTTTCTGAAACTTGCAGGATTTTATCTCTTTACGAAAACGAAAATACGTAAGTTTTTATTACAAAACCAATTTCATTCGCAACTCACTTGAGCTGAGGTGACAGTCACAGCACTCAAACTTAAAATAAAAATTTTACATTTTCAGTACAGTATTTCGGGGCATATTATTTTATGGGTTTTATTATACTTTTAAAGTAAAATTAGAAAAAATTGTATCAGAAATATGTAGATACTTACAATCAGGTGAATACGTTTGTACCACAAGGCAAATTGCTGAAAAAATGTAACCACCCTGAAGTGACACTCTTCTGCCAAATTTGTTAAAACAGTAGAAAGCTATAAGATCGCCTGGAAAAGACGTCAATGATGCTAGCACAAAGTTCGTGTATTTGTTTCCCGGTAGCAACACAGAATGGACCATTAAACCATAGTAGATGAAGCTTGATGTGAAAAAGCAAAAAGATGTCACAGTTAATCGAATCATCATCTCTTTAGAGTTCACAATGTCTTTTATTTTTTCTTTCTCTTTTTGGACCATCACATTAAATTTAAAACGCAGATCCGTGTTGCTAACTTCAATTATTTCTTGAGCACTCACATCTAATTTATTAAATTTTGTTATTAATTTCAACGTTTCCTTCGCTTCATCCATTTTGCCACGAATCATCTGCCATCGAATACTTTCTCTAAGCAGGAATATATATGACAGAAAAAGGAGCATGGGTGAGTATATAACTAATACTATGGTTTTCCAGTACTTTAGACCCATTGCGGCAAATGCAAATAGGACCTCTCCCACGTAAACTGCGTACGAAAATATTACTCCAGCCATCACTCTCTTGCTGTCTCCACCGACTTCAATTACTGAAAGGAAAAAAGACTTTGAAATAAATAATCGCAAGGTAATGCCTAAGATTTCTGAAAAAAAATTGTCATGTCTACCGATACGTACTCAAATAATGCAGTAGACTATGATGATAAAAGTTGGATAATATTAAAGAAAATTGAGCTTAAGACATTCGATTTAACGTTAAAGATTTCATAATATTTGCTCATTACAATTTTAGGTAAAGTTAAACAGGATAATAATATATAGCAGCAGGTCAAGTATGGTAATGGAGTCGTGCGACAACTTAGATTTTGCCTAGTAGAAGAATTGATCCTTGGAAAAACATACGTCACATAGATCACATGTTTAAGGTTATTTATTTTTGATTTACATTAGCGCAGGTGTGCTCTAATTCGAAGGGCGGTATGACGCCACTATATAAGTATACATACCTATATGAGATCTTGAAATGTAGCATAATTTTTAGGATGTCTCCAATTGATTTCGAAATCACCAAGATGATAATAATCGAAGTGGAAATTAGTATGCGCTAAGCGATGGATAGATGGATTTTTTAACTTTGTGTTTTGGCGTTACTAAAAACGCGTACGTAACGTAAACCAACACATATTTGTACCTTATAAGGGCAGTTTTGAACGCTGATGTGTTTAAATGGTGTACTAAAATGGACTTTTTGCGAGGCGCTCCAACTTGGTCCATAAAATCAGAAACGCATCTGTGGCTGACCTCTGGTCGGTCATACTTGGGGTTGATGTACATAATCGAGAATAGTCGCTTGCAATGAGGTGAATGACGTGCTTGTTTGCTATTTCTATATATCATAAAAAATACTCCACTCACATAAAACTACTGCCACTGTATACAATCCAGAAGCTAGAACGGACTCCAAAAACTCAATAGCCAAGTAAACATAGTAATTAGTCACGAATACTTTAATTAATCCAACTGCCCCTCCAATTGAGCAAATAATTATAGTTGGCTTCCGACCCACTCTAGAACAAAAAATATAATTGAATTAACATTAATTAAAATGCCTTTATACTTAGAAAGAATAATTTATTTTATTTAAAGTTGTAAAGCAGAACAAAATAAGTTAGACTTGGTCCTGAGATTAACAAATAACCGGTCTCAGTTGGCACTTAATTTTCTCGTTGCATTCCTTGTTACAGGAGTCCCTTGACAGCAATGACCAGGTATGTATCATCAAATGGACTTCATCATCAACTCATTACTGTCCCACTGCTGGGCACGGGTCTCCTCTCAAAATGAGAAGGATTTGGCCATAGTCCACCGCGCTGGCCAAGTGCGAATTGGTAGATTTCACATACCTTTGAGAACATTTTCTGACATTTCTTAGGTATGCAGGTTTCCTGACGATGTTTTTCTTTACCGTTTTAGTAAGTGATAATTAATGTGGAATATTCATAACTTTGAAAAATAGAGGTGCGTGGGATTTGAACCTCGGACCGATCAAGAGGCTGAGTTTCTTAACCACAAGGCTATCACTGCTACATCAAATGGACTTAGCTCGTTTATTTTTTAAATAAAACACTGTTAAAGATATACTAAAAATATTTACAAATAATCTTACTTGTCAGCTATCCATCCCGTAATGGACATGGAGACAATCATACCAGCATTATGAATGCTTCCGACGAGAGTGGATTTCCAGGACTGGCAGCCTAAATTCAGCTAAAAGAAATAAAAAACTAATGTTATCAATCAATATGGCCAATCAATTAAACGATTAGTTCATAAATATCACTAAAATATACCTACTCATGCTGTTACAATACCACTATTTTGTTCTACTCCCACACCCACATTCATTTGAATTTAAAATATTTAGTGATGGTAATTTGTATGTGAATTTTGTATGGAGCCACAGATAATGTTAATAGCGGGAAACAATACGGGCAAGCGCATCACAAATAGCATACCTAGGTATAATTTAATGAAAATTTATAGTTCCTGTCTTCGACCAACAATAGCAACTAAACTAAACAATACCAACAACACCAATACCACAATTAGTATTCTTGATCGAAAGTTCCTGTACTCTTTCTTATACAATTATGCCTAGCTGGACATTTCATCGATGTACGCATAATATCTATAATTATATCATATATTTATACATATTATTTTCCAAATTTAGATATATCCAAGTTCAAAGCATCATGAAATGAACTATAAAGGAGACAGTGACCTAGACGAACTGAAACATTGAACTACCTCCTTGTGTTTATAACACTGTGTTACGCGTTATTTGAAATATATTACAAATATAATCTCACAATAAATAAGTAAACATTATTAAACACAGAACAATGACCTAAATGTCTTATGCAATCAAATATGAGCTGCAACGAACATATTATTATATCTGTTATTATCTAGGCAAATACCTACTTACATACTTTGTTACAATTTTTTTAGAAAGAGGTGTGTGAAGGTTAACAAACAACAACAGTTAACAAACAACAAGTTTTCCGTGTTAACATATTAATATATCATAACCTAATAAATTATGACGTCGTTTGAATGTTTCCCGAGCTTTTAACGGAACGTCCAATATACACACAAATATCCTGGTTATATAGATAGCAATTAATCGATTCCATATTTTAACTGGTTGTTCCAGAAGAGATGCTTATATCTTCGTTTAAACGTTTATTATCGATTTGAAATGGGTTAATATTATGTTTATTTCTTCAATACTATAAAATCTTTAATTACTTTCTCTCGATCTCTATACACACTTTACTCATAATAAACAGTGCTAAATACTAAATGTGTACCATAGAACGATACGCGAGTACTCATGCGATTATAGTATTTACTACCGAATTATATTGACATGAACAAATTATCTTATAAACAATTTATCTTACGTCGACTTATAAAGTTCGTACATTTCAATGAACCTGTTTGAATTTATTCTATAAGCTGTACTATATTTGCAGAACAAATATAATTAGATTAAGTAATAAATCAAGGTTGTTAATATAACGCTTTATTTTAAGTACCTCAAATTCACTAAGAAATATGACTAGGGTATATCAATACAATTTCATTCATGTACCATGTACGTAAATATTCTAAAATGTATTGAAAAGTCAATTCAATTAAGGTTCAATTAATTCAATCATGATACGTTAACGTAATAATAAAACAGGCACACAATTATCATTACTTGAACTATTTCTGTCGTGTATAATAAATCATGTGTTTTTCCGTTAAGAAAAATGTGGTATATGAATATGATATAAAATACATATTGTTTTTATTATTAGATGATTGATTTAGCGTCGCCTTGGAAAAAATAATGTGTAATAATTGTAAACTAGTCTCTGGTCATTCAAATTCGACCGATTAATTCAATTTCACATTTGACAATGCTGACATTCCTGATTGTATTGTTAAATTGGTAATATTAGTTTAAGAGTTGTACCGAGAGCTCTTTAAAGAGAGTACCACTTGTTTTGTTATTTTCATGTTTACCGCGTGTACGAGCCATTTTTTACGACAATAATAAACTTATTTTTTTCTTTTTTTTTTTTTAATTTTTATTGATTATATAAAAAAAAACTATCCGGAGTTAAAAAAAAATATTACTTCAGTGATGGAGCAGCCGCTCCATACAAAAATAAAAAATAAATTGTAATTGTAAAATCTTTTAACATTCCTAATTATTTTTTGTGGTAAGTAATTTTAATCTATTAGTAAAAACGTCCATATTTTCGCTGTAAAAAACGAATTAGATGATTTCAAATGGAATGACTCTTATGATATAATTTCAACGTTAATTAAAATTATGCATCTATTTTTTTAACGATGGATTCGATGATAGTTTAAGCTTTTCTATTCGTTAAAGATGATTCAACCAACCCTCAACCATATATTAATATATTTTAATATTTAAGTTACTGATTTATAATGCATGTTATATAATAAAAAAATATCTACCTGCACCACTTTACCAAACTTTAACTATACCTACTACGTCACATACTATTCGCAATATTCGTAATTAAATAGGAACTGAAGCTTATGAATATAAAACACTTTACCGTTGAGACAATAGAATTATTATCCTCATAAATCCATTCGCGGCAGTCTTCAATTACTTCTACAAATGAGTTTTTAGAACACGTTTTATTGGTCAGGTCATATTTGGTATCATCCACAATGGGTCTGAAACATTTAGGGTCCACATCTTTTGGCCACCATTCCGGAATATCCACAGTTGGATTGCTACCATCACATTCTGGCACTAGGCATCTGCAAAGGATAACGACGATATAATAAATCTATACTATTAAATAAAATTTTATTATTAGTCTTAATTATGCTCTCAAATATCTACGAGCCTACATATGTATGTACGAAAAAAAGTAGCTCATTATTTGTAAAGTTGTGTTTGAGTGAAAGTTCCATTGAAACCGGTTCAAATCTGTCTAGGATAAACCCCTAAAGGAAGACAGATAAACTTAAAGACGTGATTGAATTAGGAGATTTTCTGAAAAAAAAAAACAGTCACACACTTCAATTTTGTTTATTTATACAAATGGAAGGTTTCCAAATACGTAAATTACTGAATCATACCTAAGAATAGTATTAAATATTAGAGTGATTACAAAACATGGTGGTAACAGACATATTCTTCTATTAACGATTGAAACGTATGTATTAATAATCATACATATTTTATCTTAATACAACAGTCTACTAAAACATTACTTATTACAAAAGCTAGTTTAAAAATTAACTGGTCGAATTCAAATCAAATTGCTGTTATGAAAACCAAATTGTACCTCATTCATGTCAATTACATTAAATTTGCAGTACCTACTTAAAAGACACCAGTGCGAAATATTCTAATGAAAAAGTTCTTAAAAGTTCATCGAACTGATATTATTGTGAAACCTGTTCTACTGGGAACACAAGGGAACTAAATTATTACATGTAAAGATTAATAACTCATTTTCCCAAATCGGTGCCTTTGAAAAGGTCTTATTTTTATTTTCCGGAAAATTTAGGTATACAGTACTGAAAAAGAAGAAAATCGATTTATTATAAAGATAAAAACGTTTCCCAACATGTCTAAACCATATAAAATGTCTCACTTATAAGTTATACGGGCTATTGAGCTATAAGTACTAACTCCTATTATTATTCTATTTAGAATTACTATTCTATTATTCTCGAGGTTAGCGAAAATAAAGTGTGTCTTTATCCCTTAAACCCCTGCGCTTTATTTACTAAGCGTTTACATTACCACTATTAGACACATACCTACCTACCGTCAGATTATTAAATTTTGCAATAAAAATATTGTTCTTATTCGAAGAAGTTGCCTTCGTTTCGAATTTAATAAGTATAAAATGCAATAATATAACAATAATAACCAAAATCTCAATAACCTGAAAATTAAAAATTAAAGAAATATAATTATTCCTACTACCTACGTGTAGTAGGAACATAAAATGTATTTCTAAGAGCCTATAGGCACTTATATAATAATGTTGTTTTTATCATAAAATATCAAATTTAATTAACTGTAAAACATAATTTACAATAATTTAACATTGTAAATAAAAAAAAATAAGCCGCAATAACTTTACAAACTAAAACCTTATTTTAATATTGGAATAATTAACCAAATATTTTTTGTTATTTTAACGATTACATAATTAAAGTAAAATATACCTGTGATTAACATCTTCGGCCACAAATATATAATTAACATGTATCATCGACACCATCATTATCGGAAGGCATATTAGAAGGTACTGGAATAACTGGAATTTGCCAAAAATTTCGAGATCTTTGAAAGAGTCAGTTGCACTTTTATCTGTTGTCGCGGTCATGTCTGTTTATAACTGAGCACAACACTAAATTAATATTGATTTATGTGATATTGAACAATACTGATAGATACGGATGCTGCGAATGTACTAATTGAAAGAACCACATCTTCGCCAACTAAATGCCAGACTACGCTGTGTACGCAACCGTTTTCGGGAGTATGGACGTAGGCTATACGCAGATCACAAAACATTTTCTTTTAAATATCCACGTTATATTTTCCTCTAACCGGTCGAGGTATCATGATAGGAATAAATTTAAAGTTACAAATATTCAAATGCTTTGTATAGCGATGGTCCGTGACTTTGAACTTTGCGCTATGAGATTAATCCATTCATCAGTCTTTGGAAATCTTAATGTATTATCGCTTAAACCGGTTCTATACTCAAACGTATCACGTGCATTGATATATTTTTATTAAGTATTTGATAATATTAATAACATAAAAGAGTTAGCTATGGCTTAAAACCACATGAACATACAAACAGACAAACATTTGATGGACATTTTGTTAAAAGGAAACCATGTCACATTTATTTGAAATAAAGTTCAATTTACTTATTTATTTATGCAGGCTTCCAGTTACCACAACAACCTGTAACTGCCACTCGAATTCATGTAATTTAATAATCACAGTATTGGTATTTTAACCCTTATCATGGGAATATGTTAATTCCAATTGACATGGACAAAAGTTTTGTATAGAGTGTTTCTAGCAATGAAAACAAAGAATTTTTATTATATGTTTAATTAATAAGCTCTTTGAAATGATCCTTAACTGGTCATTTGTATTTCCTTTGCAAGTTTATCTTGGCATGGAAAAAGCTGTTCATCATTGTATTTACAATCTTTTATTCAATTTGTTATGATTCCAATCCCGAATATTTATCAGAATACCTATATATTTCTATAGACTTCCATTTACTTTTTAAGACATAGTAGTCAAGAACGCAACAATCCGTGGTATTTTATGACAATGAGTCCATCAGATGCTATGCCCTAAAATTCTTTCTAAGGTCGTTCACAGACGAGTTGTTATCCTTAAAGGCTCAACTGGAAAACCCAACAAGTGCGTGATTTTAAGGTCATTCTTCAAACCAGCTTTGCAGGTATCAGCTTCAACTCAGTTGTAAAAGTTACTGCCATTAAATGATCGAAGTGAATGTAGCGCCCACTTCCGCAATCAAATCATCGAGCAGATTTACCACTTCACTTCACAATGTAATCATAAGTAATAGGTATTATTTTCATTTATATTGATAATGTCAAAATTTATGAAATTAATACACACTGTAGGTACGATTTGGAGGTCGTCATACAGGCCCGCTTTATTGAAAATATTTTGGTCTCATAATAGTTTATGATCTCTAAATCGTTAAAACACATTAAAATATAAATATTAAATACATATTGGTCAAATACAGGACTTTATTTTTAAAGAAGTTGTTTACATATAAATATGATTATCATTGATTTTTTATAAAATAATGGCTATAACTAGCTATTTATTAAACCATTCAAAATAATTTCCATAAAATAACACTTTCTAGAATTTATTACCCCTACTTCACAGGTAACATTTAGAAAATCTGTGTATATTTATTTTTTAATATCTTGTTTATAAATTTTATTTTCCTAACCAGTTTACACCCAATGTAAATTTATTAAACGAGTAAAACGGAAACTATAATAAGTAATACAATATATTTACGACAAGTTTTCACGTTATACACAACGTCATTGTTATTTATATATTATATACATCGTACATTGACAGAAGTTTTCATCTCCATCCATCAAGCGTCCTCCACAAAAAATATTACACAATGTTATTACACGAGTCACGAGTACAAACACATTAGACGCATAGATCGGCCATCGTCCTTCCAGAACTACATAAAATGTAGGGAGATATACTTTGAACTATTTTTAAAATACATGTTTCGGTCTGTAATCTCAAAATAAAGTGCAATTTTCTGAGGTCATTTTTTTCCCGACACTAAACAGCGTCAGCTATGCCAAAACATAAAAAAAGTCTCTTTGTCTGTACGAGCTAATTTAGGAAATTACTCAACCAAATTAGACGGGACTTTCATCCAAAGATTGAGGATTTTACTGATGTTGAATCTGCAACGTTAGCAATATAGGACGCCGTTGGAATTTAGAAGGGTACCTAAGTGCTAATGACTAAATATAAAAAGCCGTCAGTCTATATTGTTATTATTGTATAAGTTGGTGAAGTTTGTTAGTTAATTTACAGACATCTTCTTGCTCTTACGGGGATGATTAAATATAAGATATCGGAAATAAGTAACAAAATTACTAGTAGCGAGGAACTTCATTCAAACAAACAAATAGGTATAATAAATATAAATGAGAAACCTGATATAAATTAGTATGCGGTGAGAATATATTTTTGAAAAGTTCTTGACAGAAACCTGACCGTGCTGTGATTTTATTGTATTGATTATAATTCGATGACTTAGATTATTCAGATATAATGTTAGGGTTGAAAAATACACATGATGTAAGTATTTTTCAACTACGTTTATTGTCACTATTGTTTTTCAACTGTTTTATACTGAATTGCCAAATAGGAAAGTAAGTACCAACTGGAAATTATAAAAAATACTCAAATGAGTCTACATCAGAGCTATTATATTATGAAAACCAATACTTTTCCAATTTTATTTTTTAAATCCACACCTTGCATTATTGTAAATGTCATTGATAATGCTAAAATGTTTAGAAGTAGTATTAAATGACTACCGCAAGAAAATAACAGTAATTCGTTTGTATATTCGAATGAGGATATTTTGTTATCCTTATAATCATTAATTTAAACGAAATCACTACGACATTATCTCACTTATTATTAAAATTTGTCGGGGAATTTTGCAATCCACTTTCAAGCAGTCATTAGGTTTCCTCAACCATTACAAATGAAGAGTATTTACCTTTGACATTTTACAGACCAATGCCCATAGTAAACAGGAAAAGTTGTTTGTATATTTTACGAATTATACAATACAACGATAGCAGATATACAGGGTGAATCTCCATAAAGTGCACATATTGAAACAGGTAAAATTAAACCGCACTTTGTTGACAAAAAAAATATAAAAAAAATTAAAAAAATTTTTTTTTTGGGTTTTACGACCTTTTGAATTTTTTTTGGGAATTGTGCACCTGAAGTAAATAAATCGCTATAACTTTTAAACTATGAGGGTTATCAGGTTCAAACAAAAATAACAATGATTGCCAATGATAGGCCGCACTGATTCATTAAAAAAAAAAACAAAAAAAAACATCTTCCCAGGAAAAAAATGTCAGATTAGTGCAAAAAAGCACTTTTTTAGACAAAATAATCTAGGCATTTTATTTTTTTATTATTATTTAATGCAATTCTACGCCGTATTAGCTTTCAAACACTAAAAAAACCACGCCTCTAACTCAAGTATAAAGTTTGCTAGGAACGTTTCAAAAAAGACGCGACGCACGTGCGCCCTAATAAAACTGGTATAGTCCGACCCATAATTAGATGTCCAAAATATAAAAAAAGGAAACTATCAAAAATATGTTTTAATGGTAGATTCATGGTAGTTTCTTATTTTTGACGATATTAAAGTGATAAAATAAATCTTTAATAATTAAAAAAAAAAACACTACTTTGTATTAAAAAAGGTTATTTATTACCAACACCCTTAAGAACTGCCTTTGTTTAAGCGCTCGTAGGAAACTTTATACTTAAGTTAGAGGCATGCTTTTTTTAGTGTTTGAAAGCTAATACGACGTAGAATTACATTAAATAATAAAAATAACATAAAAAGTCTAGATTATTTTGAGGAAATTCACGATTACTGAAATTTAACCTAAAAAAATTGCTTTCTTCACACTAACCTGACTATTTTTTTCTGGGAAGATAAACTTTTTTGTTTTTTTTTTCATGGATCAGTACGGCCTATAATTGGCATTCATTGTCATTTTTGTTTGAACATGATAACTCTTTTAGTTCAAAAGTTATAGCGATTTATTTACTTTAGGTGCACAATTCCAAAAAAAAACTTCAAAAGGTCGTAAAACCCAAAAAAAAATTTTTTATTATTTTTTTTTGTCGACAAAATGCGGTTTAATTTTACCTGTTTCAATATGTGCACTTGATGGAGATTCACCCTGTATAAGATAAGTAACAACACAAACGGGTCGTAAAATATATTAGTATAGTAATAACTGATAGATATCTAAAACTATTATTTCCGGACTGCGTCATAGACCACCTCGTTAGGCAATCGTTGTGTGGATTAGTTCAAAGTTCTCTTACATAATACAATACAATACCTAAAAAGAATGGTACGGCCGTGCCGCTTTTTTTGGCTCGACTTGGCGGAGGCACTGCCGTGCCTCCAGATTTACTGTTGATTGAATGTTTTAACACAGATTCTCTTAGATTAGAGTACTTTAGATAAGATTTTAATTAATGACATTGAAACACAAATTAATAACATTTTAGGTTCATTAATTTATGTACCTACATATTAATCAAATCAGTAGTACTAAGGTTCGATTGTCTTGTTCGACAAAAGGCTGTCTTTGTTTTGCTAAAGGATAACACATTAAATATATTTATTATTATTGCATTTTTTGTCTAAAAATTGTTTATATTAAGTATTATTATGCCATTGACTGACACTTAATTTCCGGGAATCTGTTTGCTAAACGTATATTACAGCGGTGTATTTCCAAATTCATTTAACATGTAATATGTAATAAATATTTACTTCATCTAGGTGCAAATTGCCTGTTAGATGCGTTAATCAATTTCGCAAAATCGTGTCGGAATTCTAAGTGTTAGGATAATTATTATTGTCACTAATCATTTTTCGAAGTAAGGGAAAATAGATCCTTGCATGGATTTCCCCTATAGTACCGTAGATTGACAAACGCTGTAAATGTAAAAAAAGCGTACTATGGCAGAGTGATTATTTGACTGATAAAACGCTGTGATTTCAGACCTGACCAGTAGCCCCAGCCCCAGCTCCACATGTATCACTACTAGGTTGAGAGCCATTGTATAAACAGTTTCTTTCGCCGGATCTTCTCCATAACGAAACACCTTGGGAAGTGGTGGTAGTTGTATTGATATTCAAAAAGTACAAAAAGTGATTAGAAGTAATCTTCTAATCAAATCAAATCAAATAAATTTTTTACCTACCATTAGGACTGGTTAAGGTCATATCCGAAACAATGGTTTAATTGAACAACATTATTATTTTCTAGCCGAAGATCGAACCATCTCTATGTTGGCAGATCGTCACCAAATGTAACACAATACGGAACGCAAAAATCTATGACGAAGGCAAGGACGAAAAAATTTGATACATCAGATTTGTAAATGACCTTATGAACCTTATCACAGGCTTAATATTTTACGGTTACATTGTATGTGTTATATATACTTAAGTAAATTATTATTTTGATTATTTAGAGAGACACTTGTAGGTTCTTTTTATTTTATTAATGTCCTGCGCCAAAGATTTCTTTAAAATTTGTTTGGACATTGCAAAACTTGCAGGATATATTTATTATACATTGGCATAACATTGAATATTGCAAAATCCTTAACGGCCCCTGTAATGCATTAAAACTTTTCATTAGCCGTATTTTGTTTTATTACATCACTACCGCTATTATTGTCTTGAAGCCACGCCTATATGGCGGTGGTATTTAAAATATTTTAACCACTGAATTTACATGTTTGTGAGTATTTCATTCTACATAATATTAATCAGTATTATATACATTAAAATGAAATTCATTTTTTTGTAAAAGTGAATAGGTTAAAAACTGTGTGACATTCATTAAAATATGTGAAATTTATGAGAATAAAGATTCCTAAACCATCAAATTACAATATTTACATTGACTAATTACTGGTGAAAAAGGCATTAAAATGGCTCCATATTGTTTTTAAGAAATGCACCAATGAACAAAATAAAATAACAATAAAATAATATAATAATAAAATAACATAACAAAATAAAATAATATCCTAAAGTAAAGATATCTGCACATGGTTACTATACTCTTTGATCTGCACGCTACGTTTAGTTTAGTGTAAAGCTTCTAGCCGCGAGAGGACACTGCTGTATCCATTAATCGTTTAAAAAAATCGATTTTTCGTCAAATCTATTCATGACGGCACTAATGACAGACGAAGTTTTTAAGTCAATCTAATTTATGCCAAATCGGCTAAATGTCACTCAAGAAATGGCAGTCACTGTCTTAATTTCATAATTTTTATAACTTTTAAGGGCAAATATCTGTGAAAATGCATATAAAACAGGTAGTTACGTAAATTACTGAATCATACCTAAGAATAGTATTAAATATTAGAGCGATTACAAAACATGGTGGTAACAGACATATTCTTCTATTAACGATTGAAACTTATGTATTAATAATCATACATATTTATGTTAATACAACAGACTACTAAGACATTACTAATTACAAAAGCTAGTTTAAAAATTAACTGGTCGAATTCAAATCAATTTGCTGTTATGAAACCAATTGTATCTCATTCGTGTCAATTACATTCAATTTAGAGTACTTAAAGGACAACAGTGCGAGAATATTCTTTTTAAAAGTTCTTCGAACTGATATTACTGTGAAACCTGTTCTACTAGGAACACAAGGGAACTAAATTATTATATGTAAAGATTAATAAGTCATTTACCCATATCGGTGCCTTTGAAAAGGTCATATTTTTATTTTCCTGAAAATCTTATATAGTACTGAAATCCAAGAAAATATTAAATTTAAGTGAAACATTATAAATATAATAAAATTAACAATGATTTCACATAGAATATACAAAAAGGCGGATTAACTAATTTATTATTAATTAATTTTATAATATTATAAAATAAAACCTTTTTTAATATTGGAATAATCAACAAAATATTTTTAATGCCTATGTTATTTTAACGATTATATAATTAAAGTAACTTATACCTGTGATTAACATCTTCGGCCACAAATATATAATTAACATGTATCATCGACACTAGGGTTGTTGCATCCGCTGATTATCAGCTTTCTTTTAAATATCAGCATCAGCATCCGCATCCGCAACAAGAGACGCTGATTTAATGCTGATATTAAATTTGTAACGTGTTCGTTGAAGGCGGGACCGAGCTTAAATCACGTGGAGTTTTAGCCAATCACAGAAGTTTATAAACACAAGTTGTCACTTGTTCCCTCATCAAACAATCATTCGATTGTATTGACAACGTATTTTGGTCAAACATCAATGACTTTCGATCATAGTTCAATCCATCAATAACAGATATCCAACGAAATATATTTAGCACCATGAACCATGTACCAAACCAACATCCACTTCAGCTACCCTCCACTCTGCAGTGACACAGAAGTCGGCATTTGTTTGTTATTTTTTTTTACAAATACTACACTGTGCCGTATCTTTGTTCAATAACGAAATATTTGGTCATATTGCACTTTTCACTGGATGTGACATTATGAATTGAATACATATTGGTATTAATAAATAAATAAATTTTTGTGCATATGAATTGAATACATATTGGTAAATAAAGGTATTGGAATAACTGGAATTTGCCAAAAATTTCGAGATCCTTGAAAGAGTCAGCTGCACTTTTATCTGTTGTCGCGGTCATGTCTGTTTATAACTGAGCGCAACACTAAATTAATATTGATTTATGTGATATTGAACAATACTGATAGATACGGATGCTGCGAATGTACTAATTGAAAGAACGACATCTTCGCCAACTAAATGCCAGACTGCGCTGTGTACGCAACCGTTTTCGGGAGTATTTCGAGGAACATTTTCTTTTAAATATCCACGTTACGTTTTCTTCTAACCGGTCGAGGGATCATGATAGGAATAAATTTAAATTTACAAATATTCAAATGCTTTGTAGCGATGGTCCGTGACTTTGTACTTTCCGCTATGAGATAAATCCATTCATTAGTCTTTGGAAATCTTAATGTATTTATCACTTAAACCGATTCTGTACTCAAACGTATCACTTGCATTGATATATTTTTATTAAGTATTTGATAATATTAATGACATAAAAGAGTTAGCTATCGCTTAAAACTACGTTGTTAAAAGGAAACGTTACAATTACAAACAAAGTTCTATTTTATTCCTATGTATTTATTCAGACTATATAATCATGGCCTTAACTGGTCATTTGTATTTCCTTTGCAAGACTATCTTGGCATGGGAAAAGCCACTCATCATTCTTTTTACAATCTTTTATTCAATTTGTTATGACTCCAATCCCGAATATTTACCCTATTATAATTTACCCGTATATATATTTCTATAGACTTCCATTTACTTTTAGGACATAGTAGTCAAGAACGCAAAAATCCGTGGTATTTTATGTCAATTACTGCATCAGATGCTATCCTTTCTAAGGTCGTTCACAGACGAGTTGCTTCCTTGAAGGCTCAACTGGAAAACCCAACAAGTGCGTGCTTCTAACGTCATTCTTCAAACCAGCTTCGCAGATATCAGCTTCAACTCAATTGTAAAAGTCACTGCCACTAGTAGAAATGAATGTAGCGCCCACTTCCGCAATCAAATCATGTGAATACGAGTAGATTTACCAGTTGTGAAAAAATCAAATATCTACCTTCTTACAATGTTTTCATAAGTAATAAAATACTTATTTTCATTTATATTAATATCTAAATTTATGAAATTAATACAGTAGGTAAATACAATAAGTATCTATTCAATGTTGATTGAATGTTTTCACACAGGTTCTTTTAGATTAGAGTATTTTAGATAAGATTTTAATTAATATGTTCACAAATTAATGACCTTTTTAGGTTCATTAATTTATTTACATATTAGCCAAATCAGTAGTATTTAATATATTTCGATTGTTTTGTTTGAAAAAAACGCTATCTTTGTTTTGCTAAAGGATAACACAAACTTACGCTTAAGCCCATGACAACAAAGAACTTATATAAGTACAATTTATTGTTATTGTATTTTTGTCTATAAATTAAAATGTTTATATTAAGTATTATTGTATGAGATGGACTGACACTTAATTTCTAAAAATCAATTTGCTAAATGTATATTACAGCGGTGTATTTCCAAATTCATCATTTTTAAGAAATGCACCAATGAACAAAAATAATATCCTAAAGTAAAGATATCCGCACATGGTTTCTATACTCTTTAATTTCTGCGCACTACGTTTAGTTTAGTTTTAGCTTCTAGCCGCGAGAGGACACTGCTGTATCTATTAATCGTTTTAAAAAATCGATATTTCGTCAAATCTATTCATGACGGCACTAATGACAGACGAAATTTTTTATGTCAATCTATCTAATGCCAAGTCTGCCAAACGTCACTCAAGAAATGGCGGTCAATGTCTTAATTTCGTAATTTTTATTACTTTTAAGGGCAAATATCTGTGAAAATGCATATAAAACAGGTAATAATTACAAGTTAAATAACGAAATGTTCCTCGGAAATATCATTTATATGTTATTTGCGATTAAATCGAAATAGAACGGCGTGCATCAAGTCTATCAACATTGTTGTTTACAGGTGATTATTCAGGGATTCAAGAGTTATCGGGAACAAATTGTTGTTGAACCGTTCGACAAACGGCACAATGTGGTCGTTGGACGCAATGGTTCCGGAAAAAGTAATTTCTTTCATGGTGAGTATTTGTTATTACTTTATACATTAGTAGATAAATTATATGGACTAAGTTAATGTACGCAAAACAATGCTGTAATTTACTTTAAATATCGATAAATATCTTTTATAAGTATATTAAAACAGCCCAAGTTTATATTGTCACAATTCCCATTTTATAGTAATGGTACACATGAACAAAATATAGCATTTTGTTGCTTCCTTCTATTGTGTCTTCAGTTCATAGTTTCAACAAAAGAGTAAGTAGCAACTAACATACTATACAGAATCAAAGCTTTTCTATTTAACTTCCATTTTAATGTGAACTATTCATTATCTCAATCACTAGTTGAGACTAATTGATAAATTAGTCTTGTTCCATACTACATAGTAATCTTTCTTACATGATGATGTAAGAAAGAAGTAAGAATAATTGTCACTAGCAGAGTATGGAATAGTACAAGTATAGTGTAATGCGTAATCTTGTGTACTAGTTTGTGGTTTTAATGGTACTTTACAAAAATGGTTTTATCTATTTAGTTTATTCATTATGTTTTCTCATTATTAGCTATCCAGTTTGTACTGAGCGATGAGTTCTCCCATCTCCGCCCTGAGCAGCGGTTGGCTTTACTGCACGAGGGTACGGGCCCCAGAGTCATCTCTGCCTTTGTGGAAATTATATTTGACAATTCTGATAATAGAATCCCTGTAAGTATTGAAACAGAACTTGTTTTTGTTTGGATAAATTATATTACTAATGCCTGTTTGTTTTTCTTGATAATTATTAAAAAATAATAAAACGTTGACAAATAAATTAAAAAATAAAAATATTTAGTAACAAAAGAACACATTCACCACAGTCAAATAATTTGATTTGTAAACCAAAAAAATATATAAATGAAGTGCAAGCATATGTTGCACTGAGGAACTTGACTTACTATGAGATATGCAACTTTGTTGAATTCTGAATAATAAACAATAAAATCTAAATAAAAAATAATAACCAACCTAAAAAGAAATAATGTGTGCTATGAATTACATCTAATTATGTTGATTGAAATGTGTACAATATGATAATTTCAGATTGAAAAAGATGAAATATTCCTCCGGCGAGTCATTGGATCCAAGAAGGATCAGTTTTTCCTCAACAAGAAGGTTGTACCTCGCTCTGAGGTACTCAACCTATTGGAGAGTGCTGGCCTATCTAACTCCAACCCATACTATATTGTGAAGCAGGGAAAGGTGAAACACTATATTTAAAGTTACATTTCTTTTGGGGCAAAGTTATATTTTTACAAAAGTAACATATACAATCGAAGCTATAAAATTGACTAGTAACAAATTAATTTTAATTATAGGTATTGTAATGTTTATTTTGTTTTGTAATAGTTTGAACTCTTGTACAAATTGATACATGCACTTTTTTATTTTGTATTTTATTAAATATCCCAAAAAAGTAGAATTTCTTACTTACATAAGTATGCACATTTTTATATACTCAATTATAAACATAAAATAGGGCTAATGGGGAAAGGCTGAAAGTGATTTTTCTTCCAGATTAACCAAATGGCGATCGCCCCCGATTCTCACAGACTGAAGCTACTCAGGGAAGTGGCTGGCACTCGGGTGTATGATGAACGCAGGGAGGAATCTGTCACTATACTCAAGGAAACTGTTGGGAAGGTAAAAAATATTATTTAATTCAGAATTAATATTGTAAATATAGCAGTGAGTATGTACAAATTGTTAAATTCTCCCTTTATATTACATCCCTTAGTAGGATAGGATTTGAATTTTATTATCAATGCAGGGTTGCAGTCAATTGAAAATAAAATAAGCTACATGGAGACAAATTGTAGTACAAATTCTATTACATATTATATGTATAGTTCAGTAATGCATAACTTGTATACTTAAATTAAATGTTGTATATGTTGTTTCTTGCTCACATATTATAGAAAATGAGTATGAGGTAAATAGAAACAATAACATTTGGAATACATGAGAAACAAGTTATAATTTTTGGTCACAAATTGTTCTTTTAGGTAGAGAAAATTAATGAGTTTCTCCAAACAATCGAGGAACGTCTGAAAACTCTGGAAGAAGAAAAGGAAGAGTTGAAGGAGTACCAAAAGTGGGATCGAGCTCGGAGAGTACTGGAGTTCATTATACACGACACTGAACACAGAGAAAATAAAAGAAAACTGGATGAGGTATAAGTTATATAATTTCTGTTATGTAAGAGGCACATTATTTAATATAAGTGACCGACCAAAACTGGTTTTCTGCCAAAACAGATAGCGAAAACACAATTTTAGTTTCCAGCCTAATTTAAACCAATATTGAACTTTTTAAACTTATGAAAATCTACACAATTTGTCTTGAATGTAAGTGCACAACGAATGCTTGTTATACAAACTAGGGTTGTTGCGAATATCAGCATCAGCATCCGCTGATTATCAGCTTTCTTTTAAATATCAGCATCAGCATCCGCAACAAAAGATGCTGATATTTAATGCTGATATTGAAATTGTAACATGTTCGTTGAAGGCGGGACCGAGCTTAAATCACGTGGAGTTTTAGCCAATCACAGAAGTTTATAAACACAAGTTGTCATCAAACAATCATTCGATTGTATTGACAACGTAATTTGGTCAGACATCAATAACTTTCGATCATAGTTCAATCAATCAATATGTATTCAATTCATAATGCCACATCCAGTAAAAAGTGCAATATGACCAAATATTTCGTTATTGACCAAAGATACAACACTGTAGTTTTTGTACAAAAAATAACAAATAAAATGCCGACTTTTGTGTCACTGCAGAGTGGGGGGTAGCTGAAGTGGATGTTGGTTTGGTTCTGAAGTCGGTGCTAAATATATTTCGTTGGATAACGGCGTAAACAGCGTGTTCAATATGAGCGCTGGCTTCGGAGATATGTGCTGAGCCAAAATTTGTTTCAGTTTGATTTTTGCTCTGTAGTGACATGGAAGTCGATTGTATTTTTTAATTATTTTTTTTTTCACCTTTTTTAGTGATGACATGCTAAAAATCTTACAAATGCACTAGTCACCCTTACGATTTTTGAAAGTTCCTCTCGATTTCTCTGGTCTGCCATCATCAGACCCTTATTTTCTTATAATGGAACTACTTTGGAAATATCTTTACCAACAAAATAAAAATCATCCAGTTCGGTTCATAAACGACGAAGTTATCCGCGAACAAACATAAAAAAGACATATATACGGTAGAATTGAGAAACCGCCTCATTTTGTGAAGTTGGTTAAAGAAGACTATTCTCGTAAGGGACGTACAAATACCTCAGTATAAAATATATTTATATTTAGTATTTTTAAATATCAGCATCAGCATCAGCATCAGCTGATATTAATCTGAAAAAATCAGCATCAGCATCCGCTGATCTAGTAAAAACCTGCATCGAAACAACCCTGATACAAACTCCCGCGCGCAGCTAAACTCAACCGAAGTTCACAAATGTATATTTCGGATGGGCTGAAAGGTTCGGTATGATTTTTAACTGCTGTCGAAACTTTATACGAAAACTTTTTTGGCCGAAACTTAGCCGAAACCGAATCGTCGGTCGTCAATTTTTTTTGTTACGTATAATCTTATTGATTTAATTGCACTATCTTTCAGTTAGAAAAAATGCGCTCAAACAGCGGGAAGGAACAACAACATTATGCAGATATGGTGAGAGAAGCACAGGACCATGTAAGAGAAGCGAACAGGTAAGGGGTTTTGTAAATATTTATACCTTTGAATGTTCAGATACATTGCTTAATTCATACATTTTTTTGCCAACACATGTTAAAGGTATTTGGAACCTTGAAATGTTATGGTTCTTTTTGATAAATATCCATACTTCGATACATCAATTTATAATTACTTAGAAATATACTATCCCTTGTTTCATTATATATTATCATTGTATACTTTATGAGAGTCATATTGAACATTTGGAAATTTTTGATTATTGAAATATAAATAATTATGATATTTGAAGTTGAGAATTATCTTACACTATTTATTTATTACTTTATAGAAAACTAAAGGAAGCCAGAAAAGACGTAGCGGCGGCTCGGGAGGAGAAAGATATATTGTCTACAGAACAACAGCAGTTATTAAGAGAGAAAACTAAGCTAGAGCTGGCAATCAAAGACTTGACTGATGATGTGGATGGTGATAATAAATCAAAGGTTTGACGTTCAATGTTCCAGATAAATAACATATATTTTCTTATGAATCTTTATTTGTAGTTCTAATTTCACAAAGGGATAGTTTTATTATAGTCTATTAGTCGCAATTGATTGTCTATTTTATTTGCCTGATATTGACTATTTAAATAGAGCCATATAAAATAGAGCCATGTGCCAAAAGAGACCTATCTTCTAGGCTAGCGGTTGGCTACATGTTTGACTACATGGGCTACATGGGCTATAGAAGCTACATGGCGAATAGAAGGTAATGGCGGGCCGCATTCGTCTCTGCAAATTGCAAAAAAAGAAGATGGCGAAGAATGAATAGTCCGTTAATTATTATAACAATTGAAAAATAATTAAATACGCCATAGTGTTTAATAAACAAAATTATCTAAGCGTAAACTACTTCTGTAATACAGGAAAGAGCCGAAGCCGAATTGGAGCGTCTCAGGCAGCAGATATCCGAAAAAGAACGCGAGCTAGAAGAACTGAAACCCAAATACGAAGAGATGAAAGCACGAGAGGAGGAATGCACCAGAGCTCTAGCATTGAACCAACAGAAACGACAGGAGTTATACGCGAAACAAGGCAGAGGGACACAGTTCACCTCCAAACAGGATAGAGATCGGTGGATTGAGAAGGAATTGAAGTGAGTTTAACGTAAATGCATATTGAAATGTTTTTGTCAAGGACATAAGTTATTATCTAGGGACATACTCATAACTTACCGATATTCTGGTATTACATCTTCGTAGATGTTTGTTCCCGGATTTTGTAGGGTTGAATATTTTGTAGGGTTATTAGTAAAGAAAAATATAATAAAGCAACAGCAATTGTAGAGAAGTATACGCAGTAAAGAATTAGGGAGAACCGTATGAAGCTTATATTGTGTTGGGAATGTTTTGCTATGGAGAATAAGCGGCGTAAGAAACTCCATACGTGCGCAAATTTGTATCTTTTAAAACATCTTTTTCATTTTATTTTTTTAACATCGTATTAACTGATCAACATCAACCAAAACAGATCACTAAACAAGCAGATAAAAGACAAGAAAGACCACGAGAACAAACTCCGCGAGGACTTGCGTCGTGATGCTGCGAAGCTGACTGAGTTGGAGAAGAGAATCGAGGACACCACTAAGGAAATGGAGAGGCAACGGGTGGCCATCGATGAACATAATAAACAGTACTATGAGTGTAAGAAGAAGAAGGATCAAGAACAGAGCGCTAGGAAGTAAGTTGACTATAGTCCGATTCATAATTAAACTCTTAATATAGGTTTTCTACAACCCATTACCACGCAATCTAAATAATTTTGAGTTACTGTTAAATAAAAGTTTAGTATTACAGAATTAAAGTAAATTAAAAAATGTTCTTGTAATTTTCAAAATGAATGAAGATGACAAATGATGTGTTTCATAGTGTTTGCCCTACATGCTTTAATTCAATTTATTAATTTTAGTGAATTATGGCGTAAGGAAACAACATTGACTCAGAATTTGTCGTCACTTAAAGAAGATTTGGCTAAAGCTGACCAAGCACTGCGCTCTATGGCTGGAAAGGTAATAAATAAATATATATCATTATATTTAAAAAGTAAAACAAATACTAAAATCTGACGGTAGCGGTGGACAAACCTCCATAGGCTTTTACGCGGTCGGGTTTTATGTTTTTATAAGAAAGCTGAAATGTTCACTTTGACAGTTAATTAAGTGATATTCGTTTACGTCTTTCCTTACAGCCAATTCTAAACGGACGAGACAGTGTACGAAAAGTACTAGAAACATTCCAGGAGAGAGGCGGCGAATGGGCGAAAATCGCTACGCAGTATTATGGACCGGTTATTGAGAACTTTACGTGTGACAAAGCCATTTACACTGCTGTGGAGGTAAGTTATAAAGAAAAAAGAATGAACTTGTTAAGGTATAAATTTGTCTTTAAATAGTTAAATTACTTTTGATACCGTCAGTAGCTTTTGATCGCTGTTATTTTGTAACATTTTTGAAATTGTATAGACACTTACTTTTTAAGATTGTAATAATGTATTATGGCGGACAATCTTCTGGAATGCATTATCTGAATGGCCAAATTACGGACATGTATTTATTGGCTAGTTAACCAATACATACAATACATTTATTGGAGTAATTATTTCTAGATAATAGCCTAGTTTTGTAAATAAATGTCAGTATCTCTAGTTATAATTAATTTTCAGTTGTATACGCCTTAATAACAATACAACGATTGATTTATACAGGTAACGGCTGGAAACAGATTGTTCCACCACATTGTAGAGTCAGACACAGTGGGGACCAAGATTTTGAAGGAGATGAACCGGCAGAGCCTTCCCGGGGAGGTCACCTTCATGCCGTTAAACAGACTGCAAGTTAGGGACATGGTGTATCCTAATGACAATGTGAGGTTAATTTTGACTATTTATTCTGTAAGGGTTATATCGTCAAACACTGCCATATTTAAATAAATGGTAAGTCTCAGGTGGTGATAGATGAAAGTAAAGGTTCTTCAACGCAAAGGCAGCATTATTTTCTGGAGATATAATTTTCGTTTTCTGAAAAAAATGTATAATATTATTATGAGTTTCAATCCCATAACTTTTGTCAATCAGGTTTATTTAAGTACGTTTTTATCAATAATAATCAGTTAATCTTGAATATTAAATATTGGTTTTAATACTCAAATAATAGTTATTTGAGTACACAAAGGACATACTTACGAAACTCCACATAATTATTTAATTTACCATTGGTATAGTGGTATTACCCGAGTGCCAAGGAAGGGTTATGTTTTTCGCGCGCATCTTGTATGTTTGTCTTTCTTTTTTTTACAGAATGCAATCGCAATGGTGCAGAAACTCAAATACGACCCGAAGTATGCAAAAGCAATGAAGTACATATTTGGCAAGACACTCATCTGTAGAAATTTGGAGTGTGCCACCGAGCTGGGTAAACAGTTTCACTTGGACTGTGTCACTTTAGAGGGAGATCAAGTAAGTGTTATGTGGCAACAACTTTTTACTAATATTGAAATAGAAAATGAGTATACATTCCACTTGGTGGTAAGTGACTATTGCTTCCTATCAACACCTGTATTTAAACCCTTGTGTGATTAGAGTTTTATCTGAGGTTGACCACATATGTGGTACTACATTCTAGAATCAAGATGGAATGCCTTAGCTAAGTATACGTTACCCTTACCACACCTTTCGTACTGTATCTTGTGTAAGATAAGTTGTCTACAAAGTTAAGTAATATTGAGCGCGATTGTTTATTTAGGACGATAATCAGAAAATTTCAAAAGCGTTCTTGTGCTTAACCTGGTATGTAAAGCTGTCAGTCCCAATTCATACAGTAGTTATGTCTCATTAGTCATCACATACATACATCAGTAGTTATGTCTCTTTGATCTAAACCATCTAACTCTAAGAAATCACT
This sequence comes from Epargyreus clarus clarus, assembly GCA_014595695.2. Lineage (NCBI taxonomy): Eukaryota > Metazoa > Arthropoda > Insecta > Lepidoptera > Hesperiidae > Epargyreus > Epargyreus clarus. Next base: position 918,974 of record JACTTY020000021.1, read on the forward strand.
GAATAGAGTGGAACAGGCCCTCTTTCTTACAGCAAAAATCAGCAGCATATAAAGAGCAACTAAGCATCTAAAATACAATCTCCACAGGTATCATCAAAAGGCTCGTTAACGGGTGGTTACTTCAACCAATCCCGCTCTCGGTTAGAGATGCAAAAGACCCGATCAGAGCTAATGGAACAGATCACATCGCTAGAACAGGAGCTGAGCACGCTGCGACAAGAGCTCAATAAGACCGAGAGTAGCATTAATAGCATCGTGTCTGAGATGCAACGCACTGAGACTAAGCAGGGGAAGGCTAAGTGAGTTGACTATTACTTTTAACACAGAAACAGATAGAAATACACCAGATAGACTTCTAAATATAGTTATTTTTATATGTAATGTGAACTCGTCGCGTATCAAATGATTACTGATTACTCTAGATGAGATTAATTTAACTAATGTAATACTAGCATTAGGAGTCTACTTGGTTACTCTATATACGTTTTTTTTTCTTACTAACAGGTTTAGATTTTATCTTGCAATATATCTATTTGATTGTGAAAAGTACCAAATTCTGCAAAAAATATCAACACATTTGTTTCAATTTGATTCAAATATTATTCTCAAGTGGAACATGCACGAAGCATTACTTTGAACAAATAGTAACTCTCAATTATTACTCATTAATTATCTTTTCATTACTTAAAGATGTCCTTGAAGACAGCAGTTCCATAAAATAATTGAATCCAATTTTCAGAGATATTTTCGACAAAGTGAAGGCTGATATTCGTCTAATGAAAGAGGAGCTAGCATCAATAGAGCGATTCAGAGGACCCAAAGAACGGTCATTGGCCCAGTGCCGCTCGAGTTTGGAGGCTATGCAAGCCACTAAGGAGGGACTCGAATCTGAGTTGCATCAGGTAATTCATAAATCCTGACTAATATTAATTAGGAACGTGATTTGTATGTTTGCAACACTTTACATTACCACGCACGCCTTTACATAACCGATTGCCACGAATTTTTGTACACACGTTGTCAGGGGTTAAAAAAAAGATATATTGCACCTTTTATTCCGAAAAAAATGTTACGTTCCCGAGGGATACATAATACCCACTGAATGCGAGCGAAACCTCGGCTGAAAGCTAGTAAATTATAAATAAAACGCCGGGTTTAGTAATAAATTCATTTAAAATAGCCAGAAAAGTTTGCTTTCTTGGGTAACAACTGCTGAGTTGCTAACCAATTGCTATGTTGTCTAACAACTTGAAATTGCTTAACAGATAAACCATCTAAGTCCCCGTAAGTAGTTGTCTAAGTTAACCATTCTGTTAAAGTGGATAGATAATCAAAAATAAGTTGTGTAACATTTGTCTAACTTTAATCGATAAAGAAAAAAATCGATTGCCAAAAAAAGTTGTACAAATCATATCTTTTCTTTCTCAGGAATTAATGGAACAGCTCTCAACAGCAGACCAGGGTAAGGTGGATGAACTGAACGATGCCATTCGGCGGTTGACTCAAGAGAACAAGGAAGCTTTCAGTCAGAGAATGAATCTCGAAGCCAATAAGAACAAACTCGAGAACTTGCTCACTAACAACTTGATTAGGTTTGTTGATATTGTATTTTGATCATGTGAATATGATTAGGTTTTTGGGATTAGAGAATAATTCCTTTGCAACTTGCTCGAATTGATCTCATAAACACAGTATATATCCACACAAATGTATAATGTAAGCAGTTGAGGAGTCTATTTCGATTCTTCATCTATTGCTAAGGCAAGACAGTTCTTGGGTAACAGACTGAAGTGATAAATTTTTAGACCGAAAATGAATGGTCGAAGGCTACGATCCAATTCTTTGACGATCGAGATCTCTAACGCTTTCTGTCCTGTGACGACATTGTAACAATATCTGATTATAATGATCTGGCATAAAAAGCAATAGAGGTGGGTTAGAAGAAAGTGTGTAAGCTAAATAAAATAAATCAAATGGTTCGTCTTTATAACCGGTATAAAAGATTATTTTTTTTTAGTGAAACATTATGATGACTCGTTGCTTTAACCGCCAAACTTTATGTAGGGATTCGGCCGGGACTTTGCTCGTCGTTATAACTAATTCGATCGATATGATTTTCGCTGTATTTCAGACGTAAAGACGAGTTAGTACAAGCGTTGCAAGAGATATCAGTAGAGGATCGCAAGCGTCGGCTTGCGAACAGCAAGGCGGACCTCAGCGGAGCGGAGAAACGCATCAGACAGATTAATCGCGAACTGGAGGAAGTCGAGAGGAAAGTTCAAGCTGCTGTTAAGAACGAGAAAGCCCTTAAACTCGAGTTGGATAAGTGGCGGAATAAGGTTGGTGGTGTACTGAGTCTGAGCTATTTGGTACTCGTCAGGGGAATCCAGCAGATAAAGTGTGTCTCGACATGTCACTAAAATTCACTGTAGATGGCGCCACGAGTATTCTGATTCATGATATCGATATGCTACACTTTAAAGAACTCTCCATTAAGATGACCCAATGCTAATAGTCATTTAAAAATAAATGAATTTGATGACACATTTTGACAGATTTTAAACGCGCGTTACACTAACTATTAATCTATGTATAATCTTCAATAATTTTTATTGCTTACTAAATTTAAACTACTTGTCTAGGAAAAAGAAGCTCAAGACAAAATGGAGGAAGACGCTAAAGGCTTAGAGAAAATGGCGTCTAAGGAAGTGCTGTTGCAGGAGAAAATACAGGAATCTCTAGACAAGATCGCCGCCTTGGGCACTTTGCCCAATGCGCCAGAGTTACACTCCAAGTATCAGAAGATGTCGTTAAAACAGGTATGTTCATGAACCTGTTTGATGAATGAAATGTAATTAATTTGTTCTTAAATGAGTGACTAAATGTGACTGAGTGAATGAGATTGTTTTTTCACGTAAAGTTATATTTAACGAATTTTAATTTATTTACGCATGGAAATCTATAGTAATTATATAGTTTAATAGCAATATTAGTAAATATAGAAATATTATGAAGTATAGGCAATTAGTTATAAGTGATTATGTTGAAAAATCTGAATATATTTAAGGAGTATCTTAAAACAATTCGACTATAAAATAATTACTATATCTGTGCAGTTATTCAAAGAACTTGAGAAAGCTAATCAACACTTGAAGAAATACAACCATGTGAATAAAAAGGCCTTAGATCAGTTCATCAGCTTCTCAGAGCAGAAAGAAAAATTGTATAAGAGGAAAGAAGAATTGGATATTGGGTGAGTTTGAAATAAAAATTAAAAAAACATTAAATTACATCTTATGATATACATATTCTTATTCACTTCTTAAAAAACTACATAATACACAATCCTGAATCACAGCCCATAAATATAGGTTTTAATAATAATAATAATAATAATAATAATAATATATTATTATTATTATTATTAGGTTTTAATATGGTGTATACTAAAATATAGTATTAATATTTTAATTTCATTTAAAATATTAATATAATTTGAAAAGTTTTACTAATAAACTATCGTTGTAGCTCAAAATTTTCAATGTCTTTAATAATTTTCATATAAACAGCATCTTTGGCAACACCGGCATACAAATAATCTATATGATTTAAATATTTTGTGTGATAGCTTTTATGAACGTTCGGTAAATGCTCCTTAAGTGTGGCGACATCTATCGGATGCGACAACCAATCATTGTCACTATAGAATAAAACTATAGGCACTGTAATTTCATTTAAATCGTAATCTGGTGGGCTAAATGTGTTATACTCTAAAATATTCCCCAACCATCCGTAGTCGAAGCGACGAAACATGCCCGATTCGTACAATTGCCAAAAATGTAAGAATTGTAGTACAGAGGACGTACTTTGAGAGTGTTCTAATATAACAGGCAACATCGTATCGCCAATGTAACAGTTGTTTCCAAAAAATGTTTCGAGTACGTTACTGCATGACGTCACTTTACATACGTTCGTAACAATTCGGTTCAAAAGATCCGTAGAGGGGGATAATACGTTGATATATTGAAAGTACTGGAATAAAGTACTCGGTAATGACAGGTATTTCAATACGGGACTCTCAGCGTGACTTAGCCATGCGATCGGTGATAAAGCAAACATTAATTTGACTTTTCTATTATACTCCGGTTTCAAAGACATCATAACGAAAAAACTCGTGGTTCCTTGGGAATGTCCGATATAGTATAAACTTTCCTTATTACTTAGTTTGAGTGCGTAGTCGATCATGGCCGGTAGATCGTGTGTTCCTATTTCTTCCCAGGAAAATTTCCAAAAGCGTCCGTCATCCGGCTGTAAATTTGTATGCGATGAACTGTGTTTGTTACCTCTTGCATTTCCCATCCATACATCGTATCCTTTATCGACGAGAATGTATCCTAGCGCTGTATTCGGTCCTTGTAGAATCCAACTATCAGACGAATCCAACAATCCGTGCATTAGGAAAACGGGAATTCTATTCGTTGTATTATTTTTTTGAGTTTGCGCTGTGAGTCGATGTAAACTCAAAATGTAACCATCTTCGGTTATAACTTTGTGTTCTTGTATGGAATATCCGTATTTTTTCGCTAGCAACGTAATATTTAAAGACGAATCCTCAGGCGTTATAGTTAATTCCGTCGTGTTTTTATTTATTGCCGTACAATTAAAATCCGATTTAACATTTTTTAAAACTCCTGAAGGAGGTACATAAGTAGTTTCGACGAAAAATATAAATAAACTTGAAAAAATTAGTATCACTATCCGAGACATCGTTGCGAGTAATCGATGAGTATTTTAACGTGTAATATATAGTGTCCGAAGTCATTACACTATCTTGTCTTTTAAAGTTTGTGCTTAATTGTTTTGTGGGACCTTGACACTTGTTTCACTTATTGGATATTAGGGCATTGGGTATTACGCTATTTTTTTTTAGTTAGTTTTAGTAGACAACCGTGTTTTATTTTGAAATTTTCGTTTAATTTTTTTTATATTAAAAACCATCTAATTTAATACGATTGAAGTGTGAAAGAACTTTGAATGAATTTTTACATTCTTCCCATGAATTGAACACGATAGATGGACAGCAATGTCTCCCTTATTACGAAGACCCTTCTTCGTTTAAAGTTTGAAGAACCTTTACGGGTTGACTGGCGTGGTGCAACCCACGCCTATTTCTGACATGAATCTGTTTCGGTGGGAAATTGTGGATGCCTGCTTACTTTTTAGACTACCATCTTCCTCAACTAAGCACTAATAGTTGTCTACAGATGTCTATGTACTACATGCTCATTTACATCACTCTTACAAAAGTCAAATGTAATTATTGTTTAGTGGCGAGAAAATCCGCGAGCTAATCGAAACGCTCGAGCACCGCAAGCTAGAAGCTATCCAGTTCACATTCAAGCAGGTGAGCAAGAACTTTACGGAGGTGTTCAAGAAACTGGTGCCCCAAGGTCGAGGTAGTCTCATCATGCGAGTGGCACCAGATGATGCACAAGATGTCACGCCTGAGGTAAGAACTAGTTATTATCTATCTATATACTAGCTGACCCGGCAAACTTTGTATCTATTTATGAAATATATTAAACCTTCCCAGGACTTCCACAAATTATTCTAAACTAAAGTTAGCCAAATCGGTCCAGCCATTCTCGAGTTTTAGAGAGTAACGAAGAGCAATTAAATAATTTGCTCTTACGTTGTTAATACATAATTTCGTTCGTTCATGCATTCACGCAGCAATTCGTTCATGTAACGATTCATTCATTTATTCATGGATTAAAATAGTTCATCATTAGTTATTGTTAATTAAAAAGGTAAAAATTAAAAGGTACATTATAGATTTTTCATTATGTAGTGCGCATGATTTGAGCACCCACTTAACTTTCGTCTGCTACATTTATTTACATTTCTTGAAAGTCAATGATAGAAAACACATTTTTTCATTTCTCCATTTCTGTTTTGTAGTACTTTAGTTTAAACGTTTTAATTTTTCAGCGTGCAAACGGCGATCAATTCACGGGAGTTGGTATTAAGGTGTCGTTTACCGGCGGCGAGGGTGATATGAGAGAAATGAACCAGCTCTCAGGAGGACAGAAGTCTCTTGTAGCCCTAGCATTGATCTTCGCCATACAGAAGTGCGATCCGGCTCCCTTCTACTTGTTCGACGAAATCGATCAGGTGAGTTGAGTTTTAGTGAATTGGTAGTGATAGTTATTGAATTAATTATATCTATATAGTATAGGGGTATGAAAATTTCATGCATTGCGGATGAAGTATAAGGAATATAGTTTACAAAAAAAATATTATTGTTATTGGTAAAATATTTATTTTTATCCTTTTGCAATATATCACCAGGGATTACTGGCAGATATATCGGGTTTAGTGGGCATTTAGTTTATAAAATAATTATGATATTTTCTTATTAAAATTTAAACTAATGTTAATTTTATACCGATCTGATTTGTTTACTTAGAATAGTTTCGCCAGTAACTATGTAGTAATGCAATTAGCGCCACGCTAGTGGCGCCAATTAACTGGTGTTATATTCTTTGTGCTTTATTTTTCTGTATTTTTTAATCTCCAGGCTCTAGACGCGCAACATCGTAAAGCGATCGCGAACATGATCCACGAGCTATCAACCTCAGCACAGTTCATCACGACCACCTTCAGGCCGGAGCTGTTAGAACACGCCCACAAGTTCTACGGCGTCAAGTTCCGAAACAAGGTATCACATGTGGAATGTGTCACGCAAGAAGAAGCTAGAGATTTCGTCGAGGATAGCGCTACACATGCTTAAAACCGCTGTCCTTGTGCTATGCTACACATGCCTTAATTTTAGTGTAGTGTTTCGAACATAAATGGAGTTTTAAGATCCTATGACATTAAAATGTCGACATGTAAAGGTTCATTCGGTATAAATAAAACGTCTTACATAATTTTGGATAACAAAGTGGAGTTTTAAGCTTCTGATTTTCAATGAAATGTACATAAGTCACTTACTTACGTAAACAGAGGAAATTACCATAAGTAGACAATGAAGTGATAATAGAGATGAAAAATATCGATACTTCGGGGTTTAAAAGTCCGTAACATTTGACAGGGGTTTCACTTTTTCATAAGTATGATAATGTTAAGTATTTTTAAACTCTTATGCCCTTCGAGCCCGAATTGTATGCAAAAATATTTGGTTGGATATCTTTCTATTGCGACGAGACGTTGGGGAAATTCCTTGAATGTGACTAGTAATTAAAAAGGAAATGTTGACTTTCCGAAGTTGAAAAAATGAGCTATAAAAGTGTTGCTTAAAAAATTGATATACAAAATTTGACATTACCTATGTTTTGCATATTTGACGTTCATATTATTTATTTTTAAGTGATTTTTCTTTTATTTTAATAGTAACCATTTAGTTTTATTTTCGTATTAATATTAAAAATTCGTAGTTTTATTATAAGTTTTTATTTACGATTTGACCCCAGGTATAATATTCTAGTATATTTTTGGTTGTGGAAAGATCGAATATAACCGTATAATATTCCGAATCTGGATTGAGTACTACAAGTTCATTTTTGCGTGTTAAGTCAGTCATTAGCAAATTAATATCTTTTCACGGGAACAACTTTAGTGTCCATAACTCCACGATAATTACAATGAGTTTGGCTGACGGAGGACTCAAAAATCATATCAGCTATTTCCATCACATATGTTCATTTACATATTAACAATAATATTCAATAAATTTAAATTTAGCAATACCTTATTAATGAAGATAGATTAAAGGGGACAATATTATTTTTCAAAAGAAAGAAGCATTAGAATAATATTACACGATATTTGTGAAAATGTAACAGTAATATTTAGATGTAGATAGATATAAATTTATATATTCGTACTGAGTACGGTAACTGAATTGAGGACTATAGCTTAGCATCACCAAATACTAAATGAAAATTTTACTACATTTGTTACTGTTTAATAAAGTGTTTTGTGGTGCTAAGAACTTTCAGTGTTCTTTAAAAGTGTCTTAATTTCATTACAGTTATGATTTTATAAAAAAAAGTTGTTTTATTTTAGCCATGATTATTTATGAATGATCTTCTTCTATTGTCATTTCTAAACTCGAGAAGTCTGAGAGAATCATTCTTGTACATCAATGGGTAACATAAAAGACATACCAAATGAAGGCTCAGTCAGTATTAAGATGCCCATTTAATAAAGTGGCATAAAAACATTTGCAAAAAAAAAGGAAAGGATTAAATCCAAAACGCAATGCAATGCAATTCGAAACCCTTTATTTAAATTTTCAAAATACTTCTTGAAGTAATCTTAAGTGTTAACTTACCATGAAATTATTTTTATATTTTTTATGTTGAACAATATAATTTTTAAATCTCAATCGTGTTAAGTACATAGCTTTTGCAAACATTCTACAATTTTATTAATTACAAGGCTGAGAAAAGTTTGATATGTATAGTTACAAAAGTATTACGAATAAAATACATAAACTTGTTCAATTTCTTTGTTCTATAATTATATTTTTTCAATAGATAATCAATAGAACTACTTAATAATTACTTGCATCCGAAAATAACGTATAGCATTTTTTATTTTATTAGTATTTAAACTCTTTAAATAACTGTATTTTATCTTTACAAAGCAGCTCCAACAATAAATTACATTTTTAACATGTCAATAGATATTATACTATAGATCCACTCGGATCTTTAATATTTTTCTTTTTATTAATAGTTTTTTTAATGAATATACATTTTCTCCGACAAAGTTGTACGGCGATTAAAACTCCCGATAACAACTAGTTATGTTTTTAGGCACTAACTAATCTAAAAAATATAAAAATCTACACACTCATTCAAGATAGTCAAGACTTGGTAGGTTAAAATCACACGAAGTAAGAAGGCACACTCATTCAAACAGCTTATATTTATACAAGCTCTTATATTAGGTTTAAATTGGGACATCACAAACACATATAGAAAGGGTAAATAAAAAATATTATCTTCAGAAGATAAAAACTTTGTCCCTAATTAATAAAAAATAATTTACACCTTACACAAAGGATTTTTTTATCGGAGACAAGAATCAAGTCATTTTTATAAATATATTTTAACAAGGTAGAATTATTAGGTAGACAGGTAGAAATTCAAACGAAGTCAGTAACTTTTACAGAGCTGCGACCAAATGAACAATAAAATGTTAACATGTGCATTTCCATCTTTTCAACTAGAATACGGTAGCTTATTTATTTATTCAGCTGCATACTATCTAGTCGTGGACTCAACAATGTCACCGCTGCTACTAATACGATGCGCTCTTAACGATTTATCGAATTTGTCCTTACATAATTTTGATTGAGATATTTTTGCTTAGAAATACGTTTACTGTTTTTGATCTAAAATACTTTTAAACAGAGACATTTGATGTTAATGGTCCTTGAAAATTAAATCAGTCTATCAGTATCACTAAAGATCTCTTCGCTATAACCGTCTGAGTGGTACCGCGTACGGCGACGACCAATCTCTCTCGAACACGTCTTGTAATTCCCGTCTGATATCTCTAGTGACATTTGTGCCTTCGTTTTGGTACACGAAGGCTACGCCGGCTGTATCCACGAAGTAATCTCCAAACCAGTTCGAGGTCCCGATGTATGCGGTTCTATCTGTTACCATGTATTTGTTGTGGTTGACTCGCGCGTACGGTATCTTGTCTTGATCCGGTGTCGATGGTACTATGAAGCGACGCTGTAATATTAAGGTGAAATAATATATTACGTGTAAATAAGAAATAAGTGATCGATTATAGAAGAGTGGATTTGTAACTTGTATGAGATGTATATAACATTTATTTATTTCAATAGTTACAAAAGACATGAAGTCAACCTGATGGCTGCTGTTCTAATTTTAAGGGTGTGGTAAGGGAGGCATACTTTTCCGAGGCGTTCCAGTTTAGTCCTCAGGGATAGCGGCGCATCTGTGGTCGACCCCAGGTAGGAATATCTAATCCTATATAGGGTTGATTACAGATGTCCATAGGCGGGAGTAGCCACTTACCATCAGGTGGACTGCATGCTCGTCTGCTACTCCTATATTATAAAAAAAATAGCCCTAAAGGTTGTTTCTTATGTACATACCACTTGTATATCAACCCGAGGGTAAGCGCCGGAGAATGCGGCCAGCGAGTGCAGGAAGTGGTCCTCGGCGGCGGGCGAGTGCCGCCACCACGAGATCAGCATCCGCACCTTCACACGGTGCTCCAACGCCGCGGCACGGATCGCGTCGTCTATCTTCGGCCAGAATCTGGAAATTTTAATATAATCAAAAATAAACGTAGTTTCAGTTTGTTGAAAGTTCTTTAAGAAATTATTTTTTTGGGATAATTAATTATCATCGAGGCAGTTCTATAAAGGCAGTTTCTATAAAGATGTTACGAGTCCCACTTATCATGAATAAATAAATAAATTAAACATTTTTCTAATCTACAAATCCTACTTAAGGTTAAAAATGAAACATCTTTATAATCTAAAAATCCTGCTTAAAGTCAGTAAAAAAATGCTGACTTCTAAAATTGAGGCTATACGCAAAACAGACTGTTAATGTCACATCGTAACCTCAAAGTGCAGCAGCAAAAGAGTTCTCTAAAAAATCTACAATTACTTTTATTAAAATAATTTTGATTTGATTATTAATTTGGAACTCTTCAAATCAGAAAACAACTCTCATGACTCCTACGTCGTGAATGTGATTGTCAGTGACATACACAAAAATAATTAGACAAAAACATCGATCAACTGACGAACTTACTTTAACTTAGAAGTGTATTCTACTTAAAGATAATAAGATATCCATCTAAACATGATCTTACTTTAACTTGGGAGTGTACTCCAGCGCTGGACCGTAGTCCATGACTGATATATAAATGAATTCCTCCGCTGATTGGATAATGTTCACGATCGCGTCATCATCGTTCGTCCGACCGCTCGGACTCAAGGGTGGTGGTGAACTCTGGAAAAAAAACAGATTAAAACAAAATTAAGTTTTCTATCTTTCATATCTTCGACGATTGCAGCTGAACATGTCTCCCTAGAAAAAAAAATGTTAATTGACTCCCCTTCCAGAGGGAAGAATCGACGAGAGTGCTCTTCTTGTCTCAATTCGAAATAATTGAAAGATGTTTAGATTTTACGTTCTACGAAATAATTGAAAAAAAAACGTGCGCTATTTGAGATCGATATTACACGTCGCTTATTTAAATTAATAATAATTGGTAGGTAGAGAATACTGCCACCCACACTGCCGTAATTGATCAAACATATCCTTGACAAAAAGTTGCATTTCATTACACGAACTCATTTTCAATAATTAGTTTTCTATCTAACAACGTTTCCTACAGAACATTGGATATTGAATCACATCGAGATATAGAACGAAACGAAATGAACCCATGAATATTATATGTGCCAATGGGCCCACAAATTGTCATAGCACGCGTGTTCGGTACGTTTTTATCAACGCCCAATAAATGGGTTTACACAGAAGTTGTTATTATTTTCCTATTCGTGGCGTGTTCGGTGAGCAGGGCAATATATTATGTGGCGTGGCATACTAAATTGCCCTCTGTCAGTATATATCGTCCCTATGATATACGTTTTATGGACCGAGTAAACAATATTTGTAATTATGAAAGCACCCACGCCGCGTGTTGAGTTTGTTAGCGATGTGGAGTGTTAGTGCACTTGAATATGTAATTATTCAGTTTATAATTAAACTCCTCCTGTACACATAACCTCCTTTTGGTCGACGTATGTATGTATTTCTGATTCAAATTGGGCTGTGGCCTAAATAGCGTTTAACATGTACCTAAATTGTTCACATTTAGGAGGTGTCACTGGATTCATTGTCTTTAAAATGCAATTTTCGCGCGAAAAATGTGTATTTATGATATATAATATGTTATAATTAAGTAGGTATGTAAGAATTTAGTTTAAGTGTTTAAAATAAGGCTTCTTTATCGTATTGGGTGTTTAGCCTGTACGTCATAATTTTCATCAAGTCGCACTCATGCCTCGGAGATGTATCCAGACAATTCAAAGTCGCATTGTCATTATATGTTTTTACAGCTGATATAGCAAGGCTTGTGTGTGATGAATGTGGCAAGTTCAATTGATTTTATGCAATAGTTTTTGGTGGGTGCCCTTTTAAACATGGAGATCAATAAGCAGCAGTTTCGTCATATTTTACTTTTTGACTATAGAAAAGGTAAAAATACTGTTCAAGTCAGAAAAAAAATAACTAATGGGTATGGAGAAGATGTGTTGTCAGTACGCCAGTGGCAGAACTGGTTTACAAAATTTAGATCCGGCAATTTTGAAGTCGAAGATGCACCACGTTCTGGTTGGCCGATTAAGGCTGATAAAGGCATTAATGCAAACCAGCCAATAACAATACGCGAGATCGGCCAGAGTTTAAATTTATGGAAATAAACCGTTTATGACCACTTGAAAGGCCTGGATTTAAGCTTGAAATTCGATATATGAGTCCCCCGATTTCTCACGATGAAAAATTTGCGACGTCGCGTCGATGTCTATGATCTACTCCCGAAACGTCACGAAAATGGTCCATTTTTGAAGCGAATAAGTTACTCTACCACAACCACCATATTCTCCAGATCTGACACCTTCCGATTATTATTTTTTCCGATCACTGCAATATTTTTTGGACAGTAAAACCTTTACTTGTAATAAAGAGGTTAAAAATCACCTGCAACAGTTTTTGGCAAGAATCGACTAAACAAAAATTAAGAACGTGGAATCACGCTCCTACCAGAAACATGGCTTAAGGTGTTGGGTCAAAATGGCCAATATATAATTTTATAAAATATTTATTCATTATAAGGAAATTGTCTTTCATTTTCACAAAAATAAACGAAATGACTTTCCGAACAACCCAATACAATCGTACATACCTAACAGCATACACAAAACACCGCCCATTTCAGGTACGCCCCGGAAAAGGTTGATCGCAAGCTCCAAGGTCAAAACACTATCAGCATTAAATTCTAGTCTAGCTTTTAGCTTCACGCAAACATCCTTCCTGTTTTGCCTTATTCAATATACGACAAGGCTTTTAAAGCTGAAAGCCTACACTAGTATCCCTGTGGGGTGCCATGGAGACGTACAACAACAAATAAATAAATACCTACATATAGAACTTTTAATTAACGCTATATATAATAATATATATATATATAAGGCTTTTAGTCTTATAGCCCTATATGAGGATTTTTCGTGCGACATGGGTGCCATGGGTCAAAATAGCAGGCCGCGCCATTGGACAAGATTGGCAAATTACTGACTTACATGGAAACACTATGAGGAGATCTATGGTAGAACCCTTTGCGGTCCGACTCTAGCGGCACCACCGCCACACCAATTTCTGCCTATTAACTGAAGTGTTAAGTGCTGCTGTGGTCTGATTTGAAGCGTATGCTACGAGTAAGAGACACACTTTTCTGTTCTCAGGTAGCGACGCATCTGTGGCCGATCTCAGGTAGGTTTATCTAATTCTATCTGGGATTTATTACAGAAGTCCATGGGCGGCAGTAGCCTCTTACCATCCGGTGGACTGCATGCCCGTACTCCTATATTATACTTAAAAAAATCGGCATGGCCGGAGATCAGACTGGAAATAAAACCGTAGTATATTCGTCTGATTTCCAGAATGTTTCGTTGTATTAGTATATTTGATCGTGTGTCACTTGGTTGCATCACATTTTAATTGGGTTATTAATTATTGCTAATATACCAATGTTACCTTTCTTTCTTATTAATGTTTTTCTCGTCGCTATTGAGGGCACACCATAGCCGTGACCCCGACCTTGGTTTTATGACCCCCGTGGCTTATCTGTTACCATCCAATATTACGACCTTGCTCCGTATCATGCTTATTAATTTATTGTGCTTATTAGTTTATTTCATATAGGTATGTGACTCCCAAATGCATTGGAAACGCTTGATTTTTCTAATAGTGGCAAACGATAACGCATTCCACCTAGCTACTGCTGCCCATGGACTGTGTTCTGTGTTCAACCTCGGATCAGACTAGATTCCTACTTGAGGTTGGCCCCTGATTTATTGCTACCTGATAAATTAGGATGCCACGAATAAGTATGTCTCCCTTACCAGCGAAACGAAAGTGGTTAGTAATTTCTTTGAATTTGAATCGACTAAATTACCCTTTGAGAATTATAGGTCTCAACTCTCAAGACATCAATCTTTCTTAAGTTGATGTGACCTTAAAAGCAACGGAGCAATACAATTCATAAATCATTGGTCTAATAGCTGTATTTAGTTTGTAAAACAAACAAAGGGCATTGTTCTGGTACAGTCGAATCAATCATCCAACGTCTTTGAATCCAACATGACGTGGATTGTTGACAAGCCACGTCGACAGTGCCTTCATACTGGTAAGGACTATCCCACATTATGATTATGGTTAAATAATAATAAATAACGTTTTCCACATTCATAGCCCCCAGATAGATTTCCCCGTGACGCATCCACGTCACATGGATATTGGATACACATAAAGATAGCACAACTACACAAGCACCAATACCCAGAAGAAAAATCACAATTTATAATTTATATAAAACCTCGCTTATCAGATCTATGGGTCACCTAATTAAAAGCTCGTTAAGCAGTTAGTACCCCTTGTTTTGTTATATCTTTTTCATTAACAACCATTTATCGAATGCTGGGTATAGATCTCCTCATTATATTATATAGCAGTCGTTAAAGCCTGGCAAAAGCGTTAGGAACGATATGACAACATTCGACATGGGATACACTAAATCCGAATTCCAAGTCATAGAATTTTACTAAAGCTATCTTGAAAACCTGAGATAAAGCCCTCAAATTCCAAAGATTTACGCATGCTAGTTAAGGTTTTAAGGGTTTTAGTCCACGCTCTACACTGGCACGAAGCATTCTTATTTATTCTTTTAGGGGTAGAAATAAATCTGTAACATCAGACAATACTCCAAAACATGTTCAGCAAGTTTTATGTTGTTTATTCAGATGGACTGGTTAGTAATTAGAACCACCCAGTAGCAAGTTAAATTCATAAACAACAATCCACACACCACTAAACACAAATCTTAAAAATACAATACGTTCTAGATTACCTATCAAGCAAAAACATTCTATGATGCTAATATAATTTGACCGTTATAATATGCGCTGACCTTTATCCTATGGTCGCCCATAGGGTGTAAATGCCCAAAGTTTACAACCCCAAACAACCTCGCCGTGGCGACCTTGGCACGCGTTCAATACATTCCACATTCTATACTAACGATTATTGTAACAATTACACATAATTGAACGCCCTCTATTACCTACTGGGCTTCATTTATAAAGCAATCATCGTGGATCCATTTTTGTCCAATGTTGGACTCAGAAAAATGGAGAGAGGTGACCACGCTGGTCGACTAGACTATGAAAGAAGAAAGGAAGGAAGAAAGACTATGAAATTACTCTAAGAGTGCAGGGGGCCCGTGCCTCGATACTCTGACATAAAAGCACCTTCGAAAAGCAAATATATTCATTGACACAACACGCAAAGATCTAGAAAGATATTCATGAGTTACCATCAGATAGTCTGCATGCTCATCGTATTTGTGATTTTGATTCCATAAAACACCGAAACAGCAAAAGAGTCGTCAATGTGGCGCTAGCTTTAAAGAGTTGTTTTTTACAACTTTAACATTGTTTTTTTGACGATCATTTAGTCCTGACATTAGCTGGTAACTACGATCCATTTTAACCCTTTTATACAACAGAAGTACTATTATTCGGCCATACTCATATAGGTGTGAGTCAGCGATCTTAGCCGGCGAGGTCAGCGGAAACCATCGTAAAAGCACTTAATGGAACTTTATGCTCTTAGCTTTTACAGGAAACTTCGAAGTCGTGTAGTAGATATGTATTGTTCTATGTGTTGTCTGTGATTTCGTGACGATTTTTCGTCTAATCGAAACCTTAAAAATCCACTAATAAAAACATTTACGCACGAGTTAAGAGTTAATTTCTAAAGAAGCTAATATGATTTTAAAACATTATTTCATTAAAAAATACTTAACTGTGAAAGTTATACGCTACTATTTATCGCCTCCAATAAATACATTAATATATTTTCCCTGTTTAAAAAACGTCATAAAAATCCGCACAAAACCTACTAAATATGCACAACGCCGCATACGCACGATTTCCAATAGACATTGAATATTGGACATATGGATTCCTGTCTAAATTCGAACCTCGGACCTCGACCAACAAAATTTCAATCAAAAACAACCCTCAACTAAATAAATAGCCAAGCAAAGCTATTGTTATAATTAACTACGCACAAGTACGCAAGCAAAGATATAGTTAACTAATCTCAAAACAGAAAATACCAGCTAGTCCCTAAACCGCAATGAAACAATGAACACTTAACTTATATTGGCAATACAAAACACTCAACATCACATACGACCACTTAAACCTAACAGCTAAACAAACGGCGTTTAATAGCGCTTATCGTGAACGTTAACGTACACGTTTTAATATTTCAACGTAGTCCAGAACGTTGCATGTTTACAACGACGCAAATGGAACGTTACAACGCTTTCACTATTTGCTAACAACACACGAAAAACAAACATTTAAACACTTGCTCGAACTCCATAACGGAATATATTGTAAAAAAATATCGAGGATAACTTATGTACCTAGTATGAATTTCAGACTCTCACGCATGAGAATTAGCGTTGGAATCTCATCCGCTAATGATTTTTCGAAGTTGTGTGTATTAAAAATAATTATCAAATGCTTTAACAGTGATGCCAAGTCTACTAATTGGCATTGGACCAGCAAAGTGGGCTTTGGTTAAAACATTTTTGATTCTGGAAGAAGACTCGTGCCTAGCAGTGCGATGTTAATGAATTGACGATGACAATGATGAATCTTTGTTAAAACCGGATTAGAAAACATTTTCCTTACTACACTATCCACATTAAGCCAGTGTGATTGAGATTCCAGTACCCTTAATATGAGGTTTTTACAAAAATGACTGTTTTTGTATTTGTTTACGTATTTCCCATACATTTCCAATCAGTTCTGATACAGTCCGCTAAGGGCGCTGATTGGAAATGTATGGGCAAATACGTAAACAAAAAAAAAACAGTCATTTTTGTAAAAACGTACAAACTCTTACTAAAGGTACAGTACAGGCTTCTTTTAGTGAAAAAACAACACGTGTCCAACAGTGGTATATATAATACAAAATAGTCAATCCAACCACAATAAGCTACAATCCACTTCAACACAGTAAGTACCATTTCTCGAACTGTCGTAATTGTAAAGCATTTGCTTCGAGAAAACGATAGCTTCCAAAGCAATTGAAATACATTTTACAATAGCAATAAACCAGTTGAACGACAATACGGAGCCGTCGTACTTTTCGTTTAAACTCGAAGGACGAAATCGTAAAGTTGGTGTAAATAATAAATTTGGTAATGGAACGATTCGCCTACACAATACTCCACGTATATCTGTCGGGCGGCTTACTTCATCCATTTACTTTTCATTCTGCTTCATGCATATCATCGGATGGTATCAATATTCGAGATGTCTTAGCTTGGTTTGAAAGATGCTCAAAGCATACTAGTTTCATCATCATGCTGGGGATGGCTCTCCTTTCAGAATGGAAGGATTAGGCCATAGTCCACCGCGCTGGTCAAGTGCGGATTGGTAGACTTCAAATACCTTCTAAAGGTTTGATTGAAAAAATAGTAGTACCAGAAAAGGTGAAGATGGCGACTAACGTACATACGAGGTGACCAATGACCATATCAGTCCTCAGGAGTAGCAACAAATCTGTAATATATTGCTTATTACAGCTTAGAACAGCGGAGAAATATTTACAAATATCCATAGACGGTAGTGACCAATGACAATCAGGAAAAGCTCACTTTCATTTTATGAAAATTAACTAAAGTAATCACTTAATTTAATTTAACTGTTACTCATTTCCAGTTTACGTTGGCGATACAATTAAATGGGTTTTATTGTTTACTATACTTATGTATGTTATTATTAAGTACTTACTCTAGGTACTTATTACCTTAGGTATGTAGATAATTCACCACAAGTCTTATCAAATAAGCATATTTTTAAACTGTCATAATGGCAGACACACAAAGAAAATATTCTTTGCTCATTTTTGCTAGACTTCGCGCGCATTCGCTAGCATCTTGGCAACAAAAGAGAGAATACAGCTACATTAGCATATCTTTCATAAAGCCACAGCATTTAGCCGGCGGCCATGTTCAGAGAATCTTTTGTATCACTTACGTTTGAGAATTTAATGAGCCTACGGTGTAAGGCAGAACAATGCCTACACGAGTGTTTAATACTGGCTGTGTACCGCGACTTCAACACTTTTTTGAGATTTTTTTATAAGATCGAAGTAAGAAACAAGCGTATCCAGCTGAATTGTTCACTATTAATATCAATAACCAGACACATGTACACAAAGGATTTGAGGTTTATTTCTACAATGCAATGATGACCAACCGAACAGACCGGCTTGATGTATTCTCAAAAAGTTAGAACAGTGGAAAGTCAAGATGCAATTTTACAAAGCGGTATAAAAATTGAATTTCCCTGCAATCTAAGTCAAAATGAAATATGTAAGATACAAAGCAAAATATTGTAGACGTAATCCAGGTGTGGTGTCTAAAAATATCGACCTTGAAAATCTATAGCAATATCGCTTCAAAAATGTATTGCTCTCTCCCAAGTGTGGTGTAACAAAATTCGGCAAGGGATAAAGGGCAAATTGAAATTTTCTGTACCGACCACGGCCCGGGGGAAAATATGAAAGTACGACAGCGAATTTTGTTCATAAAATTTGGGGCTTACTTAAAAATATTACAAGTTGGTTAAAAGGGTTTAGGAGTATATGTCTAAAAATAACTACGTTTTACGTTTCAATAAAAGTAAATTAATGTTTTTTTCTATTATTTAGAATAAAAAAATCCTAACCATTTTGAAACTATTTAATATTTTCTACATGTGTACTTTTCTAAGTATACCTGCTTTAATTTGATTAGGTATAGATTAATTTGATAGATAAAATACATATTTTTGTTTTAGTTAGTTTTTGGCATTAGCAAGAACTACTTGCCTAAAACGTCAGGTTTGAAACATAATTAACCCATTACAATAACAAAGAAGTGTGCATAGAGTGCTTATGCAGAGACTATATAGAGCAATATTCTGTCTATAAGCCTCTCACGAACTGTAGCGAAAACCAATAAATAAGGAACGGCTTGAGAGGTATTGCTCTGTTCTCAAAAGCGGAGTTCGTGAACAATAACGGCGGGGAGAACATAGTCTATAACTCTATAAGCTACGTGTGCCACATTGTGAGTTAAAATTAACTTCTTGCGCAAGTTAAACTTAAAACTCAATATATTAGACAGATCTTTTACAAGGGCCGGTTAATAATTAAACTTACATTGCTACATTAAAGTCTTCTACCATAACGCGTAAGTGCCGTCAAAAAATCTTATATATAAAATGCTTGTGTCACAATGTTAGTTACCGTACTCCTCCGAAACGGCTTTACCTATTTTCACCAAATTTTATATGCATATTCAGTAGGTCTGAGAATCGGCTACTATATATTTTTCATAACCCTAAGTGATAAGGGTTGTTCACCTCTAACATTTTTTTAATAATATGGCAACACAACGGGAGAGCTAGTAAATCCCAAGTAAAGATAACTTACATAGAGACAAACAGATTAACTGTTTATTTTTTCAGTCTTGGTTAAAGAGGTATAATAATCGCTTAGAAATCAGTAATTACACTGTTTATTTTTTGTAATTATAGACACTTCATTTTAATAAATTCTATTACATATTTACTGGCTAAACATATGGTTGGATAACTAAAATAGTTCAAACTGAGTGGGCTAATATTACATAACAGTGACATTGAAAGCATTTGATATGAACTCCAAATAGATGAAGATTTTATAAAAATGTTCTCAATAGGAACATTTAATATTTGAAACGAAAATAGCGCAACGTTAAAAGCATAGAAATACCCTGAGGACTAAGTGGAAAAGCTCCATGTAAGTGTCTGCCTTATTTTGATAAGGAAGACACTTACACGTTCTGGTTTGAACGGTGTGCCCTTCATACCAGAATACAGCTGCGCTTAAAGGCAGAAATGCGCCACTGCTTTTAATTATGAAAAGCTCTACCACCGAAATAATGATAATTGGTCCTAATTCATGATATTAATAACCTATTAAAATTAGAAAGCAAGAAATAATAATATAAGAGTAAGAATCTAAATCAGAAAGAAGCCTATCAGGCAGCAAACCTCTACACCGGCGTTTAATATTTTACGTGTTACATTCCGACACGTACTTCTGATTAATTGCGTTTAGAAATTAATCAATTAATTTAACGTTGAAGGAAAACATCATGAGGAAACCTACATGACTGGAAGTTCTGTAAAATAAATCTGAAAGGTGTGTGAAATTTACTAATTCACACATAGGCAACATGTTGAACTATAGCATAAAGTCTACATCTTTGTCAAAAGGGTGGTAGAACCCTTTGTGGTTCGACTCTGGCGGCACCACCGCCACACCTATTTCTACCTAATAACAGCAGTGTTAGGAGACAGACTTTTCCGAGGCGTTCCAACTTAGTCCTCAGGGGTAGCGGCGCATCTGTGGCCGACCTCAGGTAGGAATATCTAATCCTATCCGGGTTGATTACAGATGTCCATGGGCGACAGTAGCCACTTACCATCAGGTGGACTGCATGCTCGTCTGCTACTCCTATATTATATATAAAAAAAAAGACTCGAGTCTAACAGAGAGAAGGAAATGAGCTCATGGAGAAATTACATGAACAATAACAATTATGAAAATGTTATTATGACATTATAAGTTACTTACAGTAATATAAGCCCCATAGCTGCCACTGCCATCGGTGACGTTGATGGGGTGTTCCAGGTCGATGTGGGTGCTGAGTTCCGACGGCCACGTGTCCGGGATCACCGCGTCCGTAGCACCCAACTGCCAGTACACCTGCAAAGATAGGTAAACTATACAGAGTGTCCCAAAAATTAGGTTGTATGAAAAGGATGTATTATATAGGGTGTTCTACAAAGACATGTCGATTCAGATGACATTGCGTAACACAATAATCGTCAATGTTAGAAATATAAGACGTCTACGCCTCGGCGGTTGTGTGTATAAATGTATATGCTTATGTTTTGGTATGCATGAATGCGTGTGCACGAACATATGCACGCATATGCATGCATGTATCTTTACCACACAAAAATGAAAGAATCCTAATATAGGTAGTGTTAACATAAATCAATTTATTGGTATAAACTTTTTATTTATGAAAACTACTTTGACGTGTCTTTATTTTAATAAAGTGCCGGTCATTGAACTGAGAAACAGTTTAATGTCGTATTTGCTATAAACGATAAGAAGGGAAAGCATGGAAAACAAACATATATCACAAAAAAACGTGAAGCGAAAAGACACGCCGCCATAAAACAGTTTTTATTGGTTCTCAGCTATAAACTTGTTCTTCCGAATTCTATTGCATGCATTAAGCTGAATTGACGCCGTAAAAGTAATGTACGAGTACCCTTGACTTCTACTAAAATTATATTAAGTCACAATTTAATGATGATAATTCGCATATCATTATGTTTACTATGATTCTTTATTAAATATTTTTTTAAATATCAAAATAGCTAACCGGTATGCAGTCCACATGATGATTTTTCGTTATTTTGCAATCAATCATTTTTTAACTAAATTTAAGTTTACCTGTATAAAAAATGGGTTTACAGATAACACAATTGGTTTCCAAAAATAGTAAAATAATGTTATTACACTAGTACGCAAACGACTTTAATAAAATCTATACATTTTAAATAATGTAATGGTATCCACACTGTATCTACGGTTTTATTGTTTAAGAACTTCCAAACTATGGTATACAATATTTATAAAGACAGAAGCATCAAAAACTTGTATTTTTACGTATACCTTGCTACAAATAACTATGTATTCAACAATTGAACAGAATAACTAAGCACCTACTGGTATAATACAATAAAATAACTATCATAAGGTATATTAACTACTTATAGTATTTACATAACACTTATGCAATATTTCTAGAATGCGCCCGCAAAACTTTCTTGCTATAAGTAGGTACATTCTAGTCTCAGAAGGAGATATTTATTGAAGCATGAATATTCCAAGGTATCTTTAGATCTGAATGTCTCTAACTCCGTTAGTTCCACAGATACGAGGTTAGCGGTTGCAACTTCTGCATTTTATGTACGCAACTTTATTCCAAATGAATGCTTCGAAGGTATATGTACTAAACAGATACATAATATATACTTTCGCGCGGATAAGTCTGCCAATTCACCGAGAAATGTGAATGAGTTGATCAAATGAAAGCGCAAATAAAAGCGCAGTTGCTACAACGAGTCTCAAAAAGTAGCTTTTTCAAAACAAGTTTTGAAATGGAAAACCATATTTCATTTAGTACCATAGGGTGCTTAAAAATATTTGGTCCGTCATATTGGACTACGTCATTTAGCTAATGATGTATTATCATTCAAATGAACCAAACGTGCAAAAATTCAGCTGAATCAATTATGGTCAATTAGTTTGAAATTTAGTTACATTTGAGTCTTACATACATACGAACTCACAAGGCAAGTTAAAAGCTAGCAATAATAGACACTATCAGCGTATTATATGTGCTGATTGACATAATTGATGCCACTGTAGTCGAACCACGTAGTTGTAAGATACATTTGATCTCCAGCTGCACATTCCCAGTAACGAGGTTAGCGCTTGCAGTCTGCATTTTTATTTACTCATACTCGCTTTTACTGTACGTGAGCTGAATAAAAAATTCGTTATGTATATCTAGTTTTACAGACATGTCGCTGAAAACTACTTTTGTCTTTGCCTTCTCCCCGTACAGATCAGCATTGAAAAAAAAAATGATAACTTAATTTATAGATATTTATACTAACTTCGACTTTCGAACCGATGGTAAGTGGCTACTGCTGCCTACGGAAATTTGTAATTATATATTCAATATAATGTAAGTCGGCCACGGGAGGATCAATGCATTATGGTCGGGTTTAATTTGGAACTTCTCCGATAAGTACGTAACACCAGAACGCCTCAGCACTTGACAATGCTTTTATTAGGCAGAAATAGGTGTAACGGTGGTTACTCCGATGCTAGACACCATATAATCTTGGTTTATTTACTATTCTTAAACTACTAAGACACGTTTATACGACTTATAGCAAAATAAAATATAAAACACCAATATAAAATATTCAAATAATCAAAAATATTAGGGGGTTGCTTCACAAATACATTCTTAGCTATGTTAAAACAAATCTTCCTGTTTTCAAGTTATATTTTAACCGCTGGTCAGAATCAGTCCTTGGAATATTCGCTACCGTATAAGCTTGAAATTTATTGAGCTATCCTTCATCGGATTTGTCCTCTAACTTCCTGAACAACTACAATAACAACTTTAGCATTGACATACTTTCTCTAAAATATAGTAAACTTTCCATAACATAAATAACATCGAAGAGTCAGTTTGTGCTTTTAAACTGGATTTTTATTGGTTTGTTTATTTATAAAAACTAAAGAACTTAAGTAAATTATATTTCCGTGTTCTTAGTCTCATTAATCCAAATGTAAATTCCAAATACAAATGAGGATTATAATTTTAAATTCGTTTATTTTTTAAGCGAATGTCTGTTTAAAATTCATTATTTAATTTAAACTCTAGCCCCCAACCAACCTAAAATTGTCCCCTTATTTATAATAGTTCACAATGGTAACCAAGTGCGGATTGATAGACTTCACACGCCCTTCAAATATTTTTACATCACGTACTCATACTTTTTATAAAACATTTCTCAAACATAAAACATCCATGCATTGTTTTTCTTCATCGTTTAAGTCAGTAATAATAAACATTAAAACGCATATATAACATTAAAAAATCACACGATAATGCCTCGGATTCGTACCCCAGAGGTTGAGGAGCCGGAAATTCAATTTCAAACTAGTAGAATATTGCTTTTCTTCTATTATATATCATCAATCAAAAAGTATATACCTTACAATTTTCCGTCCTTGACAAGGTTTGCCCTATAGCGTAATAACCTAATAAAGGGTTATATAAGAGCTACACAAGGTTAGGGCATACATTAATAAATATCCTATTTACTATTCAATGGCTAGGGTTAGCACAGTAATATGGAAATTATCTTTACATTTGGCTGTCCTCAGAGACCTACCTGTTGTATCTAAACACGCTGTGACCTCAATAGCCGATCAAGGTCACGGTAGTCCATAACAAACCTTGATAAAGCGGAACAATTTCAATATAATTTTATTAAAACTGAGAAAAATCATTTTACAGTTATCAACATAAATCCTATTTTTGCTATGATGTAAATGCTTTATAAAGTTGGAAAAAAGTACTGCAGGAAATGAAATGCCGTAAATGCCATGAAAGGGCCGTAATAGGAATGGCATTTTTAAAGGGGCGAAAAAATCAGTTGTTCGCATAATACAACGTGTATTTAAACGACAATTAGGCAATATGTTTAGAGGGTGGCATACATGGGAGCTTCTATTTCCCCGAAAAATTACAGAGACAGATATTTGCTTTTTCGAACGCAAATGCCACTTCGGCCGGTGATGCGAATCTATGCTACACCACTGATCAGAGACCAATTTTTATAAAATTTAATTTAATAAAGATACAAACGAGCATGATTATATTCATACGTGAACACTGCCGCGCAATGACGTCAGAAATTAACCATAAATAGGACATAAGTTCTACTCGAGCTGAAACATAGAAACGAAGATATGTTGTTACCTAAGACGAAAATGTGTGCATCTCGAATGAGTTTCGTAACACGTATATTTTATTAAATTATCTAACTCTCACAATATAAAACATAAAAGCGAGTATGTACGAGTACTATCAAATGCTATTGTCGTAAAGCGTAGTAGGACGTCGTAATGCGTGTTTAATTACTTTGAATACATTAATATACACGTCATTTGACCGTTCAAAGTAATTGTTTCCCTATAATTATAATGACATAAATGGAAATTATTTAAAAGACGCTAATTAACATGGAGAGATGAATCACGTGACAAAGAGTACATTTTTTTGTTGATTATATGATTTATTTAACTAATGATTGTAATCCTGGCTGTATTTCTAATCGACTCACATTTATTCTCTGTAAGTATATAACTATGTCTGTTGGTTTGAAGAAATGTTTAGGAGATTTGTGTATCTACAAATATCTATTAAGAGTCTAAATTGATTTATTTGCATTCTTTATACAACTGACAATCTGATTTACCTACCTATATTTTATTGCAATGTCTTTAACTACCTTAAAATAGCATAAACTTTTCCGATGTTAACTATTTATTTCAGTTATGTTAGACGCAGCTACCAATCTATGCATTAACAATAATTATGGTACATTTTTATCACTCTACAATACTCTACATTAATATACGCGGCGGCACTGAAAGTTATAATACGCTATATTGTAGGTACGAGGTTCGACCTCGCATGTGCACTAGAGGGACAAGTATAATAACGTTACAGAGGTATTTTTAATATTTTTAGAATCGATATTTTAAAATCTTTTAATCGCTTGGTTTGCTATATTGTCCGTATTCGGTGTCAAGTTTTATACGTGTAGGTATATAGACTATATATATTGCATCTGCACAAATGGTAAACAGTTACTACCAGTACCTACCAGTGTTGTCAAAGTAAAATCCTGGTTAATATTTCATCAACTTATTATATTTTATACAAAACGTGTTTTTGTATAATGTATGTTTTTATTTGGTGTACAGTAAAGTTAACGATTAAAATTACTACTCACATCAAAAATCTTCCCCAAATCAGTCGCGAGACAGGAACAATTGTATGCTACGATTCCGAGTTCCTTAACCTGTTAACAAAAAGTAATTTTAATACAACAACATAATTAAGCAATATAAATAAATGATAAGAATGAAATGCGACATAACGATGATCCTCTTATCCTCCCTCAGTTGGAGGCCAGCAATAGGAAATGAAAAAGATTGCAGCTTATTGATATAATTGTTCTCCTATAATGGAATTGAATAAAGCTGGAAATCATTCCAGCTGGAAATCATTCAAGCTGGAAATCATTCCAGCTTTATTCAAAACCAGAGAAAAATATTCTTTGTTATGTGCAAATGAAGCACATGGAGTCCAACTAATCATCTCCAAATAGGATAGTCCTAAGAACCAAGTCCCTCGTATAAGGGTCTCTTACCAAATAAATATTATAACACGCATAAAAAGCGCGCAAATACTTCGTCTAAGTAACATTTTATGTAGAAAAAAATCTGAATCGATATAAGGTCACTTATCAGATGGACTGCACGCATGTTGCTACTTAAATTTCATAAAAATAATATTCCACGATCGTAGACGACAGTATGAACAGACCCTTAATCTCCCGTGATAACGACCCGAGGTAAACGGATTTACATGATGGAGTCGATAGGAGATTTAGTGGCGATCGTTTAATTAAGCCCGTAATTTATTGCGATGATAAATCTCTTTTATTAAAATCTCACTTTTACCTGTGGATTGTACCTAAGCCGTTCAAGGGATTTCCTTGAAAACTGTTATTTTATTATCACGAAAATAATATAAAATTATGAAATTGTTTTGTGTTTATAAGATTGGTCAATCCAAATAGACAAATGGTTTTACATGAAGCTTATCACAGATGCATTGGTACTCCTCAGGACTAACGTCGCCTTATATGCAAATCAGACGGCATTCACACCATTTCCGAGAAACACAAAACTAATTCGAGCTACAAATAGGGGCGGTGGTGGTACCCCTGATCGAACAATACTGATTCTAACGTAATATAGCTTATTTGTATATGCATACTAGCTGAACCGGCAAACATTGTGTTGCCATATAAATAAAAATATGTTACCCTTAACACTTAGAGGTATGAAAAATAGATAGTAGCCGATTCTCAGACCTACTGAATATGCATATAACATTTTGTGAAAATCGGTAAAGCCGTATCGGAGGAGTACGGTAACTAACATTGAAACACGAGAATTTTATATACAACTTTACACTCGGGATCGAAGCTGTAACACTGCTTGGCTGACTAGTATATTTATTGCGCTACACGGCGAGTTAAATTAAGTCATTACACTACTGGGATTATATTAACAGAATAATATAATTGTAGAACAGTATAAAATTCAACTTACTTGCGTAAGGGATCGCCAATCCATATTGGCACTCCCTATATAGAAATGGGTACGGTCCACAATCCAGAACTTCGTATGCAGCACGCCACTGCCTAAGAGCTTGGAGAAATTCAGACTTCTCACCTGAATAAACAACAAAAATATAGTAACATTACCAGAGATGTTAGTCAAATGGTTCCCACTACGCCGTATAATATCATAAATTTTGCTAATGGCAAAATACCGGTTCGTAAAACACTTTAGAGGGCGTTGTATTTTACGTCTCATTGTTTCAAATTCCACTGGAGTGTGTAGACCTTAAAAGTTCACAGTTGGTCATAAGCTATATTTTAAAACGCTGTGTTTTATTTGCAACCGCTTGCCTGTGTCTGATGGTATGAAATGTCCTTAAAAAGAATCGTTTTATTAGTCACCGTTTGACTGTGTGCGTTGGTGAACTCATAGACCCCCCTCAGTGACCCACTAGCCATCTCCTGGATATACTTCAGCCGCCTACGACATCTACATACAGAAGATGTAGTATTTTTCTAGCTATAGTAGATATTGTTGTTGTGTATTGTGTGTCTTTATGGTGTGTCTATGCCTATAGACAACTTACCTACGTATCAGACACGGTATGCGGTAAAATAAAATCATATCGTTCTATTGAAAGTATTATTTTTATGTTTTACATTTATATCTTCCGTAAGTCGACTGCGCATTTACTATTCGTGCATGTCAAAATATTGTACAGAAAAATACTTATTTTTTCTGGCACGAGAATGTGTTTTTTTTCTGGATGATAATGTTTGTAGATATAAACGGGGCTTAAGAGTTTTATTAAAATTATTGCAGTCATTTTCAAAATACGAATACTTAGAATTCAGAAAATCTATATTTGAGTATTGTGCTTGCTTTGAAAACTACTAATTTAAACGTCAAAAAGACAGTTCTTGGTAATATATAAAAAAAAAACGGTTTATTGCTTCAACTGAAGGCGGAGAACTTAATAGCTTCGAAACGAGTTCCAAATTTACTTTCTATCAACATGGTACACAGAAGAATATAATACGATTTAAAAATACTTTATCATCGTACCAAACAAAGAGAAAAAGTTTCTACTTTCAACGAAAGATAAAAGCAGTACGTTTCGTCGAATAAGCGGTTTCTTTTACACAAACTTTAAGTAGAGTAATTGGGGATTATACTTTCTTTCTTTATAAGAATGAAACAAAAAACTTTTTTGTTAGCTATACAAAATAACGCTACAGACAAAAAAATATAGTATTTACCTAAAATCTATATGATATTTTTAAGTACAATTGACAGCCCCTGTAGTGGTAATAAACAATAAATATTTATGTTTGTACATTTGTATATAGATTATATGGAGCTACATTTATGCATTTCTAGTATTTATTACTAAAAAAATTCTTACTATTGTATATTATTATGTTTTATCTTACCTGTGCCGCTTTCTTCTTAACTAAATATTCTGTATCTACATTAGGGTTTAACTTAGTGGGCCAGTTTTGAGCAATTTTCAAATCTATTTTCCTTTTCGTCCCAGCAGCAAGTAGGGCCTGGAATACTTGCTCTCCCTAAAAAAACATACTATAATAAAATAATCATATTATTTGTAACGAGTTCCCGTTTATTGGTAATGGCGCTATATGATCCTGAATCACGCTATAAGAGTTTTTTAAAAATCTTGCATTTGCGTATAGTGGAGCACAGCCATTACCTGGGCACGACCTAGACGAGTTTGTGGGAGATTTTTATTTACGAACAGAATTTAAAGCTTCACATACAAATGACAGATCCATAATGATGGCTGATTCTTACTTGACTTTCCATAGAAAATAGGTTAGGTAAGTGCCTTAGAAATACCCAAAGGAAAATCAGGAAAGACACAATACACTCAGGTGATTAGAATTTTCCAGAAACATTTCTGTTTTATAGGAATCGAACCCTGAACCCTGGACAAAACTTAATTGTGATTGTATTATGTGTCAGTTATATTAAAATTTCATATGCATATTTCATAAGCATACATAACATAGCATACATTACAAACATTTTAGTAGCCATGTTATATGCAGAATAAATAGTAAAATACATAATGTATAAGTACGCGATTTTATTTCATACTTACTTGTACAGAAGAATTATAAGGGTATACTTCATTAAACCTAAGCGTCCAATAAAAGGAGGCTATCTCTATGGAACTTTGAGCTTCATCTATTAAATCTAACCACACGTTCTTTGTGCGCGTGTGAGTGGTATTCGGAGGGTACATGTGCCCCTCTGGTATACTTTCTACTAATGATAACCTGAAACAAACAAAATATATTATAAAGAGAATTTTCATGACAATAATGCATGTGGTATATTTAATACTACCTGTGCCCCGCGATTTCACCGGCGTTAAAAAGAAACAAAGGCACAGCTAGTTCTAAAATATAAGTAGCCTAAGTTACACCTTATTACATCAGCTACCTGCCAATAACAGTCCCGCCCCGGTCCAGCCATTTCAGTCATTAGCCAAAATAAACAGACAGACGAAAATTTTAAATGGTGTATGTACCGTATATATATATACGGTACATACACCAAAATAACAATGAAAAGCGGTTATTTCTATATTAAAAACAGATACTTCAATTTTATTTATATGTATAGATAAATTGCTCTCATCACAGCTCGGGAAAGCTACATCTTATACAGATATCCGTAACCGTCCATAATAGTACGAACATCCGGATAGTTGGAACTCCTCATGTTAGTTTTTTATTGAAGTTGGTAATTAGTCATTGCCGTCTATTAACATATTTTTGAAAACAATACGTGTGACGGCAGAACTCTTCGCAAATTTGAGCTTTGGCGGGTTAAATAGTTCAAACAAAAAGTAAATGCTAGACTTGCTAGAGCCTTCTAAAATGATAAGGGCTGGGCTATAGCCAAAATATATATTTTCTTGCGGTGTGTGTGTACGTGACAATATACCAAACCATTAAAAGTTCTATCGCATTTACCTTAAATTTGTATTAAATAAAGATATATGTCTGTCTTACCTACTTGCTTCTTTAACTAACCTGAACCTCTTCATGTTTATGTACTATCAAATTACCAATTAACCAACCCATATTGAAGTCAGCCATTTATCTTGCCCCAAAAAAGGTTTGCCCGAAGAAAAAAAGATTAATGCGACCTTCTAACCTTTACGCTGTTTTATTCGATCATTCCAAATTAATTATTTTAAGAATGATGGATTGTATACGATTATCAGAAAACCACATCGACTTGCTTGAAATAATTATAAAGGGAACAAAGACACTCCAACCTTGTACGACTTTTTGTGGTCGAGTTTTCAGGTCATTTAAGGCTAGGCTAACCGTGCCAGCCGCCAGGTACACTTTAAGAACCATGGGCAAGGGCTTTTTATTTTTACACAGTAACCCTACGATCTCAATGAATCACAGTCAATATTTTTATTTATTTATTCTTTATCGACCATGTTAAAAAACAGTGTGGTGCAAAAAGCGGACTTAATGCTAAATAGCATTATCTCCCAGTCAACCTTAGGGATGTGCACAAAAATTGAAGGCGGTACAACTATACTTAAAAAAAGCAATATTCGTCTCTGTCTCTATAAGTCTTCCATCGGTCTGTAACAGCCCCATCTCTTATACTGGCAAACAAACAAAGAAAAATAATTAAAACCGATATTTTTGTTCCTATATTATGAATGCGATAATTATATCCAATTAAGGTTGTTTATGGTGTTCCCAAGGTGACTCGGATTGTGGCTTAAACCCTTTTCAATCTGAGAAATGTCCAGCAGTGCGACAGTAATGGGTTAATGTACTATAGTACAAAAAGAAGGACAATTATTTTACACTACAATTTTATTAACACTTAAGAATGAATTACACTATATTGTATTCCTGATTGCTGAGGACAAAATTGGAATGACTTACAGATTCGTATTTCATATCTTTAAGCTTTAATCCGCTTATAACACAGAAATAGGAGCGGCACCACTAACTTTTAAAATACGACGGAAATATCGAGTCTCGTGATTGAGTCAGCGGAAAATTTAGCAGCGGTTAAACCTGCCAGCGTCGAATTATACTAATTCAATAACATCTGAATCAGGTCAAACTAACAAACAATTAATTGGCAAACATGAAGATTTAAATATTAATTACTATCAAAACAAAAAAACCTGACTGCTTCAAAAATAATTAACTGAAAAGGGAATTAAAGTGCCTTATGTCACTCTCACAATTTAAAGAATTCCAACAAAACCTCATAAGCAGTGATAGTCTAGTGGCTAAGAAACTCGGCCTCTCGATCGAGGGGTCCGAGGTTCAAATCCCAGGCACGCACCTCGGATTTTTCAAAGCTGTGTGCGTATTATAAATTAATTATCACTTTCCAAACGGTGAAGAAAAACATCGTGAGGATACCTGCATACCTGAGAGATTTATGAAAAAAACTCAAAAGTATGTAAATTCTACCAATACGCACTTGGCCCGCGCGGTGGACTATAGCCTAATCCTTTTCATTATGAGAGGAGACCCGTGCCCAGCAGTGTGCCAGTAATGGGTTGCAGATGACTCAGTAGTTTGGGTTGTAGTGCGTGTCAAAGAAAGAAACATACATAACAACATTCAACCCTCCACAGTCGGTGTAAAAATTCTAATGAAATGGACAAATGAACGTTCATTATAAAGGCCTGCATGAATATGTAACACTTTCCTTTAACAAGCTAATATATCCAAGCTCGAGATATGCTAATTCTTTCAGAATTAATTTCACAAAGAATTTCATTTGCATAGAACAGCTTTTAAAGGATTATAAAAAGCAGTTAACACAAAAAAGCTGACATTGCCTTTAGTTTATCTTACACACACAGATCAACAAAAGTTATTCATAATTTTATTTGCAATGTGTTGTTATTTTTGCATGAAATTTTTATTTGATCAATAAAGAGTACTAAGAAGTGTACACATAATAAACAACAAAAAACAAAGACAACAAGCATAAACATTTCAACCTAGCCCTCAGGCATGTCACACACATGTAGCAATGACCACAGCACTGTCACAAGACTTTCAGAGGGTATGAGGTTATTTTTTATAATACCGAAGTAGCAAATGTGCATGCAGTTTACCTGATTGTAAATGGCTACTGCCACCCAAGGACATTCGTAATCAACCCCGAATAAGATTGGAGTCCTATCTGAGGTCAGCTACAGATGTGTTATAGTCCGCGTAAAACTGTTAGCTCGCTCTGAATATAGAAATGAATCGCGTCACCATTGCAAATTGTATGACTACACCTGCTCGCAACAACTTCAGAGCGGATTAGCAGTTTGGCGCATACTATACTACGCTTAAGATCTAAGTAAAAACGCCTCAAATAGGAATGTTTCTTACCTACTATAATATTTCCAAATATGACAGACACAAACAAAAATCTACACACTACATAACTAACAAGTAAACAATCACACTAGAATAGTGACAGTCTCACCTACACTCATCTGAGCACTGCAACCGCACGTGGTCCGGTTGGGTGGTGGCGTGAAGCGCGGGCTGGTCCAGCAGCGGCACCAGCACCACCAGGACAATCAACACAATCACTATCGACACAGGAATGCATGATGGCCGACACCATATGCTGCGCTTTTTCCTTCTGTCAAAGAAATTGAGCATAAATAATATATTAAAAAAAATGTTTTAAATAACTTCACCAGAAACAAATACTCTAAACTACCAAAAAATATACCCTAAAATATGGCAATACCCAAATAAACAGGGCAAATTGTCTTGATTTGACATTTGGTGAAGTTATATAAGTTACAATATCTGCTTATTTTGCATTTCAAGTCATTACTAAATATAAGCCGATAAATACTGAAGTATCAAATATTTCATTGAGTCAGTGGAAATTTGTCAATTATTACTACTGGCAGTACCCAATCTAACTCAATAATATTTAAATTGGTTCAAACTGATAAATATTCAACTGAGCATAATATGAAAAAAAAAACCATTGCCCAAATTTTTTTATAACATAGGAGTAGCAGACAAGCATGCAGCCCACCTGATGGTAAGTGGCTGCTGCCACCCATGAACATCTGTAATCAACCCCAGATAGGATTAGATGTTTCCACTTGAGGTCGGCCACATCACCACTACCTCTGAGGAGTAAACTAGAATGTTTTAGAAAAGTATGTCTCAAGGGAGACATACTTTTCTAAAACATTTTAAAGCACACTTTTTAAAGCATAACACAGCGGCATTAAGCAGCGTTATGAGGTAATAGGTATGGCGGTGGTGCCACTGGAGTCGAACCACAAAGGGTTCGACCATCTTCACCAAATACATAAGAAACAGCTTCTTTATATTAATCGAGATGAGACCAGGTTTTTATATTGAAGTTATAACAACAAAAACAAACCTCATGACTTTATCATGCCTCAAGACTATGTAATAATATCTTTTCAGTATATTCTTAAAACATTACGCACTTCAGGGCATTTACATCAGAATATAGTACAGCTACATAAATATAAAGGACAAAAGGATGGTCTCAAATGCTTACTTATCATAAGAACTATTTCCATTCTCATCTCTCATCATGAATATCTGCTCCCACTGCTCCAATTCTTCATCAGATGAGGACGCGTTCCCCACACTTCCGGTCTCTAGGACAGTCTGCAACAAGTAATCATCATCATCAACAAAATCATCAAACTATCAACAGTTTATAGATAATGAAAAGCATCAGGATGTCAACTGAGTTGATAGAAGCCATGTTGTTCGAAACCAAGTACTTGTACACGGAGAAGTGAAAACCTAGTTCTCAGAAACGTAGCAGTCAATCAGGAGGTCCGAGGTTTGAATCCCAGGCAATGCACGTCTGATATTGTGAAGAGATCTTTATGCCTAAGAGCTCTTTAAAAAAGTTCTCAAAGGTGTATGAAGGACCCACGTGCACCTAGCCAGCTCTATGAACTATGGTCTTAATCCATCTCACTCCAAAAAGACACTCTTGCCTACCAATGAGACAAAAATGGGTCTAGAACGACTATAGTAAGGTAAGGCATATGCTTTAAAAAAGTAGAAATTATTAATTTAAACGTCGCCGTTTTAGTTTCCATGTGACCTGAATTGGCGCGGCGGCCGACAAATTAAAAATAAGTTCATTTGCGACTCCAAAATAGCATCCATCAATAGTTCATTACAAACTCTCTAACACTAATGAGAATACGTAACTGACCAAATAGTTCTAGTTGAAATTGATTAAGTTTTTAAAATAGATTGATTTAAAAAAAACTTTTGAACTAACTTTGATATAAACTAAAATGGTTTTCATAGACTCCGTTATGTGCCCAATCATAATTACAGGTTTTTTTAAACACTTTAATCATATAACTTAAATCACAAAACACTATATTCTTGAAAATACTGCAATTTTGGTATTTCACTTTGTTTTTGTTAACTTTGCTAATTGCTTTTTGTTTTGACATTAGACGAGTCGGCAAATTTTGACATTTAACCGGAAAGTCGTATTTTGTACACAGATAAAAAACGTTGTAATGACAAAAGTCGTATACAGTGACAGCCTAATTAATGTTAGATTTTTAAAAACACACAAAACAAGAGTAACATTATAACACCTATTATCAAAGACTAAAGACTCTACACTACATATTTTATTCAATAAAGTTAATTTCATTACCATTTATACGTATTTTTATGTAGCTAGGTAACTAAAGAACATAAAAGTTCTTTACAATTTAATAAATCACTGTTGTTTCTCTTTATGACACAAACACTAATATAACACTTAAATAACTGCATTTTCGTATATCCTGCTGTTCCTTTACAAGTCGTGTAGGCGCATTAGTGGCAAAAATATTACTGCAAAGTAGATGACGTCGGCAACCACCGCATTGTGCATGTGCATTTTAAATACTAGGTTAGTTCGAACCGCAAAACTATTCAGGCCAGAACTGTTTTAAAAACAGTTATTGTTCCGCTGGGCAATTAAGTAATTAAGTTGTATAACCAGCTTTTGATTTGGCGGCATTTTACTCATTGTCATTACTGTATGACACCGAATATTTAATATACGAGAGTTTTCTGATTCGATGTATATTTAGAATTTATATTGTTTTATTCCAACATGATTCAGTCATATGGGCTATATCTAGTTCTTTCTCTTTCACTCCCGTGGACATTCCATCACGTGAAGGGTTAAATTCCGATGAGGTTGGAGATTAATGCTAATGAAAAATGATTCAAATTCAAATTTACAGGATAAATTTTATCAAAGGGAATGATTATAATAACATTTCCTTTCGATTATAACTGACTTAATAATTTTACCTGCAATACCTTACATAGTTTTATTTTCCTTACCTGAATGTCATACAAAGTAAAATCTGAGGGACTGCACATAGAAAATGTTTAAGTACCTCAGAAGTTCTCAAACTTATTTCTTGTACCTACCACCTATTTTGAAAACCTACTCGTATTATTCTAGAATCCCAAAGTTTAGGCGTAAGTGGAAATTTCAAGATTGGAATTCCCTGGACCCTTTAGCATCCCCCTGTAGACCTCTAATATAAGTAAGTATATATGGTAGGCGATAACTGCATACTCCCAAACTGTTACTAATGTTCCACCGAGCAATTATAGAGCATTACACTTGTTTCTAATTACTGGCCCAGGCACATTAGACCGGTGATTTACAAAGTTCATAAAAATACCTACACTAAGGCGAATAATGATCGGTTCCGACAAAGTACTATAAAAATCAAACACGTAACTAAACTTCACAACACAGGCGTGTGAACTCGATAACCACCAAAATTACACTGTGACAAGGAAAATGATTGAAACTGAAGGTAAAAAATATAGTATATATAAAATACAGCTGGCATTTTCATGTCTTAATGTTTTACAAACAAAATGTTGTGATTGTGATATTAGGCTGTAAGTAAACACGAAGAGTGCCCTTAAGGCAGATACACACTATTTTATGGTGCTTAACGTAAATATTCGTCGCATATTTATACGTAGATTGACCATAATGACAAAAATCAATCTATTTTACTTAATTTATAATGTACAATGTAGTGTAAATATAAGTACACATAGATAAGTACAGTGTACACATTACACACACAAACGTGCTACTTAATGGTTTTATGACATGTACCTATCGTGGTACGATTAATTGTTAAAATGTAAACTGCGATATGGACGTACATGAAATATTTAACTTTCGACTTACAAAAAGCTATCGTTATGAAATAATATGAATATTTATGAAATATTACTGTTAAATATATTAGCACTACAAAAATTATAAAATAATATATGTGTATGAACCACTTTTCAAGACTAGATATACTTTTATTATACTTGCGAAAAAATCACTAACACTCTACTACTCTACCTACTAGATATGTGTATATTTAAGTAGCCACGGTTAGAAACCTACATATATATATATTTTATAATATAAGAGTAGCAGACGAGCATGCACCTGATGCTAAGTGGCTACTGCCGCCCATGGACATCTGTAATCAACCCCAGATAGGATTAGATATTCCTACCTGAGGTCGGCCACAGATGAGCCGCTACCCCTGAGGACTAAGCTGGAACGCCTCGGAAACGTCTGTCTCCCTTACCACACCTTTCAAACCGGAACACAGCAGCGCCTAACACTGCTGTTATTAGGTAGAAATAAGTGTGGCGGTGGTGCCGCCGGAGTCGAACCACAAAGGGTTCTACCACCTTCAGAAATAATAAATAAATAAAATAATAAAAAATATTGTTGATGTAAAAAAAAAATGGGTAATAAAATATTTAGCAAAAGCCTGTGTCCCACGTCTTAACGTCTTTAGATCATATTCTTCGTATTACAGTACTTTATGGTCATAGCACTGGTATGAAATGTTTATATGAAATGTTATTTTATTGCATAAAAACATATTTATAAAATATGTTTTTGTAGTATTACTAACAAGGAACATAAAAATAAAGTTATACAATAAGGATCAGCCTTCTTTTGGAACTAATGGTTTAATATTCTAACGACATCATCCAATTCAGCTGCTAAGCTTCATGAAGAGCTTTTTCACTCAATCATTTCTTGGAATTAACTGTAATCATATAATATGATCGATTTTACAAATTTATATCCCAAAAATGCATTTGAATCATATTACAACTTGGTGTTTCTGCTTTTATATTTTTATAGGTTCTTAATATACAAACGATTTTTGTCTCTTTGTCGTAGCATCCGGTATCCGGTATCATTATCACCACACTTATGTGTACTACTTAATAACAGAATTAACTGCAGTTGCTGTAGCATGCATTCTTTGTACAAACGATGCAAATGCTGCATTTTATCCTAGTAAATGATGGTTACTGCGTTTAAATCAAGGATTTCTGTCTAATCTAGTACAAACACTGTAATATTTTTCGTTACGATTTGACCGACTTCCAATTTAATTTTTTTTCTTCTACCTATGTATAGATCACATTCTTCTGATGCCATTTCTGCAAAAAACTGAAATTATTTGTTACGAGGGTAATAACAATTGTATATTTAACTTGAAAATATTTTTTGTCCTTAATAATTACCTCACATTTGATAAAAAGTTTATACAAACAACAATAAATATAGGAGGTATATATTGCTACTAATGCTACTTTATAAAATTGAATGTTTTTCGTAGACAATATTGTGAAGACACTCATAGTTCGTAGCTATCTCGTAGCACTTAACTCGTAGCGTACCGGAGTGTTAGTCACACTTTAATTAATTATTGACTTGTTTTGTGGAGACTCGACAACATGATTTGCGCTATACGACTAATATTATAAGTACCGGACTCAATACTTTCTATCTTACGGATTAAAAATAATAATTTGTTAAATTGATACAACCCCTCACCACTAAGTTGGAAAGCCTCGAAGAAGTATGTCTCCCTTACCAAACTCTTATAACCGGAATACACTAAGCGTTGAACACTGATATTATTGGACAGAAATAGGAGTGGCGGTAGTGCCTCCGGAGTCGAACCACAATGGGTTCTACCACCTTCACAATAAAAATAATTACTTAGTATTAAACTCCATATAAAAAAAACTCGATCAAAGTACGTAATTCATTTCTTCATGATCAAACCTACGTTTGCAAGCCGCAATAAATATTTAATACAAGAGCTTATACATAATCTACCAACCTACTTTCACGCTGATTCATCATAAATTTACCTGGAAAAATGTCTAGCCGTACACCGGAGACCCTCTAATGGCCGGTTTGGCGTGTAACTCCATTATTCTTTGTCAAAAATTCTTGAAATATTATCCTATAATAAACATTCGGATACACCTAAAATAGAAGGAAATATACATAAATAAGCATCAAGGAAACGGTTGTATTATTTTATGATACTGAGGTCGGAAACGGTACAATCTATCGCATGGTACGTGAGACATTCCAAAGGCGGAAATGCTACGTCAATTGCATAAAAACAATAATCCAGCTCCTTTACTTTATCTAAAAAGAAATATTAGCTGTGATTGAGGATCTGAGTTGAATCGAAGCAAAAATATTATTCAATTTTTTTTTTATTTAATATAGGAGTAGCAGACAAGCATGCAGTCCACCTGATGGTAAGTGGCTACTGCCGCCTATGGACATCTGTAATTAACCCCAGATAGGATTAGATATTCCTACCTGAGGTCGGCCACAGATGCGCCGCTACCCCTGAGGACTGAGCTGGAACGCCTCGGAAAAGTCTGTCTCCCTTACCCTTCAAAACGGAATACAGCAGCGCCTAACACTGCTGTTATTGGTTAGAAATAGGTGTGGCGGTGAAGTCAAACCACAAAGGGTTCTACCACCTTCAAACTTCCGTTATTGCACAGAAATAACAATTTATCTTAGCAACTGGATCAAGTGGAATTATTAAACTAACAAGTTAAAGCTATGATTAAACTTGGCACCGCGAACAAAGCTTCTAGCATTTGCTAGTTCATTTCAAGAAAACCTAGGCGTGGAAAACGGAGTCTCACTAATGGACACCTTAATATCGCTTCATCATTATTTGTCAAGTTTCGCGTTAGAGCCATAAAACATAAAAAGGGTACAGTTTCGTGTGTAATTGGCTATTAAATTATACTTTAGTGAAATGTCGTCATTCGTCATCTAGACACGGTCGTTATAATTATAGTTAAAGAAAAATACTATTAATTATTCAGCTGACTTTACGATCTTTTGAAATAACGTAGGTACTTTGTCTAGAAATAATCCGTATTAATTACAACCCATCTTAGATAGAACTATTTACAATGAATTTACTTACGTAATATTACATTTATTAGTCCGCATTGTCTACATATAAAATGACAGTAGATGGTGCGAAGAAAAAACATTTTTAATAGCAATTAATAAAAAATACAAGTGACCTATAAGTAAGCATAAACGTTAACATTTTCTTATAAGGCTTAAAACTACATTTTGGCTATTATAGTGATTGTCGAGTATCTACTGTAAGCGGCGGTTATGCAATAGCAACCGCGTTTCAGCGAAGCTCGCTATTTTTAAGGCTTTTACCAAACCGTTATAACTGACATTTGACAGCATCCGCTACCAAATAATATAAAGCAATACCTGGGTACATAGCTGTATTTTTGCTCGTATAGGGATAGTAGCTTTTAACGGCAGCTTTGCCCGCGGTTAGAGGTTTTTATTTATTCCTGAACTGAACTGACTGAGAACTGTTTTTTGGGGTAAAAAGTACCCAATGTCTTTTTATGAACGTGTGAACAAAATTTCATGGCAATTTGCTATTTAGTTAGTCGAGAAAGTGTAGCAAACAAATAAACTAGCTCACATTCTTATTTATAAAATTAATTAGGAAATTAGATAAATAATGTAGGTAGGTACATGCACTCCTTGTGGCTTTAGAAATGTAAAGGAACTTTAAAAACAGTAGTTGAGTATTTATATAAGCTTTACACATGAATTAAGTAAATTATGATGATTTTGATGGTAGTTTCATAAGTAATTAAATTATGCCTCTTTAAACTATCAAAAATAATCATTCAATATATAGGGGAAAGTCGGTTATATCGTACCACGTTTCACTTTAACATCGATCATTAACTATGAGGTCTACAATGATGAAATAACAATTAAAATATAGCTTCATATCTTGACTACCTAATACAGGAAAACCAAGTCTCTACCTTTATTTCAACATCCTTAAAAATCATTGTCCCGGAGGTCTTCGATCAGTACAATTTAGCCGACGAGGCGGTTTAATCGTACCACTAGCAGTTTAAATTGTACAGGCGTTAAATCGTACTGCTAAATAACAAAAATCATATAAATTATTAAAGAAATCATTTATTTCACACAAGATCTATCAATAAAAATAACATATTGAAATACT
The DNA here is from genome assembly GCA_014595695.2 of Epargyreus clarus clarus. Classification (NCBI taxonomy): domain Eukaryota; kingdom Metazoa; phylum Arthropoda; class Insecta; order Lepidoptera; family Hesperiidae; genus Epargyreus; species Epargyreus clarus. Next base: position 959,927 of record JACTTY020000021.1, read on the forward strand.
TGGCCAAGAGCAAGTCAGAGTAGCATATAGAGGGTCTCGTGTCATTACTTTTTATTTATTTAAGTAGTAATTGATATCATAGCATCCATAGAACTAGGTAAATGCATTGTAAAAATTTAAACAGTTTAACTATTAAGCTAATAGAAAAGCGATAATTGGCGGAAAATAGTGGATTCTTGTATGGCGAGCCCTATTAATTTTCAAGCATTTTTAGTATTTGTTATTAGTGGCCCCCGTTCTTCATACTCTTTAAAAAAAACATGTATCTATCTATTACGATTCCAAAAATAGAGCCCTGTGACAGACGGACAGATGCACAGACATCGGAGGCTTAGTATTAGGGTTCTATATTTTTTCCTTGGGTACAGAACCATAAAAACGAACAAAATTCATAAACTAACATACATACCTACTACTTACTTTCTTAACGTCAAAATATGATAAAAGATCTTTTAAAATATATTCATTGAAACTCATTTTCGATCTCTATTTAGGACTTAATCATTTCTCTGATAATGTTTTCTTTTATTTTTAATAGTCCATACTCCTTCATGTATTTTAATAGTAGTTTGTGAATTTTGCACCTATTCGCCTTTTATTTGGGCGAGTGACACGTATGGGTACCGAGCAACGTGTGGTACGATTTACCAAATTATATGAATTATAAAAAAAATTAACATCACAACATAACTGCCATACTAAGACACACCGTCGATTATTTCAAAATAATGTAATTTAAATCTGAAGGCAAATAATGTAAGCAGTGTAGTTTTAGCTTACTCTTATTACGAGTTATGTGCTTACTACTAGTTATTTTTTACTATGTAGTGACATAGAAGTCGGTTGTATTTTTTGTTAAAAATTTTTTTACCCTTTTTAGTGATGACATAATAACATTTATATTAATACAATATAAAATTGTATAAACGTGATCATGAATTAAGGTACGGTCTGAATTTACATTGATTGGAACCGCCGCTCGCAGGGCGCTGCCGCGCCCTGCCCGCTTAGTTTTATATTGTCTTATGTGTTCCAACCTAACCTAACTAAATAGTCAATGATTTGCAATTTCATTAGAACCTCCTACACCAAATATCTTCAAACAGAACTCAAATATCCCCATCGGTTGAGGAGTTACATATTTTGTCTCCGAGCAACATTATCAGACCCTTAAATAGTCAATGATGAACTGACTTTGTAATTTCATTAGAACCTACAATAAAAAATATAACACAATAAAAAATAATTATTAAAATCGGTTCACTAACGGCGGAGTAATTCGTGTACATACATAAAAAAAAGATACCGGCCGAATTGATAACCACCTCCTTTTTGAAGTCGGTAAAAAAATAACAGAGTGCAGAGAGGTAGAGTGAATTTTATTTAATTGTATTTTTTATTTTCCTGTTCTCCTGTGGCCATTTCCTAATATTTACCAGTAGTTTATGGACATAATACATAAATTACACGAGTGAAACCACGAGGTACAGATAGTCACTCATAATTAGGTGGTACGAAGTTCACCGGGTCATCTAGTAAATAATATATTAAGCGAAAGATTATAGTCCATCACTATTTTAAATAAATAAAACAATTGAGAAATGATAAAAGTACCTAGTCATTCTACAGATAACTATTTTCTATTTACTTCTACTTCGTATAATGTATCTATCCTATTCTATTGTCGCTATAACAGATTATTACTTATCGAGGTTTCAGGTCGTTGGCAGCTACCTATATACTTCAATACGAAACCGATTCTAATCACATTATAAAATGAATTGTCTTGGGTGGGAATGGCTCTGTAAAAATAAATATTTTTATGAACACAAAATAACATACCTTATGTATAAAGCTATAGGTACATTCACAGGTCATGAAAATATAAAGCTTCGTTATCATAACCAAATCCGTTAATACTCGTAGTGAACAATAAGAATTTCCAAGCACTACAAAAACCCTCCTTTTCCAAAAAGATCTATATGTAACAGATGATTTAGGGTTAAAGTGCTTACAAACAAGAACTTAAGCATCTACTTTCAAACTTTTAAGCAAAATTGCACAAGATTTGCAGCGTAGGTACCAGCGGAAACCTTTAAACACACTTAAGTAAGATTATTGTTTAACAAGGTAGCCAGGTACGTTATTGTAAAAAAAAATCGATTGGTAAAATTGGTGAACAAATCCGTTCAAGGTTCTAGACCAGTTTAAAATTAGCTAGTAAAGAATAGACTCGTTAATGATGAGTTTTGTGCAAATACAGTACACATGAGAAGAAACAGTTAGGTAAGTAATTTGAAATCGACAACAACAAAACAGTTTGGTTTTATTGATTTGATGATGCTTCTAAGAGTCATTGTTCTTTGTTTAGCAAATATTATTGAATCAACTACAAACATCGTTAAATGCGTTTTATGAGCAGTGTTTACAAACAATTCATTCCGTTTGTTGCTGTGTATAGGGGAGAGTTCGTGTAATTGTACCGCCGGTTTAATCGTACCACTCATATATTTCCTATTAGATGAGCAATTATTTCTAATATAACAATACGGAAGTATGACTCCTTGCAGTTGCACACCATTCCGCTATTTACAAATGGGATTTACTGCGAACTGTTTGTGCCAGCAAAAAATATTTTTTAGTGATATGATCTAAATTTTTGTCTTCTTTCGTAAGCACATAACTCGTACCTATAACTTCAATAACGGTTTTTTTTAAAGAAAGTTTATTTACTTATAGTACTCTAATCGGGTTGTTGAATACCTAAAAATGCTGAAACAGGTGTGTAAATAGAAAGGCGATTTATAACAGTCTTAAGGGTTGATCTAAAAAAACAAACAGTGACTCAAATGCTTCATTATGTCTTATGATAATTTTCTTAGTGCTCCAAATTAACGGATATTAAATTAAAGTTCCATACCCGATTAAACGACCCTAAAGGTTGATTTTCCAAAAACGGTGAAAAATGTGTTCTATTATTTTGAATCAAAAAGCTAAATTCCAATTTTCATAGACTTTGCTTCAAAATCTGCCGATTTCTAAACGAAGTGTCTTCTAAAGCCAAATGCAAATTTTTACAGTTTTTGCTTCCAAATTAACGGATTTTAATATAAAATTCCAACCCCTACTTAACCAACTTAAGGGTTGATTTTGCAAATATCGTAAAATAGATATTTAATTACTTTCTATCGAAATCCTATCAAATACCAATTTTCATATAGATTTGCATCAAAACTGGGGGACTTTAATACAAACTTTCAACTCTTATTTATTCACGGAAACGCGGTCGAACAGGATAAAAAGTATCCTATGTCCGTCTCCTGGTTCTAAGCTACCTCTCCACCAATTTTCAGTCAAATTGGTTCAGCCGTTGTTGAGTTATAAAATGCTTCACGAAAACGCGGTCGAACGGGATAAAAAGTATCCTATGTCCTTTTCCTGCTTCTAAGCTACCTCTCGATTAATTTTCAGTCAAATTGGTTCAGCCGTTCTTGAGTTATAAAATGACTTCACGGAAACGCGGACGAACGGGATAAAAAGTATCCTATGTCCGTTTCCTGGTTCTAATCTACCTCTTTACCAATTTTCAGCTAAATCGGTTCAACCGTTCTTGAGTTATAAAATGACTTCAAGGAAACGCGGTCGAACGGGATAAAAAGTATCCTATGTCCGTCTCCTGGTTCTAAGCTACCTCTCCACCAATTTTCAGCCAAATCGGTTCAGCCGTTCTTGAGTTATAAGTGGAGTAACTAACACGACTTTCTTTTATATATATAGATTATGTGCTTACGAAAGAAGACAAAAATTTAGATCATATCACTAAAAAATATTTTTTGCTGGCACAAACAGTTCGCAGTAAATCCCATTTGTAAATAGCGGAATGGTGTGCAACTGCAAGGAGTCATACTTCCGTATTGTTATATTAGAAATAATTGCTCATCTAATAGGAAATATATGAGTGGTACGATTAAACCGGCGGTACAATTACACGAACTCTCCCCTATACACAGCAACAAACGGAATGAATTGTTTGTAAACACTGCTCATAAAACGCATTTAACGATGTTTGTAGTTGATTCAATAATATTTGCTAAACAAAGAACAATGACTCTTAGAAGCATCATCAAATCAATAAAACCAAACTGTTTTGTTGTTGTCGATTTCAAATTACTTACCTAACTGTTTCTTCTCATGTGTACTGTATTTGCACAAAACTCATCATTAACGAGTCTATTCTTTACTAGCTAATTTTAAACTGGTCTAGAACCTTGAACGGATTTGTTCACCAATTTTACCAATCGATTTTTTTTTACAATAACGTACCTGGCTACCTTGTTAAACAATAATCTTACTTAAGTGTGTTTAAAGGTTTCCGCTGGTACCTACGCTGCAAATCTTGTGCAATTTTGCTTAAAAGTTTGAAAGTAGATGCTTAAGTTCTTGTTTGTAAGCACTTTAACCCTAAATCATCTGTTACATATAGATCTTTTTGGAAAAGGAGGGTTTTTGTAGTGCTTGGAAATTCTTATTGTTCACTACGAGTATTAACGGATTTGGTTATGATAACGAAGCTTTATATTTTCATGACCTGTGAATGTACCTATAGCTTTATACATAAGGTATGTTATTTTGTGTTCATAAAAATATTTATTTTTACAGAGCCATTCCCACCCAAGACAATTCATTTTATAATGTGATTAGAATCGGTTTCGTATTGAAGTATATAGGTAGCTGCCAACGACCTGAAACCTCGATAAGTAATAATCTGTTATAGCGACAATAGAATAGGATAGATACATTATACGAAGTAGAAGTAAATAGAAAATAGTTATCTGTAGAATGACTAGGTACTTTTATCATTTCTCAATTGTTTTATTTATTTAAAATAGTGATGGACTATAATCTTTCGCTTAATATATTATTTACTAGATGACCCGGTGAACTTCGTACCACCTAATTATGAGTGACTATCTGTACCTCGTGGTTTCACTCGTGTAATTTATGTATTATGTCCATAAACTACTGGTAAATATTAGGAAATGGCCACAGGAGAACAGGAAAATAAAAAATACAATTAAATAAAATTCACTCTACCTCTCTGCACTCTGTTATTTTTTTACCGACTTCAAAAAGGAGGTGGTTATCAATTCGGCCGGTATCTTTTTTTTATGTATGTACACGAATTACTCCGCCGTTAGTGAACCGATTTTAATAATTATTTTTTTATTGTGTTATATTTTTTATTGTAGGTTCTAATGAAATTACAAAGTCAGTTCATCATTGACTATTTAAGGGTCTGATAATGTTGCTCGGAGACAAAATATGTAACTCCTCAACCGATGGGGATATTTGAGTTCTGTTTGAAGATATTTGGTGTAGGAGGTTCTAATGAAATTGCAAATCATTGACTATTTAGTTAGGTTAGGTTGGAACACATAAGACAATATAAAACTAAGCGGGCAGGGCGCGGCAGCGCCCTGCGAGCGGCGGTTCCAATCAATGTAAATTCAGACCGTACCTTAATTCATGATCACGTTTATACAATTTTATATTGTATTAATATAAATGTTATTATGTCATCACTAAAAAGGGTAAAAAAATTTTTAACAAAAAATACAACCGACTTCTATGTCACTACATAGTAAAAAATAATTCAAATAAATGTTGGTTTAGTACATATTTCTGAAGTCGGCGCTCAATATATTTCGTTCGAATTATTTTTTACTTTGTAGTGACATAGAAGTCGGTTGTATTTTTTGTTATTTTTTTTACAAACACGCGAAAAGAAGTACCTATAACTTCAATAACGGTTTTTTTTAAAGAAAGTTTATTTACTTATAGTACTCTAATCGGGTTGTTGAATACCTAAAAATGCTGAAACAGGTGTGTAAATAGAAAGGCGATTTATAACAGTCTTAAGGGTTGATCTAAAAAAACAAACAGTGACTCAAATGCTTCATTATGTCTTATGATAATTTTCTTAGTGCTCCAAATTAACGGATATTAAATTAAAGTTCCATACCCGATTAAACGACCCTAAAGGTTGATTTTCCAAAAACGGTGAAAAATGTGTTCTATTATTTTGAATCAAAAAGCTAAATTCCAATTTTCATAGACTTTGCTTCAAAATCTGCCGATTTCTAAACGAAGTGTCTTCTAAAGCCAAATGCAAATTTTTACAGTTTTTGCTTCCAAATTAACGGATTTTAATATAAAATTCCAACCCCTACTTAACCAACTTAAGGGTTGATTTTGCAAATATCGTAAAATAGATATTTAATTACTTTCTATCGAAATCCTATCAAATACCAATTTTCATATAGATTTGCATCAAAACTGGGGGACTTTAATACAAACTTTCAACTCTTATTTATTCACGGAAACGCGGTCGAACAGGATAAAAAGTATCCTATGTCCGTCTCCTGGTTCTAAGCTACCTCTCCACCAATTTTCAGTCAAATTGGTTCAGCCGTTGTTGAGTTATAAAATGCTTCACGAAAACGCGGTCGAACGGGATAAAAAGTATCCTATGTCCTTTTCCTGCTTCTAAGCTACCTCTCGATTAATTTTCAGTCAAATTGGTTCAGCCGTTCTTGAGTTATAAAATGACTTCACGGAAACGCGGACGAACGGGATAAAAAGTATCCTATGTCCGTTTCCTGGTTCTAATCTACCTCTTTACCAATTTTCAGCTAAATCGGTTCAACCGTTCTTGAGTTATAAAATGACTTCAAGGAAACGCGGTCGAACGGGATAAAAAGTATCCTATGTCCGTCTCCTGGTTCTAAGCTACCTCTCCACCAATTTTCAGCCAAATCGGTTCAGCCGTTCTTGAGTTATAAGTGGAGTAACTAACACGACTTTCTTTTATATATATAGATTAAATACATCTCACACTACAAATGGGCTTCTACATAGCAATAATGGGGTATTAGTCAACATAATTTATCAATGCCTAAGAGCTTAAAGTGCCTTATGGGTACATTCATAATTTAAGTAGACCCTATGGTCTGTTCACATCATGTAGACCCGACAGTTTTAGTGTTCGCCGACTAACAGATCTTACTGTTCAAATTATAATAACAATCAATTCCTTGATCTTAATGTGAATGACTCCTAGTTTTGTCGCTTAATATGAACGGCAATGTCTGTTAGTCAGCGAAAGGGAAAGCTCTCGGGCCGACATAATGTGAACTGGCACTCAGTTTATATCCAACAAAGTGTTTTACCATAATACACTGTCTGGATAAATTGTATATATATGAGATAAAAGGATTTTAGCCGAGACGCTCAAAATAAATTGAATTTGTAAGTTTTTACTCATAATGTAAGTAGATACTTAAGAAAATTCGAAAAGGCAGTGTGGATAAAACAACCTACTCAATATAGCTGCTAGCTAAACATCTGCGCTTCGGTACTATAACTTAGTTTGTACTTTTATTTTCGTATGAAATAAACAAGTTTCATTGCATGAGAACCTCAACATGACTTGGATTGTTTTCATCGTCTAAACATAATTTTTAGTTTATCATTATATCACATTTACGTTCTCGAAGTAAAATATATTGTGAAGAATTTTAGTTATTTCAGAGGTAAATCCGTTCGTTCATCGGACTAATAAGATTCTTAAAAATAGGTACCTAGATCGTTCTAGTAATTTAAATGCAGATATGAGCTACTTAAAGTACTAAAAAACTTTTTTGTTATATCTCTGTGTACACAAATTTGTAAAATAAAAAAATAAAAAATAAAATAATGCGGAAATATGTTACGCATGCCGCCGCATAAAACGTTTAGGTACCTACATAACAAATTTGTTACGACCATAACCAACTACTATAAAATGCAAAGTAAACATGTTTGAAATATATAAAAATTATTGCAAATTAGATACTTTCTTTCCTTTAATATTCAACTTTACCGTCATCGTTTCGAAATTACGAGTCACACATCTCATATTTTAAATGGCGTTCTACATGTACTCTACTTATCGCGCGGTTTTTATATCTAGCCTGTGGTTACATTTTTCCACCTTTTCATCTAGAAAAATGTTCAGATAAGACTACATTTCTAAGCTGCAGTGAAATGCGCAGTGCGGGATTTTTCAATCAACTATTTTGCTTCTTTGTTTATTACAAAAATCAGCTTTTACCCCATTCGAGTAGACCCAATACTCTAAGCATGGGTATGTTAACTGAGTGCCTATTTTCGGTGGTTTTAGGCGTTGGATCACAAGGTCGTATGCAAAATTGTAAATATTAGTTAAGAAAACGTTGGTTTGTCGCTAGCCGTAGTCATGGGAACGGGTGTAATAACAAAATTAAGCAAATGCCGGCACCATTGGCTCGGCACTAAGCTGATTAAGCCCCCATACGATGTATAAATGAAATGGACGCCCGCTAACCCTATGAATTACATTAACCTTTCATACTTTTTTATTTTTTTGTCGATTCATAATGAAGCAAGCCTACGTGTTAATTAGCTTGTAAGTGATTAATAGAGTAAATGAAGTGCGTTGTAGGAGTACTAAGTTTAAAATAATATAAGTGTAATACACTTTTTGTTTTACAAACATTAATTACTTATTTATTTTAAGACGTTAGTTTATTATAAAAGCTCGGTGCGTGTATTATACTTATAAATTGAAGGTTAAATCGAAATACACGATATAGTAGTAGTCATACCACCAAGTTTTCATTTAGATTTTCTTTTGTATTTTTATGGGACACCCTTTTTTTATCGTTTTAATAGCGGCCAAATTAATACACAAAAAAAAATCGGTTTTTAGGTACGGTTCTCGAGATAGAACTCTGTGACAGACTGACAGAAAACGTTGGTTTAGCAATAAGGTCCCGTTATTACTGTTTGGGTATAAAAACGTAGTCTTTTTATTCCCTACACTTATAATTATTAGTCATAAATAAAGATATATACTCGTATTACAAAGAGTGATATGATATTTTTTACCGAGGTACAAATAGAGATTTTGTAAATTTCTCTACAATCTGTAAAAAAAGCGCTGGATATTGTATATTCACAAGACATGTCGGTTATAATAATAATCTTCCTACAAAACTTTACGTTAACCCCAAAGATTTAATCTGTTTGAATTGTTAAGTAGATGTCGAGCTAAACCGCTATCAAGTGAACAACTTTCAGTAGAATAGCCTTTGAACGCTGCTTCTATTGTGAAACTGTCAACGACAAAATGATAAGCAGTGATAAAGACAGCTCATTGTAAATGATTCAGGCCACAGAGACTGTATCATTCGATACTGTAGGTAAAGCAACTAGTTATAATGCCTTTAATGGTAAGAAGAAAAGTACCTAATTGTCTTTCATTCGATCCAAGATTTTAAAATAAGAACGAAAAATAAGAGATGGATGCGTATAAAAATGTTTTATTAAAATACTTAAGTAAAAAACTTCCGTGAATATAGAGGTTTTTTTTTTGTTTTACTTTACTTTCGGATTTGATATTGAGCTTTGAACAAAACAAGATAATCGTTATAATTTTGCCAATAAATATTTTTCCTCAGATATGACTTTCTGTCAACATGTAATATTATCTCTTCTGTGGTTTATTCTCAGAATAACAATATTTTTCTGAGGGTTTATTACATTTTATCTAAATACAGCACATGTAACAGTATAAAAAGTTAGATACGTGTTCCGATTGAAAAAGAGAGATTTATGTGTCATATGCCAAACGGATATCGTCGATTCAATCTACGATTCAATCGGTCTGTTGACAGAGTGTCACGAGAGGCAGGGCTTGTATCGCGTGCCGGAGTTCAATACGACAACACGAGGAAGCCACGTGCGAGCCACAGGTGAAAATTCTATTCTATTGGCTTTGTGAAAGATTAAATACGCCCGTTTACCAATCGTAATGAACACTTTTGCTTATAACGAGATTTTCGACAATGCTAACTGTTCGCTGTATTCACATAGGCCTTTCTATTCAATGTAGTGTCCCTAAGAATGAAGAGGGTAGAACCCTTCGACTCCAAAGGCAAATGTTAACGCTGCTAATTAAAAGGTATGGGAAAGAGAACATACAAGGTATACCTAATAAGCCTTGACCGGTAGCAATTCGTCTTTTCCTGACAGGTAAGACTGAATCTTACTCGTATTTCGCGTTGTTTGCAGATATAGGTGGCAATGGCACTTGTCGGTTAAATTGCATACCTACTCGTCAAAAATAATAGTCTGTCAATGTGCCGTTTGGCGAGAATTAGTATTTTAGCGTCAGCCACCCTCCGCATTGTCCTGTCCCCGTATTTCTCCGTAGTTTATCAGCCTGCATTCTGTTAAACTGCATACCCATAAAAAAATATTGTCTGTTAATTTATCGTTTGACGAAAATTAGTGTTAAGAGTTTGCGTCAACTACTCTTCGCATTATTTTATCCCCGTATTTTCCCCTAGTTTATCAACTTCCATTAAAAATCCCACGCCGTTAACTGTCGTAAAAATATAACTGCTAAAATCAGACATTATGTTTCAGCGTTGTGTGGGATTTTACAGGCTACGCTCTACCGCGGAAAATGTTCTTCCAGCCTCAACGACCCTATGTTATGAGTGTCATGACATAGAGTCATCGTACATAACTTATAAAATACCTGCATCATACAAAATATGCTATATTGAATGCTAGATGTAGAGTAACATTTTAGTTCACAATGTTAAGTGAAAACTAGGCCATAAATATATTCAAAATAACATAATTAATGATATCGTATTTTATTAAGTCATTTTGCCAAGGAAATAATGATGTTACCTATAAAAGTTTTTATTACAACTGTAAGTCTAGCATGGAAATCAAATTATTGACTAGGACTTTCTCAATTGCTTCCACGTTCATTATTTATGAATTGTATAATGCCAGTAATATATTGCCATACTATTTTATGTTTTATGAGAATTGTAACGGAGGGAACGAAGCACGCAATTTTATTTATTTATTTATTTATTTGGTTTACCAACAATTGTTACATTCTTACAATAACTTCTTACAACATAACCTATAATATAGCTAAATGCACAATCACTTATAGGTAAACACTGCATGCAATGAACATAATACCTAAGTAACAGAGGCGCTTGACTTTTATGATACATGATTTATATGTTTATGATACTCAGACCTTTACTTTTATGACTTGTGTTTCTGTATGGATATTTAAAATTACGTTACAATTACAACTACTTACTTATTTAAAATATACGAAGGAACTGTAACGAAATCCAAAACTTCAATCTGGACATCTACGGTTTGAAAAAACGTACGCGAGCAGCAGAAACGATTCTGCCATAAAGACACAATATAGGGCATATGCCCAGAGTATTGGATCTCATGGGGGCCCTGAAAGGGCACCCTCCGTTTTTTCACTAAATAATTCTATTGACATTATTTTTGGTAGTTTCGCTTCTTATTACAACTTTTTACTTTAACAATAACTAAAATATAGTACCTTTTTAGTTTCTTAATTACGAGTATTTCTTTCTAACGGTACCCCAAATTCTGATATGACTAAGAGTATCGGCGTTCCCTAAGAAAGTTTTATAAATTACGTTCATATTAAAATTTCTTCTTAAAAGTTCTTCAACCACTTACTATTAGGCAGACTGCACTTTTGAAATTAATAGTCTCCCTATAGGTTCTGTGTTGCATAATTGGGAAATGTTTCCACCGTTTTTACTAGGTATTACATAAAAGAAGGCGAGCCATATTTAACTGCAACCAACGTCACCTGGGATATTATATAAAGGTTTTCAAACGCCTACCTGTTTTAAAATTAGGAATAGAGTTATCCAAGTCCTTCCAACGTATAGATATTGTATAAGTTTAGTGCAAACCTACTGTTTATTAAATATCTTTTGCCTTTTGATTGTTATTACTAAATCGAATTCAGTTGCCTACTCGTATTATAACTAATTCGATCTCAGTACCTATTTAATTTGATTAGGTTCTAGTTTAGAGGATCAAGAATATGTTTACATATTTTCTATGAACAGCAATATATAGAATAATATTTTGTTGTTAGACTATACATATGTAAGTAAATATATGTATAATCAAATCCATAAATATGGCCACACAGGGAATCGAACTAGTTAATAGCGTTAGTAGGCAATGTGTTACTCGTGCGCTATAGTATTTCACAGTTAAGTCGAAATCGATTCTTTTATAGCCTTTTATTAGCGATAAGCCGCAGTAAAGCACTACCCATATTTTGTTTCAACGGAAACAATTATAATTCCACGTTTTGATGGAAACAATTTTTCCTGATAACTAATGATGAATGAGAGTTAATAAATAGGGCTATAATGCAGACAATGTTAATATTTCATACAAAACTTTCATTTTACTTCACACTGCATGCATTTCAGATTATTTAACGTTTGACATCTATCGCAATATGACATATACCTATATTATTATTACTTTTTAAAAAAAAAAATTAAATTACACTTTTTCTCTCCATATCTGGTCTATTACTAATATTACTATAGATATCAAGTCTACTGTCGCGTATGGTAGGTATTCCATCACTAACAACAAAAAAAACACGCTAAAATTATACAAGGAAAATCGTTAATACTGATTCTTGACGATCCTAATAAAGTGAATGAGATAAAATTATTAAAATCGTGTATTGTCATCGATTCTTCATAAGTTATCAAAATTTTAAATAAATCGTACCGTTCAAAGTGGGTAAAAATCGAGTTCAAAGATTCCGTTACATACATACATAATGCTAATAAAAGCGTGGTAAAAAAAAGAAAAACCCAACCCTAAATTTCTTTGTTAAGGGAAAATCCCAAAGCAGTGGCCTCTCGGGAAATGAGTTAGCAAAAATGAAAGGCTCCTGCTCTAATATTTTTAATTCTGTTTTTCTATTTGTCGGAGAAAAAAGGTCCTTCTACTTGAATATTTTTTCTTGTCTATATTAAAGAGTCTATGCTAATGTACTCATTACATTAAATAACTGACTAATGTTCCTCCTTCAAATCAAAACCCAGCAACGCTACATCGCGGTTCAATACAATCATTAATTAATTGCCATTGTTCTACCTCTGAAGAATTGATATTCTATTAAAATTGTATTCATTACCAGTCCCACTCCCTCGCAATTGAGAATGATCTATTAGCTACTATTGCAGTTGTATAGAACATGATTATAGTGTAAGTACACTCGCACATAAAATTTTGATATTTTAAATGTTACATTTTTTGGTTTCGGTACCTTTTTTTTGTTTACGAGGAGGAAACCTTCAAAAAGTACCCAACGACGTGGGTGCGACGCCAGGCTATGTGGGATTTTTACCGCACTAAAATCCCCCCGGTGGCCGTCCTCGGCGCTTGGTGGAGAACTCCGGGATCTCCGATGGAACACAACCGGAGTACTCCGAGCGCGATGCCCCAATAGGGCTTCTTCCGTGGTGAAGCAGTTTACGCTCCTCCCACACACCTAGTGTTTACAACGGTAAACGGCCACACACACCGTCGTCCTTCCCGGGGTTACTTGCTGGACGGTTCGAGCTCCCACTCTTGCCGCCTGCAACCCCAGAAGCCCCCTTTTGATCGCCTCATACGACAGGCAGAGGATACCGTAGCCCTATTCTAGTCCTGAGACTACAGGGACAAGGTTTCGGTAAATAACGGGTAAAAGCGGAACCCCATTAGGTACGAAGCCTCCTCTGTCTGTCTGTCTGTCACAAGGCCAGTGTCATGAACAGTTAAAATGCAATGTTAAAGAAATAATGATAGGTTTTGCGTTTTAAATGAAAAATCTATAAAAGGCATAAATATGGGGGCTTTATTTCGTCAATTATTACTTATGTAAAATTCTAAAATGATTATTACTGTCATCTTTCTAAATATAAACAAGAAATGTACGTACGAAGTTTAAATAACTTAGACTTTTAAATAGTGCACTTCTACCGTCCCTGACCTGGCTCTATAAAAGGGCAATTTATAGTCTGCGATATGATTATAAATATCAACTTGATATCAGGCAATAATATATTTTAATTAAGGATATATTAAGCTTAAATGGTAAACGTATGCAATATTTAATGTATTTAATAATTAATTAGTATACTGAAGTACTATAAAATATATCATATACTTAGTCTGGGTTTAATATCGACTGTATTTTGTATCATCACTCTGAAAATTTGTGGAATAAACTAATTAAGCCGTTTGTGTAAGCCTGTATCACAGTTACTCAACATTTCGTTTTATCTAACTTTTTTAATGACCATTACAGTAACTTTACTTCATATAATACTAAATTATAGATTTATTTACATCAAAAAAATATCTGTAAAGAAACTTGCTTTTATTTTTACTGATTGCAGAATAATTTGTTTATTCGTAGCTACGTGCTACGGATCTGCTACAACCTCGTAGCCAGGCTACGCCGTAGCGAAACCTTTAGGCGATAGGGTCGTAAAACTAGGCCACTTAAAATATCAGTAATTTGATAGAGCGCTAGTGTGCTTAGTCTACGGTTAAAGGTTACATGTCCCACTTTTCCAACATTTCATTTTAGATTCTATCGATATACTTTTAAATTCTAGAATTGTGAGAATAATGAACAATCATATTTTCCCACGTCTATGCTCACGGGGTAAATGGCATTTATTCGAAATAATAATAAATATAGTTTCAGCCGTAGTTTCAAGTTTAGTATCAGATGTTTTATTTTACTCAGATATCTGTTTTATCCGAAATCAAACGCATGCAGAGATCACGGCATGGCAGGAGGATGACCTTTACCCAGCAGGTCTACGTAAGAATGATTCTATAGAAATAAAATACACTGTTAAACTTTCTTTTTTATATAAAATATTTTATTAGTACAACCCTTGTACAGATATTAATTACGATAAACCTTCATTATTACTTTTCCTTGAAAAGCAATTTTCATTCCGACAAAATGATTTTTATCAACGAACAAAGATATTTTTTTAAATAATTAATTGACATAAAATGACTGATCGTTTTTATATGAATACCATATACAACCCTTGAACGTGTTAAATTACTTTAATAAAACTGTTTTAACACAGTTTTGTCACTGAAAACATTTTTTTTATAATATGGGAGTAGCAGAGGAGCATGCAGTCTACCTGATGGTAAGTGGCTACTGCCGCCAATGGACATCTGTAATCGACCCCAGATAGGATTAGATATTCCTACCAGAGGTCGGTCACAGATGCACCACTACTCCTGAGGACTAAGCTGCCACGCGTCGGAAAAATATGTCTCCCTTACCACACCCTTCAAACCAGAACACAGCAGTGCTTAACACTGCTCGTATGAGGCAGAAAAAGGTGTGTCGGTGGTGCCGCCGGAGTCGAACCACAAGGGTTCTACCGCTCTCAAATTGACATTATTTAGGAATACGTACATATATATATAAGTATATAACATCGTGAAGCCACTGGAACCTACCAGTCTTTGTTAATTCTAGAAACTTTGTTTGTTCAGACATATCCGCACACAGTTTTTTTGGCGAATGAGATTAAATGAGATCAAACTCATTTAATCTCATTCGCCAAAAAAGCTTCAATGGTCCTAAGAAAATATTTTTCTGCAAGGACTAATATGTCATGCCTTATTTACGCATAATTATCTATTAGACTACCTACTACCATTAAAACTTCGAGGTATCTCTAAAATGAAACAGGAACATTGCCAACCTATAGCTTCTTAGAATACACTTTCCTGACCAACCTGCGCTATTACGTACTGTTCGATGAATGTTCAAACTTTAGGAACCTGACTCATGCGTCAATTTGCATTGGCGCGTTCCAGATTAAATTTCTATTAGCTCGAAACGGGCGTCATCCCCGAAAACACCCAGAAAACCCGCCAATAATACGTGAATAATTGGAACGAGGTCACACGGCTACGAAGCGTATGCAGTGCTCGCGATGTCTTTCTTTACGTGTAAAATCAATATAGCGGTAACAGCACCGCGACACGCCACACTAAAATAATATAAAAAAAGATCACAAAACAATACAACAGTGCGTTTACCTCAAGTCGGAACAGCTTGCAAAAATTTCAGCACCTCCTCCGCTACAGACACTCCGTAAGTTGATGCGTTGGAATGCCACGACTATTATCGTATATTACCGATAGACAATGGAGTTGAACTGCACATGCCTCGCGCGCTTATGCATCTTTTACACTGAAGACAAGGACGTGAGCTGTCAGTCGTAAAAAGTTCGATGAATTGGCACTGGACACTGACCTTTCATAATAGCCAAGCGAGAATTTCGAACTCCTATTAGCCCGCATTCAAATCCGAAGTGTTCCGCACTAATTCTAGAAGTGTGCGTGTATACTTATAACGACTTTAGGGCTCTTACACAAAACTGCGATGCGACGCGATGCGAATTCGCAACGCAGAAAATTGCGACACGAATTGCTGCGATGCGATATCGTGCGGCATAGCGTCTCCCAGGGTGACCATTCTTTCGACAACCGTCAACCGTACGGAACGTATTTTCGTATTGATCGTAAAAAGAAGTGTGCACTTTTGTTATTGCTTAAGAGATACAGGAAAGAGTATATCGTTTATTTTATATTTAGTTTCCCAAAGAACAGGGCGCTCCTCAATCAGTAATATAAAAAAGACAACGACGTACTTTGTCATTTCTTTACATTAAAGTATATGTCTTCCCACCCAACAAATACAGGTATGTACGTCTTACCCACACGCTGTCTCAGAACGAACTAAAAATGGCGTCAACAAGTGTGACGAAACATCGCAGGAATGTGCGATGCGAATTAATGCACAAGTTCTTGCGATGCGTCGAGGGAGCTCGCAGATTTTTACGATGCGACGTCGCATCGCAGTTTTGTGTACGAGCCCTTATACATACCTTTGTATACGTAACCTTTTATATGCTGAGAGAAAACCCCGCATTAGGATAGAAAACTTTTCGTAATGCGTCACTACTCACGACACAGAGAATTTCTAACGAAGACTAATTAGAAAAGTTTTGTCGTAAGAGTATTTGGACAAAAGTTACTATGTTTGTTCCCTGTCGTATCACCGAAAGAGATGTCAATATCCCAATTATGTGTCGCCTCAGACACGTCATGTCCCCTGTCTACTCTAGTCTATAAACTAAGCAATATCAGTACAAGTTAGAAGTTACTCTCTAGATTGGATTGCGGGACATCTAATGAAACTTCGTGGTTTGTTGATGAAGTTCATGAAGAGGGTCAGTCACATCCACCGCCACATGCAATAAACGTGATGTAGGTATCTTGATCTTATTAACTAAGCTAAATTAAGGATTGAATGTAACGAAATTGGTTTTTCCTATTCCTATCTATATGTTGTTTAATATGTTTCCTATAGGTATAAAAGATGATTTTTAATATTTTAGTTGATTGTCGTGGTCGATTTAACTATAACTAAATTTTGTCTCTACATAATTTATAGGCTATTAATTACCATTCATATTAAAATAAGAGCTTTATCTCTAATAATGCAGCCTACACATGCTGTAAGTTTCTTTTATATTTTAAAGTGAAAATGTAAATGGTTATTGTTAAGTATTTTTGTTAATTAATCCCTTACAAAAGACGATGATGAAGTCATTAGAATATCTGAAATTGTTATGCAAAACGGTTATTATCAACAGACAAGGGAAGCGAGTAAATTAACTTTTAGAATAATTTACATTTCAATTGGGTTACTTAAAAGTTTTATAAATTATACTTCTATAAGTACTTTGTATCGTACAATTATAAAGTTATAATGCCATACAATTAATAACATTATAAAATATTTTTTGAAGTAAAAAGCTTCAAAAAACAATCATTTTCTTTATCATTGTTTTCGATATTAAACAATTTCATTTCAGTTTTAAATAACATTATATATTGTTTAAGTAGATTTTTACAGGTTTTATATGTACAATAGCTTCTTTATAATTCTTATTTAACTCACCGCATTTTGTTTTTACAAAATTTTATTAATTAATGATATTAATAATTATCGATATAAACCCAGGCCAGTTTAAGGCACTAAAATATATTTTATCTTATTAAATGACACATATAAAAATTACATCATAATATTTAAGTGAAATTCCAGTAAAAAAAATCAGAGCAAAAAAGATTTCTTCAGTATGCTTTGAATAAATAATAGATAGGCCGAGTTTAGACTATATGTTCATAGTTTTTTTTATTTAACTTACCGCCGAGAAATGGTAGAGCCTTTCAAATAAAAAAATGCAAATAAAAACACATCATACATAAATACATACACCTAAAAGTTATCTTTTTTAAATCAGTTAATAAAATAATAAAAATATATCTCACCGATAATCCTGGATTGCACCCAGAAGTGATGGAGTTTTTCCTGAACTTAGGAACACAGACTTGCATCGAGCTTTTTCCTTTAGGAGGGCCAGCGCACCCATATTCATCGCTCCTGTTATTTCTCGTTAAGTTTATGTTGTTCGTATTGTTGACCTTTACGAGAATATTACAAGTCTGCGACGCGATTTGGAAAAGACCCTCTTCCAAGTTCCTCTTGTTGTGGTACTGTCGATTAAAATGTAAATAGTCCCATAATGAGGGCATTTTATGTTACGGATCGCGTGCGTTAAGTTTCGAAGTTATTTTTTCTGGCGCGGACGCGTGCGAGCGCTCTCCTCTACAGTTTACTTGTGAGCGCTGCATGCATACCCGAACGCGGACTTGCGCGTTAAACTTTAGTACGTAGCTACATAATATTTGTAGAAAGTCTACATCGAAAAAATACGTCGTCTACACACAGTTTCAGCCGTCTTCAACTATATTTTCCTCATTTGTCAGCTAATGGAACAGTCATAAAAATGAGTTCATTTAAATGCACGATTAAACAATATCCGTGCCACGTCGTGCCAGCTTTGTGACACTAATGTTTGTAACATTTATGCTTAAAGCTTTTCTTTTATTAAGCAAAAGGTGGTTATATCAATAATACATGCTCCATTTATTACATTTGATAAGTAATTATTGAAAGTGACCCTTAAAATCTGATGATTTTTTCCACTTGGAAGTTTTGTCGTATGTTAGTAAAATATATTTTGGAGATCATAATTTACTTAAATTATAGATGTAGGTACAACATAATGATTTAAGAGTGGGTATAGAGAAAATTACATCGAATTTAAAAATAATATCACTTTGTTCTATGTTCTAGGACAAAAAAGCGCGTAGACCGGTTTTTCCAATGTTGTTAAGTATTTAAGCTACTACTCTATTGCTTGAACTCAGTATCTAAGTAGGTACTCGTATTTCACATTAAACCTAGCACTAATAGGATCTGTAATAAATCAAACTATACTATACGTGATGAAATACTGTATTCTAACGTAATTCTCAGAAGTCTGGGAATTTATTTGCTATTAATTCTCATATCTCAGTCTTAGTTTAAAAATAAATAGGTAGGCACTTAGAGCCACTCCTACTTGTTTCCAATGAAACTTTTGTCTTTCATATTACATTTAATTTTAGTATTTTACCGTCCCTTTCAAAGTTTGACTCTACGGCATATTATATTTAAGTTAATGATGTATTTATGGTAGGAACACGATTATGACCACCCGCGGGTCGCTTACGGTACGATTGCCGTACCGATATGCCACACAAAAAGTTTTAATTTTGTTCTGGTTCTAGGTTTGTATAATCAATTTTGTATGTGTTTGTCCTATGTTGTTGAAAATCCTAGTGTGATTAGTCCAAGACATCCAGTCAAGTCGAACCCCCAAAGTGGCGCTTGCATTTGCGTGAGCGACTGGAGGTGCGGCACCATAAAGTCGGTTCGTTGACGGGTGGAACCTCCTAAAGCGGATTTCCTTGTTATTACCATTAGTCTCTTCCATCCCTCAAATCACAGACGTTATTTTCCGAGTGTCAGAGTAGCTAAGCTTGTCTTGTAAGCAGTTATTATAATGTCTCGTGTAACTTGGTCAATAATCAAAACATTATTATCCCACTGCCAGGCACGAGTCTCCTTTAAAATGAGAAGGGCTTAGGTCATAGTCTATTATGCTAACCAAGAAGATACAGATTGGTAGACTTTACAAATCTTTCACAAATATTTTTCTAGAATTTTCACTCATGTAAATTTAGATACTCGAGATGTTAAAACTTTATGTTAATTATTTAATTACCTTCCTACTTTCTACCTTTCTACCTTTAATAATTAATTTCACATAAACACTTATATTAAAAATAAAACCAAACCTGGGATTTGAACCCTAGGCTCCCAACTTGACAAGCTCAAGTTCACACTTATAACAATAGCTGTTTTCTTTTAACTGTAACTACTCGTATGAGGTAGTCATATTCACGTGGGTACTACCTATAAAATGTTATCTGCCGCTACAGGTTAAATAAGTGAAACCAATAATAATGTATTCTCATTCCTTTTTAGACAAATATATGACTCGCTAATGTATAAAATAAATTTAAATTCTACGTGGTCAGTGTCGGTATTAATATTGCATTTGCTAGAGTACACAACACAGACGGTTTTACGAGCGTTTCTACTATTAACTCCCTAGACAGTAGGTAACCAGTCTGGCACGAAGCTCGTTATGTTAATAATTAAAGAAAAATACATATTTGAGAGGTGAAATGCCAGTGGTCCTATAGGTCCAGAAACCTTGAGGTGTGCTCGTATAAACTGAAAACTTTAAGCCCATTACATTACAAGGGCCCTTGTTTATTTTGTGTCAGCAAACTAAACACGAATCAACACCCTTTAGCCTCATTTTTGGTAGAATGGGTTGTTTTTGTTAAACAGTAGGTACTCTAGTGAGTACACAGTAAAATTAAATAAGGTACTGAGATAAACGACACAGTAGGTACGCTACTATAAATACAGTAGATAAATTATGTTTGCAGCTTTCTGGTATGTGTTATATTTTGTTAAAAGCATATGCTTTGAGTATCTAGAATGTGTTGTGCCTTACATTTTTCAAACCTCAACACTACTAATCTACGTTCAAGACAGCTACATTACAAACTGCTGCTACGAGTATAAGTACATGTTCACACGAACCTCAGCCACGTCTAAACGACAATTTCGTCGGTGGTTCCATCCTGCGAAAAGTATATAGTTATTGACATGGAAGGTACTAGCGACCACTGCTCATGAGATCCAGTCTATCTAGAAGCTGCAGGAATCACACGTAACCTGTGGTTGTGGTACATGTGAATAGATGCTAAAGGTAAAATGGATAGTGTCACCGCCACGCTAAAAGGAAAGCTTTTTCCACCTTTAAAACTCAAAACTCATCCTTACTTCCTTACTAATATTATAAATCCGAAAGTAACTCTGTCTGTCTGTCTGGTTGTCTCTTCTTCACGCCCAAACCACTGAACCGATTTTAATGAAATTTTGTACTAAGATAGTCTGAGACCTGAGAAAGGACATAGGATAGTTTTTATCCCGGAAATCCTACGGGAACTAGGGATGGCGATCTAAGATCGATTAATCGGAGAATCGATCTTTTGGACCCAAAACATCGATTATTTTAATCAATATTAGTAAGGATTGAATCGTAAACTATGCTATTGATCAAATTCAAGTGATGATCTTTAGCAAAATTTAAGGTATTTCCAGTTTTATGTATGTTAGTATGTTATACTATTTTCTTTTAAACGCGGGCGAAGCCGCAGGCAAAAACTAGTCTGTATATATGTTATAGGCAAACTCCGAAGCTCCGGCGCTCCTAGGTTGGACTGGTCAATCCTCAGGTCAGACTGAATGACTTAGTCAAAGCCCAAACAAATGTAAATTTTCGGCCTTTGACTAAACAATTTTCGTCAAACCTGGGCGAGACTAATTTGGTCAGGCAAACGTCAAAACACAATTTTATTAAATCGGAGTTTGACGAGTCAAACTCCGATATAGGTATGAAGTGTCTTATCTTCGTATATTTGGAAGCATTTTATCATTTAAGCAGCTTTCAAGTCTTAAGAACCGCTTAACTCTGCCAGTTCTGACACCTGATTGGTCGTGATTACGTGAGCTTACGTGATTTT
Organism: Epargyreus clarus clarus; assembly: GCA_014595695.2. Classification (NCBI taxonomy): domain Eukaryota; kingdom Metazoa; phylum Arthropoda; class Insecta; order Lepidoptera; family Hesperiidae; genus Epargyreus; species Epargyreus clarus. The sequence continues at coordinate 982,007 of JACTTY020000021.1, forward strand.
CACTTTTATATTTGAGATGCTTTGAGAGAATGCCGTGTGGCATTAGGCCCACCTTTTGTACGATGTGGAATAAAGTATAAAATAAATAAATAAATGCTTTGGAATATACGGAGGTTAGTTTGTAAGATTAGGTATAAAAAAATAACATTTTTAAAATTTTGATGTTTATTGTTTTAATAATTTAAAAATACCTAACCTAACCTAACCTCACTCATCTTCAATTTTACACAATTACACGCCCGCACGCTCAATGAACGAACATGAAATGACAAAACAATCGGTCGGAACACCGCGAGAGACATTATGAACCTGTTTAAACATGTTCAGATCAACGTTTGACCGAGTTTTGCAGTCGCTTCTAGGATTGACTAGGCCAAAACCGAAACAGAATAATTTACTTTCGACGTTTGACTGAAAAGTTAGGAGCTCCTGGGTTTGACTAAAAATACTTCAGGCAAAGGGCGAAATTGAAATGTATTTCGGGGATTGCCTGATGGCTTTGGCCAAACCTAGGATAAACCAGTCCTTCCGCGAAGAGACTGTGTATCGGACTTTGACTATAACATATAAACCGAGCTAATGCTTTGTACATTACATGACCGACAAAATATCGTGATATATTTTTACTTTTACAAAAAACGCACATAATAGACACGTTAATAAGATTTCAGTAGGTAATAGAAATATTTATAAATTTGAAGGTCATGATATCCCTCGAGGCCACAGGTAATTTTTGAACACTTTTTATCCAATGAAGTGTTTAGAGTTTAATTATGAATCCTGGCTAAAACGCAAATCATACAAAGTTACATTGAAACAAGTGTGAAAAATGTAGTAAATTTTATTTTGTTTCTCATATTCATTACCTTACACTGCACATTACAATATCTGTAAGACTTAAATTATTTTAATGTTACCAACAAATAGTCTTTTGGTCTCTGGTCTATGTCTAAACCAATGAACAAAAATTGACTAACAATCATACATCTGTTATTTTGTAGAAGACCAAGGGTTGACAATGATGTTTTGAGTGACAAAACCATGCAAAAGTTTAAAAAAAATTATACAATTTGAATATTGATGTAAATTTTTTGCGCCTAACTGGCAATCCTTACATGTATACAATATTTTTAATTCGAACTAAATGTAATAAAGGATTTAATAATCCATTCATGTACAATCTAAGTCCTTAAAAAAGAACCTAAGTCTCTTTAACCACTTTCATTTCAACATCCTCAGAACTGGACTCCACATCATCAGGTTCATCCAGCAATGCCTGTAACTGGTGTATTGATGTAACTAATACATGGAACTGTTTTTTCCTTAAAGCTAATCGGCTTTCAAGCTGTTGTTTTGTAGTTTCTAAGCTACTCAGTTCTGTTTTTAATGTACCCAGTCGCTCCAATGTTTCTTTTCTGTCTGGCTGTTCACTTATGACTTTAGCTAACACATCATACTCAATACGGTTCTTACGGACTGTCTTAGCTTGGGTTAAATCAATTTTGCTCTTCTCTATATTGGTTTTAGCTATCTCAATACCACTTTCCAGTATCTGTGAGAGTCCTTCGTAGCTATTTAATTCTGCTGCCATCATCTCTGAAGCAAGTTGGGACTTGGTTACAGCAAACTCGCACTGTGCTAGTTGGGCCAGCATTCGATCATGAGTGGACTTACTGAAACAAAATAAAAATAGTTATGTAGTGTGTAATAAATACAATTAGTTTATGTATAAATACTTACCCCAATCATTGCCAAACCCTAGGAGGTTCTCGGTGTTGTGTCATGATTCACATCCCAAAAAGACAATTTAATTATTAAATAAAGTTTTAATTTATTTATGAATTGAAGTAGAAACATTTTACATTTACATGGATTTGCATAGCTTAAGATAGATAACGAGAGGCTATATAATCGCGACAAGATGGTTCATCAATCTATTATTGTCCTACAGCTGAACACAGATCACTACGAAATGAACGGTTATAGTCCTCCACTCCGGCAAAATGCGGTTTGGCAGATGCATTCTAACTTAAAAAAAAACTTTTAAGGTAAGTAAAAATACAAAATCCTAACCTTTCTTCAGCTTTCTCGTCTGTACTGTTACACCATTTTATTAATGTTTTCAATAACACATTCAATCTCCGATCATCTCCAGTTCCATCTCCGTCTATCAGCAACCTTCTTCGGATTACATCCTCTGAAAGAACATAAATAAAGGAATGTTATTTTAGTGAGAACGAATTGTTATTATTTAATAACAATTATATTTATAAGTGGGAAAGGAATACTACAGAAAATAAAAATACTTACCATCACCCATGATTTGATAAGATTAAGTGATTCGACAAATAAATGAATACTTGTTTATTTAAAAATTAAAATCGGCGTCGTCTATTTAACCTAAAAACGTCTGTTTTTTTTGTCAAATCTTGTCACTGATTGACATTTGACAGTTACAGTGAAAATACATTTGACACAACACATTACACAACGACTATGAGTAACACTTTGTGTAAACTTAAAACCGTTCTTATTTTGGTAATTAAAATTATTCTGAGTTAGGGAAAATAACGTTACGGACTTTAAGTATTTTATTAACTTATTTTGATTTAATATATAGTAATACAATGGTTTTCTATGTTATAAAACATTATAGCCTGTTTGATTGAAATGATTCTAAACGTTTCCTCTAATGTCATTCACCCAAATGTTTTGCTTTTATCCAGCCCAAGCCCTTGTTGCATTAAATTATGGCTGATTCTTTTATTTTTTGTAGTTTTGGTCGGAAATCCACCTCCCAGTTTGTAGTCTTCATGTAGACGGTCTTAGAATTTGATCATAACGATGGAGAACGAGAGCTTCAGTGATAAAGTGGAGGCCTACTTTTCGGAACTCGGTCGATGGTTATTATCGTGAAAATGATTTATTTATTTTTTGTGTTTATGAATTTTATGATTATTTTCTGTCAATGATAGTAATATTTACGTGTATTGTGAAGTGAATAATACGTGTTGTTGGTTTTAGGAAGGTGTGGCGAGGGATAATTTTGGGGCAAGTATTATCGTTGCTGTTAAGCGGCAAGTGTATCTTGACGACGCTGCTGCAGAGCGCTACCTGGCAGTTTCCAATCACTGGCCAGCTCATAGTCCCCTATGTAGTGCTATTTGTCCTATTTGCGCCTACCTTGCTGTGTAATGGTGTTCAGAAATTGGCAAAGTAAGTTTGTTGTTATTCATTGGTTTAATTGTATGAATATTTTTAAATATATTTTTAGAAAGAAATAAATTAGAAACTTTTATATTACTGGATGTTTTCTTCAGAAAACAGTTTCTATTATTTGACCTAAATAAATAGGTAATGATCATACAGTAAATTTTACTGCAGTTTTAGATCCCTGCTAAAATTCACCTAGGAATAGAAGTGTTTTCTAAAGTGTCTTAATAAGATGTCTTACTAATACTTTGAAACCAGAACACAGTGCCAAAATATTCCTATAATATAATATCTTTTTCATAGTGTGATGAACCAGAGTTTTCTTTTTTACTTTTTTCATATTAAACTTTTCCAAACTTTAGCCACAATTAATGTTGATTTGTTAGAATATACTTTTTATTACTTTTACTTTATGCACTTAATAAGTAGATTGCATAGTTAATAAAAAAATATAAGGTTTTCAATTTCACTATTTCACATTTTAGACAATGGTGGATAGTCATCATAGCATGCAGCCTGGATGTAGAAGCCAACTGGCTCCTAGTAATGTCCCAGAGGTTCACGTCAGTGTTGAGCTGACAGCTGCTAGCCTGCAGTGGGGTGGGGGCTGCTCTGGTCGGGGGAGCATGGAGGGGGCAGAGGCTCGGAGTTGCCCATGTAGCTGGTGCCACACTCGGATTGATGGCTGTTGTTTGTGTCGTGTGGGCTGATGTGGAAGGTGCTCCGACTGATGGTATGAAATATGAAGTTGCTATCTTTACAGAATCTAAGTGATGTACCCCTTAAGATTGATTTTAAAAGAGGATTTTGATAAATGATCCTGAGGATCTTGCTTACAGTCTTAGGATTACTTTAGTTCTAGAGGATTTTCCAGAAAAATAACACATTCTTCTGTAAAATGTTCTTTAATATAAAACTGAAATATAAAATTGAGATCTCCAAACACTGATCTCATATTTATACTTTTGTTATATCATCACTAACATTTTTGTCAGATTTAGTGTTCTTTTAATATGATCAGTTTTTAAATTATGTTTTCTTACTCTTCAGGCAAAAATCAACTTGTGGGCGACATGTTATGCCTGGCTGGTTCTCTTCTCTATGCCATGGTGACAGTTCTTCAAGAGATGATGCTTAAGAAGCAGTCCTGCTCAGAATACTTAGCCCTACTAGGGTTTATTGGCAGCACTCTGTCCTGTACCCAAACCTTCTTCCTTGAATTCAGTGATCTCATGTCATTCAACTGGTATGAAATTGACACAATTGTACACTTGGGCAGCTATTGTGGTGTGCAGACAGTGTTCCAGATATTGCAGAGTTTTATGCTAAGAGATGCTGGATCTATCATACTACATCTGTCATTTTTGTCTGCGGACTACTACACACTTATTGCAGGGATGTACATCTTTCAATTTAAGGTAAGTATTGTTTAATGTTTATTGTATATTTATGGATTTTTTGATAATATATAATTGGCTACTTGACACTTTTTGGGAAAGTGTTTTAATTAATTAGTATACGTATTATATATGCCTTTCATTGATCACTTTTTCGAAAAAAGGGCTATTCATTTATAAAAATCTAACTTTCTTTACGGTGAACGGAACGTCGCGTTAAATCAGGCGGTCAAGTGTCATTTTGTGGCGGAACGTCATTACACTGTAAACAAACAACGCTTAGAAGAAAATTGAGAGTTATTTAGCTATTATAACTAAAATTTAAATAAATGACAAGTTATAAGACGTGTGCAGTGACGATGTGTACAAGTACGATCGTAACAAATTTGCTTATACAAGTTCCTAAACCCAAATCTCATAAACGTTAAAGAACTTGCAGATTCTTATATGTTTAAATCCTCTGTTTGCAAGCAATGACATTTTATACTATCTATGTAAGAGAAGTATTATTGAAAAAAAGGAATAAATTTAGTAACTCTCGAGTGATTCGTCAATTCCAAATCATTGGAACGGGACGTAATCAAAACAAAACAGCAAGTGGAAGTATTCATATATTTAATATATTATATAAATGTCTATGATAAGAATAGAATTATAAGACGTCTATGAGAATTCTATTTTAAGGGCCCATTCTGTAATTAATAGGACACAATTAAAATATTTCATGACTGTGTTATTATTGATGGTGCATGTGCACTGATTAAGTTACAGGACTGTATAATTAAAAATACATGATTTGCTAATATTAGTATTTTATTAACCGATTTCTTTGTTTATTTGGTTTATATGGTTCTATTAGTGAGTACACACAGTAGAACTTTTGTATATATTTATCATATGTTACAGTTACAATAATTACTACAGATCACCTAAGCTAAATTTTTGTGCTGCTTGCGTGTCTGCTTTTCTTCATTACTAAAATTATTTTCCGTAACAAATGGATATATATTTTTATCACTGTCATTTTCAGAATTAAATTGCAATGCAATAATAGGAACTGTATGGTCACTTTTCTTCCTTCATCTTGTTGGATAGGTTACGCAAGTAAAGAAGTACTATTTCCCGTGTACTTTACTTTATGTATTTCAGACTGGTGCCCACTTTCGAAACTTTTGGCTCCTCACTTCTTCTAGGCAGGACAGTCATCACATTTTCATTTTCATTGATGTACCTTGTGTTCAGGACAACTTTTACTTTTCATGAAACACAAACTTGCCTTCCTCTTAAACTGCACATACTCTATAACGTCGTCACTATACGATTGTCGGGAAGATCTGTAAATATAAATATAACCAATTAATAACCTTAAAACAGTTCACATAAGAATATAAGTATATTTAAAAAAATCTTAATAATTACTTGTAAGACAACCTTTCTTCTGTCTGAAGTCAGTTAAGAAATGTTTTAATTGTCCGATATGATTAAATGTAAATATAAAGAATGTTTTACTTACGTTGTTTATTTGATATTTCCATAGGTTATCTCACGGAAGTTTTTGTATCCATTTTGATTTATTGCACTGCATATATGGATCTTCTTTAAGCAGGTTCACGCTATCAGCTTTAATATAGTATGGCTTCATTTCGGTTCACAACATAAATTCAACCAACTCTAACAGCAAACGATTTAATTATTATTTGTCTTGTTTGGTTTCGATGTAGTGACGTCACATGACATTTGAGGCAGCACTGTCGCCGTTTTGGGATTTAAAATCCACAGATAAAAAATCGAAAATTTCTTTTTAAAAATTAAAATACTTAGAACGTATTAAAAAATAAACGAAATACTGCATAATTTATGTTTACTTATAAGCTATCATATCCAACATATTTCATATTTTATTGTTATAACTGTCAAGTACCCAATTATGAAATTGAAGATGCAACTTCCTCACTGATAGTTAGACATGTACATCTATAGTCTGATTCATAATTAGGTGTCCAAAATGTAAACAAAGGTGTTGACCTATCTAGAAAATATGTTTCAACTGGTAGCTTCTTATTTTTGACAATATTAAATTAATACAACAATAATAAAATAATAATCTAAAAAAAATAAGATCAATACACATTTCCTAATATTTATATTACCTCAATTTCGTTCCATACAGTAATAATAATAAAAAACAAGGTTTATGGTAGAAAATTAAAATGTGATAATGGTAACACAATCGGAACCCAGAACATTTCTTGTGCCGTCATTTTTGTTTCGTAGCTGATGTTATTAATTTTCGTGATTGTAATTGAACTCGAATGTATTATCGTTTTAATAGCGCGTTTGTTAAATTGTGAATAATTGTAAAGTTTTTGTTTTTTGTTGAGCTTGTTAAAGTTTTAGTTTCTTGTTAATTTTGACAGTGACATTTGTTTGTTTACATTTTGGACACCTAATTATGAATCAGACTATACATGAGTGTACACTGGAGAGAGTAGATCCCTTTGGGGTTAGACTCTGATGGCATCTATCTGTGCCTAATAACAGCAGTGTTAATTGCTGCTGTGTTTTTGGTTTGAAGGGTGTGGTAACAGAAACATTTTCTCAAGTATTCCAACTTAGTTCTCAGGGGGTATCAAGTATCAACATGTCTGTGGTCAATATTAGGGTGCAATATATGTTATTTACTTTCAGGTGAATTGCATGCTCTTTTGCTTCTACAATAAAAAAAAGATATGTTGCTGCAGCTGAAGATTAAATCATAATTTGTATGATTTAATCTTCAGCTTTATAACTTTCTCGTTCTTATCACACCTATTATAATAGTTTCTAATAGCAATAATTTCTTGGGGTAAAACAACAAAGAGTTGGACTTATATCCAGTGGCGGACTAAAGTCGTTGGAGTGCAGTGTATAAAGATTTACATAATTACAGTTTTACATTTACAGATTTTACAAAATTACAAATGTGTCTTAGATTTAATCGCCAAAAAATACGTATCATTCCGGTGATCTTTTTTTCCGCCGATTTATACACATTACGTTGATTGCCTGGTAGTAACTGTGTTTGGGGGTCTCCAGGATCGGAGGGACGCCCTCCCGTCCCCTTAGTGAGCAAGGCCTTAAATGAACTGTTCTGTGCAGTTCCACGCGCTGTACTTCCTGTCGTACCTGCTGGCGGTGGTGGGCGTGTTCCTGTTCAGCGCGCGCGCCGCGCGCCCGCCGCCGCCCGCGCACCACGCGCACGACGCGCACGACGCGCCGCAGCCCGACAACGTCTCCATGTCAGTACCACACCACTAACCTCCTTTATATTAAGGCTGAAGGAAAATATTATGGGGATTGATGCACGCTATCTTACGGCTCAACATGCACACGATACGGCATGTCTAAATTTGTTGTTTGTTTGATCAGACGATGGTTATATGACAAAAATATTTTTATTATTAATTATATTTTTATATATTTAAGATTTGATTGATAGGTAAAAAGATAGTTAAAAACCAATTCTGTTAGTTACCAAGTCTGCTAAAATAACTTTGTTTTTAAAGTCATAAAAATAGTACATTACAATACGAGGACGAAAAATTTTTTTCTGACAAGTGTGAGTTTGCAGGCCGAGCCGCAGGCGAGGACTGCAATCACACGAGTCAGAAAAACATTTTTCGTCCGCGTGTTGTATAAAATTTTATATTACGGGGTCGGAAATGGGGGTTTTGCGCACGCCAAGCGTGCGTAAAACGTCCATTTACGCACGCCGTGATATAAAGTATATTTTTAAACAACATAGAGACTGCAATGCTATATAAAGTTTGTCTCAAATTGACCGGGTGTTTCCGTCAAATATCGCTTTTGCACAATAATATAAATATTGTATATTCCAGGGAGTATACAGTGCCTACTCTCGACTGCATACCACTCTCGGAGGGCTTGGAGCCACCGATGAGCCGCGACACGACATTCACTTCGTTCCTCGGAGGACCTCAAACCACTATGGCAAATGGTACTGCCACCTTTGGCCATACAAATGGCACACAGAATGGAATAAAGGAGGCAGCATAAAGTTAGCTATAAGTCAACAAGGTATGTTTTGTAATGAGTAATGACTGTTTGCAAAGTTGTGAAGGATTATTATCCGAATTAATCAAATTCGACAATCACCTTTTATAATTTTAACCTGTGTGATTTTACTGCATTTTTTGTAATTGTTGGTAAAGTGGCCAGTCGAAAAGAAAAAAAATATTCAATGAATCCATAGATTGTTGGCCATCTAATGTGATGTTACATGTACTATGGTTTAAAATTTTATCACAAGCTACCACATGGCATATTTATTGATATTAATAGGTGAAAAACTACATGTTAATTTTTGCTACTTATGATTGTATTTTTACACATGACATGCAAACGTTTTTTTTAGTTTGAGGAAGTAACCAGCATAAACGATCGCATAAAATAATTGTTGTCAAAGACAATGTATTAATTATAATTATGATACATATGTAATTTAAACAACATAAACACGTTATGCTGAATGTGTATGTGTGTTCATGTAGGGATACATTTTGGTAGAGCTCATTTATATAAAGATAATTAATACAAAATATTTAGTTGAAAAGATTTTACTTGGATTTATATAGAACTAAAGCTAGCTCAATTCTTTATTTAGATAGCTAAGTTATTTTTATGGCCAATTTTAAAAATTAAATTGAATGGGAACATATTTTACGTACTACTAGTTTCTTGTTTAAGGTGCTTACCAATTCTATAATAGTAATCTGAAACCAATCTTTGTCTCTTATTAATATAATGTAGGCCAGCTAGAGTGCATGCAGTTTTGAGCCCTGTAAGTTTTATAATAAGGTATGAAATCTATAAAAATCTTGATAAATCGTTTTGATAATTGCTAAATCATATACCCTTTAGACTCTAGGATATCTTTACCTTAGGCCTTGTATTTCTAAAACTGTTTTGTCAAATAGTAACATTAAAATAACATAGTAAGTATACATATATTTTAAACTAAACAACCAAAAGGACTCTTTAAAATGATTTTTGTTTGTAACCACATAATTTTCGTTGACAACCATTTATGAGGTTCAAATTACTTCACTATTAATAATGCAACTACAAATGGTATCTTTTATTCACAACAAAGCATTGCAAGCAACAAACCTTTGAACCAACAAATGCTTTAAGGCGTCACCAACAATGTATCATAAAATTACTTTTGGGAATACAAATAAACTACAAATTTATTTTTGACGATCGGAAGAGACGATAAATGTTTGTTTTGTTAAAGTTTCTGTTTTATATATTTATATTTTATAGCGGTATGTTTCGCTAAGGTTTTAGAAATGCAAGACTCGTTTTCACTGTAGCCCTAAAAATATTACGATATAGTAAAATTAGCGCACATTAAAATTACTCAGTATTAATCCTAGTCATTTTTACTTTTTAACGGATATACTCGTTTTAATAGTGATATTTTAATACAGCAATAACGACCACTAAGGAATTATAATCGAGAATTGAGAACGGTAACTGCCATATACTCGAATTTTTATGAAACTTTTGAATCCAATTGGTAATTATAATTAAGATTTAGCAAGTTTGTATGGATTTTAATGTAGATTACTAGTGACGAGAGATGTTAGTTACTGATTGTAAGAGATTACATATTATATGCTGTAGTTTTAATATAGATATATTCGCTCTGAATCTATTTGCTGTCCGGTCTGCTTAGAAGTATGTCTAAAATGAGGCTATGTGATTAGTTTTGATGAAAACATTAAAGCTGAATATATTCTTAGGTTGTGTGTCTTCGTCCTAACATGCTCAACTCGAAATTAATAAAGTAATTTTACTAAATTGAATATGTTTCAAGGTAGTGATCAGAGAGAACAGAGTTGTACATTGGTTTGAAGGCTATGGTATAAGGGCAACAGTCTTGATTGGGCGGTAGTGACCATGTACCAACAGATGTATTACATCCTTAATTGTTTTTTAATGTAATAAAAAAAAATATATAACATGATAATATGTTCAAAATTAAAATGTAGCCTCATTTTACGACTTTTATAGAGATCAAATTAATTATGATATTTTAAATGCTGTGATTCGATATGATTTCCTTTACTTAAGAGATCTTTACTATTTATGATTGTTTCAAAGATTTGTCTATTTATTTGTTAAATCAAATGTCTATATTATATTTATTAGAGCTATATTAATGCTATTTTGTTGAATGTTGCATGTTAAGCTCAATTATTAATAATAAGATAAACATGCATTTAAATATTAGTCCATTAGATAATTATTATTGTATACTTACCGCGTTGATCTATGTATAATTTTATGTAAAATAATACGGATTTGAAATAATGTTCTGTAGGAATTGAATAATGTGGTATTTCAAATAACACTTAAAAAGTTAATCATAATAATTGATTTCTCTGTTTAAATTACAGTCACACTGTTTCGCATAGGTCTATTATTATCAGTATAACAATCCCTATATTTTGATTCTATCTGGGTCCTCACTACGTTACACTAGTTAGAACGCACTGTCTCATAAATACTTTAAACTTAGATTGAATCTCCTGGTATACATTCTGCACCTGAAGTCGTCAATTGCAATTTATTTAAGTTCCAAATTACTTGGCAACAACACAGACGTTTACACATCGAAGATTTTATTATATTGATTATAAATATTATAACGCATTTTTCGCACTTCATCGATGTATAAAGACAATGTGTTATTCGAAACTTTTAACTATTACAACCAATAAGCGAAAGGTTGTGTTAAACGAGTCACAATATAATTGAGAATACACTGGAAAGTCCACACTGTATTTTTTTGTTCCTAAGGCCATAACCAAGGTGTTACAGCAAAAAATTAAGCAGTATGGTAATGATTTGATCGAAGATTCAGTTTCTATTGATATTAACCGTCACCTTTGCAGTGTTAATTCATATTATTAAGTAAAAGTTATCGGTTAAGTCAAACAGTTAATTTGCTGTAATTTGGGCTTCCGAGAAAACATTTCGCGTGAAAAATGTATCTCATTTTGCATTGCATAATTTAATACATACTTTGAGGAAAAATTATGGGATCATTTGTTTTAACTCAAATAGGTACATAATCATGTTATTTATGATACGTTTAAAATAAACTTCGTAAATTTACTTGTCTTTCAGATCTTGATAGAAATGTATTATGAATTAGCCTACATATTTAATAAATATACAACATTTTCAATTAGTGTTTCATTTATTAATATACCTTACACCGGTGATTCATAAATAATATAAGTACTAATTACTTATTCAAGTCATGAATTAAATTAATGTCTACTAAGCATATTGAAGTTTAGAATTGTGTGGGAAGTTGCACTACTGGGTCGTCTAAAATGATTTCACAGATTTATAAGGATTATTTAATTTATGATTATCACATCAAATTAATAAAACGAATTTTCCATACACTCTTTATTTTGCATTCACATGCTGAATTCAATAACAGAATTTTAATTCATATAATACAATATAATGCGTTTACTTGTGAGATAGTGGAATATTTCTTTCTATAGTCATATGTAGAAAGTCAGAACACAGCGTTTTTGTAGAGTCAGAACACTTTACCATACAATTAGTTATTGCCTATGAATAATGAACTTGTACATAGCAGTTTTTTCTTGCATCAAAATGTTATTATTGTGTTTTAATTTATGAACCTGGGAAAACATTAAACGTTACTTTTACAATCAGAATCTATTCTACTACAACTGTATCTATATATTTGTCGTCATAAGTGTTAAATCGCATATTCATCAGGCGTTAAATACACCGCGACACGTGTGCCTAGAAGTTGCAAGGCCAGAGAAAATTGAATTAATGTTGTCGTAAGTAATAGTAGGTAACCATTATCGAAAATTTGAAGATTGAAGAAACTAAATATCGTCAATAAAAAATTAAGACTATCGGGTAACAAAAAAGAGCAAAAATTACTGAATGCCCATGTCGCCTACGTTGAATTTCGCCCAGTAGCCAAAATTCAACTGTAGTTATTTTTTTATATTTTTTATAATAGTTCAAACGTTTGTGAATTACGGATAGAACCATTATACGGAAAAGTTTTAAATGATAAAAAGGCATCTATCATTATAAACGAAATGGTTTTAAATAATAATGATCTCATAACTTCACAAGGAATAAATTCTACATTTTTCCCGTTCACGAAAGTATTTGCCGCTCCTGTACCCACTGAATATGCGTCTTAAATATAAGGCAGTGATGAATTATTAAGATAATTTTCATAGTACATACATACATATAGGAAACACAGTAGAATAGTAATAAGTATTAATAGTGTAGAAAGACAATCAGTAGAAATAAAATTAGTCTAGCTTCAACATAATAACTGATCATAAAATAAATCAGAAATATTTCTATGTTTCATTAATGTCCAATGACCTTATGGAGATTAATCTTATGGAGATTTTTTTGATCACTGCAGGTTATTTTAACTTTTGTTTTGTAATTCTTGCAACAGGTAATCAGAAACATATCTATTTACCAAACCTACCCATTGAAGGCTTTTTGTAACGCTCACGAATGTTTGTATAGTTTTTACCAATACTACTTGGCAAACATTTTGGGCATCTGTAAATAACTCCAAACTTATCATGACCTGTTTGAAGTCTATCACACTACTCCTTCATGTAAATTAATCTGCCTTCCACATCCTTCGAACCAGATCTAATCCTTATATTTCTCAATGAAGTTTTGGCTCCCATCGAAATAAATCTTACATAAATCGTTTCAGATTTTTCAGATAAGCTTAAAGCCCTAGCCGAATAGATAATATTCGGTCCTGCTCTCGGCCGAAACACCAAATTAATAATGGTCAGTACTCACAAAAACTTCAACCACCATTATACTTTTATATTTGAGGACAAGTTATAATACCTCATATCATTCCACCATATTAGACACATTGGATTAAAGCAAATCTCTCTAATGTCAATTGGTCCCCTTAAGGGTTCTCTGAATTCCAAATCATAGTTGTGCTTACCTTGAAGGTAACATTCATACCCTACACTTCTAATAATAACTACTACATATTTACACATATAACTAAGCTTCGTCTTCACTGGCTGAAACAGACTTCCTAGAGACCGGTGTCTCGGGCCTAGAGTTCCTAGATCCCGAACGAGATCTAGAGCCAGAATGGGACCTAGATCTGGAACGACTCCGAGATCCACTCTTGGATCTTGAACGGGACCTTGACACGCTCTTGGATTTAGAGCGAGATCGACTCTTGGATCTGCAAAAAAAATAAATATAAAAATATACTTATTGTATATAAGCATTAAAAATATATTTTTACATTTGATTGCATTCGATATTAACATAAGCAGCCAGTAAATTGCATGAAAAATGCCTTAGTTTTAGTAAAAAATGAAAAAAAAAAAAACATATATTAATATGGCTATAAATTTCTGCAAAATGTAATAAAAATTGTATCAAATAATTGATTTGTTATTTTATTACCTCGATCTCGATCTGGACGGGCTCTTGGATCTGCTTTTGGATCTTGATCTGCTTTTAGACCTGGATCTGCTCTTAGACCTCGACCTGCTCTTAGACCTCGACCTACTCTTAGACCTAGATCTGCTTTTAGATCTCGACCTGCTCTTAGACCTGGACCTGCTCTTAGATTTCGATCGGCTCTTCGATTTTGATCGACTCTTCGATCTAGAACGGCTCTTGGAGCGAGAGCCACTCTTGGACCTAGAACGGCTTTTGGACCTGGACTTGCTCTTAGAACGAGATCTGCTCTTGGAACGCGAACGGCTCTTTGCTGAGCCGGAACGGGAACGGCTTCGAGATTTAGAGCGACTCTTCGATCTAGACCTGCAATAAATTCACTCAGTTACATATCACGTATTCAATTTATTTTTCAAAATTTTAATTTACGTTATTAATTATTTCATTATATTTTCCCAATATTTTACTATTACATTACAATAAAGCGAAATAAATGCCTAGTACATATTTGAATAAGAAATATAAAATTCGTACACATACTGAATAATTTATACATTCTACAAAGACAAATTCGAACATCACATTATTTCGTCACTGGAAAGGCTAAAAGTCTAACAAACTAAGCTTTCCAGTGTCGATATTATATCACACTATATTTACCTATCACTATCCGACGCGGACATGATCCTCTTGCGTCCTTTATTCGCAGGCGGGCTGCGACTGCCGCTGCGACTACGACTGCGACTGCGACTACGCGACTTTCGCGACGCGTCCGAGTCCGACTCTGACGTCGATATGGTCTCCTTAGACACTATCTTCATGCGCTGCTTCGCGCCCAGCCTGTCCTCAGCTTTGTCTTTGAGCGCTTTCTCGCGGCGGCCGATACCCTTCTCGCCCTGTGATTGAGATTTGTTTGGGTAAACAAATGGAATAATATCTTAAATGGTGAAACATATAAAGTTTCAGAGCAGGGTAGTGTCTAGTAATGGGACAATAAAGTTAGCAATGTCCACTTACTACACTCATAACCTTATATTAGGTGTCCCAATGTGTACAAGTATTGATATACTAAAAACTACGCCAATGACAAAAATTTTAATCAACCATTTAAATATGTATCTATAAGCAATAACGTAGCATGTATCAACGATGATAATGATAATATTGATTAAAATGATAGAGACATTGATGACGCTATGGAAAAGCCATTATGATGACGATACTTTTGTAGACGTTAAATCGTCAGCAATAGCTATCGATAGCGACATTACAAAAATAATATTTCTGCTGAAGATAAATAATTATTTATCACTAGCTGACCCGGTAAACGTTGTGTTGCTATATAAATAAAAAAATGTTAAGGTGAACAAGCCTTATCACTTAGGGGTATGAAAAATATATAGAAGACCTACTGAATATGCATATAAAATTAGGTGAAAATCGGAAAAGCCGTTTGGGAGGAGTACGGTAACTAATATTGTGACACGAGAATTTTATACATAAAATTACCTTCTTGCGGCCCTTCTTCCTGGGCGCATCGCTGTCGCTGCCGCTGTTCCGCTCGCGGCGCTTCTTGCCCTTGCCCTTGCGGCCCTCGCCCGCCTCGCGCTTGCGCTTACGCTGCTTCTCGCCCTTCGCCCTACAAAAAATAACATTAAGTCAAATCAAATCAAATTCGTTTCTTATGGAATGAATAAGGTAGGTATTTGTACCAGTCATTAAATAATATTCCTCTACATTACCGCCGCAAGCGGGCATTCAAAATAACGCGCGTATCACAAATTAATTATCACTTGCTAAAACGGTGAAGGAAAACATCGTGAGGAAACCTGCATACCTGAGTGATTTATAAAAGAAAAAAAAAACTCAGAGGTATGTGCAGTCTGGGTAGACTAGCGAATGGGTACGCCACTAGGCTAGCGCGGTGGACTATGGCCTAATCCTTCTCATTATGAGAGGAGACCCGTGCCTAGCAGTGGGATGTTAATGGGTTGATGATGAGGTAATATAACTCACCCTTCCTCCCTAGGTCCTTCACTGCCACTGGCGGAGTCAGACACGTATTCGTCCCTACGTCGCCCGCGGCCGCCGCCCTTAGGCTTGCCCTCTGGCGGCATATCTGCGAATAGTAGTGCATTCTTCGTCTTCTCCTTGTACTCCTGTCGCTTTTGAAGCATTTCCACTGTACTCTTGGCCTGTTCCTCCTCGCGACGCTTGCGTTCTTCTTCCTGTAAAATTTAGATTTAAATAGATTTAGGCATCATGAATTATAAAGAAAAGTGAATGTCTGTGAGTGGAGTTGGTTTAATTTTTGTTTTTGTGTATGAATATGTGCAATGTGCATGAAATCTCTTGCCATGTATTAACTGTATTTGTCAAGTATGTGTCTTTTTTCGATTTTTAATAAGAAAGGTCCCCAATGAAGCTGATTGCCTCCACTTAACATATTCGAAAAAGCAAGCTTTGAAGATGGTAGAACTCATTGTAGTTCCACTCCGGCGGCATTACCGCTGCACCTATTTCTGCCTAATAACGTCAGTGTTAAGCGCTGCTGTTTTCAGGTGTGAAGGTTGTGGTAAGGAAGAAGAAGACTACTGTGAGCGACGTCAGCGCTCCACACAACCCATTCTGTTCACGTGTAGCCCGCGACTACTGTGAGTGACGTCAGCGCTCCACACAACTCATTCTGTTCGCCTGTTACCTGCGACTACGGCGAGTGACGTCAGCGCTCCACACAACCCATACTGTTCACCTGTTGCCTGCGACCACTGTGAGTGACGTCAGAGCTGCACACAACCCATACTGTTCACCTGTTGCCTGCGACCACTGTGAGTGACGTCAGAGCTCTACACAACCCATACTATTCACCTGTTGCCTGCGACAACTGTGAGTGACGTCAGAGCTCCACACAACCCATACTGTTCACCTGTTGCCTACGACCACTGTGAGTGACGTCACACTCCACTATCCTATCTCTTTCTCACCTGTTGCCTGCGGAACGCCTCCCGCTGCTCGCGCTGGCGGTCGCGCAGCGTGACCTCCTCGTCGTGTTGCCGTCTCGCTCGCGACACGTGCCACTGCGCCTGCGAGAGCAGGTCCGCGCACGTGCGCGCCTCCGCCGCCGCCGCCGCCGGCTCGAAGCGCGCGCGCTCCGGGCCCTCGCCGCTCTCCGCTTGCGATAGACGCTGGAAGTATCTGGAGGGAATGGGAGTGAGATTAGTTACATGTGTCATAATGTATGAATGTATTGAACATTATTTGATTCTGATGTAAAAAGTACTTTATTTGTTTAAAATACGCGTGCTGTTATGTTGTTAGTTTTTAAATATATAATTCGATACTGCTAATTAATAACTTGTTACGCAGTATAGACTAATAACATTAAAAGTCACTATAGTCTGATTCATAATTAGATGTCCAAAATGTAAACAAAGAAATGTCATTGTCAAAATTCGATTACAGGTATTGCAAACCTTAACAAATTAACAAGAAAAGAAAAATTTCACAAAATTCAACATAAAACAAAAACTTAATAACTGCACACAATTAAAAAAAACCCGCTAAGAAAACTAGAAAAAAATCGAATTCGATCACGATCACGAAAATGAATAATATCATCTACGAAACTTAAAAATGGCGGCACATAAAATGTTTTGGATGCCGATTGTGTGACCATTATCACAATTTAATTTTCTCTCCTAAATCTTGTTTTTTATTATTATTACTGTATAAAATTAAATTGAGTTAATATAAATATAGGAAAATGTGAGTTGGGTTTAATTTATTTAGATTATTATTTTATTATCGATGTATTAATTTAATATTGTCAAAAATAAGACACTGCCATTTGACACATATTTTCTTGATAGGTCAACACCTTTGTTTACATTTTGGACACCTAATTATGAATCGGACTATATGTAATATTATTTTACATAAGTATAATTACATGAATGTATCTTGACATGTATGTTATGTGCATACCTATTTTTCTAATAACAGCAGTGTTAAACACTGCTGTCTTCTAGTTTGAAAGATGAGATAAAGGAGGCATACCTATCCAAATCAATTCAACTAAGTCCTCAGGGGTAGTGGCGCATTTGTGGGCGGCCTCAGGTATGAAACTTATCTTACCTGGAGTTGATTACAGATGTCCATGAAAGCGGCAGTAGCCACTTGACAGGTGGACTGCATGCTCGTCTGCTACTCTTATATTATAAAAAATATGTGCACCACGTGACTTAAAGTTCCAATTGCTTTTCCTCAGCACGTGAGTGGCAAGCTTCTGCAGTGAGCATTGTACATCAAAATGATACTCGAGCAGCGCGCGCGCTCATGCTGGATACTGACCCGTGCGGTGCTGGATACCGATCTATGTGATACTGGGCACGACCTATTGCCATGCTGGGTACCGACCTGTGCGAGACGTGCAGCTCGTGCACGGCGCGCAGCACGGCCTTGAGCTCGGAGCGCTCGTCCTTGAGCACGTGCGCGGCGAGGCGGCGCAGCGCGAGCGCGGTGTTGTAGAGCAGCGCGGGGTCGTGCGGCGCGACGCGGCGGGCGCGCAGCAGCGCGGCGCGCGCGGCGTGCGCGCGGCCCGCCAGCGTGTGCGCGCGCGCCAGCCACGTCAGCCACTCCACGTCGTGCTGCATGCGGAACTTGCGCACGCAGTTCTCGTACTGCAAACACGAACACGGTTAAGCCTGCTCCACATTCTCGCGAGAACGCAAGAAAAACCTGATTCGTATCGGCTCCACATTCTCGTTTCGCATGACTTTCTCGCGTTCTCGCAAGATTCTCGCGAGATTGTAAAGCGCGATTTAGTGATATGCCCTACCCACATCCGCAGATATTCGCAAGATGAAAAAAATTCTGTATCCTTATCAGTTACTTTTAGCCAATCTTTTATATTAACAAATTTCATTTAGTATGCATCATGTAAAATATTTACGCACATAAACGTATCATGCATGTACACAACGCCTTAAAAGATGTACACTCTTAAATCATGAATATTAAGCATCTATACGTACTAATAAGTCAAACCACTACTAGATTAGTGATGGGATAGTAACCTTGAACATAATAATTGTAAACAAAAAATATCATTATGTTTAATTACAATAGGTTTGATAATAATTCTTCAGTAAAGATTTTTCCAGACTCAATTCCCAAAAAAAATGAAAAAACAAAAAACTAAACTATAGTACAAAAATTATACAATAACGAACGAAATTTCATTAAATGTACATGATATAAACACTCACCATCTGTATAGCATTAATGTATTGCTTCTGTTCAACATATATGTGCGCGATATTCATCCACACGTCGGGGAAGTCCGCCGTCGCCTCACGCACCTGCGCGAAAATGTCTCGAGCCTCATTGATGCAACCCTGGTACGAAAATAAATAAATTATTCATTAAAAAATAAATAAAAGAATGAAAGAATTCATGAGTTAACGAATGATTCTGCAGTCAATGATTAATTTAATAAAAACAAGAAAAAATTTCACATGATATGTTTTATTCTCGAGTGAGTGCTTATTCAACCCATAAGGTCATGCAACTTTAAAGTTAGTGATTATTTAGGCAGCACATTTAAATAATAATTATCCTTTTGAGTTAAGGGACAAATGTTTTAAGTCCTATCATATTGACATTACTATAAATATAGAATATGTATTTCTGAATAAGAAGTCTATGTCATCGAAAACATACCTTATGCGCCAAAACACATCCGATGCCGTTAGCGGCCCAGATATTCTTAGGGTCGTTCTTAAGCACTTGCTTGTACATAGCGAGTGCTCGCTCTTGATGTCTCTTCTCTCTGTCTTTCTCGCGACACGGTTGGTGCAGAGTTTGGAGCCATACGTTACCTGTGTGAAAAATATGCCGGTATAATGTGGAGCATAGACAAATTGCCGACTCAAAGAAATGCGTTATTTCCAAAGAATATTATATTATAAATAATATTTGTAATATTAAATTATGGAAGTTGTTACAGTGCTTGTCAGAGACGCCGTACAGTAATAGACTAATAGATACATAATTCTATGAACAAAAGACAACACATTGGAAGATTGCAAACTTAAAAAGCGTGCTTATCCAAGAGATTCAACATTTTATAATAGTATTGTTACGTATGACATTTGTTTGATTAATTTCCATAAAATTACTCTAATTCTCAGTCCACCACAGTGGATTGCCTTCTTACTAATACAACAGCAAGATATCACTTTCACAGATAAAACAAACCTGGCACACAGATAGACCACATAAAAAACCATCACTAACCGAGAGCAATCAACGAGTAAGCATCATTAGATGTTGATGGATTCTGCAATATCCTCTCGAACTTCTTCTGGCCAGGCCCCCACTCCTGTTGCGCCAAGTGAAGGTTGCCGAGCAGCGACCACGTGTCTGGGTGCTCAGTGTTCACTTTTAGGGCTTCCTTGAACCAATCTGATGCTTCGTAGATCTGGCCTTTGTCTCGAGCCATGCAACCGAGCCTGTGGTAGAAATATAGATTTTTTGTGATGATTCAGTTTATATTACCTTACACTTTAACAAACATATGAGAGTACTCGGTAATATTTTCGAAATAATGTGGATATGTAAAAAAAACATCTGCACAACTTCAATTGTTCGTTAGTCTCGCTAAAACTAGTGAACGGCTGGACGGATTTGGCTAATTTTAGTTTAAAATAATTTGTGGAAGACCAAGGAAGGTTTAAAAGGGTTAGTAAATATGAAATATATTTCATAAATAGATTCTGATGCGGTACAAAGTTTGCCGGGTCAGCTAGTAATGCATAACATTTACTTACCGTAAATAACAGTCAATGTAATTGGGATGCTCTTTTAAGATGTCCTTGTACAGTTTCTCAGCTTTATTATACACACAGAGCGCTTCGTTCAAACGCGCCAAATTGTAACTGGTGGTGACGGCTATTGAGTTATAATACTGAGCGTCTAATGTTTCCGCGTCGGCCTTTTCTCTGAAAATAGAATGATGTAGTTAGATAATTATCAAAAACATCTATGTATTTAGAGTTTACATTTAGATATTTACTAATTTAGTAATGTAGTTTGGGAGAAGTTTTATTTGCATGTGATTCGATTTGAATATTCACATAAATTGTTTACTCCACAATCACAGATAGACACTGATTTTTTTGCATATTATTTAAACACATTTTTTACGACCATGTTAAGTTAGGTCGTTTCTAACATTCGGAAATCAAAAGAAAACTAAAAATATAATGAGTAGAGTAAATAAATAAATAAATAATTTGTTTCTATTTATTATATTTTTTATGTTTACCTTTCCAAAGCTTCTTCTAAGTAGTTCTTAGCTTCATTCAAGTTCCCCAGCCGATAGTGTAAGGCAGCCACATTGTTTAGGATTTCAGCAGGAATATCTGCATTTACTTTTTCTTTGAGGATTTTCATGGACGTACTGTAGGCATTTAATGATCCCTGTAAAAATAAATGAATTACATTTTACAATGTACTTACAAAAAAAAGAAACCTTAAGTTCTATATTATGTTATGTGTTAAGGTTAAGAAATTAATAAAAGTTTCCAATATAGGAGAAAAGAATTCAATGCAGATAGCAAAATTCGGTTATTTTATGTACTTTGTGTTTTATCTACTTTATATTTATATTTTATCTCTTTGATGGAACTTTTCTAATTAATGCCTAAATGGAAATTAGTGTTATGGAAGTATGGTAACACATGCCTGGTAAGTAAGTTACATCTAATCCATAGAATAAGGTGAGCACAATTCTACTTATTTGTTATGTTATAACACAGTATTTAAACTTTAATAAAACATCATTATTACCTGCAAATCATTCTGCTCCAAAATCTGAGCCAGCTCAATCCAAGCCTCCACATCATCTGGAAACTGCTCTGTGACCTTCTTCAGATGTTGCCTGGCTATATCGCGTTTTGATTGCGATGGCGAGTTAGCATAGAGGGAACCTAAGATCTTCATTGTTTCATAGTTCCCTGGTTGAGCTTTAAGTACTTTCTCGAAGCATTGTGCTGCCTGGATTAACAAAAATATTTAGTAATACATTTCGTACAATTTAGATTAT
Source organism: Epargyreus clarus clarus (assembly GCA_014595695.2). Taxonomy (NCBI): domain Eukaryota; kingdom Metazoa; phylum Arthropoda; class Insecta; order Lepidoptera; family Hesperiidae; genus Epargyreus; species Epargyreus clarus. The sequence continues at coordinate 1,004,273 of JACTTY020000021.1, forward strand.
CTAGTTATTTGTAAGCTCTAAATGGTAAATACCAAATAAGTTCTGATAGTTGATACAATGCTTTTAATTTTTATACATTGTCTTTACATATCAAATAAGAAACAGATCAATGTGTTGAAATTGTAGAAAACTTAATTATATTTATTTGAAAGGAAGGATGAATACCACTAAACCAATTTAGTCTTGGGCCTAATAGTTCCCAACTGGGATCTCTCAATCTAATTTGCGGCTCCTAAACAAACTAGTTCGTTCTCAAACTACACAAGACTATTAGATGCCTATAATGTATAGAAACCTATGGTATTCAAAGTGGAAAGTGCAAACTATTGAAATAATTTTTTCAAGTACACTTACATTTTCAGTGTCCCCTCTGTAGATATACATCTGCCCGAGACCATAGTGAGGTAGCACAAAGTTTGGTGGTGCAAACTGTGTCGCCTGGTAGTAATACTGGAAGGCCTGATCACAATCACCTTGCGCGTGAAACGCTCTGGCCAAGTGGTGACAGCTCTCCGCTCGCATCGCTTCGTTCTCAGTGTTGTGGAACGCATGTAATGCTAAGTGCTGCACTTTGCTGTAGTCCTAGTACATGGGTGAAGGAATAAGGCTATTAAAGTAGTGCTTTTCGGGTTTCGGATGCAGTAAAATCAGGAAACTGTAAGCACTAGTGGTAATTATCCTGTATTTATAAGCTAAGTGTTAGCATTAAAAGAATTAACTTATTAACAATAAAAAAAATATATCACGAAAGTATTAGGATAGAACCGATAACGATGAAATAATATTTCTCAAAATATAGTAATTTAAAAAGTGAATTTAGTTTTTGTAGTAGGTCGGTACATTCAAGAATTCACACCTCAAGAATACAATAACATTTCTCATGTCGATTTGCTGAAATTATTACATTACTAAGAAACATTTGTAAAGAATTAACTTGGATAAATCATGTTAACTACCTTTTTAAAGAAGAAATGATTAGCCAGATGATTCAAAACCATTGGGTTTTTCGGATCTATAGCATATGCCTTGGAGAGCATAATGACAGCTATCATATTAGATTCATTCTCCTGCAAATTCAACTTCAGTATAGAGAGACCAACAAGAGCACCAACACACTGTGGATCCAGTTGAAGAGCCCTTTCAAATGCCATTCTGTGAAAAGAAGATCATAATATCAAAATCAAAAATAAATAAAATAGATCATTTTACCTTAACTTTATATTAACATACATCAAATGTATGAAACCAACCAAGTATAAGCCAATTAGATTTAAAATCATGTTAATTGGCTTAGACCATAAAATGGTGTTACAATATCATAAGGCTACAAGTGGACAATTGCTTTACATAAGGCCTGTTAGATTGATCTCATATCAGAAAGCATATATCTTGTATTAAGAAACTAAGATTACTTTATTTTAAAACACTTTGAGGAGGTGATTTTATCTTCTTTATCATGTATTATGAAATTACCTGGCTTTATCTTGATTATTCAGTTTCATAAAACAATGCCCCATTCCCAAACGTAATGCTGCTGGACTATCAGGATTAGTTCTTAGAGCTTTCTTGTAGAACGCAAGGGCACCTCTGTAATCTTTACGGTTGAAGGCAATACAGGCTTTGCCGAGTAGTGAAGGCACATTGTTAGGGGACTGGTTAAGTACAAAATTGAACTGTGCATCAGCCTGCTCCATTTTGTCTCCTTCGAGGAGGCAAAAATATGCTCTACCGAGAAGATGGTTCTGTGGAAACATATAGTCAATATATATATTTCGTAATTATACATTTATATGTACTAATAATTATAAGTAAACTTGCCCTACAGTATTATAAACATAAAGCATATATTAACTTGCTAAAAGTATACTTGGAAATTGCATGTGTACTTGATATATTTGTATATTTTTTTGTATAATTTTGAAGAAGCAAAAGAGGATACAATCCATCAGATATTTAAATTACTGCAGCCTATTAACAGTGATAATAAAACTCAAATAGCACTGATTTCCCACATGAGATGAGACACATGTATTGCTACCAGTGAGGTATAAGTTGGTAGTTTGCAACATCTATATAAATCTCACACTTACCAAATACCATACTTGAAACTAAAATGCACATAATATTTTATTTATAATAAAACCTTATGATAAGGCAAATAGGCTACTTGATGAAAAATGGCACCTGTTTTGAAGAACCCCATGCACTTAATAGTTAAAAAATAACAATAGATATGTAGCAATTACCTGATCATACATGATGATCTTATCTGCCATGGTATATAAAAGGGTGGCCTTTGTAAACAACTCTTTCTTTTTATCTTTCGTCTTCTCCTTATTGGCCTCCTGTACATAGTACGCAGCCAACATATCGAGAGCCCGCATTTGGTCTCTCTCGAAGTCCCGATAATCAATGTTTGCATCCACTCGGGAAGCTTCCAAGATCTTGAGGAAGTCATCGATCTTCTTTTGCTTATAATATGCAAGCTGCAACAATGTTGATTTGAATATTTTTAGTTTTTCGTCTTTTGAATTCAGAAAATTGTAGAATTTAGGTCAAAGATCAATGCTAAAACTATAACCTATAGAATGTCTGTATAATGTATTACATTGAACAATAATGAATTAGATTAATAACAATGTTTTATTATTTCTACACACAAACATAATTGCAGGACTGGTTTTCTGTCCCTGTAGTTCCGGGACTAGAATAGGGCTACGGTATCCCCTGCCTGTCGTAGGAGGCGACTAAAAGGGGGCTTCCGGGGTTGCGGGCGGCAAGAGTGGGAGCTCGAACCGTCCAGCTAGCGACCCCGGGAAGGACGGCGGTATGTGTGGTCGCATACCGTCGTAAACACTACATGGTGTGGGAGGAGCGAAAACTGCTCCTCCAGGGTAGAGCCCGATCGGGGCATCGCGCTTGGAGGGCTCCGGTTGTGTTCCGTCGGAGATCCCGGAGTTCTCCAACAAGCGTTGAGGACGGCCACCGGGGGGGTTTTAGTGCGGTAAAAATCCCACATAACCCGGCGTCGCTCCCACGTCGTTGGGTACCTTTTGAAGGTTTCCCCCTCGAGAAAAAAAAAAAAAAAAAAAAAAAAAAAAAAAAAAAAAAAAAAAGGACTGGTTTTCTAATGAACATAGTAATATAGTGGTAAATGGCATAATTACGTCTCCCTGATGATAAATGAAAAAGAAAAAACTATTCTGGTTTATTATATATTATATATGTACATAGTGGTTATTGCTGAATTACACAAGGGTAGTTTTGTTGGCAAAACATTAGAAATGATATGAATCATCATCAACCCATTATTGTCCCACTGCTGGGCACGGGTCTCCTCTTAGAATGAGAGGGATTAGGCCATAGTCCACCACGCTGACCAATTGTGTATAGGTAGACTTCACATACCTTTGAGATTTTTTTTTAAATCTCTCAGATATGCAGGTTTCCTCACTATGTTTTCCTTCACAGTTTTAGCAAATGATAATTAATTTCTAATATGCACATAATTTCGAATAATCAGCGGTGCATGCCTGGGATTTGAACCTCGGACCCCTTTATCGAAAGGCCGAGTTTCTTAACCACTAGGCTATCACTCACTTAGAAATGATATGAATGATAATTAGGATGTAGTTACACGAAAAGGATCCAATCCACAATAGATTTCATATGGATTGGATCCTTTTCTTTAAACTATTCCTTGATGCATGCATGACAGAAGCTGACTGGCTGTGTGTACATATATATTGTGTATGTGGGAGTTATACATGTGTAGTTGAGCGCTTATTACACTAATGTATAGGTAAAGAGAAATATTTTGATGAACGCTCTTGTTATCATCTATGTTTTCTGTTCAATTTACTGTCTAGAAAATGTAAGACGCACTTTTTTTGCTACCAGAAATATATAATTTCTCCTTAACTTGTTACTTTACGTATATCCATACTCAATTATAAAGTATGCGGTGCGTTTTTGGGTTAACAAAATAAACTATACATTAAAATAGCTATATAGTTTCAAAATAGGTTAACTTCAACTCACCGCGACATTTATCCAGACGTTGAGCTGTGATCTCTCCTGCTGCAATATACTCAGCACTTCATCTCCAGACGGGAGTTGTTCTGGATCCAATTCTATCACCTGGATAATCACCAGCAAAACATTAACATTTTGAAACACGAATTGCAAATCGCGCCTTATTTATAGAAACATTACCTCGTCGGTGCTCATCAATGGAATTTCGAGCGACATTTTGGATGATTTCTTTTATTTGCTCACACTTTACTCAAATTTTACACATCCTTATAAATAACTCAACTTAATTCACCACGAAAGCACTACATGGCAGCAAAATTGCTGCGAAAGCGACTGTAAACGTAGATGAATACCGCAATTTCGATACGATACGGCAAGCAAGCAGCGTTCAACCTTTGACAAATGAAACGATTGACAGATTAAAAAACAGTATACATGCTGTCACAAAAAAGTTTTGAAGTAGATAATAAACGAAAATATAGGCTAATAATTCGCTTCAATAGCGAATATATGACATAAAAAAGCAAGCCGATATAATTACTAGCCTTTCAACAAGCAACTTATACTGTTATTTGCGTTTTTATTGGGAAAACTTGTTTACTGATTTTAATCGATGTTTCGATTAATAGCTTTACGATTATTTGCCAGATATTCCATACATTTCATTTACTATTGTCAATGTCATTTGTGATTGTCAAACTTGTTTCAAATTTCAAAATAATAACTATCGCCTTATCTACATTGTTTACTTAAATTATGTTTATGTTTAATATTGTTTGTTATTTACATTTTTTATTACAGTCGTAAGATATTTGGAATATATCCGTAATGGCTGACATTCGTGTCGTTAATGCAAAGCCAGTAACATTGAAACGTTCAAGACCGAATCCTATATTCCAAGAGTGGCTCGAAGAACTACTGGAAGAAGCGAAACGGAAGAGATGTAAGCTCGAACATCAGCTCCAAGAGGCTCTAACTTCTTTATCCAAATACCCGTTGCCATTGAACAGTGGAGCTGAATGCCGAATACTAAAAGGTTTCGACTCAAGATTATGCGACTTTATTGAACAGCGTTTAAAAACTCACAATGTACACTGTACGTCTCCTAACCGACACAATTTTGAATTTTCTAGTAATGTCTCAGAAACGGATTTACAATTGAACACGGATAAATACAAAAAATATATGGCAAGATTTATAAGTTACTCTTCAATCCTCATTGCACTAAAACGGATAAATGGTAAGGATATGTTGCCTATACAAATGGTTTTGAACCAAGCACTAGAAGAGACACATACAACTGTAAATAAACTCTTAACTTCAAAGCTTATATTGTCCAAATGCCCTCAAACTTTACAACCATTTCAAAATTTGGTCAGAATAGATCCTCACACAGAAAAGTGTGTTCTAACCAATCTAGGAATCACTGAAGCTTGTCATTTGCATAATCTTCTTAATAAATATAATCATGATGTAGTGAATAGCAGTACACAGACTGATACAATAACACCAGTAAATATAAGTGATACAACAAATGAAGATGTAACTACCATTCAAATGGAGGCAGGGTGCTATGATGTGATACTGTTGATTGATAAAAATGAAACAAGTGGGTATGCATCATTTTTGTATTTACATTATCTATTTGAATTTAATTCAAGTAATTATTCATTTATGTTTAGTGTGGGAGATGATTTTATACAGTAAATCTATTATTATAAATAACTTCCTGTGATCTTATATTTCATGTATTATCAACTATTATCTGTAAAAAAATTTAACCCATTTTTCTATATAAATATTTTTTGTATATACATATTTCATTAATGGCATTATAAATTCCACTGCTGGGCATGTCTTTCTACAACTGGGTGAGGCCTGAAGAATACTCTGCTATGCTGCTTCATGGTAGCATTAACTGCTATAATGTTATAGAAAAAGCTTTATGTTGCAGGTGTTCCAATAAAAATGATGTTACCATAACCCTCTTCAAGCAATACAAAGACTTGAAACACGAGTACAGAAGCTTGAAGGTTGGTGACTTTGCTTGGATAGCACGGCACAAGGTGCACGAAAACCAAGAATTAGTTCTTCCGTACATTGTTGAGAGGAAAAGATTGGATGATCTCAGCGCAAGTATAAAAGATGGGAGGTTCCATGAACAGAAATTTAGATTGAGACGATGTGGTCTAGAGAATGTTATTTACTTGGTAGAAAGTTATGCAAGCAAGAAGTACTTGGGCTTGCCAATACAGTCTCTTATGCAGGCATTAGCCAATACTAGAGTTCAGGATGGATTTAAAGTACATATCACTGATTCTTTACACAATTCAGCCAGGTTCCTGGCTATGATGACTAAGCGATTGACAATTGAGTATAGGGTAAGGATTGTTATTTTATAAATTAGCAGTGCTTTTTATGTTGTCATGTTTCCATTGTACATAGTCTTAAGATCTAACGGCATGATTTTTACATTTTGCTTCTGCTGCCTCTGCTTTTAATTTAATATAAATCAGATTTTAATACAGACTGAATAAGACCAACTTTACACCCAATCACACCTCATACTGGAGAAAAAAAATCTATTATTTTGTATTATAAATTGAGTAGGCAAGGCATGCAGGCAATATTTATGACTGAGAAATGTAAATCAAATAATTGCTTAGAGGAACTTACTATATCTGTACTAAAAAAACTATTTCTTTTTCTTTTTCAGAATAAAACACTTAACGGACGAAATTCTGAATCTGATAACGGCATACTAATGACATTTGAATTCTTTAACAAAATGTCCCTTAAAAATAAACCCTTGACAGTCACCGAAACTTTTATAAAATTACTTCTTCAACTAAAAGGCCTCTCAGTTGAAAAAGCCTTGGCGATAACCAAGGTTTATAAAACCCCCAAATCTTTGATAAAGGCTTATGAGTATCTTGACAAGGAAGATGGTGAAATCTTACTTGCTAATCTGAAGTATGGTGACCTCAATCGTAATGTAGGACCTGTTGTAAGCAAAACAGTATACCAATTGTTCTCGTCTTTTGATATAAGCTGATAGTTTTTTTAATTTAAAATATGCAATTTTTTATTTTTTAAACCTAAAAATGTTATTGGGCTACTATTGGTGGTAAAAGTCCTATTTTTTTTTGTAAATCATGTAAAACCTATACCTATGTCTGATTATTGTTTCATAACATAATTGGAATGTGTAAATAAAATTATATTTTATAATAATGAATGAATAATTATTTCTATATTTTTCATGCATGTTTGAAGGCGATTAGCATTTTGGATCAAGGCTTGATTGTGCCAAGGGTGCCGATAACACGCTAAGGGCATTTCCTGTCAGTGGGAAGGTATATGTGGTCTTTATGATGGCTCTATGTCCGAATCCATTAAATCGAAAAATTGATTTCATCGCGTCCGATCCACAATACGTCGCATGCGGTTTGGTCGCAAAACATCCCATTTCCATATGTCCCACTGTAGCAAACGTTCTATTCGTAGATCCAATTAACCGTATATTACTTTCCTTTTAAGTTTATTTTCTTTAAGCAGTCTAGTTTTTTATTATAAAAATCATTAGATAAATAAAAACACGCGAGCGTTCACCCACGCCAGTTTTAGCGGACGCTCAAAGGTGCTTGGCGTGTATCAAATAATTATACATTCTTAGTATTTTATCAATATTTACTCAGACAGAATGAAACCAAGCAGTTGAACAAACAATTCGAAAGTGTTTTTGGTTTAGTACTGGAGATTTTTATAGACAGTGAACAATTTATTGCACTGATCGCATCAATTTAGGTTCCACTATTTCCAATGTTGATCTCTTATTACGGTACAGTATAATTTTCTAGTAACAGATTTTTGTGTTAAATTTGAATTTAAAAAAACAGACCTAAGATTAATATATCAGAAATTATAAATATTTAGGGTATGGGTAGAAATAAAATAATAATTTGGTACCTAGATAAATTTATTAACACAAGTATTGAATGTGACCGGACTTTCGAATCTATACATAAATAGTTGAGATTTAAGAGCACTTTAGGATGGAATCATCATATCCCAGATTATAAATTGAAATTAAAATATGTTTCAGCCCAAAAGTTAATAAAATACAAGATTCTCCACAACTGAGATTCAAATTTATAAGATCAGAAAAAGAAAAAGTAGGTCAGAGAGCATTACTTTAATGGGTACATATACCTACTTGTGGTGCCAAACTAATTTAGGTAATATTTAGACCCTTCTTTTCATCATCACATTGTGTCGATATACATATAACACTTATAATTAATAATATGCTTATAATAAATAAGGTACAGTGCGGGAGCGTCAAAGGAGTGATTTCAAAAACACGTGGTATTTAGCAGACAAACACATTCAAGACATGGCACAGATGTAATACAAGAAATCGCAACTCCTAAGACTAAATTGCACTCAAATTGTCCATAGAATTTTAATTATTTGCTCTGGACTTATAAATTTCTATTAAAAGCCTATAATAATTATCTTTATAAAATTGCCAAAACTTTCAACGGTTTTCCGACATGTAATAATATCTTTGAATATATTCACTAAAATTTAGATTTTGAAACAATTGCATACTCGCATATATACACATAGAGATTTAAATTCTTATTTAAAATTAAAAAAAAAGTAAATAATCAGTGAGATAAATGCCAAAATATAAACATAAATGAGTTCACAAAATTACAATATCAAGTGGCTTATAAAAACTACTTTACCCTATAAATTCGAGTAGATTACAAAGTGACAAGCCGCCTAGTAAATAAAGTTGCCTTGAAATGTTTTTAAAAAATCTACATACAGGAACCCTGTTACATCAGTAGTTTGCTTAAGAAAATAATTGAGAAAGTGCACTCAAAATTTAAATGAAAGTAAACTTAAATTGGATCTCTACACAAATTAAAAACTTCAAATACAATATAATACTTATCTCCTAATGTATTTGAACATTAAACTTATATGTATATATATAGCTTGGTGCACTTAATATGAAAAACATTTAAAGAGTGTGGTAGTTCCTTTCAGTCTGGTTTTTATAATATTTGAAGCCCATAAAGCCGATTGCGAGAAGACCCAGGGTCAGAATGATGCCACCCATGAAGCTTGGTCCGTCGAATCTGTAGAAAATATTTTTTAATATAGTAGAATTAGCATAAGTTTTAATAATCGATTTGATGACAGATAAATGACATTTTTTTTAAATTACACTCAATTTGAAATAGCTCATACAATAAAAATGAAATTAAGTGATTAACATTTAATAGCATTCGTAATTTATTTGTGAAAATTATTTACCATTTAGTTTTGAACAATAAAAGGAGGCTAAAACAAAGTTGTTATAGAGCAAATAATTTGTTATATCGACGACGTAGTAGCAATAACTTTCATCTCAATTTTTTTTACTAAAAAGCGATTTTTTTATATTTGGACTTAGAATGACGTATCGCAGTTCGTCCTTAAGACACCAGGTTCTTAGGTTCAAATTGAACAAAATATTAAAGTGCGGCAATATGTTCTATGTTTTTTTAAAGTAGTGTTTCTTCTTATGTAAAGTAGCGTTTTTTGAGTTACGAGTTATTGCTAATTTGTCGTCTATATGTAAGTGGGTTTCAATGAATTTTAATTGATTGTAATATGTTATACGTAAATCACAAGCACACTTACCCTCTCGCCTGAACAATATGTTTGTCGTCATCAGCTTTAGCAGGTGCCACGGTCTTAGCCGCTTCAGTTGGCGCACTAGGTGGCGTCACCGGAGTTACCGTTGTAGGGACTTTCTTATCTTCAGGCTTATCATCTTTCTTGTCTTCAGGCTTAGTCTCATTATTTGTTTGAGGTTTTACATCTGTAGTATTATTATTAGGTGTACCAGTGGTTTCTGTTTTCTTGTCCTCATTTTCTTTGGGTGGCAATGCATCTTTTCCTGTACTGTTTCCTGTTTGTTCCTGTGTTGGTGGTGTTGAGTTTGTTTTGGTTTCGTCTTTATGTGCAGGTGGACCAGTTGTCGAAGTTGCAATCGGTGGTGTGACTGCCTTCTCTTCAGTGCCAGGCTGTGTCGAGTTGGATTGAATCTTATTAGGAGCTGCAGGTGGTGTTTGATCGTGGACTTTGGTGTTCAATGGAGGGGAATTAGTATCTGTAATATAAAGAAAAAAATATAACTTAATATCCAGGTAAAAGAGGCAGGTAGATACTACCCTCACATCGATTTCTAGCATGAAACATTTGTTATTTCTGGGGAAAGGTGTAGATACCGACTGACATACATATAAAGTAACCATTTAAGTCCTCAGAAGTGACAGCATCTGTGATTGTCTTCAGGAACTATAATGAAGTTTGTTGCAGATATCCATGGGCGACATTGACCACATGCCCTCAGATGGACATCATTTTAATGAGCTACATTAATGTTTTAAAATATTTTGTATAGATGTAAATAAGTACATTAAAAATGTATTATATATCGAAAAACTAGAAATTATTTGAGCAAAACCAGATTAGATTATCCTATGGATTATGCAAATATCAACCATTTTATAGTCTTGAAAATAAAAATGCCATTTTAAATGAGTATATTATTGAAATCGTATGTAAGATGTCATTTGCTTCCGTTCTCAGAGATATTTTGTATTCTATCAGCCAGTCACACCATATCACAACCAGATATGTAAATTAATACCTATGTATTTTTATACGCAATTTAAATAGCAATAAGTATTGAAATTTTAAATACGCCTTTGATACACAATGTTGCTAAATATTAATGCTTACTAATATTATAAATCCGAAAATAACTCTGTCTGTCTGGTTGTCTCTTCTTCACGCCTAAACCACTGAACCGATCTTAATGAAATTTTGTACAAAGATAGTCTGAGACCCGAGAAAGGACATAGGATAGTTTTTATCCCGGAAATCCCACGGGAACTAGGGATGGCAATTTAAGATCGACTAATCGGAGAATCGATCTTTTGGACCCGAAACATGGATTATTTTAATCGATATTAGTAAGGATTGAATCGTAAACTATGCATTTGATCAAGTGATGATCTTTAGCAAAGTTGAAGGTACGAATTTACAGTTTTATGTATGTTAGTATGTCATATTATTTTCTTTTAAACGCGGGCGAAGCCGTGAGCAAAAACTAGTTGTATGATAATCTCATAATCTGCCTTCATCAGATTTAGTTGTATTGTGTAATCGTTTATTGTAATCCGTTAATTTTGCGTCAAACAATTGATTGTTACATTATATACCTGCATTCAGCAAAAAGTGGTTGGGTACCAACGCAAATGATGCAAAATGGCCTCAATTGGTGGATTAATTGAAAATACCCAGTTTATAAGAGGTGACCTGTTTTATACAAGTGGAAGAGATGGTAGTGGAAGTCAATTTGAATGAGTTCTCATTTGATATGGACACTTATTTTGGGGGATATAGGGTGATTATTTTGTGCCTTAGAACATAATGGTTAAATAAATGGGTTAATGATATAAAAATAATGAGTAAAGATATATTTGTCTGTAAAGTTCTTTGACGTATCTATTTCAGATAAATAAATTGAAGTAGTCCCTGTAAGTCGCCTGTAACTTCGTGAGTTCATTATAATGATAATTATGTATCAATGAATACCTAATAAACAGTAACATATGGTATGTTCAATAAGTAAGTTAATTTAAAAATAGAGAAAGTTTATCGGGAGCAATAAGTGTAACAATTACAAATTACAAAAAAACAGTAGAAAAGTAATATCCTTCATGTAAATTACAAATATAAACGTGCAAGTCATTAAGTTTATTATTATACTAATAAAATAATGATGAGATATAAGATGAAGCTAAAATTATTGACACTTCATAAATTATGTATAAACATAATTGCCAACCCGCTAGGGGCAATTGTTGCAAGGTCGGACAATTCGTTATAATTAAATCAACTACGTCCATGAACTTCCGAGAGCAAGTGTGTAATTTAATAAAGGTGCTTTGTTCGATCAAGATGGTTGTTAAAAATTTAAATATCCGTTGTCCATTTTCGTCCCACATCCGCTTTCACTTTCCTTAAAAATATATAACTATATAGTTGACCCGGCAAACGTTGTGTAGCCATATAAATAAAAAAATGATAAGGGTGAAAAAGCCTTATCACTTAGGGGTATGAAAAATAGATAGTAGCCGATTCTCAGACCTACTGAGTATGCATATAAAATTTGGTGAAATCGGTAAAGCCGTTTCGGAGGAGTACGGTAACTAACATTGTGACATGTGAATTTTATATACTTATATGTATATAAAATTCTCGTATCTTAACGTATAACCGCAACATTATAATTTAGGTAAACCAGTATTATCTACTTAATTTATCCGCATTTAAATGAATGTCCCAGAAGAAGTGTCTCATGAAAAAAAATTATATGTAAGACTGAGCGCAATCGTATGTACTGTCGAATTATACTTGCAACACACGTTGATGTTTGTTATTTTTTTTACGTGTTTGGTGTTTTGTACAACGTAGTTGAAATTGACGTATATTTTATCTCACAATCTTTACACCTCATAAATAAGAAAGCCCATTTATTTACCCGGACGTACAACGAAGGTCATCCCAGTCGGGTCGCATTGTTTAAAATCAAAACATAGGGCCAAACATCCAAGGTAGTCTACTTCTACTTTTCACAATTTAACAACACCAAGTACTATAAACGTAAAACAGTATCAGTCATAAAATATTGTATATTATTGTAGGCAAAGAATCTGTTTTTATTATAGTTGCATGATAAACAGACATGTGGTCTTGATTGCTCAATGTTAAACATTGCTGTAATAGAGTACTGTTTAATGAGAATATAAATAAATGTGTAATAATACGGTATTGTTAGTGAATTAGTATAATAGATCATACATTTTAAATTACGACGCTTATTAGAGCAGTAGTTCTCGCGTATATTCGATATCGGGCATTTCCATTTATGGGTTATTACATTTTCACAAACATACCAAACCACTAGAACATTTCAGGTACAAGTGTATATTTATTTGGTTCAAATACTATCTTGCAATGCAAGTTCCATCAAAATCGGTTCATTTGTTTTTACTTTTTCCTTTACTTTAGTAGAAAGTCCAAAATTAAAAGAAATGGTTTGTTATATTTTGATATCTTGCAAATAAATATAGAGTCAATAATAACAAAACAATCTGATAGTATAAAAGGGAACTGAAGAAGTATGATGAAAATATATGTACCGGCACCTCACAACATGAAATCGAATAAATTGATAAAATAATATATATTTTACTCTGGGGGCACGGATGCAAAAATATAGAGATTTAAACTGAATTATTTGTGTTCCAGCTCATTATAACTTCATTAGTTACAGTCTTTGTTTTGTTACACATAACAATGTTAACAATACCATAAATTTTACAGAAAATTGTAGATCATTTTTTTAAATATCCTTCTATCCATAACAAATTTCACAATTGTTTTATTATACTTACTAAAGTACTTTAAAAACAAAAACGGATTGTAATGATTGTATTATTCTTTTTTTATTTTGATTAACATTTTTTTAATCAGTTATGATTAAAATAAAATTTTAGTATCAATAAGTAGGGATTTAATAAAATATGCTGATATTTATCCCAGGAGAGTACACAGAACTTATTTTATATGGTGATGGTATTTGATGGTGGTAGAATACTCTAGGTTTGACTGTGGAGAAAACCGCAATACTAATGTACGCCAAATAACAACATTATCTAAGATGTTCCAACTTAGTTCTCGGGGATAGCAAAGAATCTGTGACTGACAAAATCAAATAGAATGCTGATCCTTTTTGGGGTTGATTAGATGTCAATGAGTAGCAGGAGGCATTTACCATAGGGTGCATCCTCATTTCCTACTTATATCATACAAAAATTAAAGAATATTGTTCATAATAATTTTTCATGTAACTGGTATTTGTAAAGTTATTTTTAAACAATATGGAATCAACCTTGACTCAAAGAATGATTTCAACTCGAGCAGTTATCAGTCATAATACAACAGCACACAATGTGCAATTATAAATACTTAAGTATATACAAAAAATGTATATTGCAATTGATAATAACAAGTACCAAGAACTGTTACATTGCAGCTATATACAATCATTGACATCCTATGTGGCGGAGCTATTAAGATTTTGGTTTGATGCACATTATTGTTCCAGTTTGATCCCTGGGAAGACATATCTGTATGATGGGTTTCGATTTCTGGTTTTTTGTCCAGGTTTATGTTTATACCTTTATATTTTGGCAAACACATGACAAAAGGAAAAATCCTAGTTTGGGGCCTACTATCTAGTCTAAATATGTATGTATGAGTGTAGTAGTTACTAAAAACTGATTAAAAATTGATTACCAGAGTATATTTTTAACACGCTTTTATTAGCTTGGGTTGTATGTTTGTATGTATGTATGTAACAGTAACGGAATCTTTGAGCCCGATTTTTATCCACTTTGAATGTTCAGTTTAATTCAAAATTTTATTTATTGTTAACTGTATAATGCAAATCAAATAAAGGTAATATATGAATAAGGGAGCTTTGTACAGCATTGAGTAAAGTATGGACACCACGATATAGATGTAATTGAAATGTATGCATATATTTTGATTGAAGTTAATTTTGACTGAATAAAATAGTCAGACGAGTTAAGTTGAATATGGTATATGCTTATGTACAATTTTTGTGATAGAAACAATTTTAAACAATAGGTTAAAATTAAAAATTCTACTGTTTTTATAAATGTTAAAATCCTCCATTCAGAATAATCTCATTTGTTTTACTATAAAAAGTACAAAAAAAAGGTCTAGGCCTTATTTCATGGTCATTGTTGTATGACTTGTTTTCCACACCTTAAACTTTGAAATCAGGATGCAAATACGGTGTGAGCAAGATGGCCTGAGTTTAGTCGCTATTTACGGTTCTATTCTTTAATGACTCGAACTACACTGGCTTACATAGAATATGAAGGTAAGAGGAAAAATCTGGAACTCAAATCACATACAATCGCTTCACACCCATATTCAAAGTCTAACGAGTACATTTAAAGTGACAATAAGTCGTTCGCGAAGTAATAAAGCTTATTTTGATATCTACTACAAAGTTATCCTCAATTCGAAGAATAACTGTTTACGGGAAAAACCACTAAAATACTTTTACATTTCCATTTACCAATCCCAGCATCGATTTAAGAGTATAATGAACAAAAAAATTATGCAAACCAGTTAGGCGATTCAATAAAAAAACAAGTTTGAGATATTGGTACGCAATCAGAGAAAATTCCATTAGAACGCAATACATTGACGGATAGGAAATCATTCTAGGACTTACCCGGTTCAGATGGCTTGCTCAGACACAGCGTCAGCGATAGCAAACATAAAAATATTACTTTCTTCATCTTTTGGTTAGTGGGTACCTATTTGTCTTTCGATAATTATTAATATTCCTCCAAAATTCTACAGCGAAATTAGAAAAGACTGCCGATTTCTAAGCGTGGTATGATGAAATGCAAGCAAGAGGCATAGATAACAACAATAGCGAAACCGATTTAATCTATGGTATAGAATCGAAGAAAAGTAGGGATGTGATATGAATTATTTGTCGTTTGCGTAAAATCGATAACATTTTTCATTAATTGATCCACGTTCTAAATGTATTATTGAACTTCTTTGTTTATTAATAACTAAATTAAGATGCAGTAAATTTATCATGTAGACCTTTATATAATGATACTATGGTTTGTTTAAATAACAACCAAACAATACATTTTACATTTAATACACTACGAGACGTTCTGACGTCCATTTAAAAAAAATAGGATTGTTGACACTTTTTTATAAATAGGTCTTAGGAATATTGCGTATATTATTTTGTAAATTTCATAAAAAATAGATTATCGTTTTTTGGACCTACAAAATATATAGTTATATTTTTTAATTTTCTTGATGAAATAGCAACAGCTAATAATTTATAAGCGAATATAGCCTGTTGGCTATATTCGCTTTTAAATTATTTATCCCATGACGTGACACAATAGATAAATATATTCTTTACGTTTCTGAGTTTAGCACACTGAGTATAATAACCTATGCTTAGCATAATAAAAATCTAGATTCATTGCAAATAATAATTATTATGTAAACACTAAACAGCGTGACACTGACGTTTGTTTTGCATTGTACGTAACATATAGGTTACTATACTCTTTGGTACGTACATTACATAACGGAGGGTATCTTTGGGGTTTTTTTATATCCGTAGGATGAAATACTATTTTTTTCAAATAAAGATAGCCCATCACTATAGCTATCGATATTATAGGTTTGGTTTAATCACACGACTAGTACGAAAAATCGGAAAAGACATTATTTTAAAATTACTAATAAAAAATCAACGTTTCTGGGTTTGAAATAAGAATAAAATTGACTAGATGAACAGCAGGGGATTCCCGCTTTACGCATTTCAGTGTTGTCATTATCGAAATCGAATAAAATTACGATATATACACTGTAAAATGTATTTACATAAATAGGTACGTTATAATAAAAAAATATGATTAAAAAATATTATTAGTAAGAAAAATAAGTGCCTTAATTTTATAGTGCATGCAATTTTAAAGCGTGGCTTCTATTTTGTGGTCTTTAGATAAAGTTTTTTCAACAATGTGCTTTATGATAAGAATATTATTATATACAGGGTTAAGCCAAATGTGTGTTTTTTTAAAAATCTATGAAATAATTAATTATTAT
This sequence comes from Epargyreus clarus clarus, assembly GCA_014595695.2. Classification (NCBI taxonomy): domain Eukaryota; kingdom Metazoa; phylum Arthropoda; class Insecta; order Lepidoptera; family Hesperiidae; genus Epargyreus; species Epargyreus clarus. The sequence continues at coordinate 1,021,133 of JACTTY020000021.1, forward strand.
AATTATTACAAAAGTAAAATTATTTAAATGAAATATATAAATATCGAAATAATTAATTATATTAATTTTATGCGTTTCTTGTTCATGTATTTATTAACTAATGATTACTAATGTATAAAGCAATATGAGCAATCGACCGACAGATGTCACTAGACTGCCTATCAACATTATTAAATGAACTTGACAATATTTATGCTAATATTAAAGTAACATAAATAAAATTTCTAGTATTTACATTATATTACTTGAGAAGTGGAAACTAGCACCCACACACCTTATACAATACAGCTAACCACTATTCAGCGGCTAGGCGACACGTCGCCTTTTATCGTAAGCGATACGCGCAAACCGGTAAATTTTTCACGTCGTCAGGTGCCCATATTTAGCTGTTTCCACAGGATTGTTATTAAAATCAAATTTTGTAATACCAATACAGTTCACACTAATGATTTATTGTTTAATTATTTATTCATTACAAAATGTTACAGTTTTGACGCCTAAATGGTTGTTACCTATAAAATCCTAGAGTGTTCTAGACACCAAAGGCGACAGGCTTTGATAGTTTGAAACAATCCTCTTTCTCTCTCATATTTTTGTAGGTCATCCGAGTAATGTATAAGATTATCTATTTTTTATTGGCGTGACGTCTATTCACCATCCGTGGACACGGTGTCATATCCGTGAATTGCTCTGGTCTAACAAGTATAACGGTCCTATACGCGGTGGGCACTGACAAATTGAGGTTCGTCCTCGTAATTTAACATTGCCTTTTCTACGGGCATTACGCGGCAATTTTTTAATGCCACGTCACTCGTTTATATGGATGATAATTTTTTGGGATGTACGGACCTACCTTCTTTATCTTTTTCGCTTTCTTGGAACTTGGCATGCAAATCCAAATAAGATTGTTCTTCAATTTTTTTAGGATCAATCACAGTGTAGACTAAGGTCATCCGTATGTATAAACCAACCTATAATCTTTTCTGATCACTTATATACCGCGAGTTCAAAATCTCATCAAATCGGATAAATATAATTGTTTATTTCGAGTATGAGCCCGCCATGAGCCTGCTATAATATCAATGACGTCACGTAGTATTATTTAATTTATATTTGTACAGCTGCTATTATGTGTTGTATTAATGACGTCGCTGCCATAAAGATGATATTAAGTATATTATGAGTATATTTGAATTTAAATTGTCATTGAAGTTGTTTATTATTAAAAATCAGCATTGACTATACAGCATAGACCGTTGTTAATGATACAATGGTACAGACATCAAGGGTTGGTACAACACTTCAAGGTCAAATGGTACAGTCATCTAAGAGTTCATGGAGACACGCCAGCATGAGGAATACAAAGCGCGTCAAATGAATTTAGAATAGTAGAAGTTAGACTACCTACAGTTCGTACAGTACCTATCAAAAGTGGAACGAAAGGCGGTAATATTTACTTCTGTATTATCCGCAATGCTCAAGGACATATTCAAGACATTACCTACACATAATACATACGTACAGAAGATGGTAGAATACTTTGTGGTTCAACTCCGTCGGCACCACCGCCACACCTATTTTTGCCTCATAACAGCAGTGTAAATGCTGATGTGTGTTTGAAGAGTGTGGTAAGTAGGATATACTGTTCCGAGGCGTTCTAGTAGAAGATCCGAAGCTAAGTCGAACTGGACCGAGCTGATAATAGAATGAAACTCATTTTATAACGAAATTAGTACATTGGGTAATACATTAAAAATGGGTTTGCTAAAAAAATCCTGGACAGGATAATTTTAATTAATTATTTTTTGAAAAATTAATTTTCATTTTGCAGACAACCCTATATCAACGTGTTCACAATAAAACAGCGCTTCTACTGATATAAAATTTTATCTATTATCATCATGAGTGAACGTAGTTGCCAGCGAAATACCTGTTTATACCTGACAACCCAGTAGTTCGTCCACGTAAATAATAGGCAACCCAAAGCCTGCACATTCTGTATGTTAAAAGATTCACTCAGAATAGAATTTTCTTATTATCTTGATGTTGCAAAATTTAATTTTCAATTAAATTTTAATTTTTCAAAAAATAATTAAATTATCCTGTCCAGGATTTTTTTAGCAAACCCATTTTTAATGTATTACCCAATGTACTAATTTCATTATAAAATGAGTTTCATTCTATTATCAGCTCGGTCCAGTTCGATTTAGCTTCGGATCTTAGACCATTCCAGCTTAGTCCTCAGGGGTAGTGACGCATCTGTGGCCGACATCAGGTAGGAATATCTAATCCTATCTAGGGTTGATTACAGATGTCCATGGGCGGCAGTAGCCACTTACAATCAGGTGGTCTGCTACTCCTATATTATAAAAAAAGACATAGATAATTTTTCTTACAAAACATATACTCAAAGTATTTATTTTGTTACTACGGACGTAAAGAAATCAGCCATCAGGCAATACAAATGTTTATTCGGGATCCCTCTAAAGACTTATTCAAACGATGCAAAGGAAAGGGATTATGGGATATTTTAATATTCCACGTGTTAGTGCGTAGAGAAAAAACATCGAAAAGCTTAAAGGTACGTTGTTGTATTTTTATCATGCTAATAATTTTACAACTCTACCAGTTGGGCTGCCCTAAAATCAATCATGTCTTTTTGCAACTTTTATGATTTGAATAAACTGCATATGATTTTGATTACTTTTATGACTCTGTCTATGGAGGTTAAATTCGAATGATAAAAGTGTTAGTACTTGTCTTTTTTATTCTATAGAATCGCATTATTATTTTCTTTTTTAGTTGAGTGAAGTCACTGAAAAGTCTCATCCAAATAACTGTCGTAGGTAGGTATAGAGTTTGATGATTTCAGGAAATATAAGGAAACTAATTAATACGCCTCCAGATCCACATATGACGTAAACTAATGGAAATACGTAAGTATGTCAGCTAAGGAATAAATTAATTTGAAGCTCAGAAATGGAAACGTAAGTTAATTTGCAATTCATTTATGACGCCGTTCATAGATAGTGCTGACGTTGCACAGGGCTGGTAAAACGGTAATTTTTAGTAAAAAAATAATTTTAAAATGTATTTTTTAGTAGAAAGTTAAAAGTTTTAACTAACTTTAGTTACTGAACCATGAACGTTAAGCGAGTGTTGTTTAACTATTTTTTTTTCACACTGATGACCAAATATGAAAGTATAAAAAGTAGCACAAATGCTTAGAGGATTATAAATACTAAAAGTAGTATGTACATAAAAAAATATAATGACATAGTCAGTTCAATTTTTTGAAAGTAATTATAAATAAGAAAGTAATAGAAAGGGCTTATTTTTTAGGTAAATAAAATTTATCTTTCTTCCATTGTATTGAATATTTAAATAAAAATAAAATAAAAAACTGTTCCGCAGTGTTCTTATAAGTTATGAAAGATAAGGCGTAAGTAATAAATTCTTAAATAGGGACCGCTATTACTTGTTAAGTTATTACTGCTTAGGAATATTCATGAACATTATTACCTACGAGTATGTATCTATTACCACGAGCCCTATCAGAGTGCTATATTAGACTAAATACGAGTACTCTACGAATCTTACCTCGTTAGTTTGTTGGCTTTCAAAGTCTAGATTAATGTATCGTATTGCTGACATCAAGGAGTTGTATAGTAGCTAATTAATTCTGATTGAAGGTATTAGGCGCCTGTTATCGATTTTCTAATACTGATAATATGTATACATTGAGGGATACAAAACATTCATTTTTCTATTCGTTATAGAACTTGTATTTTTTACCTGTTACATGGTTTCATACAAAAACAGAGTCAAGTGGTTATAAATTGGCTTCTCGTACGAGAGGTCCGTGGTTTGAATCCATGACACACATACAAATACATTCTTCGTGTAAAATCTGCATTGTAACTGTATTGTTCATTATAATCTAAATCCAATCTATCCACCTGTCGGTCGCACGTTGACGTTAACATTCAATGTCTACGAGTTGTGTAGCAAGGGTGTCTACGCTTCTGCGTCCTATGTAGCAAATACAGCTGGCTATGTACATCAGGCGTACTACACAAACACATATATAAACTGTGTATATTAAGTGTGTATTAAGTGTATAGTCCGCGCTAAATTGCTGGTCCGCTTGGAAGTTGTTGCGAGCCGGTGTAGTCATACAATTTGCTATGGCGACGCGATTCATTTCTATATTCAGAGCGGACTAGCAGTTTTACGTGGACTATATCTATCATTAAACCGTCTGCGTTCTATGTAGTAAACATACTTATCTAAATACTATTGAGTATTTGAGCAGAAAAAACTATAAGTTCAGTATGTTGATCTATGTCTATTTTGGAATTTCAAGCTTTTCGTCATATTAGCTTGTTTATTTACTAAAATAAATGTCGTTTATTTAACTAAACAACCTGTTTAAGTAGCGCCAAATTCTAAGCAATTAAATGTACCACCATATTAGGTAAGTATATGTACCTACTTTATACTAAAATGTATAGTTCTCGGAAACATTTTGTATTTTCTATGTAAGCTAGATTTATAGTTCAGCCTACATAAAGAACGTCTCGTTAAAATATAATGATGTACGTTATGGATAGTAAGTAAAATAAATTACGAGTACATTGGAAATGGTTAGATGCCTGGTATACGCGCATTTTTATATTGTGTTCGCCTGGGTGGTTTCCATCTGAACATGATTTTTATATAGCGAAATACTCGTATCTTTGCAGGCTAAAATGTAACTCATGTATGCCACGTGTTGTCAAATTATCTTTGTTCAAAGGTCCCTTTAAATAGTCTATGCAATATTTGTCCGTAGGTAAAACCATTTTTTTTAAAGACGACATATTTTCATGAAGTGATAATGTGCATGTGCGTTAAGAAATTTATATAAATATAAAACGGAAACCGAACAAATAACCTTGCAATTTGACATTACGAAAATTTTTTTGCATGATTAGAGTATTTGTCTCAAAATTCGTTGGTCAAAATTAGAACATAGAGCGAGATTACTAATTAAAGCGAAAATCTCTTTGATAAACTCGTAGGGTTTCACTGCAAACTTCATAATGAACATTCTTCAATTAAATTCCAACCCTTAATTACGTAACTTCATTCAGATACTTCTTAGGCACTGCAGTAGGTATATACCTACTACCTAGAAGGTACCTACCTACTTGATTTATTTTTAGATTTTGATAATTTTTAAAAATTCTGAATTAACCTGAACGTTTAAAGTGGATAGAAATCGGGTTCAAAGATTCCGTTACTCTTACGTACATATATACATACATACATACAACCCAAGCTAATAAAAGCGTGTTAAAATAAATATATAACATGTGAAATTTCATTACGATGTTCTTTGTGCAATATTGAGATATCAGGATAATATCTGTAAGAAAAGAATGCTACGGCCGTGCCGCTTTTTTTGGCTTTGGCTCGACTTGGCGGAGGTACTGCCGTGCCTCCAGATTGAATACCAAAGAGTTTCGTAATTTAGAGATTACTTTATTACTTCTTTTCATAATGATACTTATTTAAAATTACGCTTTTTGTATTTGTATCTTTTGCTCACGTATTATATTTAAAGTGAATGGTACCTAAATACTCGTATATTTTGGTGTCTCGGCGCTGACTAGGACAAAATATTTCTTTCTAGGGGAGGATTCTAACCGGTCTTTTATGGTTTCATACATTAATGGTATATCTGATCCTTTTTATACTCTTTGATGTGCAGGAAAAATCTGATACTGTTTTCCAAGTTTCCAAAATAGGTAAAAATTAGCTCACTGTTACGTGCAAAGTATTTTTAAAAGTCTGTCCATGAAAATCTTAGGGCCTGCCCTCGCTTACTTCAAAACTAAATTACACAAGTTATAATGGAAACGCTATAAACTTGATCGTGAAGAAAGGAATTGCTATTTTATTAGATTTTTAGGGAATTTAAAAGAGAAAAACCGTATTACGGGTACTCATAACCAGTTATTGAATTACAAGATATTGGAGGACTTAAATGGAGTTGTTATCTTTGGCTCAACTGCAGAAATATTTAGGTAATTGCTCGTGGTAGAGTGATAATTTAGGAAGGTAGATAATTAAACATTCTACTAACATGAAAGTTAAATGTTTTCAATTTAGTCATCTAGAGAGGGAAAGTAACTTATGAGTAAATAATTGTAATGTAAATAATATTTTTTTTATTTATTATCCTGCATTGACTAAGGTACGCGAACTTGTACAATAGGGGGCACAAACATAAACTATCTTCAAATCAGAATATAACAGAGCGACATGGATATATTTAAAGAGTCATACGGCATTAGGTAGCAACGGACCATCTTTCTAACACCTTGATTAAAATCCTCACTCCATTCTTTGTGCGCTCCAATTCAAATGTGGTATGAAGGACGCACCACAATCGTGCCTTTCGTCTCCTATTCAGAATTCCGTTTCTCATGCCCAAGTTAAGTAATAACGTGACCTGATAACGTACGATGAAGTGCTCCTAGGAACCGAACGTGTGCCGTTTGGAAATTATTCTCCATTTCCCTCTATGTATCTCCGCTTTAAGTTAGTGCTTTCGCGCAGAACTTTGCAGAGCGTTTGACTGAATACTGAACATAACACAATAGTATTTTTTATCGTACCTACCTAATGTAGGTAACAATTTTCGTCCACAAAGTAGTTGGTTGCTGTATCTGCTCATACTTTACAATCATAATTAAGTGAGCGTCAGTCCTACTCCTCCTCCTAGTTTTTATTTAGGTTTACATACATTTTGCTGATATGAAAAAGTAAAAAAAGTCTAAGTATATACTTCCTGGAACTATTTTATTCTTATAAAAATATTTTTTTAAGACATGAAAAGTGAGATTTTTGTCTGATTAAGAAATGGTTATGTCTATTAGAGCAGAACCAGTGTAAAAGTTTTTAAGATGATATGTTTATTAAAACAAAGATTGAAATTGTTAGTCAACAATTTCAAAAATATCTTGTAAGTATTTGTAGCCTCTAAGGAAGTATTAAAACATTGAATTAAAGGAAAGAATAAAAAACTGTCTAAGAACTAAAAGTATTTTCTAAATGTTTTTATAACAACGAATACACTTTTGTATACGGTCGTCTCTTGACCCTGGCGATAAGTGCGTCTTTTGTGGATCTGAAATTATTTTCGATTTTCTTTGTTGTCCAAACACCAAACAAAATTAATAGCTTTTTGGACAATGCACAGCGTAGAATGTATCTTCGATATTCAGTTAATTTTACACCAACAAGAGACAGTAGATTGTTGTGGTTTATCTATAAATGGGAGATGTCTTCGTTAAATTTCTTGCTAAGAACAGAAACAAAGCATTCATTGTGGTATCGTGAATTATTTCTGTAGCAATGTTTTTACGGACGTTGAATTTATATTGTTACTTGGGCGCCCGTTAAAAGCTTTCGTTTGCTAAGTGTGGTGTCAATGGCTTCGTTTGAACTTGTACAATATATTTCAGCTCCTATTTTGCATCCCTTATTTTCCGTACATAAAAGGATTTGATTATACCGCTTTACAGTATAAATGGTTCTTATAAAAAGACGTGGTTGTACTTAGTCTTATACAATTGAGAGAGTATATTGCATTAAGTAAATCGATTGCATCGTCATTGAAAAAGTTGTCAAAATTATAAATTAATTTTCTAAATAAAAAAGAGAACTAATATTTTCAGACATTTATTTCGTTGCTTGTAAGTACATATTTATAATCTGTCTTTCTTTGTAAAAACTTCCTAAGAATATTTTCATTCCATAGCATATTTAGGCTATGACCGTTGAATTAATTTTACCTATTTTTATTATGTTCTGTCATTAACGATCGCAATAGAGATAAAATTTTAGTTTGGTTATTCACACACTTTGGTTTCAAGCGCGTTAATAAAGTTGTATCGTCATTGTTACTGCTTTGCATAGTGTTGTAGTAAAATTGGCAACATGCAGTTTGGCTACAAAATGTGTCCTGATAATGTTCCATTAAAACGATACAATCTTGACACAGCTATAAACGGGTTTTATCACGTTGATATACTCGTATATAAGGCATTCCACACGTCGAAGCCTCGTCCTATTCACGCTTCAATCGATAACCACTTAGTCTTGGTTTAATAGAATATGTGACTTACTTACGAGATTAAGGCTCTCCATTTTAGGGTATAGTTTGTAAACAAACGCCGTTTTACGGGCGGGACCGTCGAAATACTTAATTCGTTTACGGTCCAAAGGAAGGGTCCCGTTCTCTGGAACTCTCACATAATACTGAATCTATTTTTTTATAATGTATTTTTTTATAATGTAGCAGATGAGCATGCAGTCCACCTGATAGTTAGTGGCTATTGCTGTCCATGGACATCTATAATCAACCCCAGATAAGATAAGATTCCTACCTGAGGTTGGCCACAGATGCGCCGCTACCCCAGAGGACTAAGCTGGAACGCCTCGGAAAAGTTTGTCTCCACTGCTACATACTTCAAACCAGAACACAGCAGCGCTTAACACTGCTGTTGTGAGGCAGAAATACTTGTGACGGTGGTGCCGCCGGTGTCGATCCATAGAGGATTCTACCACCTTTAAAATGATTTATAGTAAACAATAGTACAGCTTGCTATTATCAATATCCGTTGAGCTATTTTCAAGTTACAAGGACACATAATATAAAAACAGTTTGCTATGATTTGTTGTCACAAACAGATATATTTATTTTATTTGTTCATGTTTTCCGTTGAACATAAAAAGCATATTCAGAAAGCCCTAAAACATCTCATAAATTCAACATTGCTATTTGATCTATTACTTCGGCAGTTAATAGCAATAAATAAACAAGCGAATTGCAAGAAAACAACAAACTAATAAAATTCGCTTCATTTGACTAAAAGCAGGAAACTAGTCTTTCGTAGGAAAAATCGTAAACATTTACCAATATATGTCGCTTATATCGCTCGTCAAAAATGTATCCAGCGAAGTAATTACAGAAAAGGAAGTGAAATATTTTTCCTATCTTTCTAAAACTCGTACTGTAGTCCCTTCCTTGGCAGTCGGGTAAAAATAGTATATGAGTCGTAACTCATAATGTTATAAGTTCTAACTACCTATCTATTTAACTTTTGAATAATCTACTGTTGAACATAGGCCTCTACCAAACTGTGCCACTCTGACCGGTCTTGAGCCTTCTGAATCCAGATTCCAACCGTGTTCTTCAAGTTACCAATCCAGGCATTTGACGTATCTTGTACTCCTTTTGTCCAGCCGTGGTCACCATTCGAATACCTTTGTAGTTTATGATTTTTAACGGCACGATTAAATCTTTGAAACGTGGCCGCGTAGTAACAGTGCTGCAAATCCAAACCTTAAAATCACAATCAAATCGACGCTATTTCGCGACAGAATAGGGATGTTTGAAATACGTAAGTGCTACGTGTAGTGTTGCCATTTTAAAATAGAAATAAGGGACAATTTCAACTTATTTAGCAGTGTTTCATATTCTTATCGATATGGTTAGTTCGATCGAGGTTCATAAAAAGCAAAGTTGTAAGAATTCAGCTTAAAGTGTATTAATAATATATCCGTGGTAATTTTCTAGTAGGACTATTTCTTATAAATTACTAGTCTAATGATTTTCGTACAAAATTCTGCATAAGAAGTAAAGAAACCCATCATTCGTAGAAATGCATTTTTTTTTTGTAAAAAAATCAAGTCATTTCATGGATCAATACGTAGTGGAAGCTAAATATGTTAAGTCAATAAGAAGTACAATAAGTTTTATAAAAGACATCATATTTGTCAAAGCTAATTGCTAGATCACATTTTAGATCAAAGGAATTCTGTGAAGATCAATGTTATTATCAAAAAACGCATTAATAATCAAATCTCGTTATTACGCTACGTACGAGTACATTCTAAGTTGTAGGATATTCCTACTCTATCTGGGCATCTGGCCACCCTCCCACAGAGCTTAGTCGAGGACGAAGCGATTGCAGATAAATTCGAAACACACGGAATTTAACACGATCGCTCGAAAATGAAAAGCTGCGTCATTGTTTACTGGATTTTAATCTTTTCAAAAATTGTTTTCTTTTTTATGCAGGAATTATTTTTTATTTTCTATATTCCATTAAGTTTTCTCTTTAGGGTTAAAGGGAATTTTTTTTCAAATAGGTTCAATAGTTTTCAAGATGAACATTTGCCGAAATGAATAATAATGTGGAACTATGCAAGCCAGCAACATTTAAAATTACCCGTTAATAAATAATGTTCTAAAATGAAAGCTAAATCACAACATCTCTCATACAAGGTAAGCCAAAAGCATTTGTATCATCATAAATCTGAACATAAACGAGAAAGCTGCGCTTAATCCTAGATCTAGATTAGTCTAGATTCACGTTGATTACGCCGTCATGAAAGACTGCGGATTTAAGGAGAAGGGAAATTGAGAGATTTCAGTTTAGGTGGATTTTACGATTTGAAACCTTAGATATACGAGTACGGCGTAAAGTTGCTTCGAATGTTTCGTTTAAACGAACAATCTGCCTGATTTTATTTTCTCATGGGTTTTGTGAGGCCATCGAAGAGACCTTTAAAGAAAATAACCTTTAAAGGCTATAGTCTTTTGTAGTGATTGAAAATGAGACAAATATACAGTGGCGGATTAAGGTCGTAGGAGGCCCGGGGTGGAAAGTTGAATGGAGGCCCCCAGTCTAAAAATGATTTGAATTTACAAAATTACATAAGTCACATTGACTTTTTCGCCAACAAGTGCGTATTTCAGTGTTGGATTCATTCCGGCGACCGTTTTTTATTTTCGTATTCTGTTAATTACTTTGTAAGATAGTAAATATAATATGTGTGTTATAAGTGTTTTAGTTAAATCCAGGAGCGTTCAGTTTCAGACAAAACACAGTCATAAAACAGCTGGTTCAAAACTCCTATAACAAAGAGACTTTGTTGAGTATTGTGTTTACAAAAAACCTGTTTACGACATCGACAATTCAGGTGTCGACAGTAAATTTTTATGACGGCAATGATGTTTCGCTCTTGAGCTCCGTTGACGGTTTGTTTCGACTGGATCCCTTGAGAGAAATGGTCTTATATATTCGTTTACGTGCAATCTCTAGCGTACTACAATTTTGTGCTATGTAAGGATGTGATCTGTTAAATATACTATATTTACGTGTGTTATTCTTATTTTCTTCTGTACGTGATTTGGCGTCATGTAGCACATTGTACCTAATGGGTTAAATGTATAAGGTATGATTAAAGTGTCTTTAAAGTTTTATTCCTAAATATTACTTTTAAGAAAAAGTAGGCTGTATTTGTTTCGGAAGCTGGTAGAATCTTGTGTTATAACAGTAGAAAACAAGTATGTAACTTAAAAAACTTATGTAATTTTTTTTCTACTAAAAAAAACTTATATATCGACTTCCAAATTTGCTGCAGACCTATAATATAAGGTGGTAGAACCTTTTGTGGTTCGACTCCGGCGGCACCACCGCCACACCTATTTCTACCTAATAACAGCGGTGTTAGGCGCTGCTGTGTTCCGTTTTGAAGAGTGTGGTAAGGGAGTCAGACTTTTCCGAGGCGTTCCAGCTTAGTCCTCAGGGGTAGCGGCGCATCTGTGACCGACGTCAGGTAGGAATATCTAATCCTATCTGGGATTGATTACAGATGTCCATGGGCGGCAGTAGCCACTTACCATCAGGTGGACTGCATGCTCGTCTGCTACTCCTATATTATAAAAACAAACGCTATAGGTTTTTAATGATTATAGTGTCTAAGAGGAAGAGCATTTAGAATTCTCGCGTTGAACATAATAAAAATAAGGAAAGAGTTTTTCCGCCTGTTTAAACCTATTTTAGTGGCACTAAGATTTTCATTGCAACAAACATAGCTTTCGATTTAGATTGTAACTATGTCGACCGAGGATGTTTTAGATTTTCCCGATTTGTTGTTTGAATTTATTGGTCTATCTGTTTCCAGTATCAAGGCTCTACGTCACATAAAGAGCATTCCATTCAGCTTTTGTTTGCAATGTTCTTTGATTACAGCGACCTTGCTTTTCTCTTCTATGACAGCGACGCTTTTGAATATTTCCTTTCAGAATTCCTTTATCTATTTATCTTTGTTATTTGTATTTTTAGTTTAGGTATAAATATCGTCACCCTATACGTTAGGATTTTTCGTAAGACCTAAATAAATAATAATGAAACAAGCGTATAAAAGGTAAAAGTTAAATATCTAAATTGGAAAATGTTAACCGTCTTTGACCTGGATTTTTCAAATTCATGTTCTTTTTCATTTCATACTTCAATCACGATAAAAATTTAAAATTAAATATTTCGATAGATTGAACTCCTTATTATCCCTGTAACATGTATTGTAACTGTAACACGTAATATGTTAATATTAAGACCCGGCAATTTATTAAAATGAATTTCTCTGACAAAATTGAAACTTGCTAAAGTAAGATAGCTCTCAGGTGCCTTGCTTTGAGCGACAAAATTGCATTGTAGGGAAAAATATGTTGTTAAACAATTTTATAAAATCTTACAAACTTGTCCAATGTGAGGCAATCTTTCTTTATTGTGTTCTAAAATAAATTGATGAAATTGATAATGAAATTGAAGAAACACCGCATATGTTTATTACACTAAATAAATATGTATGTGCTTTCCCGTCCCGTCTAGGTTCGTTTCGATTCATTTTTGGATGTTCACGATGAATCCTTTATTGTCCCTTTGCTGGGCTATATTATCTTGTTAATGGCTAAAGTGCACCATGCTAGCTCATGTACGGATTTTATTAACACGCTTTTATTAGCTTGGGTTGTGTATTTATAGTAACTATTAATTATTATTTATTAAACACTTTAGCATTTAGGTTAAAGCTCTTAAGAAATCTACGCTACATAAATCTATTGTTAATTTAAAAATATGGGTGTTATTAAAACAAAAATAATATTTATGTTGGTTTCCCAGCGGTCTTTTCTGACTCAAAATTTTAAAGTAGAACCTTAATAAGTGGTAAAGAACCTATATAAAGTTTCGGAGATTTCTGAGAGAATTTGGGTCCTTCGATATTCCATTTTGCCCCCGACTTGCTTAGTAAAAAACAGATACTGCATCGCGCCTTTTATTAAAGTAGAAGTATAAAACGAGAGTGCAGTGAATCTTATGTTCTGGTCACTGCATTCGTTGGAGATCTGCAATCAACCTCAAATAGGATTAAAGTCCGATGCGAGTCGGAGTGCAATGGATCAGGCGCAGAAACCTCTTTACCTCGTAGGAATAAATGAAATACTTCTCGTTGGTATCTGTCTTATCTGACGACCTACGTGGTGGAGCGGCCACCATACCGGTCTGACGCGCTGAGGGTCCTGGGTTCGATCACCGGTCAGACAGAAATCTGAACGATACAGGGAATCCTAGTGCGGGGCTGTGAGTGTAGAAAGCGTTGCTTTTTATCACATATTTTAAGAACTGGAACAAAATCATTGAACAACTGTTAATGGTAGAAAATACCAATAGGTGTGTCGGTTCTTGTTTCGGTGAGTATCTGAAAAGGATACAAAGAGAAGAGACGGCCCGGTGTCACCATTGCGGGCACGACGAGGATTCCGCACAGCACACGCTGCAGTTCTGCCCGGCGTGGGAGTCGCAGCGGCGGATCCTCGTCGAGAAAGTGGGACCGGATCTCTCTCCGTCGGCCATCGTCGGAGCGATGGTTCAGCGCAGCGAAGCCTGGGACGGCATGATCACCTTCTGCGACATGGTCATGTGTGCGAAGGAAGACGCCGAGCGAGCAAGGGAGCGCGCTGAACCCGCTCGGAGGAGAAATCGCCGCGGCCTTACTTAGCGGTCCCCGGCGAGGTATCCCTGTAGTTCCGGGACAAGAATAGGGCTACGGTATCCCCTGCCTGTCGTAAGAGGCGACTAAAAGGGGGCTTCTGGGGTCGTGGGTGGCAAGAGTGGGAGCTCGAACCGCCCAGCAAACGGCCCCGGGAAGGACGGCGGTATGTGTGGTCGCATACCGTCGTACGCACCAGACGGTGCGGTAAGCAAAAAGCTCACCTGGGCGGAGCCCGACGGGGCAATGCGCTAAGAGGACTCCGGTTGCGTTCCTTTGGAGATCCCGGAGTCCTTTACGCAGCGCTGAGGACGGCCACCGGGGGGGTTTTAGTGCGGTAAGAGTCCCACATAACCCTGTGTCGCTCTCAAGGCATCGGGTACCTTTTGAAGGTTTCCCTCGTCAACAAAAAAAAAAAAAAAAAGGTGTGTCGGTTCTACCGTTACATTGAAACCACGGAATTCTACTTCCGCACGAAGCGACCATCCTAATCCTCACGAGTGGCAAACAGTTGTGATCGATATTATGAAGACACCCTGTTCTATATGGAGTACATAAGTGAGGTTCATGAGCAGCTGCGACCATTTATCATCAGATTTTTTTTATAATATAGGAATAGCAGACGAACGTGCAGTCCACCTGGTGGTAAATGTCTACTGCTGCCCATGGACATCTGTAATCAATGCCAGATAGGATTAGAAATTCTTACCTTCTGTCACAGGTGCGTCGCTACCCCTGAGGACTAAGCTGGAACGCCTTGGAAAAATATGTCTCCCTTACTACACCCTTCGAACCAGAAAACAGCAGCGCTTAATACTGCTGTTGTCAGGCAGAAATAGGTGGCGGTGGTGCCGCCGGAGTCAACTACAAAGGGTTCCACCGTTTCAATGGACTGCATGCTACGAGTAGTTTGGTTCTACTGGTATCTTTGTAAAGTAACCTTTATGTCATTACTTATTACGCAGTTCTATTGCATCGTGTTATTACTTCTAATATTGATATAACGAGGAACTTAACGGTTCGTAAGTCGGACAATTTCATCGTAATTGGTTTTGGGGTGCCGTAATCATTCGGATTATTCGGTTAACCGCGCTCTCACTAATGGCTGGATTTCATATTTACGTTTTATGAACTGGAAAATCCGCATAGTTCACAGTTTACGGGTTCATAGTTGACGGGCAAAGTTTAAATAAAGTTTCAAGCTAGCGTTTTGTTTAGTGGAAAAATGTTTGAAATCCCTTAATTAATCAGCACTCGATAATTTAGCACTAGCAACAATATTTTAATAGGAAAAATGTGTTCTTATTCCGTACCAATAGGCATTTAGTTTATATACTAGTTTTTGCCCGCGGCTTCACCCGCGTTTAAAAGAAAATAATATAACATACATAAAACTGAAAATTGTGATAACACATGTGATAACTAATGTTTAATACACACATAATATCCAAAATCAGAAGAGCGCCTGGAATTTGAACGCCAGACTTCAGTCGTGATGAGCCAAAATTTATACCACTAGGTCATCGCGTCGTTACAATTACGTTTATTACGTTAAATATAACTTATAGTAACGTATATACGTTACGCTCTGATACCTAAAGCATTCCAATTTAGTTTTCTCGTTAATACTTTATTACACATTGGACCTTAAATACCCCTGATTCCAATCATGTAATTTGAGGTTAGTTTAAGATATTCATGAGTTGCAGGGTAAAGGTAATAGAAGTAGAAGAAATAGTATTCGTAGCAATGTATACATTTTCTTCATTATTTTTCAAATTTGCATGTTCCATCTCCAGAGTGCTATCCTGTAGATCGTTTTGGAAATTCAAAAGCTGAATTGCCGGTGAAATATCCAATTTGTATTCTTAAAAGTCAAATAGTAGTGCTAGAGGCGCACTTTCGTAAGTGGAAGTGAGATGAATGAACTGTTGTGTTGAAGGAAATTTGACATTGCAGTTATCATCTTATACGAGCATATAAAATTCACAATGTTAGTTACCGTACTCCTCCGTACCGGCTTTACCGATTTTCACCAAATTTTATATGCATATTCAGTAGGTCTGAGAATCGGCTACTATCTATTTTTCATACCACTAAGTGATAAGGGTTGTTCACCCTGAACATTTTTTTTTATATTTTGAACACAATTTTTTGGTTTTATTTTTCTATAAAGTGACATTTAAAATATATACAACCCTAAATTTTTACCCTTTTATCACCAATACCTATTCTTTAACAGCCATTTTAGTATTTCCATCATTTTTAATACCGCTCGATGTTAAATTTTTAAAATTTTTCATATGGCAACACAACGTTTGCCGGGTCAGCTAGTTATTTATATTATTTTTATGTATCGAAACATGTTTCTTAGATGATAAGCGTCTCGAAAGTCGAGTTTCGTAAACCATGTCAGGGCATCAAGGTAATTGAATTCTTTGTAATTCCATAATGCTGGCTCCTTTCTCCATTATTGCCTGATCGTACTCCTTATTTTTGGTTTAAAGCGTCTTGTAAAGTAGAGATACATTTTTGGGATTCTTAATTCTTATAATTATTAGTGACGGATGGATGTATGTTGGATGGATTTTATGTTTATTGGCACATGGATTGTATGTTTATTGGCTGTCTGTTTTAGAAGAATTCCCATTTTCGAGGATATCCTTAGTAAAACAAACGCCGCCTGTTTCCGGGCGCGCAGAATAATAAAACTTAGTCAATTTACAGGGTCGCGGTCCGTCACCGCGAAAATCAAATTGAAAACGCCCAACTTTTCCTTTTATCCTCATCCTCGTATACAGAATTTTAAAAGCGTCAAAGACATGATCACGTCATAAAACGGTGATAAAAATCAGAGACAATTTTCCTTAAAGAAGTGGGTGTGTGTTATTTAGAACTTTTACTTCTTTGATGTAATAAAACTTAAGAAATATTAGAACGTAAAAATGCAGTAATACAAAGTAAAGCATGTTGGGCGCAGTTGAACGGATGGATGAATATGAGTGACTCTTCATATGCACTTCCATTCTCGGGTGGCTATGCAGCAGTCGATAAACTTGTCCTGGAGATGTTGATGATGCGCTATGAGAAGTACTTTAACAATAATCGCGTTAAAGATACAAATGGCAAAAAAATAAGTCAAATAATTCATCTATCTAAGCTACATTGAATTGCTTTAATATTGACAACATAATTATACACAATTCTAGAAACCTCGCGCGAAGTCACGCCAAGCGCCTTATAATGGTACAGTCAGCTTCATTAGTAGATGAGCAGATCAAAATTCCAAAAAATACCTATACCTACACCCAAACGTTCATAAGTAGCTGAACACCCTTAGCATTATAATTAGATGAGCATTGTAAAGTGTCAAAATTAAATGAAAACTAACGCATCAAAAGCAGCTGAACACCGTATGTGCAAAATGGCTTACTTCACTTATATGATATGTCACTGTTCATCTACTTTTGGAGCTGGCTGTACAGTGTACATGCTATGTCTTACGTACTCCATACATTGTGGAAATGTGACACAAATCGCATTACAGACGCAGTAGCGGCTCGCAGGCGTATCGAAACAATCGGATATTGGAAACGGGAACTAATGCTCGCTACACGATATTTATTGCTACTATAACATGTATAGCGGGTATTATTTTTCAGTCAACGACGTGAACGGGTTATTTCCTCTAAGATATCACGGAGATATGTAACATTATGTCGCATTGCTTACTGTAGTTCGGGACTCCGTCTTAATAATACAATTTCATCTATGTAAGTTGATAGTAACTGGTTGCTGCTTAGAATAGTAGGGTGTGTTTGGCAGAACTCAGTGAGTTGAAGGTGATCGTCTACTATCAATGGCGATATGATTAATTAGGGGACTCGTTCCTTAAAAAGTTAAATACTCCAGCCTATTCCTTCCTCCTTCTTTTGTTCCTGCTCTAATTATTTATACATTTATTATTTGTAATTCCACAAAAGAAATGGCATTATTCCATCTTAAGGCAAAGTTTGATGAATGGGCCGTCAGAGACCCACATAAATATATTTTGACTTGTTTTTGTTGATTACAGATGTCCATGGGCGGCAGTAGCCACTTACCATCAGGTGGACTGCATGCTCGTCTGCTACTCCTATATTATATATATATAAAATTGAATTACTGTCTCTTGATACTACGTACAGAAGTGCGAAGTAGAAGGATTAATTGCATCCTTCACAAACAATAATAAATTACCAGAAGTTAGACAAGCAACAAATGTCTAAATTGTAAACTTTATCTGAGACCTCAGCGCGGTCTGAACTAGTAACTAGTAACTTTATCCCCAAATCAATTTATTAGATAAAGTTAAGCAATTGAAAATAAATATTACAATATTTTAATTTGAAAATTTGAAAATGGAATGCGCTTCAGGCGGGAGCAAAGCAGAATAAAGTGCAATAAAGCAGAACGGGAAATGTCTATTAAAACAGATTATTTATAGAAATGTGGAATCTGATGTGTGCGTTGATTGCATATGTGATTATTATCAATTTATAACGTGTACATAATTTCTGAAAATAAAAATCACACGTCTACGTTTATCATGTGTTAACCATGGACTCTCAGTGTGGTTTGTATTACTTCATACAACTACACTACTGGGCTATACTACATACTCGTATATATGAATACTTGTTAGGTCAATAATTCATAGTTTACTAGCTGACCCGGCAAACGTTGTGTTGCCATATAAATAAAAAATGTTAAGGGTTAACAACCTTTATCACTTAGGGGTATGAAAAATAGATAGTAGCTGATTCTCATACCTACTGAATATACATTTAAAAGTTGGTGAAATCGGTAAAGCCGTTTCGGAGGAGTACGGTAACTAACATTGTGACACGAGAACATTATATACATATAAGATAATTGCTATCAGCATATACAATTTTGAAAACATATAGCTATAGCAAATTAAAAGAACATTCAAATCAACTACCTTTCATTAATTCTACTGTTATTTTTATATCGCACCACTCATTATTGTCAAAACAATGTCAAAACAATAATTGGTTTTTCTTTAATAAAGTACCAATGAAATTCTATTCAAAATTCCTTGTGTTTCGATTTAATACTCAATCTTCAATTGAATATTTTTCTCTGTTTGATTAATGGGATATTTGTATCTGTATTAGAGTTGTGCTAATTTCATGCCCTAGAAACTTAAAGTTATATGCTGCATTGTTGTGTTCCATTAATGCATGGAACTTGAAGATGTCGGAGGCAAAAACAATAGCTATCATTAGCATTTATTGTACCTACTTTCGAGAAGCAGTGTAAAATATCGGGTTTTTATTTCATGCGATGTATTGTGTAACTAAAGCATACGGCCAACCTTATGTACTTGTTTTGACAAGTGGTAGAATCAGTATGGTTCGATCGATGGAGGTATTATCGCCACATCTGTTTATAATATGAAGCATTTCTTGCGTTTCGGTGGAAGAGCGTGGTCACGAGAGGCAATCTTAGTTCTCAGGAGAGCAAGCTTTTGGGATTTTCAGTAAAAAAACTGGCGCTTAGCGATTTGGTTGCAGATGATCATGTACAAAGTATTCTACTCTTTCCAGTTCCTCCTAAAATCATCTACTTAACTCAACTCGTGTGTCGGATGAACTAAAGTAGCATTTCAAAAACTGCAATTGTATCGCTATATTAAATGAGCGAAATATCTAGTGTGCCTACGCATTTTATTAAACATATTATTTTAGAGTTTATCTTGATAAAGTCTACCCGTAACTGAATCACGTCTCTCATAAACTAAAATCCTAGATCCATCAAATAATATAGACTAAACCGTCTAATATTCGTCTGCATCGTCTTTTTCACATTTATTTTGTCCTCAGTTCATTTTATTCATATATGACGTTGGCTTTGTTATTTGCGATGGTATATTATTATCCCATTCAAAGGTCCTATGACCTCGTAAACTGATGCGAGCAGATCGTAAATCATGATTTGACCAAGAAAATAGCTTTGAAAGAATCCTGTCACAATGGGATATCGTATATTCATCATAGATGAGGGATTCACCGTGATGTTATTGTCAGATTCTTGTAGATGAATAAATAGACGAAATGTTCTAAGCAAGATAGAAGTCGTTATAAATAATTCTTCAGTTGAAATAACCAAATTCAAATGGTTTTTATTCCTAGCCTCCCACTAGGCAGCAGCGTAGCTAGGCTGGATAGTCTTTTCGCCGGGCATTCTAATCAGATTACTTAGATATTTTTCTTATGTAGTGGGCAAAATCCGTCCTCCAGAATCTAGAACATTGCACCCCTAACAGTTGCCAGTCGTCCCTCTGGCCAGCCCCTAGCCAGCATTGTAGCTGGCACTATGATTCCGTGTATGTAACATAATGTCTCACTCTGATATCTGAATGTATCATTAGTGAATTATGTTCTTACTCGAGACGACTACCTTATGTCTATTTCATTTTATTTTTGAGGTAATATCCAACCATCGTAGCTTTTCAATTACCATTAAGCATGTACCTGTATCGATATTGTTATAAAACTAAGGTATCGCAAGTATTAGTCACACATTATGAGGCAGTGATAGCCTAGTGGTTAAGAAACTCGTCCTCTCGATCGAGGGTTCCGAGGTTCAAATCCCAGGCACGCACCTCTGATTTTTCAAAGTTATGTGCGTATTAGAAATTAATTATCACTTGCTAAACGGTGAAGGAAAACATCGTGAGGAAACCTGCATACCTGAGAAATTTATAAAAAAAAAAATCTCAAAGGTATGAGAAGTCTACCAATACGCACTTGGCCAGCGCGGTGGACTATGGCCTAATCCTTCTCATTATGAGAGGAGACCCGTGCCCAGCAGTGGGATGTTAATGGGTTGATGATGATGATGATGATGAGTCACACATTATGTGACAAATTATGATAAATCGATATGTTTGTTCATAGTATGAGAGCACAACGGGGCATAATTGAAAATAATTGCAGTCCTATTAATAGAGGGATGGAACAGTGAAGCCTCCGTTAGAATACCTTATATATTTACGTAAGTCCATAAAACGTACATTAAAACTCTATCTATAATTGTACTTTCGATAGACTTAAGTTTTTTGCTCTCAATCCCTAAATCCACGAATTGTATTCGCAAAAAGTTAACAAAACAATACCTTTAAGTCCTTACACTTGAGACCTTTATCGTTTAAGTACGAAAAGATCTTAAAACTTGAGAACCTAGTCTTTGCCTTTTGAATAAACCTCGCGTCGAGACCAATTCTCTTTGATTACAAAAGAATCCAATCTGGCTCTGATTGTCTAATTTGCGAAGCTTCTATTCTTACTTAACTGACTTGTCAGACCTTCATAGAGTAATGTTGAAAGATTTTTTTATAACAATATAGCAGATGTAACAGAGTAAGTGGCTACTGCCGCCCATGGACATCTGTAATCAACCCCAGATAGGATTAGATATTCTTACCTGAGTTCGGCCACAGGTGCGCCGCTACTTCTAAGGACTAAGTTGGAACGCCCACGAACCACACCCTTCAAACCAGAACAACAGCGTTTAATACTGCTGTTATGAGGTAGTAATAGATGTGGCGGTGATGCCGGAGACGAACTACAAAGAGTTCTACCATCTTCCATATTGATTCTTAAAGACTTCTAAACTTTAATAAGGCTAATGGTAATGGAGAATTATTTTATTGAGCATAACGAGGATTTTTATGACACAACAAATAAACTCGGCTACTATAAATAGTTAATTGTAAAGAGAAGTAGGTATTGTTGCCCCGTAATGTACCACCAAAATTTAGAAGATTACCACGATCGAATGTTACAATTTATTAAGCTGTGTTGCGTTGCTTAGGCAAAGTAACTGTGACGTACGTCCTGTGGCATTTAAAGTGTCAAATTAATCAGAGTTGTGAAAATCGGTGAAATTGAGCTCGAAGATTCCGTCACATGCATACATGCATAGATACAACCCAAACTAATAAAAGCGTGTTAAAAATTAACTCACCTACACAGATTTCGATTTTTAAGGAAATCAGGTTTAATAAGTTATACCAGAGTGTTCTGTCACGTACGATATTCGTTTTTTCTAAATACATACTTGATATTCCAAAAATGGAGCGCGTGGAAAGCAGGAAAAGTTCCGGATACTTTTGTGTCGTATTTTTTCGACTCTACTGTGAATATAAAATACAATGGTAAATGATTTATTGCTCATATATTATCAAAGGAAGAGATCTTTGGTTAAGAAGAGTTTTGGCCGGAGCCAATCACGCCCAAGTGCAGATTGGTACACACACCTTCAAGAACTCGGGCGTGTAGATTTCTTCACCGATAAAACAATTCACAATTAAATTATACGTACATTTTGAAAAAAACACAGGCATCAGTATCACGGACCCTTAATAATAAGTATAATTATATTTTCTCCTACACACAATTATTTTAATTACAACCACAGCCGTGAGAAAAAAATATAGTAGGTATACAAATTATTTGGGATTTACATAATTTTGGTTTTTTAATTAAAACTTTTAATTTAAATCCAAGCAGCATGCGGGTTCCCATAATTGTGTCAAACTTATAATTTAATTTCAATGGGAAACGCTATATTAGATATACGAAACAATACCTTTCAATCAACGCTTTAGTAGACAATGCAATGGTGACTGGTTATTATTACATATAATAATACGCGTATATGGGCGTAAGTAGTCAATTAATCCTATTAGTTAGATAAGTTGGTGCTAAATGTTAGGAGTTAATTGGAGAACTTGACGTGCCTATGCCAAAGTGATGTAATAACAATACACATATCACGGAAATATACCGAATTCGGATTCCCTACACTTCGATTTACTAGATAAGTATAATTGTGGCATGTTGGGCAAAAGTTCCACAATAACAGGCAGTAGCGAGATTTAATAGGATTGTTTTACTTTTCGTGGTTGTTGTAGGTTGTTATTGTTGTACTTCGTCTACTTGCGATATTATTCATCCCCTGCAGCCACCAAAACACACAACAGCAAGCACGGTGGCTATGGAAAAATCTATCTATCTAGAGAAGGCTTATAAACATAGGGCTGTCAAAATATAGTTTATAAACTAATAGTAGCATAGTATATTATAATAGTTTAAATTGACACGTATAAATGACTGTTATTCTTGCGCTTACCGTTATACGCTTATAATCGAACAAGTCCTAGGCAGCCCTTAGAAGAACACAAGGTCTGATTATGGGTCTGCAATTAATAACGTTATTAGGTAACAAAACAAGGCTTATGAAAGCTTGAATACATCGTTTGAACAAAGCCTACAAGATATTTCAAGAAAATAGTAATAAGGTGAGGATTTACTACGTTATAAAGATTGTAATAGAAGTGATAGGCTAGTGATATGAATTCGGATTCCCATGAGACAAAAGCAAAAGTAGGTGGATTATCTCACAAGTTATTTGTGCAAGTGTCTATTCACGGATGCCACACTCATACAACTTCATAGCAAGGAAATGTGGGCTAGTAATGGTTACGGTGGACTTGGACGGCAAAACATGGTACTTGTGTGTTCACATGGACCATGTATTATTATACATTTTGAAGGTGGTAGAACCCTCTGTGTTTCGACTCCGGCTGCACCACCGCCACATCTATTTCTACCTAATAACAGCAGTGTTAGGCGCTGCTGTGTTCCGGTTTGAAGGGAGAGAGACTTTTCCGAGGCGTTCCAGCTTAGTCCTCAGGGGTAGCGGCGCATCTGTGGCCGACCTCAGGTAGGAGTATCTAATCCTATCTGGGCTTGATTACAGATGTCCATGGGCGGCAGTAGCCACTTACCATCAGGTGGACTGCAAGCTCGTCTGCTACCCTTATTTTATAAGAAAAAATACACTCACATACAAATTGCACCCGAAAACGAAGTTTTCGTTTATCTTCTTAATTATTCACGATTCAAATAGCTTGGTTGGTATTTAAACCCGATGATCCATATCGGCATTCTACAAAACTGTTGATTTTTTTAATTTTCTTTGAAACGTAAACCAATTTGCCTTTGGTTCGTTTCGATCTAATTCGCACGTTCTCTACAAGCAAATTGTCTAGCATACTCGTACAAACTTCCGTTGCTATTACGTACTCCGCTATGAAATTCGCGTAGTTCCGTTTCCACGTAAAGAAAGTGAGCCAATATCTGGAATCGAATGTTTGAATTAAGGAACGGAAATTTATAATTGAATTCTGTTATTGGTTTTATTTTATAATTTAATTAAATAATTTCCAAATTTTGATTTCATGAGTGCACTTAAAACATTTACACATATCGACACTTGATAGAGTATTTTGTATGTAACGGATTGAAGTGATTTTATTTATTTCTGTAGTCAGTAAATTATTTTAATGTATTTGAACTAACAATGTGAATTAACTTGACATAAAAAAACTTTTTTTGTTGTACCAATACCACACCTTTTCTCGGGACAATACACTGAGATGTTCTTGTGTTATTGTTTGAAGAACATAATAAGGTGTCTATATTTTTATAATACGTGTTCTTGACACGAGGTGTATTACCTTAGTCTTTTGTGGTATTTGACGCATTGTGACCGAACTTAAGTATGACAGGATTTTAATCCTAAGTGAGATTCAATTAAAATATACATGGGTGGCAGTAAATATGGTAAACTACTCGCTTGCTACTTAACTTTCATTAAAAATATATGTAATGGGGAATAAGGATACCTGCTAACGTAAATGTAAATAACAGTGTTGTATGAATAGTGGCAAAAGTTTCGGTTAGCAAGAAAAAGCTTTCAGGCAGGGCCGGCTTGCCACTAGAGGTTGTTAGTTGTTACACTAAATTAATTAAACCACCTTTTTACTCATAACATTCTGAAATAAATGAGTGGTTTTACTACTATACCTACAATTTATATGAATGGTAGATGAGCCAAAGGTTTAAGCAAAGAAAATCTACCCTGTATATTTCACCACCTCCAAAACATTGTAAAATTTTTTGGATGTTAAATGAGGAGACATTACGAAATTTTAAATCCAAATAACTAGAGAATTTTCTTCCGTACTATTATAATTGAGGAAAACGCCTGCGTGTAATTTCCTGGATTAAATTTTAATATTTAAATTTGTTTGTAACGCTACTCAAATTGCAATACTAGCAACACTTATTTCCACCTGCGGTTACCTGGTACCAAATTAGATACGAATATAGCAGTAGCGGTCGGAAATAATTGGGATTTTCTAACTTTGTAACTTCAACCAAAGTCATATATATTTTTTTATCTTACTTATACACGTTTGCGTTATATGTTATCAAATTTCTCAAAAATGCTGTGTTGTATAATTTTTATATAATATTTATCTCTTAAAATTATGCTGTAAAAAGCAAGTGATAAATTAATTTGTAGCATAAACATAACTTAAAAAACCTGAAATACTTGCCTGGAATTCAAACTTACGACGCACAGATTGAGGGGCCGAATTTCATACCACGGGTGTCACCGCTTGATGTGTCGATATAACGCCTTATTTATATCTACAGACACTGAACGTGTCAAACACGGGCCGTGGTATGCAAAATCGTATCAAATCGCTTCAAACTGCACGGTTTAGTTAAAAAGTTATAGGAAGAGTAAGTACAACAACTCGCTACTATAATATGCATTTTATGCCCTCTATTTCTCCTAGTTCTATTTATGGTCTAGTGCGAAGAATCAGATAACACAGTTTATTACTAGCATTACCATATTGTCTGATTTTATTCTTAGAGCAGCGCAAAAAACAATAATGTCATCGACACGTCTAGAAGTGGCATGTAGAAATTTGAAAATTCACTATATCATCGAATTAGAAAGTAGGTGGGATAAGAACCGAAGTAATCCCATTCTGTAAAATGTAGAGAAAATTTGGAGATGGCTTCACGAACCTTTTTTCCAATATGTGATATGTAAAACAGTTTCAAAATAAAATTTAAATCGGCATTTTCGTTTAACACCCTCGTCTGCGGATACCTACTGAGAATTTACTTGAAAATAAACAAAAACATATCCATGCCAATTATTTTCAGCATGTCATTTCTATGCGAAATATATTCTGTGGAAAGGAAAGATTTCCCTCTGCCACAAGTGCAATATACTCTCAGAATATTGTATTAGCTACTTCTTTTTTTCTTTGAGCGTTATCCACATCCGTTGTGCGCAGAAATAGAACAAACCCGTTTATTCTCATTATTTATAAAGTAGTTATTCTATAACTGTTACAAATATCTGGAATAGGTTTGGTCTACATTTTCTTTCTTATCATAGTTTTGTATTGTTATTTTAAAATTAAATTCTATTGTTCTGTTTGTTCTTTTATTAAAAAAATGTTATTTGAAATGTTGGGTCACAGATGTGCGTGCAGTTTAGCTTCTTCCATAGGTATATCTTTTTTATATTGTTCCCATGTTACTATATTTTTGTTCGTATTATGATATAGGTTTATAAACTCTGCCGTTGCCGGTCCCAAGCCCGGATGAGAAAGGAGGAGGGTTGGTCAGGAGAGACACAGACCTGCCGTAAAATGTCAACGCCGAGCATCGGGCGGCGGTAAATAACCCGACAGATTCTTGATCAAATCAAGGAACGGCAACCAGTGGCCGTGAGGTATTAAATCACCTCTTAAATACTGACGCGGAAAGACGTGGGAACCTACCGTGATTTTATATCCCAAGAAAACCACACCATGATAGCAGGCACAAATAATAGGATTTTGTTGGACGATCCGACTAACACTCGGCGCCATTCGGTATCCGGGCTGGATGGTGTGAAACTGGCGACCGAAGCTTCTGCAGAGATAAGTCGCCAGGTCTCTAACGGAAGAAATGCTACTGGCGAAGATACTGCATATAAAAACCCCACCTCAATACGTACAGAACATCGTATTGGCACCTGGAACGTTCGAGGCCTTCTAAAACCAGGAAAACTTAGCATCGTGGAGAAGGAGATGGAAACGTACAAACTGAGCATCCTCGGAGTCAGTGAAACGCACATGCGAGAAAATGGCCATTTCCTTACAACTACAGGGAACACAATGTATTTCTCTGGCAATTCTAAGTCTAGTTTGCATGGTGTCGGAATCATATTGTCTCCTCAATTAAATAAATGTGTCCTCGGGTATAATCCTGTATCTGACAGGATTATTACACTGAAATTGAACACCAGACCATGTACGCTGAATATAATACAAATATATGCGCCAACTTCACAAAGTTCGGAGGAGGATTTGGAAGACTTTTATGGTGTACTCGGGGATACATTAAGCAAAATACCTAACCGGGAAATCACGCTGATTCTAGGTGATTGGAACGCGAAAGTTGGAACTACTAAAGCCGATATTGAACTGAGGCAAGTTGTTGGCCACTTCGGACTCGGTGCTAGAAATGAACGTGGGACGAGATTTATAGATTTCTGTATTGACAAGAATCTCTGTATCCTCAACACGTACTTCCAACATCACCCAAGACGTCTATATACGTGGAGGTCTCCAGGTGATAGATATAGAAATCAAATAGACTACATTTTAATTAACACCCGCTGGAGATCTTCCGTTTCTAACACAAAGACCTTTCCCGGAGCAGAATGTGGTTCCGACCACAACTTATTAATTGCTAACCTTAAAATACGTTTGAAGGCTCCGAAAAAATATCCACCATTAATACCAAGACAACTAGGCCCGTCAGAAACATCTGTATTTCAACATAATGTAGAACAAAAACTAAAAGAAAACCTTCCTGATCCACAAACAGATTCCAACGCGCACTGGGAACATCTAAAAGGTCATATTAATGAAACTCTCAAAGAGATCACGAAGGACAGAAAACCAGAACGTAAGAAAAAGTCTTGGATAACTGAACAAACATGGGAGCTGATACAACAAAGAAAAGATTCAAAGGTTAAAGGCTTACAGAATAACGATAGAAAGAAGGAATACCTATGTCTTAGTAAAAAGATAGACAGGCATTGTCGGAGAGATAAAAACAGATATCTTGAGAGCATCTGCAACGATATCGAACAGCACTCCCGAAAATTCCAAACCGCATCCGCTACTATCTCGATTGGCAAATTCCGCAAGAGCAGGCGGGTTTTGTTAAGGGCAAGGGTACTAGGGAACAAATTCTCAACATGAGACAGTTAATAGAGAAAGCCTATGAATATAATACGCCTGTAATCATGTGCTTTGTTGATTTCAGTAAAGCCTTTGACTGCGTAAGATGGAGTAAATTGTGGACTATCCTTAATGAATTAGGAGTACCACACCACCTTGTTACATTGCTTCAAATGTTGTACGTCAAAACCCAAGCTACAGTTAAAGTCGATAATATTACCTCAAGACCTTTCAATCTGGGAAAAGGCGTACGACAGGGCTGCATACTCTCCCCCATCCTCTTCAACGTGTACGGAGAATATGTTATGAGGCAAATTTGTGACGACTGGAGTGGCGGTGTCAGCATTGGTGGGGTACGAATTACTAATCTTCGCTACGCTGACGATACCACTCTAATTGCCTCAAGTGAAGAAGAAATGTGTGCCCTTCTGGATAGAATGGAGAAGAAAAGCGCTGAACTGGGACTATCGATCAATAAGTCCAAAACTAAAGTTATGGTGGTGGATCGAGCTAATAAGTTAGAACTTAGAGGACTACTTGGCCTACAAATTGTGGAGAACTTCATATACCTAGGTTCTGACATCAGTAGTAACGGATCCTGTGAAGGTGAAATACGTCGGCGCATAAGCATGGCAAAGAATGCCATGTCTCAGCTTCAAACAATCTGGAAAGATAGAAACATCTCGACCCGCACCAAGACTAAGCTTGTCAGAACCCTGGTATTTTCCATATTTATGTATGGCGCTGAGACATGGACTTTAAAAGCTGCAGATCGAAAACGCATAGATGCTTTCGAGATGTGGTGCTGGAGAAAAATGCTACGAATACCATGGATAGCGCACAGGACCAACGTATCAATACTTAAACAACTATCCATTAGAACAAGGCTCTCTACTATCTGCCTTCAGAGGATCCTTGAGTACTTCGGTCACATAGCCAGAAAATCCGGTGAAAATCTCGAAAAACTTATGGTCACCGGTAAGATCGAAGGAAAGAGACCTCGGGGACGAAGCCCGATACGTTGGTCTGATCAAGTTCGGACATCTCTCCACACCTCAGTTCATGATGCTATGCAAACAGCCGAGAACCGCAGCAAATGGCGCGATATTATCCGAACTGTGCTCAACACGAATCATGGCGGTCACGACCCTCAGTAGTGAGGAAAACGGATCGAAGAGAGAGAGATGATATAGGTTTCAATTATGTTACTGTAAACATTCTTTGAGTATATTCCGGTTTGATAAGATTTTTACAATAATAAAATCATCCAAAATTTGATTCTAATTTTGTTATATTATTTTTTAATAGTCTATGGAGGCCAGTACCCAGGAATGGGAAAGTGATGGTTTCAGTACGCTATACATGTTATGTTGTAACGTTATTATTAACTAAACTGACCAAAAAGTTTTCCGATCTTTTCTCTCTTCCTTAGTTGAATTCCGTAAAACTTACAGAAATGCAATCGAATTATTTGCTATTCGATTTCTTGCAACGTTCGGGACTTGAATATCAACTCGAGAAATGAGAAAATTTAATATGCAAGAATCAGTTAAGTAAAAGGACCAACTAACTAACTCGTATTATTTTATTCCTATACCCAATTCCATTACATATAGCTGCCTCCTATTTAAATTATAATATTATTGTGAAAGTTTAAAATAATTTGTGTTTCATATGCTGTTTCTAAATTAATTTTTTCATGAATTATGTTATTAGTGGGGTCACAAATATTATGTTTAATCTTTTGTTGAAATCTCGTTTGTCTCGTTGAAAATTGAATGGAAGATGGTAATATTATATAATTTTATCAGAAAATAAAGAATGTGGCTCTTTAACTTTCTTCTTTCATAATCATGATGTACGATTAATTCGTTTCTGAACCTACATGTAGTAACCTGTAATCGTATTTACATCCGCTTCAATTTCCCCATGTTACAGCAATTATGGAAATACACAAAAAATCTACAAATTTTAATAAGCCTGCTTAGGAGCGCTTAAGTTCATATATTCAAAACATAGAAGCTTAAAGTGTAGGCAAAAAGAAAAGTAGGTGGGGGAGCATTTTGCCAAATCCAGCGGAATTGGGGTTATGAAATTTTGCGTACACGAAAAATATATTTTTTACCATTTTACATTCGGAGAGTTAATAAAGGTTGGTGGATGGAAATTTTGGGTAAGTGAGTTATGTCACAAGTTCACAACTGTAGCAAAGTTTATAAATGATAAACATATGTATATTATAAGGGTAGAAGGCTAAATGTACAAAATATATAAGCTCATTATCACTTATGATTGAAATATTATTTTATGTTTACATAATTATTTGCGAGTGAAGTATTGGATGGGTGCAATGTAACAATGCATTTTAATGGATAATCATGTCTTAAATTAATATATTTTTAACTTATTGAGAACGAGAGTTTAAAGCTGAAATAAGTTCCTTGTTTTACCGGCGACATAAAATACCTATGAATGTAATAAAATAATATACACTTGTGTATGTATTTACTGTATATATAAGTTGTATGCATGATATATTTTCTTGAAAAGTACACGAGTCTGATTTTGATTCTTTCACCTATTAATATTTTGACGTTTAAAGTTTTTAACTTAGAGTCATGCATAAAACACCATAAGGACACCAAAATACTATAAATTTTAAAAGAAAAGTCTATTAGCTATCACAACCACACATCATAATAATTATAATATAATTCCATTAATTTGAGGATTTAATTGAATTCACGATAATTGATAAATGTAAGCTACAGAGCTGCCAGAAAATCCTTGATTGGATCCTTGAGCCTTCAGATATTAATTCGCGGGAATAACTAATATTAATTAGATTATTAGCGATGTTTGGTGTATTATTTCAGTTGCCACACTACATATTGTTTATGCCAGATGTTTGGTAACTGAGTGATTAATACCATGTACGAACTGTTTGCTATTATGTGGAAGTACAACGTTATGATTCGGAATAAGTGTCCATTGTACGAAACTATGCGGGAGAAAACCGATGCGGATTGTGTGTATGATGGAGAGGCGGATTTATATAATAACAAAATATGTATTGCGATATAAGGAAGGTTGTAGAAAATGATATTGAAGTTAGATAATCTTACGTGGTTCGACTACGGAGGCGCCACCGCCACACCTATTTCTGCCTCACAATAGCACTGTTAAGCGCTGCTTTGTTCTTGTCTGAAGGGTGTGGTGAGGAAGACATACTCATACGATGCGTTGCAACTTAGTCCCGAGGAGTAGCAATGCATGTAGACCTCAGGGAGCCGTATCTAATTTTTAAGTTTAATTATTTTTAAATCGCTGTAAAAATGATTCGATATCAGTTTTTATAATCTTAATCCTTTACGTAACATAGCTAAAGTATGTTACGAACATTATTCTTCCCATTTGACTAAAATAAACGACATTAGGTTTATATTGCAAATGCATTCTGCTTCAATGTTTCCATTCAATATATATTCTCTGTGGAATAACAGAATACAGGAATTAAATTATTTCATGATAATTTAATCAGACTGCTCTACAAATACGCTTAATATTGTAGGAATTTATGATTTCAATACATTGATTGAGAGTTTTGTTTTCGAAAACCAGATGCGCTATTTATGATTATTCCTACAATCTTCATGTAAGTTCATGTTGTAAGAAATCAATGGATAATGTTCTTGAGATTAACGTATTGATAAATAATTCAAGCTTCGAGTACCTCCACTAGGAGTTATCTTAAAGAGTTGTTATGTTAAGAGGGAAGATAAAAGGAGAAGTACAAAAATATTTATTCGTGCCACTGAAGTAAAGACATACGAGGGAAAATGTTTGGATTGTGTTTTTTCGAATAAAAATACTGTATTGAACCGTACGGAATATATATTATTTATTTTACAGATGCTGTCATCGTAGAGTCTAGTCGCTATGAGTACTCGTCAAAGATACTTCTAAGCATTGTTACTTCTGAGGAACAGTTATAAATCGAGAACAGATGTGGATAAAGTGCCTGGTGGTGTTGGATTGACACATTGTTCAAGGTTTTTCTGTTAACCGACAAACTAAATAGAACAATTCGACGGGTCCTACGTAAACTGGGGCAAGTTCGTTTTCACAACTTTACAGTAGAGCGATTTGAATGTTCTAAAGCGTGTAACTTTAACATTTTTCAACGTACATAGTTAAAATTTTAAAATGGTATAATTGAATCCTTTTGAAAAAAAAAAACTGCATTATACGTGAATAGTACAGTAAAGTTCAGAAAACGCACTTGCACCAGTTTACGTAGGACCCGTCGAATTGGGCAATCAATCTCAGATATATTTACGGACACAGAGGTCTAATAACCATCGAACAGTACAGTGAATCATGCCACGACAAAATTTCCGATTAATACACCGAAAACCTCAGTGTGCGGTGACAATGTGTCGTTTGTGTGATCGCAATCAGTAAGTAATGTGCACATAACCGACACTAATTATGGGCACAGAGCTGTACAGCGAAGTTGTGGTTTGTGGCGAAACTTTGAGCCTGGAATAATTGTTGTAACGAAAACTATGGCGGTATAAGTATAGCGACGAAGGGTATAAAACAAGGAAATAGATATATCTAGCTGACTCGTAACAATCCAGGACAACCTTGCTGATGTTTCGAAGTTATATGCAGTCCCAAATACATATTACGGTAAGTTTTAATGTATTGTGTATTAATACATATTATATTGAAGTATGAAGTGAATAGGTATGTAACCTATTCATTTCATACTTCAATATAATATGTAGTATGTAGTAGTAGAAGTTATGTTAGTTATTTAAATGTGCATGGGATACCTTTAGAATTAAATTAAATTCTTATCAATGAAAAAACCATCGGAATGTAACATAGGCAAAATCCTGTGAGAATATATAAGCTAATATAACATTGCTATTAATAAACAAAAATATTTTTGTAAAAACTGGTGGTTCGATGATTTTTAATCATAAACACGAATGATGGAATGCAGCGAAGAGATTCATTATTAGCTCTGCTTGCCGCTGGGGACATGTCCGTCGAAATCAGGTATTAATGTACATCCATCAGAAATTTCTTTTAAGTGAAATATTTAGGGATTACCTACTGGTTACACTGTATTCATGCAATGATATATTTGCAATCGTGGTAGAAACACTATAGTTCGACGGGTTTTTTTTCGAATTGTGTACTTACTGGTGGCCCTAGCGGCCTACACAGCTTCAACAGGTTTTGGTGGCGAGCCTAAGGCTCAGCTGGGACAAGAAGACTACGGGCTGGAAGGGAGGGCTTTGGTCGCCATTGTCGGTTCCCTAGACCGTCCACCTTCACTAGAGAGAGAGACCCAGTTACTGCTGGAGTCTTGTCATATAGGGATCTCGACGGAGGGGTACCACCGCCACACCTTTTTCTAGCGTGAAGCAGCTTTTGTGTTTCAGTGGAAGCGTGTGGATGTCGGCTGACTTATATAGGTATGAGACGACTATATTAGTCACTGGACGATCGAGCGAACTCTTGTTCTATATGGAGTTAGTTACATATATCCATGGGCAGCAGTGACTACTTACTATCAGGTGGACAGCGTGCTCGTTTGCTACTGAAATCTAATATAAAAAATATCGAAGCATTTTACTAATTCCAAAGACTCTGTGGCGACCTCCTGCTACTCGACAAGAGATGGCGCCACGAGTATTATGAATCACGCTATCGAAGTTTTCTAAATATCTGGCATATATACAAGTTCCGAACTGAGACTGTTGAAGCACGGCCGCTCCCCGGGCATGATCATCTAGCCCGGCGGGAGATCTCCCTTTGCTAAAACTCCAAGAACAAGACGCCCTGATTATACCATTAGATATCAATCATTCTATTTATTTATTCCTTATTCTACCATCTTTATTTGTTATTTCCAATCTTATGATTGTCTTTGAATCCGATCGTCTCACAAACGTCGGTCGGAAATTGATCGGCATACTGTGCCTGTTACCGACGGTAGCAATTTATTTGCGGTACTCGCCGAGGGACTATTATGAATGCATAATAAGATCCGGCCTTTGATTCTTAGCGCTCGGGTTCCATTTTGAGAACTGGTACTCTTTGTAGTGAATCAATTTCCTTAGATTTTTGTAAAGGATTTACAAACTACTTATTCGTGTAAACCACAGAGTAAATATTGAAAACAATGGCTACAGATAACTATACTTTTATATTTCGTTGAATTGTGACGTCACCTAGTGGTCAAATTTCGTATTTCCATACGTCGGAGGGTAATTTTTCCTTCGTTACCGATAGTTGTTATAGTAGTCATTAAACCTTTTAGCGGTCTTTATGATCAGTGTGAAAACTTAGATGTGGTATTTTTGACAAACAAATGAATTCTCCTTCTATTAGTTGTCAAACACATCGCAATTCAGATTACGGTCCAGATGAGGATTTACTGCCGTAAGAAACAGATTTGGCGAGCAACATGTTGGTAATATCCGGACCCACAAATAATTCGTAGTGTGTACCTACTTCCCTTGTAATTTTATTTATCTATACTAATATTATAAAAAGGGAAACTTTGTTTGTTTGTTTGATTGTAATGAACGGACTCAACAACTACTGGACCGATTTTAAAAATTCTTTCACCATTCGAAAGCTACATTATCCACGAGTAACATAGGCTATATTTTATATGAAATATATATGATAAATAGATTTTGAGGCGGTACGAAGTTTACCGGGTCAGCTAGTCAGAAATAAAACCTGTGTCGGTACTACACCATAAAACACGATTAATGATTTCATCATAATGGACCTTTTTACTACCAATAAATCGGCGAAAAATCACGTTAATGTTTATCTGAAAGAATTTGCTAAAAAGGGTCTTCCTATTTCGCATATTTAAAATTTCACTGATCACTTCTACTGACAATAGGGACTATTGGTGGTAGCGGTCCATCGATTTGGAAAAGTTGCCATAAAGGATTTTGAGTATAATTAATTTAATACCAATTTTTAGTAAGTTGAACTTGGAACTATCGCTAATAACATGAATTTTGATGTATACAAATAAGAAACAAATTGTTATTAGTTTCATTAATACGTAATCTGGAATATATATGTATCTTTGTTAGTAATAATAGAATAGCCTCCTTACATTTCCCCGATGATTGTATCTTCAGAATTTCCCAGAATAAACCCCTTAACAATCTCATTTTGCTCAATCGTAAAGGCAATTGCACCAGAAATATGTTTCTTTTTCAAATCGAGCAAAGTTAATTTGGAGTTAACTTGGTATCGGCTGGCTGAGAATACTTAAAGCTATTTGTACAAATGGGACTCAAGTCTACTGTAGTTGGAAGCTTGAAACTTTTAAATTATTTTAAAAATACAAGTACAAGTTTAGCTTAGTAGAATTCAACTCATACATTTGAAGGAAATAAAAGTTCGATTCCTATATAATAGTTCTTTCCTTTTCTAAAGAGTATTTTTCTTGTGACGCCTTCCAAGCGTGTCCCATTCGCACGCATGTCATTTATTTGTACATTTCGTGCGCTTTCCCTTTGCATCTTACGCATTTTATATAGGCATTTTATAATATATAATATTATTTTTTATCATGTTAATTTTGATTGTCAATGTGGAATTAATATTTAGATTAAAATATGGACGACTTCCGATAGTACTTCAAAACACTTTGTTAGTCATACCAAATAAATTATATAAATTATAATAATATTAAAATATTTATTCTAGTATTTTTAAAACAATATTTTCAATGTAATGTTATTTTATTAATAGTTAAATTATTGTGAATCACGTCACTTGTTATAACAAAACAAGTGGTGTGAGAGGGTAGTTCATAGGCTGTTTGTCACTCGAGTAGTATTTAAGTCCACGCGCTGGTAGAGCGTGGTTCATTCGCATTTAATCAGTCGTGTAAGCCGTTACTCTGCCCGAATTATAAATAAAAGTGAATAAAAGTAATTCTCATATTAAAGTCGTTTCGTTCAGTTTATTAATAAAGTGCGGTAGTGGGATATCGCCGACACATACATGCATAAATTCGCTGCAGCCTATTCGCGACTCATGTGGATGGGCGTATGATAAGATAGGATGCAAGTGTCTAGCGTAGGTGTGGGACGTACGGCCTTAAACACGGCAGGAAAATTGGTAATACTTCATCTAATGCAGTCTAATCTAATGCAGCAATTAAAGTTTTCTTAATCTCAGTCCTGATAGTGCAGTGGTATTTCCATAAGAATATGTAACCTTCGCCGATATAGTAAATATTTATCTAGCAGTATTTATTTATTATAGCAGGTATTTATCTTATTCTTTTTTTGTTTTTGGCCTAGATAATAGCTGGTGCCGTTATATTTCTGATTTAGATCATAGTTTCCAGGAATATGTTGATTGAATTGAATTGGTTCAAAATTACTTTAAAACCGAAACTTTAATTAATTTCCAAGTTTCAATTCCGTCACTGACGTAGCAGAATTACTGCCCTCAACACAAAAACATTTGTGATCTGCTGACCCTAATTTTGTAATGAAATCCTTCATTATATTGTAAGCCTTAACTTTTTAGCTAGGAAGCAGTAAAAAAATGGTGACATCCCACCGATAGGCGGATTTCAACCCCGAAAACTTCACTGGTCGTATTTTAAAGTCAATTCGTTCACGAGAGTGAATTTAAGTAATTTTGGGTGGAACAATTTATACAACATTCGCGAATTCTAATAACTATGTGAGTATTATAATAGAGCGGACAACTAGTGAATGTAAATACGATTTAATAGCGCAAAATTATTTAATTGTATTTACGCCGATTTACCTCATGTTTTGATTGTTTCGAATTTAGTTCCATGTATCGCTTATTTCAAATATTGGTTTTCGTTTATTACGAATATTAATGCAGTTATAGCCTAGTGTTTGAAACGCTGGTTCTCAATCGAGGGTCAGAGATTCGAGTCTTAGATAAAGGAATACATCGTGAGGAAAACAATATACTTGAGCGACTTTAAAAATAAATCTGCGATATGTAAAGTATTGTAAAATCTATCAATTTGCCCTTGGTGAGCGTTATGGACTATGGCCTAATTCTTCTTATAATTTTAAGGAACCGTGCCCCTGAGCTAATATTTAATCAGAATAGTATTCGCCAAAGCCTTCATATTGAGAGAACCGTGGTTAAGAGAGGCACAGTCATTGTTTAAGATTGATGCTGCAAAAATGGTCAATTTCTCGAATGATCATAGTGTGCAAAATACATAGACTTCAATATTTACGAATCTTTGGCAATTCCATTGATGTTACAAATATTCATAAAAAGACGATACGTATTTTCTATCTGGAAGCCCGTCTGATATCACGAAGTTTAGTTATAAAAAGTAAATCACACATTTCCTCACGCGAAAATTCCACTAGAACTACCCTAAACATTTCGTCTAAAACATTCGGAGATTTAAGAGCCTCCTTTCCGGGTCGTTAAGCAAGCAGTGCTTGCCTGTCTCATTATTGTGACGTTTATATATAGCCTTTACAAATAAACTAGAACTGAAAACGTTACTATTGTTATAGTGTAAGTAAACCGTTGATTAACTTTAACATATTTTGAGATGGTAGAATTATTTGTGGTACGACTCCGGAGGCATCACTGCCACACCTGTTTCTTCCTAATGACCGTAATGTTAAGTGATACTTTGATTCGCTTTGAAGAGTGTGGTAAGGGAGACTTATTAGAGGCGTTCTAATTTAGTCTGCAGGAGGTAGTAACTTTTCTGGTCTACCTCATGTAGGACTCATTTTGTCTGAGATTAATTACAAATGCCTTTGCCGATAGCAGCAGTGGTTACTTTCTATCAGGTGGAATATATGCTCGTTTGCTATTTTTAAAATTAAATAGATTTTTAAATGGATTGTATTTACATCCATGGATCTAAGTGTACAAACTGCTGGATAAGCGATATTCAAAATATCAACGTTGCCATCGAGTACAGTCGATGAGTAGCTGTTATGGACGACTATTCGATAAAAAACATGTAGCATCGTGCCGTGTATACGAGATTATGTAAAACTATGCGATACTGCAAAATTTAAAGGTAAGGTATGACAAGTCCGATAAGTGTCATTTTTTTAACCGGAAAGTTTACAATTTTTTTAACAAAGTGAGGATGGTAATGTTTTTTGAGTTCATGTATATCTCATTCTTTGGCACGTTTTGCTATCCCGTTTGGGTTGCAGGGTGTGTAGGCTTGACGGATTGTGACATATAAGGAGTCGTTGGATTTGTCTTAATTATGGAAGTGACATAGGCTATATTTCCTAAACAGTAGTTTATTTGTTTTTGTTATAATTCTAATTTTTTGGTTCCATTAAACCGCGAAGCTTTTAATCTATCCCGAAAATTTTGTCACAAAGCGATGACATACATTCAATAAAAGTGCTGCTAAGTGCCTCGCTAATGTGCTCTAAATTTCACGTTAACATTTTCTCTACATCGTATTATATCATTTCGTATAAGAGATATATTTCAGACAAGGTTTATTAAAATTTCAACGTAAAACAAAATATTTTGGGAACACGCATGTCATGTCAGTTAATACAGGTCGAGAGAAAGTCAAAAGGCCCTTGTAAAGGTCACACCTACGGCTAATGCGTTAAAACAGTGGTATGAACCGTCTGATCTGAAATTTGTGGTAATATGGAGTTGTTCCTGATGTGCTTTTAGTCATCGCAAGTAGATAGGCTTTTATGATCGTTCTTAGTAGGATTTGAGCCCCATGTGAGGTAAGTTTTTAAGAGCCCATGGGCAGCAGTAACCAAATAATGTAATTTAAACCATGTGAATTAAATGGTTTACTAGCATCAGCATGATGGGCGCGATGAGATAGCCGTGTTTTTTAGTAATATTGGAGTAGACGAGCACGATGTGTGCCTGATGCTAAGTGGCTACTGCCGTCGATGGAGATTTGGCATTAATCCTTGATAAGATTAGTGCCCTACTTGAGGTTGGCCACAGTTACTCCGTTACTCCTGAGGACAAAGCTGGAATGCCTCGAAAAAGTACGTTTCCCTTAACCCTTTAAAGTAGAACACAGGAGCAATTCATACTGTTGTTATTAGGCAGAAACAGGTTTAGCGGTGGAGCCGTCGAAGTCGAATCACAGAGGGTTCTACCACTTTCATCTTATAGTTAATTGTATGTAATATTAGTTGGATGGCAGGAAACTCGACATATGACGCTTTTGCAGGTGACAAATATAAATATGATTTACTACTAAATATATATGAAGATTGATATAAATGTATTAAAATGAGAACATAATATGGCTCGCATAATTTTAATACTTTTCATAACCTTCTCGGAAAAGGTCACCTGAAAATTTCTGATTTTCATGATATCCCTCGGGTTAAACTTTTTCAATATAACCGCAACAGAATTTTCCGACATCAACGCTCGATTAATACGTGATGGATGAATATTTTGGCGAAAAAACTGCGTACAACAAGCTGTGTTTATTAAACTCTGAAAAATTAAGATTGAATATTACTCGAGCCCTCGTAATAAGCTATGACTTGTTTATGACGTCATTACTTATTATATGTAAAAAGCGTCCGGGTTTTGGCTAGACATTAGTATATTTAACAGCTCTGTAATCATCGCCGCCTGGTTTGGTGGTGGTCACTGCCGGTTTGACGCGAGTAGGGTTCGAAACTCGGCCACACAAAGATGATAAATGTCTTGGTTCTGGGGATGGGTGATGGGAATTTGGCGTTGTCATTATTTTTTATTTTGGCTTTGACTTTCATTGGAGTTTTATGCAAAATTATAAAAAGTACTGTGAAATATTGCTTTCTTGTTACTCTAAAAAATTTAGGTATTCGAGAAAATACTAGTAAGTTTCTACTTACATACAAATATGGCTTAAGAAGTGAAAGAAAGATATTTAAAAACAGCTTTAAAATTTTATTATATCATTTTTATTGGAATACAAAAATGTAAATATACTGAAAAGGAAAAATATACGCCATTATCTCTAAAGTAAATTTTCCGATATCGA
Organism: Epargyreus clarus clarus; assembly: GCA_014595695.2. Taxonomy (NCBI): domain Eukaryota; kingdom Metazoa; phylum Arthropoda; class Insecta; order Lepidoptera; family Hesperiidae; genus Epargyreus; species Epargyreus clarus. The sequence goes on from JACTTY020000021.1 coordinate 1,061,275, forward strand.
ATTCGATAAACCCTCGAAGCCATAGTGCATTTTTCAATATTGCTGGCAAGAATATCGAATGGCCTTACAACCAGAATGTTATATGAGATTACAATTTTTCAGATAGCGGCGACTGGAAACGGGATTCCGATAAAAATAAATAATACTTTTAAGTCAAACAATTCTGTATTGTGCCAAGCGGTGATAGTTAAGTGGTTGACACTCGGCCTCTCAGTAGGGTTCGAAGTTCTGGGACATAAATAATGCATTTTACCACTACATGATCTAAAATAAGAACGAAACTTTTATAATAAAAGAGCAAGTATCTTCTTACACTGTGTCATTTTTAAGGACAACTTAAATAATATTACTCGAGAAAAATCACAAAGACAAAGTTTCGAAGTTTCTTCAAGGAAGGATTACTTTCAAGAAGTAAACTAAGAGGAGTGGGACGCTGTTGATGAGTAAAAATTAAAAGTATTTTTTGTTTTATTCATAGAGTAATATTAAAATTAAAAATAAAAATAAAAAGGAACAGATATTAAGTCGTACGTCGTATGTCAATTCAAGTGGCATTTAATTAGAAAGAGCTATCTACTTGCTTCGAAATAGGTTTTGAAATAAAGATAAAGCTGCAGTAAATCTTCAAGTTAAGTCTTTGACTAAAGTCGTACGTTAAAGTTTCAAAACTTACGTCTTGATGAACCTATTCTGAGTTATGACTACCTGTTCTAAAAGAAAAATCTTGGTTCTGCTGCAATTAGCCCCATCACAAACCCTTTTTTTTATTTTACTTTGCCTGATTAAAATATACATTATTCTATGTATGACTTTTGGCGTTCTGACAAATGTATTTTGCTGATTTTTCAGGAAATGCTTTACCGTGACATTGAAGGTTCTGAAATTATATATTTCAAAGTTTATAATGTTCTCAAAAATGTGTGAACTCTGCCTTTTTAAGTATGATAACCGAGACACATATATGATAACCATTGCCATATATATACTTTTCTGTACTTATCTACTTGTCCATGAAAATTATCCTACCAAAAACGTAAGGCCATCGTAAAGTCCGAAATGGACGCTAAGTTTCGAAATTTGCCTAAAGTTTCGTACGTTTTCTTTACAGGGTTGTCAAATTTCTGTATTAATATTAACTTAGTTTTATATCTTAACAAGATATATGTTAAAATCCTAATTGGTAAAGATATCAGCTTGTGTAAAAATATTTTTATTTTGTATTTCCTAGCGTATTATTTTAAAAGAATTAATTGTAATATTCTCATTAATAATTATTATTGTACTTCAATGTTGCAAAATGATCATTTTGTTAGATAATCCGTCAGCCTTGTAATTCTTCTGTGCTAACGAGTACTAAGAGAAATCATATAAAGTGAGAAAGAAAGCATGTGAAAATAGTGCGATAAGTTAACGATGTATAAGAATAACTACAAATTGGTCTGGAGCTATAATGAAACAGATCCTGGGGGATTCTCACAAAATATAACCCTTGTTCTATAAGCGATTCCCGTTAACATGAAACGGGCAGCCCTGAACGTAAAACCCGAAAACTCAATTGTATCTCGTTTGATTGGAAAGGCCCTAATGAGATTCGGCCATCCGATCTTTTCAGTCCCAACGGGCAATAAATAAAAGGTGAAAGAGATTTCTCCCCTTCTCACATTACAAATTGAGTTTAAAAATTGCTTCGGAAGACCTTAACAGATTTACGGCGGGAAAACTAACTTTGTGAATGGAAATTGTGTTTTGATAGCATCTTTGTAACACAAAGTGTGGTTCAATGTATAGGATATTGCGTACATTGATTACACAAAATATACATTTTGTATGTGTATGTGCAAAAAATACTTTTTGTTGGTTTCAAAGATGATAGTATATTTTTTAGTATTTCCTTTACTTGTATATTTAAACAATAAGTGCATTCATTAGGTACAAATTTACATTTCTATCTCTTCAAAAAATATACGAGGTAGTTAGTTAATTCCTGTATTTTAATTACGTTTGATTAAAGTAACTGTACACACGTAAATGAAATTAAAGGCAAAAAGTCCCAGTGTAATTTATTAATAAGTCCAGGGCTGATAGAACCCAATTATTCCAATATTAAAAGTGCAAAAAGTATTATTGAATAACAGAAATGGAACAAAAAAAACGTTGTACAAAAATCAGTGCTGAAAAGTATTTATTATTTAGTATTCTGTGATAATAACGATCAATACAGAACATCTGGTATTGAATTGTAACAAGCAAAGGGTATAAAACGATAATTTATACACGATACTCTAGACACTCGATAGTTGTGTGTTACAAGATTGTTGTGTGAGTGGCAAGCTGTCATTCAGGCTTTCAACACACGATGATACTTAGGGTATTTGTTTTCTATATAATTTCTAATACGGTTTGAAAATAAATTGTGGTATAGTGAATTGATGATAGGTGAGAGTATTATTTTGCATATCGATACCTTTATTCGCAAATCAGCCAACTCCACTTTTTGTCACGATTCATTTTAAACGCTCTTTAACATTTGAGACGTAACTTTGAAATTTTGATGTTGTACTTTTCGCATCACATCGCTTGTAAATTTCTCAGTGTACAGCAGGCCTAAGAACTTCACACAGACAACGCGCTAAATCAATACACCAACACACCCGAATAGAATCGTCAATATCGTTAAAGACACAGCAAATCAATTATTCGCCAATGGCATTATTTGTTATACTAAGGCTGACCGTCCGTTGGCTACTAATAATTTAGTCCGTTGGCTGGAATAATTGGTAGCTTTAGCGATAAAGTAGTGCTTACTCCTCGCCTCTCGTCTTGTCTCTGTCAAAAGTTGCTTGGCCACAGTTTAGTAGCTTAAGCATTTATACCTACAGATCCGTATGAAAACGCGAGAAAACTTCAACATCTAAGAGGTCTTTAAAATATCAAAAGTGTGAGAAATCAACCAATGTGCACTTGGACAGTTCGGTGGGCTTTAGCGTAAAGCCCCTTACTCTGACAAGAGACCCGTGGTCAGCATTGCTATCCTCCGCTTGCCATGGGTTAAGACGTGATGGGAAAATACTTCATAATTATGGTAAAATCCGTTCATACATTGAGACATATATACATAGTATACATTGTACGTACACTCAACTAACAACTCTCAGTCGGGTATAATTTCCAATATTTAGTTTCCCCTACTCACTCGTTACTCTTTGACAGTGGAACGGTTATCCTTACGTCCCGAAATAAAACAATAAATGTTCAAAATATCAGATTATAAAGTTTCCTTTATACGTATTTACTTTCAAGAACTTTTCGGACTCCGATGGATTCCATTTAACTATTTGGAATTCGACAGAGTTTGATTGGTTTTCTGTTTCCGTATGACTAAGTGATGAGTTCAGTATAAAAAGGGATTTCCTTCCTTTTTTACTTTTTCATAACTTATTAATGTTCGCTGCAGATCCCTGAATGAGAAATGCCGTGAAAGGAACATGGATTGGTAGGCTTTACAATTCACACTTGGAGAAAATTGTATAGAATAACTTGGCAAATAATTTCTAAGTTCCTTTTTAATATTGAAGTGGCAAGCGAGTATGCCGTACACCTGAGGGTAAGTAAGTAGCTGCTGCAGCCCAAAACATTTGTAATTAATCCCAGATGGGATTAGATTTCTAACTGAGGTTGCCGACAAATGCGTTGCTGCCCATGAAAAATAAGTTCGAATGCTTCGGATGACTATATCTCCTTTACTACGCTCTTTAAGGCGAAACACGGTTTGAAGGTGGTAGAACCCTTTGTGGTTCGACTCCGGCGGCACCACCGCCACTCCTATTTCTACCTAATAACAGCAGTGTTAGGCGCTGCTGTGTTCCGGTTTGAAGGGTGTGGTAAGGGAGACAGACTTTTCCGAGGCGTTCCAGCGTAGTCCTCAGGGGTAGCGGCGCATCTGTGGCCGACCTCAGGTAGGAATATCTAATCCTATCTGGGTTCATTACAGATGTCCATGGGCGGCAGTAGCCACTTACCATCAGGTGGACTGCATGCTCGTCTGCTACTCTTATATTATAAAAAAAAAAAAAATCACGGCAGTGATTAATACTGCTGTTATTGGGCAGAAAAGTCTTGGTGGTGATCCCTGCGGAATCGAGCTACAAAGGGTTCTACCACCTTCGAAACGTAGGTTAACCGTTAAAGGGAGAGCGTCATTGGTGCGTGTTTAGATTAGAACCTCAGAATTTAGGTGTGAGAAACATTTTTCCTTCTCATAGGATTTTTATCCTTCTACGATCGGTTATAAAACTAAAGTTGCTGCGTTACTGATGAATGTAAAGAAAGAATTATCTCTTTTTATTTCACTTAAGAAGTACGCCTTCCAGAAATATAACAACTTTAGAATTAAAAGGGCTTGATTTAATTTAATTTGAATTTAATGAAAGTGAGAATAGTAGGCACTTTAATTCTAACGGTGCGATTTCAATTATTGTTAGAACATTCGTATTTACCTTAAATACACTATTTCGATCTTTGAAACATTGCAACAAGCTGATTGAAGCCAAACATTTTACAGTTCAATCCTATTTCTCTCGAATCCCTCCCGGATTTTTTTATAAAAGTCCATTTTCTTTTAATTCCTTTCAATTCTTTGTACATTTGGTGCGGTTACCGACAGTTAATCAAGGCATTTCTAGAAATATCGGCGGCGAATTGAAAGGCTTTCGTTTTCTTTAACTTTCCTTTATAAAACTTTTGTAACATTTAGCTAAATAGAGTTTTTATTTGAACTTACATAATTTTTTGAACGTTCGCTTCGTGTAATACAATGACTAATATTTAAACCAGTTGTTATTTTTATAGCTTCTAACATGTTACAGTGCTTTGAAAAAAAAGCACTCATGGCTAAGTAGCACTGAAGGATTAAAACGATCCATCATATTAAACAGTTTGTCATATTTCACCGGTAAAGCAAGTTATTTCCAAAAAACACACAACCCTAAAGACAGACAAATCTAGGATACGATTGTCGTATTCCAAAATTATTTTTCTGTCGTTTTCGTGTGACGATATGCGTATTCTATAAAAATAACTAATTTTATTCCTTTACGGCCTATAAGGTATAACTTCAAAGTAACACGAACGTCGTCATCTATCAAATACGGGTAGTATTTGATAGATGACGTCGTTCCTGAAGAACCAGGTCATAATATATTGAAGCAGATCATAGAAATCTATCTTTGATACAGTCGTATTACGTACTGGCAATACGTTAGATCATAAAATAACTTTTATGTTCTTCACCTTGGAATGAGGCGAAATGACCATACGCTGAACGTGAGAGAGATGTTCAATGTTCATACATGTAAATATATAAATAGAAATGTCTTGTATGTATGTAAGAAATTTTGAAATGTTTGTGTTTTATAAGTTAACGTATTTATGAAGTCAACTGTAATGGACGATTCTTAAATAATGTAAACAAATGAAAATTTATAACTTTTCTGTTAGTTCTAACTAACTGCTAACTAAATTTGGATGAAACTTTCATCGAAACGTAAGATATCGATTACGAATTATGTGCATAAATGTAGACTATATAAAAATAAATGACCTTTTTAATATTTTTTTTATTAATTTTTGTGCCATCATGACACTGCAATTATAGTAATAGGAGGTAATAGGAGGAAATATTGACAGTAAATATACCTATAATATACTAGCAATACAAATACATCTGTGGTTGATTACAGGACCTTAATGTTTCCTATCTCTATACAGTAAAAAAAATAATGTAGAAGGTAGGGGTAAGATACAACATGGGGGACACGCGGGTGAAGCCGCGATCGGAAGCACGTACTCAATACTTCAATAGACGAACCAATTTATTCGAGAGCAATACATCTTTCGTTGCAGAGCCTGAAAGAAAGGGTTCGGGGAAATGGAAGGTAAATTCAGTACGCACTGCCAAACTTATCTTCACAGCTATCTTTTATTCCGTATCCTCTATTCAGCTTACAGTTAAAAGAATACGGTCAGCGAATGTTTTTGTAACCGTAAAATTAAGTTGGTTTTTCAAAACATTGAAGAATGCTAGTCACTCGGTCAATGTTACCGTTCCGAATATTGTAGCTCTATTTTCCGTGGCATTGAAATATTTGTTGATGTCTAATGGTCTGTATGAACGTGTGTAAGAATGTAGATAAGTTTGTAGAATAAGTTAGTAGAAATAGCCAGTTACAGAAAGATAGATGGTACGTTACCTTTTGGTACTTTTTGATGATGGTAGAACCCTTTGTGGTTCGACTCCGGCGGCACCACCGCCACACCTATTTCTGCCTAATAACAGCAGTGTTAGGCGCTGCTGTGTTCCGTTTTAAAGGGTGTGGTAAGGGAGACATACTTTTCTGAGGAGATCCAGCTTAGTCCTGAGGGGTAGCGGCGCATCTGTGGCCGACCTCAGGTAGGAATATCTCTATCTGGGATTGATTACAAATGTCCATGGGCGGCAGTAGCCACTTACCATAAGGTAGACTGCATGTTCGTCTGCTACTCCTATATTGTAAAAAAATACTGTACACGAATAATAAAGCAACCGTTGTACAGCGGAAATAATCATCTAAAATAAAATATTTATAGATAGAGACACTTCGTGCAAAGTTCGGTGCGTAAAGATATGGAACTTAGAAAAGAAAAAATAACTAGAATCAGGGTAAATAGATTAATCGTAGAAGGTAAGATGGAATCATTCCAGCTTAGTCGTTACGGGTCGCGGCGCATCTGCGGTGGACTTCAGGTAGGAATCTAATCTTATCTGGGGTTGAGACGTCCATATTATAAAAAGTATATATACTGAGAGGTTTAATCTTTCTACTTTAAGGCTCCAGCCTTTTAAACGCTAATTTGTGTACAGCATTTAATATAATACTGTACTTCATACAACTTAAAGAATTATGAATTATATTAAGTTGAAAAAGAAATACCTGTACAGAAACTCTTCGCTAAGTGCTTTTGTATGTACCAACTCAATTAAATGAACAACCTTCATACCTGCAAAACTTCCTCAACAAAGTAATAGCCTTGTTTAAAAGTAGTAATGGTTAATTGAAATTTAAGTTCTCAGTTTTGCCCAGCTTATTGCGGATTATACACATACCTATATTTTTTATATTACACTAAAATGTACATTAAAATAACGAGAAGTTATTTGTGATCGAATTGTCTCGATGCTGGACACGGTTTTACCATAATCATTCCATCCTGGCTACCTGATGTCTGATGCCATCCTTGAGGGATCAATTGTAATGTTTATGGATTTAAACAATCTGTATTTTTTATTGTAGTAGCAGACAAACACACGGTCCATATGATGATAAGTGGCTACTATTTTTTTGTTAACGAGGGGGAAAACTTCAGAAGGTACCGTGGGAGCGACACAGGGTTATGTGGGATTTTTACCGCACTAAAACCCCTCGGTGGCCGTCCTCGGCACTGCGTAGAGGATTCCGGAATTTCCAACGGAACGCAAACGGAGTCGAGCTCCGCCAAGGTGAGCTTCACGCTCACCATACCGTCTGGTGTGCACGACGGTATGCGACCACGCATACCGCCGTCCATCCCGGGGTTGCTGGCCGGGCGGGTTGAGCTCCCACTCGTGCTGTCCACTTGCTTGCCTCTTACGGCAGGCAGGGGATACCGTAGCCCTTTTCTGGTCCCGGAACTACAGGGACAGATAAATGGCTACTGCCGCCAAAATAATACAACAATAGCTTATTGTAACAATATTAATGACAGTTAACCTACAAACATAAGCTGTATTTGTGTATTCCTTAAGTTACATGTAAAATACAGCAAAGATTATTTATTTAATCCGTCCTACTTTTATGCTCTTCGTTTTCTTCGCCTTGTTCTTTTTTATATAAATAAATAGTATATAAAGAAAATGATTAGCATAACATACACTAGAGTTACGTTTAAAATAGATTCCAGAAACTGAGCTGACGGATTGAAGGTCGCCGCGAAGTGGGAGCAGGAAGGAAATGAAACACATTGCGGAAGGAGCGGATGGGATAATTACGACCGTTCATTTGTTCCTTTCTTTCCTTACCTTCGTTACAGCCGCAGAGGAAAATTAGTTTAGCAAGCAGAAATCGGCGAGCAATTTCGTTGTGTTATTAAAAGTGAATTTGTAGTTTCTAAAGATAAGTGCTAAATGTTTAACCAGTGTCGTTCGATTGGGGAGGTATTGCTTTGACACTTATTTATGGCGTAACGCAGTTCTCGTGTTTCGGTGGAAGGGCACACCACATACATATATCAACCGACAACCACAGTTCTCGTTTTTTTTTTAAATATGGAGTAGCAGACGAGCGTGCAGTTCACCTGATGGTAAGTGGCTACCGCCGCCAATGGTAATTTGTAATCGACTCCAGATCGGATTAGATATTCGTAGCTGAAATGCCTCGAAAAAGTATGTCTCCCTTACCACACCCTTCAAACCAGAATACAGCAGCGCTTAACACTGCTGTTATGAGGCAGAAATAGGTGTGGCGGTGGTGCCGCCGGAGGCGAACCACAAAGGGTTGTAACACCTTCATCGGTTGATGCATGTAAGAGGAGACAATCTTCGATCACTAGCATGGTCGATAACAAGGACTGCCAACTAAGTACAAACTTAAAACTATAGCTATTGATACACCTTAAACATTAGCATGTTGCTGAAACAGATCCATAACATTTTCCTGTACCAAAAATCGTCGAACGCACTTATGTACATTTTCATTTCATGACATAGATTAGTAAAGATTACTCACTCCTAACAAGAAAATGTACCCAGTTTTGAGAATTGAAATAGTTGTGTAAAAAAGTTTTGCCATGTCTCCGTGCTAAATTGACCCTAAAATATTTGAAATAATTATTTATTTACTACGTAAATTACGCAGTATTAGTTGTTTATTCGTAAATTTTCTCTAAAAATGTTTTTATTTGTCAAGAATTCAAAAAAAGAACTTACTAATAAGCTGTTTGTGGCTTCCTTCAATTTCAAGGTGGCAAAGTATCTTTACTAATCTATGTTTCATGAGAATACCGTCTTAAGCTTTGTCTCTTTAGTAGGTACTTAAACAAAAGCATCAACTTCCCTTCAAATGAAAGCGAGCAGCAATTTACGTTTCGACAAATAACGTAAACGTTATGCAAAAGCAGGAAGGAAGTGAAACTAATTCCGTAAGATTTATCGAGTGGGGGATAATTGAGTCTTTTGAGCAAGCTGCTTACGCGTAAGTGTGTTGTATTGTATGTGAGTATGTAGGAATTATTTACGGTAGGTAACTAGAAAGGTAAACAATAATAAATAAATTAGTAATTTTTATAAAATACAAATGTACTCCGCAGTCCAGTAATTTATACATAAAATACTAGGTACTAGGTTTAGAGGATTTTCTAAAGTAAGAACACGATTTTACATGTAAAGTCTTACATCAAAACTCTGACTACAACGAAACTACAACGAAACGAACGAAACGTATTCTGGCATAGATAGGTATGCATATTTCTTAGAAAATGTATTATTATGAAGAAACCTTCTTTTACACAATATTTTGAGAAGTGTTAGAGGCCACCTAAACGGTCAATTATATTGTGCAATACTGCGAATTGTGCAATATTATTGACCGTTTAGGGTTAATATTGAAAATTTCGCAAAGATTGAACGAAAGTATGAGCGAGTTTAATTTTTATTGCACCATATTTTTATTGCATTGTGTAGGTTCAGTATTGCGCAATATTTCTCAAAAAATCATTTTTTTAATTAAAAATAGGTTCTTTACAGAGCACTTTTTGACAAGGTGTGTCGTTATAGAGATAACTACTCTCAATCTCCGACTGAACACAAAAACATTGTGCAGGTCGTATTATTGTGCAATATAATTGCTCGTTTAGAGTCAGAACGCCTTTAAATATTATTGTACAATAAAAAGTATTGTACAATGTTATTGTAGGTCTAGGGGTAGCCTAAACACTCACAATGACTTGTAAGATGTGTTACAGTTACACTAGTGTCCAAGTAACTTTTTTATTATATATCTGTTGCGTGCAATCATTTATGCGAAAACCCAAATAGTGCCATAGTCATAGATTAGTAAAGATACTTCGCCGCCTTGAAATTGAATGAAGCCGCAAATGGCTTATTATAGTAAGTTCTTTTTTTGAATTCTTGACAAATAAAAACATTTTTAGAGAAAATTTACGAATAAATAACTAATACTGCGTAATTTTCATGATAATTAAATAATTTATAATAATAATTTCAAATATTTTAGGGACATTTTAGCACGAAACGTGGCAAATTTTTTTTACGCAACTGTTTCAATTCTCAAAACTGGGTACATTTTCTTGTTAGGAGTGAGTAATCTTTACTAATCTATGGCCATAGTGTGGTTTATCTACAAGTAATAGAATTGTGGATATTATCATATAACGGTAAAGTTTCATTCCAACAAAACGAGACAGAAGTGGAAGAAAATGGAACAAGCCTCGTCGAGTGGATGGGATAATTGCAACCTTTGAGGCACGCCGCCTTTCATACCTACAACTGCAGAAGTGTAATTTGCCTTTGACATTCCGGAAGTTAAGATTTATAACCATTGAAGGTAGCAAGAAATGAATATTATTCACCTGGTGGTAAGTGGTCATTATGGATGACTGTGTACGTAATTCATGGATAAAGACAAAATTATGCAATATATAATTTAAATTATACACACACACACACACACACACACACAAATATGTAATTTTTGAAGGTGGTAGAACCCTCTTTGGTCATCTGGGGTTGATTACACATATCCATGGGCGGCAGTAGCCACTTGCCACCAGGTGGACTCCATGCTCGTCTGCTACTCTTAGGTATATAATAAAAAATATATATTATATGGAAAACCTCACATAGAGTTCCTTAAAACTGTTACGCTCTAAGCCTCTCTGCGTGGTAGACTGCTTAGCCTATTTGGTATTTTGTTTGTGGTGATATTGAACTAAATAAATAGGTAAGTTTAATCCCTTTTACGTTTTAAGTACATCCTATCGATTTTATGCAGACAACTATGCTTGCATTGAATCGGCGCTTCTTCATTGGCACGACAACGGCACGACAACGGCACGGTAACGGCAGCACATACATAATCAAAACAGATGACGTATGTGTGGACTTAGCGTACCAAAGCGTATTTCGCAGATCAAAAAGAAGACCTAATTTTAAAGATAAGAAATTGTACAGTTTGTTATTGCGCTTTTTTAATATAATAACTATTCGAACCGCACTGGACGATTATCCGCTAATTGACTAATTGCTGAGTATTCATAAAAGTTTGTATTATTTTCGGTTCTCAAATCTTAATCTATCTACTACTATCTAAAAAAAAAAAAAAAGAAACAAAAAAAAAAATCGGTCAACATCGGTGCCGTGTCGTAGCGTTGTCGTCCCAATGAAGAAGCGTATAATAGCTGTAACGAAATTTTGAAGCCATCGCAGTAATGGAGTACGTATCTATGTTTTTAATCTCTTTACGGACTATTCAATCTATGAATTGAAACCTTCGATTACGGAAACATTTTAGCGTATGCATTGGGGAAACGAGGTACAGATCCATTCAATTCAATAATATCCTGATATTTTTTTCATAAGTTTTCCATACATTTGGGAAAAATAGAAAAGATTTGGGCAACGGCTTCGCATAAGCGATTTCTATATCTCAGGGTAATTTGGCTCCGGCTTCCGGGTTATGCGCGGTAGAAATAATATTTAAGTTATGGTTCCAATATTGAGATATTTTTACGTTGTGTGTGTTTTAAAGAGGCCGGGATAGTTGCAAAGATTTATGAAGTTTTTATGTAATTTTTCTATCGTTTATTGCAATGTTGTATTCTACATTCAGCTAAAGTCAATTCAATGATACTCCACGTGCTTAAGTGCATTCAATTGCTTTATTTTTTTGTTACAAACTTAAAAACACACATCCGTGAGACAAAAATCTTCATCTGGACAGACAAAATTTGGTCAAATATTAATGCGTCCTAAAACCATACTTTAACACAGGTACTACCATCACTTTAACTTTACGAAAATGTATGTGTACCGAATGAGTGTGCGCGCAAAGTAATATGCTAAAACTAGTTTCAAATAGCAACGTTCTACGAAAACCTTATTTCATCTGTAATATTATGTAATCTTAGTGTTTAAAGCGTTGGACCCAACTCGAGGAACTTCCGACTTGAATCAGAAACTACAGTTGCATCAGATAAAGTAAGTCTCGAAGGAGACCATAGTTAATCTTGCGAAAGTTAAATTCAAACGCACACCGACGATTTCTAGTAGCATTTTATCTTATTACAAAATGGAATAAGTCCGAATACCTCGATACAACAAAACGAGCTACGGTATAAACTATCTGTAGCCTTATTACGAGGTTTTAAGTTGCTCAGAATAGGTCACCGTTTTTCTTTTAAGAAATAGGTTTTTTAATAGAAATTTAATTTTGAAGGTGGTACAACCCTTTGTGGTTCGACGCCGGCGGCACCACCGCCACACCTATTTCTACCTAACAACAGCAGAGTTAGGCGCTGCTGTGTTCCGGTTTGAAGGGTGTGGTAAGGGAGACAGACGTTTCCGAGGCGTTCCAGCTTAGTCCTCAGGGGTAGCGGCGCATCTGTGCCCGACCAGAGGTAGGAATATCTAATCCTATCTGGGGTTGATTACAGATGTCCATGGGCGGCAGTAGCCACTTACCATCAGGTGGACTGCATGCTCGTCTGCTACTCCTATATTATAGAAAAAAAAATACAGCGCCCCCGTGACCCGTATCGGAACTAAAAATTCGCAGTATGAGTATTAAAAAAATAATAATCAATTGTAACGACATTTAATTTTAAAAAATTGCCCTGCTTTACAAAAAAAATTTTTTATTTATATTTTATTTAGGTAAGTATTTAAAAATAATAATATTTTTTTTTTTACATTTTATATATTTTATTTATTTTTACATTTTTAATTTAATTTTGATAGCGTTATTGTTCCGTAAGGGTATTATCGTAAGAGTCCACTAAAAGATGCTTCTGGCGTTAGACGGCAAGGGCTGAAACTATTCAACGAGGGACCATGGAAAGGTGGACCGTTGTAAACACCCGAAATTACGGAATAAGACCGAAATTATTTTTTTATTTTGTTCCGTTGGTAATCCCGGAGGTTTTCAATAGGGCAGGGCACTAAGAATGGGCTTTAAGAATCCCATATGTAACTTGATGTCCCTTTTAAATTACCGTGATACCTTTAAGGGTTCAAGGGTTCTTCCGCAAATAAAAAATGCATATAGCAATGAAACTTTGATATTTGTATATTTTAATGTAAGTTGTAAGCTAATACAGTTACTCTTAAAAATGGTTTCATCTAACAGGTGGTTTGGATAAATACCCTATTTCTTTAAGTACGGCCCATTACATATATAAATTATTAGATTAAAATACAAAGTTAGCTCGTAAACTATCAGTTTGTAAACGGCCCCTCTAACTTATCTCAAAACTAATTATAATTATAATTGTAGTCCAACATGATATCGGTTTAAGCACGCATAGCCCCTTGTCTACCGTTACCTACAAAGTTAAGCAGCGTTATTGCATTTGGTCGTTGAATTTGGACGCTTGTGATAAAATATGTGCTCGATTGTTATTACTGCATAGCCGTCGTTCATTTGTATACAAAAAAGTGCTAAAAGATCCATCAATGGATTTTTACAATGGATCTTAGTGGACATCGCCATTTGTATTGGAGAGCTTGCGCATACATGATATACGGGCTGGTGACTAACTATATAGCGTACGATTGTACCCTCCCCCAATCATACGAGTGAACTGACAAATAAGTTGTAGCCCTGATTTTGATTAAAGATGCTAACCCTTAATACTACATGGAGACATCACAAACAACACAATCCTTATCATAAGATTTTACCAACTTTGAGAATTTTACAACTTTTTACGTTAGAAGTTGCGGACCTAGGTTCAAACTTATAGCAGCATTTACAATAAATTACGTCCTAGCATATCTAATTAGTCCTTAGCAAAGTAGCCCGTCTGAACAAACCAAAGACTTGTCGAAAGTGCGGCAAAATACAAACTTCGTCACCTAAGTCGGTTAGCCGCTCAAAGTTCTCACCGGATGGAATTCTGGTGTCCGGCTTAGATGAAGACAGTTTCTGGTATCGTCTGCGAGAAAATGTGCTCGTCGAAAACTTCGTCTGTTTCTCTTTTACTTACTAGAATATGAATTAACCAAGAATTAACATAGAACAGAGCAGCGCTCGACATGATTATCAGGCAGCAGCAATATAATCTATCAGATGCAGCAGTGGTGTCTCGCAGTCGGACATATTAGGTTCTACTATATTTAAAATCACACTTTTTTTTTTTTTTTTTTACTACTCATATAAATTTTTAATTTATTTATATCATTTACAGTAAATTTTATTACTAAATAACAAGAAATTATTAAAGCTAAAATATATACAAAATATTTCTAATTAACAATATATACAATCAAGAGTAAAAAAGATAAAATCATAAATAAAATAAACCATCTAAAATTGCCGTGTGAGGCATGGTTCCCAAAACGCTGGCGGCGTTTCCTTGTTGAACGGCAAGGCTTAGCCTTTGAGCAAAGTAGCCGCCAGCTTTTTGGTCCCCGGAAGCAGTTACAAGCTTCGTCGACATATCTGACATGAATTTTTTCATGTCAGATGACCATGGACCCATTGTCTCTATTGCAAGCGCCGCAAACAAATAATTGTCTAATAAATTATTATATTTACGGCGCTTGAGAGTTTGGGCATGGTCGGCTGCGGCCCCCGCACACACAGATGTATTGCTTACGTGCGATGGGGCCAAGGTGTCTACGCACGTCGCGTCCCATACCAGGGGTCGTCCGAGACTCCATGGAACTAGAGTGATTCCATCGGGTCTCTTGCCATCGTCTCTAAAAAGGCCTGGAGGTTCTAACGTCGCAGGTATAGAGACGGTAGCAAGTGCCCGACGAATCAAACTGTTCAGAGTCCCGTGACGATACAACCTGCCGGCACTCCTGGTACAGGACAAGCCATGCCGACCCAACGTGTCCACCTCCTGCCCACACGGACAAAAATGAGGCTCGCAAATCCTGGCACCGAGCCGGAGACCTATGGAAATACGCAAAGTTATAGGATCCAGCACGGTGCCAATATTGCTGGACGGGAGTGCGTGTAACCAATGCCCTGAATCGCTTTGGGCAACAGCTAATAACCGGGCCCTATCAGTGTTGTCCGGACATCTTTCCAGAAGGCAGGCAAAAACAGATTTAAGACCCGGTGTGTCCCAAACCGATTGTTTGGTCTTTTCTGACATAGAAGTGTCCTCAGACGGAAAACGATCACTCCAGACCTCCACGGCCTCTGACATGTACGCCACCCGAACATCATTTAAATTAGTGTTTAATATTTCAGTGATGAGGGCGAGCGTACTATGGCAGGAGGCCAAGAAAGCCGGAAGTGCTAAACTTTCCGTCGTGCGGACACCTATGCCACCAAACCTAACTGGAAGAGTTGCCTGCATCCAGGAACGATCATCAAATTTTAAATTTAAAATTTTGGATAAGCAGTTTTGTTATAAAGTATCTAAAATATGAGTGACCGATGGGAATTTCCAAAATGGACAACAACGAAGTAAATACATGAATTTTGGAGCGAATAAGCAAAGGCGCAAAATGTATATAGCCATGTGAGGTTTTAAATCATAAAGTCGTTCCGAAATGTTTTCAAAGTGATGTAATTTAGAATTTATAATGGGAGCAAATGCATCATCAAATATTGGAGCACCTAACAGTGTTAAATTTTATTTTTCTAAAATAGATATATTAGGGCATATTGAATTGAACTGATCATAAATATTATGACATTGTTCCACAGATAATTTTTCCGAAAAAAAGATTTCACATTTGTTAAAATTAAGACTCAAACCAATGTGATTAAAACGCTGTATTATTATTTTTAGGTCCTCCAATACAATTGATGCAGTTCCCCCCAAAGAACCATCATCTAGGTACCATACATTAAATTCAGAATTTAGTTGTGTGATTATTGGTTGTATAGCCAAACTAAAAATTATTGGGCCAAGAGGGTCGCCTTGCTGACATCCCACACACGATTCTATAACATTATCGCCGAATAATAATTTTGAGGGGGTCCCATAAGATTGCCACATGTAACCAAAAATTTCGGGCATTTCTTTTTGAATTTCTGTAAGTAGGGCCCCCCTATCTACGGAATTGAATGCATTTTTGACATCTATTTTTAAGAAAACCTCATATTTTTTTCTATTCAAAAAAGTACGAGCAGCGTGTACTGCTGCTTCGCAGCCACCCTTGACTCCGAAGCCGAGTTGCCGAGGCCTAAACCGACTAGCCAATGGCTCGTTATAATTACGACAGCACAACTTCGAAGCCAATCTTCGTAGAGTACAACCTACAGCGATGGGCCTAATGCCTCCATCCTTTTTTTTAAGAGCAACGAGGTTGGCTCCATAAAGTACAGGTGTAATTTCGGGAGGAACTCTTCCTGCTAACATTAAATTAATGAGAGCAGTGAGCTCCTTCACCAAACTTACACCTGCTTCGCCTAAAAAGGGATCAGTTAAATCCTTCAAATGCTGTGGAGTAAGGCCGTCTAAACCACCAGCAGATCCGCTTGAAAATGAACGGATAGCGAACTTGGTGGCTTCCTCGCTGACTCTCAAAAATTCATGCTGCGGATTGTACGAAGGGTAAGGTAACTGCGAGGATTCCTGTGTGGGATGCTTATCGCGAAGTGCCCCAAGCGTTTCAGGTGAGCGCGTAGCCATAGTATCATTGGAAAATAGAATTTTTGCAGCGCCTTTCATATCTCCGTCGGAGATTTTATTTTCTATTAATTTTGAAATATTGTTTCGAAAAGGAATACAGTTTTGGTTATTTGTAGGGATGTTAAGAATGGGAAGAACATTTTGATTAGTATTATATTTTATTAAATTTCATAGTGATTGCTTTTGTTGTCTATTGCTTAAATGTAAATTTTTATATGGAAATAGCAATAGGTCTTCCCAAGCATTAAAGCTATTTTCTGCAACTACCTTGGCCACACGCTCGGTAAGTGACACGGCCACAGTCGAGCGCGCTCCTTTAGGGATTCGCTTGACCACCCGTACATTATGTTTTAGATTTGCGAGTCTCAGATATAATGGTTCGTTATTACGGGCCCCATCTGAATTACTTACGACATTTGCAACAGAGGTGGTATTAATGGGATGAATTCGTGGTATATGAATTCGGCTGCAATGTATCCTTAAGCCTCGTTCTCCTTTATAATATTTATTGTCTGCACAAATGGAGCACCGTAATAAGGAATCATGAGGCATTTATTAACTAAATAAACTAGTTAAATTAAATAAAGTATGATAGCACTTAGAAATCTATTTAAAAATATACATATATGTTAGTAAAAAAGAAAACAAAATTATATACGAAGTATAGGTGCATTTACAAATGTTTTCTGGATGGGTATCCTCCCAAAAGCACTGGATTTCTTGGAAATATGGACAATGGATAGAAATGCTTTCATCAGAGGTTGAACACATGCATCACTATCGTTACTGCTGCTCAAGACATCCCCAATCAAGAGGACAGTAGCTATGATTTTAACGAAAATACTGAAATTGTATAAAATAATGTCATGTTTCCCATTTTTCACTTTCACAATAAAAATATTTACAAATAAATAGTGGTGACAACAGCTGTCAGTCGTCAGAGCGCTCATAACATTATTTAATGTTATTTTTATAAAATGAATAGTGCGCAATGAAAAAGTTCTAATAAATAACCACTTTATCCTAGTACTTTTAGTCAGTTTATGTATTTATGAATCACATTGTTATAATATTTAACAAAATATTTATTCCATGATATGATATTTTGACAAAAAAAAATCACACTGAATATGTCCGTAATGATATTTATTTATAGCTTTATTGTATCACCTTTAACATAATATTATTGTGGAAAAGGGCAAACTTAATACCTGATGGCCCATTTGATGACGAGATGGATGGAATATGGATTAAACCTCTAAACAAATTGCATGACAACTGACATTATCGAGACCGAATTATTATGAATGATAAACTTAAAGAACAAGTAACTCACGTCGTCTAAATATGCCTAAAATCCCAAGTTTCGTGACTAAGTCCGTTAAGATATTCTCGGGCCCTTACTAAATCAGTTGAAGGAATTTCTACGGCACAATTAGAAACTAGGGCTGACTTTGCTCAAGGGATAGTCATTGAAATTTAAATGAGCTGCGGTTATGACTAGGACGGCAGGTATAACCATACGTAATACTGTTGCGAGATAAGAATGAATTTTATTGGATGATGATCTTAAGACCTTACATATTTATTTGAATGTAAGAAAAGTTGATTTTCGCGTTCCTAGGTTTTAATTGTAAAAATTAAAGACAAAATATTTTTTTCGGTATCTACCTATAATGTAATGTAATTCATAAAAAAGTACTTTCCTAAATTAATCTCCAATATCAAAACTTTTACGTTGTGCGCCTGCAATGGGCGATATTAACTTTGTATTAGTACAAAAGTTTATTTATGTCCAGTAAGTAAGCCAGATCCTTCGACGGTTCACCGGATGCAGAGAACCCTAAAACACCCATGGCAATCATATTTTCCAATCTCCGTACCAGAATTTAAAACACGTTTCCACCTCTTCACATAAACGGCGCGACACCGCAAGATGTAAATATGTCCCCAACGCGTTGTCTGCTGAACACCACTCACAAAATAAATTCCATTTTTGGGAAATCGCGCACGCCATTCTCGGCATTATACCCTTACGAGATACACCACTTTCGCGTGCAAGAGATTACACCTTAATGCGGAATATGTTGGGTTTTCTATACACGAGTATATCCATTACACTCGCGTCATACGATTCCCAAGGCTCGAGGAATATCATTCCAAACGTCAGATTCTTCGGATTACGAACAAATATGTTTCTGAACGAATCAGTCGCTATATGATGGATGGGTTCAAAGTTACTTGTGAATTTGCCTACATTTCCCTTCCCTGCGAGATGAATGTTGGATATGAGTATAACTTACGTCGCAATTCAGGCGTTCCGATTTAATCCTTAGGGTAGGAACGCGTGTGTAATCAACTCTATGTATAACTTTCTTCCTGTTGGGTGTTGCTGTAAAATGTCAATGGGCAACAGTAACTACTGAATCACTTGATAGTTTATTATCTGAATTAAGGAATAAACTTGTTGTAAGTACCTACATTATTAAAAAGGGTGATCGAACTCTTAACGATTCCACTACGGCGGTACAACTGCAACATCTATTCCTATCTTACAACTGCAGCTGTGTTCTGGTTAGAAGTATGTAGTGGAAAGATACCAAATCGAGGCATGCCCTTACTTCTGAGTAACAAAGCATCTGCGGCCAAAGTAATACATATTATACATCTACACTAATATTATAAAGAGGAAAACTTTGTTTGTTTATTTGGTTGTAATGAATAGGCTCATAAACTACTGGACCGATTTTAAAAATTCTTTCACCATTTGAAAGCTACATTATCTACGAGTAACATAGGCTATATTTTATATGAAATATATTTGATAAATAGATTTTGTGGCGGTACAAAGTTTGCCGGGTCAGCTAGTATAGTATATAAAGGTTGTATTGTCATCATCTTTTCACAGATGTACTCCGGGAATGCGTATTTACGCAGATAACATACGAGCGACACTAGAGCCTATAGGCTACTTTAATATAATAACAAATATTTATAATATCCTTAAGGTAATACAAATAATAGCTACTACAGTTATTGTTGCTAGATTTTTCATGAATAATCTAATACCAACATAATTGTAAGTGATTCAACATCTTAACGTCGCCGACGGTATACAACGTAATAAAAGGAGTATCTAAAGGAGCTTGCCAAATATTGAGTAGGCATCTGCGGTTAATAAATATGGGAAGATGTTGGCTATAACAGTTATAGCACATACTTACAAAAGGAATAAATGTAGAATGATTTTAGGAGAATGTAGAAATACTTTTTCCTTATAAAACATTTGCAGTATTTTTGCTTGACAGTGCGAGTTGCTGACTGGGGCAAGTAATACGAGAGATTCAAAATATGTCTTACAAATTGCATTTATACCATTTTGCATTTTTTATATAATACAGGAGTAGCATGTATCAACCCCAGATAGCATTACATATCCTACCTGAGGTCGGCCACAGATGCGCTGCTACCCCTGAGGACTAAGCTGGAACGCCTCGGAAAAGTCTGTCTCCCGTACCACACCCTTCAAAACGGAACACAGCAGCGCCTAACACTGCTGTTATTAGGTAGAAATAGGTGTGGCGGTAGTGCCGCCGGAGTCGAACCAGAAAGGGTTCTACCACCTTCAAATACTCAAATTCAAATACAAATCAAATATGTCTTACACATTGCATTTATAACATTTGGCAGCAACAAGGCAAGCCTCCCTTTCTAGAAATGCAAAAACCACTACTGCATATGTTGACTTCATCTTCTCGCGGTGTAGTTCCCACGGTATGGTTAGTAGGTGAATTTAGCCTTTGTCCCTGTAGTTCCGGGACCAGAATAGGGCTACGGTATCCCCTGCCTGTCGTAAGAGGCGACTAAAAGGGGGCTTCCGAGGTTGCGGACGGCAAGAGTGGGAGCTCGAACCGCCCGGCCAGCAACCCCGGGATGGACGGCGGTATGTGTGGTCGCATACCGTCGTTAACACCAGATGGTGTGGTGAGTTTCAAGCTCACCTGGGCGGAGCCCGACGGGGCAACGCGCCAAGTGGACTCCTGTTGCGTTCCGTTGGAGATCCCGGAGTCCTCTACGCAGCGCCGAGGATGGCCACCTGGGGGTTTTAGTGCGTTAAGAATCCCACATAACCCCGTGCCGCTCCCACGGCATAGGGTACCTTTTGAAGGTTTCCCCCTCGTCAACAAAAAAAAAAGGCCTTGTCGCCTGAATTCGCCTGACGATCTGGTGTAAATGAGCCCTTAAATTTTAAGAGACAAAGAATTGTAAGATTTGTTATATTGTTATTGTTGTTTATGAGTAGTAGTTTAACATTTTTCCTGTTCATTGGAGGAGAACTGGAACATACTCCTTTGCATTCTCGGGTGTGAATTGGATTAACTTATATTTAAAATGTACAAAATTATTCCAATTTTAATCATGTGGCTGCTATGAAATCGATACGAAATTAATTTCGTGACGCAGTGATGCTGATGAGACAGGGAATCTTATTAAAATTGATATACTCCTACCGCACACATAATTATGGGTTAAGTAGAATTTAATGTACTGGATTTGATATCTGGGCAATCAGCTTTGCTCAACGCTTATAGTTTACTCATAACCGATTATAGATATTTAGATATGTAATATGCTAAATAATATATGAGTCTTCTTGATTCAGCAAGTGTCAACTTTTTGGATAAAATCAGTGTATGATAATTTGTTACTGATGGATTTTAATAACCATAGAGTGTTATCTACATTAGTGTATTTTATGAAATTGATAAGTGAATATATTTCCTGGAAATCAATTGATATACTTATGAATAAAAACACTATACAAAGGATAAAAAAGCAAAACAATGAAAGCTCTAAGTTTGGTTTTAAAACCAAGGAGATTTGTGTATATTGAGATTATTATTCATGTACGATCATATTGTACATACATTTTCAGAAGCATTAACCTAAACATTTTTAATAACGTGAAGAACATTGGCAAGGAGACATGTGGTCGGAACGAATCGATACTAAATTAATTCTGTATCGCGGTGACGCCGACTGTACAAGCAATATAAGCAAATTGGATCATAGTCTTGTAAGCAACGCTTTATATTTATCTTTTTAACCGACTTCGAAAAAGGAGGAGGTTACTCAATTCGACCGTATATATTTTTTTTTTTTTTTTATGTTTGTTCGGCGATTTTTTCGCGATGCCGCGACCGATCGACATGATTCATACACCATTGTATGCGGCTAGTTTCACAGGGGGTCCCATTTCGAGGAAATTTTAAAATTTCCGCCAGTTTTCCCGGAAAATTGGAAAAACCCGATTTCATATCAACTTGAATAAGTCGAGTATTTCTTAACCAATTTTAATTTTCTTTTTTTCATATGAAAGGGTGTTTCGTTGCGGTACTTTCCTACCTTAACATTAGTACGCTCTGATGATTAGAATTTAAGTTATGGGGTGGAACTCATCATCACTACCCCTGCTTTTTACATATTTTATGACAACTTACCTTCTGCCCACTCAATTCTCATGAAACTTAAAATGAACATTGAGTGTCTAGGTTATCATGATATGATGGAAAATTTGACCTTCAACTCTTCAACCCTGATAATGCAGAAGTGCCTCCTGCCTCAACCATACAAGTTAGGCATTTGGAACTTATGGATATTTAATAAAGTCGATAAGTTGAGATATATGATGGAAAATTTGACCTTCCACTCTTCAACTCTGATAATGCAGAGGTGCCTCCTGCCTCAGCCATACAAGTTAGGCATTTGATGCTTATGAATATTCAATAAGGTTGATAAGTAGAGATATATGATGGAAAATTTGACCTTCTACTCTTCAACTCTGATAATGCAGAAGTGCCTCCTGCCTCAACCATACAACTTAGGCATTTGGAGCTTACGAATATATGATAAGGTCTTTGAGTAGAGACATATGATGGAAGATATGACCTTCAATTCTTCAATCCTGATGATGCAGAGGTGCCTCCCATGTAAAGTATATAGATTAGACATTTGTTGTAATGAAGTAGCTAGACAGAGATATATGATGAAAAATTTGACCATCAACTCCTTTTTCTTTTCTTAACTATTGAATTAAGGTAAATTGGACCGGTTCACTCGCAGAGTTTTACCACCTAGTTTGATTTATTTACTTATCTGTTCCTACCTAACCTAGCCAATAATTAGTATCTCATAAAGCTTCGCTTATAGTGTTTCGTATTGAATTGGTTAGGTTAGGTTGGAACATATAAGCCAATATAAAACTAAGCGAGAAGGGTGCGGCAGCGCCCTGCGAGCGGGTGGGTCCAATCCGTATCTATTCAGACCTTACCTTTATTCATGATCACATTTATACAATTTTACATAATATTAATACAAACGTTAGCATATCATCACTAAAAAGGGTGAAAAAAAAAAATTTAACAAAAAAATAAAACCGACTTCTATGTCACTACAAAGTAAAAAATAATTGAAATAAATGTTGGTTTAGTACATATTTCTGAAGTCGGCGCTCATATTGGACACGCTGTTATCAAACGAAATATATTGAGCGCCGACTTCAGAAATATGTACTAAACCAACATTTATTTCAATTATTTTTTACTTTGTAGTGACATAGAAGTCGGTTTTATTTTTTTGTTAAAATTTTTTTTCAGCTCCTTATAAGTCGTGTCTTTTGTATGTAGCGTGTATTTTTATCTGCGACATAAAATCTAGGCACGAAATTTGGTGTTTTTTTATTGATTTAGAAGGTACCTAATTACATATTAGGTACCTACGTTTTTATGAAAATCTTACATGCGTGAAAGTAAGTGCACAAAGGTGTGTGAAATCTACGTTTATTACTTAGAACATTCGGATTCTGTGGAGAGATTTGTGACCAGCATCGGGTTACTAAAGCACAGCTGAAATAGCTGACTTTAGAAATTTCATAAGGAAGATTTAATATTAAATGTCTTTATACTCAAATAGTATGATTCATAAAAAAATAATAACAGATATAATAACAGAAATAATAACGAAATTTTCCGACAGTTTGGACATACGGATAGTAATCTAGCAAAGCCGTAAAAATGAGATTATGATATTAAAGTAAATAATTACAGTACCACCGCCACACCTATTTCTGCCTCATAACAGCAGTGTTGAGCGCTTCTGTGTTCTGGTTTGAAGGGAGACATACTCTTCCGAGGCGTTGCAGCTTAGTCCTCAGGGGTAGCGGCGCATCTGTGGCCGACCTCAGGTAGGAATATCTAATCCTATCTGGGGTTGATTACATACTCGTATGTCCATGGGCGGCAGTAGCCACCTACCATCAGGTGAACTACATGCTCGTCTGCTACTCCTATAATATAAAAAAAAAAAAAAAACTTTAATTTTGAAAGAACTTTTTCGCATTTTACTTACAACTAAATCCAGACGACTCTATTACTCGGAGTGAATATAAAATGAAGTCGAAACGCTACCTCCGAATTAATGAATAGTCAAATAGTTTGTATTGCGGTCCCGTAAAACCCAATTTCCTCTATATTCTTAGAATGAAATGAGAGGGAATAGTTATGGGAAAACATACTCCTTAATATTTGCCTTCGTTAATTTTTAAATTTAATTAGATATTTATAAAAAATATCTCATAGAATTCACTTAGAAAGTGGTACAATTTTAACGCTATCCGTTAAAATTGTACCACTTTCTAAGTTTGAGAAAATTACGGGAGTGAATAACTTGTACCTTTTTCCAATAATTCGTACTGACTTGTATGTTTTTTCTGTAGAGTAGCAAAGAAGCATGCAGTTCCTGTATCTTATATTGTCGCCCATGGACGCATGTCCATATATAACATGGGATCAACTCCATATAGAACAAGGGATGTGGGAAACCGATCATTGATGCGTCGGTACTCCTGATGGCTGGAGAAGAGGAGACGATGTCTCCTTATATGTAAATCGTTTGGCATCCATATCGTTCCACCGAAGCGTAAAACTGTTTTACGCTAATAAGGTGTGTTGATGATAGTTTTTCTGTTGAATCCAGTACCTTTGTTCGGTTCTCGGATAAGACTCCCACTCAGCCGTGAACTATAAAAAAAAGATGTCTAAATACCAATTTCAATAGTATTAAAAAAATATTATCTAGATGTTTGCTCAGCCAAATTCAATAGCAGTTTTCTCCAACAATTGATCATTTTGGTGTACCAACGCGTAAATAGATTTCGTTGACGTGTTTCCAATTACCAAAGCGTTGATAGCACAAAGGATTTTGGTATTTGCTCATCAATTAGCTGGTTTTAGGTTAACCAACGAGGGATCGTTTCGTCTATGTATATTGGCAAACTATGTATAAAACCATATGAACATAAATCTAAGTATCTTTTTGTATGTAAATTAAAATGTGTTTTTTTTATAATATAGGAGTAGCAGACGAGCATGCAGTCCACCTGACTGTAAGTGACTACTGCCGCTCATGGACATCTGTAATCAACCCCAGATAGGATTAGATATTCCTACCTGAGGTCGGCCACAGATGCGCCGCTACTCCTGAGGACTAAGCTGAAACGCCTCGGAAAAGTATGTCTCCCTTACCACACCCTTCAAACCTGAACACAGCAGCGCCTAACACTGCTGTTATTAGGTAGAAATAGGTGTGGCGGTGGTGCCGCCGGAGTCAAACCACACAGGGTTCTACCACCTTCAATTTGTATTTTAAATAACCTCGTTACTTTGCTGGACTAACGTGTTCGCGGTTCCAGGTTCGATACGCGTTTAAGCACATCATAACTTTTCAAGTGAATATGTGCGTAATAATAAAAGTTAAGCATTAAATCGGATCGAAGAATGTTTTGATATCTATTTGAAAGATTTTATTACGAGAGGAAGGCCTACGAGCTACGATCGAAACCATACAATTTTTGTTTGAAACCATACAATAATTGTTTTAGATCTTTAGTCCGCAAAACATTGGATAGAAATAATTACACTGGTCAATAAAAAAAAAATTTTTTTTTTTGTCACACGAAAAGTTATGACAAATTTTGAATATACTAGGGCCTACAAGCAATAAAATTGACACGTCAGGTATCCTTGTGATATAGAAACATATATTTCATATCTTTATAGGTATACAGGGTGAATTTTTAAAACGGGCCTTCAGGGCCAAATCCGAAACTATAAGGATTAGCGAAAAATGCTGAAAGGAATTACGAGACCGATTTTGATAAAAACTAAAACTGCATCATTACTTTTTTAAAATAACTTTTCCTTAGCCGGGAATCGAACGAGTTCATTTTGAAAAAAAATACACCCTCTATATTATCCCACTATCTGATAGTGTCGCTTATGAGGATCAAATTCTGGGAAGTAATGTTATGTGACAAATTAAAGGAAAAGGAAAATTTTGAAGAAAATAAATATTTTTCTCATACATTGGCATACTAATCCTTAAGGATTATACATAACAAATGACTTATGTATAATTCTTTAGAACTATACATAAGTCATACCATTAAAGAATTTGTTAGTTAATCAACTAATTCTTCGATGTTATGACCATGACATACGGCTTAGTATGAGAAAGTAATAGGTTGGAAAATAAGTTACCGCCGTTTTTAATATTTATTTTTTAATAAAATTGATAACTGATTAAATAGTTTATTCTCATTGTTTGTTATTTACAACTTCGTTTCAACGTTAAATATGATTTTATATATCTCTTTGTTTAGTAATCACATGGATTTGACTCGAAAAAGTCATTCCCGCAAATTGTCAACTTTAGATCTGTATTAAACGAAACTCCGTCCATAGCAAGTTTAATCTATTATAATGGTTCTAAAATTAACCTTAATTAAGTCGAACAAAAAAATATAAATTCTTGGAGAACAAAACGTCGCTTTCGAATGATTTGAAACAAATGATTAAATTAACTAATGGCAGGAACTTAACTGCCAAATTAATATGAAAAATATGTATTTTCTTAAAATTGAAGGTTTTCCTTTAGTTTTTCATTTATCATTACTTCCCAGAATTTCATCCTTATAAGCAATACTATCAGATAGTGGAATAAAATAGAGGGTGTATTTTTTTCAAAATGAACTCGTTCGATTCCCAGCTAGGGAAAAAGTTATTTTGAAAAAGTAATAATGCAGTTTTAATTTTTATCAAAATCGGCCTCGTAACTCCTTTCAAAATTTTTGGCTAATACTTATTGTTTCGAATTTGGCCCTGAAAAATTTTGAAAAATTCACCCTGTATATAGAAAAATTGCAACACTTAAAGAAGTAATTGTTAAACGTAGTACAATTTATAAATGTTATTTTCGAGAATATTTAGCATCTGGTTGGTCTCTTTTAAGATTCCAACAATAATCTTCTTGCATTCGTGGACTCCATTTCCATTGGTAGCGCTTCTCCATTGAAGATATGTCCTGATGAAACCTGTCGCCTTGTTCATCATTCATAGCACCCCAATTTGTAGGAAAGAAATCCAAATGAGAGTGCAGCATGTGTATTTTTAAAGACATGTTATACCCCAAAGCAATGTTAAATGTAAATTGGTGAAGTACAGTAGTTATACAGTTGCTGAAATAAAGTTTATCTTATAAAACGCGTTTTGAGGTTAGTAGGCATGGCGATCTGAGATCGATTAATCGAAGAATCGATCTTTTGCCCACAATAATCTATTATTTTAATCGATCTCAGTAATGGATCGATTCAGTAAATTGATTTTTCATCCTATAAAGTCGAAAGTCGATCTTTTCGATGTTGGTTTTGGTGTTATAGACATTTTTTGCAGATGCATACGTATTTCAGTGCTTGTTTGGTCCTGACCTTTTTCTGTATCTGTAGGTGTCACAAATGTATCTATAGGTGTCACAAAAAAACTGGACGTGATTGGAGAGAAATAATATTTGTTTTTTAATGAACGGTTGCCAACATAAAAAAGAAACACCACTAACTTCTTGTGACAAAAACAGTGTTGACCAGTGTTATTAATAGCGAGCGTAAGAAAACAGGCTACCACATAATCTGTCGATAGTAAATTATTTCCATTTATTATCGTTATCGCTGTGAACAGTTTCAGTAGCACTACCATGAGTTCACAAAAGTATTACTCGCTAGCGACTGCGTAAAATAAATGTATGAAAAATTGTACAGCGCCTCTGGTACTGGTAGCGGTTACTCGTAGAAGTAAAATCCGTAGTGGCGTAACTCGATACGTAAAAAACCTATCGAAATCAAATCGCTAGCGAATGTCATTATGATCTATTGCCATACAAATTCGGTCCCAAGAGTCATTAATTTGACAGAAGTTGTCAAGAAATACCGTAATGATAGTAGTTATGTTATTCACTAGCAAAATGACAATAGTTTTCTATTTACAATTTCTATAGTGGCGTTTCTATGCCAACTCATGGTAGTGCTACAGGTCACAAAACTAAGTATCACACGACCCGATAGTCGTTTGTTCTCCTATCACCAAATCAATCGACAGTTACTTTCGATAACTTTTTGCACACGAGACAACTCATCACAAAACCGATAGTTTTTCATACTTCCTACTTTACGTGTTTTTTGTATTACGCTTCCATTTATCAACTTGTTTCGGTTGGACGTTTATAAATAGTGCCTTGTAAAATATGGTAACGCTAATGGTTAGGTAGTGAAGATTTTTTAATACTGATATGGACTGGAATTTATTATAAAAACAAAACCCGACTCTTTAAAAACGTAACCTATGGATCACTCCTACAATTTAGATGAATCCTAACAACCATCCAATAATATACGTCGTATATTAAATGCTTGTATGCCAGAAAAACATTATCCTCTTAAGTGGGTTAAACTGTTACTAGCATTTCATGTATTTTGTATTGTGACGACCCGAGTGGCGGTGCGGTCACCATACCGGTCTGACGCGCAAAGGGTTCTGGGTTCGATCCCCGGCCAGACAGATACTTGAATGATGAATTTAGATATCTGTTCTGAGTCTGGGTGTTTGTGTATTCGTCTTTGTGTGTGTACATGGCACCCACAAAACAGAGAATCCTAGTGAGGGGTTATGACTGAAGAAAGCTCTTACACATACAAAGACATACATAAAAAGTCATTATCATGTCATGTATGCTTGTTCGGTGATCGAAGTTGAAACTCTGTATGTGTAAAGCAGTGATAGTGCCTAGTGGTTTATGTGCGTATTAGAAATTAATTATCACTTGCCATAAACGGTGAAGGAAAACATCGTAAGGAAACCTGTATACCTAAGAGATTTATAAAAAAAATCTCAAAGGTATGTGAAGTCCACCAATTCGCACTTGCCAGCGCGGTGGAGTATGGCCTAATCCTTCTCATTCTGAGAGGAGACCCGTGCCCAGCAGTGGGACAATAATGGGTTGATGATGATGTGTTAGACTGGTATGGTATAACGGTATAGATTATACTGGTATACAATTCGTTATGCGGTTCACTTGAATATTAAATTCCAATTTAATTCGGTTATATCGTCATTTTATGCTACAGAGCTTTCAGATAGAGGATAATTGACCTCTGCAATGCATCAACAGTAATTAACAAAATTCTCGTACACAAAACCGAAATTCAAAACCACAAAGCTAGAGTAGAAAGTTAAAAAAGAAAGAAAGTTAAAACATTTGTTATTTATGTCCGGCGCAGTCACACACTCGTTCTCAAAAACAGATCTAAAAGTTAATTAAAACTGGAATTGTTTTAGAAACAGTAGAAAATAAATCTGCAAGTTATAAAGCACAGATTAAAGGAGAATAGATAGTACCCGAAGCTTTAGTGAAACAATGCGGCTTTTTTATCCTTGAGGGCTGGCTGTGTGTGTACCCTTTTGTGTTAGTGTTGCCCTAAAACTAAAGGAAGTCTGGATTGACCTTGATGATTATTACATGACGAGGCGTTTCATATTATTCTTCGAGGTAACAATGCATCTGCTCTTAACCTCGGGTAAGATTATGATCCTATCTGGGGTTGATTATAGATATCAATGAACGGCAGTGGCCCCTTATCATCAGACAATCTGCATTCTCGTTGCTACTTCTATCTTATATATAAAATTCTCATGTCACGATGTTAGTTACCGTACTCCTCCGAAACGGCTTTACCGATTTTCACCAAATTTTATATGCATATTTAGTAGATCTGAGTTTCGACTACTATCTATTTATCATACCCCTAAGTGATAAGGGTTGTTCACCCTTAACATTTTTTTATTTATATGGCAACACAACGTTTGCCGAATCAGCTAGTATAATATAAAAATGTATTACGTTGTATTATGTTTAGAAAAATTTAAATTTGCAAATATTTTTCAGCTGATATGTCATACTTTATAGGTTCATTTTCACAGTTCAATACTCTATCTAGTCCTATTCCTTTATTCTATGGTTAATAGTTAAAAATTGCCTTGGGCTATACCACTCACGAATGCAAGGGTAGTCACTACGAGATATTTCAATTAAATCCAACTCTACTTGTTAAAGAAAACAGCAAACCCTAAAGCTCTGTTCAATATAACGCGAATGTAGTATGATTTAAAATAAATATTGTTAGGAACTCTTTTAAATATTTTTATTCCTTAAAACTTAAATGCAATTATATACAAGAATAAGAACATAAGAATACGATTTAAGAAATGACTTACTATCATCACTTACATATAGAATGCTGATGGAAAAATGACTATACTATAAAATGTCGTTGCCCCAGGTCCCACCTAGGTGCCCAAATTGAGGTTCAAAGCTATACAACATATACAAAATACACGTTAAATAATACAGCACATACAAAATAACACCAATACCCGACTGGTGGTCGAGAAGTTGGAGGCGCGTAACGCAGTGAACTTTAGTTCATTTGTTGTACGCGTCCCAACCGAGCAATTGTCGACCTTCCTGAAGGAGGAGCTGTGGCCGAAGGGAGTTGTGTTCCGGAAATTCCGTGGACGGAGAGGACCCCCGGCAGTCACCAGACCCGCGTCTCACGTCGCCGCAAATACGTGATTTAGTTATAAGTATATATTAATATGTATGTTAGTCTGTAAGGTATATATGATATGGACCTCTGTATTCAATTATACTTTTGTATCTTTGTTTATATTGTCTGAAATAAATGGTCATTATTATTATTAAAATACACTTTAAATAATATACAAAATACACATTAAAAATATGCAAAGTGATTGACAAATTTTTCCAACCCCCATACCGGCCGGTCGGTGGCCGGGATAGACCACCCAGCATTGCCTTCAACACGCTACGCCTTCATGTATAATGCACCTAATTTCTATTACTTTAGTTTAAAAAATGGCGGAATCAATTTGCTTTCCTTTGACTGAAGCTTTACGTCGTGAACAGTGTGCTTAGGAGGCCGGCAGTAAAATAATAGAATTATAAATGATATTTGAACCGGGTCCTGGTAGGGTTGTAAAACAAATATTGTAACACAATGAATTACAAAAATGTGTTTTGTAAAAGTCGAACTTTCAATTTTTGTGTTCCCTAAACAATTTTTAATACTAAAGTGAGTGCATATTATATTGTATGTTACGAAATATCCTTTTGTAGTTGTTAACAGATGTTCCAATTTATGAGTTTACAAAACATGAAAGCAATGAGCTGTCTTTATACAAAGAGATCCGTTTATAATTGCAACGTGATAAAGAAGCTCGAGCTCGCTATATTGAATATTATTTAGATAACTGTAATCTATTTGTAAGGGTTTGTATCTTTCATTATAATTTTTTTTTTGGATGTGGTGTTTTCTTAATATTTTTTAAGGATTGAGTGTTGTATTTGTCGGAGCCTATAGGAAGTACATAACAAGTGTTATTTATTTATTTTATTGCTAATATCGGAGAAAAAACGTGAGAAACAAATAAATAAATAAAATACCGAAAGATCACCAAAAACGTCTAAGGGGTGTGTATTGTAGTATAAATCGCATTTAGTCATCTCAGTAAATTGTGACACAAATCCTTCTCATTCATAGTACCCGAGCCACCCATGGGACAATAATGAGGATTGATGGAGACAAGAGAGCGAGTAGTACAATATTCGACACAAGTATGGAAATTAAAGTGCCCAGCCCCAAGTAACTGGCATCGCACATAAGTCAGGGTCTACTTGGGAATCTCCGTTGTAAAAGCGATAAATCAAATTTGTACCCTAGTAGGGTTGCCGCTGAAGTCTTTAAAAAATGCAAGAAACTTTCATCTGATTACAAAGGTGGTGGTACCTAACATAGCTGTTTTTTTATTTAAGTAAAAATATATCATGTAGTCCAACTGATGGTAAGTAGTTACTGATATCTGTAGTCTTTTTTTTTATAATATATGAGTAGCAGACGAGCTTGCAGTTCACCTGATGGTAAGTGGCTACTGCCGCCCATGGACATCTGTAATCAACCCCAGACAGGATTAGATATTCCTACCTGAGGTCGGCCACGGATGCGACGCTACCCCTGAGGACTAAGCTGGAACGCCTCGGAAAAGTCTGTCTCCCTTACCACACCCTTCAAACCGGAACACAGCAGCGCTTAACACTGCTGTTATTAGGTAGAAATAGGTGTGGCGGTGGTGCCGCCGGAGTCGAACCACAAAGGGTTCTACCACCTTCAACTCAGTAGTTAACTCAATGTAGATCATGAGTTCTATCTGATACCATTACGTACATGTTGCCACTGGTGAGGACTATAATGGTCGCCTCATATTATGTAAGTTAGGCGGCATTCTTCGAAATGGGAGAGGTGTTTCATTCTGATAATAGATTTCATGGTCTCGGTCGAACCATAATGTTTTTGTTTAATAAGCAGTGGAAAGAGTTACTGCTCTGGTATCGCAAATGTCCATACACGGGGACTATTTCCTTCAAATAGCACGTCCACTTTATCGCAAGGTTTTTATAACAAATGAAAGACCAGTTATCATAATTTTGGAGTAGCGTATACTAAAAGCTAAATTAGAATAATTTTACCATTCGTTAATCATATTAAGGTCTGCCAACGTAATGTGGAGCTAACGTGGTTTATGAGAAATCTCGACAAGGTTTATAAATTACCTGAATCTACATTCAAATGTAACGCGTAACAAGCTCTTGCTGTGGTTTTGATTGCCACTTTTTTATTTACATAAAATGATTTTCTAGTGTCGTATCAATAGAGACACGTTACGTATTAATTATTTTTCAGTTAAGAAAATACAAGCATAAAATGATGTTTTTTTATGTTATAAAAAAGAAGATTAACATACCACTTAGTCTAAAAAATATTATATTTCAATCATTGCGATTCGGCATTTTTAAAATAATGGAAAAAAAAATGTGTTTTAAAAAAATGTTTGATTATGTTGCTTTTTTATTTCAGTGGCAACCCTACAAGCACGGCACACTTACGCGGCTTTCGTACACAGCATTTTCGGGCAGTTTCTGTAGTTGGGCCGCATCAGCATCGCCCCATATGCCTGATAACCGAATGACGGCACGTGAGCCGTGATATATGGACCGGGTCGCTGCCACCTTCCACTAATAGCGTAGGTTATCTTTATCTTTACCTGTGGCTTCATATTTCTTTCTTTTTCTTTTATCGCTAACATTCATCATTAAGGATGATGAATCTGTAATTGACGGTAAGTCGAATTACTATAGTATATTAAGTTATCTTTTGAAGGCCTGATGGGCACAACTCTCTACCCAGCTGGGGGCGGGAGAGTATACTCTCCTATTATTATCTGGAGTAGTAATGGAGATATACTGACGAGTATCTGAGGCGTTCCAAATTTGTACTTAGAATATTTGTTGATAGAAAGTCCTATCTGAGGAAATCGTATCTGGAATTGATGAAAGACGCCTGTTAGTAGCTACTTAGCATCAAGTAAACTGCCGTCTCGTTTGCTCCTTTATAATCCGAAATACCCGATAAAATCTGCGTTGGTAGAAGGTAGGTACATGCAAATGGCTAGAGGGATTAGATTGTTCGCGCAGTAACGCGTAAGATCTACAAAGTTAAATATTTTGCTGTTATCATTGGGTAGTACGGCTGACTTACCGTACCTTTGGAAGCACGCAACCGTGCATGAAATGTAGTCCCTAGCGGGCACCCATTTAACGCCTGACCGCGTCTAATGTTGCTTTACTTTTACGCGTGGTGGAATAGTCATTACACCGGTCTGACACGGGAAGGGTTCCGGGTTACATTCCCGGTCAAGCAGATATTTAAATGATGGATTAAGATTTCTGTTCTGGTGTGTGTCCACGGTATCCACCACACAAGTATTGTGTCACACAAGTCCTGTTGTGGGATTGTGAGCGTAGAAAGTGTTATTATTATTTTTACTTTGAAAATGAAGTATAATTTACAATAAGTCCAATATAATGCACCCTTAAATCTATTTATTTTAAATTTAGTAGACTGAGATTTTAATAAATCCAGATAAGAATAACAAGATACCGAAAATATCAAAACCGACAGGTAGGCGTTTTACAAGTGGGTGTAACGACGTCGGATTAGTTATAAATAACCAACGAATATGAAAGGTTAATTGAAAATGGCATGTCTCCTCACTTTGTGTTATGTTTACAGTAGATCGGATTATAGGCGTCTGGCTCGTATGTAATAAAAGTGTATTAGCAATATTTAGAATCGTCGTAAAACGACATGCGTGTCATCTAGTCTTATGCTTATCTATAATGCAATTTATTTTAATATTTATTTAATCGTCTGGGAAGGGTAATGTATTTTTAGCATATGTATGTGTATGCGTATGCGTGTGTCAGAAGTATGGGAGATTCGGTAAATGAAAATACGTCTTTGTCCAGCGGTTATCAGTACAGAACTTCTTTATTCAACAAATCTTACTCCTCAGATCTTAATCTATATGTAGCTCTATAACTATGCTCCCTATATCAATACATAAATTTGTTCATAAAGTCTCCTTGCTCGCCATTAGGCTAACATGTGTGTATGTTTGTCTCGTTGCACGTTGCACGTTTTGCACGTTGTATGTCCCTATAGCTCAAACAGGTTGACTTGGTTAAATATTAATAAGTTCGTCGGACTCATGTAAGTTGTGGACGTGACACGGGGTACATTACTTCCCTATTCAGTTAATTATTTTTAAGTAGGTAGTCGGCATTTTTGGGCTTTTTATTTACTACGCTTTTTATAATATTTACTGGAATATTACAGAAAAAAACGAGCTATTGACAAATCTGTAATCATCTCATATGGAATTGAATTAATACAAGACAGATCGGTACACGTGCTTAAACGGTGAAGAAAAACATCGTGAGGAAACCTGCATACCTGAGAGATTTATAAAGAAAAAATCTCAAAGGTATGTGAAGTCTACGAATACGCACTTGGCGAGCGCGGTGGACTATGGCCTAATCCTTCTCATTATGAGAGGAGACCCGTGCCCAGCAGTGGAACAGTAATGGGTTGTCGTTGTTTTGTTGAGATCGGTACACATGCATTACCACCCCTGAGAACTAAATTTCAACACCTGTTGTGTCTCTCACTTACCATACCCTAATAACACTCGTACAACGCTGGTGTAATGATATATATATGAAACACGAAAAAACTAACACCTTCGTATATTTACGTTACAAAAATCGTTATCACTGATTACGTTACAGCCACCTGCCTCGTGAGCTTACTTCGCTTCATTTTTCAATGATGGAATAATGCTTTTTAAAATTTTACGCAGAGATATCTTTATGAAAATCTTTTTGAAACGCCTAATGTATACAAACAAAATTTAAAATGTTATTACATCTTCATAGAAAAATAACATTAACTTAAGATACGACATCTAGTGATAATAAATTATGTTCACGAGCGCGCTACATTGACGGACTAGAAAATGCTACACCCCATTTTTTATAATATAGTAGTAGCAGAAGAGCATGCCGTCCACCTAATTGGATTACTACTTAAAATCGGCCCCAGGAAAAATATGTCTTTCTTAACACACATTTTTCCAAGTGAAAGGGGTCTTAACAAATCTTTATTAAATGCCCAAACAATAATCATTTTCACTTAACACCAAAGGTTTAACTAAGTATCATACTGCTTTCATAATTTATTTATACCAGGGTCACCACAAAGGGCGCCATGCGTTGTAAAAGACATTTTAGGTCACGTAAATCAAATTTTTATGGTGTCATTGTGCGCACTTGGTGCCATAAATTTGGTTGGGGTAGAAACATTTTTGATACTTATTGTGGGACTCGACAAAGAAATATATTTAGTAATACAAATTCTAAGAGACTATATAATATGTAAGGCTACGGAGCAGATATCTAGATTTTCGCACAAATACTTTCACGGTAACACTTCGGAGCTTTGAACATGCGCTTTAGAGTGGAAAAGGTGTTTGGTAATAAACTGGCATATTTAAATAACACTTCCATACACAACATTTGTAAATTATTTATTATTGAAAACACTTTATAACGATAAGTATTCGTCGATAAAATCAAAATGTTTTTTGAAGTTACATGAAGCTTTACACATAGTAACATACGTAAGACTTGCGGATTACTTAACACATACTAATGACATTTACAAAGACTTAATTTGCTGTAATTTGATTTACTTTAAATACAGCTCTACATTGTATATGATTATAACAATTAATCTCGTAACATTGTTCAATACACCCTGATTTCAATCACACAATCGCACATATTCGTACGGTTCATTTCATTACTGTGTATACAAAATCAGAGGTAATCGGATTTAGCGATGTGGATATCAGCGACGGAACGTTTGTTTATATGTAAGATTATTGCGCTGTGCGCATGACATTAAGTAAGTTTTAAAACGTAGAAAATAACTTATCGTACTATATGAACTTTACTTAAGTAAGTAGTTAAAATATTAATGTTGAATACCGAAACCATTTGGATGGTTTTAATTAAAGATAGGTATATACTTGAGGGAGGAATTATACCTTATGAGTTGATACCTAAAAATTGAAAATCGGTAAGTGTTATTGCATACGAGGAAACTAATAAAAACTTACCTAACCCCAAATTAAAAAAAAAAAAAACTAAAATATAATTGAGTTATTAGTCACCCGAAACATAAAATTAAGTTTTAGAAATTGACTTTGGTAAAAACTATCACTAGTTAGCCTAGGTTCGCATAATCAGCAGAGAACGCGAAACTAAATTGTAACTGTTCGCGTCACAAAATTACGCCTGACAATTTAACTGGCGCGATGCCTGACAATATAAATGACGACGTGACATCGCGACAACGTGAAATGTACGAGAAAATGCGATCTGTTTGCAGTATCATGAAATTGACGAATAAATCTATTTGAAGAATTGTGCAGTATTTTACTTCTAAAATGTTTCAATCCAGAAAATAAAATCAAAAGCAACAAATCCTCTTAACATTGGGGTCTTAGGGTGCTAGAAATTGCCATTATTATAAAGTAGAGCTAATCTCAATGTAGATCGCGAAACTATTGTAAATTGCCCAACACTCGCGCCGTCACAAAATTACGCGTGACAATTTAACTGGCGCGATGCCGTGACGACGTGACATCGCGACAACGTGAAATGTACAAGAAAATGCGATCCATTTTCGCAGTACCATTAAATTGACGAATAAATCTATTTGAAGTAATGTGCAGTATTTTATTTTTAAAATGCTTGAATTCGGAAAATAAAATCAAAAGCAAAAAAACCTCGTGACACTGCGGTCTTAGGGCACTAAAATTTGCCATTATTATAAAGCCGGGTTAATCTCAATGTAGTTACGCGTAATCGCATAATCAGTCGAGATCGCGAAACCAGATTACGCGATATCGTGGCAGCGTGAAATGTATAATAAAATGTGATCTACTCGCAGTACCATTAAATTCACGAATAAATCTATTTGAAGAAATGTGCAGTATTTTATTTTTAAAATGTTTTAACTCAGAAAATAAAATCAAAAGCAACTAATCCTAATGACATTGGGCGCTAGAAATTGCCATTATTATAAAGTAAAGCTAATCTTAATATAGTTACGCGTAATAGCATAATCGAGATCGCGAAACTAGATTGCGACTGCCCGCGCTGTCCCGCATTACGCATGGTAATGCCTGGCGCGCTGCCGTGACATCGTGACACTGTGAAATGTATTTTCAGTTTCTTTAAATTGACAAATCCTATTTGAATGAGAAGTCTATTCAAGTATCAATGCTATTTATTTCTTAAATAAAATAGTGAGTGCATAGTACGAATTTTGCGCTGTGGTGTTCCAACATGTCCTCACAGTCGTTAACATTTTAGACTTATATTAATCGCTGGAATAAGTTATAAACATTATTGTAATTACCTGCATAGAAATGATACAAGTATAAACCATTAAAAACGACATAATGGTCTAAGATCCGAAGCTAAATCGAACTGGACCGAGCTGATAATAGAATGAAACTCATTTTATAATGAAATTAGTACATTGGGTAATACACGACGTTTTTTGAAAAATTAAAATTTAATAGAAAATTAAATTTTGCAACATCAAGATAATAAGAAAATTCTATTCTGAGTTAATGTTAAAAACATACAGAATGTGCAGGCTTTGGGTTGCCTATTATTTACGTGGACGAACTACTGGGTTGTCAGGTATAAACAGGTATTTCGCTGGCAACTACT
Source organism: Epargyreus clarus clarus (assembly GCA_014595695.2). NCBI lineage: Eukaryota > Metazoa > Arthropoda > Insecta > Lepidoptera > Hesperiidae > Epargyreus > Epargyreus clarus. Next base: position 1,099,843 of record JACTTY020000021.1, read on the forward strand.
TTCACTCATGATGATAATAGATAAAATTTTATATCAGTAGAAGCGCTGTTTTATTGTTAACACGTTGATATAGGGTTGTCTGCAAAATGAAAATTAATTTTTCAAAAAATAATTAAAATTATCCTGTCCAGGATTTTTTTAGCAAACCCATTTTTAATGTATTACCCAATGTACTAATTTCGTTATAAAATGAGTTTCATTCTATTATCAGCTCGGTCCAGTTCGATTTAGCTTCGGATCTTCTACTATAACATTTAAATGAAAGTAAGTTTTTATTAAAACGTTCTGGATTATTATAAATTAAAAGTAAATCGTAAAGTGCAATAAAAACAAGTACAAATGTGACATACATTTCGTAAAACAATGTGGGAATATTTACCATATTGGTCTCTTACAAGCTAGACCTTTAAAATAATTATATTATAGAATTTGACAAGAATGAGGAGATACATTTCGTATAGACAACGCTTGCGTTTTATTCACACGCTTTTTCAACGATGTCTAATAAGGGTACGTTACACCCGGTTACTGTCAGGTCCATCAATCGCCGTAGACTCCGAAGTTGGCAGGGTATGCAAACCTGGAATGAGATTTTCCCTTGGATTTAGTGAACGTGACAAGAAGATGGGCGAACGCCGTGACACCGTGAAATGCAAAGCTTTGTGATTATTGCTTTTCTATGTTGTAAATACGAGTATGTAGGTACTTTCTGTATTTGTTGTTACGGAGCTAAATGTATTTTTGTAAAGATGTATGCATGTTATATGAGAAGATAATAATACAGAGTATCTCTTAAATTATCTTATGTACCGACACAAATAAAAAAGTCTGTTAAGTTATCACTGTTGTCTTGTCAAGACTGTTATTATAATGAAGCCATTCGTGAAATTTACTTTTGCGCGAATGAAAAGATTTTGCGTCTGTACTCGTGCGTGGCGTTAACATACTTGACAATTTTCGGCGTGTTACTCGTTGCATTTGTCGCATTAGGTAATTTTTAGCTTATAAACATTGTATGTAATCAAAGTTTCGTACATAACACGGTCAACGGTACATTTGGTCTTCTTTAAAAATACTTCAATTGAGTTGTTCTAATAGGTACCTACCCAATTTCCATATCTGATGGTTGGTGGACATTTCGTTAATTTATTATAATAATAATAATAATAACTTTTTTATTTCAAGCCACAGGACTCATATGTGTTAGTATTACATTATAGACTTATCCTATGTTAGTACTTAATCTAAAACTTATAGTGTAACATATTGTGAAATCATTGCTATGCCATTCCATTAGAAATGGCACAGCAATGACCCACGTATCGGCAGTCTAATCTGCTTTCAATCATGTTCAGGATGCTGTTGGTCCCCGCAGTCTGCGCACAAGGGATCCACATCTTTTGCGCATAGTCGCATAAAAGCAGTCGACTCGCGCCTCTGCGAACATCCCTGACGCGCTACAAAATCGGGGCAGCTTCATCAGCACCCTGAACGCATTGTTGTATTGGACACGGAGGGCGCCGTACGACTTTAGACTATACGCGTATATAATAATACACTTTAATTTTATTACTTAAAATAAAGAGTAACGTAACTTCAAAAACTTGAGACTAATAATTTTCTTCTAGATAATTTGGATTAAATAAAAAAACAAACATCTGACTGGTTATCCTCCAACTACTAAAATTAATGTAAATTGGCACTTGAAACTAAGTATTTGCGAATATTCAAACGATATTCGAATCCTATGTATTAAATCGAGATCCGTCGGATTTGCGACACGTGACATGTGACATGCTGACAGGCAAGCTCCGTGACACCGTAAAATACAAACCCTTGTCACTATCCATGCCGACGTTAATATCCGTCACGTCATATATTATTGATACTTTATATCCGCGTTGGATGATTTATTTTTTAATGCATTATTATATTTGGTAATATGGGGTAATACAGGGTCAATCGGGGTCAATAGGGTTATTGTAGACTTGAGGTAGTCTACAATAACCCTTACTTAATAATACTTAATTTTTTATAGACTGATGGATTGAAATTTAGTATGAATGAAGTATATTTTATTTTGTAGACCCAGGGTGGCACTAACAACTCCTACGGGTGGCTACCGGATTGGAAAGCGACCGTAACTGAGAAAATCCCGTAAAAAAGGGTTTGGTTTTTTCTTCGTATGAGTGGTATTTTTATGATATCCTTACGAAATACTAAAATGTAACGAAATATGTATTTTGCCTTATGTATTCTGATATTCAATCGTCCGTTATTAATAATCAATCTATCCAATAGTAATCCAAAGATTAAAATTTAACTGTATCTAAAGGGAAAAAATGTCAAATGTCAATCTAAAGTATAAAAACATTCTATAGATTGATATTTTTCGTAAAAAAGTGTTGTTTTGTAAAAACAATCTGTCTAGTAGCGTTATATGTGTTTTGTCTACATAATATTTTAATTCCAGAGTACACAGTTTTACAACTGGGCGCAAATCGAGTATTCAAGCGGCTTAAAGTTACTGAACATCAAAAACGAAACGAATTTGTTGCCACAAACAAACAATAAACTTACCTGTGGAAAAATTTAGAGCCTGAAAGGTTAATCCTGTAGACTGACAGAGTAAATAAAATATAGAGGACTTTTGTTTTTAATTGTCATCAATCCCTATCTACTGTAAATACTTTTTGGTGTGATATGCAACTCAGAATGATGAATATAAATTTGTAAATTAAAAATTAATAATTAATTACCTGCATAATATCTTTAAGCATTTGTTAAAGATGCATGCCAGAAGATTGTGAAAAAATATATTATATGCATACAAAAATATATTAATATATCACCTAAACATATTATAACATAAAAACGTAGGGTAAAATTATGCAATGAATATAAAAATATAATATAATATATGATAATAATAATAAGACTTTTGATAAAAATCAACAAATTTTAGTTATCTTCAAATGTAGTTAATTTCCAGTTAATTACTTGAAGTTCTTATAGCATCTTAAGAAAGACCAATGTTTTAAGCGTTTCGTGCGTCCTTCACCTGTACATTTTTATTAGTTAAAATACATAGTATAAATAACAAAATATATTTTTTTTTAACGTAAGAGTAGCAGACGAGCATGCAGTCGACCTGATGGTAAGGGGCTACTGCCGCCCATGGACATCTGTAATCAACCCCAGATAAGATAAGATATTCCTACCTGAGGTCGGCCACAGATGCGCCGCTACCCCTGAGGACTAAGCTGGAACGTCTGGGAAAAGTCTGTCTCCCTTACCGCACCCTTCAAACCGGAACACAGCAGCTCCTAACACTGCTGTTATTAGGTAGAAATAGGTGTGGCGGTGGTGCCGCCGGAGTCGAACCACAAAGGATTCTACCACCTTCCAAATTAAGACAGTTATTATTATATCCATAACAGTAAGCCGTATTTGGGAGTAAATGACAATCTACAATTATTACGCACGGTCAAGCGTAAATTTATAATTGGGTGGCAAGAGGTTATATTGAATCTCCTTGCATTTATTAGAAGTTAGGACGGGTAGACGTTCCTGACAAAGGCCGTAAATTTGAATGGCAGCTTTATTCTATGTAGTTGGGCCATAGTTAAGTAATAATTCAAGAATATGTCGAATACCTTTTCAATTTCGTGCTTAGATCTAAGGCAGGTAACACAGGAGTGAGTAATATATTAATATGTGAATAATATTTGCAACGTACGTAAAACGTAGCCGCCAGCGCTACTGTCGACGGCCACGTGTAGCCGCCGACGGCATTCGGCGATGGTAAAAATACCTTAAAACATGAGCTAGATGATAAATAAAAATGGCACGAATCTGGAATATTTTCGTGAAAAAGGAAAGAAAATGCAAAATTAAATACAATGAGTCAATGCTTGTACATATAAACTAAGGATAGTTTATATGTTCAACCATATTGACTGACACACGTTAAAACTTTGCGCTTAAAATTAACCATGGTGTCTATGACAACGCAGATGTTTGCACACACAAAAAAATATCCAGAGCAGATACTTTAGATGTCTACCTGACTGGGATTGAACCCGGAACCCACTGCGTTTCGTCTTTCACCACTCGGGACGTCAAGATACACAAGCCTGAAATTTAAATAAATTTTCCTTTTAGACAACAGCAATTAAAATTAAGTAGATCATCTCATTATGTAATATTAAATAAACTAGGAAGGCTCTAAGAATAGCTGGCTTAGAAACTGCGAAGCACAAAAGAGGACAGATGAAAAATGTTTGCTTGAATTTTCCAGCTCAACACTCCATTTCTATTCGACGATACACTCCTTTGTTCACGAGGGGTGTGAAAGGATTTTCCAAACTGACGTCTTTGCAATCTATTGCGATTTTCCAAGAATATTGCAAAATGGGAATTATATAGTGACGGCGATTGTTCGGAATTGAAATGTTGTCAGTACCTGCTTTTGTAGTAATGATTTGATTTTCATAAGTGTACAGTAGTGTGTGTTGTCCTGAGCTTTCTAAATTTCAAACGATCTACATAGTTAATAATAGTATAACGTGAAAAAGTACGTCCCAGGCCTCCCCGTGATGTTAGAAAATACTTCTGGGTGATTGGGAGTGGAACATTACCTATAATTATTAAAAAAGCAAAAAACTGGACACCCTGAAAATAATTGACTGAAAAGGGAAGTAATGTAAGTACTTCAATCCCAAAACTTAGATTTAATCGAACGACACCTCGTTTCTTAAACGTCAAGCCGTCCTTCAAGACATATATACATGCACATAGGTAACTCGAAAAATATTAACCTCCTCAGTACGATAAGAAAGGTTGTAATTATGTTTCATCAGATTTTGAAGAAAATTATGTTCTAAATATATTGTGTAATAAAATTGAGTTAAAAGCAATTGTTTGGATTTTTCCAACAAAGTAATTTTTGATCAAAAAAGCACTTATTCTAATCCTCCACGTAGAACCATTTCTAAAAATAGTGTTGTGAGTGGCTTCCCTTGAAATATCAAAAGAAATATTCTTCCTCTATTTTCCTGTTTTTCCTTGATCATCGAGATGTATGAAGAATTGGCTCTTAGTGTGGGAGTGTATCGAACATGTGAGGTGAAATATTGTATGCGAATATGGTAACTCGTGCGGAAAACCAATACTGTGGATGCAAGCTTCTTATCCGCTTACACTCTCTCACATATTCTTTCATATTTATTGTTTCAGTGCGATTAACTCGATACGAGTAACTCGACTTTGTTCAGTGATTCAGTTTTCAAAGTTGTGTACAATTTACCAACAAGCACTTGGACGCGTGGTGGACTAGACTAAGCCCCCGCCCACCCAAAATTCGACGACGACTCTATAAACAAAAACACAACAGTGTGCTGTAATAAACCAAACACAGGCGCGGTGAAGTCAAACCACAAACGGACTTGAGAAAGTAGAAGTAAATTTTCTTTAAAAATTCTGTCCACTACAAGCTGAAACTTGTATTTTCTTTCTATCTACCTGAATGTAGTTCTTCCATTTGCTAGTCTTTTGTAGCTTTTAAGTTAACAAACGTAAGAATCATATTTGCAGATCCTAAAAGGGTACTCCAAAAGGTTTATTTATTCATGCAGTGCGGTATGAAAAGATTTATATTTATTTTTGAGTACTCTGTTAGGTTGCTTTTAAATAGACGTTGTTTCAGAAATATCTCGAAGAATCTTACAGCCTCGTAAATGAGGCTGTAAGATACCAAAGGCGAACATTTTGAAGGCAGTAGAACCCTTTGTATTCCGACTCTGGAGGTGCCATAGTTAGGGCTACACCTATTTTGTGCCTAAATTAGAACTGTGCTATAGTTTATTTGAAAAAGGTGTGTTGGGGGAGACATTTAAACGAAGAATTCAAATTAAGTCCCTATGCCTCATACTTGTGTTCGTAACAGATATCAGTAGCACTACCATGAGTTGGCATAGAAACGCCACTATAGAAATTGTAAATAGAAAACTATTGTCATTTTGCTAGTGAATAACAATTACGGTATTTCTTGACAACGTCTGTCAAATTAATGACTCATGGGACCGAATTTGTATGGCAATAGATCATAATGACATTCGCTAGCGATTTGATTTCGATAGGTTTTTTACGTATCGAGTTACGCCACTACGGATTTTAGTTCTACGAGTAACCACCAGAGGCGCTGTACAATTTTTCATACATTTATTTTACGCAGTCGCTAGCGAGTAATACTTTTGTAAACTCATGGTAGTGCTACAGAACTTTGCTTTTACTCTTGTATGCCCCGTTATATGCAAGATTACAAGCCAAATTACATAGGCATGTCGGGAAAATTTTAGTAGCATTGGTCGACGGTCGTATCCATTCGAGTTACTACGATAAATTAATCAATCCGACTATAAAAAAACCTAGTATTTTTGGGTAGTCATCATCAACCCATTATTGTCCCACTACTGAACACTGATCTTCTCTCAGAATGAGAAGGATTAGGCCATAGTCCACCTCGATGGCCAAGTGCGCATTGGTAGACTTCACACACCTTTGAGATTTTTTTAATAAATCTCTCAGGTATGCACAAGGTTTTCTCACGACGTTTTTCTTCACAGTTTAAGCAAGTGATAATTAATTTCTAATACACACATAACTTCGAAAAATCAGAGGTGCGTGTGCCTGAGATTTGAACCTATGACTTCTCGATCAAGCGGATCAGTTTCTTAACTACTAGACTATCACTGAATAATAATTTATCAATAAAATAATAAATGACTTTTATTATGAGTTACCGCACGGCATATACAGTTAATGTTTACGTCGACTCACTCGCAATCCGGTATGGTCTAGTGGCTAGGATACTTGGCTCTCACCCAAGAGGCCCGGGTTCGATTCCCGGTACCGGAACTTCCTTTTCCAAATTCTCTTTTTACAACTTAATACGTATTTTAGTTAAATTGTGTAGGAAGTAAATAAAGTTAGATTTTTTTATTTGATATATTCATTAATAATTATTTTTGTTGTTGTTTTAATGGCTTATAAATCCTACCTAAACTTGCTACTAGATCTACCAGTTTTAGCTATGTGTGAAAAACTGATAGAAATTTATGTTTTAAACATAATTAGAAAACACAAAATTTGTTAAGTTTCCATAAATCTCACGGTTATTCTACATTTAACGGACAAAATGACAGCGTGGCAAAATGATAGAGATATTGAGGGGTTAGGAGGAAAATGGGAAAATTGAGGAAAACACCTCTGATTTGAACTTCAGACCCCTCGATCGAGAGGCCAAGTTTCTTAACCACTGGGCTATCACTGCTTTTATTTTAAATTAATTTTGGGTAGTAAGTAATACTAAGTACTTAGTATCTATGGCTTATCTTTACCCTTACCATGAGTTTTAACGTTTTGACAAATATGACTGTTTTGATATTTCTTTACGTATTTGCCCATACTAATTCCAATCACCACCCCTAGCGGATTGTATCAGAACTATAGTGTTAGTAACGTAACATTAAATACCTAAATTGACAAAATGGCGATTTATGTTTTGACTCTCTTTTTTGCGAACATGTGAGGCAGACAAACATACTTGAGCACTAACTTATTGTTACGTTTACTCAGTCGACTAAGCAAACGGAACATAATAATGGGTTGAGTAAACGTAACGTAAAATTGTGGGATGTTTTGAAAACTCATGGTAAGAGTACTGATATAAGACTCCATTTCTATCTGGGATTGATTAAAATTGTCCATGACGGCAGTGACAGCGATGTAATTCATACTCATTTGCATCTTTTATATACACCATGCATTATATTTCATGGATATATTATAAGAAAAATATATATTTCGTGGTATAAAATATGAATAAGTTTCTATACCCAGTTCTAAAGGGTCCCGTAAAATACTACACCTTTGTATGAAATGTCTCAAAAGCAGTGCAATCTATTCGGATATCGGGACAGTAAGTGCATTTGAGAGCATATTCTTGTAAAGGTATTGTTACTGCATTTATATTTTATATCCGTAGCGGTCTCATTTTAAATCCTGTGAAATATTCTTCAGCTTTTCTTCATTCTTTGCTTGTGGTATTGTCACCTATATTTCTATAAAAATACAGTTTTACGGTTAAGGACATTTATTTATCATTCGAATACAATTAATTTAAAATAAGAAATACAAGTTACATATAATGTAGGAACAAGCAATTTGAAGTCAATAGTGATTTCCAGTATTTTTATGAAATTGAATTAACCAACGAGAATGCAGCCCATCTCGGTAAGTAGTCGCTGCCGCCCAAAAGACATTTTTACATGCCAAAAGAAATTGGTCTCTTCATGATTTTAGAGTGATGGCGCTTTACAATTAATATTAATTGTAAAGCGCGATGGTGATGCGTGATGATGCGTGATGGCGCTTTACAATTAATATTAATTGTAAAGCGCGATGGTGATGCGTGATGATGCGTGATGGCGTTTTACAATTAATATTAATTGTAAAGCGCGATGATGATGCGTGATGATGCGTGATGGCGCTTTACAATTAATATTAATCGTAAAGCGCGATGGTGATGCGTGATGATGCGTGATGGCGCTTTACAATTAATATTAATCGTAAAGCGCGATGGTGATGCGTGATGATGCGTGATGGCGCTTTACAATTAATATTAATTGTAAAGCGCGATGATGATGCGTGATGATGCGTGATGGCGCTTTACAATTAATATTAATTGTAAAGCGCCATCATATATAGAAATTATATAATGTTAGGGACGATGTGCAAATAGAAAATTTTATTTTAAAATGAGGGTACTAACTAAAAAGGGGCGTATAAAAAGGCACATTACATCACTTACTGGAGGATTCCATTTTTGAATGTTGTAAAGAACGTTACTCTGCCACTTTTGTTATCGAGTTTGTGTTTATTGTGCTTATTTGTTATTTTGTTAACTTAGTTAGTGAAGTAAAATTAAAAGTGAAGTAAAATGTTCTCGGTTTATAAAAGTTGTTTTTAAATAATTTCCTGACGAGTTTTTCCAAGAATAATTTATATTTGAAGTTCTTATATTATACCACAAAGACCTCAGAATGGAAAGGTGGTAGAGCAAGTATGGGTCGTCCAGGAAGGTAGCACCGCCATACCACTTTCTAGCGTTGAACAGTTTTACATTTGAGTGGAAGTGTGAGAATTCCGGTTCACTTACATAATCTGAGGCGACCATCTTAATCTTTAAGAGGGATAGCAAAAATATGTTTGTTATAAAATTCCTTATTTTTTTATAAAATATGTATCTATTATTTTCACGATACAAATTATTTGTATTAACATCAACAGTTTGTATTATTTTCGAAGTACAAATTGTTCCTTCAGTCGTGACTTAACTGATAAGTTAGGAATAGCTAGATAAAAGCAATATTAGCGAGCTTACAAAGTTCGGCGTGGTTCGAACGAACGTGGTTGACGTGAGCGGTGAGTTAAGTGACCACTGCAACTGTTTGTTGTTGCAGATAAGCTGGGACAAGTAAGTTGGCGCCACAGACAAATGTAGCTGGAGATGTAATGCTTGGCTCGTGTAACAATATTTATTTTTATTTTATTTTATTATTAATATTAATTATTATTTTATAATTTTATAGTCATTGTTAAAATGTCTTTTGGTAACTGCCTTACGATATGCGCAAGTAACCTTTGTGCCGGGAGTCCGGGCTTCAAATCCCACTTTAATTTTTTGATTTGTTTGCATATAGGAAAAATATTTCTTGCTTTAATTATGAAGGAAAATATGAGAAAACCTACGCTCCAGGGAGTTATCCAAAAAACATTGCAAAAACCACCTTTGGCTAGTATGACAGACATAGACAAAATGTCTACAATTAACTAATATTTAAATTTACAATCGGAATTAATAAATTTGAAATCCAACGATCATTACTATGATTAAATAATATTTGTATTACAATTCGGTTCAGGGTATTTGTGGTTATGTGGTTAGTCGAATAATAATGATATTAGGAATTAACTGTGTAGGAATTTATTTCTGCTTCATATATTACTAGTGGTGCCCGCGGCTTCGCCCGCATTTTAAAGATAAGCATATTATATCTTTAAAATCTAAAATCTAAATCTACAATCTTATAGAAATAACATATGATATGATAAGAGATATGATATAAGATCAAATGCATAGTTTCCGATTTTATAAAATGTATATAGACAAATATTCATTTTTATATAAATAGATAGATGATCGACTAACATGGATAAGTAAAGTAACTGTAGGTAAATTATCCACGGCTCCCACGGCATCGGGTACCTTTTGAAGGTTTCCCCCTCGTAAACAAAAAAAAAAAGGTTAATTATGAAAAAATCGAATTTCGATCTTCTGGGTTGAAAGATCGATTCACTGAATCGATCCATTACTGGAGATCGATTAAAATAATCGATTTTTTTCGTTCAAAAGATCGATTCTCCGATTAATCGATCTCAGATCGCCATCCGTATTTCCCGTAGGAATTCCGGGATAAAAACTATCCTATGTCCTTTCTCGGGTCTCAGACTATCTTTGTACAAAATTCCATTCAAATCGGTTCAGTGGTTTAGCCGTGAAGAGACAGACAGACAGAGTTACTTCCACATTTATAATATTAGTAAGGATTAGTTAATAATGATAACCTTTTTTTTCGCTATCCTCGAAAAAAGATTGAAAATAGAATCGATTCTTAGGGCCTCGATTTTTTTGTGAATTGTTGTGATTTATTGCACTTCGATTCGAATCGATTCAAAAATCGATCTTTTTCGGAAAGAATCGCCACCCCTAATATAATCCCAATAAATCTATATAAACAAATATAATGTTGCAACCGTCTCCGATTGCAAGAATTGATGTTTTTAAACTCATGGTTATTTAGAGAATGCCAAAAGACCCACAAACGTTAGTAGGATCCATTACTGGAGACCGATTAAAAAAATCGTGTTTTTTGGTCAAAAAGATCGATTCTCTGCTTAATAGATCTAAGATCGCTATCTGGGATAAAAACTATCCTATGTCCATTCTAGGGTCTCAGACTATCTTTGTGCAGAATTTTATTAAAATCGGTTTAGTGGTTTAGGCGTGAAGAAAAGACAACCAGACAGACATAGTTACTTTCGCATTTATAATATTAGTAAGGATATCGATTAACATAATCGACTTTTTGGTCTAAAAGATCGATTCTCCGATTAATCGATCTTAGATCGCCATCCCTAGTTCCCGTGGGATTTCCGGGATAAAAACTATCCTATGTCCGTTCTCGGGTCTCAGACTATCTTTGTACAAAATTTCATTAAAATCGGTTCAGTGGTTTAGGCGTGAAGAAAAGACAACCAGACAGACAGACAGACAGACAGAGTTACTTTCGGATTTATAATATTAGTAAGGATAGTGCTTTGTTCCGACGCGTTTCAACTTAGTCTTTGAATGATGGAATGCATCTCTGACAAACTTCTCGTATTATTTAATTTAGAACACCGACCTTGATCGACAACGACACGACGCGGCACGACACTTAATTATTTATTTATGAAGTAAAGGATAATTTATATATTTTAATTAATTTGTTATTAAGCATAGATTAGTAAAGATACTTCGCCGACTTGAAATTGAATGAAGCCACAAACGGCTTATTTTAGTAAGTTATTTTTTTGAATTCTTGACAAATAAAAACATTTTTGGATTAAATTTACGAATAAATAACTAATACTGCGTAATTTACGTAATAAATAAGTAATTATTTCAAATATTTTAGGGACATTTTAGCACGGAGACGTGGCAAAACTTTTATAGGCAACTATTTCAATTCTCAAAACTGGGTACATTTTCTTATTAGGAGTGAGTAAGCATTACTAATCTATGTTATTAAGTAATAAAGTCTAACAATTCGCATTTAATTACCTCGGTGGACAGTAATAGGTCGATGTCGAGATAACGTGCAGGTCATAGATATAGTATTTCGATATATTTAAATACAGTAGTTAGTATAATATTTCGAGTGTAGTATTTTGTATACTCTGTGGTACAATTACTCTGTGGTCGCATAAGCTCGTGCTCGGAACTGCGCTTACGAAGATAAGATCACAAACTTTTGTGCAATCTTGGACTGGCTTTGTATCTTGTTGGTAGTTGATTCTCCTTCTGGATTTTGTGTGATGGATTTTAAATCCTGGTTTATTTATTAACTAGTTTTTACCCGCGATTCGCCCGCGTTTAAAAAAAATAATATGACATACCAACATGCATAAAACTGAATATTCGTACCTTCATTGGAATGACAGTGGCGCCATCTGGCGAAAATTGGTCGTACCAGCTCTGAAACCATCGTGGGCTCATGGACAACAGCTTTGCTAAAGATCATCACTTAATCAAATGCATAGTTTACGATTTAATCCTTACAAATATTTATTAAAATAATCGACTTTTTGGTTTAAAAGATCGATTCTCCGATTAATCGATCTTAGATCGCCATCCCTAGTTCCCGTGGAATTTCCAGGATAAAAACTATCCTATGTCCTTTCTCGGGTCTCAGACTATCTTTGTACAAAACTTCATTAAAATCGGTTCAGTGGTTTAGGTGTGAATAAGAGACAAACAGACAGACAGACAGGCAGACAGAGTTACTTTCGGATTTATAATATTAGTAAGGATAAGGATTTAGGATATTATTTATAATATTGAATGCATGTAGTCCACCTAATAGTAAGTGGCTACTGTGGCCCATGGACATATTATGTTATCAATTTCAGATAGGATTCCTACCTAAGGTTGGCCACAGGTGCGTTGCTTGCTCCGAGGACTAAGCTGGAAAGCCTCGCATAAGGTGTACTATACCCCTTAAACCGGAATACAGCAGCATTTAACTGTGCTATAATTAGAATAGATGTGCTGGTGGTTCTTCCGGAAACGTTCAGTCATTAATCTTAAGTAGTAGTAGTACGAGTATTATAGTTAAGTTAGTTCTTAGAAGTAGTATAAGTAGTAAGTATGGTAAATACGTTTTAAGTATAGCAAGTTCTCTTGAGAACAATAATTATTGCTTTTGTTATAACTCCGAATCAAATTACGACAGTTTTTCCGTTTCTTATTATTAACATAAGAAGCCTCTTTGTTACCGGCTAAAACCACATAATTACTGAGATCTAAGAAACTGCCCGGACACCTTTCAAGTTAATTATTATGTAATGACCTTTGTTCGTAGCCTTAGCTATAAGGCTGCGCGCTCATTGGCTACTATCGATTAAGTTATCGCTTTGGCGACTACCACCCGTTATTAATAATCAATCTCTCCAATGGTTTCGCTGCCAAAGCTCGAAATTCGACAATTCTAGTATTCAATCGGAAAATTTTGAGGTTTTTAAGGCAAAAATTGGGTAGACGGATTTTAATATTACTGGACATAAGCAATGGTTATCACACCGTTTAAAAGTTGCTCGGCGACTATTTAGTAGCTTATGCGATTGCGAGTTTTTGTAGTAATATCAAATATGTGTCGCACATTAGTCGCTTGAATACCAAATTAAAAGCGCCCAAGCAACAACTCAATATCTTAAGCGAAAAGATGGTAGCCAACTCAATTATCACTCACTAAAAGTAGTTAACATAGATTATACAATATAACCACGTAAATAAGCGGTCAGCCTAAGAGCAAAATACGGTAGGTACTTAAGAATTTAAATAAACTTTCCTCGTCACATTGTGAGCGGATTTACTTAATGTCGGTAACAAAAGAATAAGTACCCAAAATCCATCAGGAATATTGCGTATTCAACGAATCATTTCAAATGACAGCCCGTGGAACGTTTTATGCTAAAATCAATGTTTTCGGTTCATTGCTCACGACATGTGGATATATATTTTACAGTTCGCTTAACAGCTGCTCGCTTATGATTGTCCTAACAATGTGTTTGCGTTATATGAACTCAACCGTGTATTTCATCCATCAAATCAGTTAATCTCAGTGATGTATATTTTTTTATGTTTTCTCAACCCAACATTGGTATTGAATATAAGAATTCAATTTTTCAAACTTTGCGCCACGCTAATCATATATGTATTGTATCATATATGAATATGTACCTCTGTACTGTACATGTACATGTATTCATATTAGTACAGGTACGGAGGTACATGTGTTTTATCAAATAGTAATAAACATTTTTTTCCATTCCTTATCCAATTTTGTTGCTATACTAATATCTTTTAATCAGATTATCAAAGAATGCTATTTATTTTAAAGTACGAGTATAAATTATTGCAATGTCCTTTCGATTTCCGAATATCGTTTGCGTCGATAAATTTATAATTTTTTAAATTCCATTTCAGAGTAGTGTAGACATGTAGTCCATTTTAGGTACTCATTACTATCCATGTCTTCTGTAGCATTACCATGAGTTGGCATAGAAACGCCACTATAGAAATGGCAAATAGAAAACTATTGTCATTTTGCTAGTGAATAACATAACTACTATCGTTACGGTATTTCTTGACAACGTCTGTCAAATTAATGACTCATGGGACCGAATTTGTATGGCAATAGATCATAATGACATTCGCTAGCGATTTGATTTCGATAGGTTTTTTACGTATCGAGTTACGTCACTACGGATTTTAGTTCTACGAGTAACCACCAGAGGCGCTGTACAATTTTTCATACATTTATTTTACGCAGTCGCTAGCGAGTAATACTTTTGTAAACTCATGGTAGTCCTACTGTAAATAATACAAACATAACAGAAATTCTATTTAAAGTCAGTAACGAAAAGAGCTGTCATGTCTGAGAACTATTTTGGGAAAGCTTGTGGTGTTGGAACATATAGATGTAGTCATAATACCAGTTTGACTCCCAGAGGATTTGAAATTCAATTTGGAGCCAGGCCATCTGTAACTCTGGGTGTTTATATCTCGGACCCACGACACAAACAATCCTAGCGTGGGGGTAAATAATATAAAAAGTGTCATGTAAAAGTAAAAACGTGTGGTATCAGAATTATAATGCAGTTGCCACCTCTAAATATTCGTAGCTCACACACCACTTTGGGAACAGTGTTTGGTCGAAAGCCACGAATACACCGCCAAGCGCTACCTGACGCGAACCTTCGAGAATTTACGACCGCGAAACCCGGATTGGCTTTAAAAGTTTCTTTGCTGAAGTGTTTTCGGTAAAAGCTGAGTAGTTTAAGTTACATGGTAAGCTCTAGTGTATTTAAAGTATAGTGCAGTGGTCGGTAAAATTTTTGGATTACAAAAAAAGCAACTAAGAGTAATCCGCATTTGGATGCCCACTGCTTAGTCCCCATTAGTGATAAAATTTTCATACACGCATCTGACCTTTTTTTAATAATATAGGACTAGCAGAGAAGCATGCAGTCCACCTGATGGTAAGTGGCTACTGCCACCTGAGGTCGGCCACAAATGCACCGTAAAGTATGTATAGCTTCATAGAACATTAAATCGTCGTTACCGGTTGTTATTATTGGATAGTAGTCGGTAAACCTTATCAAGGGCCTTCTGAACGATCTAATGAAGAGTTTGAGAAACATCCCAAAATGGTTTAACCTTTTAAATGGCTACTAACCCTTTTTTCTACACCAATGTAGCACAAATGCTGTTACATTGTAGCAACACGTAGCGAGGTGAAGTGAACTTTAAGTTTTCCCTGTTTCAGAACTACTCTCCTCAGGGAGGTTCCTGTAGTCAGCAGTGAGTTGTTAAAAGTTTGTAGCCATAAATAAAAGCAACTTTATTTTACAAACTTTACAATACGAAATCACCATTTCACGTTTGCTAGGATTTTGTTTTACTTCCTACATTTTCCATAAAAATAAGGGGTAGAATGTTTGTGGTTCAACTTCGGAGTCACCACCGCCACATCTATTTCTGCATAATAGCAGTTTTAATCGCTGTTGTCTTCTGATTTGAAGAGTGTGTGTGTGTTGAAGGTGGCAGAACCCTCTTTGGTTCGACTCCGGCGGCACTACCGCCAGACATATATCTACCTAATAACAGCAGTGTTAGGCGTTGCTGTGTTCCGTTTTGAAGGGTGTGGTAAGGGAGACATACTTTTCTGACGCGTTCCAGCTTAGTCCTCAGGGGTAGCGGCGCATCTGTGGCCGACCTCAAATAGGAATATCTAATCCTATGTGGGGTTGATTACAGATGTCTATGGGCGGCAGTAGCCACTTATCCTCAGGTGGACTGCATGCTGCATGCATGTCTGCTACTTCTATATTATAAAAAAAAAATGTGGTAAGGGAGATATGCTTAATCGAGGCGTTCTTACTTAGTCCATGGGCTGCCTACTTCTATATTATAAATAAACAGGATAGTTTCAACATTGTAATTTATGCTCAAAATAATCACACCAACTCAAATAGGTGACTTCACACTGCCTTCAATAAAATAACATTTCTAATAAGAACAGTAGAAGAAATCACAAAACGTAACAGTTTGTCATCACATAGCAATAAAAGACAACAATTTGTTTTGTGGGTAATATTGTTTCTGAGAAAAAATGACGTCTCGTATCAATTTGCCAGACATAACGATGGCGGTAAAAGCCGTCTCAATTAAGGGTATATTTGAAAAAGAGTGTATTTTTAATGCTAACGAGATATAAGGTGATATACGAGAATAGAAGGTTGTAGAACCCTTTGTGATTCGACTCCGGCGGCACTACCGCCACAACTCATTCTGTCTCATAACAGCAGTGTAAACGCTGCTGTGTTCTGTACCCTTACCAGGAGTTTTTACGTTTAGACAAATATAACTGTTACATATTTGCCCATACGAATTCCAATCAGCACCCCTAGCGGATTGTGTCAGAACTTGAAAATAGTATGGGCCAATACGTAAACAAATACCAAAACAGTCATATTTGTCAAAACGTAAAAACTCATGGTAAGGGTACTGGTATAAAGGGCGTGTTAATGGAGACATAAAGTAAGTAATGTAAGTATACTTTTGCGAAGCGTTCTAACCTAGTCCTTAGCGGTAGCGGCACATCTGTGGCCGACCTGAAATAGTTGCTCGTATATAATAAAAA
Organism: Epargyreus clarus clarus; assembly: GCA_014595695.2. Lineage (NCBI taxonomy): Eukaryota > Metazoa > Arthropoda > Insecta > Lepidoptera > Hesperiidae > Epargyreus > Epargyreus clarus. Next base: position 1,116,933 of record JACTTY020000021.1, read on the forward strand.
AAAATACAGATATATTAGAGATAGGTACTAAGAGAAAGATAGATATTATGTCCCTTCATGTGAATAAACATTTATCATTAATTACGATTACATTTTTTTCTGTTTTTAAAATATATCTGGGACAAGTAGGTTAACAATATTTTTGTATTTGAAATACACGTGTTTCAGTTCATTTTTTATTGGCATCAGTAATACATAGCATGTCAAAAGGGAAACTAGTAATTTGTCTTTATAGAAGGCTGCGACATTGCTTTGTGAGGATGAGGGAAGAATAAAGATATTGGTGTCGTTCGTACATTACATATCTATTTATATGTTGTTGTAACGAGAGGTTTCAAGGCTTTCCTTATAATAGGCCTGAATGTGATTTTGGTGTTCAATAATATAGAATTGGAATATCTATATTTCTTATTATTGGTGCGAGTATTGCTACGAGTAAGATGTATTAATAATAGTGACTGGAGATATGTAAATAATAGTAACTTAATATTGGAACCCTCCAGATTTTTAGTGCTAGAGCCGGAACCCTTCTTATCCCTTTTTCTCTCAGAATGAGAAGGATTAGGCTATAGTCCATCGCACTGGTCAAGTGAGGATTAGAAGAATTCACATACCACTAAGAACATTTTTAAGACCTCTCAGGATTCAGGATTCCTCACGATATTTTTCTTCACCGATAAAACACGTAATAATCAATTTCTAATACGCTCTATTAATAACACATAATAGCTCCTAAACCCCATTTACTAAACAAAAAGGCACCACCACTAATTGAATATCATTAAGTATCTTCATTTGAACCAAAATACACTACGGTTTAGTAGGTTTAAACAATGACACAGCGAAATGTGAAAACGGGGATTAGTCTCTGAAAGGAAGCTTCAGGAATGAAGATTTCGGGTGTTTTAACGGTTGATATATTGCGTAAACAACGTCGGGCTTAGGGCTCACCAGGGACGGATTTGGAGGAAGGCAGGCGGACTGCCTCCGGGCCTCCACACAAAAGGGGTGCCCCTAATTAAAACAAAATTTCGTCGGGAAGAAACCTTCGGACCAAAAACAAAAAATGGGGCCCACATAATAGAGAAAAAAATCCAATTTCGTCGGGAAAAAATGTTTTCTTTTCAAACAGATTTTTTTCGTATTTTTACTACACTAAAGTAACTATTACATTATTTATTACTACACTTGCACTAAAGTAATTATTAAATTATTTGTTAAAATATTGTTGGCAACATAATTTTTGAAAAGATTGACGCAAAAAAATGTTCCTTGAAAATAATTAAGGGCACTCGCTGCTTCGATGCCACAAGGCTCCAAGACTTCCAAATCCGGCCCTGGGTCTAACCCTTCCGGGTAACATGCGGAAAGCAGGGATGAACAAACACTCGTATGAAAGGAAAGTTTACTGCAGAAACGTATTTATAATCTGTTAGCTGTCAAAGGTTTTCGGAACAAAGTTTCCTTTTCGCCTATCAACGTCTGGTCAGTCAGTGTTTACCGTAAGGGTCATGCGGTTCGGCTCTCGGTTATGCAAATATTTAAATGATGAATAAAATGAAATGTACATTATATTTTAACAAAAAATGACTTCTTCATCAACCCATTAATGTCCCACTGCTGGGCACAGGTCTCCTATCAGAATAAGAAAGATTAAGCCATAGTCCACTGCACTGACCCCTCGATCAAGAAGCCGAGTTTTTAACCATCAGGCTATCACTGTTTAAAAAATGACTTACGGTACGATTGAAAAGTAATATAGGTATAAATAAATATTCTTCCTGGAAATAAAACTTCGTAAAGATATTAAAAGAGATAAAATATATCTACTTATGTAACAGGAAAGTCATATCATATTAATTACATATTTAATAAGTCTATTTTAATACATTATTCCTCAATAATGGAGTCTTCACAGAATTCTTCTTCGAGTATAATTTTCGACATTATTACGATTCTATATCCGGTACATATACCAAGTTCCAAGGTTCCTCTTGGGAATACAGTTTTCTGCTTAGTAATCTTCTAAAAATGTTCGAGCCCACTGATATTTTAATAAAACACTGAAAACTTCATACTATATACAAACTAGTTGACCCGGCAAACGTTGTGTTGCCATATAAATCAAATAACGCTAAGGGTGAACAACCCTTATTACTTAGGGATATGAAAAGTAGATAGTAGCCGATTCTCAGACCTACTGAATATGCATATAAAATTTGGTGAAAATCGGTACAGCCGTTTCGGAGGAGTACGGTAAGTAACATTGTGACACGAGAATTTTATATATAAGATTTAGCAAAGATTAAGTGTAATTTATCATAGATCATAAAGGTTTTGACGTTTTTTTTTTCATGTCTCGTTTAACGACGCCATGTCGCTTTAAGCGGTTGCTTTGACACGTATTTCTAGTATTCACTCATTATGTGTATAATGGGAATTACGAGGAAATAGTGCCTATGTTTCAATAATTAACGGTAAGAGACTCCGCTGAGAGGGTTAACAAAGGATTGACAATTAATTCAATACGCTCATTAAAACTTCACACGTACACAGACTTAAACATGTTTTACCGTCAAATTAGTGTTAAGCCATTAATAGTAATTGGTGAATACTATGCAGGCTGCACTACAAACTTAAGCTCAAGCTATTTCACTATGCTTAAGTTTTTTCCGATTGATTTATTATCCTCCGACAATATTTATTCACTAATTGTACGTAATATAAAATATAACATACTAGTTTTTGCCCGCGGCTTTGCCCGCATTTAAAACAAAATAATATGACATACTAACATACATAAAACTGAAAATTCGTACCTTCATTAAAATACCAGTGGCGCCATCTGGCGAAAATTGGTCGTACCAACTCTGAAACCTTCGTAGGCTCATGGACAACAACTTAGCTAATCATTTTCACTTAATCAAATGCAAAGTATATAATCGATTTTTGGTCCAAAAGATCGATTCTCCGATTAGTCTATCTTAGATCGCCATCCCAAGTTCCCGTGGGTTTTCCGGTATAAAAACTATCCTATGTCCTTTCTCGGGTCTCAGACTATCTTTGTACAAAATTTCATTAAAATCGGTTCAGTGGTTTAGGCGTGAAGAAAAGACAACTATAATATTAGTAAGGATTCATTCGAACATTATGAGAGCCGAAAGTTTCAACAAATTATTTTTTATGAAATTAAATAGTTTGTGGATTTAAATAGTTTCTGACTCCCATATGAGGGGACCGTTGTCGTCAGGAGTGGTACTCGTAAGTAATGCACTCGTGATAGACTTTAGACTGAACTCTATATACATATCACCGATCAAGTATCTAAGTTTAATCTGAGAATTGTCACAAGTGTTTATAGAAACACTATCTATCTCTGGTTTATCAAACCAAAGGTAACAAAAATTACACGGACAGGTGACTGTTTTGGATGTGATATTGCACTATTTTTAACCCACTTCAAATAAGGAAGCTCTATATTTGACCGCGATGTACATACATAGTGTTAAGTTTACATATTGATACTTTAATTCGCAAATCAGCCAACTCCACTTTTTGTCAAAATGTTTTTTTTATTTATTTTGATTTCGTTCAACGCCATTTACTTTCAAAATAAATAAAAAACATTTTGACAAAAAGTGGAGTTGGCTGATTTGCGAATTAAGGTATCGATATATACTCGTACATACATATCTACGAGTTGTATGTGTGCGATTTTCTCAAAAAGTACTGATCCAATTTGGATGGGGTTTTTAATATTATATGTTTTATAAGTATGAGATGCTCCAACCTAGAAACGAAAAAGCTTGAAAACGCGTACTATGGCGTGAATATAAAGGAAATAATATTATAATTTTGATACTATTTACTTACATACATATAATTATTTCAAGTTGCAAATAACAAAATCTGAGTTCAAAAAGCTCCACATTAATTTGTGGAAATTTCAGATTCTGACATGAGGAGCTCTTTCCGCTGATAAATTTACCACATGCAAATGTGGACGTGGAAGTAGTGGGTGCAAAAACATTTTATGAAATAGCTTTAGAGTGAAATGAAATGTACATAAATTATTATACGTTTTTGTCTACAGGAAAATATCAAATAAATTACGAACAAAATTTTGCAAACAAACTGCTCACTGCTGGGTACAGGTCTCTTCACTCTCGTTTTAAATTGAAATGAAATTGCTCCATGCATTATTAGTGTGGACTGGTAGACCGTGAGGTCCTCTATGCTTTTCAGGATATTTTTGGAAAATTTTCATGATTTATTACTTCCTGTTTCATACATCTTCTTGGCACGTGATAATCTCTAATATGTAAACGGAATAATCCGAGGGATTTGAAGCCTGGATCCCAACATGAGAGGCCGAAATTCATACCACTATCTAGGCATAGAAAATTTGTCTTGATCCAAAATTCACGAATTTTACCTTCAAACCCCCATAAAATGGTTCAAATTCAGATGGAACAGAGTCTTTTTGGTACAAAAAGATTTTTGGAATCGTTCCAAACTGGCCGAATCAGCGCACTTTGGTAGCTATAGGTAGTGTATACGTCCGAAAAATTGCTGACCGATGCTAATTATCCCAAAAGAGTTTTAGGAACATTTTCGAACTGAAAATTGCAGTACACACTTTCTTTTGGAGGACAGAGATTTATTGAAGCGTTGAATATTAAAATTGTATTTGTTATGTTGTAAATTCGTGTCTATCGAGAGTTTTTTTTAATTATTCTTTTATAAAATACGGCTTATCACCTACATTTAGGGACCTACTAGTTTTAAGTAAATTATCAACTAGACCAGATAACGGTGAGGGATGGACCTTACGCTTGAAGCATTTATGAAGAAAACTTTTAATAGAATTAAGACTAATCAAAAATATTTTCATTCGGGTGCAATAAACTAAAAACATGTCGGCTTGTTATTGCTGCAAGACACTAGTTAATATTAAACGCATGCATCAAATCTGTTTAAGTAAATATATCATCAATATATCATAATTCATCAGATAGCAACACCGCTCTGACAAGTATAGTATTTATGACAAGAGACATTTCTCCTGTGTATTACTCGTAAATGAGAATAGAAATAAAATAACAAGATCCAACGTGGAAATTCTCCTTGAAAATTAAACGGTTCAATTTATTTGCGAAGCTCAAGAGGAAAGTGATAAAACAACCGAACCAAACACAGGTATGAGAATGAAGAGTTATTTGTTTTGACGATACAAATCTAACAGAAACTAACGAATATTGGACAAGAAATATAACAAGAATATTCGGTGCTAAATCACGATGAAGACGATAACAATCTCCCTGGAGACGCAGTTGACGCAGACTTACATGGTCCACGCGGCGTTGCTAGCCGTGAAGTTACTGGCGCTAAGTCCGTTGGCAGCTATGACGTGGGTCAACAAGGGTATATTCGCAAACCCTGATATCGTCCGTCGGGCTTACTTATCTGAGCTTAAGAATCTGGCCCCGTTTTGGGTTGTAGGAGCGTTGTACATAACTACATCACCGCCTCTAGATCTAGGTGTAACGCTATTTAGATTGTATACAACTTCGAGGATGGTGGTAGTACTGGGATACGCGACAAAGCCGATCCCAGCTGTGTTCTCTGATCTTGCGCTTATAACGTCATATCTTATTACGTTTTTCATGTCTGTGTGGGTGATTTTCTACTATCGTAAATCGATTTAATGACCGTAAACAATATATTGTTCTTTTACTCTTTGTATTTTATTGTAATTTAAGCTTTTAGATATTAATTATAATAATTAGAAATGATTTCTACAAACTTTTTTTTTTACTATAGGAGTAGCAGACGAGCATGCAGTCCATCTGATGGTAAGTGGCTACTGCCGCCCATGGACATCTGTAATCAACTCCAGATAGGATTATATATTCCTACCTGAGGTCGACCACAGATGCGCCGCTACCCCTGAGGACTAAGCTGGAGCGCCTCGGATAAGTCTGTCTCCCTTACCACACCCTTCAAACCGGAACACAGCAGCGCCTAACACTGCTATTATTAGGTAGAAATAGGTGTGGCGGTGGTGCCGCCGGAGTCGAACCACAAAGGGTTCTACTACCTTCAAAGGAATTTGAACAAAAATTATGATTCCGTTTGGATGACAGTGCATGATTTATTATATATTCTTATTTTGGAAATGACTGAAAGAGAAAGTTTAAACTTTTTTTTTATATACATTTATTCGTAACAATATCTTTCCTTTTCACAATCGAAGGTTAACATAGTTCTTTAACTAACCGATAAGAGATGAGTGTAATTTACGGACAACCCATGTCCAGTAGTGGTTCTCAAGAAGCATTAATTAATTCACCAACAGCAATCAATAAGGCGTGAGTTCAACGTCACGAACCAAGTAAACCATTATTTAACACAAGACACAGTAAACAAACCATTAATTGTATTCGAGAGGAGGCAGGCGGCTATCCACATATGCAAATATCTACAATTTGAGACAAATTTGAGCGCCATTTGCGTCAATTAATCTAAATTGTGTCGTCACTTGGGGTTTGGCTCATGTCGTGATAAACGACGTAACATTTGTATTTTCTGGTTTTAGGCACAAAGGCCAAGTTAAAAGGCATTTAAATTTGATACTAAAATGGCCTAACCTTTTCACGTCGACTGATATATTTTTGTGTATTTTAAAATTGGATTTAAGAAGGGTAAATATTTTGTGGGTGATATTGAAAAAAATAAATAGATTTTGAGAATGGAAAGTAAATAGCTAACGGCATTCAAATATGTACTGAGTGTAACGTAAAAACATAACTGCGAAGTTTGAATAACATACGAGTATGAAGGTGGTAGAACCCTTTGTGGTTCGACTCCGGCGGCACCACCGCCACACCTATTTCTACCTAATGACAGCAGTGTTAAGCGCTGCTGTGTTCCGGTTTGAAGGGTGTGGTAAGGGAGACAGACTTTTCCGAGGCGTTCCAGCTTAGTCCTCAGGGGTAGCGGCGCATCTGGGGCTGACCTCAGGTAGGAATATCTAATCCTATCTGGGGTTGATTACAGATGTCCATGGGCGGCAGTAGCCACTTACCATCAGGTGGACTGCATGCTCGTCTGCTACTCTTATATTATAAAAAAAAAAATCATCTGTACCCTTACCAGGAGTTTTAACGTTTCGACAAATATGACTGTTTTGGTATTTGTTTACGTATCGGCCCATACGATTTTGTAGTTCGGACACAATCCGCTAGGGGCGCTGATTGGAATTTGTATGGGCAAATACGTAAACAAATACCAAAACAGTCATATTTTTTGAAAGGTAAAAACTCCTGGTAAGGGTACAGACCTTTATACTCTTTTCACTTCTTTAATCATATAAAAACTTAGCTTGATGAATCCAAAACAACCAACAAACTTCCCTTGATTGCGTCCGAGTTTGAAATAAAACAACTTTAGTTGTTCCGCTACGCTGGCGCCACAAGCAGTTTGCAACAGAAGTTTTTAATAAACAAAGTACAGGATTGTGGGGAAAATTTAAGAGAACTTTCAATGTAGGTGCATGCAACGTTACTTTATTCTATGTACTTATATCACACGCGAAGCGGAAGTGCTAGCTTCTACGCAAAGAAAATTCAATCTTATCTCGGAGTGATCGAGTTATATTCCAGTTGGTATTACCGTGCTTCTACGGCATAATAGAATGTCTGATCTTTAAGTTTCAAGTCTATTATATTTGCTTTAGAAGAACTTCGCCGATAATTAATGCACTGGAATGTTTTTCTTGTTTGGTACTAGAGAGGCATTCGTTACGTACAAATAATGTTTTGATAGAAATTTCATTAACTTCGCTTAAACTCATTATTTATTTATCGGATTTTTTTTAAGTAAAGGACGTTTTCGATTACCGTTTCCGGTATTGTCTAGTTCATTTAATTTGCTGGACTGTACCTCAAAGGGCGCTCATCAAGAGTGTTTAACAGAGTATGCAATTTCTTTGATGGTAAATCACTGCTGCCCATGGACTTTTGTCATTGAATAGGAACGAAAGTATTAACGGACAGATATATGCATTAATCTACGCCTCAAGGATATTGGAATATTTCTCACCACTACACCATACTATTCAAAATAGAATACAAAAACAGAACAGAAGAGAAAAGCACAGCAGTTATAACTAGCTACTATAACTAAGGCAAAAATAAGTACGGTGGTGATGTTACCGGAGTCGAACCAAGAAGGGTTCTATGATCTTTGTCCTTCAAATAGTTGGTTTAACCCATCCAATAACAAACATTTATAGCGTAGAGAGCAACACCCACGGTTCAAAGTTTGTCCCAGACTTAGAGCGACGGCGGAATAATTAATTTATTGTTACACTTTATCAATACCAAGATGAGCTCACAAATATTTAATTAATATTAATTGTTCACTCGGGGTTTCACTCAAGTTTTAAGTGGGTAGTCTATTTGTGTCATTTTATCTATTTGGGACTAAGTGTTGCTGTTTATTTTAAATTAATTATTTGTTAAGATAAGAGTCACATTTTCATGAAATGAAATGGAAATGAAATGATAAGTGTTATTTGCAATGGAGCTGTGACCTGCATACATGTAACCTTCTTAACGGTAAGTGTTTTTCGCTAGTGTTCCGAAATTGGAAAACGGAAAAAATCAGAAAAGTCTGAAATCTGATCGCCTGTATTACGTTAATTCTATTAGAACTTATTTTTGTCTAAATTCAACGTTTTAGGAAAATATAAGTGAATATTCTATAAACCTAATAGTTTTTCATTAAAAATCTTGAAGGTGTGTTTAGTCTACCGTTCCGTACTTTGCCTTTATGGCCTAAACGCATTTAATTTAGATAACATTATTTTGACCTAATGCACATCCAAAAATAATTTTAAGTTATGACACCGCTATCGCAATATATTCGTCGTTGACAAAATTTTCCAATTTATTATACGTAGACTTCGTTACATAAGCCATAGACAGAGAAATCCACTTAGACGACCAAAGACTCCCCTGAATGGGGTATTTAAGCATTTTCGTTTGTTCTGCATTTGCATTTAGCGAACTTTAGCCTTCCAAACTTTAACCTTTTAAATTGAGACTTAGATATCCCTGGGACTTCTGGAAGCGGAAGTCAACAAATTTAGCGGATTCAAGAGACATTTTAGTGAAAATTCAAGTTAAATGTCTTGAAATGTCAAGTACCACTTTGCTGAGTTTTAGCGAAATTATAATAATTAAGCAGACGTTTCTATGCACAACACGATTCTTGTACAAAATAACTTTGCAAAGTAGTCATGAACATTCCGATATAACATCAGTTCAAAATAACTCTTAAGACAAGTTTACGTTTATATTGCGCGGGCGAAGCCACGTATAAACTAGCGTTTATACGTGGCTTCGCTCGCGCTTAGAAGTCGATGACATCGATTAGCGAGTGGTGTGGTAAAAGTTGTTTTTATCTATATAGATAAAAGGTACATAATTTCCTTTTCTGGACCCCTAATGACGTGTATACAAAATTTCTTAACAATCGGTTATGTAGTTAAAGAAGATGTAGCAAACAAATAAACTCACATTCGAATTTGTAATATTTATTAATACCAATTAATTAATCATATTACCCTAAATAAAGAATTCATTATAAAATCTTACTTTAAACAAAGTCACTAAAAGTAAATATCAGGTTGTATCTCTTGGGAAAATGTCTGACGGTAGTTCAATTTATGGTTTTCTAGGGAATATCCAAGACGGGCAAATTTCTGATACTGTAGGTATAGTTATATGTCCAGCAAATTTATATTTCCATATTATTTACAAGTATACTGTGAAGTATCATCATCATCATCATCAACCCATTATTGTCCCAATCTCTCAGGTGTTCAGGTTTCCTCACAAAGTTTTCCTTCATCGATTAAGCAAGTGATAATTAATTTATAATACGTACATAACTTTGAAAAATTCGAGGTGGCATGGGATTTCGGACCTCGGACCCCTCGATCTACAGGCCGAGCTTATTAACCACTAGACTATCACTGCTTCTATACTGTGAATGTAATGTGTATATTTATCTACTGTAATACAGCCGCGTAGACACGGGTATGCATGTAAAAATATCGTATAGAAAATATAATTTTGCTTTAAACGTGCAATGTTGTAGGCAGGGCGTTTATTTTATCCACTAGAGATCATCCATACAACTCCGACCACGTTCGAAGTTACTTCACTTTTAGTTACTTTAGATCGCTTGAGATCCCTACAAACTGCGAGGCTATGCGCGCTCCTGAAACTTATAAAAGAATCTTAAAATGTTTCACACAATTTTAACATCCACCTACTTAGTAACTATGTAGGCTTAATGTTCTTCGCGTATGTTCTCTCAAACTTTATTCATTTCAAAATTGATAGGAATAAACGAAAAGGGATTTATAAGTAGGGACTTCGTCGCGAATAATTCAGACGTAATCTTTTCTCGGAACAAGTTTCAGACAGTTGGGAATTCGCTACCAGGTTACAGGGGGTAAGTTTAATTATAGTTTGGCTAAATGTAATGAATTCGTCCTAAAAGTAAGTTTGCGAATTAGTGTTTGATGATATAGAAAGAAATTTCACTAATTTGTTATAGTCCAGTCTATATATAAAAAATAATAATACAAATATAATTAAAAAAAATGTATACTTTGTATAAAGAAAATACTAAGGAAGAAAGCAATATTAAATAACCGAAATACTATGACAACCCTTTACTATCCCACTTGAGGGCATAGGTTATCTTTAAGAGGAATATAGACCGTAGTTCACCCCGCTGGTCAAGTAACAATTGGTAGACATCAAACCTTTTAGAAATAAATCTTAAAAACTAGGTGAAGTGGTGTCAGGTTTTTTTTTATAGTTTTACCTAACGAATATCCTTCACTATTTAAACAAGTGATAATAATTTATTTGTAATAGGCATTTACATACAAAAATAAAGCTGCCTGACAGCTGGATTCGAACCTCGGCTCGCCCAATTGAAAGGCAGTTTCGTGGCAGTTTCTAACAACTACTATGATATGTTACTTTTACGGAAATATTTAGGTAATAAAATTCATAGAACTTTTACAATTTCAGCCATTAAATTATAACAAAATTCAACCTGAATTCTTAAGCAATTTGTTAGCAATGCCAAAACCAAGACATCTATTAAAATCGTCATTCATCAAACGGAAATTAAATTTTAACAGAAATTAATTATTCCTGAGGGCTGATTAATTAACGTTAGAATTAATTCCTTTGTGAAAATACTTTAATGCCTAGGTGTTTTAGGTGTGCTAAGTTAATATTAACAGTTATGAAGTTTAATTATTATGGTTCGTTTACTCGTTACTTTAATAATTACTTAATACTTCAGGAAATCTTGCCAGGCTATAAAACATTTAAATGGAAATATTTTTATTAAAATGCTACAACTATTATTATTTGAGTGGCTTCTAATTTGACAGGTTGATATTAGCTAGCTCAACGTTAAAATAAATGTCCCAATGTGGAGGGCGGTGTGATGTCCTGATTAATTAACATTCGAATTAATTCCTTTGTGAAAATACTTTAAGATGCCTATCGTAAGAGGCGACTAAAAGGGGGCTTCCGGGGTTGCGGGCGGCAAGATTGGGAGGTCGAGCCGTCCAGCAAGCAACTCCGGGAAGGACGGCGGTATGTGTGGTCGCATACCGTCGTAAACACCAGACGGTGTGGTGAGTCCTGAAGCTCACCTAGGAGGAGCCCGAAGGGGCAACGCGTTCAGAGGACTCCGGTTGCGTTCCGTAGGAGATCCCGGAGTCCTCTTGGCAACACTGAGGACGGCCACCGGGGGGGTTTTAGTGCGGTAAGAATCCCACATAACCCCGTGTCGCTCCTACGACACTGGGTACCTTTTGAAGGTTTCCCCCTCGTAAACAAAAAAAAAAAAAAAGGTATTTTAGGTGTGTCTCTGTAGTTCCGGGTCTAGAATAGGGCTACGGTATCCCCTGCCTGTCGTAGGAGGCGACTAAAAGGGGGCTTCCGGGGTTGCGGGCGGCAAGATTGTCGTAAACACTACATGGTGTGGGAGGAGCGAAAACTTGGAGGGCTCCGGTTGTGTTCCGTCGGACATTCCGGAGTTCTCCAACAAGCGTTCAGGACGGCCACCGGGGGGGTTTTAGTGCGGTAAAAATACTACATAACCCGGCGTCGCTCCCACGTCGTCGGGTACCTTTTGAAGGTTACCCCCTCGAGAAAAAAAAATAATAGTACATTACAATACGAGGACGAAAAATTTTTTTCTGACAAGTGTGAGTTTGCAGGCCGAGCCGCAGGCGAGGACTGCAATCACACGAGTCAGAAAAACATTTTTCGTCCGCGTGTTGTATAAAATTTTATACGCACGCCGTGATATACTCGTAAAGGTATTTTAGGTGTGCTAAGTTAATATTAACAGTTATGAAGTTTAATTATTATGGTTCGTTTACTCGTTACTTTAATAATTACTTGATACTTCAGGAAATCTTGCCAGGCTATAAAACATTTAGATGGAAATATTTTTATTAAAGCGTGTTACAACTACGAGTATTATTATTTGAGTGGCTTCTTATTTGAAGGATTGATATTACACTACTTCCATTTCTTTATTTTCTCGATGATTCTCGACGCCCATGTAATTTTGTGTTGTTTACGTTAAAAATATGTCACACAGATAATACTGTACTTCATGGACAGGTAGTGATGTGCTACACATAATGATTACTATAGGAGCTATAACGATAAACGTAACACGTTTTTTTTACAAAATGTAAGAAACTAAACTACTGCCGGATACTTTTATACAAATTTATGAACTATAATATTATATTATATATACTTATAATATTATATTTCATTACAAGATGTTACACGTATAAATTTTTGATTGGTAATACCTACTTCTTGCTGTTGTAATATAAGTAGATATAGGTAGGTACGCGACAATGAAACGAAATAATTATTACGACAGGTAATCTTTATTTATTTATTTATTAAAAAAAATGATGTTAAAAATACATATAATAAATATATGCAACCGATATCATTGCTTATTTGGTCACGACACTACAAAGAACTGTCATCGAGAAAATAAAGAAATGGAAATAGTATAATTAGGTCAACATTAAAATAAATGTCCTATTGTTAATTTGTATCATTAAAGGATGAATGAAATGGTACAGAAGATATTATGTATCTTAGTAAAAAAAATGTAATATAAGTGTTTGTGAACAATATGTATGATGGTATATTTTGTTATGATCATTAGTCACACATAGTCTACTTATGAAAGAGGCTGAAATTCATATCATAAGGTTCACTACTACTAAATCTAATAATAACTATCCAGAATAACAGATTATAATGTCACCGAACCTTTGTTTGAGTTCTGAACTCCTGTAACCATGTACCCACATTTGCTCAATTCGTTAGCTATTCATGAGGCTGAATCGCAGTAAACATTTCATTGTTGTCGATCAACCACCATTGTTGTCAACGATGCAGTTTCAATGGAGAAACAGAATTCAAATTTATTACCATTAACACGTATTGACACGAATACGATATGAGACTTCCAAGCTTAGTTTCAGGTGGAATCTATCCTATTTTAACAGGGTTTTAGATCTTTTGAGTGGTCGTTACCACCTAGACTAGACCTACACTAGATAATCTGCATGCTGCATGCTGTATGCATAAATTGGGTTAAGTCATCTAAAACAAGAATATTATAAGTTCGACTTGCCCCGCATCAACAATAGTAAGGGGAGTCTTTACAAAAATTTTAAAGCAGAGAATACGCGAAATTTTAGGTGTTTAGATTTCATCACGATGCTTAATATTGTAGATTTAAATATTAATTTTATAATATTTTAGTACTATATCACAAACGAAAATCGACAGCATTGACAGCAGCAATTCATAACCCACGGCATAATATTTTTCATCATCAAGGCAGATAAAATACGATGTCATTGCGTCCCTAGACGTGCATTTCTTTTCGGCACGTCATTCGTCAAACTGACAGCCCGGCTATCAGCATGTATGGCAAAATTCCAGTGAATGCAGAGTTCGAAAATATAGCGAGAAATTTAATGTATCTTACCTTATCGATGGAAAATTGAATGTTCTATTATTATGAGGATAAATGGATACAAAGGTAGAAGGTGGAGGTGAAATGGTTTCAAGTTTAATGCAAAGTTATTTCGCATATTCAGCCTTGCTAGCACTGAAGTTGATGGCACTAGCACCTTTGGCGGCGATAGTATGTGATCGAGACAAGGTGCAGCGAGCTAATATTAGTGACTTGAAGCATTTGACGCCATTCTGGTTGGTAGCTGCTTTATATATGACGACTTCTCCGGATGAGACAACTGCGCTGGCGTTACTGCGACTGTTTGTTGCGGCAAGGTTGGTTGCAGCACTCGGATATATAAAACGGATACCCAAGATTGCTGCCGAAGTCGCTTTCTTCGTGTCTTTCTTCGTTACCAGTTATATGGGTGGATGTGTTGTATTTACCTATAGAAACGCATTATGACGGATTGTTGAATTGTTATGTCCTATAAACTGTGTGACTTTTTAAGTTACTTTAAGTCTAGTAGTTGGATCGTTTGTGTTTTTTTTAAGGTTTTGTTTTATTTTCTACTTATTCAATAAGTACTTCATTAGACGTTTTCAAGATTTTTTAAGTTGCTGGATAAAGTAAAAATGTCTTTGCATATAAATTGTTTAAGTTTCAGTTTTATATAATTTTAAATTTATGCAAAGTCAAATGTCCAAGAGTGTTTAATTTAATAAATAACTTATTATGAAAGAGCAGTTTAATTAAACTTTAGTACTATCGCGTGAATACATAAAAAGAATATTAACTGTGATATAAAATTATAAAATCAGTTACAAGTTTTGGTAAAAATATTAATGGCGAATCTTGACAAAATATAATGAGAAATTACATTATCACCATGTATTTGCGTTTATTTTATACTTATCTGCTACTGTTTGTGTTTTATTTATTTATATGAAAAAAATATGTAAAAACTAGCTGACCCGGCAAAGATTGTGTTGCCATATAAATAAAGAAATGTTATGGGTGAACAACCCTTATCACTTAGGGGTATAAAAAATAGATAGTAGCCGATTCTAAGACTTACCGAATATGCATATAAAATTTGGTGAAAATCGGTTAAGCCGTTTCGGAGGAGTACGGTAACTAACATTGTGACACGAGAATTTTATATATAAGATAATATATTTTGTTTTTTTTTTTTATATCATTTTTTACATTACAAGGCGGAATAAACCTTTTTATCCCCAATATCGGACAAATCTAGACTTCATTAAAAAGTGATGAAAAGACCCAAAACCCTTTTGGTACGACGTTTCGACGAGCGTATTGAAAACTTGGCCTATATCCCGATATTGATCTGTGATATTGGGTACCTCGGATATTCCTTTCAGTGCCTTAGATATTAGATTTAGATTGAAATGGACCTTACGAAATCTTATCTTTATCATGTGTTACGGTATTTCTGATCGATGACTTTTATTCAGGAGGTCTGCGGCTTTCTGATAGATTAGCGTTCATATGTCCGATATATTATCTTTTGTGGTTTTAGACTACTATCTTTGAATTGCGAGTTAGGGATGTTCTGGATTGAATTGTGAATTATTTATGAAATAAATCTCTTTTTTACTACTTAGCATCAATATTTGGATTGCATTTATAAAACTGAAATAGGCCTGTAATTGTGTCACGGAAGTCCATTTAGGATTTTAAAACTTTTAAAATATGAGTAAGATTACTTTTATTTTATTGGGTACTACGTAGATTTATCGCATAAAATACTAAAAGTTATACAGATTATTTTCGCTAAAGACGGCCTATCATTTAAAGCTGGGGTTTTTGAAGCTGTTATAAAAGTTTGGATGATGGGAAGATTAAATTGATGGAATTGGAACGGCACCCATCATTTTAACGATAGTTCGAGAAATTTGCGATTATATTTTATTGTAGATACGTTTGGAAATGTATATAACTTAAAGGAAAATATTAAAGTTTTATTTGACCAGGGGTTACTTTGCGAAAATCCCTGATCCAAAGTTAAGATAAAACTATTTTGTAAACATTCTGCGACCAAAATTTAGGTTTAGGTTTAAAGAATTTTTATTCTCAAATAAGACAAATACGTCACTTCTATGAGAACAGAGATTTACATTAAATTAATTTTAGGTATCATCAATTCACACATAGTACGAGTATTATCAGATACCCACTCAACCCTTTCATATTTAAGTGATTGCTTCATGTTTTATTATGTACTCAGCTAATTTGTTCTTGAAAGCGTTGAATGGGTGTACATTTTTAACATTGCCTGGTATCTTATTATATAGGTGTGCTCCTTCAAAAGTAACTGTCTTTTTTCCATAGTTTGTTCTTGCTTTTGGAAGAACAAGGTAGCTAGCTCGGCGAGTTCTACGCTTACTGAAAGGTTTTTCTTTTTTAAACTTTATATCGGACTGGATGTTATTATTTAGACATTTTCTAATAAAGATACAGGTGTTATATATATATAGCTGTTTAATAGACATAATTTTGGTATCGTTATAAACTTTAGTAGTTGGTGTTAAATAATGATATTGGAAAAGCGATTTAATTATTTTGTTTTGTAGTCTCTGGATATCATTCAGTTTTGTTTTAGCAGCACTACCCCAAATTTCAATTAAATAAAGTATATGCGGTTTAACTAGTGAATTGTAGATTATATTTCTTAAATTGTGAGGGATACATTTGCCTAAATTGCGAATGGAACCAAGGAGTGATGATAATTTACTTTTTATGTGTTGAATTTGGGTATTCCATGTTAACTTACTATCTAATCTTAAGCCAAGATATTTCTCTTCATTCTTTTCTTGTATGGGTGTACCATTTATAAGTAAAGGATCATAAGCAGGTATAGTTTTGTTTTTTGCTTTAAAAATTATATAACATGTTTTTGAGATATTGATTGTTAAGAGATTATTTTGTAGCCATGTAGAAAGAGTATTTAAATCATCTTGAGCTTGTGAAATAAGTGTATGTATACTAGAACCAAAGTAAAATAAACAAGTATCGTCTGCATATAATGTAATGTGACCTTTCAAGCCTAGTTCCTGAATGTCATTGACATAGATCAAAAACAGCAATGGTCCTAATATTGAGCCCTGGGGAATTCCGCATGTTATTGGTAGCGTGTCACTTTTTAAGTTATCAATTTTAACGATTTGTGTTCTGTTTGTCAAATACGATTTGAGCATTTTTAGAGCACAGCCAGTAATATTAATGTTTTCTAGTTTTTTTATAAGAATTTGGTGGCTAACTGTGTCAAAAGCTTTTTTTAAATCAATGAATATGCCTAATACTACATTTTTGTTATCTATATTATGCTTAATTTTAGTTACTAAGTCAATTGTTGCTGCCAAAGTATTACTTTTTGACCGAAAACCGTACTGTCTGGTAGAAATATAATTTATAGTATTTAAGTATTTGTCCAGTCTTACATATAAGATTTTTTCAATTATTTTTGATAGCACAGGCAGAACTGAGATCGGTCTGTAGTTCCCTGGATCAGTTTTTGATCCCGATTTGAATATAGGCGTGACCTTAGCTGTTTTTAAGGTGTCTGGAAATGTTCCTTCGAGTAGTAATTTATTAATGCAATTTGTTAGGCTACTTGTTATATAATATATTATACATTTCACAACTTTGGTGCTTATACCATCTACCCCTGTACTACAGTTCGTTTTGAGTTTGCTCACTATTGTTATAATTTCATTATCAGTACATGGTTCAAAAATAGATAGCTCTGTGTTTTGAATTTTGTTTGGAAGTGCATTCAAGAAATTAGTTTCAGTATAAGGTATCTGATTTGCTAACGAAGGGCCAATATTAGAAAAATATATATTAAATACTTTACAAATATCTTTTAAATCCGTCACTTCGTTATCATCTACAATTAATTTTGAGGGAGCACAGCTTTCTTTAAATTTATTATTTGCCAAAGTGTTTACTAATTGCCACATCTTTTTCGGATTATTATTACATTTTACAAATTCATTATAGTAATATTTATCTTTTGTGTCTTGAATGAGCTTTGCTACATAATCCTTGACTGTGTCGAAATCTTTTTTTATGGCGTCATTGTCGCGGTTCTCTATAAGCTTTGCCCAGACAATATTCCGTCGAGTAATAGCAGTTATAACATTATTATTTATCCAGTCCTTTTGAGGGAGGTTGAGAATCTTTGTCTTCAGGACTTTATTTTGTTCTATTAAAATCTTTATTTTGTTTTCCATTTCATTGTAGTTATCACTGAATTCTTTAAAGTCTGTTGTAGTCACAGAAGTCGTTAATTTCTTATAGTCTATTGCTGCATATTGTACACGTCTTTTAGGGGGAGTCTTAGCTTTTTTTAATTCCATGTATATCTGTTTGTGGTCTGTCATTGGCGAGTTAATTATTGCCATATGAAAGTTGTCGTCTTTAAGATTGGTTGTAATGTGATCTAATATAGACTTTTTTGTGGAACATTCTCTGGTGCTATATTTTGTTGCGATTTTATTTAGTAGTGTATGTCCATTTTCCTTCAAAAGCTCTTTATATTGTTTTGTTCGTTTGTCTCTTGTTAAAAGATCGATGTTGAAATCCCCGAAAACAATTGCTCGCTTTTTTCGTTGCAACTGCGAGTCATATGTTTCGAGGAAGTCTTTGTAGTTTGTATTTCCAGGATTATAAACAAGACCTATGTAAAGTGAATATTTCTCTAGCTTAATCCATAGATAATTGTTTCCCCCTATATAGCTTGAATCGAACATGGTATGTTTTAAGTCATTGTGAATATAAGCTGAAACTCCACCTCCTCTTGAGTCAGTTCTATAGTTGTGGTAGTGCGTATAATTGGGTATTTGCAGTTGTAGAACTTGAGTTTCATTTGTAATCCAAGTTTCTGTTATCAAAATGACATGTACAGTGGTTGGTATTAATTTTAATATACATTTTAGTTCTTCGAATTTTCCTTTTTTACATATGCTCCTTGCATTAAGGTAGAAGAATGTAAGACGTGATTTGTTGCATTGGATACTTTTGTAGTTGTCTAGAACTTGGTAACTGTTAGTATTGGCAAAATTTGTTGATGTGCTTTTTATTGATTGAAGTTTTTTGGAGCTTGAGCTTTTGTAATAGTGGGTGTCCCGTTTATATATTTTATAGTTAAGTCACATTCACCATTATTTTCTCGGGATGTTAATTCTTGCTTTAGACTACTTAAATATTTTTGTTGAGATGGAGTTTGATCCGAAAATATCTTAATATTGTCCGGCAATTTGGTTTTGTTTCGTAATAGTTCTTTAGCAGTTCCTGCAGAGTCGTAACATATTTTAATTCTGCGAATTTTCCCGGGAGTGTACTTTCCAATTCTAATTACTTTTATTGGTTTTGGGATATCTTTAATCACCGAGGAAGTAATTTTTAAAACATCTATTAAATCTTTGGACCTTCTTTCATCAACATTAAGAGATATTTGTTCTGGTACACCTAAGAGTATAATGTTTTTTTCTCTATATTTCCGGTCTTGCATTTCGCGGATTATTTGTTCATTAACATAGAGTTGATTTTCAGTTTTAAAAGATGATGTTTGAGGGGCGACTCGAAGGCTTCTGAGATCAGATTCGATTTGTTTTATTTTGTTTTCTCCTTGTGACACTTGGGTTTCTAGTCTTGTTACGTGGGTTTCTATGTTTTTCTGCTCTGTGATTATGTCAGATGTAGATGCTTTAATATCATTTAATTGTGTATTTACCTCAGTGACGTTATTACGTAGTATATTTATAGTTACTTCGTTTGATGATTTAATTTCAGTAATTTGATTTTTTACTTCTGTAATACTTTCTTGCATTTTGTTCAAAATTTACGATGGCTTTAAGCTGAAAGTGTATATCTACGGCTTATACATTGTAGATGGTTTACTAAGTAACGTCGGTCGTGGTCGGGAGTCAGATGGATGATCCTTATTGGCTAAATTTCGTTACATGGCATTTATTTAAAGAGACACTGCCCGCTGTCTTATTATGAGGCGATCATCTATGTCATCAGAAGTGGCACGGTATATGTTATCACCTCCAGGAAGAGCGTCAGTTCTATATGATGTTTGTTACAGATGTTTATGAGCGGCTGTGACCAATTTCTATCAAATGGATTGCATATTCGTTTAGAACTACAATATTATAAAAAAGTTTCTTGACTTTCTTGAATTAACGCGCATTGTAGCAACATAGTAGAGTATGCTCAATACCGCCAATAACGTATTGCAGTGGACTTCCAATAGATATTGGAAGCATTGTGAATTGTTGTTTGTAGTTATGTAGTATCTAGTTGCATCCACACCAAGCTTAATTGTATCAATGAAGGTTTTTAATAGATCGACAGGCTCAGTCACACGGATTTCTCCTTTATAACAGCAATGTCAGGCGCATTTTAATATAGTATTAAAGTAGGGATGAGAGAAAATTTAATACGTGTTTTTGTTTGTAATAATAATGGATTATAGTACTTAAAGTAAGTAATTTGTATTCTATTCCATTCATGTAACTTTTTTCTTTTTTACTTACTAAAGTATATTTTGTGCGTACACAAATAAATCCGCACAACGCACTTAGTACGAAAGTTATACTAGTGCCTAATAGGGATTGGTCACGCGAAATCACAGTTGCTTAATTTCTGCCCAAGTTAAAACGATAATTGTGTTCAATTAACCGATATTAGCACAGTTTGGAGGATATTAATTTTGTACGATGTTACTTAAGTTGTTTATTTTTTTGTGAAATAATTTTTCGTAATGACGGTCGAAAGTAAAATGAAATGTTCATTAGCTAACTGTTAGTCTGATTTTGGGTCTAATTTTGCTATTTATTGTAGAGAAATGAGTATAGAGGCGTTAAAAGCGATGTTTATAGAGATTTCCTTTTTTTTTGGTGTAGGCGTTTTAC
Organism: Epargyreus clarus clarus; assembly: GCA_014595695.2. NCBI lineage: Eukaryota > Metazoa > Arthropoda > Insecta > Lepidoptera > Hesperiidae > Epargyreus > Epargyreus clarus. The sequence goes on from JACTTY020000021.1 coordinate 1,137,992, forward strand.
CTAGATTAGCATGAAGGAATAGATTGAGCAAAGAACTTTATTAACAGTTGCATGGTTTTCATCAAAGCAATAGGAATAGGTTGATAAAAGTAACAATTTTGAAAGCAAGGGAGGACACTGTAATTGAAAGAATTCAAGCAATAAACCCACTTGGTTTTAAGCCGTCACTATCACAGATCCATGTACTTTGTAAATGTATATAGAAGAATATACCAGAATAGAAATACTCAACGTCGTTTTAGAAGACATTAACAACATAGAAATACCCACGATCGTTCATAGATAAGTTATTGGTTTTATTGCCTACGTTGGCATACTTTATAAGTAACTGATACTAATCTATCAAATCCTTCAAACAACACATGGATACTTTTACGCCCGGTTGGTAAAATTGGATAGATTGAATATTAATAACGGGCTTTAGGGTGTAAGACAAATCTGTTGCAGTTTTTCGAGATTGTATCGTTGAATGTGTTCTAGAGGCGTAGGATTATTAGAGACGCCTCTGGATTACGAACTTACTGTCTCAAAGGACAGTCACGGGAAATGGCAGTAAAGTTGTCAGAACTGTTGAAACATAGATTCCATTGAAGGGTTTCGATTCCCTGTAGTGTAGTCATTTATTACTAAGGCAAGTCGAACACTGACAACAAATCGTTAATTAATAGTGGGATTTATATTATTTAACAGAAAATATTTTTATATATTCATACAAGAAAACTGTAAATCCATCAATATTATAATGTTATCTAACATTGGTAATGCTCTCAAAATTAACAGGCTGAAGTGACAATGGACCGGCCACATCGCTCGGAGGACTGATAACCGATGGGGAAGAAAGATCTTCGAGTGGCGGTCGCCATCTTTAGGTAAACGAAGTTCAGGCCGCCCCGACCAGGTGGACCGATGACCTAAAGAAGACGTCGGGAAACCGCTGAATTCACAGGGCCTGGGACCGGGTGGAGTGGCGCCAATTAGGGGAGGCCTATGGCCAGCAGTGGACTTAACAGCTGATAAATGGGTGGAACATTGGTAAACCAATTTTAATTTGAACATATTTATAACAATAGATGGGACATAGATAATCAACGTACGGAACCACCTCCACACGAGTTTAACTTGCACTTGACCTTTTTTATAATATTGATATGATTGATAGATTTATTGATATTAACTGATTTTCAGAACTTAACGTTTTCACTTATTTCCGTGTAAGAGCAGCCTATTACAGTCACACCGAATAATTTTTATCCTTACATATATCGTCGCTAAGACATGTTTCGCTATTGTTGTTTACTGTTTATTGTTGGATCCCTTCCGGTTGTTTGAGGACCAATACCCTTAGCGGTACTTGATTGTACTAACTTTGGAGAGGGACAATAAGCCGAAGCCTCAGTTACATTTGTATTGACAAGTGAGGAATTCAGGTTCCTGTTCTGTTTGTTTGTTTTGCTTCCATGTCATCTATACAAGACATTAAGTGTACAAATAAGGTATAACAGCTGTACCTATTTCTGCCTAAGAATAGCAGTGTAGTGCTGCTGTGTTTTGTTTTGAAGAGTTTGGTAATTGAGTGCCATCAGAGGTAGTAAAGAATGTGTGGCCGATTCCAAGTAGGACTTTAGCGTAGAAGCCGCCAGTACCATAGATACGTCACGCGAAAGGTTCCAGGTTCGATCTCCGACCAGCCAGGTATCAAAATGATGGATTTAGATTTGTAGACCTTAGCGTGCGACTCTGTCCGACTTAATGTTCGTATTCAGTATATACTTTATTGTGAATTAAAATATTTAAAGAAAAATATTTTACGATAGCAACACGTACATTAATATAGACTAGAATTATAGTATTAATAGATGTACGCTATGAAAAATAATAGAGTCGACAGTTTATTGATAAATTCCATAGCTGCCAGCGATCCAATAGATATGCTATTAATTAAGGATGTAAGGAATCGCTGGTTCCCCTAATATGAGTAGGTACGCACCTCGAGATTGGATGTCATTTTCCTTATATCATTTAATGAAGGAATATTCGACGATGTAGGTATTAAAACTTGGGATATAATAATTTAATTTTGAATATACTTTGGCAACATTTAATGTTTATAGGCGGAGGTACCACCGGAGGCATACCATCACATCTATTCCCGCCTTATAATAACATTGTTAAGCGCTGCCGTGTTCCATTTTGAAGGGTCTGGTAAATGAGATATGATTATCCGAGTCGTTCCAACTTATATCCTCATGTAGCAACGTATCTATGGTTGACCTCAAGTAGGAATCTAATAGAGCAATATAATCAATTGTATTCATTAGGAATGGTTGTTTAACGAGCCTCCAAAGGAAGGAAACGGTCAAGATTTACTAGCGGTTAACCAACAACCTACCATCTCGTTTAAGTGCGACAAATCGATACACCAAAATATAACTACTATACTATGTAGATAGATAAGGATATTCTCCATACTTTAGTAGGTATATTTGAGGAAGTTGTCGCAAAAAGGAAGGGAAGCATCACGAATTACGTACATTAAATTTTAGTATCGAAGGTAATAGCTATTGTAATGGGAAAAACATTCATTAGGTACTGCGAACAGATATTGGATAAACATTAACAAATAATGACCAAGACAATTGTTGTGTACGCTACAATAACGTTTTGATATTCTCATGCGGATAGATTACAATAGAGATTACATTGATATGTACATATATTGTCGTCGCCAACCCATTATTGTCTCATTGGGGGTGTGTCTTATCTTAGAATGAGAGAGATTTAGGTCATAATCCACCGCGCTGGCCAAGTACAAATTCGTATACTTTACACATTTTTGAGAACTTTTGCTTATAGAATTCCAAGTCGTATAAGTTTCCGCACGATGTTTTCCTTTACTGTGATGATGAAAGCAAGCAAGAAGTGATGAAAGCAAGTGATGATTAATTTCTTCGATACAAATAATTACGAAATATCAGAAGTGTTTGTCTGGAATTCGAACCTCGCACCGCCGATCAAAAGGCCGAGTTTTAACCACTACGTAGTATTCGTAGGTACATAATATTCTTTATAGATAATGTTTTCTTAAGTAGTAAATGGCTCGTCTATTGATTAAGAATTGTTGTTATTTATGAATGAAAATACATTCACTTGTGAGTCAGAAGTTATACTTCTTTTGTAAGGTTAGGACTAGTTTTCATAAATAAGGAAAAATTGCGTACATATTTTTTGGCATAAGGTGCAGTTTGGAATACGTGCATAGTATAAAAGTAAACTAAGATCAATCATTCTAATCACGTCGTTTTCGAAAAGCATTAAAATTTCATCCCTTTTCTTTAAACACGCTTAGCGAAGTTCGACTTCTTAAGGTAATCAATGTCAATTAGAACAGGACGTCTACCGAAGATGAGTTTGGGACATCTTAAATGGCGGAGGAACGATATTTTTATGTACGAGTGTGTCTTATTAAATTGTTAACGAAAGATCGGCATGTAGAAAAGGAAACTAATCAGTTTTTTATTAACATATTTTATTTATGATGATAAGCAATTTATGATAAGTAAGTCTTAGTGTTAGTATAAATATGTAATGAGTCGCCGTTTCGTACGTTTTAAGAGTATTTCCTCCATGTATTGCGATGATACGTGTATCGTTATTTTCCTATTATAATGTAGATTTGTAGAATGTTTGCTTCATTGCGATATGTGTGTACGCAGGTGAGAGTCGTTAGAGTGAGAAGCTGTACTTCCCATAATGTACGGACGTCGTAGTTTATGTTAAACAGCAAAGTACGGACGAGTATATAAAGGTTGTTGGCATTTAAACTTCACTACCATAAAAGTAATAGGGGTTAGAACTAAAACCATAACACAAAAGGCACCAAAGCCCCAAACATAAAAGAGACAGTACGTAAAGTTAAAACAAACAAAAAGGATAGTTTTATAACTCGGAAGTTAGCCAGTATATCAGAAAGATTTAGAATGCAATATAAAGTTGGAATATCGGTGGAATACGAAATATTTCGCGGGCTGCATTAAATCGCTTTTGGATTTGCCGCATCGAAAAACAATGCGGATTATGCTTGAGTTTCCTGTATTACTTTCTTTTACTTGTTTATTATGATTATAATTTGTTATTATACTTGCTTTGTTAGTTTTATGTGTCATCAAGACTTGGAACTGTATTTAAAATATATTAACCGTCTTATCTTAAGCATATCAAGTAATAAAATGCATGAATTGACCCACTACCTATGTATTGAACGAACGACAAATGTATTTATATATAACCTTTGTGTTTTTTTGTTTCTTTTTTCTCGAGGGGGAACCCTTCAAAAGGTACCCGACGACGTGGAAGCGACGCCGGGTTATGTGGGATTTTTACCGCACTAAAACCCCCCCGGTGGCCGTCCTCAACGCTTGTTGGAGAACACCGGGATCTTCGACGGAACACAACCGGAGCCCTCCAAGCGCGATGCCCCGATCGGGCTCTACCCTGGGGGAGCAGTTTTCGCTCCTCCCACACCATGTAGTGTTTACGACGGTATAAGACCACACATACCGCCGTCCTTCCCGGGGTCGCTTGCTGGATGGTTCGAGCTCCCACTGTTGCCGCCCGCGACCCCGGAAGCCCCCTTTTAGTCGCCTACTACGACAGGCAGGGGATACCGTAGCCCTATTCTAGTCCCGGAACTACAGGGATAAAATACCTATCACTTAAATATTGTTCTCATCCAAGGGATTATAACTCTTTATGATAAATAAATTCTTCAAGCCCAATTAATCCTAATCGATTTAACTGTATTGCATGTTTGGTTTGGTTTGTATAATAATGTATGACTACATTGGTAACGTCATTTTAAATACAATATGGCGGATGGCCCAAATATGGCGGAGCAATTATTTATATGCACCCCCACTATATTATGAGTATCACACGAAAGAACTTTTTGAGAAAAATACGAAAAACAAAAAGCTAAAAAGCTTTTTTGATAATATGAAAGTTATTATTGTTTGTAATTTATGCACCGCGCGGTGTTATCTGCAAGTCATTACCATCTGATAACAGCGTAAACGACTTAACGAGCGCGACGTGAGACGACCCGGCGGAGCGGTCACCGTATCTGGCAGTTCCGGGTTCAATCCCCGGCCAGGCAGATGTTGGTGAATTTATTTTTCTGTTTTAGGTCGGGTGTTTGTGTATTCGTGTTTGTTTGTGTGCAAGGCATTAACGAAATCCTAGTGTGGGGCTATGAGTGTAGATAACGTTACGTGTTTTTTTTTCAAATTTCGTTCGAGTCTCTTCTAGAGAAACAGATTTTGATTAACCTAAATATTCAATTTTAGTTTTTGTTAAAACAATTTAGTACCTTTTAGTATTGTTCACAGTTCCTTATAATTTCGGATTTGACTAACCACGCAAACTTTAAAAATAACTGATATAACTTTATATCCGATGGCATTTATGCGACAAAATCTATTTATTGTATATCAAAAAGCCGTATCAAAAAGCTCCAGATAATCCGGAGCCGTCGTAACAAAAGTTTCAATCTGGAAGTTGGACGGGTGAAAGCTTCCGCAAAGCTTGTTCCAAAAGAGTTAATTGAGATCAATAGCCGACGCGCCTCAATTCACATTTTTATTAACTTTCCCTTTTAAGGTTTTTGGTTAATTGAAGTAGTTTTTTAACTTTGCACTATGGGATATGCAAATTGTTATGCAAATATGCAAATAACAAAAGCAATATATTGTTGTACGAGTAACTACAACAATAACAACAACAGCAGCAATTATTGTTGTTGTTGTTACTGTTACTAAGATCGAGTCATAAAGACAGATAAGCATACCTATAGATTTTATTAATATCTTGTTATGTTTTATTTTCGTGTGAAGGTAATTATTATCATTTGGCGATTGTTGCGTTATTAATCCAAACTCTACAAACGTTTTTCTTGATCAAAAGCTTGTTATAGGCACTTGCAAACCTGCACAAACAGAGTACAACAATCTATCCACACACTTGATTTTGTAACAAACGCAAGCTACACGAGGATCCTCTTAAACGTCTTTTTTTTTGTTGTTTGTTACTTTGTTTAACAGGTAACCTTATCTTTTTGTTTTCATGTGACGTTACGCGCACACTCGTAAAACGTCAGCACCTATACATTCATACAAGTACATTCATTTAACTTTGTAATACTTACGCTGTTTGTCCACCAACCACCGATACCGAGCCGATACCGATAATTAATGACGGCGCCGAAGTAGCGTACATACATTTACTATAGCAGCTTGTCCACCGAACGTCCGTCACCCGAGCACCGTCATCCCGGCCGCCGATATTCCGAGTAGATCGGCGTGACCGCTAGATCGGCACCGAGTTTTTGACGGGCAATGTAAAACACATTGGAACTTGTCAATACACAGCCGTCACACGAGTGACAGCTGGAACAAAATAAACCGCCGATATCGGTCGCAGTGGACAAACTATCGCCGTCACGTCATAATTAAAATCGGTCCGAAATAATCTCGTTCTCGGTATCGGCTCGGTGACGGTGCAGTGGACAAACAGTCTTAGGGTGGGTTGCATCATGTAACTTTAACATTTACAGAAGCCTAACCAACCGTCAAATCCATGGTTAAAAAAATAATTCGTTGCACCATTATAGTTGAGGTTGAAATTACGTTATAACTAATCTTTAACTTTAACCGCTCGAATTCGATCGGTTAAAGTTACTGTATTTGTCAACTTCCCTATCTGTCAATTTCGAATAAAAATTGCGGCGACAGCGACACAAATGACGTTAATGACAAATCAATTGGTGCAACACAGAATTCTTACATTCCATCGCTACCGTCAAAGTTACTGTTACATTTTACCTTTAACGCAAGCTTTATCCGGGCCTTCGACGCAACCCACCCTTAGTTAGAAACTTAGTATTCACAGACTTATCTACTTTAAATGAGAATTTAACCTTTTCCGGTAACGAACTAAAATCAGCTTGAACTTTTAACTATCATAAATCCAGATTTTTAGCTTTTAAATTTTAACTCTACTCCCAAAAACGAGAAATTACGAGTTGACTCTTGTGATAAGTTTGGCTCTAATTAACCATAATCAGAGAGGGTAACAATGAAGAATACCAGGATATCATTAGTGGAAGATAATACTTTCCGCTAGGAGTAGAATTATAAAACATTTTAATATACTTGATAATCAGTATGATATGAGGTGATATTTAGTATTAAATACTGTTTGTTATTATGTCTATTGTCGGAACATAAAACAAATTTTATTGTCCTCAATTAATTTAAAATACATATACCTTTAAATCTATATAAGAAATAACTTCCTACGTTAATTCAGACTGTACTAAGACTAAAAAATTTTTTTTAGTCTGTCAGTTTGAGTGCCTGCTTATCAGTTGGCATTTTGGTAAGGACTACTATTCTAAGGCAAGACATTATCTTAGAGCGGAAAAAACTTTTTTTAAAGTAAAAAGGGGCGCTTTGTTACAATAAATTCATTTCATCTTATAAGAAGATTAACTGCACGTGAACTAGCTTAAAATAACCTAAATATTGCTTAGATTTTTTCACTTTCAAAAAATTTACCAAATTTACTTACATTGGAACCCAGCCAACGCCATACGTTTAGCTGATTCACTTTCGAGTTTCGTATCGTTTACCCACTACCAACATACATTACATTCTTATGAAATTTAAAGTTATTGCAACATATTAAATTTTTTAACTGTATACATATATATGCGATACATTTCATGTTTGAGATTTTTTTCTTTATAATATAGGAGTAGCAGACGAACATGCAGTCCATCTGATGGTAAACTGCTACTGTTTCCCATGGACATCTGTAATCAACCCCAGATAAGATTAGATATTCCTAGCTGAGGTCAGCCACAGATGCGTCGCTGCTCCTGAGGACAAAGCTGGAACGCCTCGGAAAATGATTTGTCTCCCACACACCCTTCAAACCAGAACACAGCAGCGCTTAACATTGCTGTTATGAGGCACAAACAGGTGTGGTGGTGGTGCCGCCGGAGTCCAACCACAAAGGGTTCCACCACATTCTAAGTATAGTTATAAGCAATTCCGATAGAGCATCATTGAGGTTTTTTTAAGCTTTCCGCAAAAATAATGTAGTACCTGTATAAAAAGGATTTGAGTTATAATAAGCAGTTCACTTAATAAATATATACATAGTTAAATTCCTTACTTAATGAGTAACTTTTAATTCTTAGTACTGTCAGAACTGAGTCATATTAATATGAATTATGTAACTTAATATGATATCATAAATCTGCTACACGTATAAGACAAAATTTGCGCCATTATTAATAATTTATCTATCCATTTTCTCTACCAAAGATCGTTTGACAATTATGTTGATAAATTATGAAAAGTCGATCTTTGGTAGGCCAAACATAGATAGATTGAAAATTAATAACGAACGTAGGCGGTATTGGTATGTTATATTATAGATTACTAGCTAACGCAGCAAACTTTTTACCGCCTCAAAATCTATTTATCAAATATATTTCATATAAAACATAGCCTATGTTACTCGTGGATAATGTAGCTTTCGAATGGTGAAAGAATTTTTAAAATCGGTCCAGTAGTTTTTGAACCTATTCATTACAATCAAACAAACAAACAAAGTTTTCCTCTTTATAAGTATATAAGTATAGATAAAGGAATTAATATAATCAACTCCTTCCTTATAAAAAACGTTTAAGGAAAAGACCAAAAAAACACTTCAGACGACACTTCTTCATCTAAACGAGAAAATCAACCAAAAGGCCGTGAAACAATTCGACATTCATTCGCGTATAACGAAGTTTATAAAGACAATCATAAAAAGTCGATTTCAAAAGAATCTGTAACGGAAATCTGCAAAAGGCTTTGCAATCGGAATGTCCGTAACCAAATTAAGTCTAAATGAAATTCACCGTAGCCTTTTTGGTCAGTTAAAATTTAAAAATTAAAATTGGGCGCTATATTCAGAAAAACCGTGCGCTGTGAACAAAATAAACTGCTCTTAGATAAATCCTACTGTATTTTTCGTGTACCTCTATGCGAAATAAATTGTTATTCTCACGGTAATTCTGTTAGGAAGTAAAATTAATACATAAGTATTATTATAGCGCGTGTATTAACAAGCTGAAACTCAATTTATCTAACGGTAGGTAAGTGGTTAATACCGCTCATGAATATCTTCAGGTGATCCTGTCGAGACTTTTATTTTTTCTTTTCGAGGGGACAACCTTCAAAAGGTACCCGACAACGTGGAATGGACGCCGGATTATGTGGGATTTTTAATAAAACCAACGGAGGGGGGGGGGTCGTCCTCAGCGTTTGTTGGAGAACTCCGGGATCTCCGACGGAACACGACCGGACTCCTCCACCGGGCCCAGCCCTGAGGGAGCGTTCGCTTCTCCTACAACATCTGGTGATTACGACGGTATGCGACCACTTATACCGCCGTCCTTCCCGGGGTAGCTTACTGGACGGTTCGAGCTCCCACTCTTGCCGCCCGCAACCCCAGAATCCCCCGTTTAGTACCCTCTTAAGACATGCAGGGCATATCGTAGCCCTATTCTAGTCCCGGAACTATGGGGACAGTCAATCTTAAACTAGAACACACTAGAGTTTCAAGCAATTACTGTCCCATCGCTGGGCGGGACAGTAATTCCTTCCTTCCAGCCATCTTTCCAGCGAGAGGAGTTTAAACCATGGTCCACCATACTGGTCAAGTGCAAATCATTAGACATCTTACGTCGTTGAGAAATTTTTAAAATAACTCTCAGACGTGTAAGTTTCCTCTAAGTTTTCCTTAATTCTTAAAGCAAGTGATAATGAATGCCAAAAGTAACGCACTCCTTGTTGGGAGTTGCAAGACTGCTTTTATAAGTTTGCCATCCCAAATTACCAAGATTCCTACCCCTATTCATAATTTCATGCCAGACACGTTACTCCCAGAGATTTATAAAAAAAATCTCAAAGGTATGTGAAGTCTACCAATACGCACTTGGCCAGCGCGGTGGACTATGGCCTAATCCTTCTCATTATGAGAGGAGACCCGTGCCCAGCAGTGGGACAATGGGTTGCTGATGACGTTACTCCCCTGTTGACCATGTTTGAACTTTGAACGCTTCGTGTCAACGTTTGTACATCAACCACTAAATAAATTTGCTACACATTTAATCCAAAACATTGAACCGCGGGTTAAAAGCTTAACCTTGACCGATCCCATTAAAGCTCAGACATAATTCACGCGTTTCAAACGGCTCGTCCCTTTCGTTCAAAGCTTTTTCCGTTTCAAAGCATCCATTTATTACGTTGACCCCTGACTGCGTTGCTTTTTTTATAATATAGGAGTAGCACACGAGCATACAGTCCATCTGATGGTAAGTGGCCACTGCTGACCATGGACACTTGTAATTTACCCCAGGTAGGATTATATATTCCTACCTGAGGTCGGCCACAGATGCGCCGATACCTTTGAGGACTAAGCTGGAACGCCTCGGAAAAGTGTTTCTCCCTTGCCACACTCTTCAAACCAGAACACAGTGGCGGTTAACACTGCTGTTATGAGGAAATAGGTGTAGCGGTGCTGTCGCCGGAGTCGAACTGCAAAGGGTTCTACCACCTTCATGTACAAATTCGTACAAATGTTTCATTTGTTTTACATATAAATGACGAAACATGTTCCTAATCTAGACGACGGAACCCACGTCACTTGTCAAATTTACCTCGTTGCCATCAGATAAATAATATGCCTGTCATTTCAGCGCTGACGCAAATAAAGTGTCGGAAGAAATTATTGTCAGTGTTGGTATAGTTTCAGTGACAGCGGAAATAAATTAAGTTTAACTATGAGTGAGTGTTTTCATATATCTATTAACGTTTGGACAATTAAAAAAATGTGTTATATTATGCAGATGTACATATATTAGAAGATCATCATCATCATCATAATCATCATAAAACCATTATTGTCCCGCTGCTGGGCACGGGTCGCCTCTCAGAATGAGAAGGATCATGCCGTAGAAGACCGCGCTGGCCAAGTGCGTATTGGTAGACTTCACGTACTTTTGAGATTTTTTTTCTAAATCTCTCAGGTATGCAGGTTTCCTCACGATGTTTTCCTTGACCGTTTGTTTTAGCAAGTGATAATGAATTTCTAATTCGCAGATGTTGTCGAAAAAAAATTTGAATACACAGTCTTAACTTTTAAAATAAATGTATAGTTCAGCGATATGAGAAGGGCGTACTTGTAGTGATTTCCGAATAAATAAAAGTCCAAATAAGTTGACTGCGATATGAGATTTCAGTAAATTTAAATTCAAGTGGGTACGAATTAATTATGCATATTTCTTTGCATAAAAGTTAAGGGTAGAAAAATAATAGTGTACTTCATTAATGATCATAAGAAACACTTATTTTTAATTTTATTCTACTTAACTTATATAGCAAATTACTTAAAGTCAAATAAAATTATTTGTAGCAGAGCCACTTAACTTATTTTTCTACATCAATCTTCAAAAAATACCAGATGAAACGAAACAAAAAAATAGACTCGTTATGCCACGATACACAAGAAATAACTGAACCATACCACGTCCATCAAAACACCCTAACCTTTATTTTATGGCGTACCAAAACGAATTTTTATGGCAGGAAGCGCAAACCACAACAAAAGACCTGAGTAAAAAATTCAAAAAGTTTTTAAGATGGCCCCCTCCTATGGCCATAAAACGAAAGAAACACTCCCGTTTTATTATCCGTACCAATATCTAAAATTCAATTGTCTGTCTGTAATTTCTGAAATCTGTCCATAAAAACCGATGATTATTTGCCTAAAACAAAAATATAAAACTGAGTGAATTCTATATCCGTATCTAAGTTTCATTAAAATATAGTGGAGTTAAGTTTGGCTGTGTGTGGTAACCGACAGCTTTTTATAGGAAGCATCCAACTTAATCAGCAGAAGTAGCAACTGCAATCACACACTGCACAATCACAAGTAGTCAAGTTCAAGTATGCTTCTAATCTTATATATAAAATTCTCACCTAATCTAATCTTATATATATATATCACAATGTTGGTTACCGTACTCCTCCGAAACGGCTTTACCGGAAAGTGCTGAGGGTTGTTTCCCTTAACATTTTTTATTTTTATGTCAGCTACTCTTATCTAAATTTATTACAGACGCTCACGGGTGGCTGTGGTTACTTATCGAACAATAATTACATTTCTCTAGCATAAAATAAAACGCGGAGACGAGTGTTAAGATCGTATTAAAATAATACGACCCTCAACAGAGTTCTAACGCGTTTCCATCATTATTGTTGAAGTAGTAAAATGTTTGTGGGTTCTAAAGGTGAAATTGTACGGAATTTTTGCGCCATATGGTACCTTTGAATAAAAGTTTAGGGCGCAACAGACGATAGTATATCTACCAGAAACATAAAAGTAAAATAAAATTATGCTTACCATACTCAAAGGTACGACGTACTATAAGTCCATCCGTGTGTGGGTGTTACAGACACATTCAAAGACGAGCATATACATATAGAATCAATATGCATAATTTAGATTTCTGTTCCGCTAATCGCATTAATTACAAACAGATATTCGGTACTTTGTACTACTTCTAGGCAGAGTTTTTTGCTAAGACTGATCGAAAGACTCACAAGCTTTTTTATTAATCCATCAACACTTAAAATTATCGTCATTATCTAAAAAAGGAACTGTATTCGATAAATCACTACATTTTTATGTCGAAGCACTTCAAGCGTATTAAAGTCGTATTACAGTTGTCGTGCTGATAACAAGCGCGGCGTCGCGTGACTTCGCTGCCCTTGGCGCGGAATTAGTGAAGTTCTTGCAGTCATTTGTACATTAAGTCCCAAGCCATTTCACTGTTTACTAACAGACAGAGGAGTACTACAAAAAGACTATTTCAATAATTATATATATAACAAACACTGTATGTACATGGGTAGTGTTTAAAAATACATGCTGTGATCAGTAATTAATCTACATACCAGTAAATTGTTTTTTATTTTGGTTTTAATCGTTAGTTGTTCATAATAGTATTTTGTACCTAATTAAAGCACTGTGGAAAGAGAGCACCTAATTAAGTTAAGTTTTACGAACAGTAACGATAACAATTTGTAATGTCTATCAATCCTTAACAATGTATAAATTTCTTTTAAATAATAGAAGAAAGTTATCATGAATACAAAAACAGTGTTCGCACGAAAAAAAAGAACTAAAAATATGCGTAATCTCGATCTCATTAATACTTCACTAAAATAATCCGTGCTCGATAAATCACAGCATGTGGTCCTACCAAAGCACTTCAAGCGTATTAAAGACGTATTACAGTTGTCGTGCTGATAACAAACGCGGCGTCGCGTGACTTCGCTGTCCTTGGCGCGGAATTAGTGAAGTTCTTGCAGTCATTTGTACATTACGTCGCTGGTCATTTCACTGTTTACTAACAAAGAGAAGTACTACGCAGAACTAGGTGAATAATAATATAACATATTCTGTTTTTTTTTTATTCAGAAGTAGCGAACGAACATGCAATCTTCTTAAAGGTAATAGGGTATTTCGGCCCATGGTCATCTGTAATATCCCCAACTTTAGATAATCTGAGGTCAGTCTAAGACGCAGTGCTACTCCTGAGCACTATTCGTCAATGGCAATATTGATTAAATACTTATTATAAAATAATGAATAAGTATAAAATAAAATATCAGATTTTTAACACATTTACAACTTTAAATAGGAACATCACTAGATAATCTATCTACACGTATGACAGTATTCGATAGTTTTTTATGGCGTCTGAATTCTCCCGATTCGCATTTAGCGAAAGTAGTGTCTAAATCTTCTAAAATCAAGAGGAGAATATTATCCAGGAGAGAAAATAAATTCACGATGATAGCTTTTGACTAATGTAAAATACAAATTTTTGAAGCCTATAAAAGAGGGATTTTAATAAACGTGGATTAATTAAAATATCTGCCCCGCCCATGTGAGTAATTGCCGTCTGTGACCTGTGACTGATACACACATTATGTTAATCGCAAAGATAAAGCCTTGCGATAAACTCAAAAAATTCAAAGCTAAGTAGACAATATCACGCGATGGCAAAAATATGGCAAGCGCAAATTTATATGATTAACGAACCTCTATTTCCCTTTTAGTCTTCTACACATTAGTTTTAACGATCGTAATATCTTATTGCTCTTTTTAGTTCTTTTTACATCGCTGGTAAAAGCCAGAAAAGAAAAGAGATATGTATAGGTAAACTAGCTGACCCGGCAAACGTTGTGTTGCCATATAAAAAATACTTAGGAGCATGAAAAATATATAGTAACCGATTCTCAGACCTACTGAATGTGTATATAAAATTTGGTTAAAATCGGTAAAGCCGTTTCGGAGGAGTACGGTAACTAAACGTTGTAGTTGTGACACGAGAATTTTATATATAAGATGGTGCTTTCTACAGTCGTAGCAATGACAGCTGGTTTTAAACTCGGCCTTTGAATCGGGTGGTCCGAAGTTCGACTCCCATGCTCGTTCTTCTGGTTTTTTAAAGTAATGTGCGTATCAGATATTAATTATTGATTGCAAACGGTGAAAAAATCATGAGGATCTAAACCTGAGTTCTTATAAAGTCAAAGTTGAAGTTCTTCTGAGTAATTATAAAAAGGCCACGGCAGGGTGTGTAGTCTACCAATCCGCATTTGCTGGCGTGGTTGATTTCGCTAATTCCTCTGTCAGTGATAATGACACCACACCCTGTAATCTAGAACACAGCAGTGCTTAACACTGCTATTATTACGCAGATAGGCGTGGCGGTGGTTTCGCTGTCGAAACACAGAGTTAATGTCAAGTGGAAAACAAGCTCGCTCGCTTCTTCCATTTCGAAAAAAAAGTTTCAATTATATTGTTTGCAGTCCAGCAGAACATAGAATTAAAAGCGTTTCCACACAATTAACTTATACAACAGTAAAGTAAAAACACTACTCGTAAACTCTCAAGCTCTCTTTTATCAGTTTTTTACAATAAATCGCTAAAACTAACATTGTCCCAGTAAATTTCCTCTCCTAGTTAAACGACGTACTCGATCTTCGTTCTAAGCGCCGTCTTTTTTAGCTGTTTCTTCCAAGTCAAATTTAGGACTTTAATTTGAAAGTTTAAGCTCTAAAGACTGATTTATTAGACAGATCCATCTGCTTTTTTCTTACTTACACAGGATCTATTTTGTTTTAACTTTGCTCGTTTTTCCACTCTTTCATAGTTTGGAAAGTAATTACGGTTTTTATTGTATTTACATTAAGGATTCTATTACTGTCGTTTTAAGGACCTCATAATTAAAATTAGATAAATAGATAAGCGTAAGGACTATAAGTCTAATGAACGCTTTATTAATAATCAATGTATGTTTGAAGGTGGTAGAACCCTTTGTGGTTCGACTCCGGCGGCACCACCGCCACTCCTATTTCTACATTATAACAGCAGTGTTGGGCGCTGTTGTGTTCCGGTTTGAAGGGTGTGGTAAGGGAGATATACTTTTCCGAAGCGGCGCGTCTGTGCCGACCTCAGGTAGGAATATCTAATCCTATCTGGGGTTGATTACAGATGTCCATGGGCGGCAGTAGCCACTTACCATCAGGTGGACTGCATGCTCATCTGCTATTCCGATATTATAAAAAAAAAAAAACAATTTTGGCCATACTAATCACGCGTAAAATTTTAGGTTCGATTTCCGGACAGGGATATTTAAATAAGCTTTCTATTCTAAGTCCCGGTTAACTCATCTCTATGTATTGTCATGGCAACCACAATACCAGGATCCATGGGATTTGAGTATGGAAAGTTATTAGTTTCTTCACCCTGTTCAAATACGGGTTGAATTTCATTAAACCGAACTTTTGAACATGTTCGTTTTCTATTTCCTTAGAAAAAGCATTTTGCTGGAATTGAAATAGGAACTGCAGAAGAGGCTAATCAATGCTCTTTTCACTGGAGACTTAAATATGTTTGCCTGTAACTTATTTCGTGTTTTATTCGGAAGCCAATATTATATTCTATCGTCAAAGCATCGTATTTATTAATTAACTTTCACAAAGAAGAGAGATTATGTATTCGTTGCGTACTTCTTAACCGCTTTCAATAAAGGAGATGATTCTCTATTCGTCGGTTTCTTTTTATGCCTGTTCTTCGTTTACTCAAAGACGCCAGGGCCGATTCGGAAAATTCTTCTTTTTTTGTATATTAATATGTGTAATATACTTCATCATCATCATCAACCCATTACTGTCCCACTGCTGAGCACGGTCTCCTCTCAGAATGAGAAGGATAAGACCATAGTCCACCGCGCTGGCCAAGTGCGTATTGGTAGACTTTACATGCCTTTGAGATTTTTTTTATAAGTCTCTCAGATATGCAGGTTTCCTCACGATGTTTTCCTTCACCGCTTAGCAAGTGATAATTATTAATTTCTAATACGCATATAACTTTGAAAAATCAGAGGAGCGTGCTTGGGATTTGAACCTCGGACCCCTCGATTGAGAGGCCCATTTTCTTGACCACCAGGCTATCACTGCCTATATAATATACTTACGGACTTAAGACTGTGTACATTTGATACATTTTTATAATAACACATACATATAATACAAAGGGAGAAATATATAAAAAAAAAACACGACACCTCATTTTCGCTATCGTGTTCGCGAGTAACAGATAACAATCCCCCGCTCAAATAACGTTAGCAATTAAGTCGAAAATTCATTTACTTCCCGGTAATATTTAATCACCTTTACATTCCGTCTAATTAAAAGGAACTGTCACCTCAGTACTATTTATTCTCAGAGCTACTTAGTTCCTAGTAAATTAATGTAAATTGTTGGGGTACCTTAAAAGTGGTTCACTTAAATTATGGTAATTAATCACCAGGAAAATTAAACAACACGATCTAGGGTCATGTCAGACCTTGCGATCCCTAGGCCCTTTGGGAATAGGATGTTGAATAATGAATCGCAGTCGTACATGCGTACTAAGTTCATGTTGTATAGAAGGTGCAAAGTGGAATGAACTTCCGTCAGAATTATTCTCGGAGCGCTAGGACATCGACTAAGAAGTGTAAAATTTATCCGCTCTTCTTCTATGTTGCATATGTTTATTAACGACAGGGATGATTATTTTTTATTGGGCAGTTTGTGGAAATTTCGCTTAGGTAGTAAAATATGTATAAACTCTATATTCATTTAATCAGGTGTATTTGTATGTTGCATCCTGGACTGAAGGTTGTTGTTACGTCGAAGTACCCTAAAATATAATCTACCAATGACCAATCAACGATCGAAAAATAAAGTTGAAACCCTCATATAAGTTTAACTTTCCGCAATTCATCAAGAGACGGCGTCTCTATCTACGCTATCGAAGTTATCTTCTGAGGCACGACTGCTCTACCCTAGCAGAGGATCTCCTACTCCCAAAGTAGTAACCTCAATCAAGAATACGTCTTTTTCGAACCTTTCTAAATGGCAGCCTTACTCCCTGGATCAGCATCACATCAATTTAGCTCATTAGGTAAGATCATATAGAGCATTTTAGAACTAAAAATACAACAAAGAAGAAATATGAAATAAGGAAAATCAGGTGGTTCCCACTATAATCCGTAATTACTAGTTTAATCAAATCTAATAAATCTAGTTTATTAGAGATTACTTGTCGAGATATTTAAAATTAATGTTTTCAAATTGGACGAAAATACGAATTTCCTTATTGTATTTCCTAATCTAATTTGGTTTGAGTATTATATAATTTTCCTGAATCAAATGAATAGATCTGATAATAATTAATGTTTATTTATGATCAGAACTATGTTTGTTTCTCGAAATCAAACTATAATAATACAGGTGAATTTCACGAAAACTGATTGATTACTCGTAGTTATGCCGTTGCTATCTGAAATAATTTATATCAAATAGGAAGCAGGAAACCTGTTTATCAAGCTTGCGTTGTTACCTTTAAGGACTTAATTGGAATGCTTAATATAACTCATTTTGAAGGTGGTGGAATCCTTATGGTTCGACTCCGGCGGCACCACCGCCACACCTATGTATTTCTGCCCCATAAAAGTGTAAAGTGTGTGGGTGTGAAGGGTGTGGTAAGGGAGACATACTTTTCCGAGGCTTTCCAACTTAGTCCTCAGGGGTAGTGACGCATCTGTGGCCGACCTCAGGTAGGAATATCTAATCCTATCTGGGATTGATTACAGATGTCCATGGGCGGTAATAGCCACTTACCACCAGTTGGACTGCATGCTCGTCTTCTACTCCGATACTATAAAGAAAAGCGTATCTTATCATTCATACCTTCAGACTACAGCAAATTTACTCTTCAGCAATAAAGCAGCAATTGCATCTTAGCAGTAGGTATTTATTATTCTACGTCATGACAATATGGATCAAACTCGGGTCACTCAGTCGGAGGATCCGAGTCCGAATTCCAGACGCACCTCCGATTCTTCAGTTGTGTGCATTGTAGAAATTCATTATTGCTTATAAAAATGGTAAAAGAAAACATTGCGAAAAATCCTACACGCCTGAGGGTTCTTTAAATAGTTCTCAAAGATGTGTGAAGTCTACTAATTCCTTTAATGGCCTGATTCATACTTGCTCAGCGTGGTACACTATGACAGCTGTGTCTGCCTGGTTTCAAATTCTTTTGTAAAACCTGAAGATAGAATAAGGTATACTTTGGCTGTAGTGCCTAAAATTTTCCTGGTATATAAAACAATACTAATATTGGGCTACAGAGGGTGAAGTTAAGCAAAAACAACTTCGCAACAATCTGTGGCCAATTTCTTTAGTGTTTAGAAGTTGTTACCTAAGAAAGTCTAAGTTAACGGTACTCATAGTCTGAACTTCCGCAAAGTTAGCCCTGTTCTATATACATACATGTAAAGTTAGCGACAAGGCACATGGGATTTCTAATAGTAAGGAATCCCTCAAAGAAGTACCACACCCTTCAAACCACAACATAGTAGCGTTTAATAGTGCTGTTTTAGGTGTGCCCGTGTCATGCATAGGGCTATAGTATTCCTTGCCTGAGTAAGAGGTGACTAAAAGGGGGCTTCCGGGGTTGTGAGTGGCAAGGGTGGGAGCTGGAACCGTCCAGCAAGCGACCCCGGGAAGGACGACCACACCAACCGTCGTAATCATCTGGTATGCGGGAGGAGCGTAAATTGCTCCCCCCGGGGCAGGGCCTGACAGGGCATCATGCTTGGGTCCTTCGGTTGTGTTCCGCCGGAGATTCCGGAGTTCTCCACCAAGCGCTGAGGACGGCCACCAGGGGGGGGGGGTCGTTTGTAGCGCGGTAAAAGTTCCACATCCGGCGTCGCTCCCACGGCGTCGGGTACCATTTGAAGAATTGAACGTTTCGTGAACAAAAAAAAATTGCCTGTGTGCCACCAGAGTCAAGCCACTGACAGTTTTACAACCTTAAAAAATACCTTATTCGACCTTTTGCCGTAAAAAAATTGTGAAGTGAGGTTTGGGTTCACTCATATGACCTCTCGGAGGCCGAATTGCACACTTAGCATACCTAGATTACTAATGAAACGCACCGCTTCACCCGTAAAAGAAAAATATACTGATTAATAAACTGTTTCGCCTATCTTTATATTGATAATACAGATCATCTTACCACATCTCACTTATTATTCGTGACGTGAGCACGGTGCTGGATCGTACGAAACGTATCGTTCATTAAACAATACGGTTCAACGTTTTGAATATTGTATTACAAATAATGAAATGCGATACTTACTGATAATGTACAGTAAACATTATCGTAGAATGGGTTGTGTCAATAATAATAATGAGAGGTAAATGATACATTGAAATACTCACAGCTTTTGATATAACGATTATTGGATCGGAAATTTATTTATCGTATGCAGGTATGTATGTTATACGTTAAGACCATAAAGGTATTCTTTAGTGTTCTAGATAGATTAAGGAATGTTTACGTAACTGCCATGCATGTGACGTAAACATTACTGTGGAATGGGTTGTGTCAATAATAATAAGAGGTAAAAATTATACATTGAAATACTTACAGCTTTTGATATGATGATTATTGGATTGGAAATTTATTAGTTTGTATATGTTAGGATAGTTATTTCGTAACATACCTGTCGAAAATCAGAACTCGTGATTCAAACATCAGACCTTTTGATGTACATGTATAGTTTAAACCATAAGGAATTGAATAACGCTTTCTACACTCACAGCCCCACACTAGGATTCCCTGTATTGTGGGTGCTATGGACACACACAGAGACAAATACACAAACACCCAGACCCAGAAACAGAAATCTAAATTCATCATTTAGAAATCTGTCTGTCCGGGGATCGAACCCGGGATCCTCTGCGCGTCAGACCGGCATGGTGACCACTCCGCCACGCGGGTCGTCCATAGTGTTCTTCATAGATTAAGTAATTCTTTCATATTTTTATGTTCCTTTACTATATTTACTTGTCACTCTTCAGAATCAACCAAAATTGTTTAAATATTAACATCCTAATCGTATTTACCCTAATTAGCTATGAGTCCAGAGTGCGAATCCTAGGCACATTGGATTTTAAAAATATTACAAATATAATCATATCCTTGTCTTTCAAGTGTGATAGAAAAATGGCGAAATAACAGCAATCTGCACTTGGCCGTAATGACGAACAATGCCCCAAAGTCTCCCTTCAAAGAGGAAACCCGTGCCTCACTGCGGGACAGTAATGTTGATGACGTCATTACTCATAACAAACTTGTTGGAACGCGGTGGCTCCTTGAACTTGTAACCAAGCCAAGTTCGCATTACACAACTTTGCTCTGAATTATACAAGTTGTCGTTGACATTTGGTCAAACAACTTAAATATTTCACTTACACAACTTACGTTGTATGGCGATGCATTCATGTTTTATTAGCTCAAGGGCCATGAGCCGTAATGCTTTAAGCAAGTTTCGCGTTGCAAGCGTAGATTAGTAAAGATTACTCACTCCTAACAATAAAATGTAACCAGTTTTGACAATTGAAATTGTCACTGTCACCTATTTCCGTGTTTAAAAAATATAAAAAAATGTAGTTTTTAGAGCATTTACAAATGAAACGATATTTCTCCGCACATTTTCCTCGATTTCGTGTTTTTGCACGTCTTAACTGCACATGTCAGCATTGTTCCACGTAAATTACACCATGACAGCCATTAAACGGCTGACACATTTGTCAGCCGTTCAAACCATTTAATCGCTTCCTTCAATTACAAGGCGGTGAGATATCTATACTTACTAGTATCTATGGTTGCAAGCGTCAGCGTCGAGCGTTAAAAATATGGCTCTATACGATCTTTTGGCCATGAAATGGCGGTGAAATTGAATATATCTTTTGCTAAAATTGTGGATTTGAAATGATGCCCATAGCGAGAAAAGTTTCGAGCGGAGCATACGTTTCGTGGTCCGTAAGTCAAAGTGTCGGCACTCCAGAATAATTTCTACCAGATAACAGCAGTGTTAAGCTACTGAGTTCTGGTTTGAAGGGTGTGGCTGGGAAGATATACTTTCCGAGACCTAATAGCTTAGTCCTCAGGAGTAGAGGTGCATCCTTGGCCGACCTTTGGTAGAAACATCTAATTATTTTTCGAGTTGATTACAGATGTCCATGCGCGGCATTACTCACTGACCATCGGGTGGGCTAAATGCTCGTCTGCTACTCCTATATTATAAGAAAAATCAATCTCGCGTAAAAGGCGTTCTAGTTCTGATTTAAACTTTATAAAAATGTACAAAACTAAACAATTGGCAATCGTGAAGTTATTTAATTGCCTCCTAATAAAATCTCCAAGAAATCGCAAAGCTGACCGGCAAATGGTCAGATTTTTTAAACTTAGCACAAAAGGAAGTTAAACCTCAGAAAGAGCTTAGAGCGCCTTATCCGGGATCTTCGAGTTCAGATGAATCGCATCTTATATCTTATTTCACAGAAGAAAAATTGATCGTGGAATTGGCGTTTGTTTTATTACTTTTTGCTAAGTTATCGTTTTTTCTGCTGTAATTAGAACATGTTGCTATCTGATATTTACGAAGCATGATTGCCATTCCTGCCTTAATGCCGGGCACCTATGAATGAGGAGGATTAGCCCACATTCCATCACGCTGGTATAGTGCGTATTTGTAGCATGTATTCGTAGTAGGTACTTTACATATACGTAGGTACTTTGAGTAAAGACATTTCAAGTATGCAGGTTTCCTCACGATATTTTTCTTTGTTATTAAATCAAGAGTGACCATTAATTTCTAATACCCACGTAAATTTCGCAAATCAGAGCTCGAGAGAAAGAGAGAGAGCAGAGATTCGAACCTCAGGCCCTTCATGTTTATGTATGTTTATCCAATTCTAGTGCTTGTTTTTAAGTGATTATTGTATACGGTTTTGCAAAACTGGATGCGTTCACCTACTTTTGACGCCGACTGTACCACTACGCCATTACTGATTTCCTTGTATTTATATAACTTTTAAATAATCAATTATCTTGTATTAAAACATTAATAGCCATATTACAGTTAATTGTGCCTTAAATATGACTCACTTGATATTACCTGACACACATGTGTTATTCATATCGTATGATCGTTTACAAATTCCTATAAAATTATAATTATATTGTAACATGCTTTAACGGTAAAGGAAAAATTTATGTACATGCCTGAGATCTAAAAAATATTCAAAATATGAAAATTCTGATATAACACCATTTAATGAGACAGCTGACGGTAAGTGGCTACTGCCGCCCATGGACATCTGTAATTAACCCCAGATAGGATTAGATATTCCTAGCTGAGGTCGGCCACAGACGCGCCGCTACCCCTGAGGACTAAGCTGGAACGCCTCGGAAAAGTCTGTCTCCCTTACCACACCCTTCAAACCGAAACACAGCAGCGCCTAATACTGCTGTTATTAGGTAGAAATAGGTGTGGCGGTGGTGCCGCCGGAGCCAAACCACAAAGGTACATGAAGGTGCTCTTCCACAATAAACGGTACATGAAGTCTGCCAATCCGCATTTGCTCAATGTGAGGGATTATGGCCTAATTCTGAAAGGAAACTCGTGTCCAGCAGTGGGGCTGTAATGGACTTGATGATGATGCTATATAAACATGACGTAAATAATATAAATATTGCATGTAACGTTTAGTAACTTTATAGTAATAAAAGTAAATGTTGAAATATTACTTTTTCGCATACGAGGCGCTTGCCAAGCTTAGCTGAATTTAATAAAAGTTCATGAGACACGACAACGCTTTTCAAAACTAATAAACCGACTTCACACAGTGAACAACCACCAAAATTAAATACGTTGGGAAAATCGCGCTCTTGTCAACGTATCCTTTATATAGGGCTGGTTAAACTTTTTATAGCTGGACTGACACTACTGCGACAGAGTAGGTAAATGTTTGTGAAATGCTGTAAATTGTAAACGAAAGATGCAGCAGTGATCGTCCAGTAGTTAAAAATCTCGGCCTCCGAAGTTCAAATGCCAGGCATACCTGATTTTTCAAAGTTATTTATGTATTAGAATTATTTCTTCTCATTCTGAGAGGAGACCCGTGCTCAGCAGAGGGACAATAATGGCTTGGTGATGGCGGTGGTAAAGGAAAAATTCTTAGGAGTTCATACCATATGAGGCGTTGGAACTAGGCCATCGAAGTTACATAAAACATATTTGTTGCTAACGTTGTTCATATGATAATCAATCTATCCAATGTTTTGGCTACCAAATATCGAAGTTTGACAAATTCTGCCGTCTAGAAATGTCAAATTTCGGTTTTTGATAGGCAAAAATTTCAAAGATTAATTATTATTTATTGATACAAAGCAAAGATTATTATTTATTGATACAAATTACATGTACTTAATATGAACTCTTACCTTGGATGACTTAAATCGTCATTTTACTTAAACAATTTAAGCTTACCAAACTTAGAAAATGGAAAATTATTGCCTAGAAATAATGACAAATTTAAATGTTATATTCATAATAATATATTCATATTTGTCAATAAATTGCAGCAGTAAAGTGTTTCTAAAAAAATCAAAATGATAATGTAAGTGAGATATATTATTTTAAATGATCTTTATCGTGACTTCGCTTAAAGACGAAATTTTACACAGAAATAAGGATAATGACTTACATTATAAGCTTGGCTGTTATAAGTAAGGTTGGTTTAGTTCGCTTAACGGAACGTGACAGCACTTTAGTATGTTAATGCGACTAAGTGGCTTCCTATTTAGATACATAATTCGTGTATTAAGAGACTTCTGAAGTTCTAACATTGCATTTAAGCGAAGTTTGGATTTTATGAAAATCATTTAAATATATATTTTTATGTAATTTTGTATGAGTGTATGTATGTATGCATGTATTGTGGACATTCAGTCATTTGTGGACTGTTTTTGATTTTTTTACGTATTTCCCATTCAATTCCAATTTCCATTTAGAAATGTATGGGCAAATACGTAAACAAATACAAAAACAATCATTTTTGTTAAAACGTAAACACTCATACTAAGGGTATAGCAGGGTTTTTACAAGAATTCTCTATTTACTTATTTCAAAAGTGTATATTTTTTTTATAAATGTCATGTATCAATTTGGGGTCAGATTTAAAACATGTGCTTAATTTCTATCTAAAGACAGTTTAGTATCCCACTTGTGGGATAAGATTGGCCTCTCATAAAGCCCTAATCTACCACATAGGTCGTGTATCGTTTGGTGCCTTCATACATCTTTTAGAATTCCATAGAGATTTTTCAAAACTTTTAGGGTCTTCCAAAACTCTCACTCACAAGGTACTCTTAACAGTGTACCTACATAAATTTTCAGAACATTCACGCACTCAATAAAATGTCTCAAATAAAACAGTTGCATAATTTAATACGAAAGTAAGTGATCACTGCGGGCATTTTTGTTAAACTTTGAAACGCGGACTTCCGCTGTCGTAATTTTTATATTTCTGTCAATACCATTTAGTTACTACGACATCGATTGATACGATATGTAGCAAGCGTGATAATTCAGTTATCATCGTATAAATATATATCGTATAATACGATGTCGACTGATTGACAAACAGGAAAATATTGAGGTAATACATCTTAATTCCCATTATGTCGATTACTCTATTTCTAAAGTTACGAGTAAGTGATTGTATAAAATATTCATAATAGTTTCATAAACTATTGAACTAAGCATAAATATAAGTTGTCTGGAAGAGATCGCTGCTTAGCGATAAGGTCGCCTAATGCATACGATGAACGTACATAATTGTGTATTATTGTTCTGTTCCATTGAAGTGTGCAATAAAGAATATTCTATTTATCTATCTATCAATCTATACAGTACTAGTAGTCGGAGATAGACATTATAACAAGATTTTATGAAAACAAGCAACAAAGCCAATTAAAAAAGTTGTTAAAAACCCTCATCATTTTATTACAACAAAATGGAATGAATAGAGAACCTCTCTTAGTAAAAATAGTTAAATTAGCGGTCGTAGTCGTAAGGTATAAAAATGGTATGAATTCCACTGTTTTATTTACAGCGACTTCAGTTTACGACCTTAAACAAAGGTTGTGTTGTGTAAAGCGTTATTGTCACCTAACTTCAGCGATTATTTCTATTTTTAAACAGTCTTTGTACTTTTGGTTGCGTGGGTGGTGCATTGTTTGTTGATGATAATAGGTACTTTTATATTGTTAGCTTTTCTTTAAATTATTAAAATTGAATAAACATTGTATATTAAATTATTTACTGTGTGGCAAAAGTTTCAGGGATCCAGAATATTTTTTAATATTTGTTCGACCAAGCCGAAATATAAATGATGAAAGTAGATTATTGTTTTAAGATTTCTCAATCGCGGTCCAAGGTTGAAATCCTAGGCACGTCTGACTTTTCTAAGTTATATATTTGTGAGAAATTAACTATGAGTTAACTATGAGTTAACAAAGTTATATATTTGTGAGAAATTAACTATCACTACGAGTAGCTTTAATGGCGAAGGAAAGATCTTGAAAAGTTCTTTGTAAAATGAAGAGTTCTTAAAGACGTGTGAAGTCGCACCAATTCACATAATTTCACTCTAAAAGGAAATCCGTGCGCAACAGTGGGGTAGTAATAGGTTGAAGAAGATTCGCCATTTTTGATGTTTAGGTACTACGTACTTAATTTTTATTATAATATAAGAGTAGCAGAGGAGCATGCAGTCCACCTGATGGTAAGTGACTACTGCCGACCATGGACATCTGTAATCAAGCCCAGATAGGATAAGATATTCCTACCTGAAGTCGGCCACAGATGCGCCGCTACCTCTAAGGACTATGCTGGAACGCCTCGGTCTCCCTAAGCGCCTAACACTGCTGTTATTAGGCAGAAGTAGGTGTGCCGGTGGTGCCGCCGGAGTCGAACCACAAAGGATTCTAGCACCTTCAAAATATACTCCTACTTACTTCTACTGCACTTAATATGTCGTAGTAACGGTATCCTGGGAGCCAAAACTGCCAAAAAGGCGGAAAGTATCTTAGTGGTAGGACATCACTGAAACCAGTAATTTACAACACCCTTCAACCAAGACCTCTCATTCACACTTATTGAAGTGATGTAGAATAACTTACTATTAAATATGTGCACGAGTTTAACTACTTGACATTGATTAATTTTCTATATTTGCAGAGTTTATTCACAAAACATACAATACGCAGTTCTAAATAAAGCAATTTGAAAGTTCGCGTGACTAACGCAATTCCTCGAGGTTATTCTAACGCCTAACTACCTTATTCATTAGTCACTTGGTGATATGGGTCTCACCTCATTTATTGACTATTTATATTTTTTACTGACAAACAGATAAATCAATTAAAATAGAGAATATTGTAATAAAATATACCTTCTGCTGTTCACGATGGATACATTCTATAGTCTGATTCATAATTAGGTGTCCAAAATGTAAACAAAGAAATGTCATTGTCAATATTAACCAGAAACATAAACTGTAACAAACTCAACAAAAAACGAAAATTTAACAAATATACACAATTTAACAAACGTTATGTAAACGATAAAATATTCTCCTATTATGTTTTATTGCTCTCCTGGTTTTAGAGGCAACCCGTGCTCAGTAATGAGTCTTACAAAGTGTTGCACGATGGATCTAAGCCTCTAAATATTGGCGTCTCCTCCTCTAAATTTCCTCCAATTTGGTTCTGTGATCGTGAACTTAATTGTTTCCATCAATTTATCATCGTTCATTTCATCAACTCATCATTTCATCAAATCATTGTCGTGTATTCTTCAACTTCACCTGGTTATGAAATTTGTGATCATTTGGAAAAAAATGATTCGTTCGAAAATATTTTTCCAATGAATATTGTTCGCGCAAAAACGTTATCTCTGCCTTTTTTATAACTTGACAACTGACAGACATAAAGCGTGGACTACCGGAAAACAATATGTCAGTTTTCCTGTATGACTTTCACTTTTGCAATATACACAGTTACGTTTCTATTGGTTTTTAATTTTATAAATATATTTTCTTGTGTTGCGGGCAATTCGGTAAATAATTATTTTTAGGGCGACGTGGTTTTCAAAAGGTACCCTATGCCGTGGGAGCGGCACGGGGTTATGTGGGATTCTTACCGCACTAAAACCCTAAAACTAAAACACTAAAACCCCGGTGGCCGTCCTCGGCGCTGCGTAGAGGACTCCGGGATCTCCAACGGAACCCAACCGGAGTCCACTTTGCGCGTTGCCCCGTCGGGCTCCGCCCAGGTGAGCTTGAAACTCACCACACCATCTAGTGTTCACGACGGTATGTAACCACACATACCGCCGTCCATCCCGGGGTTGCTCGCCAGGCGGTTCGAGCTCCCACTCTTGCCGTCCGCAACCTTTTAGTCGCCTCTTTTTCCTTTTAGGCAGGGGATACCGTAGCCTGGTCCCGGAACTACAGGGACAGGGCTTAGTTAATCCATTATTATATTCATTGGAGGTTTCTTTTTGCATACTAATCATAACAATATTTCTTCATCAACCCATTACTGTCCTTCTGCTGGGCACGGGTCTCCTCTCTGAATGAGAAGGATCAAGCCATAGTCCACCGCGCTGGCCAAGTGCGTATTGGTAGATTGGTTAGAGGTTGCACGATAAAACTTTTTTTTTAGATTTCTCAGGTACGCAGGTTGCGTCTCGATGTTTTCATTCACCGTTTAAGCAAGTGATAATTAATTTCTATTATATAATTACCTAAATTTAAAGGTATGTATTTGTTTTTATGGTATTATGAATACGTGGTGTAAGTCCCCCAAAGTATATTTTGGGATATAGATGTCAATACCATGTTAACACAAACTATTTGTATAGTTCGGCAAATATCTTTGCGAGTTTAATTTATTAGCTCATTTTGTTTTACTTCCTATGCAATTATTAACATAACATGCAAAGAATACCGCAGTTATTTGTGGTTACAGTTTGTCATATGTTAGTCATAAAAATCACTAAGTAATGTAATATTTCATAACATTTACACATTTAGATTAAAAAGTTTCTCCATTACCATTTCGCTCTTTTTTACAAATTGTTATGGTTAACAAAGTACGAGTATAATTTTATAAACAATATGAATAAGAATACTACCAAATAGTATAAAAAATTAGCGCACTTGCAGTTTTTCTATACATTTTGACACGTTGTGTGATATCAATACGTGTATAGAAACGAAAAAAGTGATATCTATAGTCATATTAGTCTGATAGGGTCTTCCGAGCTCCATGGAATTCATGTGTACGCGACTGATTGACTAAATTAATCGCTTGGGCCTATATATCTAAACGATGTTTTTACTGATCTAAGTCTGTGTGTGTGAGTGCGTAATCATGTGTGCACGTGCACAGAATCAACGACTATGCGTATTATTTATTTAATTATTTTTTAAAGTGCAAAACCGCTCACATTCATACATAACATTCAAAATTTAATGTATGATTAATTTCAGTAAGATCTTTTTAAGATTTAATATAAATACCTACTCGTATTTCCGCGTTTGTAGGTAAATTAACAGAAGACAAAATAAGGTAGTACATTTAAATAATCCAAGTTAAGCTACCGTGTATTTTCAGCGGAGACATTTAGTGTACTTAATGAAAATGCATCTCCTCTTTTCCATTTATTTTACTTCACGTAAAAGCAGAAATTCGTTCATTTAACTGTCTGAATAAAATTCAACTCTTTTTCGTCGTCTTTGAAAGTAAAATGTAATTTAAATATTTTGATTACGTATTTTTATAAGGCAAGCGAGGATGCTGTTACTCCGTGTAATGTTTGTAAGAACCTCAAGGGCTATTTAACATGCACTGGCTCACCACTACACCAGCTCCGAGCAGGGCTGCACGTCCAATCCGTATCTCGTACGTCACCAGACTGACTTTGACAGCTACCCTCTCTACTGGCATACGTGAGACAATGTTCATATATATCTATTTAATAGAAAATACACTACACTCCGGACCATGGACGTGTGTAAGCAACTTCATATAGAACAGGCGTTTTGGAGCCCTTTACAGATGCTACGCAACTCTATCGACTTAAGATGGTCGTATATATGTTATAGTCAAAGTCCGATACACAGTCTCTTCGCGGAAGGACTGGTTTATCCTAGGTTTGGCCAAAGCCATCAGGCAATCCCCGAAATACATTTCAATTTCGCCCTTTGCCTGAAGTATTTTTAGTCAAACCCAGGAGCTCCTAACTTTTCAGTCAAACGTCGAAAGTAAATTATTCTGTTTCGGTTTTGGCCTAGTCAATCCTAGAAGCGACTGCAAAACTCGGTCAAACGTTGATCTGAACATGTTTAAACAGGTTCATAATGTCTCTCGCGGTGTTCCGACCGATTGTTTTGTCATTTCATGTTCGTTCATTGAGCGTGCGGGCGTGTAATTGTGTAAAATTGAAGATGAGTGAGGTTAGGTTAGGTTAGGTTAGGTTAGGTTAGGTTAGGTTTTTTTTAAATTATTAAAACAATAAACATCAAAATTTTAAAAATGTTATTTTTTTATACCTAATCTTACAAACTAACCTCCGTATATTCCAAAGCATTTATTTATTTATTTTATATGTTATTGCACATCGTACAAAAGGTGGGCCTAATGCCACACGGCATTCTCTCAAAGCATCTCAAATATAAAAGTGAAAATCACGTAAGCTGACCAATCAGGTGTCAGAACTGGCAGAGTTAAGCGGTTCTTAAGACTTCAAAGCTGCTTAAATGATAAAATGCTTCCAAATATACGAAGATAAGACACTTCATACCTATATCGGAGTTTGACTCGTCAAACCCCGATTTAATAAAATTGTGTTTTGACGTTTGCCTGACCAAATTAGTCTCTCCCAGGTTTGACGAAAATTGTTTAGTCAAAGGCCGAAAATTTACATTTGTTTGGGCTTTGACTAAGTCATTCAGTCTGACCTGAGGATTGACCAGTCCAACCTAGGAGCGCCGGAGCTTCGGAGTTTGCCTATAACATATACAAAAGTCAAGGGTTTAGGTAGCGATAGACGAAAGCATCTAGATTTTTTAGTTATTCTTCATCGTTAAAGCAAGAGAAAATTAATTTGTTATATTTATATAATTTACCTGGCATTATAAATTACAAAATGTATAACATAATAATTCTTGGAGTGAATCTAGAATTGATGTTATTTTTAAAACCCTCCACCTCCATGCCCTATAAAGTAATATAAGGGCAACAAAATATTTAATAAATTAACTCTTTAAAACACCTAAAACATTATTAAAGTTACGGTACCGCTTCATTTTATTGTATGAAGAAGACTTTCGCTGTAGTAAATCTATAGAAGGAATTAAGGTGAGCAGTTCTGTTGCAAAATCCAGTAAAACGTTTTCGCGTGGAAGGTGGTAACAGAATAAGAATTTTTAAAATATGAGCCTTGCATGCGAGGTGGCAAGTTAGAATTTTTAAAATAGAAGCTACATGTCTGATCAATAGTTTATAAACTGCTTCATGTTGCGAATTGTTGTGAAATGTTGGACTTATTATTGAAGTTCTTTTGACGTGGAGAAGTTATCGTCATCAAACCATTACTGCCCCTTGGCCCACTCATAATGCGAAGTTTTTAAGCCATACTCTTATACTCTACTTCACTGGCTTAGTGTAGAACATTACACACTTTTTATATAAATAAATATAAAATAAATTATGCTGATAGATTCCGACGCACGGGTAGTTCGTCGTCTATGATAGTACAGACGATATAATAATTAAAAAGCTGTGTTTTGATATAATATTAATTTGCATTACCTTCATTTTCAATTTTGAAATGACAAAATTATTTCAAATCTTAAGACCGACGCGCGTCCATGTCTCAATCCGACGATGCATACATCTTTCAAATATTTAAAATATTTTTATATTTGTAAGGATTTGAGGAAAGTTGCACATAGAGGTCAAAAACAATTTGTTTACCAACCACCTTATGCATCGTGATAAATATTGTCTGAATACATTTTCATAATACTCATGCTTATCTTAGAGGATAGAAATAATAAATTGGTTCCACGTATACCCCGGGTATGCCTTTAGATAAATCGTATGTACGATTTCGATATTAATTTCCTGTAGATAAGAATGTATGTGGTGTGCATGCTCAGAATATGATTGCGCCAGACAGTGTAATAAGTGAAATTCATGTAGTATTTATTTATATTATTTATCAATCTTTATAAACGTAACAGATTTTGACCTTCATGTTTGTCATACTTTTCGATGTTTAACCCTGTTTATTGGACATTGTATATTTACGTTGCGCTACGTTACGTACAATGGCGTTACGTTATTTTGCGTTTTGTTTTCTTTTTTTTTATAATATAGGAGTAGCAGACGAGCATGCAGTCCACCTGATGGTAAGTGGCTACTGCCGCCCATGGACATCTGTAATCAACCTCAGATAGGATTAGATATACCTACCTGAGGTCGGCCACAGATGCGCTGCTACCCCTGAGGACTAAGCTAGAATGCCTCGGAAAAGTATGTCTCCCTTACCACACCCTTCAAAACGGAACACAGCAGCGCTTAACACTGATGTTATTAGGCAGAAATAGGTGTGGCGGTGGTGCCGCCGGAGTCGAACCACAAATGGTTCTACCACCTTTGTGTTTATTCTTACGTTGCCTATTGCCACGTTGGACCATAAAGTACTCTTCTTTATAAGAAATAGCAAAGGTATATGCAGTCCACTTGATGGAAAGTGTTCACTGCCGCATGAATATCTGTAACTAAACTCGACTCCATTATAAGACCAAAGTTTTACCTGAAGTCAATGAGATGCGTCAGAAGATCTAAGATCTATGATCTTATATCCTTATCCTGAAAAGACTCAGGGCAATAGAAGAATAATCGTTATAGTCTACTACGATGTCATAAGGTGTGGTTGACTGCGTGTATCTGCTGTACGTGACCATTGACGCGTAACGCGAATCTATCATGCTATACCTCATTTGTCATCCTGTATCTCATAATAAGAAAACAAATAGAAAAGTAGTTGTTATATTCTACTACAATATTCCAAGGCAAGGTGTGTTTGGCTGCGTTTATGTATCGTACGTGACCATTAATGCGTGACGCGTATCTGTCATGTTATACTTCATTTGTCATCCTGTTTCTTCTCATGATAGGACAAGAAATACTCGTAGAAGAATATTTATTATATTCTACTATGATATCCTAAGGTGTGGTTAGCTGCGTTTATCTACTGTACGTGACCATTAATGCGTGACGCATATCTATCATGCTATACCTTATTTATCATCCTGTCTCTCATGATAGGAAAAGAAATAGAAGAACAGTTGTTATATTCTGCTACGATGTCCTATGACAAGGTGTGTTTGGCTGCGTGGATTTTTAATGCGTAACGCGTATCTATCCTGTGATATCTCATTTGTCATCCTGTTTCTTCTCATGATAGGACAATAAATAGAAGAATAATTGTTATATTCTACTACGATGTCCTAAGGCGTGGTTGGTCGCGTGTATTTGTTCTACGTGACGATTGATGCGTGACGCGTGACCAATTACGCAGTAGGTGTGGTAGATGTGAATTTGTTAATGTGGTTTTTATTAGTCCATATAAGTGCATCACCCTCCACAAACTGTCAAACTCGGCAACATTGTTTCATGAAAACCACTCGTTAGAAATTAATTCGATTTCCTTGTTTTGAAATTTGTGGTATGATAAAATGAAACGGAAAACCGCATGAAAACCCAATAATCACACCATCAGACCAAAAAAGGAGAACTCAATCAAATCCCTGAGGACTGGATTGAAGCACAACTTGCACGTGTTATGTGAATCAGTTTAAATTTGATAATGTTCTCAACCTAGACTTTTTACGTGACTTCTAAATAAGAATTTTGTAAATGTTAAATCTGAACTTTTCGTGAGATTTCAAAGTATTTTTATTTAGTCCATTCATCGATACGTGATGGCGTTTTTACTTTGTTCAATTTTATTTCTACGAATAAAATAAAAAGTAATTTTGACTTTAAGACGCTCAGATTTTCGTACTGGGTGGGTTGTCGTAATGAATTGGATTGTATGTATTTACTTCATGTACTTAAAACAAGGGAATTTAATCTGCTTTAATACTTTTCAAGAGCCTTTCTAGGTGTGAAGTTACACAGAAAATATGTAACCGATTTTTTGCCTCAAAAAGATTTACTGATAAAACTTTACACTTGGCGAAAGTTGGTTCTTGATCTTGACGCATGACTTGAGCCGCTGCCATCAATCCGCAGGATGTGAGCCGATTACAAGTTTCTCCATCCATCCAGAAACACTCCATCATGGTGTTGGGTGCGTTTATAGACGTTCTGATTACATCAGCAGAATGCATACAATCGTCGTATACATATCGTACTATAAAAACAATGTCGGAAACAGCATGCATCTCGCGCATGTTTGTACAACTTTTTCCAAAAAACCCTATGTTAAACTTTGCGTGGAATTCCTGTCAAAATTAATTCAACCGTTTTCAAGCAGAGTTGTAAAATGCAGAAATTCACAGAGAGATTTTTTGTTTTGGAATTGCGCGAATATTTTCTTACATTGTGGAAATAAACCTATGTAATCTTTTTTTAAATTGCAAAACCCAAAACTAAGTTGTTATGAGTAGGCAAGTTCGCTAAATTTTCTGAACTGACTAATATTTTTTACTTTTATAAGCCGCATATAAAATCAGAATCGAGATTATTCCCTCTAAATTGAGGCATGTGCTGAACTGTTTTTTTTTAATTTTACAAAAGTTTTTATGTTTATTACTTTTCAATACCATATTGCACACATAGCATTTTATAGCATTCTTTATTTTTTTATTATTAATAATAAAAAAAAATACGTGTGGCACTCGGAGACTGCCGCGGTAAAGCTATTGCATAGCATTTTTTATGCTATGAAAACGCTCAGAAGGAATTCCAGAAATACAATATATTCTTCCATAATCATCAACATTTACATTAATACATCTTTATCCACTATTTTACTAGCAAAAAGTGCAGCTTTATAAGGGCTCGCGTATCGTGAATGGTATATTCAGTTTAAGATCCTATATCAAGGATGATGTGGTCACTTATTAATTAACAATAAATTATTAAATCTACCTTTCGTCAGAAGACCTATGAAGAGCAAAGCTACCTTTGATCCAGAACCAGAACCACTTTAAATGCTTGTGCTTTAAAAACTTATATTAGATCCATTTTTTGGGATTGTAATTTTTTTGCGATTTATCCTTGGTATCTTTTTACTCTTGAATTTAAACTCCGCCATACTTATAAAATTATTGCGTCTGATTTGCAAAAAATATTTTGTAAGTATATATAGGTATCAGCTATTGTGGATGTCTGAAACGCAGTACATTATAAGCTAATCTGGGGTCTGTTACCAATCAACAAGATGGTGAATGACCTTTATTATTCTCTTCATGTCGATTTGGGTCATTTATCAGTGAATGTTGAATTCACCACGACTTCTTTAATTTACTAAAGCTCCGAGGGATACATTTCGTAAAGCTGCGAATGAGCTACTAATTAATTCTATTAAATAACATTTTTATCAATTGTTAAATTAACTATTAAATTTATGAATTAAATTAATGAATTATGTGTGTGGCCTGCTCAATTAGTTTTGTATTTTCTTTTATGTTTCTACCTAACATAACCAATTCTATACAATACAGGAACGAATTTCCGTAAAACACAATGTGATAGTCGCTAAATTGTCAATTTGTAACTGGGCTTTTTGTCACAAACAAAGTATTTTTTGACGATGGAAATGAAATTTGCGGATGGATTCTAAACGGGTAGTATTTAAACGAGTGACTGCAAATAAAAGTTTTGAATGACAAAAATAATGAATTTTGGTTATAGTATTACTAAGGGAGCAACTGGCTGCGAGTGACGAGAAATCAACAGAACAGCAACTTACAAACATTAATTTGAGCGACCTAATATTTTTCTAAGTGTAAACATTACGTCCTGCGTTTTATTCAATATTTAGCAAATGATTTTTTTTTAATACTGAGCAGCTTTTTATTTTAATTGAAGTGTTTCGAATACAAAAATCACTTTGAAAAATACTATAATAAGTAGAATATTGTGTGCTCATGTCATTGATCATGAATAAAGGTAAGGTCTGAATTCATACAGATTGGGCCCACCCGCTCACAGGGCGCTGTCGCGCCCTGCTCGCTTCGTTTTATATTGTCTTATATGTTCCAACCTAACCTAACCAATTCAATTACAAAAACCTAATCTATCTTAATACTAAAGTTGCCTCTCTATATTTCCAGTCGCTCACTTAGTAATGTAGTCGCACAAGTTATTAAAACAGTATGTCATTATCAGTCGCTAAGTTTTTTTTTTATTTGATCGTTTTATAATTTCCCACTGTAAACAAAAAATTAGATTAATCGGATATGTGGAGTTTTTGAAACTGCACTGCGTCAAAACATTTATAATATCCAACGAATATTATAAAGGCGAAAGTTTGTGAGTATGGATGGATGTTTGTGCCTTATATTAATCGGATTTGAATGAAACTTTACAGTATTACAGTCTATAAGTACACCAGTATAACCTGGAGAATACAATTCATAAAGATATGGCTATACTATACTTAGTTGTCAGAGCTATACTGATGTACCTACCATACGATGATACGTAAATTTTATATGAATGGATTAATAGTAATTAATTAGATACATTTTCGGTACGCATATTGTAAATAGATTAACTTTTTCTTTGACACTAAATAAATCGGACGGATAGTTTAAATTAAGGTGGTAGAACCCTATGTGGTTCGACTCCGGCGGCACCACCGCCACACCTAGTTCTGCCTCATAACAGCAGCGCTGTGTTCTGGTTCGAAAAGTGCGGTAAGGGAAACATGGTTTTTCGAGGCGTTTCAGCTTAGTCCAGTTTAGTCCAGGGGTAACGGCGCATCTGTGGCCGACCTCAGGTAGGAATATGTAATCCTATCTGGGTTTGATTGCAGATGTCCATGGATGGCTGTAGCCACTTACTACAGGTGGACTGCATGCTCGTCTGCTACTCATATATTATTAAAAAAAAACTTATCTGAGACGTTCCAGTTTAGTCCTCAGGGGAGCGGCGCTTCTGTGGCCGACCTCTGTTAATTACAGATGTCCATGGGCGGCAGTAGCCACTTACCCATATGATGGACTGAATGCTCGTCGGCTACTCCTATATTATAAAACAAAGAAAAACTTGAAACAAAACGCTTTTAAAATACATCGGTGAAACGCTGCCACCTTAGCATTTTCATATTTTTGATTGACATAATTATGTCATAAATGTCTGCATTCATCATGACGTTTTTTTTATTCTGCCATTATTTAAACAAAAATAATCCAAGTCATACAGCCATCAATGTTACACTAAATTTAAAATTGATAAAATAGTGTTTTTTTTTTGTGTACAAAACCTTATTTCAATCGTGTTGGTCCAATCTAGACATGACCTTAAGTAACTATGTTAAGTTTCAAATTTATAAGCCCTGTAGTTTTTTCAAAAAAGGGATGGAAAGCTTGCAAGATTTTCGAATTATAGAGGACTCGCTTCGCTCGCCCTAATCATATCTCCATTATATAAGACATTGCAAATATCAGCTGACATTTCATAACTCCAAGCAAGACTGAACATTCTAAAATATAAAATAGAAAAGTATTTAATAAGTGACATAAGTATTAACAACCAGCAATATAAATGGATCAATGCGATGTGCCTGTGACATTTGGCCGAATGTTACAGGTACATCGCATTTTTCATTAATAAATGCACTTTGTTTATTCATATTTAAAACACTTTGTACACAAATTATTTGTACCATAAATCATAATGGCGTTTTGATTTTGTGCTGTCAAGTCTGTCAGTTGTAATTGTACGTTTAAAAATAACAAACACTCTTTTACGTTATTTTATCAATCCAGAATTCAACATAGCTTATGTTGATAAAACATATTATTTGGATAATATGGTAATATAATTTTGAATTTTATAATGGGCATATAAAATATACTTCACGCAATTTTAAGATTTCTGCACGGATTATAAAAAATGTGT
Organism: Epargyreus clarus clarus; assembly: GCA_014595695.2. Lineage (NCBI taxonomy): Eukaryota > Metazoa > Arthropoda > Insecta > Lepidoptera > Hesperiidae > Epargyreus > Epargyreus clarus. Next base: position 1,175,798 of record JACTTY020000021.1, read on the forward strand.
ATTACTGCCATCTGTGTTCAAGTTGACGAATTAAGGTTATCAAATAAAATAATAAGGAATGTAAAATAATACTTTATTCAATTATATCCATATTTTTCTATTGACAGTCAACAACTCGGTTGCCTGGAGACTTGATATCCAACAGTCCTCCACCGCTATTTTCACTTACACCACCAGGGGCGTTGGCAGCATTTGGTCAAGGTGACGGCGCACCAGTATGCCATTTTCAGTTCTGACTTCATAATGGAGTCTACCTAATCTTCGGATGACGACTCCGAACTCCCATTTAACTCTTGGGTTGGTGTAACTGCGGACTTGTACCTTATCACCTTGTCCGAACTCCTGCGTTGGCGGTGCATTGTAATGTAATCTGGATAGTGGGGCGGATTTCTTAAATAAGGCATGCGTATAGGTTCTTACCTCTCTGCCGAACATTAACTGATAAGGTGATAACTCTTTTGTATTAGGTGTACGTCTCAAGCGTGCCTTGACAGTTAACAGTTTATCAAATAAACTTCCGCTCTTGCTGATATAAAAGAACATTCAGGTATTAGCCGATTATTTTCTTTTTGTACATTCAAAAATTTAAATTTTAGCTTTGTATATATTTCTTCAAATTCGTACCTGTATTTTATTTCCTCTTCTAAATTTTCTTCTTCTGTAAGCCATTCATTTTTTTCTTGAATCGCTTAGAATTTGTTCAAATTTTCTTGTAAAGAATTCAGTCGTATATTTATTTCTTCAATGTCAATTTTTTCTATTTCCGAAATGTAATTTTCGGTTCGTTTCATTAACCCACGTAATGTGGCTCGTATTTCCTTATTGTTTTTTAGTTCATTCGACATCTCGTCGCCATTATCAAATAAAATAATAAGGAATGTAAAATAATACTTTATTCAATTATATCCATATTTTTCTATTGACAGTCAACAACTCGGTTGCCTGGAGACTTGATAGTTGGATATCAAGTCTCCAGGCAACCGAGTTGTTGAAAGGTGTTACTTATTTTCGTTACGGAATTTCTCGATTCGGTCGCCGCGCTCAAAGCCCGCGATAAAAGCTATGCAATAGCTTAATAACATTTATTCTGACAATTGCAGCACACAGTACAATTTTTTCCTAAAAATACAAAGAAGAAAATAAAATTAAAAATAAAAACATGGAAAAAGAAGAGACACAAACTAGACAAATTTATAATACACGTTAACAAAACATAAATAATATGGCTATAATTTCCTACTATTCCTATAACGCGCTACGCTGTCCGTTTCTCCATAGACGAGGCCAAAGTCACGCATGCAAACAACTTATAATTTAGCGAGGTGCTTTAAATTGGTTTACCCTTTCTCTAGAATAATTGATGAGTAAAATTGAGGCCAGGGTTCTAAAGTAGAAAATTAGTAGAAAGTTTGAGAATAGTTTTAAGCCATATTTGCGAATAGTTGCCTAGTTCTTGTCTTTTCTACATAATATTATGTGATTTCTAGATTCGATGAAGTATATGAAAATTAATTTATGGGGGTCACCGTTATTTTATTTTTATATGAAAGGTGATAAGATCATAGTCCACCGCGCCAGTCAAATATGACTTTACACAATTTTGAGATTTTTTTACAACTTTCAGGTTAGTAGGTTTCCTTAAGCTTGTCCCTGTACTTCTGGGACTAGAATAGAGCTACGGTATCCCTTGCCTGTCGTAAGAGGCGACTAAAAGGGGGCTTCCGGGGTTGCGGGTGGCAAGAGTGGGAGCTCGAACCGTTCAGTAAGCGACCCTGGGAAGGACGGCGGTTTGTGTGGTCGCATATCACTGTAATCACGAGCGGATGTGAGAGGAGCGTAAATTGCTCCCCCCAGGGCAGAGCCCGATAGAAGGACATCGCGCTTGGAGGACTCCGCTTGCGTTCTGTCGGAGATCCTGGAGTTCTCCAACAAGCGTTAAGGACGGCCACCGGGGGGTTTTAATGCGGTAATTTGCACCCCTCAGACACCCCGTTTGGAAGGATGAGATTAAACCATTATGGTATGTTATGTTATAAACAAATATGAATATGTTACCTTAAATCAGGCATAATAAATATTGAATATAACGATAGGACTCTTATCGGTTAGTTACAAATGTTTATGGGCAGTAATGGTCATTTACCATCAGATGGACTGCGTGCACGTTTGCTACTACTATGTTATAAAAATATTTGTAGTTCCTACGAGTAGAAGACGATTTATTTTGGAATTAAAGGTAAAACAGAAGGTAAGAATCAATATACGATATCGATTCTATTCGAGAAGGCGAGTGACGTGTTCGAGCGCATTGTGATAGGTCAAAGTATAATAGCATTCAATGACCTAGGTTTTACACGGAAATCCGTTCAGCCTTAGTACGGTAAGCGGTAACACCATTTATTACTACTTACTAAATAAAACATGTTTTTGTTACAATCGGAAATGAATAGAGAGAAATAGTGCGTTGTGGTAAGGGAATCATATTTTTCCGAGCGTTAGAACTTAGAGCTCGCGATAGCAATGCAGCTGTGTGCGGATCTCAAGTAAAAATTTAATCTTATCTGGGGTTGATTACAGATGTCTATGGGCGGCATCCGCTTACCGTTGGACTACATGTTTGTCTGCCACTTCTAAACAAGGATTAGAAAAAAGCCTACACTTATTCCACATTTATATTTTTTTAAATTAGATTTTCGTTTTCAAGGCATTTTAAGAGTTAATAAGCCCATTCACGAAAATCTTGACCTAACCTAGACTATATCCTAGAAAGAGAGTACTTTGACTTCATACATCGATTTGTATTGACTGACAAGGCCAATTTTGATGATCTTATCAACAAATCCGGAATCAACAAATTAGAAACCTTTTGGACCGACGGTCTTTGTAGCAGGTGTACTAGTCACGGGTTTTCCTCTCAAACATTTTCCACCAGGTTAGTCCTTGCTGGTCAAGTTCGAATTGGAAAATATCCTTTGAGAACTTTTTTTATCAAATGCTTACATCCGATTTTGTGTCAGATGTCGGAAAGGTGAAATAACACAAGTAATACACACTTGTAAATATACTAAAACAATTTGCATTTCTATTAAAATGATGCTATAATAGTTTATAACAAAATTATTTCTGACAATGCATATATCATTTTGCTTTCAATTCTATAAATTCATATTTCATCCCTAAAATTTAATAATTTGTAATACTTCGAATGAACAGAAAACTGAATGAGATAAATTGAAATTAATTAAAATGATTATCACTATTGAATTCGAATTTATTTGAAACAAAGTCTAACTTATACGAAAGACGACGACTTGTGAAGTTGAACAGGACGTCAGCTATAGAATTACTGAGATATTTTGAAATTCTAAGAAGAGCTTTCAGGGCAGTGGCTTTCAAACTTTTAGAAATCCGACCTCTAAGTGGATTAAAAGAAACATCGATGCCGAGAATTTATTAAAGTAAATTCATTACTGAAATCTATTTGGTGGATGAAAAATATCGAGAATATTTAATAACGAGATAAGTGGTTTTTGAGTGGTCTTTGACGACATTGGTGTGGTAAGGGAGACATATTCCGAGGCGTTCCAGCTTAGTCTTCAGGTTTAGCAGCGCATCTGTGGCCGCCCTCAGCTAGAAACATCTTATTCTATCTGGGATTGATCACAGATGTCCTTGGGCGGCAGTAACCACTTCCCATCAGGTGAACTGCGTGCTCGACCGCTACTCTTATATTAAAACAAAAATAATAATAAATCTAGCCGTGTTGTTTTTATATCGGAAAACAATACTTCAAAAGAGCACGCAGCCTAGGCGGTAATATCGTAATGTTAAGTAATTACTGCTGTACGTCCATAACCGACCCTAAATTGAATCAGAGTTATACGTGAGGTGATTAGAGACGTGTTGTTGCCTGTAAGTTGAATGTATAGCCTTACTAGTATCTTGTACCTGAAAAAGCATTACAGCATCTTGTAAATCTTGTTATAAGATACTTTCTTAAATATATATCGCTGATTCGGGTTTAATTATATGAAGCAAGTACCGTTACAGAGAAAGTACATTAATTTTATTCGAATTTGGACCCGGTTGGGCGTTTAATGGGTGTCCACTAGTGAGAAAGTTTTATGTGCATTACAGTTTATTGGAAGGCAAGTTTAAGCTTCTACCGGTCATCTTTATGTCATAGATCCATGTTGTTATCGTTGGATTACATTCATTAAACCTTCCTACTTAGAGCGATTAAGTTTGAAAACATTTAGTAAGGATTAGACACTAGTTATGTTTTGCGTCGGGATGCAGCAGCCAGGATAGAGAAAGACGAATTACTTATATATATAGTATTTAATCAAAACCGAATATTACAAGTTTCGGATTAAATCTAACCTAAATTATAACTTACTATCCTAAGTGACTTGCTGGGGCGAAGTTAGCACCCAGAGTGAATTCCTACGATCGGGACTATGTGATGGACGGCACGGCACGACACGGCGGCGGTGCAGGGTCGGATGACTTCTTCATAATTGTGTTTAAGGCGAATACCTATGATGGTTAAGGCCAATATATAACACACTAAACTAAAACCTCCACAAACATGTATTGGGCCGTCGTGGCGAATATTATTCTAACTATGTTATGTAAAGAAACTCAGCAGTTACTGCGTATATTCTACATAATATATTTTAACACATGACCGCTTTTAATACGTTGAATAATAAATCATTCATAATCCATCAATCATAACACAGTTATGTTTCAGACCTTGAGGTCTCAATGAACAGGAAATTGCTAATGTCATCGACTCCGGCGCATAGCTTTGAAATATTGTCGCGATTACTAATACCGATTTATATGATAAATTGCGGTGAACCGGACCTTTTCTCTTATTTAGGTATGTAGAAATGAAGCTATGATATACGAGCACCTTTGATCGTAAAATAGAAAGACACTTCACTGCCTTTAAATTGAATGAAGCCCCAAAAGGATAATTTTACAAAAAACATTTTTAGAGAAAATTTACGTGTAAATAACTAATACTATGTAATTTATGTACTAAATAAATACATTTACAACATAAACATAAACATTTAACATAATAATTAATTAAATAATAATTAATTTAATAACAAATAATTAATTCATTATTTAACATAAACAACATAATAATTAATTTAATGTTTAATATAAACACTTTACGGATTTTATAGTAGAACTGGGACGTGGCAACACTTTATTTACGCAACAATATCAATTCTCAAAACTGGTAACACTTTCTTGTTAGGAGTGATCAATGTATGTATTGTACTCATTTAAGAGGAGCACAAAATAATTATAGTCACTTCATAAATGTTTTATTCCTTCGTTAACAGCATCATAATATGATTTATTGTGTAGGTGCTCAGAATACTTAAAAAGATGACATTGACACTGATTGACTTACATATGAGGCGATCTTGAACCTCGGAAGTGACAACGTATCTGTCATCTGACGACCCGGAGCGGTCACCGTACCGGTCTTACGCGCAGAGGGTCCTGGGTTCGATCCCCGGCCAGATAGATATCTAAATGATGAATTTAGGTTTCTGTTTCTGGGTCTGGGTATTTGTGTATTTGTCTCAGTGTGTGTCCATTGCAACCACGATACAGGGAATCCTAGTGTGAGTGTAGAAAGCGTGTGAAAAAATCTTCAGGTAGAACCGTTATGCAATATAGAATTGGCTACTTGGCTACTTTTTGAAATAATATTGAAGTAGGAAACGATCATGCAGTCCATCTGATGGTAAGTGGTTATTACCGCCCATGGACATCTATAATTACCACCGAGAAGATGAGTTACCTAAGGTTGGCAAATGATTCTACCCCTAAGCATTAAATCGAATAAGTATGGATAAGTACATTTATCATTAAGCGGATTGTAAACTCAAGGATAGATATAGTCCGCGCCATACTGCCAGTCCGCTCTGAATATAGAAATGAGTCGCGTCGCCATAGCAAATTGTATGACTACACGTCCTCGCAACAACTTCAGAGCGGACTAGCAGTTTGGCGCGGATTATACTTATGTCATAAAAATATCTGTATATGATACATACTCGGAAAGATCGATATTCTTAGCATATTTAATGATAATATTGGCGCCGGATATAGATACCGGACACAGATATATCATTAGCGATTGTATCCTTAAGCAGAAAACCAAGTTCAATTCTGCATAGTATCATAACTTAAATATAAGTAAACTATAAAAAGACGGATGCAAATTATCATAAAAACGTCATTAAGTGTATATTAAGTAAGGACTTAAAATAAAACCGCCAGTGCATACTAATACATCGCTATAAAATAAAATTCCCCGACGGATTTGTGTGAACCTATTCGCTTATCTTGGGAAATACTTAAATTAAATGACTTTTACTTAGAAATATGTAGATTTTAAAATTAATTTAATTACTTAAGAAAATTAATTTTATAAATTCTCTGAATGATTAAATAGAAAAATATGGAAAATGTTATATGAATTATGTATGCTGGAAAATTCGTTGCCAAAATAAATTAATCCTTAGATTCGTGACCCGTTAGGCGGCCACTATTTCGGTCTGACTTATTATATTATTTCACAATGTATGGTAACTCCTATGACTTGCATAAGAACAAATAGTTACCAGTAAAAGATGATGAAATCCTCTGTCTGCAACTTTTTTTCTTATAATATAAGAGTAGCAAATGAGCATGTAGTCCACCTGAAGGTAAGTGGCTACCGCCGCTCATGGACAACTGTTATCAACCTCAGATAAGATTAGATTCCTACCTGAGGTCACCCACAAATGAATTAGCTGGAATGCCTAAGATACATCATCAGAACACATCATCGATTAACACTGCTGTTATTAGGCAGAAATAGGTTTGGCTGCGGTGCCACCGGAGTCGAAACATCTTCAAAACTTTAACTCGCACTCCACCATTTCTTCATCAAAACAGTTATATACATCACATATACATGGATGAATTACACCAGAATTATAATTTGCAACTGATTCGGTAATGGCACAGACATGTACAGGTTATTGTATTCTGCGTTACTAAACCAATGTGTCTATTAGAAAAAGAAGACAATACATATATATTTTTTAATACTATAATTGATTGTACATTTATTATTCACTTTTGTCTCACATATCATAACTGTATTGTTTTCGTTTAATTTTAGTGAATTGTAGTTTGTACCTATAATTGAGGTGACACTCTATCTATCTACCAGCCTTTAAAGTCCACTGCTGGATATAGGCCTCCCCTAGTCTGCGCCACTCCGACCGGTCTTGAGCCGTCTGCATCCAGCGGTTACCCGCCGTCCGCTTTAGGTCATCAGTCCACCTGGTCGGGGGGCGTCCTGTACTCCTCACTCAGGTGACACTCACCAAGATTGTAAATCTAAACTTATAAGATGTAATAGCGTTAACCTTGTTGGTACAATTTATGAACAAATTAATAAATATTCACAATGTAAGTTGCTAGAGCGGGATGCCCGGCCTTGACAGTCACTGACCTTTAATTGATTACACAACCAAACATGCTCGCTCATCGCCCGCATAAACCTGTCCACGGGACTTACCGGAATCTGCTACTGTTATCACAACTAGAGATGTGCCGAGTCAGGTCGACTCGAGTCAGTACTCGAGTACTTACATAAACTCGCATACTCGAGTACCAATAGTGATACTCGAGTACCAGTAATACTCGAATACTGACGATACTCGTACACTACAACTACTACTCGTACAAGTAAAAACTTGTTTAATTTTGTGTAGTGAGTGGCGTTTTTTTTTTTTTTTTTTGCTCTTCCGTGCTATTGGACTGTATGTTGTGCAAAGTACTCGAGTACTTTGTGAATACTTTGGACTCGAGTACTGACTCGATTCTTTTTTATATGAGTACTAAAGTACTCAAATACCAAAAATGGCCGACTCGGCACATCATTAATCACAACTTAAAACAAGCCATTTATAGTAGTGTTACAACGGATAGCAGTTTGGCCGGATACCGGATACCGGATATCCGGCCAACCACGTGGCCGGATAGCCGGATATCCGGCGGAATTTAGAAAACGAAAATTAGAGGAGAAGAGATCGCGTCCTCATCACAAAGCTTTGAACTAACTCAACCTAAGCCATGTATGAAACTATATTGATCAGGTTAGGTTGGAATAGCATATGGTATACATCATAAACAGAAACTACGCGGAAAACATCTCCATTTACATCCACTTACAGACATTTACCATTTAAATCCATTATCCATTTAAGTCCTTAGATTTCCAAAGTGAATGGTGTAAAAGTACGAAATAAACGATGATCTCAAATAATTTCGGGCTTTTACCACTCTTACCTTTTAGATGTTAGGATTTACCAAATCGCAAGATTTTCCGTACTTCGGGCTTTTACAGTAACACGTACAGTACCTACACAGGGTGAATTTTTCAAATGGACCTTTAGGGCCAAACCCGAAGTGGTAATGATTAGCAAAAAATTCAAGAAGGAGTACGAGGCCGATTTTGATGAAAATTAAAACTGCATCATTAGATTTATAAAAAAATCTATTTCCCTATTCAGGAATCTAACGAGTTCATCTTGGAAAAAACAGGCTGTATTATTCTACCATTGAATAGTGTCGCTTATAAAGATTAAATTCGAGGAAAAGAATCGAATTCAGGATAACACGACATTAATCCTCATGAAAAAAATAAGGTTTTACAACTTTGGGATTATTAGGGCCATAACCATTGTATGACAATGTAATCCTATATCCATCATACTTGATTTTTTTTGTTTGATAGAATAAGTAAATCAAAATCACAATGTATCAAAATCAAATTCTAATAAAGTATCTTGAATCATTAACAACAGTTATTAAATTCAAAAATTTACCTTATTAGAACAAATTATAAAACACCAACCAGATAAACCAAAACAAATAAGGGCCTGGCACACTTAAACAGCATTTACGCGATCCTACATGATTCATTCGACGCTATATAAACTGGCTATCTCAGTAAATACCGACATTTGCTATTCGATCCTATCGGTGACAAGTCGGCAATGGCTAAAATAATTACGTTCGTCCTACTTTATCTGGTTTCGTGTATGTACGCGAGACGAATATACTACCCAGCGAAGGCCGATCCAGATGCTATAGTTTTCGATGGCCCCACAAACTATAATGAAAGTAGATATAATGAAAATGAAGTGGATTATGAAGATTTCGACATAGACGTGAGGTTCAATAAAGATGAAGCTAATATTTGTGGTCCGAAATACCAAAGAGTGGGTGATTGGTGTTTGCCAAACGATAAATAAGTGAACCGAAGTGTTTAAGTGTGAATTGACGAACAAGTGTTAAGAACAAAGTGAAGTGATTGACGCAATCATTGATCAATGTTAACTGGAATTTGGTAGGATGAAAAATAAATGGATATGATCAAGTAGTGACTTGATCGTGCTTTTGCACTAGTATTATACTTTTATTTATTTATATGTGTAGTAATTTATTGTTTAGTAATAGTATTAGCATTAAAATGTATTGAATGATGCAATGATATTGAATGTTTGATTGGAAGCCGCATTGGAGCGGCGTGGTACAATATGCTCAAATTGTTAAAAGAGCGGTGCCCAGCAGTGGGACATTAAAAATTAAGCCAAATGAAATGTAATCACTTTGCTAGCATAAAATAACCTTGAAAAATAATTGTTATGTGAACTTTAGGATGATACTTGCTTTATTTTTAGAGTACTTGAAATAATAATTCCGTCTATATTTACGTAAAAATAGTTTTTTTGTTTTTTTTTTTTTATAATATAAGAGTGGCAGACGAGCATGCAGTCCACCTGATGGTAAGTGGCTACTGCCGCCCATGGACATCTGTAATCAACCCCAGATAGGATTAAATATTCCTACCTGAGGTCGGCCACAGATGCGCCGCAACCCCTGAGGACTAAGCTGGAACGCCTCGGAAAAGTCTGTCTCCCTGACCACACCCTTCAAACCGGAACACAGCAGCGCTTAACACTGCTGTTATTAGGTAGAAATAGGTGAGGCGGTGGTGCCGCCGGAGTCGAACCACAAAGGGTTCTACCACCTTCAAATAATAATACCTAATTCTAAAATACTCGTATTTAAGTAAGTCATAACGTTATTTCAGTAAGTACCAAACTAGCAACTTATTAGTAACAGGATTTGTAACGATTAATGTAAATAAATTCATAGTAAAATACCACTTAAGTAAAATGGAATTTTAATGTCGGCCAAAAAACCCAGAAAAGTATTATATCGATAAAATTATATCTATATGTTTGTAACAATGGTATTAGGATTTTTAAATGAGTAGGTATTTTTCAAATTTTGCAACATGATTAGTAAGAGAATATTGTGTTATGTATTTTTTTTCTCCCAAATAATAATAATATACGATTTAACAAAATTTGTTTTAGATGTATACCGCATATTATTTTAAAGTGAATTCGAATAAATTTGAAATAAAGAAATTATAAGGTCATGAATATGGATTTCATTAACTTAGCATTTTCTAAAAATAATATTGAAGTACGTGAATACGAATAAAATTTTAATAAATAAATTATAGGTCATTAATATGGTTTTAATTATAGCATTTTTAAATATAATATTGTAGTAGTAATAAGAGTAGAGCGTGTAATCACCAGATGATTAGTAGCTGCTACCGCCTATGGACATGTGTAACTAAACCCAGATAAGATAAAGATGACCTCAGGATGGTCACAAATGCAATGCTACCCCTAAGAACTAAGCTACTTACCAGATCAGAAGAGCCGGGCCGGACGGGTCCTTCAAACCAGAACATAGCAGCGCTTAACACTGCTGTTATTAATCAGATATAGGTGTGGTGATGGTGCGACTGGAGTTGAACCACAAAGGGTGCTACCACCTTCAAGATATTCGTATATTTGTTATTAAATGTTATTGAATTCGATTTTAAAATCACGTTTGACATTGAGTTGACACTGAGTAATTTGCGAAATTAATAAATCATCACACAAAAAATATGACAGAGTCAAGCAAGCATCGTTGCTTTTAATGACTGCGTAATGAGTACCTACTTTAGTTAATATGTTAATGTATAGGATTAGGATTAAAATATTCCTAGTTATAGAAACTTCACAGTATAATAATAATAATAAAATAATATATGCAAACGTTGTTTCTATCTACATATTTCTACACTCACTGCCCCGCACTGGGATTCCCTATGTCGTGGTTACCATGGACACACACAAAGACAAATACACAAACACCCAGATCCAGAAACTGAAATCTAAATTCATCATTTGGGAATCGAACCCGAGACCCTCTGCGCGTCAGACCAGCATGGTGACCACTCCGCCACGCGGGTCGTCATCTACTAGTATCATCGTCCGGTCTTTTCTATCTATTGTAGATTATTCGTTTTTACTTTTTGATATAATTCAACAACCCATTACTGTACCACTGCCGGGCACGGGTCTCCTCTAATATTTAGAAGGATTAGGACATAGTCCATCGCGCTGGCCAAGTGCGTATTGGTAGACTTCACATACCTTACAGATTGTTTTTTTTATAATCTCTTAGGTATACAGGTTTCCTCACGATTTTTTCCTTCACCGTTTAAGCAAGTGATAATTAATTTATAATACGCACATATCTTTGAAAAATCAGATCAGCCTGAGATTTGAACCTTGGACCCCTCGATCAAGAGGCCGCGATTCTTAACCACGACGCTATCGCGCTGATATAATTATTATCTTTATAATTATCCATAAATATCGCAATAAACTTGCGAGATAAGCGGTTATTTCTTTCAAGTATATACTTTCGCTGTTTTAATCAAGGGAATATTTTATGTCCCATAAAATTGTGGCCTTTAGCAAGTTTTATGGACACCTCATAAATGATGTGATGATTTTGGACAAGAAAAATACTCTAATAATCCTAGGAGGTTTCCTTGTATCAGCACAGGATATATCAACAAGACTTTTTTGTCACTTTACGCGTTAGATTTCTATTAACCTACTCATCTTGTTAATACTAGTTATCACTGTAAAGATGGTCGGTTGGCTAATAAATTACACTACCTAAGCAGTTAACTTACTACGTAATTTCTTAAATCATGACCTATGCTTGAGCAGCGTAATTACCACCAGAATATCGTTTGCTTAATTTCTTAACATCTCCTTCAGATTTATATTCTAGTGACTAAGAAAATAGACTTTAATTATTGGTCTCTCAAAAAAATGTACAACACTTTCTGCCGATTTGTGTGGTTACCGACCAGCGTATGTACCTAATACATGGAAAAAAAGTGTCGTTAGTGTGGAAATATATTTAGATATTACAAAACCTTCAGATCCACAAAATCCCCGTAAATGCAATGCTACATAAAAATTTCCCGCGAGTTGTCATCCGTTTTTTGTTGGTCTAAGCGTCTTGCTACAAAAATAATTAAACACAGGTGTATTAAAAATTAAAAGGTAATTTATCGGTTGTTACTTATCAGTATTTAACGTTTACGATCAACCTTGCACTTATCAGCGAACTCATAATTATATCATTTCAAAAATGCAATAATGTAGCCACTTTTTTGTTATTTTAAAACTGCATTCATTTACCTAATTAGGTACGAACTGTGTAAGGAATCATATATGTGCGGCTGCGAAACCATTTTCAAATAATATTGCAAACGACCACATGTGCTTTGATTCATAATTAATTATTTACCATTAATGCAACTGATAATTAATTTATAATAGGGACATAATTTCAAAAAGGGTTATTTGAAATGAAATTTGAAATATATTTACCCTTAAAACTAAAATTAAATCCATAACGATCCTACAATATTTGGGATAAGTTCCTTGATGTATTTAAGCTAAAGCGAGACTTTTATATAAAGTCCACATTTCCATTTTCTTCCTGTCTTGGAATGCAAGAAACATTTCGAAAATGTCTCATTATTTGGCAAAGCCAATTATTTCGCTGAGACAATTACATCCACGAAGTAATTTGTCTGAGCAATTACAGTTATGATTTCGAATACATAATAAGAGAAATGGGGAAAATAATTGACTAATAAGTAAAATTGGTACATTCATGTAATTGTGCTATGACGTAGAATTGGTACCTTCAGGTAATTTTCCGTATAAAAATGCAAATTAGCGTTGATTGGAGGGAATGGTTCCGGAGAAAAGTTTCTAAGCTGGATAAGAAAGGTATTTAAGCTTCGTCGTCATCATTATCAATGTGTTATTGTCGCGCTGTTAAATACTAAGACAAAAGGTGTTCAATTAATCAAATCAAAAATGTTTTAATCAAGATAGATTCTTTACAGAACTCTTTTTGAATGTCAATACATCTACTGCCACTTCACAAGTTGTTTGGTTATGGAGAAGAAGCGGCGAAAGAAACTCCACATATTTAAAAAAAAAATGTTATCTACAATAGTAAACTTAAACTAATGGAATATGTGGAGCTGTAGCACTACCATGAGTTGGCATAGAAACGCCACTGTAGAAATTGTAAATAGAAAACTATTGTCATATTGCTAGTGAATAACATAACTACTATCGTTACGGTATTTCTTGACAACGTCTGTCAAATTAATGACTCATGGGACCGAATTTGTATGGCAATAGATCATAATGACATTCGCTAGCGATTTGATTTCGATAGGTTTTTTACGTTACGAGTGGCTCACACTACGGAATTTAGTTCTACGAGTAACCACCAGAGGCGCTGTACAATTTTTCATACATTTATTTTACGCAGTCGCTAGCGAGTAATACTTTTGTAAACTCATGGTAGTGCTACTGGAGCTACTTCAAACCACACTGTTTTATGACTCAAATAATCACTTAGTCTAAAGGACGCTTTTTACATAGAGTGAAGTACAAGTATGGCTCCATTGGAGAGGTACCGCCGCCTCATCTATTTCAAGCATGTGCTAGTTCTTGCATTTCGATGGCTTAAATGCCGGATGACTCACATACAAGGCGACTAACTTAGTCCTCAGGAATAATACATCGTAAGTGTGACGGTGGTAGTTCCCCGGTCGAACGTCTGGCTCTACCACTTTTCAATCATAAAATAGAAGAGTTATACTTAAAAATCCACTTTGTCGAAGAATATATGTGTTTCCACTACTTAACCTTTAAACCATCATCTATAAATGATTATGTAAACATAAAAACATATAAAAACGCGAGTTTGTGGGTTTTGTTATATCGTATCACTATGTGTGTATTATTATTTAATGTGGTATAGCGTAAAACTGCTAGTCCGCTCTGAATATAGAAATGAATCGCGTCGCCATAGCAAATTGTATGACTGCTCGCAACTTCAGAGCGGACAAGCAGTTTGGCGGGGACTATACTTCAGTGATTGTGTCAATAAACTTGGTGATCTTATTACATTCACAAATTTTTATACTTGCAGATTTTAGTTAATTTTTAGCTGTTTAACTTTACTTGATTGACGTTGTAGGAGTTCGAGAAAAAATGCTTTTAAACTTGATAGACATTAAGTCGAGTTTCAATAAAAATCGGAAATGCACAAGAACTAGTCCGAATCAAAGTTGCCTTAAAAGAGTTATGGGAGTCAATTTCAGTTATTGCCAATCCAATTTGAATTAAAACGTACACAATTTGAATTAAAACTACATAAATATGTGTGTTTTAAGTTAGCTTGCTTTGCACACAAAGGTATATTGAAGATCAGTTTATAAACACGGTTTTATTAGCTTGGGTTGTATGTATGTATATCTGTTTGTATACATGTATGTAACGGAATCTTTGAGCTCAATTTTTACCCGTTTCTAGAAGTTTGATAAATTTTAAACTTTGCACACGTATAAAGGACTGATGACGATGCACTCATTTGATACCAGTTTTTCATTATCCTTAATAGGACCGCCAGGATTAATAAAATTGTTTCTCCAATTTATGAGTATGCACAGACTAAAAAATTAAAAATAAATAATAATGGAAAAATGTAAAAAATACGTTTTTATTTTTAGCGTAACGTTATCGCATCATTGTATCTAGACCATAAATATCTTTATAGTCTACACGACTTTTTATATGACACTGTGGTAACACGACAGCTCTTAAACTTATTGATTTTAATATCATTGTTAACCGAAATCATCGTTAGGGTTTAAGCCAAAATCGAAACCTCGTTTTTGTCCTAGTTCTGGCTGAAAACAAAAGCTTGACTTTTTCAGTTGGGTACCGAGCCGAAACCGAAATTTTGGTTTTATAGTACAAACATAGATTAGTAAAGATACTTATAGTAAAGATACGCCGCCTTGAAATTGAATGAAGCCACAAACGGCTTATTAGTAAGTTATTTTCTTGAATTCTTGACAAATAAAAACATTTTTAGAGAAAATTTACGAATAAATAACTAATACTGCGTAATTTACATAATAAATAAATAATTATTTCAAATATTTTAGGGACATTTTAGCACGGAGACGTGGCAAAACTTTTGTACGCAACTACTTCAATTCTCAAAACTGGGTACATTTTCTTGCTAGGAGTGAATAATATTTACTTATCTATGAGTACAAACTTCCTAATTATAGTACAAACGAAACCGAAATCGGCAATAGATACGACAGTATTAATCGTATCATTCCTATATTTCGTTATAAAACAAAACTGTTTCTGCGACTGACGTCAGCCATTCAATTTCCGCTTCCGACAACAGTGATGCGGCGTTTCATTAAATACGACAAACGCGGGCGTACTGGAGCAGGTTTTTAATTCTCCACCCTTTGTTATACAAGTTCTAGTAATAAATACGGCTTTGATTTGTTGTTTACGCTAACCGAAGACAGTTTATGGGATGGAAAGAATGGTGATTATTTTTATTTATTTATTTATTTTTGGACACAGACAGTCATTTATTAATGGAATTTTAAGCGAACTTAATATATTTTAATCAGACTTTGAGTGCCAACAATAAGAAGGAAAATAATTAAGCCGTTTGTTTTTTTTAATGTTATATTATTTTAAACCATCCATTTAACAGCCATAGACTGCAGCGATAGTTGAAAGGTGAGTGTGTGAGTGGTGAGGTGTGTGAGTGTGTGTGTCAACTAAGTGTGTGAGTTGTGACCGCAGTACATGAATAATTACGAAAGAAAATGTTGTTTCCCTTGTCCTGTATTTAAGCTTATGTCGGCCCCTATAACTATAAAAATAAGATTGGTCGCTAACAATAGTTGTAGATTAAATAATTTTGTATTTACTATTTTAGTCACAAACGACAAAAATATATTTCGTGTAGTATTTCTATTTTTTCATTTTAGAAACAATATATGTCAGAAACTATTTGTAGCTTCGATTTCAGCCATTCAGTTCCGTTTCCGACAATAGTGACGTGGTATTTCATGAAATACGACAAATGCGGGAATACTGGGGCAGGATTTTTAATTTTATATCCTTTTGTTGGTGGTACATCAACAATATAAAACAGTAATAGACTAGTGGTTAAGAAACTCGGGCTCTCAATCGAGGGGTCCGAGATTCAAATCCAAGGCACGCACCTCTGACTTTTCAAAGTTATGTGCGTATTAGAAAATAAGTATCACTTGCTTAATTATCACTCGACACCTGTATACCTGAGAAGTTATAAAAAAAGTTCTCAAAGGTATGTAAAGTCTAACAAAGCACTTGGCCAACGCGGTGGACTGTGGCTTAATCCTTCTCTTTCTGAGAGGAGACCCGTTCCCAGCAGTGAGACACTAATGGGTTGTTGATGATGATGCTGACATCTACAATATCGCTGTGAAATAGTTTGCTCATTTTTAACAGACTTCAAAAAGGAGGTGGTTATCAATTCGGCCGGTATCTTTTTTTTTTCTATGTATGTACACGAATTACTCCGCCGTTAGTGGACCGATATTAATAATTCTTTTTTTATTGTATAGAGACGAGCTGGAAATTGGTCCCATTTAAATATGGTTAGGATCCATCGATGGGTTCTGGAGAAAATGAGAGGAACTCCTCCACCCATGTAAATATAATAGCCATAACTTCGCCGTTTATGAACCTATTTTAATGCCTTTAAATTCGTGTGTGGACAATTGCTACAAGTTGGTCCCATTTAAATATGACGAGGATCAGAGTGGGTTCTGGAGCTAAGCGAGCAGGGGGCGTCAGCGCCCTGCGAGCGGGTGGTTCCAATTTATACAATTTTATATTGTATTAATATAAATGTTAGTATGTCATCACTAAAAAGGGTGAAATATTTTTTTTTTTATAATATACAACTTTGCAATGATGACGTTACTTCATTACATGTAGTGGAAACGTAATTTTTAAACGAAATTGTAAAAAGCAGCTTTAATTATTTTTTAATTATTTCCCATGTAAAATATTTGAGGTTAAAATAAATATAATAGTTTCCGGCTCGTATAATAGCGACGCCGTTCATTAATGACTACAAAAGACGGAAATATTGGGTCTGGTTTGTAATTATATACTTTTTGTACCAAGTTCTATATTAAAAATCCTGTTTTCATTCTTTTTTAATTGAAGTGATAGATATATTTACTCGCCTAGATATAGATGACATATATACTGGTTATTGATTTCAGTACTTTACTTATCTATTTTTTTATTGTTGGAACATTCATGATTTGAGTTATTTTTTTGCAATGAAACTTTGATAAATTAGTGGATAATGATGCATTATTGTAAATGTTGATGATTATGGAAGAATATTTTGTATTTCTGAAATTCCCGCTGAGCGTTTAATACAATGTGTATGAAAACATTTATATCTTACGAGTCTGTTACTTTGTTACACGCTAACACATTTTCTTTTCTAGGAATCGAAGTCAAATCTGTAATGCAGCGTGATGTGCAGACTATTTTTTATCAGTATTACTACTGATGTAACATTACAACAGTAGTACCGTAATGCAATTATGTAATATTACAAATAACGTGACGTAAACACAAGCAATCTGCATATAAATCAAGCCGGCGTCGAGATGAGAGGTCGAGGGTCTCGAGTAGCAATGCAATTAGGGCCGAGATGCCGTGTTAATATAAAGAGGTTGTCAATATCTTACTTAGGATAAGCAGTAATAACCTTGTGGTATAACGGACTTTCACGCCCTAGGTCTAGGGTTTAACGTTCTGATGCGCAATTCTAATTTAATCAAGTTGTGTGTGCTAGAAATAAATTATCATATGTTTTAACAGTGGGGGAAAACTTCGTGATGTATTAGGTGTACTAATCCACACTTGTTGGTGTCGTGGATTATGTTCGAATATAGTCTAATTATTTTCATTTCAAGAGGACACCCGTGCCTTTCAGTGGGACAGTAATACGAGTAAGTTGATGATGATGATAAATTTCCCACTTTTATATAAACATAGTGAGTGTCAGCTTAAATTATTAAGATAGATGTAGGAAATAAAACAGGAAGTGCTCTAGCCCGTGTTTGTGTAGATTATAACTGATCTACAAAGTTAAGCAACGTCGGACGGGGTCATAAGATTAATGGGTGACCCTTAGTAACTAAATTTCACGTTCTCTGACGTTTAAAAATACTATTAACTTATGTTGTAGTCCAAAAATCGGCATTATAGCTGTGTGGTAGAGTATAGATACTCTAGGTCTTTTCTAGTTGTGAGGAGAGACCCCTGCCTGACAATGGGATCTATTAAGAGTTTCTGTTAGTACATAGTTCTACTGCGGGAAGAAATAGATTTTTTGGTAGCTCGGTACAGTCAAAGTATTTTGGAATATTAAACAATCGGTAAAAAAAACGGAAATCGTTAACAAACGTTGTTCTGTAATGCCTCTTAAGCCTTTTTTTAACGGTATGCGACCACACATACCGCAGTCCTTCCCGGGGTCGCTGGCCGGGTGGTTTTAGCTCCCACTCCTACCGCCCGCATCCCCGGAAGCTCCTTTTAGTCGCCTCTTACGACAGGCAGGGAATACCGTAGTCCTATTCTGGTCCCGGAACTATAGGGACAAATGCCGCTTAAGCCTGTGCTATTTCATTAAAAACAGAATTAAAAAAAATATTACTGTATCTATATATTATAATTATGTATTTACTGTAACTATGTCTTAATTTAAAACAAATTCGTCCAATAAAACAGCGTAAAAGTAAAATTTCATGTTGATATTACAAACAGGGGCCTTATAACGCTAAAGTTAAGCCTATTATGTCGACGAAATAAGTTTTATTGGGTGTTTATTCCACAAAGTGGGAACTTCCGCGAAATATCACAGACATAGACATAGACACGATATCATACGTCCCTAAGTTTATTACTGACACTTAATTCACAATTTTGGCAAAAGGGAATGAATTTCTGTGTGTAAACTACTTGAAACTCCTGCGACTGGCCATAAATTTGACGGTGATAGAACCAGTTGTGGTTCCATTCTGATGGTATAAGAGCCATATCCTTCACCAATAACACCTATGTTAAGCGCTGCTGTGATTCAGGAGTTTCAACTTAGTCACCAGGAGTGGTATCGCATGTGTGCTCAACCTCAGATAGTACTTTAATCTTGCCTGGGGTTGTTAAACGATGTCTAAGGACAGAAGGAGCCACTTACTTACTGTAGCCATCACCAACTTACCTAGTGTATTAAAAAAAAAACAAAAAAATATGTATATAACGGAGTAAAAGAGGTTAAAAGGCGTGACGTCAGCACCGCTGACGTCACAATTATTGTTAAGTTGCTGAATGACTCACGTTCAAACCTTCGAAAGCAAACCACACGAGAATTGTTGAGCTTCGTTTATTCTTCGGGCAGCATAACGACGTCCTAAGGAGGTCCGCACTGTCCCTTTTTATAGGACCGGTGCACGTGCACTTGTTTTCCTATTTAAGATGCAGGTAGTTTTACCTCAGGTGTTTAATCATTTCATTTTATAATAGGAGGACTGCCGTATTTGCTCCGACATATATATCTCGGAATAAAATTTCATAGAAAGTTCCTTAGTAAAAGTTTATTGGTACATACATTTTAAAAGTAGATGGTTAAAGTGGGTCAACCATTCAATTTTTTCTTAATGTCAGTGTTCAGTTATGCGTATTTAATTGCTCTTCAGTTTCATATAAAATGCTATACTCCTTTTTGAAACTAGCCATACGGGCATAGAATTCAGTGCCAAATTGAAATACTTGTACCTCGTAGCGAACAATTCTGCAAAGTATATCGAACGAATATTGAACCCTATTCTATGCAGAACTAGTTATTTCATAATAGGGAGACATACTTTCCCGAGGCATTCCAGATTAGTCCTCAGGGGAGCGGCGCATCTGTGGCCGACCTCAAGTATGAATATCTAATCCAATCTGAGGTTGATTACAGATGTCCAAGGTCGGCAGTAGCCACTTATCACCAGGTGAAACGCATTCTCGCCTGTTACTCCTATATTATAAAAAACAGTAAAAAGTTGGTGTGAGAGGGAAAACGATTTTGTCGTATTTGTTTGTTACGAATATTAATATTAATTACAAACTCGATTACAGTCCCTAAACTGACGAAATAGGAACAAGAGTGATTAATTACCCGTCAGTAACTTGCCAAACACCGCCACAGCATCTGAACGTTGGCATTTATAAAGTTGATACAATTTTACAGGAACGGAGGCGACAAATTGGTGACCTTGTAAGTTTTAGTATTACTCGTAGATGTATTTACCCAACTTAAAACAGTTTTTACCATGCTTTTATTAGCTTGGGTTGTATGTATGTATGTATGTAACGGAATCTTTGAACTCGATTTTTACCGACTTTGAAGGGTCTGATTAATTTAAGATTTTGAACACTTACCAAGAATCGATGACAATACACGCTTTTAATAATTTTAGCCCATTCACCTCATCAGGATCGTCAGGAATCAGGTTAACGATTTTCCCTGTGCCATTTTAGCGTGGTTTTTAGTTTTTAACTATAATTAATTGAATGGTCCGAGGTTCAAATCCTAGACATGCACTTTGATTTTTCAAAATTATGCGCGTATTACAAATTTATTATCATTTGCTTTATTAGTGTTGGAAAGAAACGTGAGGAAAGCTGAATAATTCATAAATCTGTAAAAAAGTTCTGAACGGTATTTGTGAAGTCTGCCAATATGCACTTGACCAGCACCGTGGACTACCTTGACCTTATCCTTCACATTCTTAGAGGAGATCTGTGACCAACAGTGTGTAGTGGGTCGATGATGATGATAATAATAAAAATAATATTTGAGCATTATTATAATTAACATAAATAAACATAACATACTTTGATTGTAAAGTCTATACATCAAGATATAATAAAAAGGTTTTCAATTATTCTGCGACCTGTTGTTTTGGTAATTTACACATAAACCGCAGTGTCAGATTTTTCGGCATATTTTTCCTCGTAGTGTGTAGAAGGTGTAACAAAACCACCACTGTGACGAGGAAAATAACAAATCGTCACATTTCTGTGACGAAATGGTGTGACGACGAAATAATGACAAATTACATGGAGGTAAATGACGGAATGACCTTATTGGTAGATGGTGTACCTTACTGTAACTCCTTTTATGGAAACAAAATTTAAATTAAATTTTGGCTTTTCTACAAATTCTTTGGTTTATGGATATCAAGACATCTAGATATTTTCAATCCTAATCTAAAATATAGACAACGGGACTGAAAATGTATGTTTCAGTTAATCCTTGCTAAATACAAAGGATAAAATTTGATTACTTTTGAAATTAGAAGTTAGAAGTACCTTAGAATTTGAATCGGTGACTGTAGCAGTAACAACTATGTTCAAATTGAATGTTATTTTTTTTCAATCAATCATAATTTACTGAAAAATATTTACAAATATAATTAAACATACAGAAAATTAAAAATAATAAATTAAACTGCAAATATATGATTTTAGACTAAAATTATCGCGGAATTGAGACATTTTATTATGTAACGGGTACTCACGATATGCGTTTTTTATTGCCGATATTTCGACCCAGTTGCATGGATCGTGGTCACGGCGAAACTGAGGTGGAGGGGAGAAACCGTTGACAAGTACTAGTGGTAGATTAATCTATCTACCCTACGTCTAGTTCGTTTTTCTTTTCTAGGTTTCATATCACGACACACAACACTGACAATATCCTTACGCTCCGTACTTTGCACTATTTGTGACTTGCACAAACTAACCTTGGGTCGAAATATCGGCAATAAAAAACGCATATCGTGAGTACCCGTTACATAATAAAATAAACTGCAAATGTAAAATAACTTATTCACAAAATTTACATATACACAAAAATGAAATACAAAAATATAAAAGCATTTACCATAAAAAAATTGTCACCATCACTGTCTTTGTGCAAGATTCCCAAGACGTTGGCAGCATTCCCTCTCTATACCAATACTCTATACTATACCAATTCTTTGTTATTTGATTTAAACTTTCACACTTTCAATCACATATAAAATCTATTCAACGTTTCCATCATTTATGTTATCTTAAACCCAAATTAAATGAATTCCGATTGTAATTTTAATTAGCCCTTGATTAGAAGTTGTTAATTACAACGTCGAATTTCGTCAGGGGGTGTTTCATTTACCTAATTAGGCACTCAAATTAGTCTACGTTTAAACCTTTAAACTTTAAATGTATAAAAAGTTAAACGATTTTTTAGTTTAATATTCTAATATTTGTTCTAATGGGGCTTACAAAAGAGGGTGCTTTTATTCGGTTACTCTTGCCTATGTAATATAATGAGGTTTTTACAAGAAAATCACAAAAAGGTAACACAAACAATGATTCGGATTCAATATAATAGTCATACTGATATTATTTTAAATGCTTTAGGATTATTTACAAGAGGCACATATGAAGCCTCAGGATTTAAATAAACTAAATTTTTAATAATTCTATATGCAATCTTGACCATATATGCTCTCTAATTGCTTTTTGTATTTATTTTTGATTGTAACCGTATTATTTTACTTCGTTCTTACAACATTTATTTAGGAAACACTCAGTTGTAAAGTTGTTTTTAAGACTTAACTTTTATATGTTATTTTTGTATTTGAATTTTTACTCTATTTTGTTGTTCATTATTTGCTATTGCAAGTTCTATATGACACATTCTAAACGATACATAAATTACTTAAAAAGCCCAAAACTCAAGCATTAAATTATAAATTTTGAACTAGTGGGATAGGTACAAAAATTAAACAAAAACATCAAAAAAATACGCAAGCCAAGAAAATAGCGACTTAAATAAAAATATTGACCTACTTCTTAACTAAAAATCTGCATTTTATGTCTTTACTTTAATAACTTACAGTTTTAGTTGACACTACATTTAAAACTATTCTTTTCTTCCAACTTTGAGAAGTCTCGAAAAAATGTAATTTTCTTTGTAGTACGCGTCGGTTGCAACTGTGCGCTAGCATTATGCAAAGTAGTCGCATCCGTTAGGTACTTGTTCTATCGCCAGCGATAAACTGGCGGTGGTGGTTTTGCAGATAGTAAAATAAATGATTGAAGAAATAAATATAGATGAGACGTATTTTTGTAAAACACCCAGTGGCAGAATAAATAAACGCTAAAAACGCTAAAAAACTACACTCACAGCCCCACACTAGGATTCCCTCTGTCGTGGGTGCCATGGATACACACATAGACAAATACACAAACACCCAGACCTAGAAACAGAAATCCAAATTCATCATAGATATCTGTCTGGCCGGGGATCGAACCCGGGTCTCTTTGCGCGTCAGACCGGTATGGTGACTGCTCCGCCACGCGGGTCGCGGGTCATCTAAATAAGCGACTATGTAACAAAAATGTGTAACAACCATAGATTAGTAAAGATTACTCACTCCTAACAAGAAAATGTACCCAGTTTTGAGAATTGAAATAGTTGTGTAAAAAAGTTTTGCCACGTCTCCGTGCTAAAATGTCCCTAAAATATTTGAAATAATTATTTATTTTTTACATAAATTACGCAATATTAGTTATTTATTCGTAAATTTTCTCTAAAAATGTTTTTATTTGTCAAGATTTCAAAAAAAGAACTTACCAAAATAAGCCGTTTCTGGATTCATTCAATTTCAAGGCGGTGAAGTATCTTTACCAATCTATGGTAACAACTAACAATAACCTCATTCACAAATAAATTGTATTGATTTGATAAATTATTGTGGGTCAAATGTTTGTTCGTCTATATTTGACTACGTAGTTATCTTGACAGAATCTCGTTTTAAGTGATGGATTTTGAAAGAAAAGCGTTTATTTAAACTAAATACTATGTGTAATGCTGAAATCTACTCTGATTGATTGTGATTGTGTCGAAGTGCACGATCAATTTCATTAAGTTAAGATTAAAACTACTTCGCAACAATCCGCTACAAATATGTCTGTTTTGTATACCAAAAAAAAAAAAATATATATATACCATCATACATATTTGTAGCGGATTGTTGCGAAGTAGTTTTAATCTTAACTTAATAGCATGGATTTCCGCAAAGTAACGCCTGATACAATTAACTAACGATCAATTTCATTTTTTTAGGAAATTCTTATGTCGAAATATATTCTTATTCGTTAACCATCTATAGTCCTGTGGATAAAGAAATATATAATGTGCTAATAATAATTCTTTATTGTATGTTTTCTATCTAAATAACATATTGTTTTACTGCCCTGGTTTAATGTTTTGCACTGCAAATTAATTATAAAGAAACATAATTAAAAGGAACTTTACATTAATTGCGACATTTCTGTATTATTAACAGTGTTTGCATTACTTTGTTTTAGTTTCAAGGGTGACTGTCATTTCAATTCCAAGAACTGCAACTGTTCTACGAAATGGTAAAGCATATGAAAGGTCTCCGGTTCCTGTGGTATTTGTATCATGTGTCTCTCTGCTATATTCCTATTTAGCGCAATTAAAATTTAACACCAACAACTATATAATATGGTTATAATAAATTATTAGTATTTATAATGATATATAAATTATTAGTATTAATAATATTTTCTTCATGCATATTTAATTGAAATAATCAGCCAAGTAGGTACCTACGAGTAAAATTCGTCGGCAGAGGTTTTCGGTCCGTATCGCCAAATTTTATTTCTTTATCTTTAGTATATTTTTAATATGATCGCTATATTAGTAAATATATTGTGAAAATTTAAACCATTTTTATTATGGTTTCATAGTACTACTAGTATTAGAAACTAGTCTCTAGACTCTAGACAGCAATATACAATTAAATATTAATGGAAGTTTGTGACAAACGGACAAACAGCGGAGGCTTAGTAGAAGGATTCTGTATTACCCTTTTACGGAACCCAAAAACAAGAACAGGTCTATTTAATTTAAATACCGCTATTAAGTTACCGTTTTAGTATTCAGTGAGCTCCCGAACTATTTAATATAAATGGTCTCAATGTTAAATTAATTATAACAATTAGTTTCATACTATGACTAATAGAGTTGAATATTTGAACGAATGAACGTAGAAATTTGTTCAGAATTATTAATTTCGGTCGGAGAAACTAAATTAGGGTGAAATTTTATATTTTAATAAATTAATTTTTGGCCAATATCAAAATCGACTTACATGATGGAACATTTTTGAATTTGAGTTACGAGTTAAGACATGAGTCTACTTATGTAACTATTGACCAAATGACCATATTTTAAGTAATAAATTAAAGCATATTTTTACTGGCAAAATTCAAACAGCCGTTTAGAAGATAGGATCTAATAAAGAAATGTATAAACATACAAGATACGCGCGAAAATCATAACCCTTCCTAGCAGTCGGCTAAAAACAAAAAGAAGCTTCCTTAACTAAACGAGTTGCACATGTAAACTCAATTATCAGCTCATTATAGTAGAAGATCCGAAGCTAAATCGAACTGGACCGAGCTGATAATAGAATGAAACTCATTTTATAACGAAATTAGTACATTGGGTAATACATTAAAAATGGGTTTGCTAAAAAAATCCTGGACAGGATAATTTTAATTATTTTTTGAAAAATTAATTTTCATTTTGCAGACAACCCTATATCAACGTGTTCACAATAAAACAGCGCTTCTACTGATATAAAATTTTATCTATTATCATCATGAGTGAAAGTAGTTGCCAGCGAAATACCTGTTTATACCTGACAACCCAGTAGTTCGTCCACGTAAATAATAGGCAACCCAAAGCCTGCACATTCTGTATGTTTTTAACATTCACTCAGAATAGAATTTTCTTATTATCTTGATGTTGCAAAATTTAATTTTCAATTAAATTTTAATTTTTCAAAAAATAATTAAAATTATCCTGTCCAGGATTTTTTAGCAAACCCATTTTTAATGTATTACCCAATGTACTAATTTCATTATAAAATGAGTTTCATTCTATTAACAGCTCGGTCCAGTTCGATCTAGCTTCGGATCTTAGACCATTATACGAACAAACAAATCGAATCTCATTGCCGACTCTCATTAGTCGCTATGCATCGCAACCGCTTTTTGGTTTGAAAAACATTTTTTCTGTCTCGGGTAAAAATTTTGAGCTAAAACACAGAATTTTTATTCAGACCGCGCAATGATTATGCAGATAGACCGACAAGTACTGGGGAGATAGAATTTTGCTCGCTGAAACTGAATTCTGAGGAAGTCGGACCCTTTAAGTAAATTTATTCAAGGCTAGGCCCCTATGACTTTGAGAATAACTTAAGGGAATAATTAAACCAACTCGAATTGGCTGTGACCCTTTTTATAGCCTGATCAGCACGTGTTTTTCACCAGAGGGTGTAGTTTCAGACCTACTGCAGGTCACTTTTGTCTGGAGGTTACTTGACCAAGCGTCTATAATTCAGATTGGGAGTGGAAATTATATGTCAGTGGTGACTTCGTGTAGGGTTTTAACCGATTCAAATGGCTACAGATGACAAACATTTTATGAGTACAATGCAATGATAAGAAACTGTATTAACGACATAACGCGATCTGCGAAGCACAGAAGTGCCTCTAGCGGTCACCCATCCGAATTTCAATCGCTCGACGTTACTTTACTTTGTGGATTAGTTAGGATGGAATCTTAAAATCTATGATCAATTTAAATATCCCAATCGGATGATAACTAATGGTGGATTAGTTAGGATGGAATCATAAAATCTACGATCAATTTAACTATCCCATTCCAATTATAACTAATGTACGTGGCATTTAATAACCTTTAAAATCAGAAATACTGCATATCGGTATGCTATTTTTATAGAGTTATGCAATAAACAAAATAACAACGAAGTAAAATAACGCTACAAGTATTATCTGTGGGATTATTTTAAAATCAGACGTACTCGTATTTTCGCATGATTAATTGTGGGAGCGGTGAACCGTAGTGAATTAAGCTTTATCACTCAACACAACGCGGACGATATTTAATTTAAATTGTATAAATATTATAATTTAAATGAGTTATTTTATACCTTTGATAATATTGTAATGGCTTTTGTAAATATTCATTTAATAACGTTATTAACTGGATTTCGATGATTGGGCGTCCGCGAAATGAAATTATTGGGTTTATGGATTTTTTTTGGTCCAAGGTAAATGGTTTTTATCGCACGTAATTATAATTTTTCATGCATACATATATTTTTATTACGGATTTTGGTTTTTAGCAACATGACATGAATATTTTGTACTATGTAGAGTCCATTCATAATACAGTCATTTTAACTTAATTAAAATTTTCACTAAAAGTTTAAAACTAACTCATTTTCTACATATATTATTCCTCGATCTTTTGTATCATCTGTGTGTATCTTGTGGGAATATATTAGGGAATTTTTAACATATGCAGTAGTCAAGTTTTTGTTTTCAAAATATTTGTTAATCAACTTACAGTTCTACCAAATTGAACACTTCCACACGTATTATAGATTTAATGAGTTAAGACTATCTTAGTGTATCTTAAGATTCTTAGTGTTCTAGTTCTAATTTACTAGTTCGAAATTTCGTTACTTAAACAACAGTGATATTACGTAAATCCTCTACAAGTGTAACAGGATTATAAGCCCGGTATAATTAGGGAGACCTAAGTTTGGTTACCGTTAGGGCTGCCGACTTGCGGTTGTGGTTTACAAAGTTGTAGTAAATATATGGGAATTTCGTAAGCAGTTTTAGGTTATATTTATCTTATGTAATAATAGAAGTGACTTCCGTTATTTTTAGATGTTGTTTAAGGATTTAGTTGATGTTTAAGGATTTTTTTGACTAATTTGAATTTTGGATGTAATTTGTATTTATTAACTATTAATATTTAGTATGATTATCAATATTTTAATTAATTTCACTACTCTAACGCATTAGGTTGGCCTGTAATGTTAGATGTAAGTTTTGAGTGAATAAATAAAAAAATAAATAAATAAAAAAAATAGTGCAGATCATTTTATATGACCGCGACGGGTAGTGTTTCTCGAGTGTATATGTAAGTATGTCTTATTCTTTTACGCTCAAATGACTTGACAGATTATAACATATGAAGTTGTTGTTGGATACGTTTAAATTGTGGGAGTGACATCATTTATTTATTTATTTTTTGATGTGAAACATCTATAGCCGCACGTAAAAAAGATTTCTGGCGTGGCGACGCTTACCTTTAACTACATAGACAAATGTTCTATAAGGGACAGAGCTATTAGAACAATGTGATAAAAATTATAGTTCAAAAAACTAAAAAACACGCTTTTATGATAAAATCAACCACAAAGTAGAAAATAATTTTCAATCTAAGAATCAATTAAGGAACAGTAAATAGTATAATTGTGGAAAAAGTGTGGGGTGCTTTTCGAACCTGATAAATGGAGCACCCACACTTTTTCCACAATTATACTATTTACTGTTCCTTAATTGATTCTTAAATTGAAAATTATTTTCCACTTTTTAGTTGATTTTATCATAAAAGCGTGTTTTTTTAGTTTTTTGAACTATAATTGTTTATTAATTTTTAGTATTTCTCGTTATAGCGACCACCATTATTCATCGTTTGTAAAAAAATCAAGTGTCTATCTATTACGATTTAAGAGATAAAGCCCAACGACAGACGAACAGACCGCAAAGGGTTTCGTTTTAACCTTTGAGTACGGAATCCTAAAAATCATTCTAAAAGAGCGCATTATAAATATGTTGCAGAACATTTGAGTTATAGGGAAATAACATTATTATTTTCTAAACTAAAAATCACGATATAAAAGTTACGCCTATTGAAACTAAATAGCAATAATTATTTGCAATCTAAAGTTGCGATGAACTTTGCTGAAGGTGTTTGAAAAATCTCGCCTCGAAAATCGTTAATCCAGAGGATGTTGATAAGGACAATGGTACAAAACTATTAATTAATGTTTAAAATATTGAATTGTCATCGGTCCTTAATAAGTATGCCAAATTTCGAGTTAATCCGACGTTTTGAAGGGGGTTAAAATCATGTTCAAAGATTCCGTTACATACTAACATACTAACATACCAACATACATACGTTTGAAGCTAATAAAAGCGTGTTAAAAAAAAAGACAACTAGTGTTTGACCTTGCGTTTCAAGTGTACGCAAACGTAAATATTGACAATGGAATATAGTGACCAATGATTACTTCAGTCAAAACGGGACATCGATTTTTTTATGTCAAATACTTTTTACTTGAAAAAATATAGTTAAAAATAATAAAAAACACGATTTTATGATGAAATTAACTAAAAAGTAGAAAATAATTTTCAATCTAGGAATCATTTAAGGAAAAGTAAATAGTATAATTGTGCAAAAAATGTGGGGCGCTTTATGAAAACTGATAAATGGAGCACCCCATGTTTTTTTCATAATTATAATATTTACTGTTACTTAATTGACAATGGCAACGGTTCATTTCGGAGACAACGGCACGAAGCATCGAAAAAAGGGACTGTCCCGTTAAAAACGGGACGAATGGTGGTTTTCCCATTGATACGCATGCTTGTCAAAGACAATGAAATAATGGAACAGAAGGTAAAAAATGTCCAAAACTGTCGATAATAGTTTTAGTACATCGTTTACGTAGTAGAAATGTTATAGTACAGTTTAACTAAATAAATTATTATTATATAAATATATAATTTGAAAGAATGTATCTATACAGATGTATCGACTGGTTTAAAATATACGATTTAAAAATTGTTTATATTTATTATCATAGATTAGTAAAGATTACTCACTCCTAACAAGAAAATGTACCCAGTTTTGAGAATTGAAATAGTTGCGTAAAAAAGTTTTGCCACGTCTCCGTGCTAAAATGTCCCTAAAATATTTGAAATAATTATTTATTTATTATGTAAATTACGCAGTATTAGTTATTTATTTGTAAATTATCTCTAAAAATGTTTTTATTTGTCAAGAATTAAAAAAAAGAACTTACTAATAAGCCGTTTGTGGCTTCATTCAATTTCAAGGCGGCGAAGTATCTTTACTAATTTATGTTTATTATTTTCAGTTTTATTTTACACACGACCATTAATTGCAAAGTTGTGTACATTTTATAAATGTTATGTACTAGCTGACCCAGCAAACATTGTGTTGCCATATAAATAAAAAAAATGTTAAGGGTGAACAACCCTTATCACTTAAGAGATATGAAAAATAGATAGTAGCCAATTCTCAGACTTACTGAATATGCATATAAATTTTGATGAAAATCAGTAAAGCCGTTTCGCAGGAGTAAAGTAACTAACATCGTGACATGCGAATTTTATATATAAGATTCGAATCTTACCGTGGTCTTTTTGAGGATTAATTTCTGGCTATACAAAGATTGTTTATTAAATTATGTTTAGGTTAATTTATTCAATTAAAGAAATTTTAAAATACCGTATACTATCCTATATAAATTTTATGGTAATATTTTTTATTATTTACCACAGGTATCGAAGAAAATTTAGAGATTAGGATACATAATTTCCCATATATCGCTTTTATTTTATTAAAATAAACTATAAAAAGTTATATTTTGACTAAAAACACACTAATATAAAAATTAAGCAGTGGGATCTTAAACTATAACATACGACATATGAACATCGTGAGCTTCAATAAAATGTCACTTCTGTTCTGTTGATCTATGACCATGCATTTTGCGTCTTTATCACTTTCATTGACAAAAACATACTTTGTCTCTTTCTGGTTACTCACGTAATCATGGCGGATCGAACACGAAAAATAAACAAAATTTAATAATTTCTCTTTATTTACGTGTGATAGGTGATTCCATGAAGCTTGTTTCTTTTTCGAGCATATCTTTTGCATTTACGCATTGCACAAGAAGGCATTTTGAGGCTTAAAATTCAAAATAATGACGTTTAACGTGTTCAGTGACATTAGTGTGTATTACTACGCCGCGCGAGAGCGACTGGAGTCGTTTTAACTCGTTTTACACCACTTGACGTATTTTGTATGTTTCAAGTTTTGCCCGCTTGCGGCGTAACTTCAGGTTATAGATCAATGCTTGAAAACAAATTATTTTTCTAATAATAAAATGTCTGACCGTGATAATTTAGAGAGTGAAAGTGATCAGCCTCCTGCAAAGAAAGCAAAATCACACTATGACACACCATCAAGTCATCAGTAAGTTAATTATTTTTTTATAATTAAAGTATGCATTTATCTGTGCATTAAGCACGCGTATATTTGGTGTGTTTTGAGCGCCAGCAAATGTAAAATCTACTATCTTGGTAGATTAAAATTCACATAAATTTCATTGCATACAATGTTTTTAAATTATTAATTAATTTTAAATTCTTTTCTGCATATTACTTTTACAAAATAATGTCGATGTTTCACATCTGCCAGGCGTCCCGTGACGGCTCACATTTTTTTCAGTTTAAGTTTTCTTGTTCCTATAATTACTAGTTTATCTTATGGACTCATCAATTATATTTTCCCTCTGAAGTCTCTACCGCAGATATTTGCACTCGACAGTAACGAGGACGAATCTCCTGAGGATCCTCAAAAGGATTTCTAAGCTTGGAAATAACTACACAAACTAAAGAACTTTATTAGCAACTTTGCCTTACTACTACTACCTTACCCTTCAACCTTACTAGCCCTTCAAACTGGAAACAGCCACCTAGCTGTGGTAGTGACTCCCTGAAGAGTTCAGCCATTTAAGCATTATAGATTTTTTTTGTACTTTTGACGACCCGCGTGGCGGAGCGGTCACCATACCGATAATGATGAATTTAGGTCTGTATTTCTGGGTGTTTGTGTATTTGTCTCTGTGTGTGTCCATTGCACCCACGATACAGGGAGTTCCAGTGGGGGGGCTATGAGTGTAGAATGCGTTAGGCGTTAAACGTTAAACTTTTCTGCCTGGAACGGGACATTTGTGGTAAAGCAATTCTGTTTTTTTTATTTATAAACACATACCTATGTTTTACATAGATATATTTGAATACCTGCTTCGACTAGAAGATCTAAGAGATTTTATTAATGTTTATATAGTATGCGAGTTCTATCACCATACAGTTGCCCAGCCTAAACCAAACAATAAGTAAGACGGTAATAGGTTAACGATACCGTTAACTAAACAAGCTCGGTCTTTCTAGTATCTATTTGTGCAATCCAAAATTTCTCAGGTGTTCATACCGTAAGCTAATATACCTTATACCTTTTAGTTACAAAGCTAATACTGCATAGTTCCAAAGTTAAAGCTTTGCGTTATGACTTTCAATATTGTTTGAATGTTTCAGGATTTAGGTTTTAGAGGCTCTCTATTTGTTTAGTGCCCTGAATATTAATTTCGTGTAACGAAAAATGAGAAATTTAAGTCGTAAGATAAAAGTGCGTTATGTTATATTGTTGAAGCACGCCGTCACATATTTGAAGGTGGAAAAGTCATCCGGAGACACCGTACCGGTGATTTCTGATGATTTCTGTCTTATAATAATAGCGGTAGGGCCATGAGTCTCAATTAGGGCAAATTCAGGTAGAGGAGGACCTTTTTTATAATCTTGGCTTTCTGGAGATTGCGTACTTAATATATTTCTCCAAGAAATTCTTTGATGAAGCTCACCTTTGTATATCAAAGTTTACTCTCAACTGAGTTAAATATATCTCAATTAAAAATCCTGGATTCGCCACTAATCGTACCTATAATGCATTGATAGCTCAACTATGAAGCTCAAATATGATAGCTCAACTATGAACTTTTGAAGGTGGTAGAACCCTTTGAGGTTCGACTCCGGCGGCACCACCGCCACACCTATTTCTACCTAATAACAGCAGTTTTAAGCGCTGCTGTGTTCCGGTTTGAAGGGTGTGGTAAGGGAGACAGACTTTTCCGAGGCGCTCCAGCTTAGTCCTCAGGGGTAGCAGCGCATCACTGGCCGACCACAGGTAAGAATATGTAATCCTATCTGGGGTTGATTACAGATGTCCATGGGCGGCAGTAGCCACTTACCATTAGGTGGACTGCATGCTCATCTGCTACTCGTATACTATAAAAAAAAAAAAAAAAAAACTATAACCAAAAACATTTTATCGCTGTTTATGTAATTTTAGGAGCTTCTACCAAAAGTGTCAAAGTAATACTTCAGCAAAACGTGTAATTGTGTTCATAACATTCTGTGCTTGACCTAGAAAGATCTGAAGAACATGAGACTGCCCGCGGGACTCATAACGGAAAAAATATATGACTGGAGGAGAGTAAAGTTCGTGGAAATGTGGTACAAGTGTTGAGATATTGGGTGTGATGGTCTCGCGAGATGTTCGAGGACTTACAAAAAGTCTGAATGGAATATAAACACTAGAAAGTAATACCAAATTTTGTGGTGTAATATTAGTAATCGAAAGGTGTAATACATCAGGAATATTTTAAGTATCTGTGGTATTTGCGTTTCGTTTGTATACATATATATAGACGGCTTGTTTCCAAGCGTTGAGTTTTTTTACACAGAGACGTGGATTAATTATATTTGTTATAATCTATCCAAGTGTTTGACAACCAAAGATCGACGTTTGACAATTACTTCGTACTAGATAATACTCGTATGTTAAATTTTGGATTACGTAAAATTTTGATAGTTTGATTATTAAAAAGGCGTTACTGACGAGACGCATAATCTATGATAGATTCTATATTACCTACGCTTTATTCATGTAGTTTTACTCAATGACTCGATTAATTAATGTTTGGTATTTTTTTCAATTCCAAAAGCTACAATCGACAAAGCTTATTTCATTTGTACTTGTACTGTTGTACTGTATAAATGTACTGTTGTTCCCTTTATTATAACTCGTTTATCGCTAATGTTTTGTACCATCCACGTTGACCTTTAATCCTTATTGTCGATCAGAAGTCTAGTATAGACTTAGAAGGGCGTTGTTTCAGCAAACAAATTGTGTACAGATATCGGACTATTCTTCCTTAGGACGACACGACACGACTACTATTATTACTAAGCACGGCATGCAAGTGTGTAGAGATACTCCCGATATTGCCACGACCGCCATGCGCCCTAGTATGCCCCTGCGGCAGGTGTGTGAGTAGCCTGTTTTACCTATACATAACACATGTAAAGGATATCACTATCTACTCTAGTGGCATTCCGTTTCTATTGTTTATGCAGTTATTACAGAATCTATGGAAGTATTAGCTGTGAGTGTGACGTGAGTGAAACCGACGATAAAGTTTAGAAGGTAAATATTAGGTTATGTGACCTTTAAGAAACGTGGAAAATATACTCCTGCTTAATGTAAAAAGAAGTATAATATTATTTAAACTAGAAGTAAAAGCTTTACATCTTGTTTTTGTTATTTCAGGTAAGCTATCCTGTTTAAAATATGTTAATTGTAATAAAACTTTGTATAAGTGTGATGTGAATAAAAGAACTTTGTTATTTTAGAAAACGCAATTACGTCTTTCACCTGAGAATATACCATTATACACATATAAAGATGACCGTGCTAACTTGACAGCGGCAATGGAAAATCGGTGTCGTGCCGTATCAGAGAGGTACGCTAGGCATTACAGTTTCATGGTTTTTTTTTTTTTTTTTTAAAGGCATTCGTCCGAGGGGACCGTACAGCCGACATCGGATAGCGACCTCTCGTTGTGGAACGAGAGGCGCTAGCGGCGCTCCCTAGAGAGCGACCGCTGGATATTATGCGCCCACTTATATAGCTGCCGTTGCCGTGCCAGTGTCGTGTCGTCCAAGTGAAAAAGAGTTCATTATTAAGTGGGATGAAAGTCTGAGATTAATTTATGACACTGAAGACAAAATCTACTGTTGGAAGCACTTCAAGAAGTAAAGGATAGAACTCTTGTTTTTGTGACATTAAATACTTTTGTGTTATTGTAATAGAAAATAATGTTATTCCCAGGTGATATATATTTGTCCCATTTATTTGTTATTGTTTGAGTTGCTCCTTGTATCTTACATAAAATCAGATAAAATGTGTTCTTGCTTATAATGTAAAAGTGGCTTAAAGTAGAAGTTTATGCAATGCTATGGTGAGATGTAAAAGACGTGCGTTCTAACCCTTTACACCCGAAGATTTTTTTTCGCAATTTTCGATTCAAATCGTTTATTACGGCTTTTTATATAGCTTAATGGATCCACAAAAAATACGAAAAAAAATCCAGAGTTTATACGTAATCCAGAAATCGACCCGCACGATCGTGAGTCTCCGGTGGGAACTGTCACACTCACGATCGTGAAAATTGCAAAAAAAAATAGTTTTTTATCAAAAAATATTAGAAAATTAAAACAATTTGGAGACATTTAACATCACTGTCTTTATTTTCATTAGTATTTATAAAAAATCTGTCTTGGCAATGAAACCTAAACTACGTAATTCTATGAAAATCAACATTCTTCTTTCTTCCGTTATTGCCTCCGTCTGAAATCCAGGTCTCTAAGGCGAAGATATTCTTGGCTAGGGAATACATCCAATGATAATGCAGATGGAGAAAACTTTAGCCATATCTATTGCAATTAAATTAAGTTTTCGACCGGTTCTTCTTAGATAATATAAATTTGTGCATCTGGTTACATATCAAGAGCCTCATAATTAAAATATTAAGAAAATATTTCTTTGGAAACTTTATTGGAGATGTTGTTAGGGATGTGTAGACCTTTTCAAGACAGAAAACGTATTCTTTTCCAAGCTATTTTTCGATGTGTTGGACGGGAAGATGCTCGGCGGCGAGAAATTTCTAGGGATGATTTTAAAGTAGATGGTTGAGGTTCAGGCTCAAGTTCCAGATCCAATTCTAGGTCAGTTTCTATTTGAGGGTCTGCATGTGCTTCTGGATCTGTTTCAGGGCACAATTCTTCAAATCGAAACTCTTCTAATCTATTTGGTTGAAGCTCTTCACTTTCATGAAGATCTTCAATGTCCGATACATTACTCCTCACCCCGCACTGGCAAAATCTGATCGTTATTTAAATGTACCCCTAAAATTGAAACAAACAAAATTGAAATTGACGAAACTTACACATAACTGGTATAGCAATAAAAGCATTTTCATCAAACGTTATTCTGCACCAACAACCGTAGGCACACGATCGTAACAGATGAAATTTGCAACCTAATTGTATCTAAATTGCAAGTTAATCGAATAAACTACTAAATTCCACGTATTTAGTGTTCTTTTAGCTTTCAAATTAGCTATAATTAATAATAGATACTAAACATTTAATACCAAAAATAATTATATACCTGTGACAGTGCGCGGGTCGAAAAAATCTGCCATCTTTGGACGAGTCCCTAGCACAACTGACCGCCTGCACCCCGCTCACTTAGCCGGTAGCACGTGCGATACTCTCCTCACGATCGATCGACATCGGTTGCGTTTCGAAAAATAAGAAGCTATCACGTGGGAATTTTTTTAAAGTGAAACTCACGCTCATATCATCTCGGGTGTAAAGGGATATGGCACTTATGAAATATAGAGTTGTATTTTAGTTATCGAGGCTAGACTACCAATGGACCTATGACCGACTTTAGGTATACTCGTATAACAGCAGTTTTAGCGAACCAAGGTTTCTTTGGAGACTTAACTTATGAAAAAGTATAACGTGTGGAACGTGAGGGGCACCGTAACGTACCCCTTTATCTGGCACATTAGGATTTATTACATATGTACAGTACAGTCAGCTCCAAAAGTAGATCAACATATATGAACGTAGATGTTTTAAAAATAACTATACACCCACGCGTTCATAAGTCACTGAACACACTTACCATAATTAGATGAACGTCGTAAACTTTCAAAAGTAGATGAACACTACGGTGTCAAAATTAGCTGAACAATTTCAATTTATCGTAATCAACACATCGTGAGGTCGGCCACAGATGCGCCGCTATCTCTGAGGACTAAGCTGGAACGCCTCGGAAAAGTATGTCTCTCTTCAAACCAGAACATAGCAGCGCTTAACACTGCTGTTATTAGGCACAAATAGGTGTGGTGGTGGTGCCGCCTGAGTCGAACCACGAAGGGTTCTACCACTTTCAAAATATACTTTTGACGCGTTA
This sequence comes from Epargyreus clarus clarus, assembly GCA_014595695.2. NCBI lineage: Eukaryota > Metazoa > Arthropoda > Insecta > Lepidoptera > Hesperiidae > Epargyreus > Epargyreus clarus. The sequence goes on from JACTTY020000021.1 coordinate 1,213,409, forward strand.
GTGTTCATATAATTTTCACGCTTTGCGATCTTCATCTAAATATTATACTAGTAGTGTTCAGCTATTTAAGAACGCTAGGATTTATAGATATTTTTAAAATTTTCATCTACTCACTTCTACAGCTGACTGTACATGTACAGCAATAACCATTTAACATTAGGACCGCTGTATGGCCGTTTGCTGTTTTTATAACGTACATAAATGTTTTTGCCGTTAGTGTATTATCCGAACTTGCTAAATTATTATGTTTCAGGATTATTTTGTACCATAAATACAAATTCTGTAGGAAATCGAACCCGGAAACTGTAAGGTCTGATGAACAATATAGAACTCCTTGGCAAAGTCAAAAGGTACTATAGTCCCTTTTACTTATTGCAGAGGGTAATATTTTTCGGTTGTATGTAGGTAAATATGTATGTAAGAGTTATATAGCCTAAATTGTTTGAGGGATTTTAACATAATTATGAGGTGGCGTTAGATAAGTATAAATTATAGGAAAGATAAGGCTACATTACTTTCATTTTCTATTCATTTTGAATCAGACGGGTATTTTGTTTTTGAACCAAATATTATCCAAATTACTCATTATAAGTAAGTCTCCGTAGACTAGGAATTTAAGTAAAACAATGTTAATCTCTGGTAAAAGAATTTTTATTAATAAAGAAAAACAGCGTTTTTACATTTTATCACAAATTATGGATAACGAACGGAAACTTGTGATTTCAATATCCCTTTTAAATAAGGGCTCAAATTATTTAAAAAGGGATATAATGAGAAATAATTTTGTAATCTCCATAACACGATTAAATATCTAATAAGATAAGTTACTTAGTATCGGAATATCGCCTATATTTTACAGCTATGACGAATAAATTTATATTCTATTAATTATATAAGATTTTAAATTAATATTTACAGACACAACTACTTATTGTACATGGACCAAGGATATGTATATACACGTTATGTTAATATTGCTATTTATAATACAGTAAATTTCGTTGACATTAAAGATTCGATACATTCAAAATTCGGTAATAATAAATATTTTACACGTTACAACAATATTTAAACAAACATCTACTGTGCTATGCACAAACCTGTATCGTATGTACACTAGAGTATACATCTTAACACCAAAGGACAAATGTAATTAAATTTAATTTAATTATAGTATTATTAAATATTCTAAATTTGTTTACGATTTATTGCTTCTAAAATCTACATTTTTCACAATACAATTAATATTTTGAGTTGAAGATTTATAATTTGAGCAAATCAGCGGCATCGGTAATTACAAGCACAATATCTAACCTTAATTATTTTTACACTTTGGTACGTTTAAAGAAATGCTGGATTTCACTTGAAAACAAGTTTAATGTTCAGTTTAGTCCGCATTCTAACCTCACTTTTTGGCACTATCTCCTACGTCATGGTTTTAGACAAAGTAGTTTTTTAAACGCCCTCCGAAAATCTATGTTAAATATGGTGTATATCAAGGGATTCAGCGCAGAGTTAATGTAGCCGAGCCAAGTGATGAAGTTAATAAACTTATTTGATAAGCAACAGCTACTACAAAAGGGAATTACGAGGTACAGGACAAAGAAGGGTAGCCAGCAAACTACAAAGACCCCCATTATAATGCCTAGTGTGCGGGCCGCTCGGCGCTCTCGTGTTAATGAAATACGCTGCTTCTCTTCGATAAATTGGTAAACAGTGTTCTGTTGGTTGGGCTTTGGCCGCTTCTGCGGCTTTGTTTGTATAGTCTCCACGATTTCAATATTGTCGTCGTCGTGCGTTTCCTTAGAATTGCTTTCGGAGGATGTGTTACGATTTTCAATATTGTCCACAATATCTGTAACGGAGTTCTCATTGGACAAAATTGGGATGATGAGTTTATTTTGCGACTTGTCATCCTTACTCCAGTAACGACGTTTTGGCTTTTTCTTCGGAGGGGCCTTCTTCGATTTTTTCTTCCGTTCATTATCTGACACCAGCCGAGTCACACCTTGATGCTCGTTGTGATTGGCCTCTGAACTCACTGAGTCCTGATCGTGGTGGTCACTTTCTTTTGTTGCAAATTTATTTTGCCCACTCGAAATCGTGCTGATTTTAGTCGCCCGAGCACGATCTCTCAATCTCTTCTTCGTAGCTAAATATATCTCAAAGTAAACTACCGTCATTATAACTAATGGAATATAAAAGGATCCGGACGACGAAAAAATAACGAAACCTGGTTGAGAGGTCAAACGGCAGGGTGTATCAGGCTCAAATACGTCGGGCCAATCGTTCCACCCGAGTAAGGGCGGTGAACTTATGATTAGAGAAAGTACCCAAACAATTCCGATCATAAAAAGCACTCTTTCCAATGTGCGCTTCTGAGCGTAATTTATAGGGTCCGTTATAGCCCAATATCGGTCGAGGGCAATCGCGCACAGATTCAGAATCGATGACGTGCAACACATTATATCGCATGTGAGCCACATTTTGCACACATAAATTCCGAAAACCCATTGTCCAAGGATGGAATAGGCTACGTTGAGCGGCAGAACGAGTATAGCGACGGTTAAATCTGCTACCGCTAAGGAGACTATGAAGAAGTTTTGAACGATCCTTAAAGGTTTGTAGGTAAATACGCTGAGTATTACCAACACATTTCCGACGATGGTCGAGATTATAATGAGAGTTAGGACTATGGCCGTACAAATGGCCTCCCATTCTGGCACAGCGAGCGTTATTCCGAAGCTACTTGGATATTTAGGGTCATCTGCAACTGCGCAAACATCTTTATCATCGTCGGTAATATCGTAGGACTCTGAATAATTAAGTGTGGTAAAATTGTCGTGGACGTGAGTGTATATTTGACCCATTTTCACGAAAAATCTCGAAGGCAGCTAGCTACATTTCACGTAGCTTTGTACGAATTATCTGAGCTCGTTTTAATATATTTAGCGAGTAAACGGCAACACTTCTTCATTCGAGTCGCGAAATCAACTTCTTTGTGGTCCAACCTTTTATACGCCATTTTCCTGCAACAAAATAAATAACCCTTTTAAGTATAATGGAGAAATGTAGGTGATTTTCTGCTCAAAAGATTTTGCTCTCGAAAGGAAAGTCTAAATTACCCCGTGGCCAAAGTTTTTTTCGGAGAATTCCATTTGTATAACTGGTTCATTTTGTGGGGCGGTTGGATCTGGAACAAATAAGAAAATCCATTAGTTCAATTCGTAAAGCCAAAAATGAAATATGTTTAGTTAAACGGTTCTTGTAAAAGTTGAATATTAGAGCCGCGATAAAATCTGAGAGTTGGCTTCGGCAAACTCTATTATTTTCCCCAAGAACTCGATTTACTGCGAAAGCCGTCGTGGAGGCATTATTCGAACGGGTCCCACAGAAGCCTTAATAAAATACAAAGGCATATGTGGAGTTGACAGGAAAGGCTCGTGAGACGTGGCGAACATCGCTAACTAAAGGCCAAATGATCATTTCTGACCTCTGTTGGTACGAGTATTTTATAAAGGTGTATTGAAAAGAAATAAATATGAAATTTATTTTGTACTCCAGTGGTCTGGGCATGTAAGGGTCGGGTCAAAATAAATGGACATTTTTATAACTTTAGATATTTATTTCCGTCGATATTACGTGTTGAACATAGAAGTAAACTAAGTATAGTTTGAAATGTAAATAATAATTTGCAATTAGAGATACCTTTATCCATAAAGCTATGAAATCAGAACGTAAGTTAAATGGCTACCGTCAATAAACATTAGCCGTACCAGAAGAGTTACCAACATGTTTTCTGGTTTTAAAACAGACTTTTACATCTTTTTCAAAGTGCTTCGTGTCAAGGCATTCCGCAAATGCTTTGAAAGGAACCTAATTCCACACTTTGCACGTACGTAGTAAAACGAGTGCAAGGTCTGCCACAAGTCTAGTAATGTGAATGGGACATCATTACTCAAGACTCAAGTTAAATAGATAGCGCTCGTAAGTTAAAAGTCATGTGTTTTTTTATTGAACTACGTGTCTACTTGACGAACATAGCTTAAGTTAATGAAGTAATGATGACGGTAATATAAAAAGATATTGAACACAGGTCAAAATTATCATATAAAAGCTTTCTTCCCGTTTAACGTTGACGCCATCTCTGATTGATAGTTGAGATTTTATTTTTAGAAGTAGAAGTAAGACTTATTACTCTGTGGTAATAAAACGTGGATAACAAATTTAATTTTTTCAAGTTATGTTAAATAGTACCTACCGAACGTCTGTCTTATTAATTTTAAGATATACAAATTTATGATAAGATAAATAAATGAAATATAAGTTTCAAAATATCCCATAAATTGTCAAAACATAGTATATAATCTTTTATCTATATATATAAAAGAAAGTCGTGTTAGTTACTCCACTTATAACTCAAGAACGGCTGAACCGATTTGGCTGAAAATTGGTGGAGAGGTAGCTTAGAACCAGGAGACGGACATAGGATACTTTTTATCCCGTTCGACCGCGTTTCCTTGAAGTCATTTTATAACTCAAGAACGGTTGAACCGATTTAGCTGAAAATTGGTAAAGAGGTAGATTAGAACCAGGAAACGGACATAGGATACTTTTTATCCCGTTCGACCGCGTTTCCGTGAAGTCATTTTATAACTCAAGAACGGCTGAACCAATTTGACTGAAAATTAATCGAGAGGTAGCTTAGAAGCAGGAAACGGACATAGGATACTTTTTATCCCGTTCGACCGCGTTTTCGTGAAGCATTTTATAACTCAACAACGGCTGAACCAATTTGACTGAAAATTGGTGGAGAGGTAGCTTAGAACCAGGAGACGGACATAGGATACTTTTTATCCTGTTCGACCGCGTTTCCGTGAATAAATAAGAGTTGAAAGTTTGTATTAAAGTCCCCCAGTTTTGATGCAAATCTATATGAAAATTTTATAGGATATTTGATAGGATTTCGATAGAAAGTAATTAAATATCTATTTTACGATATTTGCAAAATCAACCCTTAAGTTGGTTAAGTAGGGGTTGGAATTTTATATTAAAATCTGTTAATTTGGAAGCAAAAACTGTAAAAATTTGCATTTGGCTTTAGAAGACACTTCGTTTAGAAATCGGCAGATATTGAAGCAAAGTCTATGAAAATTGGAATTTAGCTTTTTGATTCAAAATAATAGAACACATTTTTCACCGTTTTTGGAAAATCAACCTTTAGGGTCGTTTAATCGGGTATGGAACTTTAATTTAATATCCGTTAATTTGGAGCACTAAGAAAGTTATCATAAGACATAATGAAGCATCTGAGTCACTGTTTGTTTTTTTAGATCAACCCTTAAGACTGTTATAAATCGCCTTTCTATTTACACACCTGTTTCAGCATTTTTAGCTATTCAACAACCCGATTAGAGTACTATAAGTAAATAAACTTTCTTTAAAAAAAACCGTTATTGGAGTTATAGGTACTTCTTTTCGCGTGTTTAAAAAAAAATAACAAAAAATACAACCGACTTCTATGTCACTACAAAGTAAAAAATAATTCGAACGAAATATATTGAGCGCCGACTTCAGAAATATGTACTAAACCAACATTTATTTGAATTATTTTTTACTATGTAGTGACATAGAAGTCGGTTGTATTTTTTGTTAAAAATTTTTTTACCCTTTTTAGTGATGACATAATAACATTTATATTAATACAATATAAAATTGTATAAACGTGATCATGAATTAAGGTACGGTCTGAATTTACATTGATTGGAACCGCCCGCTCGCAGGGCGCTGCCGCGCCCTGCCCGCTTAGTTTTATATTGTCTTATGTGTTCCAACCTAACCTAACTAAATAGTCAATGATTTACAATTTCATTAGAACCTCCTACACCAAATATCTTCAAACACGACTCAATTATTTCCATCGGTTGAGGAGTTACATATTTTGTCTCCGAGCCACATTATCAGACCCTTAAATAGTCAATGATGAACTGACTTTGCAATTTCGTTAGAACTTACACCAAATATCTTCAAACACAACTCAAATATCCCCATCGGTTGAGGAGTTACATATTTTGTCTCCGAGCCACATTATCAGACCCTTAAATAGTCAATGATGAACTGACTTTGTAATTTCATTAGAACCTACAATAAAAAATAACACAATAAAAAAATAATTATTAAAATCGGTTCACTAACGGCGGAGTAATTCGTGTACATACATAAAAAAAAGATACCGGCCGAATTGATAACCACCTCCTTTTTGAAGTCGGTAAAAAAATAACAGAGTGCAGAGAGGTAGAGTGAATTTTATTTAATTGTATTTTTTATTTTCCTGTTCTCCTGTGGCCATTTCCTAATATTTACCAGTAGTTTATGGACATAATACATAAATTACACGAGTGAAACCACGAGGTACAGATAGTCACTCATAATTAGGTGGTACGAAGTTCACCGGGTCATCTAGTTACAAATAAAATACCAATTTATCCTCTAAAACATCAATGCAACGAAGATTATCTTTTATTATTTTACATGACAGTATTAAAATTATAAATTGTAGATATTTATTAATATGTAATAATTCATTATACTACTACAGTAGGTATAACCACAAAATAAAAAGGTATTTTATTTTGTGGCATGATCAGCATGTGAGGCAAGCCAACATTTCTCACAATTTAGTCATAAAATTAGTTGCGAGTTACAAAGTTTGTTTGAAGAGCAAAGTTTGTGAGAGTCTGCTGACTGCTAATGAATTATGGACGACTTCACTCCAAGTGTCTGACTCTGAACTAAGCGTGGTGTCAATGATAGCATTATTTAACGTAGACTTTTATTTGTACATACATACATATATGTTTATCAATACCAATACCTAAAGTATTATAACATACCTAAGGTTTATAATGTAAAGTAATATTATAGTAACTTTCTATCGTTTTAGTAAAGTGTTCCCTTATATTTCCGTAAGATAAATTATTACTTTAGTACGTATGTATTGGTTTCCTTTTATGTTAATATTTGAAATTTGAAATTTCACATATTCATGTATTCTATCTAGGTCAGATCCCAAGTGGAATGATATAGACCTTTATGATTAGAAGAATTTTCTGAGCCGTTACTATTATACAGAGTAAATGTATGTTCCGAAACTACCTAGTCCAGTATACATGAATACTCAAATAAATGCTCATAATATGAGAAATTTTAAAGTGGTAAATTTTTTTATGTTGCGATGATTTCAGTAACCCATTCATTTTTGCTTTATAATAGTGGTTAATCAATTGTATTTAAATTCGCAATACGAGGCAAGACAAAGATTTGAAGTGTTGCAATTAATATTTTTCCTGTCGCGCGTGTTTATACCCGCACGCGCGTTTTTTATAATATAGGAGTAGCAGACGTGCATGCAGTTCACCTGATGGTAAGTGGCCACTGCCACCCATGGTAATCTGTAATCAAGTCCAGATAGGATTCCTACCTGAGGTTGGTCACAGATGCTCCGCTGAGGAGTAAGCTGGAACGCCTCGGAAAATTATATCTCCTTATCACCCTTCAAACCAGAACATAGCAGCGTTTAACACTGCTCTTATGAGGCAGAAATAGGTGAGGCGGTGGTGCCGTCGGAGTCGAACCAGCGTCTATTTTCATCCCAGCGTTTCATACATGACTTGGTAGCTTACAGCGAGTAATTCGGGTGTGCAAGTATGGCGCGCGTGCGGGCTTATACACGCGCGGCAAGAAATACGCCGTTATACCCAGAGTACCGCATCCACTACAGACTATAGATAAGAATTTTGTTCTATCTTATGTCAGTCACAGGTATCTGAAGGCGGTAATGATCTTAACATCCGTAAGCTGTATGCTCATTAGCTGCTTCCATTGTGTAACATAAGGAAACCATGAACTAGCGGTAAACTTACATAGTGATAAGTGATAAAGGCGGTATTCACATGAATTAAGTAAACACACTTTAGTAAAGCACCACAATTTAAGAGGCGCTTTAAAAAGATAGCACAGGGTTCTTTAAGAAAAGCTTTTAACGTTTCTTACATCCTTGTAAGAAATAAAACTATTAATTCTAAAGGTGGGCACTGACTGAGAACCTTTAAAGAACATTGTGTTCATACATTACGTTTGGCGAACTTTGGCGAATAGCGGTCGTGATAAGAAAGTATCGACGATGTTTTAAATGCGTTCATACAATAGCTACACCAATAACTCTTGCCTTCTTGATGGTAAGTGCCACTGCCGCCCATAGACATCAATTCCAAATAAACTACACTCAAATGATTTTAAATTATTTGACATTAAAACTTTGTGTAATCTATGTTATGTAAACGGTTTGAAACAATAAAAAACAGTGAAACAAAAATCTGCTTAAGTGTATCTTCATAGCTATCGGTATTTTTCTTTGGTCGTTAAAATAAACATTTTACGAGTAATGCTTAAGTTTTTTCACCGAATTATTAAATCGAATGTGAATCTGCTCTGATTTCGTCCCCAGTCTGTACCCTGCTTTAAAAACGAGTAGTGAGAAAGAGTAATGGCCATTTTGTAAATCGGAGGAAAGTAACAGGTACCGTGTACCATTAAACTAAAAGCGTGTAATGAAAGATACTGTTATGGACTTGGTACATCGAATTATTACATAGGTACAGTTGTATTAAATGGTTAAGATATGCTTTCTTGATTTCTATTCTTTATTGTTTATTCTGACAGAACATGTTCTTCATTTTTTTAATAATACAGGAGTAGCGGACGATGCATGCAGTCCACTGATGGTAAGTGGCTACTGCTGACCATGGACATTTGTACCAACCCCAGATAAGTTTAGATTACTATCTGAGGTCAGCCACAGATGCGTTACCCTGAGGACTAAGCCGGAACGCCTCGGAAAAGTATGTCTCCCTTACTACACCCTTCAAACCATAACAAAGCAGCGTTTAGCACTGCTGCTATTAGTTACAATTAGTGTAGCGGTGGTGCCGCCGGAGTCGAACCGCAAAGGGTTCTACCACCTTTATATTCTTCATAAATGTCAAGGGTTATATTTATTCCTGCCTTATAATAACTGAGTTGAGCAATGCTGTATTCTGAGCTACGAGTCCAATACTTTGTAACAACGTAACCAAGTCTAACCTCAAGTACATTTTCAATCCTATTTGGTGTTGGCTGCATATGGGCGGAATGGTAATGATAAGCTCATTTGGCATGCTGCATACTTCGGTTTTATTCATAAATGAATGTGTCCCGTGGCTTATATATATACAGGTAGACCGTAAGGAACCTCAGGTAAGCCAGACATTTATATGATAAATTGAGGTTTTTGTTTAAGGTATAATTTCCGAGTATAGTTCGCGTCAAATTGCTAGTCCGCTCTGGAGTTGTTAGGAGCAGATGTAGTCATACAATTTGCTATGGCGACGCTATTCATTTCTATATTCAGAGCGGACTAGCAGTTTTACGCGGACTATATATGTATTACTGTCAAACCATTACTGTCCCACTGCTGGGCACGATAGGCATGTTCACCGCGTTAACCAAGTGCGAAATGGTAGACTTCACATACCTTTGATTTTTTTTAAGATTTCTCAGCTTTGCAGGTTTCGTCAAGATGTTATTTTTCACCGCTTGGGCTGGTAATAATTAATTTCTAATACGCACAAAATTAGCTAAATCAGAGGTTCGTGCCTGGGATTTGAACCTCAGACCCCTCGATCTAGAGGTAAGTTTCACCACTAGGCTATCACTCCTTCTAACATTTTCTTAACTAAGTACATCATATTCGTTAACTAAGTAAAAATACATTTATTTTGCCCTTACCTAGCGGTATTCAAGCACTAGCCTAATGTGAACGCAGCATAGAGGTGAGTACAATGGGGTGTGTACCTAATCCTTATGGATTCAGCAAAATAAACACGTTTCGGGAAAAATAGATCGACGAAACATGCTAATGTAGATCCCGGTGAATAAAATAGATGGACCGCCATTTATCTAGGATTGTACGGAGCCCTGAATAAAATCTAGGTAAATATAACGTTACGAACATAATGTGATGACGTCCTCGTACCTTAGCTTTGTTCGGAAAATAGTGTTCAATTTTCTGAGGTAAATGTGGTCAGCCTGTCTTGTGTGGGTTGTTTCGTGGAGGAAAATTAAAAATTTTATCGCAAACTAAATTTTAATAAAATTTGATAAGAACTGTATTATAGCAGTGATTGCATTGTGGATCGTATTTTAGTCTTACCTTGGATGCTTAGATTCAAAACCAAGAGGTCCACATATGTTTTTTGAATTTATACTGATTTTCGAATCCTATAATAATAGATACCTACATAGGACTACTGTAGCACTACCATGAGTTTACAAAAGTATTACTCGCTAGCGACTGCGTAAAATAAATGTATGAAAAATTGTACAGCGCCTCTGGTGGTTACTCGTAGAACTAAATTCCGTAGTGTGAGCCACTCGTAACGTAAAAAACCTATCGAAATCAAATCGCTAGCGAATGTCATTATGATCTATTGCCATACAAATTCGGTCCCATGAGTCATTAATTTGACAGACGTTGTCAAGAAATACTGTAACTACTATGTTATGTTATTCACTAGCAAAATGACAATAGTTTTCTATTTACAATTTCTATAGTGGCGTTTCTATGCCAACTCATGGTAGTGCTACAGAGAGGACAATTTCAAGTTTACAAAAACGATTATCTCTTTTCACAGTGAAGTCATCAAAATTGACTTTTACAGATATATTATCTCGGGTAGATTGGCGTTTGACATATTATATCTCGGAACAACTTGGTAATAGGACGTGGATAACACTTTTCCTCCCCACATCCGGTCTATTACTGCGATAAACTTGAATGTCTTTGTTTACGGTGACGAAAACCATGTGAGTAAACATGTTAAAGTATGGCGAGTGTTATTCCGTGTGGAATTCATCGAGTGATAGCACCACTAATATTACATTTACCACTATATACGGTACGGTAGTTATAAAAAGCAGTGATAGCCTAGTGGTTAAGAAACTCGGCCTCTCGATCGAGGGTTCCGAGGTTCAAATCCCAGGCACGCACCTCAAATTTTTCATAGTTATGCGTATTAGAAATTAATTATCACTTGCTAAACGGTGAAGGAAACTGATTTGATGATTATGTTATAGATATTTTCTCAACATTTTGCATATTATCTATACTAGTTTCAAACTAAGAGTATTAGAGCATGACAGCTCCCCCAGTATGATTAAATAGCCTGATGGAAGACTTTTCATTGCCCAAAAGTGCATGTGCACTTACAGTGTTTTTTTATACAGTTTTCCAAAGTAGTAAGGGAAAGGTATGGTAGTGTAGCGATGTTACTAGAAACTTTCATCCATGATCATCTGTTGACTTGAAATGGGATTGGAGTCCTACCTCAAGTATCAACCTAGAATTATGCTCGAACGTCTGGTTAATATGTGCTTTATCAGACTCCATATTAGACCTTAAAACTAGATTAGCGCTTAAAACTACTGTTATAAGACAGAGATAGATATAGTTCTAGTGCCTCCATAGTCAGAGGACTCTATCTTCGTAAACAAAGTGAAAACATAATTTGAAGTAAACGGAACAAATACTAATCTATACACATAAATAAAATTGGTGTGTCTGTTTTTAATATTAAAATAACCGCTTTTTACTACATGCATGTGAATATACATACGGTATATTCGGTACGGTACGGTACGGTACGAAATAAGATTTTTTTTAATTTTTTGTCTGCCTGTCTGTTTGTTTTGGCTAATCTCTGAAATGGCTGGACTGATTTTGACGGGACTTTTATTGGCAGGTAGCTGATGTAATAAGGAGTAACTTAGGCTACTTATGTTTTAGAACTAACTTTTTTGTTTATTATATTGTTAGATTACTTTTTAACGCGGGTGAAAGCGCGGGACACAGCTAGTCTAAAATATAAAGTATTCTAAAACAAACATAAGAGTACAAGTATATTGTCATCTACACTAGTTTTACAATGTCAAAGCTTTGTGAACGTGTTACACACAGAATGTTGTAATTGTATGACAAATGTCACTTCAGTTTTAAATGTTGTTTTTTTTATAATATAAGAGTAGCAGACGAGCATGCAGTCCACCTGATGGGAAGTGGCTACTGCCGCCCATGGACATCTGTAATAAACCCCAGATAGGATTAGATATTCCTACCTGAGGTCGGCCACAGATGCGCCGCTACCCCTGAGTACTAAGCTGGAATGCCTCGGAAAAGTCTTTCTCCCTTACCACACCCTTCAAACCGGAACACAGCAGCGCCTAACACTGCAGTTATTAGGTAGAAATAGGTGTGGCGGTGGTGCCGCCGGAGTCGAACCACAAAGGGTTCTACCACCTTCAATAATAATATTTTGCTTTATTCAACCTAAGTGTCTATTCATATGCACCACAACTAAACTACACGACAACAACAAAATGTCGACAAGCAGCTGTTGTGGTAGCATGGTATAACTCAATGAAACTATGCATTATCGTCGACGTCATCAACTTATTATTTTCCTACTACTGGTTACGGGTCTTCTTTGAGTGAGGAAGCTTGCGTCATGTTAGAGAATTTCCACTCCTTTGAGACTTTTTTTAAGAACTCTCATGCGTATGTGTTTTCTCACGATGTTTTACGTGTGAATATACTACACAAAATGATAAGCCACGTGAACAATTTTCTTCATTCACCCAGGGTTAACTGGTAGATATTGCCATCAGGTATTATGATTGCCCTTTTGTACCTTAACTTTCTGTTAGTGTTACAATAAATAAATATACAAAAGAGCTTACGATTTGATTGAGAATTGAGCTGCCAGCCAATTAATACTATCATTGCTTGCAAAACTATGCGTTTTCAGATAAATTTGCTCGCGCTTACGCAGTCGCGGAGTGTTTGTGGTACGTGTGGATAAACACTTATACCAACAGACTAAACTAACGTTCTATGACAAAATCGCTGCTTTGTAAACGACTAAAACCTAGATCGCTACTAAATACTAAACTGTTATGTCTGAGGTTGTATTGAAGCACCTATTTTCGCTTTACTGAGAATACTCAGTCGTTCCATCAACAGACTTAAGAAATATTATGGCTGAAGCATACCGTAATAACACCAATAGAATCCGCACAGATGGCCACTAAATTGTGGCTTAGTCGAATGCGGTCAGCTGAGATACAATAGCCATTGTCGCATAAACCGAGGAAAGTCTAGATCTAGATTCAGTACACGAAGTTTAGGCAATAAGCAATAAAGAGTTGCTTAAGCTTTCCCTCTTTGTGGCTAAATATAAGCCATAATTCAGGACACAAGTGTTAGTTCATGTTAAAACTTTGTTATTGAACAATCGAAAATGATTAATCGCTAGTAATTTTGGATATCTAGTATCCCATTACGCCCTTTGATGGCTATAACTTGTATGTCCCACTGCGGGTTGATCGCCACAAATAGGAGTAGGACAGATTTGAAGATTATTTCACCATGATGCGGGTTTGTAGCAAATATGTACTAGAGATTTTCGAACCATTCATAAGCCTTAGAGAAAACACGATTTAACAACTGCTGTATAATAAATAACTAGGGACAATAGGGAATATGGAAATGTGCATGTTAGCCACGAACGGTCATCCATCTATCTCCCGACCGCGCTCGACGTTGCTTAAAAGTATAAATCAGTTTAGATTTACAACAGCCGCTGTGTACGTTGTATAAACGTAAGGAAAATAACAATAACAATGAGTTAATACACGACCGACAACGAGCTAATATGTAAACGATATCTTATGACGACGACGGTCGTCACCCGATTTATCCATTCCAGTACCCTTACCATGAGTTTTCAAAACATCCCACAATTTTACGTTACGTTTACCCAACCCATTATTTTCTTCCGTTTGCTTCAGTAGACTGAGTAAACGTAACAATAAGTAAGTGCTGAAGTCTTTTTGTCTGCCTCACATGTTCGCAAAAAAGAGAGACAAAACATAAGGCGCCATTTTGTCAATTTAGACATTTAATGTTATGTTCCTGACACTATAATTCTGAAACAATCCGCTAGGGGTGCTGATTGGAATTAGTATGGGAAAATACGTAAACCAATACCAAAACAGTCATATTTGTCGAAACCTAAAAACTCATGGTAAGGGTACAGATTTCTTTCGTTGGGGCTAGTTTAAGTCGTAAGGAGAATATTCGACTGGAATGCAAAGTGTTATCGGCGGAAATTTTAAGGAAAGTCATGGAAAATAGGATAAAATGGGTAGAAATGTGTGCCAACGCTGGTGGCACACACTTGACAGATATCATCATTTCTGATTAGCAAAAAAATTGACAGGTCCAAGTAAATAGTTTTGTTACTCAAAGTCACTTTTTTTTATTCAGTACAAAAGTTGTTCACAATGAAAATTGCATGAATAATTTTGCGCCACCCATACTAACTGAGTGATAGATAATGATAACCTGTTAAAATACAGCCAGCCTTCAGCCCTTTAGGCTTTAGGGGGTGACAACGAGATACACTCGAAAAACATGACCTTCTGCAGTTGAGTAAAATTTCTTTAAGCATAATATCATGTCGTTTTTCGATAGAAACTTAACAAAACCTGACATTAGCTAAGAGGTATTCAGAACAAAGTCAGCTAAGCCGAGATTAAGCTTACATTTCGAAGGCGAAACACGCAATGCAAATTGTTTGAGTAATTTGAACAAGCAGATAACATTTGAGGCTTGCACTACAACTAAGCCTGAGTCGTGTCTTACGCAATGTAATCTCTTACGCAGACGAATTCTCACGATTAAAACTCTTGTTCTAAACAAATGTTCTGTCAAGAAATACGAAATAAGTAAGCTTGGTTTATACTGCTCGTCTAAACGAATTGTTACTTAAAAAATATATTGTTTATTTTTTTTTGTACAAATTTGAATTAATATTTCGTAAGAACGTTTTTTTTAGCCGGTTTATAAACATACGTTCGTATATTTTTAGTATTAAATTGAAGTAAGGCTACTGAAACCCCTGTTACCCTTGATCTCCTAGTGTGGTAGCATAGCATGGTGTGGTAGCATAACCAACGCTCCGGTCGAAACATCGACATTGATTGAACCATCATCGTTCGTTATTTGCGTTTATAAAATCGCCTACCAAAATTTTTTTTTTAAATATATATATGAGGAAGACGATCTATGGACGACATCGATCGCTTGGTATGTAGGTAACATTGGGTACTTTAATAGCGTTAAGTTTGCAGATCACCTGATGATAGTTAAGATGAAATATTAAAAAAAACTAAATAGAGATTTATCATGGAATGTTTTAGACTCTCAGTCAAGACAAGTAAGTGAAACTTCTGACGCACATACTAATTTGGCACGCTTGCTGAAGCAGCACGTCGAGACTCCCGTATCTAGGTGTTCGTATTGTTCAAGTTGTTCCGCGAACTTCCTACGTTCTAGATAAAGGACATGCTTGTTATCTTTATTATTGTTGTCCGCTGTATAGTCATTCTTTGATTTATTTCGTTTCTGAACTATTGACAATATTTTTACTTCGTTGTTTAGATTTTATGTTTGTCTGCTTATGTTGAAAAAGTTGAACTGAATTTGAAGATGTCATGAGGTTGAAGTAATTATCTGAGGCATAATATTTTCCCAACGAAAATAATATTCTTTTATATTTTAAAGTCAAAACAATCGGGATGGTAACAATGTTTAGTTAATGTTAGTTTATCTGAATGAAAACAGAACTTATCATTCTCAAGGTAGACTTTTTCAGAGTTTGTAAGTATATCATGAAAACTTATAAGAAGATTGTGATTTTTTAAATATTAAACAGTATACCAGTTCTCAGAAACAAGTAAAAGTCTTGACGCAGATACTAATTTGGCACGCTCGCTGAAGCAGCACGTCGAGACTCCCGTATCTAGGTGTTCGGATTGTTCAAGTTGTTCCGCGAACTTCCTACGCTCTAGATAAAGTACGTGCTGGTTATATTTATTATTGTTGTCTGATGTATTGTCATTATTTGATTCGTTTCTGTACTGAGGAGACTTTTATTGTCCTACCTAGATAATATTTTTTATTGTTTGTCTACTTCTATTGAAAAAAGATAAACCGAATTTGGTGATGTCATAAGATGTAAGTATTTATCTGAAGCATAATAGGTTCCAGACGAAAGCAACATTGTTCTATATTTAAAGGTTAAAATAATAGGGGATGCTGTAGGGAAGCATGTTTAGTTATTATTGGTTCTGGTTGATAAAAATAGTTCAACTGAACTCATCACTCGTAAGGTAGAGTTTTTCAGAGTTCATTAGTTCAGACTTTTAATATTATGATTATATAGAAATATTATGATTTTTCTAGCAATTCCAGTAGACTAGTTTAAAGAAATTTGTGACGTATATATTAACTAATTTCGCACGATCGCTGTAGCAGCACGGAACTTCCGTATCTAGGTGTTTGGATTGTACAAGTTGTTCTGCGAACTTCCTACGTTCTAGATAAAGTACGTGCCTGTTATTGCAATCTGTTCTATTGTCCTATAGTTTAGAAACTTTTATTTGTTGCTTAGATTTATGGAGAAACTTTGGATGTGGAAGTATAATAACTGTTCTGTTACTGTACCTAGGTGTCATCAACTATATCTGAATTCAGAGTTTAGAAATCTTTGTTACATACAAACTTTTAGGTATTCAGTTGGTTCCGATATTCTATGTTAGTACCTATATTATGCTAGGACCTACTCTTTATTGTAATAAATTTTACATAATGTTTGGTAATCTCATGTCTTCAGTAATATTAGCTTATCAATAAAAATCTCAGGAGTTACCTTTATAACTTAGGGAAGTAACACACGAGCGACAGTTCATTTCGACTGATGTCGCCGACGTTCGTAGAAGGTTGTCTGCGTCGACAGGCGACAATCGGCGTCCATCGACATGAACTATCGGTCGTGTATTAAGTCCCTTATACAAGCACTAATAAAATATTTTTAAAGGTATGAAAACTAGTATTGATACAAAAATGTAACAAGTCAACTTGCTTAATACAAATGTTACAAGGTAGATCTTGAAAAGGCAACATAATGTCATAGTGTGGGACTTTCATTGTAACATATCATCTTTTATATACATAGTAGTAGCGCAAACAAACATCTTTTACCCTATCATTATTTCAGTTCAGACTCACAAAGTGACTTTGCTTTAACGCACGTAGCGCTAACTACAAAACTACAGTTACTGTCAGTACTGAGTAGGTTAATTAGTACTGTCGAGCAGACTTGTTTGTCACAGCTACTTATGCTGCATACTAATATATTTTTTCTAGAAATTACTTATTAACCGTAAATGTAATTTCGCTGCAATTCTCATCAAAGTCTTCTGACTTGAGAAGATTTCTCTTCTCATTTCTCATGGAGAATTAACATTATACTTTAGATTTCTCTTTAGCAACAAGCAAATTAATGTTTCTAAAATAATGAAATGATGTTAAGGATACATACATGTAATCTGAATTCCTCACACACAATGTCTTTTCTAGTCTCCACACTAATGTGCGGCGCGGGCACTATCAACTTTAGATTTTAACATATCGCCGTGGATTACGCTTTTGAGAGAAAATAATCTTTCAGAATAACATACTTTGTTATTTATTTATCTTTTTTTCTTTAATATATTTTTCCTTTACATAATATATCTTCTATATTTCTATTTTTGGCATACAATAGCAAGCCATTCACTTCCATCCCTTTCTCAGAATTTACCATCCTCTGTATCATCCCAATTTTTTCCTGTTAAAGGGCAAGCGTTGATTGTGGTTTATGTTAATATTTCAGTTGTTAGATTGTCAATGGTAACGTGACGTCACAAACATAACCGCCTTCTTGTTAGTGTTTGTTGTGATGCAAATTAGAGTGGTCAATACTGTCATAATGGGAGGATCACAGACCTATAGATCTGTGGGTAGGATATACGATATATCACCGACACTTCATTCTTGCGCTGCTCGGTATGTGTCTTCTCTCAAATTGAGAAGAATTGTTTAAAGGTGCAACAATTTTCATATTTCGTCTCCTTATCCCTCCCGACCCCCAGGGTACGTGTGACTCTGAGGAATTTTCCACTTAGTTCCCATCTTAGTTGACACTTACCATCAGTTGGCACGCTAGTTTCGTCTTCTAAAATATAAATACAAAATACTGGTCAAGTGCAGCTGAGGTATAGACCACGTTTAAGAACTCATAGATACACCTTTAAGAACTTTTCTATGTAAAGAACTCCTGATTTTCTTGATCATGGCCATTACCACTAATAAAGATAATGTAACTAATTCATAATTCACGCAGTGCTACTCCTAAAGACTAAGTTGGAATGCCTCATCTACTCGTACCACGACAATCAGAAACACGGCAGCGCAATACGTCAAACAAATAGTTGTAACTTCTAAACATTACGTAGCAAAACGACTGAAAGTTGTGAGCAACTTGTGTGAGAAGTTTCAAACTCGGATAGCACGTGTGTTGATTTAATGAAGCGAGAGGAGTGGAGTCATGGAGTGCGAGCGTTAATTGAACTTCCTTTGTAGACTTTAAGGAAAAGGAGCAAGTGGCTCTTTAAATTAATAAAAAAACACAAATTTTAATGCCCGGTAGACATATTTCTAAGCGTGTTGCGTGTTGTCACCTGATGGTACTGACGTCAGTAGATATTTATAATCAACCACAGATGAAATTAGAGCTCTATCTTGGCCACAAACGTGTTGCTACTCCTGACGAATAAGTTGGAACCTTTGATATTAAAATATTTAAAACCTAATCACAGGTTAACAGTACTGTTATAAGGTAGAAATAGGTGTGGCGGCAGTGCCGCCGGTGTTGAACAGCATGCGGTCCTATGACTTTCTTTTAACTAATTCATATTTAACACAGTGCTACTCCTAAAGAATAAGTTGGAATGCCTCGTCTACACGTGCCTAACGACAATCAGAAACACGGCAGCGCAATACGTCAAACACTTAGTTGTAACTTCTAAACATAACGTAGCGAAACGACTGAAAGTTGTGAGCAACTTCTGTGAGAAGTTTCGAACTCGGATAGCACGTGTGTTGATTTAATGAAGCGAGAAGAGTGGAGTGCGAGCGTTAATTGATCCTTTGTAGATTTTATGAGAAAGGGGTAAATGGCTTTTTAAATTAATAAAAAGACACAATTGTAATGCCCGGTAGCCATATTTCTAAGCGTGTTGCGCAGGAATATGAAATGTCCGCGTTTCAGAAGCGAAAAAAATGCTCCATTTTTTAATATAGAAGTAGCAAGCCAGCAAGCAGTCCACTTGATGGTAAGTGGATACTGTCGTCCCTAGATATGTTTAAACAACCCCAGATAAGATTATAAGCCTATCTGAGGTTGGCCTCAGACGTGCTGCTACCCCAAAGAAGTAAGTTGGGTTGGAACGCCTGGTATTAAAATATTTTAATCCTGATCACAGGTTAACAACCGACCATGATTGTAGCCTTGCTTATTAACATTATGCATAGAAATGAATAAAAATATATCATGCATCTAAATTTTCCTTTTGCAACTTGCAACGCAATTTCTATACAATATTACAACTTGCAACGCAATGTCAATATTGTTGCTAGTTAGTCAAAGTTACTTTTACAAAGTTGATCGAAACGTAATATTGTTGTAAGACAGAAAACAACAGCAGGTGGCACTTAGGAGTGGCAGTGACCCCAACATTTCTATCAGCTGTACTTATCTCAGACTTGCCCTTAATAATTCGTACTGACTAAATACCTATTTTGCTCAGGTGTAGGTAACGATTATAAGTAACTTGCCCGACCCTTAAATCTGCCCTCTGAAATTAAATCTTACAAGGAAAATAAAAGGGACTGTGTAGCCACCCGTCCGGTTTCGGAAAAAATGAAAATTGACAGGCGGGTACGAGTACAAGGGTTTTTCGAAACAAATAATACTTTCGATACAACCTCCATAACGTGACTGTGAAGTGAGTGATAGGGATACAGTTTATCTGTATACAAATGAATACCACGTTTGCAAATTTCGGGTTATTAGAGAATATACAAATTATTATAGTACGGCAATGACATAATATCGATACGATTAGGTACTTCAAGTGCCTCGCACCTAATCGTTAGGGACGTACATGCACCTGTGACAGATACATAAGTTTACAAATGTGGCGACTTTACGCTACTCGACAAAAGATGGCGCTACACGTATTCTGAATCACGCTATCGAAGTTTTTTCCACATGTTGCATACACACAAGCTCCAGCCACCTATCCTGGCGGAAGACCTCCCTTAGCTAAACCGACATTCAATTATCCATGAAGGTAAATGACGAAATGCATAATTTTGAAAGGTGCGAGAGCCAGTGCTGTACGACCCCGGGGTATCACCTCCACACCCATTTCTAGCATTATATAGTCCTTGCGCTTCGGTAGAAAGGTCTACATACCGGCGTGCATATGAATTGACCACATTTGTCCTCAGGTACAGCTACGCAACTGTAATTGTCTTAAGTAGGATCCTTGTTAAGTATGGGTCAGGTAAATTTCTCCGTTGCTGCTTTATTCTATCAATAAAAAATAACATTAAGTAAACTACAGGTAGATTCTATAACTGTTTATATTTTATATAATATAAGAGTAGCAGACGAGCATGCAGTTCACTTACCGTCAGAAGTGGCTACTGCCGCCCATGGACGTCTGTAATCAACCCTAGATAGGATTAGATATTCCTACCTGAGGTAGGCCACAGATGCGCCTACTCCTGAGGACTAAGCTGGAAGCGAAAAATTCCGCTTAACACATCGAATCACAATAGGTTCCACCACCTACGTGTCTATTAAAAAAATAGACGTACAAAACTCAACAAAGAACATATTATTATAATTCCTACGATTTGCCATTCAGCAGTTCTAAGCTAACTCGTTTTATTCTGCTCTAGGAAGCTAAAATGAAACGGTACAAAAATGTTTCACCTCATGAAACGCTGACAGGGTTGGAAATATTCACAAATAAAATCGCCACGTCGCTAGCGTGTATTTTTCGACGATTTCAATTTTATTTCCATATTTTTTTAACTTCGTTATCCGCAAAATATCCTTCTACTATTTCAATAATAACTGTAGAACTTGAGCTTGCTATTTTCAAATTTCTATTTCCATTTTTTTTAATATTGACGTTTAGTTTAGTGACATTATATTTATTTATCGAACGGTTGTGTGTTAGGAGCTGAAGTAACAGAGAAGCATAGAGTATACCTTTTTTTTGTGGGGAAACCCGTCATGGGTTCCTCTCAGCCGCGGGGGCAGCGGAGAGGATATGCCGGACTCCTACCGGCTAAAGCCCCACGGTGTTCCTCTGTACGCCCTTTGACGGGACTGCGGGTACGCTATACATTCGTCCGCGGTCCCGACGGCGTCTACCAACCACAGGACCCGTCTCTGTGTGGTATGGGGCTGGAGCTACTCCATCCCTTCGTCCTTGACGAGCGCGCGGAGCATAGAGTATACCTGAACTAAATGGTTATTAGCTGTGATAAATCTTAGATTCCAATCTTAGAGTTCGTCGTAAAGTCGACCACAAACGCCAAACCTTGCCATACATTTCAAACCAGAACACAGCAGTGCTTGACACTATGTTTATATCTCTTACTATTATCACCATGTTACTAAATGATTTTTGTATCTAAGCTAAAATTAGTTATTAAAATTTGTAATCTATAAGGACGTACCTCTGAAGTTTTTTATTATATACTTTAAAAGAAGAAGGTTTCAGCTTCAATTAACAATTAAGACGCCTAAATGATAAATTTAATCTATACTGAGTCTGTATATATTGTCTATGACAACAATATCAAAAGGAAACCAAAACGTTTATTGTTGTTCAATTTATATTAATAGGAATATAAGCCCTTATCTATTTTACGAATACACCCCTGACCAAGAGTAGTTTGGGAATGAAATGAAGTTGACAATAACATCTAACAAGAATACATGCCGATTATTGTATAGAGAAACAAATTGTAGTATCGAACAAAACAAGCAACTTATAGTAAACAGTAAAAGAGACCTAATCAGGTCTACACATCTACGCACAATTCAAAAACAGCCACGTTTTCAGCTAATACCCGTCCTTAGCATTTATCCATTCCCAAATTCGGAGGGATTCCAGTATCTTGTTGGTTGCCTACAAAGGATAATCTTATAAGCCGATTACTTTCATTCCTTTATATTGTTTCCTTTTCCTTGTTTACGTTTTGAAAAAACGGAGTTTCGCAACACGGTCCGCCGCGATCGGTTATTTTTGTTTAAGCACAAATGTTTGGTAACCCTAGGAGATTGGGCCTTCATCCATCCAAATCTCTGTATTAAACGCTCTATTTATTTATTCTTACCTTTGAGCAAATACTATAACGCTTCAAAGCTTCGCGGAAATACAATTGGTTTACCACTTTGTCTGGAATTTGTATTCAACAAGTTTGGTTTCAATATTTTGATGTACCAAAAGAAATACTTAACGTTTTCGCGTATTAACCTAACAGAGGCATTCTTTGTAGTTCTATTACGATATAACTGCCACAATCTTTTTGTCTATTTTATATCTTAAAAATATACTAGTTTACAGGGTGTGGTATGACCCGTGACTATGCTTAGAGAACAAACACACAAGCGACATTTTGTGTCGTCGTCAGTTGTTGCCGCTTAAACAGATAACGTACAAGCGACATTCGCAGACTGTCGCTAGCTTGCTAACGACAGGCGTCAACTACTACCGATTATTGCATCGGAGTATCCCCACCTGTATTTGGGAACTAAAGCCAACCGATCGCGATGGTTGCCGGCGTGATCTGTCGCTGGTATATTAGAGCTCTCATGTCGGCGTCCGAAATCGTTCGACGGTCGCTGGCGACTTATGACGGTCGACGACATTAGCTCTCTTATATCACCAACAATACTGTACGTGCTTTGTTTGGTGTGTAGATATATGTATAAACAATGAAGAGTATCTCTATTTACGTAAGTGTCTAAGTACGGGTACGTAAGTGTCTGTCCTTAAGTACGGGTTGTATTAAATGTAAATGGGTTTAGACCTTTAGGCCTTTCCGCCACATTAAGTTCGAATTGGCAGATATCGCGTACCTTTAAAAAAATAAATCTGTCACGTAGGTTGTTTCACAATTTTTTGTTCGATCTAAAGCAAACCGTAATATATTTTTAATACGAACATTACTTGCAGGTGAGCTTTCCTGAGATTTGAACTTAAGTCTTTCGATTGTGGCAACCGAATTTCAAAGTGTTTAACACTGTTTATATGAAACTTTTCAACTTAGTCTTCTTAGTATGACCTGATGATGAATATATCGAAAATCTTCTTCAGGTTTTTCGTAAATTGAAGTAGAAAAATCATGGAAATCTGTTACCAACTCTATTCATAACAAGGGTTCTACCTGAAAATAATTCACACTTTTATGGACTAAGAGCGCTTTTGTTGTCGCGTGTGTTTACGCCCACACGCGCGTCCCGGCCGCACGCATGCCACTTGCATTCTATTGTGTTATATACAAACGTATACGGGTCGCGAAAACACTGGCGAGGTTTTTTATGTGTGCGTGTGGCACGCGCGTGCGGGCGTAGAAACACGCGACTGGAAAAACGCCCTAAGACGATCGCCTTATATATGTCAGGGGGCATCCACACATTGTCCCTGTAGTTCCGGGACCAGAATAGGGCTAGGGTATCCTCTGCCTATCGTAAGAGGCGACTAAAAGGGGGCTTCCGGGGTTGCGGACGGCAAAAGTGGGATCTCAAACCGCCCGGCCAGTGACCCCGGGAAGGACGACGGTATATATGGTCGCATACCGTCGTGCACACTAGACGGTGTGGCGAGTGCCAAGCTCATCTGGGCGGAGCCCGACGGGGCACCGCGCTAAGAGGACTCCGGTTGCGTTCCGTTGGAGATCCCGGAGTCCTCTACGCAGCGCCGAGGATGGCCACCGAAGGGGTTTTAGTGCGGTAAGAGTCCCGTATAACCCTGTGTCGCTTCCAGGGCACCGGGTACCTTTTGAAGGTTTCGCCCTCGTTACCAAAAAAAAGGGGCATCCACACATTCACATTAAAATGGGGTTGGCATTTGTACTTCGAACCGTACCGGTCCTACCTTTCAATATCAATTCTATTTAATTTGATCAAGTCATTGATTTTGCCACTTGCCATTCCTTAAACAAGCAAACAAAAACGTACATTGTCTCTGTAAATATTGGTCTAATCAGCGAAATAAAAATCCACATGTAAGAATATGGGAACAAAGAAAGCTGATACAATTAAGCTGATCAGGGAAGCTGATGAGGTAGAACTGTAAACAACAGACGGCTAATGAACTAATGGTACACAAAAACTCAAGGAGCTTATTCGATTTTGGAGTTTTTCTGGAAAGCCTAATGATAATGATGTTAGGTTAATTATCTGTAGTGAAAGCACAATACAATACTTATTAGGAAAACAGAAAGAACCGAAATCAAAATATTTTTGTAGCGAGCAGTTACTTATTATAGAAATATGAAATGCTAATCAACAAAATAATTCCCGTGAATGGAAAAAAAGTGTTACATAATGATAGAATGGATGGATAGGGGCATGACATTAGATAGATTGGCTACAATATGTTATGTTACTCGGTGTTACATTTTTTTCTCCAAATCTTCTTAGGATATACAATTATTATTTTGTAGAAATACCTATACTTCCTTTATACAATGTGTACCAACCTAATACAATTCGTCCTTGTCCTAAACGATGTAAAGTTTGTCACAGCTCGAGGCTCTCAAAAGAATTACAAACAGGTTTTATGCGTTTGTCCACGCTAGCCAAATGCGGATTGGTAAACTTCACAAACTTTGAGAATGGTTTTGTTAAAAAAAATAAGAGAGCTCTCAAGTTACCTCGCGATGTTTTCATTTATTACTAATAATAATTTTGAAATTTTGAATCTCACAGAAAAACAGTTCAAACATGTCGTTAAACAAACACTATGTAAATAAGCGCACTATAAACTAAGTGGTTCTTTGACTGACAAAACGGTGTGGTCTGAAGTAGTTCCAGCTCCACATGTACCATTAGATTAAGTTTAACCTTGTAAAAATCATTTTTTTTAAGATGTGTGTTATGGAGTTTTTTTTGCCGGTTCTTCTCCATAACAAAATATCTTGTGCAGTTTTGGTGGTTGTATTGACATTAGAAAAGTGCTCTGTAAAGAACCTATTTTGAATAAAAAAAAATGATTTGATTTTATTTAAAAAATCAGAAGTCATTCTAGCCAAATGCGGATTGGTAGACTTCACACAACTTAAAGAACTAAAAACAAGCGAGCTCTATGATTTCCTTGCGATGTTTTCGTTCACTGTTTTAAGGAGTTTCGAATACTAATTTTGAAAAATCAGAGGTATCTCAGACATTTAAATCCTGAAAGCTATCATTTCTCTTAATCCCTCTAAGAGTTGATAAGACCGTAACAGTTTATATGGTTACTAGATGACCCGGTGAACTTCGTACCACCTAATTATGAGTGACTATCTGTACCTCGTGGTTTCACTCGTGTAATTTTGTATTATGTCCATAAACTACTGGTAAATATTAGGAAATGGCCACAGGAGAACAGGAAAATAAAAAATACAATTAAATAAAATTCACTCTACCTCTCTGCACTCTGTTATTTTTTTACTCGGTGGTTATCAATTCGGCCGGTATCTTTTTTTTATGTATGTACACGAATTACTCCGCCGTTAGTGAACCGATTTTAATAATTCTTTTTTTATTGTGTTATTTTTTATTGTAGGTTCTAATGAAATTACAAAGTCAGTTCATCATTGACTCTGGAGACAAAATATGTAACTCCTCAACCGATGGGGATAATTGAGTCGTGTTTGAAGATATTTGGTGTAGAAGGTTCTAATGAAATTGCAAAGCCAGTTCATCATTGACTATTTAGTTAGGTTAGGTTGGAACACATAAGACAATATAAAACTAAGCGGGCAGGGCGCGGCAGCGCCCTGCGAGCGGGCGGTTCCAATCAATGTAAATTCAGACCTTACCTTAATTCATGATCACGTTTATACAATTTTATATTGTATTAATATAAATGTTATTATGTCATCACTAAAAAGGGTAAAAAAAATTTTAACAAAAAATACAACCGACTTCTATGTCACTACATAGTAAAAAATAATTCAAATTAATGTTGGTTTAGTACATATTTCTGAAGTCGGCGCTCAATATATTTCGTTCGAATTATTTTTTACTTTGTAGTGACATAGAAGTCGGTTGTATTTTTTGTTATTTTTTTTTACAAACACGCGAAAAGAAATAACGGTATAACTATAACTTCAATAACGGTTTTTTTTAAAGAAAGTTTATTTACTTATAGTACTCTAATCGGGTTGTTGAATAGCTAAAAATGCCGAAACAGGTGTGTAAATAGAAAGGCGGTTTATAACAGTCTTAAGGGTTGATCTAAAAAAACAAACAGTGACTCAGATGCTTCATTATGTCTTATGATAATTTTCTTAGTGCTCCAAATTAACGGATATTAAATTAAAGTTCCATACCCGATTAAACGACCCTAAGGGTTGATTTTCCAAAAATGGTGAAAAATGTGTTCTATTATTTTGAATCAAAAAGCTACATTCCAATTTTCATAGACTTTGCTTCAAAATCTGCCGACTTCTAAACGAAGTGTCTTCTAAAGCCAAATGCAAATTTTTACAGTCTTTGCTTCCAAATTAACGGATTTTAAAATAAAATTCCAACCCCTACTTAACCAACTTAAGGGTTGATTTTGCAAATATCGTAAAATAGATATTTAATTACTTTCTATCGAAATCCTATCAAATACCAATTTTCATATAGATTTGCATCAAAACTGGGGGACTTTAATACAAACTTTCAACTCTTATTTATTCACGGAAACGCGGTCGAACAGGATAAAAAGTATCCTATGTCCGTCTCCTGGTTCTAAGCTACCTCTCCACCAATTTTCAGTCAAATTGGTTCAGCCGTTGTTGAGTTATAAAATGCTTCACGAAAACGCGGTCGAACGGGATAAAAAGTATCCTATGTCCTTTTCCTGCTTCTAAGCTACCTCTCGATTAATTTTCAGTCAAATCGGTTCAGCCGTTCTTGAGTTATAAAATGACTTCACGGAAACGCGGTCGAACGGGATAAAAAGTATCCTATGTCCTTTTCCTGCTTCTAAGCTACCTCTCGATTAATTTTCAGTCAAATCGGTTCAGCCGTTCTTGAGTTATAAAATGACTTCACGGAAACGCGGTCGAACGGGATAAAAAGTATCCTATGTCCGTTTCCTGGTTCTAATCTACCTCTTTACCAATTTTCAGCTAAATCGGTTCAGCCGTTATTGAGTTATAAGTGGAGTAACTAACACGACTTTCTTTTATATATATAGATAGGGTAATAAGCTTTATATTGATTCGCGACTATAAAGAGCGCGGCTTTAGCCATTCTCATTCCAGAAAATCACCATCGACCAAGAATAGTACAATAATGGATTGATGACATGTACAGGGAAGATTTTCGTGCAAGATCCAACATTTTTATAGCAATTGAGTAAAAATAAGGGTATGTCTTCGAAAAATAATAAGGGTATGTCTTCCCGTGGGTGTAATATGGAGAGGATGAAAAAACTTAGAGGTCTGGAGTACGTTGGGCTGTAAGTTAAAACCATCCGTATCGTAAAAATAAAAAGGTCGAAAGTTCGTAAGTTTATAATAAACCTTTTTGGAATACGGAAAGGTTTTGATAAAACTACTAGGAAACTTTTTAATATATTCTAAAATATTTGACTTGGGTTTAACTTTTGTGTGCCCTTCTGAGAACGGATTTCCTGTCACTGTTGAAGTACGCATACTTCACTACGTTCCTGCAATGCTGGTTATATTACAAAATAAGAGTATAGTGAAGTAAATGACTTAAGACTTAAGTTGCACGAAACGGTGAGAATTAAACGCTTTGATTATCGACGATAAGTCTGAAGAGAATCACACGTTAAACTTTAGTAAAAAAAATCTTACATAATTTACGTTGTTAAGATGTCATCTGCCTATGGACATGTATAATCAACTTCAGATAGAATTAGATTCGTACCTGACATCGGGCACAAAAACTTTGTTATTCTTGGGGACTACGTTGGAAAGCCTCCTACAAGTGAGTTTCAATTGCCACACTTTTTAAACTAGAATAAAGCAACGCTTAACACTGTTTTTATAAGGCAGAAATAATGGCAGAGATGCTTCCGGAGTTTAAACACTGACTTTTTATCACATTTAAATTATTAATAATCGGTGTTACATTTCATTTGTTGTTCACATCTTATTAAGATATACGACCTACCTTACTACTTTACCTTTAGATAGTATATTTGCACTAAATTTAATTATAAGTCTATATTATGTAATATTTATCTGTGTCCATAAATAAATAAATAATAGTAATAATAATCATTTATTTCAGAATTAGATTCCATATTATAAAAATCAATTACAAATGTCAACAAATAAAATGAAATAAAATAAAATAAAATATAAATAGAATAAAATAAATTAGAATAAAATGAAGTAAAATAAAATATAATATATAAAATATAATATAATATAAATATGTTAGTAAATTACACTATGGTCCCTACAATAAGGTACATACATACTTAACGATAAGAGGGAGTAGAGAGAGACGGGCACATAGCAATTAAGGTAGAACCTGTTAACGTTTCCTACCCGTCATTACTCACACCCAGAACTTTTGTATGGGACAATCTAGCCTATCCGCAATCATTTTCAAAATACTATTGGTGCTACTCCGCAAACGGTAAAACATAGAAGCAACCCGCTTTCTTATTATGGCATGGAAGCCGTCAACCCGGGCGGCTGTAAACATCTGAGATGCGCTGCAGTGTCTTGGCAACCCCAACAGTATTCCGAAAGCATTGTTGACCCACAGACTGTTCGAGTAAAATGATTGACAATAAGCTCTGAAAAGCGTTATTTTTACATCCTCAGTGTAGCGAGCAAATCTGCGAGCCAACATATTACATCGTATTGCTACTGCCCGTCTCTCTCTCTCTACATCCAAATCATCCTTCAGATCTTCAGCAACCGTGTGACCCAAATATTTAAAATGTTTAACAATTTTTAGTGTATTGCCATTAAGTACAACAGGAGGTACTGTGGTCGGCCCAAATAAATACAATTATTATTTTGTAGAAATACCTATACTTCCTTTATACAATGTGTACCTAATACAATTCGTCCTTGTCCTAAACGATGTAAAGTTTGTCACAGCTCCAGGCTCTCAAAACAATTACAAACATGACTGCCAACTTTCACTTTTCACGAAATATAGTTTTAAACTACCCTATATTTACGTGAGTTAGGTCTAGTACTCAGGTTGTAACTTTGTAAAATATTACGAAACTCCATCTACCTTCAAATGCTAATTATTCTAGTTCGTTAATCACTCCCAGTTGGATTACTATGTAAATGTCAAGTACATTTTCATGAGTAACCATTACGTATCTCTACAATGGCCTCGGGGTAAATTATAACAAGCGAGCAATTGTGCTCGGGCTTTTTAATTTAAATGAATGAATCCTGATATTTTTTACAAAATTGCATAATTAGTAAATAAATAACAGTTTACATTTATTTATTGCTTCTAAGTCATTGCTAGTTGTATTTAGTTGTATGTGGTTACTAGTCGTATTGCGCTGTAGATCCATATACTAAGTGTACTTAATGATAAATGGACAATTAGACACTAGTAAATAGTATTACGTCAGAAGTTTACTAATTGTACTAACGACGGTTATTAATAATGAATCTATCCATTATTTTGGTGTCTTTTTCCTATCTCAAACTTTAGCCAAAACATTATAAAGATTGTTTTATTAATAACTAGTATATGTCGTAAGTTAATACTAGTCGAAGAAACTACAAAATCAAAAGACATAACTAACAGTCGAAGAACGGTTACGATGAAAGATGTCCCTGAAAATATCATTTGCATTATAAATGTACCTTCATTTGCCACAGCGATTGCTTGTCGAACGGGGTATTGATTTTTCTTTATTCTTTCTGCAGAGAACAACTATTGATTGCGACGAGCTAGTAATAACTTCTATTGTGATGTGAACCTTCTTACGCTGGCAGGTAAATTATTTCTAGACTGTGAACAGGGTCTGAGAATATTATTTTTACGTATACTGCATATTATGTGTACATTGTTGTATTAAAATCAAACTTTAAATATATTGTGAATTGTTTTGTTTGTCAACGAAACTAACATTTACGTTCTATATGTTATTTTAGCTCCCATGCCAGTTCTATTACTAGCTAGTAATAGAACTAGCATGTTTCAACCACTGCAATAATTACTTCTAGCGTAAATTTACGTTTCGGTGGTTATTTCTACGTTTCAGTGGAGTGTGAATGCCGGCTGACTTACATAGTCTTCAGGAGTGGCAACGCATGTTACTGACTTGAGGTAGAACTCCTGCATATGAAGTTGATTTATGACGATGATGACGGCAGTAATCACTTATCTCGCGTACAGTTTACCGCGTGATTCGTGTGCTAATTCAATCTCTTAAAACCTACTGTTACTTACTAATTTTAATTTTAGTAAAATATGAAAGATTACAGTGTAAAAACTGGATCTCCACGTGCAAGGCACCCACGAGCGAAACTCAGAGAGAGAGAGATATGCAGAAATGAGGAAGCTCATCATTAAAGTACAAAGTAATTAAGTCATAATTAGACTCCTACTTATATTATAAAAGTCCTTACAGATTGACGGGATTAGCAATTTTCTTTTTCATATTTTTCATTATATTCCAACTTTTTACTGCCCAAATTCGAGTAAACCTTTCTGGGTCAAGTAGCAATAAAGCGATTTTTGTTGTATAAATAAAACAAATGCTTAATTAGCATTTGTTTCATTAAGGAAATTTAGTCAAAGGAATAAGCAATAAGATTTTAATTAGACTTTTTGACATTAATTATTCTGCCAACTGGATACAAATATTGTTTCGAGGTCACGGCTAAACCAATTCCGCTGGCGCTCATTAAAAATAAAAAAAAAATTGTTGGCACAACAAATTGAAAGTCAGTCTATGGTATGGCGAGTAATTTGAATTTGTGTAATACTTTGAACATACAAGTTACGATACGTGCATACGATCACTCTGTATAATGCAAAATTGATTAGTGCCTAATATTCTGAATATGTATGGCGAAATTTTTAATAATAATAATATTTTTTTTATTCACGGAATACATACATACACACATGACTAAAAAACAAGAATCAAAACAAAACATAAACATAAAAAAAACGAGTTCTTACAATATTAAAAAATAAGGAGGGTACCGCGCTGCGACATAATAAACCGTAAAACGGACTACCCTCAGCCCATGCCATGGTAGTGTAACCAAGGCGCTGATTTTTCTTGATGTTTTTGATTTTTCTTGATTTGGTTGGGGTGGCACCACCATTCATATTTTCTTCATGTATAGTATTTCAACTATACTATAGTGTTGATGTTGATGTGAAAAATATGAAAGTAAGAATGTTAACATGACAACAATATGACGTTATGTTCTACCTAATCGTAAGAACGGTTTTTATTGCTGATACCGAAATTAGTAATCTTAAAGCCTCATTTGATGGCACGGTATTTATAAACGCTTTCTACACTCACAGCCCCACACTAGGATTCCCTACAGGGTAATGGGTAAGGTTAAGGGTCCCTAATGTTGTATATTGTATCAATACATCGTGGGTGTCATGGACACACACAGAGACGAATACACACCCAGACCCAGAACAGATATCTAAATTCATCATTTAGATGTCTATCTGGCCGGGGATTGAACCCGGAACCCTTTGCGCGTCAGACCGGTATGGTGAACGCCCAGCCACGCGGGTCGTAACTTGTCGTCAATTGTAATTTTCATGTACATTAAATCTTCTTTGTACATTTAAATGGAGCGCTTTATCCAGTCCCCTGTAGCTCTGTACTCCCGGCATAAGCCGGTAAGTTTATAAACAAGCTTAATTTTAAGAGCTGAATGAGTTAAAATCGGGTTTCAGCCTGTTTAATTACTTATTTAATTAATGGAAAGCCCTGTAGAGTGAAAATGGAATACAGGTAATTTCATAGTCTTCTATTGTAAAGAAAAAAAACAGAATTCATATTATTCTTTATATTCACCGTTAACGGTTTTTTTTTAACAAAAAACAAGTTTCGTTAAAATCGGATTTATTAAGTTTTTCAACGGACTAAAAATACTCCATGATTTTTGTGTAAAGTTTTATTAAAAAACGATTTTCCTTTTTCGCTAGATTTTTTTCGCTAGACTTTATATATTTTTTTGGTTCACTGGTTTATACTGATATTGATTTTATTGTGTATATAAATATTTTATTTTATATAAACGTTAACAAAACTTTTTTTCCTTTATATTTGACTTCTGGGTCATGGTTTAGATCGTTTAATAGTTTTCAAAAAATTCAAAAGCTTTTACGTCACAAAAAATATTTTTAAAGATTTAAAGCAAGCAATAAATAAACAAATTCCACGAATATTTAAAGTGAAAGGAATAAAAGCTCAGCTTTTTAAAGTCTGTTAAAGAACAATATTTTCTCAAGTGAGTTATTACGATGAGTTAAAAACAAAAACTCATTGGAATAAACATGCTTCGTTCCTTCATACATTTTTAAGCTGAAGTTAGGGTAATGGTCCCATTTTGCGAGAACTTCGCCATCCCCATAAAATCTTGCTTTACAAGTGCCTTTAACTGCTGTCTCATGACTATATAACCTGACCCACTTTGAGATGCATGGCTCGCGAAGTTTGCCCTATGAGCATAGTTGGCTGCCAAATTGTCGTAATTGCGATAATATTAAGCGGCTTTCTCTTGCAAGTGTTAATGACTTCGAATATGTCGTTGAATATGTCGTTGAATATGTCGTTGAATATGTCGTTCTCAATACAGATATTATTTCATGTAATATTTATATTTTATTAAAGTACTATTAGTGTTTTCGGAATAAAGTATGCCTCAGGCCCTCCTTAATTATAGAAACAAATTAGGTCCAAAGTCGCAAAGAAAATTAAGGGAATAAAAATACATAATTGCACCTGAATAAGTACAACTTATATTAAATTGGATGAATTTATATGGCATGTGTTAAAATTCTACCTGTAAAAGACCAGTTTTTTTTAAATTACGCTATATTACTTTTCACTTCCGCAACATCAGGTTTTATCGAATACTTTACTACACATCATCTCCATTATATATCATTATTTAGTCATCTAAATTGAATTTAAACGTGGACTTTAAATAGAAAAAGGCAGATGTCTATTAGCTAGCATATTTTAGGAAGTAGAATGTTGGAACACAAGATTATCTACCAGTTATCATAACTTCGCCATTCCCGTTATAGTTATAAGTCAGTCAGTTTGCAAATATCGTAAATGCTGCTTACAAACTTCAATTTATGTCAAAATTATTCCTATTACAGCTAGACAGGGAGACTACATCGGTAGACAGATTATATATTGGAAATTGTAGGACCATTTCCAATTACTACAGCTCAAAGATAATCCGAATACACGCGATCGACCGGTATCTGAGCAGTAAACTTTCAAGGGATATAACAGAACTGTGGTACTCTAAAGCAGACTTCAAAGCATAAACTAAGCTTCTATGCTTCTGTTGTGCAAGTTATAAGCAACTTAGATTAGAATATGAAGCTGGTGCTTATTGACGTGTGAAAATTATTCTGCAATAATCTTCTTTCGACGTTGTGACTTCATTTAAAGAAGTTAAAGAATTTTGAAGTGGAATTGCGGAAAAAATGCGTCTATTCTTGCTTTTAAAGTATTTAAAGTATTTTAAAGTTGTGTATTTTGAGTCCAACAGTTAGATTCGATCATCGCAAAGGACAAGGTTGAAATGCCTCATATGCGTGTCCCTCCATTACCATAAAACACAGAATACAGCAGTACTTTACAACCAGAGTCGAACTCCGAAGGATTCTACCTCGAAACCTATAAAATCTATCATTCTGAAAATTATCCAAGAACAACAGTAGTAGGATAATGGTCGCATTATATGCTTAGTTACTTATGTATCCAATGCTAGTGTACATTATCCTTATGCAAGCATTGTATAAGGGAGCACGCCAAAGTTTGTAAGCTAATAAAATCGTATGCTCGCTAGACGATCACCGTCACAACTCGTTCAGCGACAGAATTTATGTCGGCGCGGATTTAGTTATTACCAAGCCGTATTTTACTTATACATAGTTTGAAATTCAAACATTATCGATTTTCTAAAATAAATCTCCAATAATTATTGCAGATCATATGTAATCTGTTATGAATATTGTGACTTGATTTAAAGATATTAAAGCTTTATAGTGTAGAGATCCTAACGATAAGTGTATTTTTGTCTCGTAGAAGTATTGTAGCGCTGTTGTTCTTAGTCAAACGCGCAGAGTATTTTTAGGTGTTTGTCCATGGCTTGCATATTTCAGGAAACACATTGTCTTTAATACGAGAAATTACACTTATGACATTTTTTAATAATTAATATTGACATGGCTGACGAGCATGCAGCCCACCTGAAGATAAGAGGTTGCTGGCCGCTGACTTAAGTTCTTCGTGAAGTCAGCCATAATAGGATAAAACATCGCATGTAAATATCACTGCCTTTCCCTTAAACGGAGTACAGTAGTGCTTATTAACCAGAGTCAAATATTGTTACCAACGCTAGCATTATATTATCCTTATGCAAGCAAAATTGCATAAGGGAGCACGCGAAACTTTGTAAGCTAATAAAGTAGTATGCTCGCTAGACGATCACCGTCAAAACTCGTTGAGCGACAGAATTTGTGTCGGTGCGGATTTAATTATTACCTAGCGGATTTAGCTATTAATAAATATAAAACTTATACATTAAAATTTGCATATTCGATGACGTTCGAAAATAATTATTGCAGATTATAATCTGTTCTGAACATTGTTACCTGTTTTGAAGATATTACAGCTTTTTAGTGTTGGGATTGTGTAGATACTAACGATGCGCGTATTTTTTCCTTTTTTAAGTATTGTCTAAGCCAAACGCGTTGAGTAGGTTTTAGGTCAGTCAAAAGCTCGCATATTTTAGGAAATACATAAGACTTTTTAATGATATTGAGGTAACTAATAAGTTTGCAGTCCACCTGATGATAAGACGTTGTTCGCCAATGACGTCAGTTATTTGTGAAGTCAGCCATAGAATAGGATAAAACGCCGCATGTAAATATCACGCCTTTTCTTTAAACGGAATACAGTAGCATTATAGTACTTACGCAAGCAAAATTTTATAAGGGAGCACGCTAAAGTTTGTAAGCTAATAAAATCGTATGCTCGCTAGACGATCACCGTCATAACTCGTTGAGCGACAGTCTTTATGTCGGCGCGGATTTAGTTATTACTTAGCCGTATTTCACTTTTAGTTTAAATATCAAAAATTATATCGTTTCGTGGCGTTGCTGCATAATAATTTTGTATATCGTATCAGACTTTAAAGGTTACTTTGGATACTTTTATGAATTATTTTGTTATAAAAGATATAAGCCACTTATTTACTGTAGAATTTTATGACATTTATGCACACTAGGATGTATTGTATCAAAAGTGAAATAGAAACACAGAAATAAAATCACAAACACCCAGACCCAGAACAAAATATTTAAATTTATCATCATTATTTTTTTTAAATCAAGGTATAATGATTCTTTGCACCATAAAGGTTAACAGTTTAAAGAAAAAATATAATTGTTTCGCGCCCATATAAGTCATTAAGAACACGCAACCTTTGTTCGTGTAATTTAAAGTATATTGCCAGCTATTTGTAAGCAGATTAAATAAGTCAGAGCTAGACGATTCTCCCGTTGTACATTGCGTGACTTATTTATTCTGTATCATATTTTTTTACATAATTTTAACTCCATTATTGCCTGGTATTTTATAAGTCAATTAAGTCATAAGTCAGCGCTATATGATTCTCATTTTAAAATTGGAGTAACACTTTGCCGTCTTGAAAACATTATTCTACAATTACATATTCTTTTTATTTGCTGCTTTTGAGAATATTGTCTTATTTATGGTCATGTTATTGTTGTCCTGTATCATTTCGATTCTTGCCACTGCTATTTATTCATTTTAAAGCATATTCGATATTTTTAAGCACAGACCCGGCAACATAAAACCAACCAACAATTGTTGTTGTTACCAACCAACAACAATTATTTGGTTTGTCAATTAACGTAAACGTAACGTTTACATTTTTATTCCAATTGAGGTCGTCTGATAGCGGTAGGCTGTGTTGAAATAATTGAAACAAATAAAATGGTTAACGTGTTACAGAGCTATCACACTTAATTGCAGCGTTTGAACATTCTAACACACTGAATATAGTCATTTCGTAATTGGGACTCAGTTTCGAACAGACAGCTTGAAAACCCCAAACATCTTTAATTCTCCAGTTATGTATACTAGAAACTTCGTAAAGAAACATATCTGAGATTTCTGTGATCTTTTCAAACTTGTTGAATCTACCAACCTGTCGTTGGCGGCTTTCTTATCTTACGTGGTGGCTTTAACCCTGCTCATTCGGAAAAGAGAGCGCCTTACATTGGGTTAGTAATGGACCGTTGTGACTTTACTTAAAAAGTTACTTTACTTAAAAACAGTAATCTAGCCCTATTCTAGTAGCCCCATTCTAGTACGCTAGTCAATACATACTGACTAGTTTACTAGAATACGTACTTGTATACAAGTGCATCACGCGAATTAGCATTTAAAAGTAATCCTAATTATTACTAACCTAATACAAACGAGGCTCCTATTACATGTTCAACTAACTAATTGCTAATTATATTCTTCCTATTTTCCCTTTTATTGGACTGAGAGATCGTGCATTGCCGCCAATGTCTAAGGTAAAGTCACCTATTTCCGCGGTAATTTCACCAAAACTAGAAAGAGCGTCAAATATTAAGCATTTACTACGGCTTAATAAGGAATTAGATAATTTTATGAGAAGCTTTATTATCTGTACTCTTGAAATAGACGCGACATTTTACGATTAAATATTGATTTAAATATGTATTTTAAATAAATATGAACCAAGTCAGAAAACCCTAATTCCGATGTAAAAATCCGTATTCCGATGTATTTGGTTCCTAATTCCGAGTATACTAAATAAGAGAGTGAAAGAGATAGAACGACTGCTACATGGTGTATAAAAATAAATAATATTTATTGAATTTAGTTTCAATTTCGATATATTTTTTTTATTAGTTAAAGAGTAGCTTTATTAAAAGCTATGATTAAAGGGAAGCTGCCGAAATAAAACTTTTTTACAGTATTAGTTTCTTGACTGGATAATTTTACTAATGTATATCGTGTATTTTTTTTAAACTGCAGTAAGTTGGTGTGTCTGCAATTCAATTTTGGATATTCTTCTTCGTGTACATTATACTAGGGTTTATTATCGTACACCAGAAATAATAATAATATGGAATACCTTCATGAGGTTTGTTGAATTATTTCGTTTTGAGTAATTTAATCAAATGAAAACGTTGTAAAATGTTCTAGTTCTTATTTACATATATATTAAAATCGTATAACAATGTTAATTCTTCATTAATTATGATAAAGCTATTACTGATAAAAACAATAGTAATGTTCTTAAGAATCGATGAAAAATTTAAACACCCTGTATAGTATTTTGCGGTTAATGTGCCCATATAACCTAATTCCGTCTTATATACATCGGAATAGCGTTTCATAACTAAAAATCACGTTTCCAAATTCCGATTATTAAATAATAAAAGACTTGTACACAATTTAGAGGCAAGAAGATGCTTTATTGAAATATGTACATAATTATATACAATACTTGTTCAATAGTAGATCGATATCTGGATGAACTTTATTTTCTCTCCTTAGTTGTCCCATAGAAAAAATCAGGAAAGTACATAGTTAGGTCATCTTTGATATTATATATTTAGGTAACGCAGTACAATGCAGTACCTCGGGAAATGATTTCGATATTAATTGAGTATTAAATTTGTCAAATTCGAAGCAAGATATGCTAATTCATAAAAACAACTACAAAAATTGAAATTAAAAACAGGTCTATGAAATTGCTATTCCGTGGTATACCTCGGTTTAAGGGACAGCCCAAAATATTTGGCACCTAATGCCGCTGTATTTTTAAACTTATTTTTACTATTATCTGTTAAGAAATAAGCACAATATTTAAAGGTTATCGATTCCATATATAATCAATATAATATTTTGATCGAAATACTATCTCACACATGCAAATTTATTGAAAAAATCACTATTTTAGAAATCGTGACATTCACGTGCAAAAGGCTCAAAATGTATGAAGCATACGTTTGATGAAGGCACTAATGCAAAACTATGCGATTATTTAAAAAAACATACACATAATACTATTACGATAAACATATGACGATAGAGTGATAAATTATCTATTAAATAACATACCTATCAGTAAAAATGACTTGGTAAATAGTTTATAAAAGCCGTTTTTGTAAATACCACGGAATTTGGTGCCAATTTCAGAACCCCTCGGCATTAGGTGACTTTACCTTATCAGGATCAAAGTCGCTGTGCCACGATTCGTCTTTGGACATTAAATAAAAATGTTTTGTTACCCTAGATTACCTATGTTAACCTTATATTTTATACACTTAACTGTGGCTAGATAACGTACTGTAATGTATGATACATCGGCCTAAAACTATAAGAACAGAAAATTGTGTTGATAAAATGTAACACTTAAATTATTTTTGGTCTTAACTTGTAAACCTTCAAGGACTGTGTGACGGCTCCTGATCAATTGATAAGCTAATAATTAACTTTGTTAGCTACTAAACGTTTATACTCCGTTTATTTCGATGTAAAAATCGTGCGTGCGAATAGAAATTAATGTTTTCTAAAATGTGATATAATCGTTAAAACACGAACGTATGCTTTAATGAGTCAAACATAATTACATATTCTTGATTTTTTTTAAACTAGGTATTATTTCTTAATTAAAGTTTTAAATTGCTATGTTTTTACTAAACACGCAGTCTATCCATTTTTTTTGTTATTTTTTTATAAAATTGGAGTATAAACGAGCATGCAGTTAAACTGATTGTAATCAACCTTAAATAGTGTTGGATTCCTACTTAAGGTCGGTCACAGACTGAGAACTAAATAGGACATTTTTGTAATTGTCCACCTTAATTGGCATTGGCGACTCCTCTGTTGTTGCAAATGTATAGGCGGCATTGACTACTTTCCATCAGGTAGCACGTCTGCTAAATCGTTAGGTTAATCAATAAAAAACTTTAATATAGAAGGTAGCAGTGTTTAACGCTACTATTATAAGGAAGATAAGTATTCAGTCACAGATAATTTGGAATAAGTTGGAACACCTCGGATAAGCATGTCTTATCACACCTTTCAAACCGGAACACAGTCGCGAGTCGCAATAAACAGCTGTTATATGGCAGAAATAGATATGACGGTAGTGACTCTGGAATCAAACCACAAAGGGTACTACCATCTACAATAGTTATTCCTTGAAGTAAATATTTATTGAAGCACATTTTTCACTGAATAAAAAGAGCATAGTGCCACTTGAAAGGCATCATTTTTTAATACGTGTGTAGGTACGTTCTATATTCAGAAAATCTTCTTTGAGTTTGTTAATAAGAATAAATACCAATCTCGAATGTCAAAGAAAATCACGTATGAATAATTGTTTGCACGTGAAGCATGCACGTATTAAACTACTTAGAAAAGAGAATATGCATGACGCCAGGAAGTTTTGAACAAGGATGCCATTAAAACAACTTTGCTCTAAAATACGAATTAAACCCAAACTTTGTATTCGTGACAAAATTTTGAACAAGTTTCAAACTTTCAGCATTTAAATAATTTTGAAATATCCACGTGCTAAATAAGCAATGGGAGGTGTTTCGTTTTTATTATTCAGTTGCAATTGGATTTATGCTGAGTATTACTGATTTTTTTTTATAATATAGGAGTAGCAGACGAGCATGCAGTCCACCTGATGGTAAGTGGCTACTGCCGCCCATGGACATCTGTAATCAACCCCAGATGGGATTAGATATCCTACCTGGGGTCGGCCACAGATGCGCCGCTACCCGTGACGACTAAGCTGGAACGCCTCGGAAAAGTATGTCTCCCTTACCACACCCTTCAAAACGGAACGCAACAGCGCTTAACACTGCTGGTATTAGGCAGAAATAGGTGTGGCAGTGGTGCCGCCGGAGTCGAACCACAAAGGGTTCTACCACCTTCAATTACTCACTTATGATTGTTTGAAGTAAATCATGTTTGTTATAATTAATTCGTATTCAAAATTAAACGAAATTTTTTTAAGGAGTAGTAAGGACTTTTGGTCACCCTTTTCTGACTAAACTATATGCATTCCTGTTTCCTCTTCTTACTGCGTATAAAAAACAAATTGAATAAATTTGATTACACAGCTCTATATCAATCAATACAAGTTGATCTACCGTGTGAGCCGTCTACGCCAAAATTCTTGTCTTATTACATACTTATTTTGGTCATCGTCAACACATTACTGTTCCACTGCTGGGCACGGATCTCCTCTCAGAATAAGAAGGATATGGCCATAGTCCACCGCGCTGATGCGAATTGGTAGACTTCACATACCTTTGAAAACTATTTTTAAAGATTTATCATGTATGGAGGTTTCTTCACGATGTTTCCCTTCACCGTTTAAGCAATTGTTAATTAATTATAATACGCACATAACTTTGAAAAATCGGCTCCTTCGATCAAGAGGCCGAGTTTCTTAACCACTAGGCTATTTATCAATAAAATAATAAATAAATATGACGTTTTATCATATTACCGCTCAGCACATACAGTTGAGGTTTACGTCGCTTCACTCGTAATCCGGTATGGTCTAGTGGCTAGGATACTTGGCTCTCACCCAAGAGGCCCGGGTTCGATTCCCGGTACCGGAATTTCTTCTTCAGAATTTTCTTTTTACAACTTAATAAGTATTTTAGTTAAATTGTGTAGGAAGTAAATAAAGTTAGATTTTATTATTTGATATATTCATTATGATTCATTTTTGTTGTTGTTGTTTTAATGGCTTATAAATCCTATACTAACTTGCTACTAGACCTACCAGCTTAAGGTATGTGTCAAAAACTGATAGAAATTTTAAAAATATTTAAAAGAAAATACATTGTTTTTTTCAGTTTTTAAAATTCTCACGGTTGTTCTACTTTTAACGGACAAAATGACACCGTGGCAGAGATATTGGTTAGGAGGAAAATGGGAAAATTGAGGAAAATATCGTCACATAATAAAAATC
This sequence comes from Epargyreus clarus clarus, assembly GCA_014595695.2. Taxonomy (NCBI): domain Eukaryota; kingdom Metazoa; phylum Arthropoda; class Insecta; order Lepidoptera; family Hesperiidae; genus Epargyreus; species Epargyreus clarus. The sequence goes on from JACTTY020000021.1 coordinate 1,254,993, forward strand.
ACATCGAAGATAGATGTGGCGTTATTTGGAGTGCACCTGATACTTTATCGAAAAGATGGGCCTTGAGGTCAACTTCGCTGTAAATGTTTGACGGTTTAGGTCAAAACTCGTATAAATTGTGGAAAATAATTGAATTAAATATATATGTTTTGATGCGTTGTTAACTTTAAGGTCTAGTCTTAAATAGGTTTTTTATAATATAGGAGTAGCAGACGAGCATGCAGTCACCTGATGGTAAGTGACTACTGCCGCCCATGGACATCTGTAATGAACCCCACTCAGAGTTCTTCTCCATAACGAAGCACCTTGTGAAGTGGTGGTAGATGTATTGACATTCAAAAAGTGCTCTGAAAAGAACCTACTTTAACTGTGACTTTATTAAGACAAAAATATTGATTTGATTTAATTTGATTAGATATTCCTACCAGAGGTTGACCACAGTGCGCCGCTACTCCTGAGGACTAAACTGTAACGCCTCGGAAAAGTATATATTCCTTACCACACCTTTCAAACCAGAACACAGCTGCGCTTAACACTGCTGTTATGAGGCAGAAATAGGTGCGGCGGTGGTGCCGCCGGAGTCAAACCACAAAAGGTTCTACTGCCTTCAACACGGTGTATCTGCTTACCGCTATCTTAAGACTAGATAAAATATACACAAACGTATTTATAGCGTGACGAAGTTTTGTGTAATAGTTAAAAGATGCCAGCTGGTAAACACATGAACTATAATATTCCTCACCATTAACTAAACTAAACTAATAATGGCAACACATTTGTGATAGGCTACAAACACAACCCCAGTCCTACACGGAATTGATAATTATAGATGTCTATTCCTGAAAATCGTTATTCCTGATTCCGAACGATCCTGATGAGGAGAATGGGATAAAATTATGAAAATCGTGTATTGTTATCGGTTCTTGATAATTATTCAAAATTTTAAATTAATCGGACTGTTCAAAGTGGGTAAAAATCGAGTTCAAATTCCCTTACATACATACATAGATACAACCCAAGCTAATAAAAGCGTGTTGAAAAACCCTTAACGCATAAGCAAAGCCTTGATTGAGTAGAAAGCTCAGTGGTAGAAAATTAGTTTACGATAAACAATATAAATATTTTTCTTATATTACTCAACATTAGAAGCAACCTTGTCGCTTCTTGTCATCGGGTAATATTAGCTATTAAAGGACAGTCGGGTACAAATTACGTAATTAACTTAGCAATTGACGGGGCCAACGACTTTGGGCGCAATTAGGCGAACATAGGCACATTTGTTCACGACAGTGCCTGAACTATATACAACAAACAACAAAATTTGGTTTAAGACATTAGATACCGCGATTTTAAGTTTTAAAAAAATCAACCAACTATTATATTTTCGACTTTGAAGACTGTTTTATTGTAATTTCGCATAAGAAGACATTCAAATACATTTCATAGTAATAGACAGAACGTGACGAACAAAAGAGTAATCCACAACTTTTCACAAATTGGCAATAAATCAATCAATCGTATATGCACAAGTAAAGACAATCTGTGTATTTAACAGAAGAAATATGAGTAAATAAAATATGTAATTCAACTTATTCATTTTCATAAATTTTTCTTTACTATTTTCATAAATTCTATTAGTCTTCATCTCACCTCTCTCTACCATTTATATGCAGACGATTTACAAATCTACAACCATGCTTGCCTAAATAACTTACCCAACGCCATCAAGATTACTAATGCTGATTTGGATTGCATCTCGATTTGGAGTAAATCCTTTGGTCTAAAATTAAATGCCACCAAGTCCCAGGCAATTATTATAGGGAGTTCGCGTTTAATCTCTAGGATTGATTGGCACAACTTGCCCCCAATTGTACTTAATGATGTGCATATTCCTTTTAGTAACAAGGTAAAAAATCTGGGTATCTACATGGACCAGCACCTTTCATGGATACCTCAGATTTCAGAGGTCAGTAGGAAGCTCTTTGCTGCAGTGAGCTCGCTACGAAGGCTAAAAAATGTTTTACCCATTCCAACTAAAATTACGCTTGCACAGTCTCTCCTCCTACCAATACTTGACTATGCTGATGCGTGTTATCCTGACATTACCGAGGAGCAATTAAATAAACTTGAGCGTCTCCAAAACTTATGTATACGGTTTATATTTGGCTTAAGAAAGTATGACCATGTTTCAGAATATCGTGCTAAGCTCAAGTGGCTCCCAATTCGTCTTCGCCGGAATGCTCATATTCTATCTCTTCTCTATTGTTTACTGTTTAATCCAACTGCTCCTCCTTACCTCAAACAACGCTTCCAGTTTCTCCACTTGTCCCATGACCGATCCCTTCGTTCCTCAGAAAATCTTGCTCTCTATACTCCCTCTCACTCAACTTCCTTTTACAAAAAATCCTTCACTGTATCCGCTATCCGTCTTTGGAACTCCCTTCCTGTATTTATTCGTTACTCTCCATCCTTATACTCCTCCAAAAACCTCGTCAAATCTCATCACCTTCAACTCTAACTGTCTTTCTTTCCTCGGCTCCTTCTAAATGTGTGCTCTTACTGTCAATAAGTTTTTAAAACAGTATTAATTTTGTTTTTAATTTTTAATTTACAATTAGTTACTCTATAATTATAAGTATGTATATCAAGTATGTCAATTATTTATTTATTTATAATTATATTTTAAATTTACGCTTGTTTTTATGTGTTATGTAGGTAGATTTTGACGTGACAACGTCTTAAATTAGGTTGCGGCTGGGAGTCACTTATGAAAAAGTGTAACGCCCGGTAACGTTACGATGAGTCACCGAACGAGAGAGAGGCCCGCCGAATGCCTTGCGTCTCTCTCCCACCCAACTATGATCGGTCTGCCGCGCGCGCAGCACTAGAGAATTAGGCGCATTGAATCGGCGCATGCTTGTGTCTCTGTCTTTGTCTTTCTCGAACGTTCTTGGCGTTGGAAAAACAAGAAAGCGTCACAATACAAGTTCACACGTGTGGTTAAAGTATCGTCAGCTGTGTCTGTAGTGAAAATATTTATATTCATATCAATAAATATTCTACCGAGAAAAAGACGTTGTCACGTAAAATCTTCGCCCGTAAAACCGACTTTACAGGCAACCATTTTTTTAACTATTATTTATTTGCACCCTACCTATTCTTATCATCATCATCATTCATCCACACTTTAACTCCTCACCCTAAGGTTGCCTGGAAGAAATCGCTGTCTTAGCGATAAGGCCGCCTTTTGTATCGTTCAATATTTGTATGTTTTTATTCTTGTATTTTGTTTTTGGGTACAATAAAGAATATTATTATTATTATTATTATTATTCAACATAAAGCTATTGCAAATTGCGACCTATTAATAAATAACAAGTTTTACATTATTTAACAATTCGATTAGTGATCGTAGTAGGTGTATCTTATTTGAAATATAGGCTACTTTTGGTTCTAATTTGTGGTAGATACATAGGTCTGTTATAGAGTAATAAATTCATTGTAAGACGTCTGGCCGAGCCCACTACAATACTTAATCTCTTTGCTTATAAAAATGTTTACGTCGTGTTATAAGTTTCGAACAGGCAACATTTGCACGTAATGCGCAACGCGTACAGCATAATACAAATGGTAGGGAATAAAGGTTTTTATTATTGATATTTGTGACCGTTGTAAATTTGAAACAACCCGTCACATAAAACGTACTGGGCGTTTTATGAAGGGTTAAATTCGTACTAGCTTTAATGTTCTGAATATATTATTTTCTTGCAACATTGAGGTCAGTTTGATACTATTTTTATGTTCATAGTGTGTTAGACGCAATATTAATTTTAGCTTTGTAAGTATTTATAATATTTTAAAAATAACGTATTTTCACTTATAGCTTCGTAACAGCATTCGGAACTATAGCATTAAAAGACAGAATACAAAAAAAAGTCATCGTTAAAATATTTTAAAGGCCCCAACACTTAATGCGTCTCAATTATTCAGTCATATTCAGTGGTTTTTCAATCATATTTAGTCAAAATAGTAGGTAATTAAAACATCTTTTAATAACAATATTATAGTCCGCGTAAAACTGCTAGTCCGTTCTGAATATAGAAATCAATCGCGTCATAGTAAATTGTATGATTACACCTGCTCACAACAACTTCAGAGCGGACTAGCAGTTTGACGCGGACTATACCAGAAGATTTTCTCTCATAATATTATGACCACACATGCAGCACCTTTCGCAAACAAGCGCATTCGTCAGATTTGTACGCACTCTAACCATAAATATCTCACCGCCTTGTAATTGAAGGAAAGCATTAAATGGCTTAAACGGCTGACAATTCTGTCAGCCATTTAATGGCTGTCATAGTGTAATTTATGCGGAACAATGCCGACATGCGATGTTAAGTGGTGCAAAAACACGAAATCGAAGAAAAAGTGCGGAGAAATATCTTTTCATTCGTAAATTATCTAAAAACTGCATTTTTAACATTTTTCAAACACGAAAATTCATTCAAAACATTTCAATTATCAAAACTGGTTGCATTTTCTTGTTAGGAGTTAGTAATCTTTACTAATCTATGACTCTAACATATGAGCAAATGATAAGTGGCATCATTTACAAAGCCAGTATAAAGTAAACAGAAAAGCTTCCCCGTAATTTTCACTCGCTCATACACTATATACATTAGGATAGTTTCTACATAGCAATTAAAGCTAAGTGCTTTAGATTTCGCTCACGTGTTTCTTAGAAGCAATTTCGCAAAGTTTGAGATTGTTCTGTATATTTTATTCACTTCACAGATCAGAACAGAAATGAATTGTGTATGTGCCTGACTGGGATTGAACCAGAAACATAAATCAATTTGTTTCAATATTTTGTTTTCTCTCAATATTCTCCCTATAATTACCATCAATTTCACTGATATCAAATTTTCCAAATTATCAATAATAATTGTTCCACTACAAATAATTGTAGGTACTACTTTTATTGGGAGTAGGTATGCACTTCAACTTAGTTTTTAAAAAGTTGTTTAAAAAAAAGTGCCGGGCCTCAAATTGTAATAAATATTTAATCATCATTAGATTTCTTTTTCTTAACGAGGGGGAAACCTTCAAAAGGTACCCGACGACGTGGGAGCGACGCCGGGTTATGTGGGATTTTTACAGCACTAAAACCCTGGTGGCCGTCCTCAACGCTTGTTGGAGAACTCCGGGATCTCCGACGCAACGCAACTGGACTCTTCCAAGCGCGATGCCCCGATCGGACTCTGCTCTGGGGGAGCAGTTTTCGCTCCTCCCAAACCACCTGGTGTTCACGACGGTATGCGACCACACATACCGCCGTCCTTCCCGGGACGGACGGACTTTACTGGATGGTTCGAGCTCCACTCTTGCCGTCCGCAACCCCGGAAGCCCCCTTCATCATCAATAGACCTAGCCAATACTATTTATTGGCGATTTCATTGCGATAGATGCCCATCGCCTTTTAGCGATTTAATGCATTCGGTAAAGATACTGAACACGATCTGCATCGCTACACTTGCTACAATTGCTACATCGAGCATCCAAATATGTACTCATGACCGGTACTCAAACTCAAACGGTTTGATCGCAACATCTGCTAAGAGCTGGTGTCCTAAAATAATTATGAAATGAATATTAGATAACAATGTATTTCATTTGTCAATTCTCGGGAAGTATAACAATTCCTCTATCATTGTTCACTCTTCCGTTATACGAAACGACAATTAATTATGGAACGCAACTCGATCTTCCTTTGGAGCGACGGTACGATTTTCTTTGATGGTAAAATTATATCACGCTTGTAACAATTAATTAGAAATCTGAGATTGAACAAATAAACGGAATCCGACGAGGTAACTGGGATTAATTTATTTTTAGCTAAATGCCAAACGGTGGAATGACTTGACAAATGTTTTGTTTGGATAAACAAAAGCAACACAGAAACTTTGTAAGCCTAATCTCCTATTCCCTTGCCAAGTTTATGTTTGAATACGTTGAAAATTTGTTGTCAAACAATTACTTGAATAGTGAAATATAAATATAAACAAACTTAATCTCCTTGTAATATATTTTAGGCTAAAGGTACTAGTACCTCCACTCGATTTTACCTTAAACTCATAAAATATTAAAGAAAAATATATTTTGCTTACTTACTTCGTTATTATTAACAGAATAAAAAGTAAAAACAATTATAATGAAAAACGTGAAAAAGTTTCGATAGAACGTGTATTTCCAATTAGTTCTTATACAGTCCGCTAGGGGCGCTGATTGGAGATGTATGAGCAAATACGTAAACAAATACAAAGACAGTCATTTTTGTAAAAACGTTAAAACTCATACTAATGGTACAGCATGAAAACTAGCTGACTTACAAGGAGGTCATATTAGTCCCCTGACAACACATCTGTCATCGGTAGAACGCCTGTTCTGTACGGTCACAGATACCATACATACATGACAGTGATCACTTACCATCTGATGGTACTGCATCGTTAGTTACTACAATCATTTATATAATGCAGAATCGTATTATAATGACCTAACACCATGCATAATAGAAAAAGCTAACGAGCATACAGTAAATCTGATTTTAATGAGCATTGCAGCCCATATCAATTACAATGAAGGTATGGCGTGTTTGAAGCAAAAGTTTCCTAATGCTTTTAACATTTAATTTGAATCACAAACTCTCCTTACAATTCGCGGAACAAGTATTAAAATGTTATTATGCATCAAACCCACTTCAGTTCCGATTTAGTGCAGGCACAAAAGTAACAGTAGAAAGCACTTTTAGCGAATGTATGTAGAGCAAATGTAGAGCTCGGAAAGCCATTTGGAGTAACGATTTAAAATCAGTTATTTTTGCACGAAAATCGATTGCAATGCGCCGTGGCTGGCATTTTGTAGAGCTATTTGATAAATGCCGCTGATAAAGGGAAAATACGAAATGCATTTTAAATGTTCGTTTTCTTATTGAATTTTTCATATTTTAATGTGTACTTTGCTTCGGTTCTTTTGAAATATAAATATTCATATTTATAATATTTCATTATTGGCGTTCCTTCAAAAGAATTTATCGGTGATTGGATTTATTTTTGAGAAAGAAATATGGATTTTACTGACTCTTTCTTTTGTTATGAGCTTACTTTGAGCTAGTACTCAGAAGTTGTAGTTACTCAGAATATGTAGGAAAATACTTTAGGGGTAATTACTTTGCTACCCCTAAAGTATTTTCCTCCACTTTCTGTAATCCAAAAAAACAGGAATGCTTACCATTTCCATTGAGCAGAAATATATTAGATGTGCCTTCAAATTCCATGTAGTACTTTACAACCTTCAAGGAGTTTCACTTCCAAACCATTCTACTTCTATTATATAATCATTGCACGCTATATACACGTATAACCTCGGAACTAATAGGAAATTAATATAGTTAGTCCAATTTACATACGGTTTTCGAACAATAATCTCAAAAGGCATAACCAACTTGCCGAGCACTGAATTCCCAACAGTCCACAAGTTAGTCCCGAGTTAGCAAATCGATTAGCCGATTCTAATTCAAATCGGCGAAATCCTTGGTGTATTCCGACCAATAGGTATTCGCAGATGGTATTCTATTGTTCATTGAGACTTGGTAGCAACTGGTAGGTAAAGGAGGTCAGCGGAGACCGTATTTTGGTACGGTTTAGGAGGAATTTGGATGGAAATTCTTTTATGTTTTTTTATGTGATCTAAGTAGTGTTATGTAAGATTGGAGTAGACAATGCAAATTGACAGAAAAATCCTTGGTGTAACCCGATCAATAGGTATTCTGCAGATGGTATTAGAATACATACATTACAATAACACAATACAACAATAGATTGTTACGGAGACTTGGTGGTAGCTTTTTTTTTTTTTTTTTTTTTTTTATAATATAAGAGTAGCAGACGAGCATGCAGTCCACCTGATGGTAAGTGGCTACTGCCGCCCATGGACATCTGTAATCAACCCCAGATAGGATTAGATATTCCTACCTGAGGTCGGCCACAGATGCGCCGCTACCCCTGAGGACTAAGCTGGAACGCCTCGGAAAAGTCTCTCTCCCTTACCACACCCTTCAAACCGGAACACAGCAGCGCTTAACACTGCTGTTATTAGGTAGAAATAGGTGTGGCGGTGGTGCCGCCGGAGTCGAACCACAAAGGGTTCTACCACCTTTAATAGCTGAATGAGGTCAGCGGAGACGGTATTTTGGTGCGCTTTAGGAGACTTCAACTTGAATGGAAATGCTTGTAATTTATTTTTATTAATCTGAATAGGTTTAAGAAAATATTGGAGTAGCAAATGAGTACTTGATAGTAGTGAGTGGTTACTGCCGCCTGGAAATCAGTGACTAATTCCGTAAAGTAAAGATTCTACCTCAAACCGATCAGTGATGCGCTGCTATTCCTGAAGAATAACGTGGGAGTTTCAAATGTAAGTAGCGTAAGAATATTCAGGCCTTAGGTGAGTTAGGAGAGAAATATGAAAGTATTAATAAACGTGATCACAAATTCGTAGCTGCCCTTGGAACTGAGATGTGTGCCTCATATTAGGACCTCTGCTTTGCCTTACCAAATACCAATAGACAAATAATATTTTAAATTAAAAAACCTTTTCGATTTTTAGTTTTGTATTGAAAAATAAATAACTAGGAAAAAAATATCTGAATTCTTTTGATTTTAATAAAAATCCATGTTTTAACAATAAAATAAGATGGCTAACATTTAGTTTCGACTAAGAAAGTTCAACTTAGGCTCAATAATAGGAATGCCACAAGTATGTTTACAACGGATTGAAACTAATCGTGCTCTGATTGCTCAACGTTAGACATTGTGAAGTAAATGAAACGGGTTATGTACTGAATATGAATGCTATTCTGAATTGTGGTATAGCCCTAATTATGTTTAAGTTATTATAATATGATCTAACCTAATTATTACCTGAGAAAGGATTGTATGTTGATTTAACTAGCATGGTTCGTCTGGGAAGGTACCGCCGCCACACTTATTTCTATCGTAATACATTTCTGCGTTACAATTGATGCCGATTGACTTACATATAAGGCGGCCATCTTACTGATCGGCTGTAGATAGACCACTAGCCCATGTGGAGTTAGTTTAAGATGTCCACGAGCGGCTGTGAACACTTATTTACCAAGGTTGGATTGCATGCTCGTTTGCCATATCAATTATGTAAATAAATATTGATAAAAGGTGAAAATTTATAAAAAAAATAATTATTCTGCAAAAGAAAGGCAGAGCAATAGATCTCAGTGTCGTACACTATGAGGGAAAGCAATACAGACAGAAGAATATAAATGGTCCTTTAAAAATAAAATGTAATTAAGTATAAAATACAATTACTATTCATGTGACTATTTTTATTATGTTTGGAATAATAACAGGAAAAAATATGGATATATTTAGATATGAAAACCTAATTAAATAAAAATAAAATTTTATATTATTATAATATAAAGGTGTGAAAGAACAATTATAATACCTACAACGAAGTTAAAGGGAGTAAATTGCTTCGAGAAAATAATAGTACGGACATGCCATTTTTTATCCAGATATCTTGTTCTTTGAAATTACATATAAATAAGCTAAGTTCCATAAGTGACACATACAAAAAACGTTTGTTTTAATAGCACACATCTAAATACAAGGGAACATAGCTAAAAATACTCAAACATTCACGTGGGCGCTGAAAACACTAGAGTAGAACAAATATGTGTTCCAACGATACATATTCATGACACACATAAAAGTTAACTATGCCTATCACTATTATCGCGGACGCCTGCACATTCGTATAGTATAAATTTTAACAAACACTGTGTACATTTTATATAGAGAACAATTTTTATAACTCAAAACGTTGTATTTGTTCTGGAGAACATACATCACTGTCTGTTTTATACAGAGCACATTTTACGTACAATAAAACGGAAAAGTGCGAGTTAAACTCGCGGGGAGAAGGTTCCAAATTTAACACTGGAAATGGAAAAAAAAATGTTCATCATCATCACGATCATCATCAACCTTCAGTCTCACTGCTGGGCACGGGTCTCCTCTCAGAATGAGAACGATTAGACCATAGTCCACCGCGCTGGCCAAGTGCGAATTGGTAGACTTATCATACCTTTGAAAACATTTTTTAACATTTCTTTGGTATGCAGGTTTCTTCACGATGTTTTCCTTCACCGTTTTAGCAAGTGATAATTATTTTTTAATACGCACATAACTTTGAAAAGTCAGAGGTGCGTGCCTGGGATTTGAACCTCGGACTCCTCGATCAAGAGGCCGAGTTTCTTAACCATTTGACTATCACTGCTCAAACTGCTAAAACTGCGTAACGGCTCGTACACAAAACTGCGATGCGACGCGATGCGAATTCGCAACGCAGAAAATTGCGACATGAACTGCTGCGATGCGATATCGTGCGGCACAGCTTCTCCCAGGCTGACCATTCTTTCGACAAACGTCAACCGTACGGAACGTATTTTGAAAATTAGGTCGTGATATGGATCGTAAAAAGAAGTGTGCACTTTTGTTATTGCTTAAGAGATACAGGAAAGAGTAACAAAGAAAATTTTGGGTTCATCCATTTATCATATATCATTTATTTTATATTTAGTTACCCAAAGAACAGGGCGCTCCTCAATCAGTAAGATAAAAAAGACAACGACGTACTTTGTCATTTTTTTTACATTAAAGTATACGTCTTCCCACACAACAAATACAGGTCTGTACGTCTTCCCCACACGCTGTCTCAGAACGAACTAAAAATGGCGTCAACAAGTGTGACGAATCATCGCAGGAATGTGCGATGCGAATTAATTCGCAAGTTCTTGCGATGCGTTGAGGGAGCTCGCAGAATTTTACAGAAGAAATTGTGTGGGCAAATACGTAAACAAATACCAAAACGGTCGTATTTGTCAAAACGTAAAAACTCGTGGTAAGGGTACTGTATTAGTTGAAACAGATACATTATGTACGTGTTAACTAACACCTAGTTAGAACATACACGTTACTACGTAATTAAGATGTGTCTCAGTCTAGGAATCTAATTTACCAGCTGTATAAGCTGAAATTAGTGCGACACACCACAGCCATTATTTCTAACTGTGCACCTGTCTTACAATAAATCTCAATACTGTTGCTGACTTAATAAGTATTTTTATGAGAATTACACAGGAAACATGCATTCTAGTTGATGGTAAGTGACCATTGCCGAATAAAAAAAGTCTTACCTTAAGTCCGCCATAAATGCGTTGATACATGTAAGGATTCCATTGGAATGCCTTGGATAAATATTTCTTTATCCAACCCGTCAACAGATAGCTTATAACGCAACAACAGCGATGGCTGTGGAGCCTCTAGAGTCGAATAAAACAGGATTTTACAACCTTCAAATGGAAATTGACCATATAGACTTGGAAATTCCTAGAATTAGCATCACTCCGTCGTACACCAAAGTCAAATAATATGCGTATATAACCATTACCCTCTATGCATATTTCCTATTTGAACCTTCTTACATTCCTGGTGGTTTACAATATTAGGAGTAGGAATCGTTTCTTAGCTACTTATTTAGATCTGTTTACACACATTATTATTTATTAATAAATCTATCAATTTTTTGTTAAAAGTTTAATAGGAGAAACAATTATTCATTATTAATAAATGTCATTTATACGCCTTTAGGACTCTGACGATATTATACCATCTTTATACCGGAAGCATCGCTCAAATCGCTACCCTCAAACTATTTTTATCAAATAGACATGTAATAGGTCTCAGCCGTCCTAAGGAACTCGATCTGTATTCCACATTCTTTTCGCTGTCTCTCCCCAGATATAACTCCTATCATGGCATTGTGTTGAAGAATCTTTCATTTCATTCCTCGCCTCTACGCTTAGTAAATTCTGCACCATATATTGCGTTTTAAGAAAGAAAATTCTCCATTTTATAGGAAATTAAGCGGTAAATGGAATGCAACGCATCCGTTAAGTGCTTTTGAAATGTTATTAGTATACATGTGAAAATATGACATGTTATAGGGTTTCATTTTGATTTTATTTTCATTTGATTTAGTTTTTGTTATACTTGAGGCTTTAATCAAAATTAGTACTCGTATGTAGTTAAAACGTATTTTGAAAGAAGGGAATGTATACAAATCTGTTTTACTAATAAAAACGTTTGGACGAATTTTCAATTACTTAAATCATTTTGCTGGTATTAGAATAATTTAATTTGATAGTTATTTTTCAAAAAATATTTTATGAAATTCTCAAGTAGTTCGTCGAAACTTCCGTTCTTACAACTTTAACAAACTTCGTCGTAGCTTAAGTTTTGAGATGGTTGTCTTTGTCTCCGCCACTCTGTCAGCATTATATTCAGTGTTAACCAGAAATTTAGTACTTAAGGCTACAGAGGGAAAATTCTTAATGTTTTCATACAAAATCTTCCTTTCTGTTTGACAGTCTTGGATTCATTCACGTTTAACACTTAATATTTCTATATTTTTGTTGCTAATATTGTTTAAAACATGAAATAAAAAGAAATCGAAATAACTTGAAATGATCTTTTGTTTTTTCGGAAATAAATAATAACATTAATTTACAGGCGAAATCGTATGCCTCTAAGTGCAACAATAACGAAGTTATGATAGAAGGTGGTAGAACCTTTTGTGGTTCGACTCCGGTGGCACCATCGCCACACCTATTTCTGCCTAATAACAGCAGTGTTAGGCGCTGCTACGAGTATGTTCCGTTTTGAGGGGTGTGGTAAGGGAGAAATACTTTTCAGAGGCGTTCCAGCTTAATCCTCAGGGGCAGCGGCGCATCTGTGGCCGACCTCAGGTAGGAATATCTAATCCTACCTGAGACTGCATGATCATCTGATACTTCTATATTATAAAAAAGAAAAAAAATGTGAAAAAACACGTTAAAACCTTTCTTGTAGTATACTACGTTCGTCGCCGGAATTTGGGAACGCGCACCGTGCTTATTTATGTATTTATTTCATATAAATAATATATACCTAAGTGATTATTACTTTCTGACTGACAATAGAGGTCACTAGTCACATTTTTTTGAAAACCACATGAAAGTAAAAGTTCAATTTACGTAACGGATATTAAAGTCAGCCACATCAATTTACTTTGTTTTCAGAAGAATGCTAGTGGAACGAAATAAATTATTTTGTAAAATTAATTCAATTTGTTTGATCCCAAGGAATGAGTGAGCATAGAAATATGGAAATGAGAGATTCCTTCCCACAATAGGTTCCGGAAATAAGCGTAATATTGAGTTCTAGCTAGAGATGGATTTGAATGGAATATAGATGCTGCGAACGCGACGCGGGTAATTGGAAATAGTCCTTTGGCTGTGTATGTGAATCAAAGTACCAATTTGCATACATATACGGAGTAACGGGAATAATCAGATTTGGGGATTAGTTGACAAAATTCTTATGATGTGAGGTAACGAAAAGTCGAAATGAGACGCAGATGTTGGATGTACAAATATTCAAGAGTGAACGAGAATTGTGATCCGCCAAGTTTTGAGCTTCGTAAGGTTTAAAAAAAAGCGAAAACACCGAAAAATAGCGGTTTATTATACGGCGATCCCCATTTCGTTTCAAGGTTTTTTTTTAGTATTGTTGTTATAGCAGCCACCAAAATATATATACTATCTATTACGGTTTCAGAGATAAAACCCTGTGCCAGAGGGACAGTCGGATAAACAGCGGAGGCTTAGTAATAGGGTTTCGTTTATACCTTTTAACTGCGGAACCCTAAAAATGGAATTATGAACTGTGACATACTTATTTCAGCTGTTTTAACTTAATCTTCAGTCTTGGCAACGAATCTGTGACCGACCTCAGATAGAACTTTAATCTAATAGTAAGAAAATAATTAGATAGATTGGTTATTAATTACGGGCGTAAAAAGGCACCATCGGTACACGTATTTTTGACTAAAATAAATATGTCAACTTAAAAGTAATAAACGAAACTTACCTATAAAATATTACATCTAGTTCGCTGTAATTCCAACACGATTCCCTAAGGAAGTAATCTGGTTAGAATTGAAGGCGAAGAAAAATAAATCCATTTCTATTCGTTCAGGTTCCAGACATTTGGAAAGCAATTACGAAACTCAAATAAATCAACCGCTTTGTTTTTTCAGAGCTGTCCTGTCCTTGTATAGGATAAATTGCTACGTTTTTGCTATCAATTTCCCTTAAAATCAATAGTGTTGAACGGAATATGATAATGGATTTTATTAGATGAGGTATTAGGTATAATATTATTTTCTAAGTTAGTGTAAAACTACTACCAATTTTTTAAATACTAAACGGGAATACAGGAATCCGTTAAGGGAGATAATATACGTGATAGTTTTTTTTTATAATATAGGAGTAGCAGACATCATGCAGTCAACCTGATGGTAAGTGGCTATTGCCGCCCATGGACACCTGTAATCAACCCCAAATAGGATTAGATATTCCTACCTAAGGTCGGCCACAGATACCCCGGGAAGGGCGGCGGTATGTGTGGTCGCATACCGTCGTACGCACCAGATGGTGTGGCGAGCGTCAAGCTCACCTGGGCAGAGCCCGACGGGGCAACGCGCTAAGAGGACTCCGGTTGCGTTCCTTTCGAGATCCCGGAGCCCTCTACGCAGCGCTGAGGACGGCCACCGGGGGGGTTTTAGTGCGGTAAAAATCCCACATAACCCTGCGTCGCTCCCACGGCACCGGGTACTTTTTGAAGGTTTCCCCCTCGTGAACAAAAAAAAAAAGGTCGGCCACAGATGCGCCGCTACTCCTGAGGACTAAGCTGGAACGCCTCGGAAAAGTCTGTCTCCCTTACCACACCCTTTAAAATGGAACACAGCAGCGCCTTACACCGCTGTTATTAGGTAGAAATAGGTGTGGCGGTGGTGCCGCCGGAGTCGAACCACAAAGGGTTGAACCACTTTCACCTACTAAACAGGAATATAGGAATCCATGTACTATGATTTAGAAGGTCGTTGAACTCTTCGTGGCTAGTTTTCGCGGTCACCAATGCTACACCGACTCGTAGTTCTCAGAGGCAACCTGTGATCGATCTCAGGTAGGAATCTAATCTTTTTCTTGGGTTGATTCCAGAGGCCCATGCGCGTTTGTGACCACTTACCAACATCATCATCAACCCATTACCGCCCCACTGCTGGGCACGGGTCTCCTCTCATAATGAGAAGGATTAGGCCAAAGTTCACCGCGCTGGCCAAGTGCGTATTGGTAGACTTCATATACATTCGAGATTTTTTTTATAAATCTCTCATGTACGCAGGTTTCCTCACGATGTTTTCTTTCACCGTTTAGCAAGTGATAATTAATTTCTAATACGCACATAACTTTGAAAAGTTCAGAAGTGCTTGGGATTTGAACCTCGGACCCTTCGATCGAGAGGCCGAGTTTCTTAACCACTAGGCTATCACTGCTTACCATGAGGTGGACCGCAAACTCGTGAATTACGCCTATAGTATATAACATGTTATTCTATATAACAAAATCCCAGTATATCCCTTTTCTCTAAAAATAACGAAATTGAAAGGCATATAAATATGAAACAGAAACTAATAGTGGACGGTGTATGGCGAATAATTGGTATACGTCAACTTTTTCAAATGTTGCCTGTAAATCTATTACTTCAATTTTGTTCAATATTCCGTGGCTATCCAACGAATTTTTGTATAACTCGAAATTTTGTAGCGTTATAGTTTTTTTGGTCTGATAGGAGTAGACATAATATACGTTGTAGTATTTTTTGACGTAACACCCTTTAAGTGATCTAAATTGTATGTTCCAGAAAAAAATATAAGTCTCGTAACGCAGTTCTTTTACCGCAAAAGTAGCGTGATGTAACGTAAAACAAAGTCAGTATTTTTTTCAGTATCTCCTAATAGCATCTATCCAATAAGTTAGTCATAAATTGTTACATAATATTTTAAAATATCTTTCCTTTTTTCTCTCAAACTATTGATATACTTTTGCCGTTTCTTATATTTAGTTATTTACCTACATTTTCTGTATATCTAAAACCGTCTTCGTATTTTTAAATAACATACTGTTTTTAATACTCGTCCCTTTTTTCGTTTGTGGTCTTCTGGTATTTCTACTTTATTTTTAATCTCCTCTCCCATACTCCTAACATTAGCTAATTACGTTGAGCGTGATGGGGCGAAATTTACCATTACATCCCCTTTTTGTGGTGTTTTCTGCAACTGAAGCTCTTTACGGGCTAAATAATGATCCGCTGTTGTGATAAAAGGTTCTTTAATATGTTGAACAAGCGTTTTAAATGTACTTTTTTATTTGCGTTATAAATAAAAAGTGATTTCCTTTAATAAATCTTTATTTAATTTAAATAAACGCATTGTATATTTAACTGTTGTACTACATATCCTAATTTATTATTACTTATTAACTCACATCTAATATTAAATGCCCACCCAATCCGTTCGTGTCGTAAAATGATCAATAGCGAATTGATCGCTACCAGAATATTTAATACCATAGCTAGTCAAACTAGATGAAACAGTATTTAAAATCCAATAAGGATTCAGATATCACAAGAAGATAAATAAAATGTACATTAAAATGTCAAATAACAATTATTCCATTTATTCCAATAATAATTATTCCAATTATTTCATTTTAGCTTCTCATAAGATTACGCTGATTTGTTTAGTATATTAAAATGCGGCTACATATTGTATATTGACAAATAAATAATAAATAATAAATAATTTTACATTTAAATAATAACGAATCATTAAGTCGTATGTACAAACATTTTATTTGGGGACATACTATTTTCAGTGTCACTAAAATGTTATACATCTACTCGTACACTACAAGCCAAAAAAAATGCCATATCTGGGTTATTCGACAGAATTCGTGGAAATTTTCTATTAAATAGAATTTGTGGGTCAGTTTATACAATAGTTCTGTACAATCGAACAAAAACAGAGCAATTCACAATAGAACCAATATTTGTACTGTCAGCAAAAACTGCCACAGATACATTTCAATCGCCAGAAATAGATACTACGGATTTGGAACCGCTTCGTCCCCATTTTTTTATGATGGAACATACAAACTAATGTGCATTTTGTTTGATATTTAGTGATTACAGCTCATGAACATCTGCTACTAAATACAAGTAGGTGAGGTTTTCCATCTAAAGTTGAGTAATACGGTAATAGGACTTACGATAGAAATGCTGAGGTAGAATACGTACTTAAATTCGTTTGCAGTATGATAAGTTTTAAAATAATCCCATGATTTCTTAAGTTATTTTCTAAATGTGCACTTACATGCACAAAAACAATCATAAAACGTTTTCAATGTATCTATAAAAGACTTGAAACAGATTTTGAACTCAATTTTAGCAACAAAAAATCCAAAGCAACACTTTAACAGCGAACAAATTACACCAATTACAAAACTCGAGCAAGTATATTTCACGAGGACCTAAAAAAGGGTTAAAAGGCTAGAACATTTCGGCAAAAGCTAAGTTACAGGCGTAACGACGCAAAACCTAGGCGAGTTGCAATCATTACCCAATTACACCCTCGACACGGAGAGACGACGGGAAAATTAAACGCTTCCAATAGGGGTGTCACTTTCGAGTTAATAAAAATTCTTTGCTACAGCTAAAAAGAACAATATGTAAACGTTAGTTTTATGACACTTTCATAGATAAGTATATATGTCTCACCTCCTTGTAATTGAAGGAAGCCATTAAATGACTTAAACGCAGTTAATACACGATATCGAAGAAAAAGTGCGAAGAAATATCGTTTCATTCGTAAATGTTCTAAAATAGTACATTACAATACGAGGACGAAAAATTTTTTTCTGACAAGTGTGAGTTTGCAGGCCGAGCCGCAGGCGAGGACTGCAATCACACGAGTCAGAAAAACATTTTTCGTCCGCGTGTTGTATAAAATTTTATATTACGGGGTCGGAAATGGGGGTTTTGCGCACGCGAAGCGTGCGTAAAATGTCCATTTACGCACGCCGTGATATAAACTACATTTTTTTATATTTTTCAAGCACGAAAATAATTGACAGTAACACAATTGTTACTGTGTAAGAAAATGTAACCTTTGGACAATGTCAAAAGGTTACATTTTCTTGTTAGGAGTGAGTAATCTTTAAGTGTCCATAGATAATATGGACACTTTGTGTAGCTATTGTTATTATGCAATCGGTCTATTATTATAAGGCAGATTCTTGAATAATTTTATGAGGATTTTTTTAATACAGGTGCGTTTTTGATACCATTAATCCTTAATTTAATTACATATAAAAACGCAGGATTTCTTATATTGTCACGCATGTGACAACAATGTATGCTAGTTCTTCATAATATTATGTTATTAATGAGTTGCTGATGATAATAATGACAGTTGACAACTAGCTCATAAGCAAAAAAATATTTCTATTTTTGTGCTCTAACAAAAAGCTAAATATTGTTTTATCTTTCCACTCTCACGCAACCGAAACCCGTACATTAATAGGTCTGCTTTAATGTGGTAAACCCCTTTGTGGGTCGACTCCGGCGGCACCACCGCCACACCTGTTTCTGCCTAATAACAGCAGTGTTAAGCGCTGTTGTGTTCCGTTTTGAAGGGTGTGGTAAGGGAGACATACTTTTCCGAGGCGTTCCAACTTAGTCCAGGTAGCGGCGCATCTGTGGCCGACCTGTATTGTTTACAGATGTCCATGGGCGGCAGTAGCCACTTACCATCAAGTGAACTGCATGCTCGTCTGCTACTAATATTTACTGTGAAAATAAATTGTAAAATGTGTTACACACAAACGATTTAAGCGTGTTATAATAAAAAGTGCACCACAAAAAGACACTAAAACCTTGTAATAAAGGCAACCCTACATGTGACCTTTTTTTGCTGTAGAAAGTTTTTCGTAGAGACCCTTATAATCAGTGCACAGGATTACAGTAATTTATTAACGTGTTTATTCTAACAGTTATTTATCTTCCTGTTTGTCTATTTGACCCGGTTGTTTCAACTTGTTAAAATGAAGTTCACTTGTTAAAATTGTTGTATTTGATTAGAAGTCCCTTTTAAATCCCTTCTTGTTAAGGAAATGTTTTGTTATAATTGTCACGTTTGTTATAAA
Organism: Epargyreus clarus clarus; assembly: GCA_014595695.2. Taxonomy (NCBI): domain Eukaryota; kingdom Metazoa; phylum Arthropoda; class Insecta; order Lepidoptera; family Hesperiidae; genus Epargyreus; species Epargyreus clarus. The sequence continues at coordinate 1,274,242 of JACTTY020000021.1, forward strand.
TAAGTTTTGTTAGCTATGCCCGGTGGCTGTCCTTTCAAATTGGAATGATAATAAAATGTACTGTACCCTTAGTAGGAAGTTTGACGTTTTTACAAAAATGACCGACTCCTCTGGTGTTGCAAATGTTCATTGTTGACTACTTTATACCAGGTTACACGTCTGGTTTATTGTTAGACTCAAATATATAAAAATATGTGATTTTATTTAACAGCTCTTTAATGAATTTAAACAAATCAACTGTACTTTTTAACTGTTGTACAATATAGCCTAATTTATTTATTTATTAACTCAAATCTAACATTAAATACTTACCTAATGCGTTAGTGTCGTGAAATTAATCTGAAAAGAAGATAAATACTAGAAAAGGTTCCTTTCCTTTCAAATTGGAATGTTAATAAAATTTACTGTACCCTTAGTAGGAAGTTGTACGTTTTACAAAAGAAAGTAAAAAATATATCTTTTATTAACTTTTAGAAGAAATAAAAGCGTGCAGTTTTTACGTTTTATCAAAAGTTACTAATAATATATAACCAATGATCATACCTATTAATATTTATTAACATCAATAATTTCGCAAACATTTTACTCAGCCTATTTTTTAATAAACCTTAACCTACGAAACCCAGTTCAGATCCGATGGTAAAGCTTAGGAAGATTGAACCAAAGTTAAGCTTCGGGGCGCCAATAAATCGTGCCTGTCATGACCTCCGTCGGAGCTTACACTGGATATTATATCACGACTATGTAGAGATTTAAATACAATCTTATAGTGAGCTCTACGCATGTGTTAGATTTGAAATAAATATAACACTAAATATAAATATAACTATACAGTAAAATATATTGAAAATACTTATCTGAAATATCACCATACTAAAAAAATATTTATTACGTTATCAGAGTCGAATGACACCGACAGGGAGCAGAATAACTTCGTATTTAGCGGCTGGGAGACCATCCCAGACTGATCTTACTAGCCTTTTTATATATGATTATAAACTATCCCACTCTGACCCACATCTGACCACCGGTTATGACGCAATGATAAATAGAATATTTAACATAATATATAGCTTCACTTCAAAGGAATAACTCACACATGCGAATTGAAGAGATGCGCTTAGTTAAGCAGAACGGGTTGATTCTTGAGTGGCAATCTTTTGGATTGGTATGAATGGATTGAATTTGTAAGCCTTTTTATGTTACATTTTTTAATACGGAACTCTCTTCACAAATTGAGATTACAAATCTTTTTATAACACTTTTGGAGACGGGCCTCTTTCCAGACAAGTTACGAAGAATAGGAGTATGATGCTGACCATGTTGATATAATTGGATTTATGGAGGGAGGTTAGATTAGTTAGTAACTAAGGTGACAAACAAAGGATGAAGCACACATGGATGTTACCAATGTCATCTTTGACTGCTTTTAACGTTGCTTATGATAATTATTCTATTGTTATATCACGGGTCAAAACTACTTTGAATTATGAATACGTGCATAATGTTTGCATGCGTTATGTTATAACGATCTATATTTAGTTAGGTCTATTTAGAACAATTTTTAATAGTAAATCTTTTCAGGGTTTCCCAACCGATAGCTACTTTAACATAGTCAATTCCAGCATAATCTCATTCACAAAACCAATTCTATTCACCGCCTTAGTTTATAAAAATAGTTATAAAAACGATACATAATTTAGTTCAATGTTTCATCAAATTTCGTCAGCTAAGACACAATCAGATTGTATTAAGCTTGTTTCCGAGCGGGTATTGCGCTTTTTGGGTTAATAGGGGCTTTTGGGGGTCCGATAAGGCTAGGTTAGACTTGTATGATACTTTGTTAGGATTGATACAGCGTAATAAATAAGAAATGAGATCTGTCAGATTCGTTGTCTTTTATTTATTAAAAAATACTGAGTGCCATATTATTATATAGGAGCTTTATGAGAGTACAGTTCACATGAGGGTAGATGGCAACTCGGCACATGAGAAATAATTTTCTGAAGGAGTAATTTTAATCGCCTCGTAAAAGTGTACCTCGTAAAGTGTGTTGAAGGTGGTAGAACCCTTTGTGGTTCGACTCCGGCGGCACCACCGCCACACCTATTTCTACCTAATAACAGCAGTGATAGGCGCTGCTGAGATCCGTTTTGAAGGGTGTGGTAAGGGAGACAGACTTTTCCGAGGCGTTCCAGCTTAGTCCACAGGGGTAGCGGCGCATCTGTGGCTGTCCTCAGGTAGGAATATATAATCCTATCTGGGGTTGATTATAGATTTCCATGGGCGGCAGTAGCCACTTACCTTTAGGTGGACTGCATGCTCGTCTGCTACTCCTATATTATATAAAAAAAAAACATCCCTTACGACACTCATCGAACCAGAATACAGCAACACTTAACACTGCTGTTATAAGCCAACAGTAGGTGTGGCGATGATGCCTCCGGTGCTGAACTACGAAGGTTTCTACTACCTACTCATGTCTTAATGTATTTTGTTTTTGAGAACTGACTTGGAACGTCTCAAAAAAGTATGCCCCAGTTACGACGCCCATTAAACCAGAACACAGTAGTATTTATCACTGGTTTTTATAAGGCAGAAATAGGTGTGGCTGTGATGCCCCCGAAGTCGAACCATAAAGGATTCTTTCATCTTTAATATATTTACGCTTTCCTTGCTCTCTACACTCGCAGCCCCACACTAGGAATCCCTGTATCGTGGTGCTATGGACACTCAGAGACAAATACGCAAACACCCAGACCCAGAAACAGAAACCTAAATTCATCATTTAGATCTCCATCTGGCTGGGAATCGAACCCGGAACCCTCTGCTCGTATTATACCCCTTATTATACAGTTACAAAGTTAGAATAGTAGTATTAGAACAGATGGTTTATATGTTCTAACAGTGTAGTGTTAATATATTCAGATACAAAACCGAATACTTAGTAGTTGACAAGATGATGGATTGTCGGCAACTACACCGGAACACTAATATTCCATTACACAATATGTTATTATATTAACGCACGTGCGTAATTGTAAAATAGCTTGTTATATGTTGTATAACAATCGTATCTTGCCTCGTTATCCGGGGTATATATTAGGAGGCATGTTTAGAATGACAAATTGTTTGATGATATTCATATAAATGTCGTTAGAAGTTGTTCTGTTGATATAAGGTATAGTGAAACAATCATTAATTATTAATTCGATAAGAAACAGCATTTTACTTACTGGTGACTGACCCGCAAGCAGTGTTCCGGATTCGATCTTAAAAGGTAAAGCTTAGGATGATGAAATTAGATTTCTTCTGTGTTTTTAATTCTGTCTTTATGTGTGTAAAAAGCGTTTACCAGATAAAAATTGAAAAGTTTGTATCATTCAACGTATTAACGTTAATATAATTATGTTTTTTGAGAGTGTACATACTCTCAGTATGTGTCATTTTTCGGTACGCCCTGGAGAACAAAGGGCTTGACGGATTTTAGCATATGCATTATGCATGTTGTTACGTACATAGTAACATAAGCTACATTACTTCCTTTTCAGTTTAATATTTTAAGCATTCGATCTTTTGTTATAATATTTTTTTAAAGATGTGTGTTATGGAGTTTTTTACGCCGCTTGAAGTGGTGGTAGTTGTATTCAGTTCAGAAAGTGCTCTGTAACGAACCTATTTTGAATAAATAAAAATTGATTTGAAATTACTACTTTTATTGCATTACCGCTATCACATATAATATAACAATAGTTTGCATCATTTCTTCTTCAAAATACTATCAGTTCAGTTCCGTCTTCAAGATACAGTCCGTCTATCGAGCTTTGTACAGCTCATTTTGTCTTTTTGGGTTAATAGGGGCTTGGGGATTGAAGAGATAAGGGCGATTTGGCGATATTTATTAACGTTTCTTACTTTTTTACGACATCAATAAACGACTGCGACCAATTTTTGTAGTGTTTTAGCTTTCTGAATATCAAGTATAGTCTTATATCTTAGATGGGCAATTCGTATATATTGATTAAAACTTTATTTCTAGCGTTTTGTGAAGTTTTGTATCTAGTCTTTGTTTACAAATGACATAAATAATTGCGATGTGGAGAGGACCCTTATAACACCTCATGTTAGTATTAAGGAATCCTCATTAAAAAAAACCTGTCACTTTTTTCAAAATATTTGTTAAATTTCCATTATTATCGCATCAGACGTTTTATATTTAGTTTATTGTTTCTTTGTATTGTGTATTTCCGTTTAACATAGGGCTGTTTCACACGGAGACTTTTTTTTTACGTTTCGTGAACTCGCATCTGCATACTAACGTGCGACTATTTCGAGCGACATGACATATAATGGGAAATGACGCGAAATCATTGCGTCTTTATGGGATTGTATCGCTACTGAATCACTGCAAAAAATCGCCGTGTATCGTTATACACGGCGATTTCTTGCAGTGAATTCTATAAGCACCGTTGTGCTTATAGAATTACAATAAAGCAACATGAGTACGGCCAAGATTACAGCACCTACACCTATCTACCTATATACATTACACCCTATGCATCCCATTTCCCTAAATATACCTGAACCCTTCCTTACCATATCGTAATGGATTCTTTGATCAGATAGGGCAGAGATATTAACGTCCCGAGGGATACACACGTTAAATATCAAGATAAGTATCATTAGGAACGTCAGGTCATAGGGTTTACTACTTCACTACTTTACTTTTCAGTAAAATCACTAAATATTTTAAGCGTTTTGTTGTTTCTAAAATAATTACTAGTTGTTTTAGTAAATATTTCTCTTTTAGGATTACGTTGATTTAAAATGAAGTACCTACTATCCTGAAACGGCCAGCGAAATGGACTGTTTTATTTGAAGGACCGTACTAAAAGAATAATAAATTAGACTTTTATTCATAAAACTTTCGTTCAGTTGTTTGCTCAACTCTTATTATAGGCGTGATTTCAGAAATCTGTTGAGACGACACTTGATAGATTGGCACACAGAAGACAGTCAGTCAATCATAATATTGTAGGCGTATTATAAACGTTTTCTTAAAAATACAATTTAAGGGACGTAATGCAAAGAGCGAATCTAGCGCGTTTATTAAATCATTGCGTATATATAGGCCTAACAAGTCTTACTACATTAAAATATGTTGCAGATTACAAGAAACAACTGAACACGAAAAACGCGATGCACTATTAATACAGTATCCTTACCATGAGTTTTACGTTTTGACAAATATGACTGTTTTGGTATTTTTTTACGTATTTGCCCATACAAATTCCAATTAGCGCCCCTAGCGGATTGTGTCAGAACTAGAAAATCGTATGGGCCAATGCGTAAACAAATACCAAAACAGTCATAGTTGTCAAAACGTAAAAACTCATGGTAAGGGTACTGACTACATGAATGCTGAAACGCGCGTTTTAGATACCACGGCTGAACGCAGCAAGTCATCAACGTGCTGCAATGGTCATTATCCTTACCATGAGTTTTTACGTTTTGACAAATATGACTGTTTTGGTACTTGTTTACGTATTTGTCCACACAATTTCCAATCAGCGCCCCTAGCGGTTTGTATCAGAACTATAGTGTCAACGTAACATTAAAAGTCTAAATTGACACAATGGCGCTTTATGTTTTGTCACTTTTTTTTGCGAACGTGAGGTAGACAAAAAGTTCATCGTCACTTGAGCACTTACTTATTGTTGGATTTACTCAGTCTACTGAAGCAAACGGAACATAATAATGGATTGAGTAACGTAACGTAAAATTGTGGGATGTTTTGACAACTCATGGTAAGGGTAAAGATCAAAAATCATCGATGCTAATGCTGCGACCACACTTTTGGCGTTTGCCGCAAACTTGCACACACGTTTGCTTACACAAACGAAGTCAAACGTTCTATCCCCACGCTTGAATTTGTAGCAGCTTGGAAAACGTGCGTACGCGGCATAACAATAGCTAGTCTAAATCAGTAAAATCTAATTTCAGTTATGACATTGTTATTTGCTAAAAATGTATGCTTAAGAAAGGCTGAAAAAGAGACTATTAATATTGTATGTAACATCTTTTCTCACTGTTCAAAGCAAATCAGTTATCTTCATCTTTATCTTTAAATAAATTTTGACTCCTCTATTCAACGTAACTTAAAAAGATGTAAAATCGATCATTGTTCATCTCAAAAGAAAGTAAAAAGAACTTAATGCTAAAAGCTCTAAATAATATATCGTTCACTCTACTTTTCTATTGTCGCAGACCACAAGGAACGTTCGACAAAAGAATAAGAGCAACAGGCGACTTACGACAAAAACGATTGCTTTTCCATCATTTGAATAAACCATTACAGTGGAAGCAAAATCGATAGGGAAATAAGTAGGACAGTGCGATATACGTATAATGGTGTACATAGTTATTTGAGGTGGCGAAAGTGCCGCCACAAAAGAACTAAGAAAGTATCAATCAAACTAATTTATGCACTATTATACTACACATTGTTTTTTTTTAATATTTCTCTTATAGTCTATTGAGTGATCTTAACTACGAGTATTATTGTTTGTCCTTAAATCACAAAATCTTCATAAATTATTTATGAAACAACACATAACTGTCCCACTGCTGGGCACGGATTTAATCTCAGCAGTCCGCCATGCTGACCAAGTACAAACTAATACACGAATTATGAATACACCTGTGTGAAGATTTTTGTGGACTCTGGCATGTAGATTTCTAGCAATTTTTCCCGCCACCTTTATAGGCAATATTAATTTCTAACACAAACACGATGTTGAAAAATCAGAATTCAGAATTTGAACTTAGGTCCATTGAATTCAAAAGTAAAGTTAACTTTACTACTGCCATATGTTTGAACAATGTCGCTCCATCAATCAATCAATCAATGTCAATGTAGATCTGTGAAATTAACTTGACCTCTCTGAAGTATGCGACTTGATATACACAGGAGATCAATGGAAATGGTTAACATTTTTTATTTTTCGCTTATGTACGTCTAAAAACATAGCATGTATCATAAATTTTCAACTAAACAAACCGTCGGTGCTAGAGACCTAGTTTAGTACATAATTTTCTCGAAAAAGTTTTTCATAACGCATCTCATGTTTAAGCTGTAATGACTGTATAAGCAATTCTTCTTCGTTCGTGATATTAAAAACCAACTTTGCGCGCTTATAACAGCAATTTCACCCTCATTTAAATTTTGTTACACCGCTTTGAGAAACGTTTTATGCAATACTAGCTACCGCCTGTGGCGATGTCTGGTTTCATGAATAATGAAGAATATCCTTTCATTTTTCTGGTGTCGTCGGTTGGATGTTGTCTTTTTTTATTTACAAAATAGCCAGCGAATATGCTGTACACTATGTTAAATCACCTTTAGAAAACATGCAACCGTCGTCAAATAACGATACAAACAAATAAGGTAGGACCCTTGTGATTCGACTCCGGTGGCACCACCACCACACCTATTTCTGCCTCATAACAGCAGCGTTAAGTGCTGCTGTGTTCTGGTTTGAAGGGTGTGGTAAGGAAACTTACTTGAGGCGTTGAGCTTAGTCCTCAGGGGTAGCGGCGCATCTGTGGGTGACCTCAGATAGGAATATCTAATTTTATCTGGGGTTCATTACAGATATCCATGGGCGGCAGTAGCCACTTACAATCAGGTGGACTGCATGCTCGTCTGCTACTCCTATATAAAATAAAATAAAAGTGGTAAAATAAAGACAAACATAAAATAATAAGATATTATAACGTTCGTATAAGTAAAACTTATAAATAAAAAAATATTCAATAAATACATATAAGATTGCGTTGCTTTCAAATGTAGGTAGAAACAGCTCTTTCTACCACTATTTTATTAGCTTGACCTGTATATATGTAACCGAATATTTGAATTCTATAATTACCCATTTTGAATGGTCTACTTGACTTAAAATTGGAACAATTCGAACAATATGCGATTTTAATAATTTTGTGTCATTCTCCTCATCAGATCGCTAGGATTCATCATCAAATAATTCAAGCTCAAATAATGCAAAAAACCTATATTCCATATAAGGGAAGTTTGAGGGCAAAATCTAGTTCTCAACATACTGCAGCGAAACTAGAATTCAATACCATTTCATCTCCGCTTGACATAATTTCATTGACGCATGTATTTTAAAAAAGTTTTTCATCCGATCGGATGCATCTGGTTGTATTTGAACTCGAAAGCTTTCGGTAAATTTCCCGGAAGACTCCTCTCAAAGTGACGTGACATACGTGTTTCGTGCTGTTGCAGATTTTCCAGCTCTATTTTGAAGGCAGGAGGTTGAATATTGAATGCGTCTGCTTCCCTATGCGCATATTTTGTACAAAAGTGTGAATTTGGAAATATTCCACGTAATTCTTATGATCAATGGGATTGGGTGAAAGATTTGAGGATACGGTGACTTTCCGGGATAGTATTGCCTCCATTTTATTGTTGGCAATATATTTAACAATGAGACTTTATTGGCTAAAGTGGCATTGAGTAATTAAATGTAAATTCACACAACCGATAAGAACTAGTTCCTAAATATAAATAGGGTAGAAGTCCTATACGAAGGATCAATAATGCGTAAGACCCTGGGGGCTAACTTAGACAATCTCGTATTCAAGTTTCTATGTTAAATGGTTATGGTTACAGTAGTCCATGAAAAGTCTCCCTGAATAACTAACGCGATACTACTTCTATGGACTAAGATCATAGAATGATTACACCTATTTCTACCTAATAACAGCAGTGTTAGGCGCTGCTGTGTTCCGGTTTGAAGGGTGTGGTAAGGGAGACAGACTTTTCCGAGGCGTTCCAGCTTAGTCCTCAGGGGTAGCGGCGCATCTGTGGCCAACCTCAGGTAGGAATATCTGGGGTTCATTACAGATGTCCATGGGCGGCAGTAGCCACTTACCATCAGGTGGACTGCATGCTCGTCTGATACCCTTATATTATATATATATATATATATATGAACAATGAATACCTCAAATAAATGTCTTCTTAGTACCATACCCTATAAACTGAACACTGCAGCTTCAAAATGCAGAAATACAACTCTTCAGTACAATTGTACCGAAGTGGTTCATCACCTTTATGTACATAGTAATAAACCCGTCACACTTAATCCAAACTTTATGTTCTACTAGATTTAATTTACCGGAATAGCTGGTCTACAGTGTGCAATTTGTCACTGTCATAAAATATGTTTCTATAACGTGTACATATTTCTGAGCGTTAGCGTGCATCTAATTTCTGAGATATATTAGTTTTTTCCCACCTCTTTTCTACCGTAGTAATTGCCATCTACACAAAATTGCAACGTGGCAAAATAGGACAACTATCTGAGATGCGCAGATTTTCGAAAAAATCTACTATCTTTGTGTTTGTATAGTCTTCAGAAAATATAAGATTACAAGTATAAACGTGTACCTCGTATACCTGTAAATATATACGTGTACTTATTCAAACTTCCATCAAAAGCCGTTCCCAACAGAAATACACACAGAAGGTCACAAATGTTCCCATTATTCCATTAAAGAGAAAAAGGCATGTTTCGTCGGTTCGCCTAAACGAATTGACATCGTCGCAAGAGGTCGTCCAAATTAGCGGCATATTGAAAAGGACGGATCGTAAGTACCGACATCTCTCACACGAGTGATGTGTGGGAATGAAATAAAGGGAATTGAATGTAGGGCGGGGAATTTTTGGAATCGCGACTAGGGGAAAATATTACCTGTTAAGCTAACTCTGGAGGGATTTTTTTTTTGAGTATATTTATGTATAATCTATTAACTGACATGTCCTGCATCCAAAAAGGCTTAATGGATTTTAACATATGAGGTGGCGTTGGATTCGTTTAAAAAGTGGGAGTAAATTGTTTGTTGTTATTATAATTCCTTATCCACAGTTTTTCTACTGCATCACATCAATCTGAGACGGATATGTTTTAAAACTAGTACTGTTTTGAATTTCTATGGCCTCTACAGGAAATAAGATCACAAGCATAAAAATACATACGTGTACCTATTCAAAAGTCCATCAAAAGCCGTTCCCAACAGAAATACACACAGAAGGTCACAAATGTTCCCATTATTCCATTAAAGAGAAAAAGGCATGTTTCGTCGGTTCGCCTAAACGAATTGACATCGTCGCAAGAGTTCGTCCAAATTAGCGGCATATTGAAAAGGACGGATCGTAAGTACCGACATCTCTCACACGAGTGATGTGTGGGAATGAAATAAAGGGAATTGAATGTAGGGCGGGGAATTTTTGGAATTGCGACTAGGGGAAGTATTACCTTCTTCTTTAAATGTGGAATTTGAATATGTATATATTGATGAATACAGGAAGTAAACGCGTTTTATAAAGTCTAATTTTATAATTATTATCTATAACTAAGTTGGAATGTGCTCGTACGGCTTGGTGACTTGTGAGGCAGAGAGCATATTGACAGGCGGGGAGTTCCGAGTTTGATTATTGGCGAATTACATATCTAAATCATGAAGATTTTTAATTTATTAAATCTTACAAAAATACTCCTTATTACCTCAAAATGTTTCACACGCAGCTGAATCCACGAATATCTCAACTAGTCTCTATTGGAATATTGGCAACAATCCAAGCTTGATGTACAATTCAAATTCAATTTCATCGCAAGTACTAATAGAATTAGAATCCAGGTGTAGGCTTCATATTTTTTGATTTATTTGGTACAAATATCTTTTGATGTAATGCAACTTTCGCACTTCCTAGTACAATCGAAAAATACATTTTGTAAATTGAATAATCCAACAAAAAACCCGACTTCTTAAAAATAATATGGTTAATTGGTTACTCTCACAATTTAGTGGAATCTAACCACCTCACCTCATATTATGTTTAAATCAGTCAATCCGTTTGGTCTATAGGGCGTACCAAAAAATGAGACATACATACATACATACGGACATACATACATACGTACGTACATACGTACATACATACGTACATACATACGCTCGAAAAACATTACCCTCCGCAGTCGGCTAAAAACAGGACACATGCAAATTTTAGTTTAGATACATAATATTTTTAGATCGCTTGCCAAGATCAATATACAGGTTACAAACCCCTGTCCGTTATGTCTAAAATCAAAATCAGGTTGCTTCGGGCCTATATAGGGAATGGATTAATAGACGATTGGCTAAACGAATTGACGGGAAAGTTGTTGAGCTCGAGGCCAACCAAATTGGCACCGTATTGAAAAGAGCCGATCATAACCGATGCTACGTATAAAAGATAAATGAATGTATGAAAGAATGAATAAATAAAAGAAATATTCGAACTTATATATTTAATGGTTGTTAAGGTACAATATAAATTGGGTTTTAAATAAATATACAAAAATGTATGATACTTGTAGTGTGTGTTACATTGTCATTTATAAAATCGCAATTTTCAATTATTATTCATGGATTATGTAGTTAAAAAACTAATTTTAAAAATTATTAGCAAATAGGCAGGTTAAAAACCCCTGTCCGTTATGTCTAAAATCAAAATCAGGGTATTTCAGGCCTATATAGTGAACGGATAATAGACGATTGGCTAAACGAATTGACGGGCAAGTTGTTTGCTCGAGGCCAGCTAAATTGGCATCGTAGTGAAAAGAGCCGATCGTAACCGATGCTACGTATAAAAGATAAATGGATGTATGAAAGAATGAATAAATAAAAGAAAGATTCGAACTTATATTTAATGGTTGTTAAGGTACAATATAAATTGGGTTTCAAATTAATATACAAAAATGTATGACACTTGTAGTGTGTGTTACATTGTCATTTATAAAATCGCACTTTTCAATTGTTATTGATGGATTATGTAGTTAAAAAAAACTAAGTTAAAAATAATTATCAAATAGGCAGGTTACAAACCCCTGTCCGTTATGTCTAAAATCAAAATCAGGGTACTTCGGGCCTATATAAAGTGAATGGATAAATAGACGATTGACGGGCAAGTTGTTGAGCTCGAGGCCCCCCAAATTGGCACCGTATTGAAAAGAGCCGATCGTAACCGATGCTACGTATAAAAGATAAATGAATGTATGAAAGAGTGAATAAATAAAAGAAAGATGCGACTTAAATATTTGGTGGTTGTTAAGGAACAATATAAGTTGGGCTTTAAATAAATAAACAAAAATGTGTGTTACATTGTCATTTATAAAATCGCACTCTTCAATTATTATTGATGGATTATTTAGTTAAAAAAACTAAGTTAAAAATAATTAGCAAAATATAAAATACTAAGGAATAGATAGATAACTATACGTTATGGTACAAACATTGCTGTGGCAGTGTGAGATATTAGTGATTTGGTTGAAAGGGTAAGACACATGGCGTTCTAACATTGTCCTTATAAATAGTAGCCACCTGTAGCCAACGTCATGTAGGACTCCAATTTTATTCCGATGACCACATAATTGTGTCCATAGGCACGTAGAAATTAACTGCTTACCATGTATAGTCCGCGTAAAACTACTAGTCCGCTCTGAATATAGTAATGAATCGCGTCGCCATAGCAAATTGTATGACTCCACCTGTTCTCATATGTCCTATATTTGCCAATTTTTCTCAAAAAGCTTTCTTTCTTTTGGATCCGCTATACAAACAAGATAGTGTATTGACTAAACGAATTGACTAGGTCGCGCGGGTCGCTCGACGTCCAAATTATCATTGAAAAGGAACCAGGCCGAAAGTGCCGGAACTGACGAGCATGTATGAAAAGATTAATGAATGTCTACGATAGGGCCTCGCGTATTGTGCCTGTAAACTTATATATTTATTTATAAATTATGTAATCCAACATGCATATTTCCACAATATATTCAGTACGTAGTAGATTAAGTCAATTATTAATTAAGACAATTAATGATGTGTGTTTACGGGGCACATGCGTGTGTGTGTATGTATTTTTGTTTTTTATAATATAAGAGTAGCAGACGAGCGAGCTGATGGTAAGTGGCTACTTACTACTTCAGCGCAGCGAAGCCTGGGATGGCATGATCACCTACGACATAGTCATGTCCGCGAAGGAAGACACCGAGAGAGTAAGGGAGCGCGCTGAAACCGCTTGAAGAAGGAGTAGCCGCAGGCGTAGATAACGTCTACCGGCGTGGTGTCCCTGTAGTTCCGGGACCAGAATAGGGCTACGGTATCCCCTGCCTGTCGTAAGAGGCGACTAAAAGGGGGTTTCCGGCATTGCAGACGGCAAGAGTGAGAGCTCAACCGCCCGGCCAGCAACCCCGGGATGGACGGCAGTATATATGGTCGCATACCGTCGTGAACACCAGATGGTGTGGTGAGTTTAAAGCTCATCTGGGCGGAGCCCGACGGGGCAACGCGCCAAGTGGACTCCGGTTGCGTTCCGTTGGAGATCCCGGAGTCCTCTACGCAGCGCCGAGGACGGCCACCGGGGCCACGGGGGGGTTTTAGTGCGGTAAAAATCCCACATAACCCCGTGCCTCTCCCACGGCATAGGGTACCTTTTGAAGGTTTCCCCCTCGTTAATAAAAAAAAAGGTTTAACCCTAAGTTATTCTATCTTAAAGTTTGTATTTACACAATTCTGTTCTATTCTGATCAAGTTGTTAATGAAAAGAGTCAGTCACTTTGTATATAATAATTATGAGAAATATTTCAAATCGTTTTTAATGAATTAAATTTTATATGCTTTTGATTCAATATTATAAAATCATTTTGATACAATTATTAAATTGCTTCTACCAGTTAGTACACTAAATTGTTGAAAGCCTTCTAATTGAGCTAAAGATAAAATACCACTCCATTTTCTTTATTGCCTCTTAAATTAATTGAGTGTTATCAAAATAAATCCTTTCGAAAAGATCAAAGATCCGAAAGAAGTCATTATTGGAGACCGGGTAAGTGCTTTCAGACTTAAATGTCTATTAAGGGACTTGTTGTATATTGGGCGGGGTTGAAGCGATATTGAAGCGAAGATTTTGTGACACACGGTAAATCAGGTGTCCTCTCAGAGCGAGAAGAATTAGGCTATAGTCCAATGCGCAGGCCAAGTGCGTATTGGTAGACTTCACATACCTTTGAGATTTTTTTAATATAAATCTCTCAAGTATGCAGGTTTCCTCACGATGTTTTCCTTCACCGTTTTAAGCAAGTGATAATTAATTTCCAATACGCACATAACTTTGAAAAATCAGAGGGTTGTCCTGGGATTTGAAAATCGGACCCCTTCGGTCCCAACGGCACGGTACCCTAGGTGTGGGTCTTTTTAGGGTTCCGAACCCTAAGGGTTAAAGCGTGACTTACGTAGATGTCTTGCTATATTTACTTTCCCCTCTTAAGAAAATTAAAATTAATTAAATACGCACATTATTTCAAAAAATGAACAGTAACAAAGTATATAACGTGATGGAATCTTATTTTTGAACAAATGTACATGTTTGAAAAAAATATTGTGCATAAAGCAAAAATATTTATTTTAACACCCAAAATCTGGTCTCTGTTATTAATTCACAAAGAGGTCTACGATTTCAAAAAGTCACGTCAACACTTATTACATTTCCCTGTCTTGAATATAAAAACGTCGTACCCAGGAAGTTGGTGTAGGAAAATTTATGACGTAATAAAATCTGATATATTATACAAATACTCAGTGTCACAGTACAATTTCGTTTATAAACTAGCGAGAGGATATAAATAAGTCTCATCCGTTATTTTTCACGAACACCGACTGTGATGACAAAATAAAGCAATAAGTTACACCTGAATTGTGGAAAGGTAGGGATGTCTTATTTTGATATGTATATTATTTTGTTATAGTAACAGTGGTAGAGCTTAGCTAGTATTAAAATTGTAGTACTCTGTGCCTGGTCCTTACTACCACGCAATATTCTGGGTTGGAGGTAGTGGTAATAAATTTTCACAGGGCATTCTATATTAATCTTTATGAGTAACGTATCTCATGAGTATTGCAACTGTACCCTGTACCAGGAGTTTTTACGTTTTGACAAATATGACTGTTTTGGTATTTGTTTACGTATTTGCCCATACAAATTCAAATCAGCGCCCCTAGCGGATTGTGTCAGAACTTGGAAATTGGTAAGGTGTGGGTTAGTGTGGTAAGGGAGCCATACTTTTCCGAGGTATTCCAACTTATTCCTTTTGGGTAGCGGCGCATCTGTGGCCGACCTTAGGTAAGAATCTAATCTTATCTGGTGTTGATTACAGATGAGTATGGGCGGCAGTGGCCACTTACCATCGAGTGGACTGCATGCTCGTCTACTACGCTAGTGTCATATATAAAAAGGAGATATCACATCGGTAAACATAAAAAAATTCGCCACTGATTTTTGTTTTCCATATAGTTCCTATCATGATATAAAGCCGTCTAAAAGAATATTTACAAGGGCATAAACATTCTTATTAAGTCCGTATTACCCGCGGGGTCTTATTAAGCCAAAATCACTGCGTGACGCGTAATCCGCGCATTAGCGGCCTCATTACGCCATCTTAAGGGACGATGACGTGTCACGTGACGTAACTTTGATATTTGTGGGAAAAACAGAAGTTTTTTAACGTTCTTTTTATGTGTTGGAGAAAGTTGATGGTAAACCTAAGTTTATTATTTCTTACAAATATATGTAAATTTCTGTCTGAAGTGTTTCGACTCCATCGGCACCACTGCTACACCTATTTCTACCTCATAACAGCAGTGCTAAACACTGCTCTATTCTGGTTTGAAGGGTGTGGTAAAGGAGAGATATTTTCCAAAGCTTTCCAGCTTAATCCTCAGGTGTAGCGGCGTATCTGTAGTCGACCTCTAGTAGGAATATCTAATCCTATCTGGGATTATAGATGTCCATTGGTGGCAGTAGCCTCTTACCATGCTCGTCTGCTACTCCTATATTATGAAAAAAATAGTCAACATACGAACGATAGTAAGGTAATACAAGAGCGACAGCCCACTGACGACCGTCGTTTAGTGTCGTTGACTATTTCCAGCGGTGGCCAGCGACAACGATGAACTTTAGCTCATGATAATCTGTGATGGTCAGAGCCAGTAGTACCGCCGACTGCCGGCGTTTGCCATCAGGGACCGTCGCCGACCGTCGCGGACGTTTGCCTACGCGGACTATTGCTCGTATATTAGAGCCCAGAATTATTCTAACATATTTGCTTTATCCACTTACGAACGATGACGAACACAAATCTATGTGACATTTCACAGAGAGAGTCATCCCTAGCTCTACTTCACTAACCGGACGCCATACCACCTATTAAAGTATTTAATTAGGAACGGTAGTAATGAGGAGTAATTAAAGGTCCGTTCTGGGTTCGTTAAATAAGTAAATAGGCACTAAAAGGCCCCGGTTTCACGTATTTTTGTTCAACTCTATTTACGAAGTACTTAGTGTGGACCGTAAAAGACCTCACTTGGAAGTTAAGCAATGTTACTTTTATGAACTTTATATTTTGAAAACTAATTAAAAGTGTACCCTTAGTATGTGTTTTTACGTATGCTCGGAAACGTTCACCGGTTACGTTTTCGCTTACACAGCCCCCCCAACTGTACTACTAAAATTCCACAGTATAAGTTTAAAATACGGAACAATAACGCTATCAAAATTAAATTTAAAATGTAAAAACAAATGCATTGTATTCATATTTGTAAAATTCAATGTGGTTACAATTGACTCTTCAGATTTTTAAATCTCAATGCGAAATTTTGGTTCTGATACGGTCCACAGGGGCTCTGTATGAATTCGTAAACTTTGAACGTTTTCGAGCAAATGTAAAAACTCATACTAAGGGTACTTAGATGAAAAATTAATGAAATTTTGTAAGTATAAATTAAACAAATAATAATTGTTTCAAATTATTAAAGTACAAGATGAGAATTTATTCCATCTGATGGTCAGTTCCGCCAATGATAGGATTAGTTGGACACATAAGGTTGGTTACAAAAATTTTAGTACCACTGATGATTAAGTTGCAACGACTCTGTTATGCATGTAACTCTTATCACCCTTCAAAACGGAATACAGAAGCGCTTAACACTGTTGTTATTAAACAGAAATACGAGAGATTGTGCAGGTGAAATTGTATTATGAATTAGACTGAAAATTAAATTATAAAAATTCAGACAACATTGATTGTATTTTACCTTATTCCAGGCTCCAACACCAAACACCAGACACCCTGTATATATTTCTACCTATATTATCATGTTCTACTTTGTGATATCCGACAGCGGTGGCAAAATGTGCAAATTTCATATAAGAAAGCAATAAGGCCGCAATAAGCTGAGTCCTAATAAACCGCAATCTCTGTCGACAGCAATAACACAGTAACCGTAATCTGAGGGTAACTGCTCCGTTAGGCTATCGTGTATTTTCATACGTAGTGGCGACGCTTAAGCGCTTAATTTAGTTTAATTGTATGAAAATTTGCTTGAAATTGCCAAAGTAATCGTAAGGGCCAAACGGGTCTACGTTTGGCGTCGGCCTAATAACAGTTCGCTTATAGGAGCCGAAAAATCGAACATTTAAGAGATTAATATTAATGTATCTCTGCAAAGGCATTCTACTGTGACAATTATCATCCACAACAAAGTCTCATGACTCTTTTCTAATAAAGTCTAATTAGCTTAAATATCAATACGCTTAAGTAGCAAAACGTGTAAGTATCTATAATGTTTATTGAACAATAATATATTGGACAAATTATTACATAAGTAATTGATCATCTACTATCTTATTTGGATTCAGAATCAGTAATCTAAATAATTATTTGTATTTCTTCTTATTTATCTATACATATTCATTTATGTCGACTTGCGTAGTAGGGCGGGTGCCATTAAGGGCTCAAAAGCAAAGGGGACCTAATTCGGCAGTCGTGATTTTAGTAAGACATCTAAATAATTAATTTAGAGTTATCATCTAGGTTAATACCTTTGGTCCCTGTCCGGGACCAAAATAGGAATGTGGTCGCGGGTGGCAAGTGTGAGAGCTCGAACCGCCCGGACAGCGACCCCGGGAAGGATGGCGGTATTTGTGGTTGCATGCCGTCATACGCACCAGACAGTATTGCGAGCATCAAGCTCATCTAGGCGGAGCCCAACGGAGCAACGCGCTAAGAGAACTTCGGTTGTGCTGCTTTAGAGATCCCGGAGTCCTCTACGCAGCGCCGAGGATGGCCACCTGTGGGGCTTTGGTGCAGTAAGAATTGCACAAAACTCTGCGGCGCTCCCACGACAAAGGGTACTTTTGAAGGTTTTCCCCTTGTAAACAAATTGAATAAAATGTTAGTTACCTTTGCCCTATTAGTCTTATTATCTATTCATAGTACAAGAAATCCTAAAATGGAGCTTCACATAAGAAGCATCGTTTTGAAAGTGTCTTAAGGACAATTCTAAGCTCGCAATAACTGCTTTGGTCCTTTAGCTATCTGTGGGTAGTCAGAGCGTAATCTGCGCAATAACCACGTCGTTACGCCACCACATATATTTTCATGTGGGTAGTAGTTTGGCTAAGCGCTTAATGTTGTAATTATTAGTTTTGCCAAAGGATGAACGTAGGGATAATATGCGTTAGTATTTACGTAATTGCACCATATACGTAATGAAGTAGTGGAATATGCTTCAAGCCAAGCCCAATTGTGGGGACTGTTGTCCAGCAATGGGACTTAAAAAAGTTAGCAACCAAGCTATAAGCTTTGTTATAGTTAACATTTTTAAACTCTTATTAAAAAGATATTGATTTATTTCACAAATAAATAATATGTAATAAAAATATGTTTATTCTTGTTGTAAATACAATAATTTAATATGATTTTTCGTATTCCATTTGATAGATTATTGTAAATTTTTATAGCCTTGAAATAATTGTAGTGTGTCATATTTAACTTTACTTTGGGTACAAATAATGATTATACTACTTTAATTCAATCTTCTTTTATAATAATTAAATTACACGTATGTAACATTCAGCGACATGATAAATACCTATCATCATCATCATCATCAACCCATTACTGTCCCACTGCTGGGCACGGGTCTCCTCTTATGATGAGAAGGATTAGGCTATAGTCTACCGCGCTGGCCAAGTGCGTATTGGTTGACTTCACATATCTTTGAGATTTTTTTTATAAAATCTCTTGGGTGTGCAGGTTTACTCACGATGTTTTCCTTTACCGTTTTAGCAAGTGATAATTTGATTTGTTTTATGCACATAACTTATAAGGGATAAAGACCTTAAACTATAATTAACCTTAAACTCAGTCTCAATAAACTAAAATCAATCAACCATAAACATAGTTCAAAGATATTTATTTTTGAATAACGAATTCAAAGTTTTAGGAAAACTCATCAAAGCAATCTATTTTTGATGAATAAAATATTTTAGACCCATTTGATCACTCGTTCCGCTCGAGTGCCAATTTGGACCCACATATTTTCTGATTGAATGAGCCAATTGCAATGTAATGAAGCCTCTTTAATTCCTATTCAAACCAAATATATCTGGAGTGGATTAACATGAAATCGATTGAAACATTTGTACAGTATTTTTTGTAAATTCACATTTCCATTTTAGTCTCTCTGTTTATCGTTGATCAATTATAATTGATACAATACAATACAATACAAAAAATATTGTGCACCAACTTATAGATAACGAAAAGTACAACAGGCGGCCTTATCACTTAAAAGTAATCTCTTCCAGACAACTTTAAAGTTTTTGAAAGGAAACAGTTTACCCGTAGATACAAGAAATACAGGGTAGGGAGATATAGTCTTTTATATGCTTTTGTCAATCCATTGTTGTCCCAGTATTGAACACGGGTCTCTTCTGAGAGTGATGAGCTTAGACCATAGTCCACTGCGCTGGTAAAATGCGAATCGGTACACTCTCAGGTCATAGAACCCTTTGCTGTTCGACACCGGCAGCATCACCGCCACTCCTATTTCTGCCTCATAACAGCAGTGTTGAGCGCTGCTGTGTTCTGGTTTGAAGGGTGTGGTAAGGGAGACATACTTTTCCGAGGCGTTCCAGCTTAGTCCTCAGGGGTAGCAGCGCATCTGTTGCCGAACTCAGGTAGGAATATCTTATCATATTTGAGGTTGATTACAGATGTCCATGGTCGGCAGTAGCCACATACCATCAGGTGGACTGCATGCTCGTCTGCTACTCCTATATTATAAAAAAAACACGGAAATAAAACCTACCTAATATTCTGCTCACTGTACACAACCACCTCTGATCACAGTTACAAATTACAATCACAAAGCCAAATGCAGCGACAGTAATCTGGGCAATAAAATAAGACCCTACATTTAGATCCGGACCAATATGCCGCGCGATCCATCTCTGTCTGCCTTTGTCTTCCAATTTGAAACCGGAATAATTTAACGGCACCCGCCCTTTTCACATCTTGATATGGTAAGGACAGATGTAACAACTTTATGTATGTATACAGTTAAGTAAAAACAATAAAATTATAGTAATAACATAATAAATTTAATTCAAATTCAAATCATTTATTGCCTGAAAATGGGTAGGTACAAATGATCGACGGTAATAGAATAGATTCATTCGCCGTTAATACATATTTGATAATTAAATTTATAATTTGATTATTCTCTAGTGTAGTCTTTTTTTTCTTATGAATATCGTAATGTATATAATCTTATCAGTTTAATAAAAAACTTATATATTTAGAAAAAGAAACAACATATTTAAGTGTTTGTCAAAAGTAGGTGCTAACGAGCGTACGCCGATGTGATTCTTACACGAACATAGCAACATGAATTGTGAATATAACATAGGAAAAGCAGGCACTATCCTACTAGCTTCAATTCAATGGCCTTGATTACAAACAAAATGTTTATTAACGTGAATATTAGATTTCTTAGGAAACTGAAGTGACCAACTAGTGACATCTTGTTCACTGCATACCTGATGGTAAGTGATGACGCCCGATGACATCTGTAATCATACCCTTATAATCCCCAGATTGAAGTTCTACTTGAAATCGGCTACAAACGCGGTAACAACGCCTAAAGATTAAATTGGTATAGTCCTCGTAAAACTGCTAGTCCGCCCTGAATATAGAGATGGATCGCGTCGCCATAGCAAATTGTATGACTGCACCTGCTCGCAACAACTTCAGAGCGGACTGGCAGTTTGGCGCGGATTATATGCCTCGTATAAGTCTCTCATACGACATCCAAGATACCAGAAAACTCTAGCGTAATACAAATTGTGGCGATGGTAATCCGGAGGTCAACCGCAATGTGGTCTACTAGGTAGTAGTTGGAGGTCCAACCAACCAATTCAAACAACTATTTAGCAAAAGCAAACTGGGTCGATGAATAATACAAAAGCGCTGAGGAATTTATAAATGTAAACCGCAATATTTCAGAAATCCGTGCCAATATTCCACGCCATCCGTCTATGTCTGTGTCGCTCCGTGTATTTTGAACCTGAATAATTTACCGGTCGTCTGTCCGTTTCACCCAAAACTGATCAAAATGGATGCAACTTTAGCAGCGCTACTTGATAAGTTTGTTTGAATTGCTTATTGATTAAACAAATATATCAAACAAAATTTTCAACAGTTTTGCTAATTTTTGTGTAATATTAAAATAGCAAACGAGTATATAGTGCACATAATGGTAAGTGGCTACTGCGGCCCTAGGACATTTATATATAACCCCAGATAGGATTAGATATGGAGGTTGGCTACAGATGCCTCGCTACACTCACATACTTTCCGAGGCGTTCCAGTTTAGTCCTCAGGAGTAGCGTTGCAGCTGTGGCCGACCTCAGGAATACTTAATCCTATCTGAGAGTATTAACAGATGTCCATGGGCGGCAGTAGCCACTTACGATCAGGTGTACTACGTCTGGTACTCCTATATTATAAAAATACACCACGCAAATACACACGCACAAATGAGAGATATATTCAGTGAGGATAAATTTACCTTAAAAATTTTGATGTTAAAATAATTTTTGTCCCCTTTGAATTTCCACTTGTTAAACATTATTCATCGTAAAAGGGAATTTATTATTAGGACTTTACTCACAGGTGATTAGTTAAATGAAGGTCATTTTAAATTATGACTAAGGCATATTATAAAAACGTCGTATATGTATCGTTTGTAACGTGTTATATGTATAATGTAATGTGTTCGTGCGTGACGTAAATATTTTAAAGCAAGAACAAAATGATTAAAGTAAAACATGGCAAAGAAATTATAAATGTTATATTGTTTTCATAACCGTATTGTGTTTTTTATTCATTTACTACTTACTAATCGCTCTTTGAAGTGGTCGTTCAGCTTTCATTAAATCCAATTACAAGCTAAACTTCATGTTCACAAAAAATGCTTTTCTTACACTTCATATATTACTAGCTCACCTGGCAAACGTTGTGTTGCCACATAAATAAAAAAATGTTAAGGGTGAACAACCCTTTTAACTTAGGGGTATAAAAAATAGATAGTAGCCGATTCTCAGACCTACTGAATATGCACATCAAATTTGGTGAAAATCGGTAAAGCCGTTTCGGAGGAGTACGATAACTAACATTGTGACACGAGAATTTTATATATAAGATATTTTATTCTTGATAAGATTCATATTTTAAAAACAGTTTTTATTTATTACAAAGCGTCGTGTCTTAATATGTAAACTATTAATAAAATATGTACGTACTACTGCGTATATTAATATATAATCGTCTCGTGCGCAGTAAAGATATATAAACAAATGTGGGAAGAACATGTTATTTACAGCAAACAATGGATGGCAATTGGAATTCAATCAATCATACTTTAGCGCGAAGGGCTCCGAAAAGTACAAATAAATAATTACCTAAGCTTCACTCCTTTTGCGCTGTTTTTCATGTATGTAGTTGTAAAGGACCACCGACATCTTGTACTAAATGAAATGAATTTTATCCGAAGTCAATCTAGGGACATCGAAAAGGTATCGGTGCTTTATGGTATCGGGTATTATTAGATACCGATATTTTTGTACCCCATACTTTGTATTCGATACTTTTGCAAGGAGTACTTTTTTATGGTTTTCGTATCGAATAATAACTTATTAATAATCAATCTATCGAACTGCTTCACTGACCAAAGAGTGGCGTTTAATAAATTAATTCTATTAGCATGTGTTTGGTAAAATTAGGATAAATTGAGCATTATTAATAACGTTTACCTTAGAATAAAATCGTACTTAAAAAGAAACCATTTAGTTCAATCATGTTGAACCTTGTGAAACAGCTGACGGCGACCATTTTGTCAACATGATCACATAGTAACTAAACAAGGTAATGGCGGGCCGGCAAAATTCGTAAGATAGAATCACAAATAGTCCCTGAAATTGTGTGGGTATTAGGCTTTAAAAAGTATCAATACTTTCACGAGTAAGTACTGAAATTTCTCGATACTCTTAAGTGGAGTATAGGTAATTTCTATTCGATACCGTATCACTAGGTTAATCATATAACTAACATAAATGAGTGACCATCTTAGACCTCGGAACGTACGCGAACGGGCCTTAGTAGCAACGTACTCGTATCTGTGACCTACAAGCGAGTGACAGTGGCCATTTACCATCAGATTCGCCGCATGTTATTCGCTACTTCAATCTTATAAACAAATATAAGCGTAGTATTTCTTGAATTAGGAATAAAAATTAAGAACGCCTCGTTTAATTATTCCTGCTTTACCAAGACTTAGAATTTTCTCACTACGAACATTTTATTTTTCTTTCAAAACCTATCAAGCAAATATTGCTGCTATAAGCCAGGAATAAGTGACATCTGCAATCAACTCCCGATAGGATCGGCGTCCTTCCTGAGGTCAAATTTCTGAGCATTACGTGGCATGCCTCGTAATTTGTATGTAAAGGACAGGACCTTACTTCAACTTTAAAATTAAAACATAGCAGTACTTAACGATTTTTATTATTAAAAAATTATGTATTATTTGCCAAGAATAGGTGTGATGGTGGTGCTTCTTCGAACCACGATATGTATTACGATCTTAAACCACCTTAGTCAAACCTGGCCGTTCCCCCCTTAAGCATTTGAGATAAGCATTTGATCATTTCAGTACTGTTTAGTTTAACGAACTAATTAACACACTGAATTAGATTAATCAAGCAGGTCTATTACATGTACAATAGACATTATAGTGCAGTTAAATTGAGCATAATATAAGAATAATTATACCTACTATAGATAACAATGTACTTATATACTTCTTTATTACTTATATAAATAATTTTAAAATTATAATTTACTACAGAAAATTGTTATGCCAGATACGGGTAAACTGTTATGACGCTGTGTATAATAAATCATCATCATCAACCCATTACTGTCCCACTGCTGGGCACGGGTCTCCTCTCAGAATGAGAAGGATTATGCCATAGTCCACCGCGCTGGTCAAGTGTCAATTGGTAGACTTCACATACCTTCGTAAACTTTCATTTTCTTTTGAATATTTCTTAGGTATGCCGGTTTCCTCGCGATGTTTATGTATCACAAATATCACCACTATTATATAAAACTATTATATAAAATTCTCGTGTCACAATGTTAGTTACCGTACTCCTCCCAAACGGCTTTACCGATTTTCACCAAGTTTTATATGCATATTCAGTAGGTCTGAGAATTGGCTACTATGTATTTTTCATACCCCTAAGTGATTAGGGTTGTCCACCCTTAACATTTTTTTATTTATATGGCAACGCAACGTTTGCCGGGTCAGCTGGTTATATTATAACAATTAGGGCAATTAATATATTATTATTATACTTACAGGCGTAACTTTAATATTTTCTCCAGCTTAATTGTGTTATTTATGAGCAATGAAACGAAGTCCCTTAGAAATCATAATCACGTTACATAGACGCAATATAACTTCAATTCGTTTTGATTGAATAACTCTTTGGATTTATTTAAGTGAAGAAGTAGAAAAAGAATGAAGTTTAAAGGCTTATAATTTTAAACTGTATATCTTTTGTCACATAACTTCTAGACTATTTGTCGTAATTTAACATATGATTATCCTTTTGAGCATAATTATACGGGTATAAAATATAAAATATTTTTTATGATTAAGTTATAAGTACAAAGGTTTCATATCAAATTGCTACTGCCGTTTTATGAAATAATATATCGACCAAGTTAAACGGTAAAAGGTTTATAATAGGCCATAACTTACAAAGTTTGTTTACCTGGGGTACGAAAATACCGCTTTTTAACGATAAGCCATTTTATTGCAGTTGCTTTAACGTATAAATGGTTTTAATATGCCGCATAAATTGTAATTTCCCTCATTAATTATATTTATAGGCCTTTAACGTTACGTCCACACGTTAATCCTACATGACCCAATAATTACGAAAATATATATTTCTTAAATAACAAGCCTTTATTATTTTTGTATATATTTACAAATACGATTATACATTTTAATAAAATACTAATAAATATAATATGATTGCAAACTAAAGTTTTTCTTCCCGTCTTAAATTTGAATTATAACTTTTATACACAAAAACTATACAAAAATATTTTAAACAATGAATCCTGTACTCACCTTAATTATTTTCTGCATAGGAAGCTTCGTTTCATGATGTCCACAAATATAATTAACAGTACAAACTTTCCGCGCATAACTACTTCAAAACGAAAAAACTCATATACAGTTCACAAATAAATAAAATAACATTTACATTACACACAGTTCAAAATTTAGCAATGTAAGTGAATATACAGTTTATTGTTCATTCGTGAATACTTTGAAAGTTACTATTCGTAGCCGACGCGCGTAGCAAGAAAGCTCGTAGCGTGCGCACGACGTACCGAACGGTTATCAACTGACGCTACGAAAGCGCTACGTCGTAGTAAGGCTCACGCCCGTATGAACAATCTTTGGAATCTGATTACGAGTACTAAGCTATTTATTATATTGTAACATATGGAAGGTTTTGTTCGTAAAAATGTGTTTTCAAATGTACGATAACATAATAAGTTTAATAAGCATATCTCAATGTATTTGTTTCTTATTATTTTATTGTTTTCCAGTTACGCTAGCTACATTTACTTTGTTTCGTTCAAAACTAATTATTTTATGCCGTTATGACTTAATTATGACTGTTAATAATTTGAAAATAAACGCAGCCTATGAACTTTTAAATTAAATTACCCTTACAGCGATATAATCGTTAGAGAAGTTTCACAAGTTTAAGAGATTATCTTAGATAGATAAAGAAAGTTTACCCCTTTATAATAACTTCTGTCCGCTTATGCGTGGACTTCGGTAATGTAATCAACGGAAACTTTTGCGACTACGTTCCTATAGCCCGTCAAATCGACGGAATCGAATTTATGGAGCCAGAGGTGATACTCCAACTCTTCAGTGATAAGCGTAAAAACTGATAGGAGATCTACCATCCATCTCCTGGCTCCATCATCAGAGCAGTTTCAAGATACCAAATTTATTTGCCATTGTCATTCAAATTACATGCACATATAAAGTTTCACTTCAATACGATAGTTAAAAGTAGCTAATTACGTTCTTTTAGTTAGTTAGTTGGTTTTTTACAACTGAAGAAGGATATTTTTAACTTTGTCTGACTAATCAATGATGTAACGTTTTGAGTTGGTAGCAAGCGTAATTTTAATAAAAACTCGATCATTACGTTTTGGTAGGTTTAAATCCCTTTCTAGCCAAAACAGCCTTTACTTTTTTCTTCAACTTTAAATAGTCAGTGTGGTTCCTTTTTGAAATTTCTATTAACTATACATATTTTTGGGCAAAGTGCACTTAATTCAGTACATTTTTTTTTCACCGCGAGTAGTCAAAGTTGAGGAAAAAATAGTAAAAAATTTAAAATCTAAAAATAGCCCAATTTTGTACATAGTTCCTTTACATCTTTTAACCAATTTACATTTCAATACAGTGGTTTATTTCAATTTATTTTAATTTCAATTATTTTTTTTAATACCAACTATCTGATGGTATTAAAAAAAATAAACCCTGCATCACCAAATTTGTACACGCAATTAACGAAAGAAGATGAAGAGGGCTGAATTAAAAAAAAAAAAAAAAAACAATTGATAGTCCAAAAACGGTGACACTTTTACTAAGGTCAGGTTACTTATCTTCTCCCAAGTTTGTCGTGGTACTTACAGGATACCCTGTACATCTTAAGTATTTATCGGAATTAGATTTAGGGTAAATAAATATGGTATTAGAATTTTTGGAAGACTAAGTTTTAAGTTCCGATAATATTTAGAAGATCTGATAGTTATGCCAATTTAATGATGTATTTGGGATTTGTTGGAATTAGCTTTAGAGTAAATAAACATCTTTGCAAGCTTTTAGATAAATGAAGGCATTTTGTTTTGAAGTTAAAACTGTAACGCCGAATAACTGTTATCTTTATTAATTATAAAAAATACATAGATTAAGCTAAATATGCATTGTTCATTGAGGCGTTTACATAGACTAAGGAAGATTCTTAAATGTTATATCTTAAGAATGTTTATTAAAATTATCTTAATATTTATTGGAATCTGATTTTACAGAAACATACATTTTTATAGGTTTTATGTCGACTAAGGTAATTTACGTAAAAGCCACAATTGTGCCGAACAAAGTATTGACGCAAAGTAAATCTAACTTGACAGTTGAAACACATTACCGCCTTCGCAAATTTACATTGAATAGATTTATTCATATTCTCTCTTACCTGGTAAAAATCGAAAACACTCAAGTAATCAGCATTCAAGAGGAGAACATTGAATCTTAAGCACGCAGAAATTGAAATCCCGCCTGACGTCACTGGCTATTGAAGAAGTTTCTCAAATATAAGGGCGTGTCCCGTTTGTTAGCGGAGAAGGTATAAAACTTTAGCTATTGAACTTCAACTTTTGAGTATTATGAATGGTTTATGCTTATTTGAATGGATCTGTGAGCTTATGCTTTTATGATTATATAAAAAGGTTTTTAACCATATACCGTAAATAAAAATGACAGAAATGACATCAAAGCAACTTAAAATTTCAGAGAACAAATGTATTTTACTCCAAAAATACTACTTAATAATGTTTGATGTATTATAAGTAACAGATTTTTTACGCAAAAAATCTGGCACTCAGGTTATTATTGGAATAAGTATTGAATTTGATAGTAAATTTATTATTGAAATGCATTGAGAATTTATAATAAAACATCTTCACAATGATTACATTTTTATGCAAATTATTATTTCGCTGAAAAACGCAACCCAGCTTTATGCAAAGCTAAAAAGAAAGGTAATTACAAAGATGATTAAACTGTTAAGGTGTCGTGGTGACTATAAATCGACTTTGCAAAAACAAGAATAAAACATAGTTTTTTTATTACTTTTCACGTTCTCTCAAAAAAGAAAAATTTAGAGAGGTTCTAAATATAAAATTTTATGACGAATTGTCATGCAAATTTTCGGCGAATCTCTTGGCAATTTTAAATTAACTTTGGTAGAACTTTTCACATTTCGGTGGCAATGACATCATCGTATCTACTTTTATACAATGTTAGCAATATGAATATTTTTTATTATATTGACACTAGCTGACCCGGCAAACGTTGTGTTGCTATATAAATAAAAAAATGTTAAGGGTGAACAACCTTTATCCATTAGGGGGTATCAAAAATAGATAGTAGCCGATTCTCAGACCTACTGAATATGCATATAAAATTTGGTGAAAATCGGTAAAGCCGTTTCGGAGGAGTACGATAACTAACATTGTGACACGAGATTTTTTTATATATGATAATAAACGAACAGCTGTCCATCGGATTATCATAATTCAAAATCTTTACGTTGAAAGAGCACGTCGATAAGGCGTTCCAAGTTTGAAGGTGGTAGAATTCTCTGTGGTTCAACTCCGGAAGCACCACCACACCTATTTCTCCCTATTAGTGCCTAACAATTATAATAACACCCTAATAATTGTGTTTTGGTTTGAAGGGTTTAAGGGACACACGCTATTCCAAGGCATGCCAGCTTAGTCCTCGGGACGGTGCATCCGTGGCCGTGGCTCAGGGAGGAATCTAATCTTATCTGGAGTTGAGTACATGGGTTGCAGTGGCCAGTTAATATAAGTAGTTAGGTCTTTCTATAATGTATGCCGCGTAAAATAAGTAAATTAATCCTACTTACAAATTAGCTTAAAATTACTAACGCTACGAAAATGTAATTGTATTTTAAAATATTTTAGATCTGCATTTAAAGTTTTCGTGCAGTTTTAACTCGTTTTTAAATAGTTTTTAATGGCTTTCGGAGACCATCGAAAAACGATTGAATAGATATTCAAATTCGATTACGACTTACCATCAATAAACCATTTACATTTTTTTATAATACAAGACTAGCAGACGTGCATGCATCTGATGGTAAGTGGCTACTGCCGCCCACGGACATCTGTAATCAACCACAGATAGGATTGGATATATCTACCTGTGGTCGGCCACAGATGCGCCGCTACCCTTGAGGTTTAAGCTGGATCGCCTCGGAAATGTATGTCTCCCTTACCACACCATTCAACCGGAACACAGCATCGCTTAACGCTGCTGTTATGAGTCAGACATAGGTGTGGCGCTGGTGCCGCCGGAGTCGAACCACAAAGGGTTCTACCACCTATATAATACACGAGATTCGTGTTTAGTACTTAAATCATTAGAGTAATGCGCTTAAGACAACCTATACGATATTATAATTAGAGCTACTTGTAGCTTTAGCGATTAATTAATGGTTAATGGTGCTGTTAAACTATTCAGCAACTATAGCAAGTAGCCTATATACCAATATATGTATAGATAAGCAGACTGTCTGTAGGTTGACAGAATAGTCGGTCTTCCTAATAACTTCCTAATTAGCGTCATGATATAATCGTTCTATCCAGGATCAAACCTGTGACCCTTAGCATGATTAACATTTCAAATAACTTTCATAAACAAAGCAGTACCTACCAGGAGAAATGGAAGAACGTGCTCGTCATAAAATAATAAATGGTACGATAAATTACAATATTTATGTTTATTTGAGCACTCGATGCAATTTATGTTTTCACAAGTAACGACTGATTTTTTTATTATTTACTATTTGTACGATGCTTATATACCAGAATAATTATAAATAAACGTTATAACTTACAATATAACATCGATTAATCATAGTATTGTAATGTGTAATATATTCCTTATATTGATTATATCATCATCATCAACCCATTACTGTCCCACTGCTGAGCACGGGTCTCCCCTCAGAATGAGAAGGATTAGACCATAGTCCACCGCGATGGCCAAGTGCATATTGGTAGAGTTCACATACCTTTGGGATTTTTTTTTATAAATCGCTCAGTTATGCAGGTTTCCTCCCTATGTTTTCCTTCACCGTTTAAGCAAGTGATAATTGATTTCTAATACGCACATAAATTTGAAAATCAGACGTGCGTGCCTGAGATTCGAACCTCGGACCCCTCGATCGAGAGGACGCGTTTCTTAACCACTAGGCTATCACTGCTTATATATTGCTTATATACTTACTTATACATAATATAATTAGACAGTTTTTGTTTATTTGTAAGGCGTGACCTTAACTACCAAACCGATTGACACAAAATGTTATACACATATTGTCAGGGGTCCAGAAAAAGATATATAGGGTAGCTTTTATATCGAAAAAAAATTGTTCCCCAGGGAGAAATGAAAACAACTCTTGTAATTGCTAGTTATTTATATTGCTCATTGATATAAGTGTATCATCTGCCTTATGTTACATAAATTGATAATTCGTAAAGAATACAAAAATCCTATACTTTTTCCATGACCTTTAAGAAAACAGTTAGTGATGTATATACTGATATCATTAAGTAATGGATACAATGGAAAGCTTTTAAGCACTAGAAATTTAAATATAAATGTAATAAGCAGCAGTAAAATTTGCTTTTGTCTGAATTCCTTTTAAGTTACTGAGATAAAGTCTGTCAACCGCGTCCTTAGTCTTA
The DNA here is from genome assembly GCA_014595695.2 of Epargyreus clarus clarus. NCBI lineage: Eukaryota > Metazoa > Arthropoda > Insecta > Lepidoptera > Hesperiidae > Epargyreus > Epargyreus clarus. The sequence goes on from JACTTY020000021.1 coordinate 1,305,375, forward strand.
TTTCAACAACACGATAAGGAACAGACGCCCAAAATTATTGTCGTTTCTGCAAATGTTAGGTAATATTATTATTTCTGTTATGTATACAGCTGGTTACAAATACAATTTGATTACAAGAAAATTAACAGATATTAAGCAAAAATTGTAAAAAATTGTAAACAATATTTGTGTGGAGACCTCCCGCTACTCGTCAAGAGATGGCGCAACGAGTATTCTGAATCACGCTATCGAAGGTTTCTAAATATCTGGCATGTATACAAGTTCCGAACTGAGACTGTTGAAGCACGGCCGCTCCCCGGGCATGATCACCTAGCCCGGCGGGAGATCTCCCTTTGCCAAATTTGCAAACTCGTATGGCCATCGCCGTCCATGAACTTCTATAATCGAGTTCCGATAGGATTGGACTATATAAAAATACCTCATGTAAGTATCTCTTCCTTACAACCTTCAAACCAGAACACAGCAGCGCCTAACACTGCCGGAATAAAAAAAAATGTTGACATGGTTTCTCTGAAGTCGAAAAGCTCTGCTACCTTATGTACCCATTATTATCAGATAGTTAAGCATAAAATGCCGTTGAAAATAAGAAAAAAAAACCTTGAAACCAAAGCATTCCTGACCATGAAAATTTCTATACTTCACAAAGATTTCCAATTATGAAATAGAGACAAGTGAGAAAAAGATAAATAGAGAACACTATACATAAGATACAAGGTATTTGATGTATATAACTAATCTTTTACTCATTAGAACATTAGGAGTATAACATTAATAACAGTTATTTCCAAGAAATGTTTATGAAATATATTCATGACAATAACAAATCAGGCTAGTATTAAGTTCTGTTTAAGTAGGCATTGTCTGGCAAGCTGTGAGACCTTGTTGTACGATATTGTAGTATAATATTAAATATTAGTACATAATATTATTTTATCAAAGCACAGCTGTGATTTTAAGACGAAATAATTTATTCGGAGCCATTTGAAGGTAGCTTCGCTCTGTATAACAAAAACTTGGCGCACGATAGTGGTGGAATCAAGTTCGAGTTTTACGATAAGCACTTTTTTAACTTTTTATTTTTATATTAAAAATCATGCAATATTTCTAATATTTTTAATATACTTTAAAATAGTTTCTAGAATTTTTCTATAAGGATTAGTGAGAGTGCGCACAACAAAGATATAAATAAATATTTTGTTTTTAAATTCGGGCGTTATAGACTTAAATAATGTTAATCCAATGATCATTGACATTTTCAATTATTATAAAACATCTTAAAAAGTCAATAAAAAGAAAATGTTTCTTTTACGAGGAGGAAATAAAATGTTTGTTTACTCCATAATTACGATACTTATTTGATATATTTGTACGTTGTTGAATCCTCCTAAAAAAATGAATTTAAAAATAAACTTAAAACGGAAACTTTACCTTTACCCATTTACCAATTACTCCGTTTTCAAGTGTCGAAAAAGAGAGAGAAAAAAAATACATTATGATACTGGTTTGTTTTGGAAACCCTTTAATGGGAATTAGGTGGATATTAACGACCAATAAAGTAAAACAGAACTCGACTGTGCTCGGTTTTACTTTAATTATTTTATAGTTTACTAGCAGACCCGGCAAACGTTGTGTTTTTTTTTAAATTATTATATAGGAGTAGCAGACGAGCATGCAGTCCACCTGATGGTAAGTGGCTGCTGCCGCCCATGGACATCTGTAATCAACCCCAGACAGAATTAGATATTCCTACCTGAGGTCGGCCACGGATGCGCCGCTACCCCTGAGGACTAAGCTGGAACGCCTCGGAAAAGTATGTCTCCCTTACCACACCCTTCAAAACGGAACACAGCAGCGCCTAACACTGCTGTTATTAGGCAGAAATAGGTGTGGCGGTGGTGCCGCCGGAGTCGAACCACAAAGGGTTCTACCACCTTCAAGTGTTGCCATATAAATAAAATAAATGTTAAGTGTGAACAACCCTTATCACTTAGGGGTATGAAAAATAGATAGTAGCCGATTCTCAGACCTACTGAATATGCAAGTAAAATTTACGTACGATAACTAACATTGTGACACGAGAATTTTATATATAAGATATATCGCCCACAAAATTTGGATAACGTACGTAATTTGCACCAAAGCAATTATGGGATATGGAAATTCCCACATGTACTACGATTGTGTATTATAAAATAGTTATTTCCGAATATTTATTTATAGTATAGTATTTATGAAAACTTGGTTTTAGAAATCACAAACGTAAGCATAATATTTCAAATCCAATTTCATACTATAATAATAAAATACAAAGTAGCTAGCAAAAGGTAAAATAAATTATCGGAATAATATAAACCTTTATATAATAAAATAATATAAAAATATATATAGTAATATGATTGAAAATTTGCGTATTTAGACGTCGTTAGAGCTAAATTGTATGCTAAAATCTCTTTATTGAAGTTAGAGGTGCGTCAGGAATAAATAATGACAATGAACGTTTAATATGATCTCGCACACTGCCATAAGTTCTACCTCTATTTTAGTCGCCTCTTAATTACACTTTAAGAATACAAACATAAAGACCGATACATTCAAACTCATCGTTGTATGTGTGTTTCACCGGGGATTGAACACGGAACTCTTTACGTGTCGTATGGTGACCGCACTGCACGCAGGCTACAAAATAAATCCTCTGGCTAGTTTGGTCACTGGATCTCACATAAATTAACTTATAAGTAAATTCATTCATATATTTTTGCGATATCATATTTAATAGGCAAAAATAAAGCAGTACGCATAAGTATATAATATATATTGTTTGTAAATCTCCAAATATTGTTTATAACTTAAAACATAAAATAATAATCACAAAGTAGAAAGTAAAATGATCAATGTTATTTCTCTGAATGTCTTATGCTAAGTATGCAGACAGTGCGAGCTACAGATAAAAATAATGCCCAGTTTATTGTTCGAGGTAAAGATCTCCAACACGGGCGATAGTCTTAACCTTTTTACCTTATTCTTTATTCCTAAGTAACAGAGAGAAAGAGTTAAATGTATTTACTCATTATAAGAATTACTTAACTTAACGTAACAAACGTTGAAAATGTAATAAAAAGCTTAGCGATTCAATCTTCAGTTCTTTGCGCGCTTTGTAGATGAACAACTTTAGAAGACTATGAATTAAGTAATGTAAATCAAATGGAAGTTTTTCCTTTTAATACATAGTAATATATTAGTGATATTAATATTAAGTAAGTGTATGCATTTATAATGTTGAGGTAGCATACGAGTATGAAGTCCACCTGTACCCTTACTATAAGTTTTCAAAACATCCCACAATTTTACGTTACGTTTACTCAATCCATTATTATGTTCCGTTTGCTTCAGTAGACTGAGTAAACGTAACAATAAGTAAGTGCTCAAGTATTTTTGTCTGCCTCACATGTTTGCAAAAAAGTGAGACAATACATAAAGCGCCATTTTGTCAGTTTAGACATTTAATGTTACGTTACTGACACTATAGTTCTGATACAATTCGCTAGGGGCGCTGATTGGAAATATATGGGCAAATACGTAATATACAAATACCAAAACAGCATTTTTGTAAATTTCAAAGGTATGTGAAGTCTACAAATACGCACTTGGCCAGCGCGGTGTACTATGGCGTAATCCTTCTCATTGTGAGAGGAGACCCGTTGCCAGCAGTGGGACAATAATGGGTTATTGATGATGTTTGTAAATACGTTAAAACTCATACTAAGTGTGCAGGAGGTCATTGGCGGAAAAAAAAATTATGCACCCGTATGGCAGGGATATGAAATGAATGGTTCTTAGAAAAATACGAAAAAAATTTTTTTTTATAAAAATACCATCACAGAGCACACTTCAATACATTCATTCAATTTATAGTCCTGCTATAGAAACTTTCAACGCACCCATTTGTTTTTTCATTAAGAGATTTAGGTCACATTTTACTGTTAAAATGTTATTTTCGCACAAACGAGTCGATTTATATAATCCTTTTTCAATATTAACTATTTGTTCACAAGTTAATTGGAATATATGATCGGATTAGTAGATATTTGGTTTGCTTTTATAATTAAAGTTTGAGTACACTTAATGTACATAAATGTTAATTATTTTTATTTGTTTAAGATTTTAATCAATTTGATATTTTGTTTTTTTATATAATATATAAGTAGCAGACGAGCATGCAGTTTCACCTGATGGTAAGTGGCTTCTGCCGCCCATGGACATGTGTAATCAACTCCAAATAGGATTAGATATTTCTACCTGAGGTGGGCCATAGATGCGCTGCTACCCCTGAGGACTAAGCTGGAACGCCTCGGAAAAGAATGTCTCCCTTACCTCACCATTCAAACCAGAACACAGCAGTTCTTAACATTGCTGTTATGAGGAAGAAATAGGTGTGGCGGTGGTGCCGCCCGAGTCGAAGGGTTCAACCACCTTCAACACTGAAACATTAAGCATGTTATAAAGAGATAAATTGTTATTGTAAGTTTCATCAAGTTCTCATTTCACCTTTGGGCATGGGCTACCCTTTTGAATAAGAAGGGTTAAGATTAAGGACTCTCAGGCGTGCATATATCTAATTTTCTTACCGCCATAGTTCAGCCCGCTTAAATAATAGATATGCCGGACTCGAGATGTAATGTACTGGTAGTTTAATATACTGTAATGTAATGCCATGTATGGAAATAAAATTATTTATCGTTATATACACTTGTATACATTAACAATAAACTAAAAACGAAAAAATAAATGAAATGATATAGTCCCTGTAAAGAGGATTTTAATATTTTCCTTTTTTAACCGACTTCCCAAAGGAAGAGGGGCAATCTATTCGACACGTATATTTTTCTTTTTACCACGCTTTTATTAGCTTAACCAGTCCGTATGTAACGGAATCTTCGAACTCGATGTTTACCCACTTTGAACGATCAGATTGGTTTAAAATTTGTCAAGAACACTTGTCAAGAAGTAATGACAATAAACGATTTTAATATTTTTTTTCCCATCACGATTTTTCTCGTGCGATTTTAGTGTAGTTTTTAGTGTTTAAACTATATAACTACTAGTTTTTGCCCGCGGCTTCGCCCGCGTTAAAATAATATGACATACTTACTAACATACATAAAACTGAAAATTCGTACCTTCATTGGAATGACAGGTCCAATGACAGAATCTGGTGAAATTTGGTCGTACCAACTCTGAAATCTTCGTAGGATCATGGACAACAACTATGCTAAAGATCATTACTTGATCAGATGCATAGTTTACGACTCAATCCTTACTAATATCGATTAAAATAATCGACTTTTTGGTCCAAAAGATCGATTCTCCGATTAATCGATCTTAGATCGCCATCCCTAGTTCCCGTGGGATTTCCGGGATAAAAACTATCCTTTGTCCTTTCTCGGGTTTTAGACTATCTTTTTACAAAATTTCATTAAACTCGGTTCAGTGGTTTAGGCGTGAAGAAAAGACAACCAGACAGACAGACAGACAGACAGAGTTACTTTCGGATTTATAATATTAGTAAGGATTATTAATATTTTAAAATTTCCCTTATGATAATTCTGTGAAAATTTCCAATGGCTATCGATTCCAGTTCAAAGATAACAGCCCTTTAAGGGTGAGCTAATCAGGCGTAAGTACAAACGGTGTACCTTTATTTATAGGTATCCTTCCAATACTGAATCTGAATAATTTCGTATCTACAACCATAAAATAGATTTCAATCTAGTGTCCTAAAATCCATGCGTATGTTAATTTAGTTACAGAGTAAAATGTGTAAATATCTTCGAAATGTAAATAGGGATGCAACAATATATCGAACTTTTAAAAATACCGAGCCCTAAAAGTTGATATATATCGATATGGATACCATTTCTGATACGATATTGTAATGTCGAAAAGAAAGAAATACAGATATCGAAAATTTTAAGTATTTTTTTTTGTCAATAGGACTAGTTTATGATATGATATACATATATTATGATAATAGTTCCGAAAAATTTACGTTAGGTTTCGATGTTATTGGTTATTGACAATATTGAGAGTTTAATCGAAATATCGATATTCATATCGATAGATTCAAAAAATTGCAGACTTAATTTTCTAAAAACAAAATATATTCGTATCTGTAATGATGGTTACAGTGGTTTCGCAACTCGATATTAGGTTTGTTACAGTGTAATCGTTTTAGTTTCAAACAAAATTATATACATTGTAAAGTCGACTTTTAACTTTTTGTAATAATTAGATTTTGTTAAAATCGATAGAATAGAACTCGATCGTCAAAATTAAATAGGCTGTCGAAATACTTGATTGTGTACTTGAATATATCTTAAATTACCTATAATAAATATTGTAATATTACCTAAAAGTTTCGATATTATCGCCCATCGATTCGAGCATTCGATATAAATTTGCATCACTATGTAATGAATTTTCAAAAACAAAATATATTCGTATCTCTAATGATGCCGGCGTGCTGTGGTTCGCAACTCGATATTAGGTTTGTTACAGTGTAATCGTTTTAGTTTCACAACTGTTCCCCATTTCTGAACAATGTACGCTTTGGAGTGCTTTTGTTTGTTTTTGTAAGCGACATGAATGGTTTCACTAAACTTTTTCCGTTAATTTGAAATAAATGCAATTCTATTGATTATTTATATTTTATTTTTGTTTTATACCATTTTTAAGGTTATATTTTTTTATTGTTGTGGTTTCTTCTACCCGATGAGACAGGTAGAGGGTTCAGTTCAAGTGTTCAATTCTTTGGTACGTTTTAGGACATTAGCTTGACAGTTTTTAGCATATAGGTATGTGTCGTTGTTCATTTGTGTAAGGTATGACCTACATCAATCAAACAAAATTATATACATTGTAAAGTCGACTTTTTAACTTATTGTAATAATTAGTTTTTTTAATAACGATAGAATAGAACTGGATCGTCAAAATAAAATTGTCTGTCAAAATACTTGAATGTGTACTTAAATATATCTTAAATTACCTATAATAAATATTTTAATGTTACCTTAAAGTTTCGATATTATCGCCCATCGATTCGAGCATTCGATATAAATTTGCATCACTATGTAATAAATTTTCAAAAACAAAATATATTCGTATCTCTAATGATGCCGGCGTGCTGTGGTTCGCAACTCGATATTAGGTTTGTTACAGTGTAATCGTTTTAGTTTCACAACTGTTCCCCATTTCTGAACAATGTACGCTTTGGAGTGCTTTTGTTTGTTTTTGTAAGCGACATGAATGGTTTCACTAAACTTTTTCCATTAATTTGAAATAAATGCAATTCTATTGATTATTTATATTTTATTTTTGTTTTATACCATTTTTAAGGTTATATTTTTTTATTGTTGTGGTTTCTTCTACCCGATGAGACAGGTAGAGGGTTCAGTTCAAGTGTTCAATTCTTTGGTACGTTTTAGGACATTAGCTTGACAGTTTTTAGCATATAGGTATGTGTCGTTGTTCATTTGTGTAAGGTATGACCTACATCAATCAAACAAAATTATATACATTGTAAAGTCGACTTTTTAACTTATTGTAATAATTAGTTTTTTTAATAACGATAGAATAGAACTGGATCGTCAAAATAAAATTGTCTGTCAAAATACTTGAATGTGTACTTAAATATATCTTAAATTACCTATAATAAATATTTTAATGTTACCTTAAAGTTTCGATATTATCGCCCATCGATTCGAGCATTCGATATAAATTTGCATCACTATGTAATAAATTTTCAAAAACAAAATATATTCGTATCTCTAATGATGCCGGCGTGCTGTGGTTCGCAACTCGATATTAGGTTTGTTACAGTGTAATCGTTTTAGTTTCACAACTGTTCCCCATTTCTGAACAATGTACGCTTTGGAGTGCTTTTGTTTGATTTTGTAAGCGACATGAATGGTTTCACTAAACTTTTTCCGTTAATTTGAAATAAATGCAATTCTATTGATTATTTATATTTTATTTTTGTTTTATACCATTTTTAAGGTTATATTTTTTTATTGTTGTGGTTTCTTCTACCCGATGAGACAGGTAGAGGGTTCAGTTCAAGTGTTCAATTCTTTGGTACGTTTTAGGACATTAGCTTGACAGTTTTTAGCATATAGGTATGTGTCGTTGTTCATTTGTGTAAGGTATGACCTACATCAATCAAACAAAATTATATACATTGTAAAGTCGACTTTTTAACTTATTGTAATAATTAGTTTTTTTAATAACGATAGAATAGAACTGGATCGTCAAAATAAAATTGTCTGTCAAAATACTTGAATGTGTACTTAAATATATCTTAAATTACCTATAATAAATATTTTAATGTTACCTTAAAGTTTCGATATTATCGCCCATCGATTCGAGCATTCGATATAAATTTGCATCACTATGTAATAAATTTTCAAAAACAAAATATATTCGTATCTCTAATGATGCCGGCGTGCTGTGGTTTCGCAACTCGATATTAGGTTTGTTACAGTGTAATCGTTTTAGTTTCACAACTGTTCCCCATTTCTGAACAATGTACGCTTTGGAGTGCTTTTGTTTGTTTTTGTAAGCGACATAAATGGTTTCACTAAACTTTTTCCGTTAATTTGAAATAAATGCAATTCTATTGTTTATTTATATGGTATTTTTGATTTTTAACATTTTGCTAAAATATATTTTTTTCTTTTATTGATTTGATTGTTTCTAACCAGGCAGGAAGAGGGTTAAGTTTATATATATAAAAATGAATGTTTGTCTGTATATTCTTTATAAAATAGTAAACTATGCATTTGATTATGTGTTGATCTTTAGCAAAGTTGTTGTGCATGAGTCCACGAAGGTTTCAGAGTTGGTACGACCTATTTTCGACAGATGGCACCGCTTATTCTAATGAAGGTACAACTTTTCAGTTATATGTATGCCATGTTATTTTTTTATAACGCAAGCGAAACCGCGGGCACTACTACTAAATCAATCAAATCAAATCATTTTTTTATTCGAAATAAGTTCTTTGCGGAACACTTTTTGATAATTTAATAAAATTGAAGTCCTACTTCATGACGGTCACAGATGCGTTCTTATCGTTGTATGCGTATGTTTGTTTCGAACAAGAAAAGAGGACCGCTTAACACTACTGTTTAAAGACGGTAGAAATAGATATCTATAAGATAGAAATAAAATGGCCGTTATAATTTATTCGTGTAATATTTCGTTTGAATTTTATTCATAATTTTTATATAATTTGTCAGAGTTGAGTTAAAATAAACACACATTCAAAGGAACAAGTTTATCGCTCACTTCTGCGCTACTGAGCAAAGCCTCCCTTCCGTTTGTGTATGAATTCAATTACTCATATCAAAGTAAAATACACAGGACGGCTTTGGCATAATTCCCCTTATTGTCCACTTACGTTTCAAAGGTTTCCGTCGAAATTAAATTTTAAACTAGTTATTAATATTTCATTTTATAAAGAATCAAGTAATACATTTAAATTGAGTGATTACTGTACGAATGTAGTTTTCATTAATAGATACAATTTATTTCAATATTTTATTGCTAAATTACATGGTATTGTACTGGTTACTAAAACTTTACATATTTTTAGGCAATGGAAATAGCAAAATGAAATAGCAACATATCTGTTGTTAAATAGGCACTGCCAATACGTTACTTCAAATAATATAGGTGCCGCGACAGTTGAGCCACGACGTTTTTCAAAATTCATAAATGAGGAGCTCCAATTATAACAACAATAGACGCTATTATTTTTTTTTATATTGTACGAGGAGCAGACGAGCATGCAGTCCACCTGATGGTAAGTGGCTACTGCCGCCCATGGACATCTGTAATCAACCCCAGATAGGATTAGATATTCCTACCTGAGGTCAGCCACAGATGCGCTGCTACCCCTGAGGACTAAGCTGGAATGCCTCGGAAATGTCTGTCTCCCTTACCACACCCTTCAAACCGGAACACAGCAGCGCCTAACACTGCTGTTATTAGGTAGAAATAGGTGTGGCGGTGGTGCCGCCGGAGTCGAACCACAAAGGGTTCTACCACCTTGCCAAATTGCGTCCTATTGTCCATTGTCCTAGTAGGTACATAGGATATCTTATAAATGATGGGTGCCATTAATACCTTTGAACGCCTCATTTCACATCAACCGCTGCCCATATCGAATTAGAACACTATACACACATAGCTACTCAGGGCTCTAATATACGAACGGAAGCCCGCACCCGACAGATGATGACAGTCGGCAGAAGTCGCCTGCGGTCGACGAGTACCAACGATAAAATACGATTGCCATCGAGGCCTCGCAACAGTCTGCAATCGTAGCTACGTGTCCATGCCGACAGCAGGTGACCAAGTCAAATTTAAATACTATGCATATTGCTATTAAGGGCACTATTATACGAGCGATAGCCCACGACAGATGGCGACAGTAGGCGGCAATCGGCGGCAGTCACTGAGAATCATCGACAAACACAATCGCCAGCGACGGCTCGCAACGGACTGTGTCCGTCGCCACATATCGTCACCGAATCTCGGCGACCATCGTTGGTGATCGTCGACGCGTAATATCGCTTGTATATTAAAACCCTTAAAAACCGATATAAGGGTAAAAGTAAAAAATATACATATAAGTATTTTTATAAGCAAAATATTATACTCAACGACAAATAAACAGTGTCTTCCTTAATTCTATTTTAAATACAAATACAATTGTCTATTTAAGGACAAACTCTGCTCTAACTTTGCTTCACAAATAGTCAAATTGTTCTATTCGAATTAAATCTAAACATTACTGAAAAGTTTTCGAAGGTCGGTAAAAGTACTTGAAAGTTTTGTAAAGTGATTTGTCAATAAATCTTCCAGCCTTCCCTTACTAGGACTTTCACTACCGTTGTTTATATAAGTTCGTAGCCCTGAATACTAAGTTGGGATGTCGTCTATCCCTGTGAGTATTGTGATTTTTTTAAAGTAACATTATTTGAACCGCTTTGGCACAACTTAAATATTTGGTAAGTAAAATATTTCATCGCCAACCCATTACTGTCCCACTCCTGGGTACGGTGGTACGGCCGGAGTTAGTTTAGGCCATATTCTACCCGTCCTAATCCTTGAGAATTTCTATAATGCACATAACCTTTAAATATTGATTTGAACTCAAGTCCTTCAGTATGAAAGATCGAATTTCAAACCATCCCTGCTTAGAAACATATATTAAATAAAAAAAACTCAAATCAAAATTACTTTTAATTTGAGTTTTTTTTGGTGTTCCCAGCAACCCCCACGGTCTAGTGGAATGAAATCCAGCCTTTCCTAGGTTCGAAACCCAGATTTTACGTTTCACAAATGTTGACAGCGAAATTTAATGTAATGCAACAATAAATATATTGTATTTGTAGTATTATATGTCGTAACGGTTAAACGTTCTGTTTTTAAAAACTCATACTGCGAAATTTTAGTTTCGTTACGGTCCACGGGGGCGCTGTATGAGCGAAAACGTAAACGGTGTTTTCAAGGAAACGCAAAACTCGTACTACGGGTACTGTTGTAAAACACAAATTTGATATTTCAGTCATTTTTTAAATCTAAACAAAGCATCATTAATTGACTTCGATAGAACCCCCTATATGGAGCTGTATACTATTGCCTACAGTACGTACCAGTCTCTCACTACGTCAGGTTTAAGATATTCATATGTAAATAAAATATTTTCATTTCATTTCATTTCAATACTGATTTCCATGGTTGGTATTGACCACATACAACTTCCAAGCTCGTTTGCTACTTATTTATAAAAGCATCACTTGAAAAGCAATTGTCACTTGGCTTAACGATAAGGAGCAGAAACATACATATAAACTGCACTAAAGTCGTCTTATAGTAACACCCCTACCCATTAGATAGATACTATCATTAACGACGAAATAAACCCGGTTGTTCCTGCAATATCCGTATCTATAAAGCCGAATGAATTTGAACCCTCACGATGTTAGAGATATAAAAACATGATGCATAAATATCAATAGGATAGTATGCTTGTCTGCTTTTATAGTCAAAAGGCCTTATCGGAAGTACAAAAGTTTCCTTTTTTCGCCATCCTCATGCCTTTTTATATGAAGGTGTATAATAATAAACATTTATTAGCCGTTGAAGTGCGGATAGAACGGATTTACACTGTCGTTCCGAATAATATACGAAAATCTTATCACAAACGCATTTAAGGTTCTGTAGCTTCTGTCAATTTCTTTAGATAAAAGTTTATGTGAAGATATATGATAGAAAAAATGTATTCCGGTACCGGGAATCGAACCCGAGCCTCCTGGGTGAGAGCCAAGTATCCTAGCCACTAGACCATACCGGATTGTAAGTTTCTTCGTGTAAAGTCCTGTAGGATTTACAAGATCTGGGCATGAAGAAATCCGAATAATAAAGTACATTAAACGCTGATCTGAAAAACACAAAGTACGTATAATTAAAAATGTCTTTAAGTTAAGTTTAGGTAAGAAGGAACCATGTCGTGTACATTATGTCTATGTGTTATGAAATTGGTAAGTCATCATCATCATCATCAACCCATTACTATCCCACTGCTGGGCACGGGTCTCCTCTCAGAATGAGAAGGATCAGGCCATTATCCACCGCGCTGGCCAAGTGCGTATTGGTAGACTTCACATACCTTTAAGATTTTTTTTTTTTTATTATAAATCTCTTAGGTAGGCAGGTTTCCTCACGATGTTTTCCTTCACCGTTTAAGCAAGTGATAATTAATTTCTAATACGCACATAAATTTGAAAATCAGAGGTGCGTGCCTGGGATTTGAACCTCGGACCCCTCGATCGAGAGGCCGTGTTGCCTAACCGCTAGGCTATCACAATCGGTAAGTATTTAACTCCAAATTTTAGTGGAATAGTACTTTATAATCAAATCAAGGTATGCTACGATTTACTTCACGTTCTACGATTCTCGTAGCACAAGCGTAGTATGATGTAGCTCTTCAGTGCTACAAAAACGTTTGAATATATTTTTAATTAAAAGTTTAAAAGGATTAAAAGTTTGGCAGTGATTTGGACTCATTGTTTTATATTTATTTTTTTATATTTCCTTAGGTTTTAATATTTCTTTTTTTGTTTAAATTATATTTTTTGTATATATCTATAAAAAAAATATAATTTAAATTATAATTAAAACAATTCCGCTATATCTACAATATATACAAAAAATATAATTTAAACAAAGATTTATAGATAGATTCATAGTTTGTAAATAGATAGATATATTATATTTTGTAAATTTAATTAATTGTGATAATAAAATATTGGATTCAATTAAAAGTTTGAATATATTTTTAAATAAAAGTATAAATAATTTATTTTAATCGCATATATTTTTATGTAGTCATTAAATTTTTAAGTAGAAAAATACTAAATATCAGAAATTGACATACGTGTATTGTTGATTTTTACAAAAAAGAAAACTTATTGCGAGGCTACATAGTTCCGGTACCGGGAATCGAACCCGAGCCTCTTGGATGAGAGCCAAGTATCCTAGCCACTAGACCATACCGGATCGTACAAACCGTTTCGAAAACATCTATATTATTTGCGAAAATATTTTGTGTTTTGTATACTATGTTTTGTATTATTTACAAAACACAAATATAAAAATTTTGGAAAAAGTCACGATAGTTAAAATTTAATTGAAAAAGTATAAAATAATTTAGAGACCCCCGACTTAAGTAAATTATGTGACGAGAGATATAATTAACGTAAAAAGCTTTCATATAAGTTGATTAGATCTCTCACAGAGTCATATGAACAACAGAGTATTCGTTTTCATAGCACTTCCCTACGTACTTATTTCGTTCTCGACAATGGATATGTGTCAATAACATAAGTATACAACTTATGAACATAATAAGAAACGCAAGAAAATCTGTTGAGGGCTGCCATTCAGTGAAATAATTTTGTACTTTTACAATAACGTGAATAATTTGGAGATATTTTATTTCTATGTATATGCATATATGTTGAAATTCAAAATATTGCTGCAGTCCTCGCCACATAAACAATGTTATTAAAGAGTAACGGATATAAACCAGTAACCCACTAGAAAACGGATAAAAGTAAGTGATAGCTAAGTGGTTAAGAAAACCGGCCTCCTGATCCAGGGGCCCGAGGTTCGAGTCCTAGGCACGCACCTCTGATTTATAAAATTTATGTGCATATTAGAAATTAATTATCATCACGGTGAAGGAAAACATCGTAAGGATACCTGTATATCTGAGAAATCTAAAAAAAAATTTCAAAGCTATTTAAAGTCTACCAATATGTACATGGCCGGCGCGGTGGACTATGGCCTAATCCTTATCATCCTGAGAGGAAATCGTGCCCACCAGTGGGACAGCCGTGGGATATCCGTTCACCATCCACCCATTAGTTGATGGTGACCGGATATAAACCAGAATTACGTTTAGTATCCACTTCAAAATCAAAAATAATAAATTTATTTTTGACAATCCGCGAAATGGTGCGTTAACCAAACCGGACAGAATAGCAACGGTCATGGTTCAGTCCCTGGCCAGACAGATATCTGATTGATGAATTTAAATCTATTCTGAAAGAAAGAAAAACCCTGGAGTGGGACTATGAACGTCCAAATCGTTATTTAAGAATAGTTTTTCTGTATAATATTGAACGAGCAGGCGGTCCACCTTATCGTAAGTAAAAAACTGTTTTATGAGCTGAGCAGAGAAACGAAGGCAAACAAATACTCAAGATACTCGTATGTACAATGTACATGTTATATAGCTGGTTCGGTGTATTTGAAGATCGTTCGGGCATCTTGTACGTGCAGGTATTCACCAAAATAAAAGTCTCACAATGTAACCTGATCACTGTACTACTTGTTACAATTTAAAATAACCAAAAATATTAAAAGATTACGATAATAAATAACGATTAGGAGCAAATGGCTTTGCACGAAACCATCACGCGCGATTCGCTGTGAAAGAATAACGACTCGCCCGCCATGATACTTACAACTCCATTCGGATGTACCCGCTTAATAAATCAACTTAATATCAATGTCAACATTAATTTCAACTATCCGAATTCCAATTTATTTGTAAACAATCATCGAACAAAACAAAACGCACGTCGTTCCGTACAATACGTGAAACACAATACATTGCGACGTCGTATAACGATGCGGTGTCGTGTCGACGAAATATAATAATTTTATTATAACTTTCTATAATAATGAAGAAATACATCGTGAGGGCACCTGCTTACCCAAACGATCTTTAAAAAAGTGTAAACGTATAAAAGTAAAAAATATCTTAAATTAAAAATAAACATCAAATTACAAAACAAATACAGGTCTGTGTATCAAATAATAAAATCTAAATTTTATTTATTTCCTAAACAATTTAACTAAAATACTTATTAAAATGTAAAAAGAACATTCAGATGAAGAGAAGTTTCGGTACCGGGAATCGAACCCGGGCCTCTTGGGTGAGAGCCAAGTATCCTAGCCGCTAGACCATACCGCTTAGGCACACGCACCACTGATTTTCATAATTTTAATATTGTGTGTTTGTGAAATTAACTATCACTTGTTTAAAACGGTGAAGGAAAATGTCGTCATCGCACCTGCAATCTGCATACCAGAGAAATGTATAAAAAAGATTCAAAGGTGTAAGAACGCTACCAAGTCGCACTTGGCCAGCGCGGAAAACTATGTGAGAAAACATATATACTCGAGAGATCTTAAAAAACAGGTTTTCAAAGGAATGTGATGTCTACCAATATGTAGTGACGTCGCAGGCAGGTTCGAGTTAGAAGCGTCTTTATAGTTTGAAGTCTTTATTATAACTCTTATATTATATTATCATATATCTTCTCTTATATTTCTTATATCTTATATTATCTCAAAATACAAATACGCACTTGACCAGCGCGGTAGACTGTGGTCTAATCTTTCTTATTCTGAGAGGAGACCCGTGCCCAGCAGTGGGAGAGTAATGAGTTGACGACGTAGGACAAAACACACACGGGTTATTTCGCTATGTTGATATACTTTAAAATTTAATTAAATGTTACTCATACTACTTCACATTCTATAAACACAATTTTAGGGAAACCTCAGATAACCGTAAACTTTCCTAATCTGAAGGATTAAATTATACCCTGAATTCGTCACTCATCAACTAGTCCCTTCAGGTATTCAACTAAGGGATAACTTAATGAACTTCGGCCCATATATTTAAGTCTTATGAGGAAATTGGAACGTGTATAGGCATAAACTTATAGGTGATGAATAATGAATAGAGCCGAAGGAGTGATAACCTTGTTGCATGAATTAAGGTATCTTACGACAAGTGTTCGGCATTCCAATTCTAGGGATATATGATTTTTCGATGAAATAATATGCGTTTAGAAAGAAACTATATGCCATAAGGTTGAATTAAAATATTGTATGGAAACATACATCGTAGACTTGCTACGTGAAACTATTACGTAGTATGGCTACGATCCATGTAGCACAAGCGTAGCACTTTCTACTACTAAAAGGCGGGTAGCAATAGCTCACACGCAAATAGTACCCAAATTCTATACTGTCTTTAAGTTTAAGAGTCTAAATATCAAAGATCAAGATTTTCTTAAAAATTTTGGATAACATTTTACACTGTCTAAGTTTGCCACATTTAGAACGACGAATTGCTAATAACTCGGGGACGACACTTTTCCCATGATCTTTATATCTAATATTTCATCGACTGTATTAAATAAAATTATATATGTAAATATAATTTAAATATGTTCAATTCCAATTCGCCTTCGCCGTAATGCTCACATTTTATCTCTTCTATATTGTGTACTATTTAATCCGACTTCTCCTCCATACCTCACGCAGCGATTTCAGTTTCTCCATCTGTCCCATGACCGATCCCTTCGCTCCACCGAAAACCATGCTCTCCTTACTCCATTCCACTCAACATCCTACTACAAGAAATCCTTCAAAGTTTCAGCTATTCGTCTAGGGAACTCTCTTCCTGTATCTATTCGCAATGCTCAATCCCTATGCTCCTTCAAAAATCTAGTAAAATGTCATTATCGTCAGCTCTAACTCTATCTCTGTTTCGTTTCTCCCCCATATGCTCTTGCTATGTGTAATTTTATTTCTTTGTTTGTTTTATCTGTCACAACTCTGTTAAATCTAGCTCCTTTCTTTTAAATACGTATGTCTTTCATTAATTTGTTCCAAAATTTGTATTTTATTCCTTACAACTGTTATTTGCACCCTACCTCTTATTCTATTTCTTGTTACTTTAACTCCGCACCCTGTAGGTTGCCTGGAAGAGATCGCTGATTAGCGATAAGGTCGCCTATTGTATTTTTAAAATTATAATTTTCCTTGTGTATATTTCTTTTATGGGTACAATAATGCATATTATTATTATTATTATTATGTTATAAAAGTAATAGTATTGTTAGTAGTAGTAGTAGTAGAAAGTAAACTTGTATGTAGTCTATTCGACATTAATTTATGGGACCTATGAACATGGTCGTTAGATATAAATTGTTTTTCTTAAAGTTAAAATTGAAATGCATTTGCATTTTGGAGGTGGTAGAGCCCTTTGTGATTCGACTCCGGCGGCACCACCGACACACCTATTTTTGCCTAATAACAGCAGTAATAAGCGCTGATGTGTTCTGGTTTGAAGGGTGTAGTAAGGGAGACATACTTTTTCGAGGCGTACGAGCTTAGTTCTCAGGGGTAGCGGCGCAACTGTAGCCGACCTTAAGTAGGAATCCTATTTGGGGATATCAGGTGAACTGCATGCTCGTCTGCTATTCCTGTATAATAATAAAAAAACGTTCATTAATTAAGAAAATAGTACCCACACATTATTATAAGCCTTATAGCCATATGGCCTACGGAAGTTTAAGGACAAAGCTTTATGAAGCAACACAATATAGTATTTATGCAGTAAACAATATGATATGCCCAGAAATTTGTTCAATAACCATCACTGCAACCAAAGAGGGAGTTTAATATCTTCTCTTATCTACGCCGTAACTCTCTAGGACCTAAAGTGTAAACTTAATCCCAACTAACCAATAAGATCTGTATCTTTGGTAAATTATCAAACTTTAGGACCTGTTAATTACACTTTAATTACAGATTGGAACTATCCTGCGTTATAAAGTCTACGAGTATATAGAATACTGTACATTCTAATATTTGTGCTTTCTATTAGTTTGTCAGATATCATTACTTCCCAAAATATGACCTTTATAATCAACACTATCCGATAATGAAATAAAAAAGAAGAAACAAAAATAGCTTATTTGGCAAAATATAAGGATGACACAGGTTTTTTTTTGCAAATGAACTCGTCCGATTCCCGGCTAGGGAAAAAGATCGTAACTCCATTCAGATTTTTTTGCTTTTTTTTATATAATATAGGAGTAGCAGACGAGCATGCAGTCCACCTGATGGTACGTGGCTACTGCCGCCCATGGACATCTGTAATCAACCCCAGATAGGATCAGATATTCCTACCTGAGGTCGGCCACAGATGCGTCGCTACCCCTGAGGACTAAGCCGGAACGCCTCGGAAAAGTCTGTCTCCCTTACCACACCCTTCAAAACGGAACACAGCAGCTCCTAACACTGCTGTTATTAGGTAGAAATAGGTGTGGCGGTGGTGCCGCCGGTATCGAACCACAAAGGGTTCTACCACCTTTAGCTTGCTACCATATAATTTCGATATTCACCATGAAAACCCACTTGAAACTTTCATCTTGTATTGTTATGGGAAACTTGAAACATGGAGTAAGTTTATACCCTGTTTACTGTTTCAAAATGAATAAAAAGCCTTAAAACTTAAACATTCAATATTGTATCATTTCTTTATACTCTTATTTTGCTTTATATTATTAAATTTTTCAAGTTTTTAATTACAATAATCACTTTAATACAATGTATTTTTCGTTTTTCTTTTATGTATAATAATAGATAAGTTAAATTAAATTATGTAAAATTAAAAATAAACGTCTAATAAATTAAAAATGAAGATCTAAGTTTTATGCCATCAAAAACATAACTCGTTAAAAAAACATGCAAGTCTCACAACTTAGTATTTCTACCGTAAAAACTTTGAGATTCATGTATTAGCAAGTCAGTTAATTTATTCAGTCCCTAATAACTAAAGCTAACCTAATAACATAACATCTTATGAAACCATATCAATATTAAAAACCTTTTATAACCTTGGTCTAACTAGAAAACTGGATTGAAAAAGCAAAATATTTTAGTTTTTCCTTGATTAATATGTTAAACACTTATTGTATTCTAAATTTGAAGTTTCCATATCTGCTAGAAGTACCTAATACTTTTGATGATCGGTCAGTCAGTCAGTGAGTGAGTGACAAAATTACGAACTTTGACTAGTTGTAATTCTTACACTACTGGTTCAAATTGAATGAAATTTGAAATATACTGTCTTTGTGCAACTCTTGCTTAGTTCCTAAAAAAATAGGCTTCTAGCTTTACCTAGAACGAAGTTGTAGGGGTCGAAAATGGCCTGAATTGCTTCGAGAAAAGAATGCTACGGCCGTGCCGCTTTTTTATTTTTTCTTGTTCGACTTGCGGAGGCACTGCCGTGCCTCCAGATTTATTTCCTATACAATTTAACTAAAATACTATTTAAGTTGAAAAAAAATGAAGATGAGGAGGGGGTGAGTTCCGGTACCGGGAATCGAACCCGGGCCTCTTGGGTGAGAGCCAAGTATCCTAGCCACTAGACCATACCGGATTGCGAGTGAGGCGACGTAAACATCAACTGTTTATGCAGTGCAGTAATATAATAAAAGTATAAATATTCAATTATTGTTTTGACGGTTCGAGTTCCCACTCTTGCCGCCGGCAACCCCGGAAGCCCCCTTTTAGTCGCCTCTTACGACAGGCAGGGGATACCGTAGCCCTATTCCAGTCCCGGAACTACAGGGAAAAAGGTAAACAAGCCTAGCAGTTGATATATCGGTAAGATGTCTAATCTCCTTTACGGCATAGGCTGCAGAACTAAGTCTACTACATAACTTTGCTATTTGAGGGCTCCATGTTAGTTTAGAATCTAAATTTATCCCTAAGAAAACTGTTTCATCTACAAATTCGAGGTGTTCATTATTAAGGGTAATATTCATCGTCAGCTTTTTAACATTAGGCAAAGCAAATCGGACAGATTTAGTATTTTTATTATTTAATACAAGATTGATTGCGCTAAACCAGTTGTAGATTATGTCAAGTGCTTTATTGACATCGTTGACGTCGTTAGTTTGTCGTTTTTAAGTTTAAATATTAAGGAAGTATCGTCAGCAAACAACACAACTTTTGATAACTCTTGCATTACATACGGTAGATCAGGTATGCAGGTTTCCTCACGATGTTTTCCTTCACCGTTTAGCAAGAGATAATTAATTTCTAATACGCACATAACTTTGAAAAATCAGAGGTGCGTGCCTGGGATTTGATGTGTATCAAAAACAAGAATGGCCCTAAAATAGAGCCTTGTGCATTATTCAGTGATAGCCTAGTGGTTAAGAAACTGGGCCTCTTGATTCTAGAGGTCTTGGTTCAAATCTAAGGCACACGTATATCTGACTTTTCACAGTTATGAGTTTATTAGAAATCTATATCTATACTAATATTATAAAGAGGAAAGGTTTGATTTTTTGTTTGTTTGTTTGAAATGAATAGGCTCCGAAACTACTGGACCGATTTTAAAAATTCTTTCACCATTCGAAAGTTACATTATCCACTAGTAAGATAGGCTATATTTTATTTTGGAAAAAAATAGGGTTCCGTAAGATGTTTCAGAAAATTTACTTATTTTGCGTACGCTGCCTGAACTATAAAAGATAGAACCATAAAATGTTCAAATTAATTGCAGATCTTTGGAATATACTTCGATTTATTTTATGATGTAGATCCGCAATAAGAACGGATCTTTTGATATTCCACCGTTGAGGGGGTTAAATAGGGGTTGAAAGTTAGTATGAAAATCCGTCAATTTTAAACCAAACTCGATGAAAATTGAAATTTAGCAATAATATTATTTTAAATCCGTAAATTTAAAATAATAAAAATCAAATTTAAGAGTTTTTCCAAAACCAACCCTTAAGGTGGTTAAATAGGGGTTGACGGGTTATTTTAAAATTTGGCATTTTGGAAGTCAGCACTATGAAACTATTAGCCATTCATTGCCTTACTGGTTAGATATAGTGCAACTTTCATTCTACCGTTTTTGGAAAATCAACCCTTACGTGGGTTAAATAAGAGTTGTAAGTTAGTATGAAAGTCCCCCAGTTTTAATATAAACTGTATGAAAATCGGTATTTGGGTTTACGGTAGAAAATAATTAAACACCTATTTCATTGTTTTTGAAAAATCAACCCTTAAGGTCATTTAATAGGGGTTGGAACTTTTTTTTATAATCCGTTAATTTGGAAGGAAGCATTATGAAATTATCATGATACACAATGTAGCATTTGAGTCATTGTTTTTATTAGATCAACCCTTGAGACGGCTATAAAAGGGTGTACGCTGTATGCCATTCTATTTACACACCTGTATCAGCATTTTTAGCTACTCTGTTTAGAACAAATCAACCCCATCAGGGTACTATAAGTAAAGAAAGTCTTTAAAAACCGTTATTGAAGTTATAATTCTTTTGGCGTGTCTGGATAAAGAACAAAGTGCAGAGAGGTTTAGTGTAGGGCGATATTCTACGGGCTACCGTAACGTATAACGTTTTTAACATGGGAATGTATTGCGCGTGCTGAAGTGCAGAACAGCAATTTTTTAGTAATGCGCAGACCCGCGGGCCACAAGGGAGAGTCGCGACCACACTCCACCCATGGGTCACGGGTTACCGACCGCTGGTGTTGAATACTAGCTTTCAGAAATTAGCTGATGAAATATTTATTGATACATATGTACATAGGAATGCTTTGATAAAATAATTGTTATACGGTATATGTATTATACGTGAATTTGAATTTGAATTTGTGAATTTAGGTTCGAAGTTAGAAACGAAATTTCCGACAGGTCTGTTCACACGTAACCCAGCTACACCACAACGTGGACGGGTACAAATGTCATAAATGATAATGCGTAATTTTATTCACATGGAGCATTTTGGTACACTGATTACATCCCAAACACTTGGATACATTGCTTGCCGACATTTTGTTCCTGCCGTGGGGTATAGTTGTGTTTATACGTGGATCAGTGATGGTGAAGTGGTAGACACATAGACTTTGGATTAAAATTTTGGGCTAGAACAGAGCTAGAGTATTCCCTGCCTGTACCTAGTAAGAGATTAAAGGGGGACTTCTGGGGTTGCGGAAATTTTGGGAGCTCTAACCGCCCAGCCAGCGACCTTGAAAAAAACCACTGTATGTGAGGCCGCTTACCTTAAGCTGAGCACCAAAAGTTGTGAGAGGGGGTTTTAGTGCGTTAACAACTTGCCATACGGTTGCCACCAAACAGTTGCCATACGGTTCCCATGAATACGTTTGTGTTTTGTTTTTCACATACCAAGGAATAGTTATGATTTTTGCATAGTGGTTAGTACTTTATGGATCAGAAAATAACATGGACGGTTCCTATGAAATAGTGTAAATAATGATTATTGTATCCTTCATGAAACTTATATTTTAACGAAATTCATTACAGGCCACTAATTAAAGTTTTAGTGTATGTTTCTGAAGAAAGCTTGACCAATATACACAGTGACGAAAACATTATGAAATAAAGCTTTTATAAATGAAATATTAAAGCTACTTTATCGTTAAAATGGTTAGAGGTACAAATTTGCAATTACAGTTATTTGTATGTCATATTCTATTTTTGTACGCGGGCGAAGCCGCGGGTTCTGCTAGTTAATTATAACTTGCTTGAAACGGTGAAAAAGCGAGGGCACCTGCATACCCAAGAGATCTTTAAAAAAAGTGTAAACAAAGGTAAAAAAGGATAAATTATGTTAAATTAAAAATAAACATATCAAATAATAATTCTAAGTTTTATTTATTTCTTACATAATTTAACTAAAATACTATTTAAGTTAAAAAAAAACGAGATGAGGAGAGGAAGTTCCGGTACCGGGAATCGAACCCGGGCCTCTTGGGTGAGAGCCAAGTATCCTAGCCACTAGACCATACCGGATTACGGGTGAGGCGACGTAAACATCAACTGTATATGCCGTACGGTAACTCATAATAAGAGTCATTATATATAATTATTATTTTATTGATAAATTATTATTCAGTGATAGCCTTTTTTCTTGTTATCGAGGAACCTTCAAAAGATTCTCGGTGCCGTGGGAGCGACACAGAGTTATGTGAGATTCTTACCGCACTAAAACACCCCCGGTGGCCGTCCTCCCGTGATAGCCTAGTGGTTAACAAACTCGGCCTCGTGATCGAGAAATCCTAGGTTCAAATCTCACTCATAATCATGTGTATATTACAAATTAACTATCACTTGTTTAAACCGGCGAAGTAAAGCAATGTCAGGGTACCTGCAATCTGTATATCAGAGAAATGTAAAAAAAAGTTTTTTAAGGTATATGAAGGCTACCAATTCGCACTTAGCCAGCGCGGTGGACTATGAAGCCTAATCCTTCTCACTCTAAGAGGAGATCCGTGCCCAGCAGTGGTATAGTAATAGGTTGATGACAGATAGTTTTATTGCTTTATATCAAAAAAGTAAATTGCTATAGAAAAGTGGAATCATAAGCCACGTTTGTATTATTTAGTAACGCCACGTCATTCATAATCCATGTATCCAATGTTTTGACTACTAAGGATCAAAACTTTACAATTTCAATAAACAATACTTAATAATTTTAATTTATTATTTTTTAAGTAAATTTTATTGTTCCTCCGAAATAGTGATAAGACACTTTAAAAATAGTGCGCTATTGTGCTATACGTACTGCTACTTACTTTACTTTTCTTGCATAAAAGAATCCAATAAAAAATAATTGACCAGTGAGCTCCAATTATAAGATGGTAGAACCCTTCGTGGTTCGTCTCCGGCGGCACCACCGCCACACCTATTTCTGCCTCATAACAGCAGTATTGAGCGTTCCTGTGTTCTAGTTTTAAGGGTGTGGTAAGGGAGACATACTTTTCCCAGGCGTTCCAGTTTAGACCTCAGGGGTAGCGGCGCATCTGTGGCCGACGTCAGGTAGGAATATTTTATCCTATTTGGGGTTGATTACAGATGGCCATGGGCGGCAGTAGCCACGTACCATCGGGTGGACTACATGTTCGTCTGCTACTCCTATATTATACAAAAAATACCGTGTATACTGTAGACGAATCAAGCTGTTTTTTTCTAAAATTCAAAAAATAACAAAATCCCAAGATCTGTAGCGGAGTGGTCACAAGGTTGAATACGCGGACGGTTCCAGGTTCAATCTCCGAACAAAAATATACCGAAATAATTTTACTTTTGTTCTAGATCAGTGTGTTTATATATTCATCCTTTCGTGTGTACATGGCACTCAAGACATGAAAAACCCTTGTGTATTTATAGTGTAGAAAGCGCAATTTATTTATTTACCTTCAGCTATATCATATTAGTATAAATATGGCGGCAGCGTCACAAAGATAACATGTTACACGCATCAATTTTATAAACAAAAAACCTCTTACAGCCTTAGACAGTAATTCCGTACATAATAATGCATTAGTATGAAATATGGATCTTCGCGTCTCTACTAACGTGTACATTATGACGTAATAAAGTACAGTTACAAAGTTACGTTCTCACTGTATATGGGTAAGCTGGGAGCGATAAAAAGTATCGTTATGTTTTAAAGGTGACAAATATGCAAGTGTTTCAAAAGTATACTTGCTAGATTTCTTCGCATTTATTCAAAGTTGTCGTCATCATCAACTCATCAGGTTCTTTTAGGGATGTAGGTAGAAAAAATGTTGCTTGCTTCGTTTTAAATGGCATGAATTATATACTTAGTTTTATTTCTATGTAGAGCACTGATAGAACCGACAGTAAGTATAAGTTCCGATGCAAACGATGAGTTGCGATGGCGATGCGTTTCAGAGCGTTGTAGCTCCGGTGTTTTACATACAAATATTCATAGTACGCTACACGGTGCGTTCCGGCGTCGCAAGACCACCAATGCGGCAAAATCGTGTGCACCGGATCTAATAGTATCAGTGCCACGTCGTGTCATTGTCCTAATAAAGAGAAGCCCAATAAGTATTCAGCTTAATATTAGGCAAAACGCTTACGAAGTTCTTTAAACAAAGGACGGTTGAACCAATTAAGCGAATTAGTCCCCAAGGTATTGGGTATTTGTCAAATAAACTGCAACCATTTGCCGTAAAATAAACAATATAAAACTGGGATTAAAGGAAATTCGTTCGTTACCTAAAAGGCAAATTAGGAGCCTGGAAGTCCCATTATTCCTGGCCGGCGAATTGCCTCGTGTACGTTGTACCGGATAACCATAATCCTAAATCACTAAGGGCATAACTTAAGGGAAAGAATGGTGGCCGCCCGTTTGCCAAATTAGCTGCTGTAGCTGATGCTTAGGGAACTGTTGCAGTTACGACGAATAGCTTGTAACATTTTTTTTTTTTTGGAATATAGCAAAAGAACTTCAACCCCTCATTTAGATTACTGTCCAACCTTAACAACAATTGCGATTCTACACTTGAGGATTAAGTTGAAACACGTCAGAAAATTACGTCTTCCTTACCAACAAACACAAAGAAAATTAAAACACCCAAACAGAAATCCAAATGTCTAGTTGGCTGGACTCGAATCTCGAAACTTCCTCAGAACTAACCAAGCAATTGGTGAAAAGTGTCAATTGATGAATCAAATCAAATCAATTCATTTTTTTATTCAAAATAGATTCTTTACAGAGCACTTTTTGAATGTCAATACAACTACCACCACTTCACAAGGTGGTTCGCTATGGAGAAGAAGCGGCGAAATAAACTCCATAACACACATCTTTAAAAAAAAAGTATTTTACAATGACAAACTTAACGTAATGGTACATGTGGAGCTGGAGCTACTTCTGACCACACGGTTTTGTCAGTCAAATAATCGCTTAGCTTTTTTACACAGCGTCTGTTTAATAACATGAAATGATAATACCAACAGATAACCAAATGTACATATCGATACCGGCGTTGAACGAAATCAAAATAAATAAAAAAAATACATTTAGACAAAAAGTGGAGTTGGCTGATTTGCCAATAAAATATCGATATGTCTATCTAAAATAAGCATTGTTAATTAGTCCAAAATACCTCTAAAATAAAGGTTGGTATACCAAGGTTCGCGAGCCGTTAAAGCCTATGATCCTCGCCTTCGGGCCTTAGTAACCTCTCCATAGTCCGCTCACATTCCTAGAACCCTAATTTCTTACCCGCGTTACCTCAAATTGTAGAGAAATTTCATAACGACCGTTTGTTTAGTCAAATTTCAGGAACTATTTGTGACCTTATGTTACTACTATGTGTTATGAACAAAACAATCAATAAAGTATTTTACTTTAACATATAAACTAAACGTATATTAAACTAGCTGACCCGGCAAACTTTGTACCGCTTCAAAATCTACATATCAAATATATTTCATATAAATTATAGCCTATGTTACTCGTGGATAATGTAGCTTTCGAATGGTGAAAGAATTTTTAAAATCGGTCCAGTAGTTTTTGAGCCTATTCATTACAACCAAACAAAGTTTTCCTCTTTATAATATTAGTGTAGATAAAGCATACAAATAATGCATATACAATATTTCTTGTACTAGTGCTACAAATTTATGTGCCTACTGCAAATAATCTTATATATAAAGTTCTCGTGTCACATTGTTCGTTACCATACTCCTCCGAAACGACTTTATCGATTTTCACCAAATTTTATAAGCATATTTAGTAGGTCTGAGAATCGGCTACTATCTATTTTTCAAACCCCTAAGTGATAAGGGCTGTTCAAGTGTTCACCCTTACCATTTTTTATTTATATGTCAACACAACGTTTGCCGGGTCAGTATTATATAATATTAACATTGATAATATTATTTGTACACAATATTGACAATATATTGTACTACATTATACATATCTGTGTCATGATCATAAGAAGATAACGAGATTATAGTCCGCGTTTTATATAAATGGTCAACTTAGCATATTGTCGTCCTTCGATTTTTTTTAAATGCAATGTCTGAAACATGTTTAGTTATATTGCTTAAGGAACGATGTGTTTGTTTAGCGATATTTTCATCTTATTTACATTATACATCCTATATTTATGTAGTATATAGGGCTAAAGGAGATCCTTATAAATATTTTATTCCTAAATCAGGATCTGACAAGGTTTTGAGCAAGCTTATCTTTTTTTCAGTACAGTCTAGTACTTTTTGAAGAATAGTAAAAACTTAGCTCATTCCTTAGTAACGCAAGTACGAAACTAAGCCACAAAACCTTATCACTGCAAACTTTAGACTGTAGCCTGTAGACTGTGCCTACACTTTATTCGTTAGTAACGTTATTATCGTTAAAGCCTATATTCACTGTCCATATTGTGAAATTTATATCACCATACCGGTCTGACGCGCAAAGGGTCCCAGGTTCGATCCCCGACCAGACAGATATCTGAATGATGAATTTAGATATCTGTTCTGGGTCTGGGTGCTTGTGTATTGTCTTTGTGTGTCCATGGCACCCACGATACAGGGAATCCTAGTGTGGGGCTGTTAGTGTAGAAAACGTTATTTATTTATTTATCATTAGATGTACTTGACTACAAATTCTATTAATATTTCAACACACCAAGCGTACTAAAAAAAACCTCTGTCAAGAAAATATATTGCAATTTTTTTCTACTTTATTGAAGTGACGAGGCAGAAGTGTCTATCGGTGGCTTTAGAAGCTTATGTGCATTATTTTTACTACAAGTAATATCTCACCTTTTCACACGATTGTGAAAGGTAATGTTTTTCGAGCGTAGGTATGTATGTATGTTATGTATATACGCCCTGTCGCCCTGATTTTGAAAAAAGAGCTGGTTTGATTCTCGCAAAATCAGTTTTTTAAATATTTATAATAAGTTTTTATAATATTTTTTTTATAATCTAGGTGGTAGAACCCTTTGTTGTTCAACTCCGGCGGCACCACCGCCACACCTATTTCTGCGTAACAACAGCAGTGTTAGGCGCTGCTATGTTCTGTTTTGAAGGGTGAGGTAAGGGAGACATACTTTTTCGGACGTTCCAGCTTAGTCCACAGGGGTAGCGGCGCATCTGTAATCAAACCCAGATAGGACTAATTCTATCTGGGGTTGATTACAGATGTCCATGGCCGGCAGCCACTTACCATCAGGTGGACTGCATGCTCGTCTGCTACTCCTATATTATAAAAAATAGGTGGACTGCATGCTCACCTACACCTTTATTATAAAAAAAAATAATAAGTCTAATTATTGAATTATTTTCGGGTTTATTTATCTAGACTGGACTAAATGGATAGTGGATAAGACTCTTTACTTGATTTCAAGGACAGATAGACGAGCGATATTTTTTTATTATATCCACCGCCGAAGACCGAAGTATGCGACCCTGTGTGGAATAAATAGGCACTTCACAACTAGGCTTTGTTGTTTTGATGGTTACGTCAATCTCTATTGAAGGTTAGGTATAAAGTCCTTCAGATTTCCGTCACCTCACTAGATATCAGTACCCTAAGTAAGAGTTTTTATGTTTTTACAAACATGTTTTTATAAAAACTCATTTTATGTTTTTACAAAAATGTCTGTTTTTGTATCTGTTTACGTATTCGCCCATACATTTCCAATCCGCGCCCCTAGCTGACCGCATCAGAACTTATTGGAATTTTTTGGATATTTTTTATTTGTGGTACTTTCGAATTGAAGCAGTGATATGTTTTTGTGGACGCGTATGTGTCTTTGATACGCACTGCAAACGACTTGACTAATTTTTAAATATGAGGTGTCATTAGATTCGTTAAAATTTTTGGGAGTGGTACAATTCAGAAGCATTCTCTGCCAGTCTGCCTAAAGGTATACTGGCAGAGAATGCTTCTAGCATTAAGTCCACCTTTTATACCAGTATTAATTAAGGTATAATAAAGTAAATAAATTCAACTAACGTGTATGTGTAGTGGGGTGATTCCATCGATATACTACTAATAAAGACGATGTCATTGGGTGATTCAATTAAATTGTAGCTAAAATTCATGCAGTCGGGTAAAAGTTGTATTTGACTCTATTTTGCACAGAATTGACCTAGATATACGAAAGTAAAAACTATAAAATAATATAACATCACTATGATAGTAATCATCTCCTCATATTCAACACAAATGAAGTTATCTCGACGCTGAGTGAGCCTAACAACATCTATTTCTCATTCTAATGTCCATTGTAGTATATTTAGACCAGATAATATTATAGCGCTTAGCTTTGTCTATTTAGTTGAATTAATGTGTTGTAACGGATATTACTGTAATAATACCTATATCCTATCGTAAAGATTTCTATTGCAAAGACACCATTGTCATACTTAATTGCGGTTAACGTATATTAATTTAGCCTTTACGACTAATAGAGATCCTATGACTGATCTCACAAAAAGCACTCACAATATTTAGATTGATTTTAGATTTCCATAGGCGATAGTAACTACATACAGATGGACAGCGTTCTCGATTGCTAATTAATATTTATAAAAAGAGTAGCGTTTAGAAAAATGAAATATAATATGATTGTGATAAATTGCGTTAATTTGCTGCGCTTCCAATAAAATAAGCGTCTGATAGATCGATCGAAAGACCTGTACCCTTACCATGAGTTTTCAAAATATACCACTATTTTACGTTACGTTTATTCAATCCATTATTCTGTTCCGTTTGCTTCAGTAGACTGAGTAAACGTCACAATAAGTGCTCAAATGACAATGAACTTTTTGTCTGCCTCACATGTCCGCAAAAAAGAGAGTCAAAACATAAAGCCCCATTTGTCAATTTATACATTTAATGTTACGTTACTGACACTATAGTTCCGATACAATCCGCTAGGGGCGTTGATTGGATATTGTATGGGCAAATATGTAAACGAATGCCAAAACAGTAATATTTATCAAAACGTAAAAACTCATGGTAAGGGTACTGTAACCGAATCGCATAAGAAATCTTAGAATTCCACAAGCTCTACTTTTTTCTGTAAGGATAATCACCTTTGGAATGATTACTAATTACATATTATATTTTAATAAATATTGTAATTATCCCAAAAACTAATTTGCGAATTAATTTATTTGCATATGCGTATTGCACGTGTGCACAATATCATTATGTTAATAGAAACAAAGCGACGAAGTGTATAATTATGTGATACAATTTGGAGGTTGTTCCGGCTATTATTATGCAAATAACGGCTATAACCATTCATAACCAAAATAACTACAACTGTTTGTACATACTTAACATCATTAATGACATTTTATGGCTTACAAATACTTTTCTTCGTAGTTTGAAAACTATAATTTTAGTTTTTATTAAATTTTGTAACCATCTGATGCTTGTGTCATTCTAATATTTTACAATTATTAATCTGTCCTGTAACTTCAAATAATACAGCAAAGAAATAGATCATTTGAAATTTAATAAACAAACAAAACAAACGCTTTCTACGCTCACAGCCCCACACTAGGATTCCCTGTGTCGTGGGTGCCATGGACACACATAGACAAATACACAAACATCCAGACCCAGAAACAGAAATCTAAATTCATCATTCAGATATCTGTCTGGCCGGGGATCGAACCCGGGATCCTTTGCGCGTCAGACCGGTATGGTGACCGCTCCGCCACGCGGGTCGTCATAGTAGTCCTTACATATTGCACAGTAAAATATGATGTCTAAAGTGTACTATGGAACTACTATACTATGGAACCCGTTAGTTTCGATGGTACGAAGATAACCGCCTCTCCTAATAATTTCCTAAAATAGTTGTGATAATACTGTAATGTTTTAACTGAAAGGGAAGGCTACTACACGTTTCGATTTAATATTTAAAGAATAACCCCGATTCTATTTAAAGCAGATTACTGATATCTATGGGCGTCGCTGAACACTTAAAATCATTTAACATGAATTTCTTTTACTACTTCAAAGTCATACCACAAAATAAAATTTTGTGGTCATACGAAAAACCCTCCTATATATATATATTTTGCCATATAGTGCATTCATGTGTCTTTAATTTTTAAACAAGCGTTACATTTTCAATTGGAGCAGTTATCAACATAAGCTCAGAGCCCAAATTACTTTGTAACCTCTTATTCATCATCATCATCATCAACCCATTACTGTCCCACTGCTGGGCACGGGTCTCCTCTCAGAATGAGAAGGATTAGGCCATAGTCCACCGCGCTGGCCAAGTGCGTATTGATAGACTTCACATACTTTTAAGATTTTTTTTTATAAATCTCTCAGGTATGCAGGTTTCCTCACGATGTTTTCCTTCACCGTTTAAGCAAGTGATAATTAATCTCTAGTTTCTAACCTCTTATTAGTTATGTTAATTAGAGATGTACTAATGTACAGCCAGCTCCAAAAGTAAATGAACAGATTAATGTTACAAAAATACATATAATCTTAAGTTAGTGTTCACCCAATTGTAATGCTAAAAATATTTAGCTACTTATGAACGCCTGAGTTTAGGTATTTTTGGAATTTTGATCTGCTCATCTACTAATGAAGATGACTGTTCCTCGATTCAAAACTAATGTATTTAAGTTTAAAGCCCTTGGAGGTAATGAATGTTTACATTAGGTGATTTTTCGTGCGTAAACAATAGCCGCTTGCTAACCGTAATGTAATTCTATAGAAATTGAGTCTTTGTCATAATAGAATATTATGAAGTCAAACTTTATCTATATTAGGAATAAAGCGCCTATACTTTATATACACATAAATCTGCAATTGCTTGGCATAAAGTTTGATCAAATATTTGTATCTCGTGTTGATTTTACGATGCATGTCAATACTTTTATAGGAATTCTGTAATCAGAATGAAAAGACCAAATATTATTGTAGCAAATTACACTTCCTCTAAATAAAATTTCAAACCCATCATTTATGGTGTAAAAATGATATCCGTTTGTTTACTCGATTGTACCTATTAGTGTCTGTTGGCTTGCGTTACCATTCTTTAAAGAAGTATTCAAATCATTGTACGCTCGTGCGCCACAAGCCTTAAATGCGCATTCAAACCAGAGCGTATTGTTAGCTACTGTCTGTCAGCACACTGACTGTCAGCTGTGAACATGAAGTCTACGTCAACAATACTACGCGTAGCGGTCTAGGCAATGCATAGCATAGCGGAGTGAGTGTTGGCTGTGAATGTCAGTTGAATATCAATAGAAATGTGGGAAATAGGAACGCGTGAAAGCGAGCAGTAGACTATCCACGTTGGTGTAAACGCATGTAAACAATACTATGATAATGTGTGGTATTACTGACTACACGGGCTCTTTTGTTCCTCAGAGGACATATTAATCAATTGGTCACATATTGTCGGGTACTCTCAAGTGACTCAATTTTTTTTGTGTCTGAACCCGTTGCCAGCTACCGTCGGCGACGATTGACGATTATCACTACTTGACATTTGTTAAGTAGCCGGTAAGTAGCTTGGTAAGTAGCCGGTCACTTACACTTAGTCCCTGGCGGTTGCTGGCGACCGTCGGCGGTAGTCGTCGGCGTGGACGGTAGTCGTCGGCGTGGACGGTCGTTCATGTATTAGCTCCCTAAGCCGTAAATCTCCCTGTTAAATTAAGCAAGTTATTCAGCTCTTTGATATTACATTTTTTCAGTGTAACCTTAAAGAACGTGACTGATTAGAGACTTTCATCTTCAGCCTTTTATTAAAACAAGGAATTTTAAATATGATATCCAATTAGGGGGCTTACAAATCAGAACTTTGGTATGATCGAGAGGGAAGTAAGATTGATTGTAACTAATCGATTTGCTATAAGACAGGTTTTTAGTATGGCCATAGATATAGCGGAAGCGGCAGCGATAACAGCGGCGGTAAAGACCGCCCACGGTGAAAGTCCTAGTTCAAATTCAAACATGAATTTGAAATTTTTCAAAGGTATAATTGTGTACTCGTATTGGAAATTACTTTACTTGCCTTGGTGATAAAGAGAAACAGCCGTAAGGAAACCTTTTCAGCTAGGGATTCCAGAATATTTTTAAGGAGTGTGCCGTCCACCAACTTGTATTCAACTAATGTTTGCAAATTCTGAAAACAAATAGTCTACTCAGCATAAAAATATATATGTATGATGTTAGCGGAAAATGTAGAAATGAAGTACAGACAAACAAAATAAATTCCATACAATGTATCCTTGAAGTTACTACACTTCAGCCTCCAGCCATCCAATATCTTAGAAGTTCTCCTCGCACCTAGTACCGCTAGAGAAATATTTCAGCCGTTGTAATCAGCCCAAAACCTGGGAAGTAGAAATAGGAAATATAAATTGGAACACCGGAAAGTATATGACGTCATAAATTGGATCCGCGCACCTCGTGGCCACAATGCTGCGAAAGTGTCGCTTTTGTTTCATTGTAATTGCTTAAGGCTTTTGCGAAATAGGCGTTAAGGATTCTTTTCTTATATCTATTAAGATAAATGAAAATCTGTGTTTAATATTTTCAATAAAAGCCTAATTAAATTCTTTGTCATAAAAATATTTAAAAAAAAAGTTATTCAATGTTGTTGATATATATATTTGTTAAAATGTATGTATGGGTCTAAGCAACATTAAATATGTTTTCTACGCTGCTCTTACAAAAGAATTATATAAAGAACTGTATTCCTTATTACTAAATAATAAGGTACCGTATAATATTACGATCTCTAAGGAAAATGTTTAAACAGGTCATTCTTTATATATGAAACATCTTACGCTACTGTCAGTTCAAAGGGAATTCTTACAATAATTATTTTACTTTGAATAAAATATTTTTAACGAGCTATGCTCGGTGTTTCCTTGCGAGGTAAAATCCGTATTTTTTTATAATATATGAGTAGTAGACAAGCATGCAATCCACCTGATGGTTAGTGGCTACTGCCGCCCATAGAAATCTGTTATCAACCCCAGATAGGATTAGATATTCCTACTTGAGGTCGGCCACAGATGTGCCGCTACCCCTAAAGACTAAGCTGGAACGCCTCGGAAAAGTATGTCTCCCTTACACCCTTTAAACCAGAACACAGCAGCGCTTAACATTGCTGTTATGAGGCAGAAATACGTGTCGCAGTGGTGCGGCCGGAGTCGAACCACAGAGGGTTCTACCACCTTCAAAATACCTTCCGTAATAAGTAAATCCGGCACAAAACAAAAGTAACCAACATAGCTCAAAGAAATAGCGAGCTGAAGTGACAGTGGGCTGGTCACATATGTCGCAGAACCGATGGCCGATGGGGCAGAATAGTTCTCGAATAGCGAACCACGAATCGGCAGACGGAGTGTTGGACGCATACCGGTACACTGAACATATGGCTTTAAGAATGCTGGTAGTGGCTGGATGACAGCAGTGGAGGATCAAGTGTTGTGGGACACTTTAGGGGAGGCCATCAGTGGAACGATAAAGGCAGAAGCGATGATTAAAAAAAATTTTTTTGACATACTTTGAAAGCTGTAGCTTAATAAAACTGAACAACACTCGACTCACACCTATATATATAATTAAGATCAAGTTCGTCTAAAATCTTCAGGTTTACCTGAGGCCTAACGAAATTCCAAGTAATTAACTTCACAGTACATTAACCGCTGAAATAAGTGAGCTAATATCTTAATGTATGAGTACACGTAATTGTCTAGGGCACTGATTTCGTGTTAATGGCAATTTCTTCTTAAATAGGTTTCTATAATTTAGGTTTAGCCGATGTTTTGTAGCATTAAGAAGATTTAGAAAGGTATTAGCTACAATTTGATAGATAATTTAGTAAATAAATTGTTATGCAAGATTACCTGTAGCAATTACACGGGATTTTAACACTATTTCATGCCTCCGAGAACTATTTTCGTTTTGTCATACTTAGACATTCTTTACCCGATTGTGACTAATGTGTGTATGTATGTAGGTACGAGTATGTATGTATGTTGTATATATATGCATATATCGCTCTGAAGCAATTTTCAAATTAATTGACGAATTTTAACATGTGAGGTGTCTTTAGATTCGTCTAAATTACGAGAATAACATAAGCTATATTTTTAATCAGGCTGATTCTTGTTTTTTTAATTCTCTAGTATTCACTTAAGATTTGAGTATTCAACAAATACGTATAAGCAGTTATAAACTACAATATACTACCCTTACATTCTTTGCATCCTTTGCAAATACGTAAGTCGTCTCTTCCTACAAAACATTACAATCTACATCTCATACGTCAAGTAGCCAATTATATATGAAAGTCCCGTAGCTCAGTGAAGCTTATATAAAAATAATTCGCCAATAACGAGTCGAACTCGCACATGGAGGCTTCCGTACCACCAAATGTTCATTATTTTTTACTTATTTTTATTCATTTTATTATGTTCAATACCTAGTTATATGACACAACAATAGATGCCGTTAGGGTGATGATGAATGATACGTAAACAACGTATAATAAAATTGAAATAACTATATTAAAATATGTTTTATGGTTCTTATTTGTATTTATTTTAATACCAGTTACAGTAGTAAAAGGATTGTAAAACATTTCAACCGTCTTCCTAGTACGGT
Organism: Epargyreus clarus clarus; assembly: GCA_014595695.2. NCBI lineage: Eukaryota > Metazoa > Arthropoda > Insecta > Lepidoptera > Hesperiidae > Epargyreus > Epargyreus clarus. Next base: position 1,341,310 of record JACTTY020000021.1, read on the forward strand.
TTAACAGTTAGATAGAAAAATGCCGAAAAATACCGCTTCCGTTTTTACCCTTGAGATACGGAACCCTAAAACCTATCGTACAAGTAGTAGGCTACGTGTGGTTCTTATGATGGGCCTAGTATAGCGTGGTCCCATTTTTCTTTGACATAAATAATAGTTACGTGCGACCTACTGGCCAAAGAATGTATGGGTCAATAAATTGTATACCGTAATAGTGTCCTAGGCATTGTTGTAAGAGGACACTTTGTGTTTACGACCACGACGAAATTTCTGCAAAGAAATTATTGTGAATAGGCTCATTTTACACTCACAGCCCCACACTAAACCCCGTGTCGTCGGTGCCATGAACACACAAAAAACTAATACATAAACACCCGGATCTAGAAACGATATCCAAATTCGTCATTCAGATGTCTGTCTGGCCGAGGATCGAATCTGAAACCCTTTGCGCGTGCTACCGATATGGTGACCGCTCCGCCACGCGGGTTATCAATAATGCCCTTGGACGTATCTAATCAACCCAAATAACATTAGCATCCTACCTGAGGTCCGTTGCTGACCCCGCCTAAGTTGGAACGCCTCCGATAAAGGTGTGATGGTAGTGTCTTCGGAATCGAACCATGAAAGGTTACCTTCGAACGTTTCTACGATAAGATGTCTAATTACAGCGTCTTTCGACCCTACGACATCCACGACAAGACAGTAAATATTTCGCATATTACACGACGATATTATCGTAAGTCATATCGTTACGTATAAACGGATATCTTTAGAAAATAGGAAAGAAAGACGGATGGCGTACTAACGTGCTATGTTTCTAAATAACTACACAATAGCTATTTGACAGAGAGGGATCGCCTGTGGATTCAATAGGGTCCAGGAGATAGAAAAAAGTTTATAGACCGCCTAACGTAGAATGTATGAGGATAATGAGGTATGATGGCTAAGGTCTACCTAATTTTGTAGGTGTAATATTTATTTTTATGTACTATAAATTTAACTGGTTAAGAAAATGTCTTACGCACCTTATTAATTATTAAACTATCCAATGTTTTGCCTGCCAAATATTGATATTTGAAGATTTCATCATATTAGACATTATCGCGAATTTTGATGTAATGAATCCATTTACATCATTATTACTCAGATTTGCTCAGATATTTTCCTTCATTCTAAAAGCAAGCTATATTTTATCTATAATTTGCACATTTGAAAAATCAGAGTTCTACAATTCGAACGTCTTGGTTCAGAGGCCGAATTTTAAACCTATCATTAATACCACTTAAGCGAACTACAGTTTCCCATATAAGATCTACAAAAAACAATCCTCTTTTTATCTAAAGCTCTTACAAAGTATATAAGTATTGAAATACTGCTAACTTTAGAGACAAATGGATGCCCAGACTAATTTTATGAAGTAGAAGCCAATATAAACAACTTTAAATTGATCAATTTTCTTTTAGTTAACTTGATTCGTCTGCAAATTATTATATTTTCAATCAAATGAATTGAAATGAAAATCATCTATTCCTTTAATATAATTTAATGTTGGCAAATTACGAGTCTTCAATTCGATTACTTAATTTCTTCATGAATAAACAATATTTTTAGGGTTCCACAGCTTTCTATCTACAGAAATCAACACTAATAATATAAACATTTGATATTGTTATAAAGTGTATATTATTCGACCATGAGAATATATATTTTTTTTTTTTTATTTGTGCCTAGATCAAATCTAGGAACATGAAGGATGTCCTCAAATAACGAAGATGATTTTTAAAATTAATACCCTAAGAGACTATAGCCTGAAGTAACAACTTAATAAAATACTTAAAAGTTAACGAATTCATAAAATCGGACTCATATCGCGGACCCCGATCTATCATACCTATTATTAGGCTATAATTATATAGTCAGTGGAAAAGCTTAAAGTCTAATACACAAAGTGACCATTTTGCGTGTTAGACTTTCCAGTATGATATATACTAGTGCTATTTGACTATCTATTCCGTATGTCTCCATTCCAGTCTTATACAGAGCAGGGTAGGTACCACGAGCAGAGGATTACGTTGAGACGCTGCACGTCTCAGTGGGCACTAGATATCTCTCGTATCACGTCCCCACGAGGAATGCATTCCTTTGATCAACGCCAGACCATTCGTGATTAATTGATATGAAGTTAGTCGAGCGAAGAGACCGTTCGTTAGATAAGATAAGAAATAGCTTGTATGACGCTTTTCAAATTAAAAGCCAAATTCAAAATCTTTCTCACACATAAGTCAAACCACTATTAATTCCATTTTGACAAAGGGAGAACTCCCGCCGGGCTAGATGATCATGCCTGGGAAGCGGCTGTGCTTCTACAGTCTCAGGTCAAAACTTGTATATATGCAAGATGTTGAGAAAACATCGATAGCGTGATTCAGAAACGTGTAGTGCTATCTTTTGAAGAGTAGCGGGAATTCGACACACTATAATATTTAACACACATCACACTCACTAGTCCTTGCAGCCTTACACAACTCTCATAACATTTATTGATCTTCCTCATTATTTCTGCAGAAATATAACGTTCATTTCTATCGTCGACAGGCGAATTATTTCTGCATTTATTTGCTCCAATCAAGCCACGTTATTGGAGATAGACAAACATTACCTCGACATTACATCATTATGTTATAACGGGTGATATACACAATACTCACCCGGTTAACAGGTTCACGCAATTTTCGGTCTCACACGGAAGTTATTTAGGCTATAATTGCGTACAATAACTCGGCAAATACAGCCATTCGTTATCACATTGTTTCGTACAATTTATTAAGCGGAAATATTGACTCGAAATATTACAAAAGGGGCCACATAATCGAGTTGAGCTCGACTTTAGGGACTTGATCCATCGCGGACAATCAACGGAAAATACTAACTAGATTATTTGATTAGTTATGTCGTTATTTTTATTTTTGTTTGAAGGGGGTAGGTAATTTGTTTTAGTATTTCGGTTACCTACTTTTTTTTTGTTTATGAGGGAAGCCTTCAAAAGCAAGCCTGCCGTGGGAGCGACACGGGGTTATGTGGGATTCTTACCGCACTAAAACCACCCGGTGGCCGTCCTCAGCGCTGCGGGAGGACCGCCACCGGGGTGGTTTTAGTGGCTAGAGGACTCCGGGATCTCCAAAGTAACGCAACCGGAGTCCTCTTAGCCCGTTGCCCCGTCGGGCTCCGCTCAGGTGAGCAATACGCTCGCCACTCCGTCTGGTGTGCACGACGATATGTGACCAAACATGCCGCCGTTCTTCCGGGGTCGCTGGCCGAACGGTTCCAGCTCCCACTCTTGCCACCCGCAACCCCGGAAGCCCCTTTTAGTCCGATACCGGACTAAAAGCCGGATACCGTAGCCCTATTCTGGTCCCGAAACTACAGGGGGTATTATTTCGTTACATATATCGGTTACCTAGGAAACTAAAATTAAGTGCCTAGCTAGATGTTATATTAATGTAAAGTGTATTTCATTATACAAAATTGAATTGAATTGAATTGCATATGAATTTTATATTAAAGTACTTTTCATTACGTAAAATACGTAAAAAGATATCTAACGCCTGATACTATTAACATTCACCAACTATGTATACTGTAAATAATAATGATATTGTAACTAAAAAGGAGTTGAAATGTGAACCTAATACTTGTACCAGCTCAATTTAGATTTAGTTTTTCATACAATGTACCGAATTACTACTTCAAAGCAGCAACTCTGTCATCAAATTGGCAACCTAGTGGTTAACACTACCAGTCTGATATCATTAAATATGATTTTATTGTAAGGCCGACTTTACATTTCATTATCATCAACCCATTACTGTCCCACTAGGCACGGATCTCCTCTCAGAATAAGAAGTACTAAGCCATAGTCCACCGCGCTGGCCAAGTGCGAATTGGTAGACTCCACATACCTTTGAAAACATTTTTTTTACTTGCTCAGGTATGCGGGTTTCCTCACGATGTTTTCCTTCACTGTTCAAGCTAGTGATAATGAATTTCTAATACGCACATGAAATTGAAAATCAGGAGTGCATGCCTAGGATTTGAACCTTGGACCCCTCGATCAAGAGGCCGAGTTTCTTAACCACTAGACTATCACTGCTTTTACATTTACAGACCCCTAAAGCAATTAGTTGTGAAGTATCTTTGCATGTACAGCAATTGTCGAAATAGCACACAGCAAGTCAGTCTGTTATCGATAACTATCTCTGATGAGACCCTTGGACGTTATGACCAATTTCACTAATGGGAAACTATAGATCGACGTTCGTCTACAGAGTAAGTATGACATAGAAATTCCTAAAGCACTTTAGAAATTAAATATATGAATTGAGATTTTTATTACAATACATTTTATATATTTGAAGTTGTTGTAGAAAAAGTTTCCCCTCAAAATAAAGGTTTTTATAAAATTAAAATAGCAAATGAGTATGCAGTACACCTGATGGTAAGTGGTCTTTGCCGTCCATGATAATTTGCCAACAACTGCATATAGAAAAGAGGTTTTATCTGAAATCGATTATAGATATTACACCCCGGTCGATCTTGACAACTAGTACTTACAACTGCCACATTTCAAGGTTAATTGTCACTGCCGTCCAGCAAATAGATATCTTCTATACCTCACTCTTGAAACCAGAATACAGCAGTATGTATCACGACTGTTAAAATGCAGAATTATATGCGGTGGTGCTCCCACCATAGTCGAACCACAAGGTATTTTACACAAAGCATCATAAACAAATTTCCTTAAGGTGATTCGAATTAGTCATCAGGGGCATATGTGACTATTTTTTTTAGTCTACTAGTGACTATGGTTTTAGTAGTCGCAGACGGCCCTTTTCAGATTTACAAAAAAATAGACATGCATACAACGTCTGCTTATGAATTGCATTGATTTGATTTGATTTGAGCTGCTTATGCAATTTCTAGTAGTAATCTACTCTGTGGTCCTAACTTCTTAATGGCGATCCTTTGACAAGTCGAAGATGCAAATCGAGCTCGAATTCCAATTGGAATACGATCGCTAGTGCCTTATTGCCTTTAGTTAGATCTCTTTAAGCTATTTGGAATTACAAACTGTATATCTCTAATACGTAATAACACAAGTTGTGTTAATTGCTTTTTGATTCTGCGATATAAGGTTATATTTTCTCGAAAACATGTAGACAATAATGATAATTGGTTCAACAGCGGTGGTACCACCGTCACACCAACTTTTTTATGTGTATATTTGCACATCGCCAATTATTTTAAATGATCTTAAATCAGATATTAGCATCTTTTAAAGATTGAAGTATCATATGAACTTGCATTTCACCTAATGGTAAGTGGTAATTGCCAATTATGAACATCTGTGACTATCACCTTATAGAACAGGTGTTCTGCCTGAAGCTGATACATGAGTAGCCACCAAGATGGTTTCCTCATGTGTAAGTTTGCTGACATCCGCACCCTGCCACTGCGATAAATAACCCCTGCTACCATAATACAGAATCCTTTTATGATATTTGACCCTATATAAAATGTTCCATATTTTTAAAGCAACACATCTTTCGCCTAGATATGACTTGTGTCCGTTTTTAGGTCGACTCCATCCATATCTGAGATAAATTATATTGTAAGCTATTGAGCATTACTATAGGAAAGTGTCGCATATATAATAAATTTCAGGAATTCTGTCTCAGGTCGTTTACATTCTTATTTGTGATCAACGAGAAAAGCAATGCCTTAAAATTAAACAAATTGAATAATCATTTTCAGTCTCCGTTAAATAAAACCCTAGAACCTACTAATATTGTAGGGCTTTTGAGAATATTTCCAGATGCTATTTAAAAAAACTTAGTAAAAAATTCTCAAGAAGAGGGGTGAGCGTTGAACAATAAAATCATTGTTTCCGTTTTAATCAAAAATGGATCAATCATCAGCGCATTCAATGGAAAGTTTTCCTCTGCCTCTCGTAAATAATGATACTGCAAATACAGACTTCTTAGAAAATTTAAACAACCAACTTCCGTAAACAAATGTTCAATTGTATTTTGGTAAGAAATCCTTTCTTACGTCCAAGTTTGTAATTTCGAGTAGTTTTGCTCATTGAGATTGAAATAAAAATGTGTTCGAATATTATAAAACAAGGAAAGAAAATCAATGACATTATTTTTAAAAGTCAAAGACAATTATACCACAGACAAAATCTTGTAAACACATTATTACAATAATTTTAGTTTCATATAAGTTTAAATGCAGTAAGTACGTACCTTGAAGGTGGTAGAACCCTTTGTGGTTCGACTCCGGCGGCACCACCGCCACACCTATTTCTACCTAATAACAGCAGTGTTAGGCTGCTGTGTTCCGGTTTGGAGGGTGTGGTAAGGGAGACAGACTTTTCTGAGGCGTTCCAGCTTAGTCCTCAGAGGTAGCGGCGCATCTGTGGCCGACCTCAGGTAGGAATATCTAATCCTATCTGGGGTTGATTACAGATGTCCATGGGTGGCAGTAGCCACTTACCATCTGGTGGACTGCATGCTCGTCTGCTACTCTTATATTATAAAAAAAAGTACGTGCTCGAATACTTCTACTTTACATATAATTACAATCGCCTGCAGCATAAAAAGGTAATTTAAATTAAATCCCACCACTTAGTATGGAACTACTTTGCAGTCTGTCGTATAATCTTGTGATTTGTCTAACAAAACTTTTTAAAGAATGAAAACTTTAATACTTTACAAGCATAAATGGTATCTGAAAAGCAATTCTGAGTAATAAACTCCGCTTTTTCTTTATCTTTGCAATCTTTTACACGAATATTAATGTAATTGTTAAGTCGGCAATTTGGGAATAGATGTTGAAAGCATTATTTTAAGTTTTGGTACGGCTCAAAGAATATGATTGCTGTCGAAAAGAATACTAAATTGAACAGAAAGAAAGGGCATGATACGCCCTTAATAAGTCTAGTAAACCGAAAATGGATTTTTTTAAGATTTATTTTCGTGGCGTACACTAAGAAAATATTTTAATGCAATATTTTTGTCGCAATATTTGTTACATCCAACTAAGACGAAACTCCCTACAACTAGATCTAACTTCATTTAAAAGATTATTGAAATGGTGTAATTCAACCGGGAAAGTACCAGCGCCGCTTCTATTTCTATCATAAATCAATTCACTGTTTCGCTGGAAGAACATATTAGGCAACCATCTTTGCCCTTAGAAGTGCAACAACTTAACAACGCACCTGTGATCGACTTCAGTACCCTTACCATGAGTTTTTACATTTTGAAAAATATTACTTTTGATATTTGTTTACTTATTTGCCTATACAATTTCCAATCAGCGCCCCTAACGGATTGTATCAGAACTATAGTGTCAGTCAGTAAGGTGACATTGAATGTCTAAATTGACAAAATGGCGCTTTATGTTTTGTCTCTTTTTTGGGAACATGTGAGGCACTTACTTGAGCACTTACTTATTGTTACGCATACTCAGTCTACTGAAGCAAACGGAACAGAATATTGGATTGAGTAAACGTAATGTAAAATTGTGGGATGTTTTGAAAACTCACGATAAGGGTACAGGTGGAATCTCTATTTTATCTGTATATGGAATTAATTACAGATGTCCATGGGCAAATTATTTTTCTGCTTTTTATAAACTTCACAATTTCTAAAACTTTGTCATTCCATTGTTCGAGATGTTATTTTTACAAAGTTTAAACTTCACAAATAAGAAACAATACAAGTTCCCCATTCACAAGTTACAAAGCAATCTTCAATCTTTTGGTCGGGACGCTGATGGAAAGTGATTTATAACAGAAATGACCCTTATTTCGTGTATAAAGACCTAGCTCATAATTCTTAAACAAGGAATAAGGCGAGAGAAAAATATTAGGTAATTTATTCCAAGGAAAGTTTCTATTGGAAATCCTTGTCATGTTTCGTCAGACTCAAGGACATTTTTTACTTTAAAGGCGACTTTATATGGCTTTATGATAGATAATAAAAATATTAAAATTTTATTGCCTGCCACAGATAAATATCTTTTGCGGCAATTGAGAAAGGCCTGAAACCTAGTCCATTCTATCTATTTCAGCATTAATTCATAACAAATCATTAATAAAGTACTTGGGTATAGTCCGCGCCAAACTGTTAGTCTGCTCTGAAGTTGTTGCGAGCAGGTGTTGTCATACAATTTACTATGGGAACGCGATTCATTTATATATTCAGAGTGGACTAGCAGTTTTACGCGGACTATACGATAGGTAAACTCAATTTATAAATATAAGTCACTTGCCTTTGAGAACTTTTTTAAAGGTCTCTTTTTACGCGCGATTTGTACCTTCGCCGTTAAAGGAAGTGATAAATAATTAATATTTTTAATACGCATATATAAACTCCGACAATACGAAACAAAATTTAATTCTTTGTACTGCGAAGAGAAAGAAGGAAACTTGAGTGTAATTAAATCTGAAACTCGATAAATCTCCAAATTGATGTTCACAAACAATGTACCTTGCGAGAATTGTGCCAAATTCTGTTTGTTTACGAGTATCTTGGCAAATTTAGATCAATTTACAGATACAAAATGGTTGTTGAATTATTTTGTTTTTCAAATGGAAGTTACACAAATATTTTCTTACATAAGATAATGAATGTACTTGTTTACAAATATAATGTATATGGTAATGCGTGGCAAAATTTGTATTTCAAGTATCGATACAATTAATTATATTATTAAGATATTGCTTCTAAAAGTTTTTTACGACGCACTTTTAATCTTGGAACGAAACTCTCCAACATCGTTTAATAACTCTGATGTTTTTTAATAGCACCACGCTGTTTTTATTGTAAATATGGTACACGGAAATTATGAATGTAATCTTCAAAATGGACAGCAGATCCTGCAAAGTAATTAATTACAGGGCATTTTTTCTGTCACTCGTGTGTTTCCCGCACGTGCGACTTGCATGCTATCATACACGCACGCAGGGTCGTGAAGAGATTGCAGTGAGTATTCATACGAGTAAGTGTGAGCTAAGAGCCGTTTAGATGGATAGTTTCACGCACTTTTCGGGTCGAGAAATCGTAAGCAACTATCACAAGCAATAATCGCTATAACATTATCGTATCAAAATGTTTACACACAGGCAAAAACAAAAACGCGCCTACGATTATGTCATACGAAACTGGCATATGAAATATCTCCAGGCGATAATTACCTGTATTTGTTTATACGATGAAATTATAGTAAGGAGATTCTTTCTTATGAGAATCTCGACTTGTATAAACACGATCTCGTATGACGTATTTTGAAGTTCGTACGAGTATAGTACAAATCAGTTTGAATCGTTTTAAGTGCGATATTTCTCATTCGAGTTTAGTGATTATCCAATTGTAATTGAAGGTACAACGTGTTATATGCTCAAAAATCATTTATTCTCCAGTCCATTTTTAACACAAAACTTTTCTTTCATTAATTAAACTGAAAAGTAAGACATAGTTAAAAATTAAAACACCCTTATCCATTGCACTTATGGTAGCAACTGGCATAAAAATTCAAAATACTATAATTGCTTTGAATTCTGTTTACACAGACGTAATAAAATATTCTATACAAGGCAATTATCGCCCAAGGCAACGAGCGAGAAGAGCGAATGTTTAGACGAACAACATATTTTATATTCCTTCGATAATCGTATCTTCGAGGCGAGAAACTGTCTCCATCTAAATGGGGCATTAGACTTGCGTAAGAATACCAACCAACCAACACATTTTTTTATATTGAAGTAGCAGACGAGCATCCACCTGATAATAAGTGGCCACTGCCACCGATGGACATCTGTAATCAACCCCAGATAAGATTAGTCTCCTTTTCTACCTATTAGTTTCTTACAACAAACGCTTTTAAAACTGGACTTTTAAAACCTGATAGACGAGTCAAGAGTCTCATAATTTTTTGCGGCCTTCAATGGCATTATCTTTGTATTATATTAAGTATGTTGACATTATTAAATAAAAGTACGATAAATTTGCGAGTAATGCGACGCACAAAATATGTACAACGATCGCGCCATTTTTAGCGACAAACTTACCACCGCTATCTTTTAACGCGCGTCAGTATTCAAAGTTACGTAAACGATTGTGAGATTGTGTTGTCTAAAATACGTAAAATAGTGATAACGTGCAATAAGCTTATAGGACAATCGCACTAGTAGGTACACGACACAACTCATCATTTGTTTTCGATCGCGGCATGTTTAATCAGAATAACGTAAGCAAGTGACGAAAGCATATAACAACGCATTAACAACGCCACAGATTTTACCCTGCAACGTTTTAAATAATGTTTTTCTCCACTCTTTTAGATACTAAGAGCAAAAACATCAGATATTGGCATAAAGTATCGTTTAATAAGTAAAATCTTTATATTTACTTTCATACCAAACACGACAGCGATGTAACGTTAAGTATGCAAAAACGACATACTGTTTCTTTATTTAAATGGTTTTGTGTATCGAGTATTAAGATGTGTAACTCACGTCATAGTTCTTGTCAGAAATGGTAACGAAAATTGCTAACGTAACTTTGGACAGATCTCCTTTATTATTAACAATATTCAACCCAAATAACAAGCATTCTATCAGTTACCTAACGTTAGAACAATGTGTATCATGTAGTATGTTCAAAATACATAACTGGCATCGTATGTTTGAAGGGTTGAACAACAACTAGTTGTTAGCATTTCAAAGGAGATAAAGTTACGATATTCAGGTAAAAGCAATTACTATTTGAAGTTATGAGCCTGTATTATGTGCAAACATAGAAATTATTTTGTTTAGAGTAAACACGTCACGCGGTAAAATAGACTTGTAGTTGTTATTTCTTAAATATAAGGATTAAGATATTATTCTCCTTGAATATAAGAATCAGGAGACTTGTAGACAAAAGGACGGCCTTGTATCTAAAGACTCAGTGTGAAAGCTTCATAATTAAATCGGACTTATTGACGTTGAATAGGAAATACAGCAACGCGTCAATTAATTACAATTAGGCATTAATATATTTATCAGAAATAAATAAATTGATGTTGCCACGGCGGTAAGCCCAGAATAGGGCCCAGAAGAATAGAGCTACGGTATCCCCTGCCTGTCGTAAGAGGCGACTAAAAGGGGGCTTCTGGGGTCGTGGGTGACAAGAGTGGGAGCTCGAACCGCCCGGCCAACGGCCCCGGGAAGGACGGCGGTATGTGTGGTCGCATACCGTCGTACGCACCAGACGGTGCGGTGAGCGATAAGCTCACCTGGGCGAAGCCCGACGGGCAGTGCGCTAAGAGGACTCCGGTTGCGTTTCTTTGGAGATCCCGGAGTCCTCTACGCAGCGCTGAGGACGGCCACCGGGGGCGTTTTAGTGCGTTAAGAGTCCCACATAACTCTGTGTCGCTCCCAAGGCATCGGGTACCTTTTGAAGGGTTCTCCCTCGTGAACAAAACAAAAAAGGCCAGAAGGTACTCTATCACCTTTAAAGTGGTATGGCTTAACCATTAATTTCCCTTAAGACACAACATTTCATCTTAATATAGAATTACCAAACGACTATGCCGCTGACTTGATGGTAAGTCAATTCCCTCTTTGGTCAATGGTATTTAATCCTAGATAAAATCGACTTCTACCTAAGGTCAGCTTCAGTGTTGTTATACTAAATTTGTAAGCCTTGGATAAATATGTCTCCTTTACAGGGTGTGGTAAATGTAAGTTCAAACCAGAATACTGCAACGATTAATACTGATTTTATAACATTGTTAAAAAATAAGCTTTTAACTCAGTGTCAATCTAAGGAACTCTGCAATACTCGTATACATATTTAATGAGAACGGTTTAAGGTACACTTAATGAAAAATTCATTTCGATTCAAATTCGGATCCATATTAACACCAGGTGGTAACGCAATCAAAAGTCAATTTATATCGCAGGAAGGAAGTTTGCTTTTTGAATAAAATAAATATGCTACTTTAATAATACGTTGCCTTTTTGATATAATATTAAAATATCTTTAATTTTGAAAATCGTTTATATTTATGAGATTTTTATTTTATTTTAATCTTAAATAGCACACCTATATCACAAATCAATATATCGTCTTTCTGATTTAATTAAACTTCAGTAGTCAACTCTAAATATGACTACATTTATTATGGCCTCCTACATATTCGCTACTACCCTTTAAGACTAGAATATACCATACCCATATAGTGCCATAAAACATAACTGCCTTACCCTTTAATCCAGAACATAGCAGTTTACAGCACTATTTATGAAAACATCGAGCTTTTATTAAAAGTTATAAAACTTTTCAAACCATGCAAACATGTGTTCACGTCGTAAGGGATAAGTGTCAAATATCACTGAATTTTATACGCTCAATAAAAATAAAATTGAGCTTAATTTGAAAAACCAAACTTTCCAGCCAGTCGTAAAAGCCCGCCAGCTTTTTCAATATAGGGGCGACAATCGTGTAATCTATACGAATAAATACAACTGTAATATCTTTCTGACTTCAGTTTTGTTCAATCTTCATATACTTCATACTAACATTGTTACAGTCAAAGAAATTTCATTTTAAAGAGTTTTTCTTCTACTACGAATATTTAACGTTTTCCTACTTATATTACAATTACACAAAACTTCTCGTAACTGACTGTTTCACCATCACTGATCCCAAACTAATAAAAAGAAAAAACTTCCTTTTATAATATAGACGCCCACTACAAAGCATATTGTAATATTCCACCCCTTAAGGAATTAACAGGGGTTGACAGTGTGTAATAAATAGAAGCAATGAATTCATTTTTCAATCATCTTAATTTAAAAAGAGCTTTTCCTTTTGGTCACGCTACATCAAGGAAAGAGTATTTTTTGAAATCATGGACAACCAATATACAAATTTCTTTGAAAGTGTCCCTGTAGTTCCGGGACCAGTACCCCCCTTACCATGAGTTTTTACGTTTTAACAAATATGACTGTTTTGGTATTTGTTTACGCATTGGCCCATACTATTTTCAAGTTCTGATACAATCCGCTAAGGGCGCTGATTGGAAATTGTATGGGTAAATACGTAAACAAATACCAAAGCAGTCATATTTGTCAAAACAAAAAAACTCCTGGTAAAGGTACAGAATAGGGCTACGGTATCCCCTGCCTGTCGTAAGAGGCTACTAATCGGACTTTCAGGATTGCGGGTGGCAAGTGGGAGCTAGAACCTTCCAGCAAACAACCCTGGGAAGGACGGTGGCATATGTGGTCGTATCTCATCGTAAACAGGCAGGCGGGCAGGGCAGAGCGCGATTGGGGCATCATGCTTGGCGGAATCCGGTTATGTTCCGTCGGAGATCCCGGAGTTCTCCAACAAGCGTTGAGGAGGGCCACCGGGGGGGGTTTTAGCGCGGTACAAATTCCATATAACCCGGCATCGCTCCCATGTTATCGGGTACCTTTTCAAGGTTTCCGCCTTGTAAACAAAATAAAAGGCGGAAACAGTCGATGACAGGCGACGAAAGTCCCTGACAACAGGAGAATGTCGTCAACATGAACTGTCGTTCGTATATTCACTCCCTAAGTGGCCGTCACGTCGAACAAATTTAAATTTCAACCTAGCACTTGGTTTTCGCATACGAATTTGCTAATATATTTCCATTGTACTGTTATTGAAATTTTTAATAAATTCCATTCCAAGCGTAGGTTATGGCACTTAAGTTGAACAAATATGTATGTTGGTATATACGGCGTATGTGATCACGCATATAAATGAAATTGGACCTTATGTTTAAGCTCTTAATGGATCCGTGGGGTCCACTTAAACTCGGTTTTATTAATATTTCAAACTAGCTTTAACACGCGAGTCTGCTCACGACAATATATAGATTTTCAATTTAAGGTAATATATGAAACAGAAAAGTAACAGAACTCTATATACTTTTAGTACGGTGGCATCGCTGATATGTATGGCGTAGGAATATGTACCATATAATAGTCATGAGAAGGTGTGTTTTTGTTTGAATTGTAGAGTAATAAAAAATTGAGAATCCACTATGAGGCATTAGTTAGGCCTCAAAGGAAACAATTCATCTGTGGTATTGAAAAAAATATTTATAATTTGTATTTGAAATACCGGTCATTAAAAAAAATGAAATTGAAATCAAAATAATTCTAATGAACTTTGACATGAAACCTAAGAGTCAATTAATAAACGTTCCTATAACAATAAGAAATGAATATAAATAGTAATAGATAATTTAATTAAAACTACATATAAAAAGGATATACACTCTGTTTTTGTACGTACAGATTAAATATAAATGCGTAAAATTTTAATAGATTTTTTAAGCAATTTGTTGAGTTCTAATAAATTTCGGCACACGTAACGTTTAATCCTTCAAACATAAATTAATAAAGAAAATATAGCCTTCACATCGAAATAATAAAATTAATAGATTGTGTGTTCGAACCTGTCGTGATTTGGATACGACGCACCACCGCTATATCAAAATAAATAAAAAAAAACATTTTGACAAAAAGTGGAGCTGGTTGATTTGCGAATTAAAACATCGATATGCATTTCTGCCTCATAAAAATGATGTTAAGTGAAACCTATACAAGGTATTATAACTCGTCAGGAATAGCAACGCATCTACGACTGAGGTCAGGTAAAATTCCTTTACCACTACTTTCAAAATTGAACAAAGCAGTGCTGTTATTAGAGAAAAATAATGTTGCGATGAGATTCCGGCGTTAAGCTGAAGTCTTCCACACCATATTTTTGCATAAGTATCTTAATCAACAGTAAATGCTATTTAAAAATATTTTACCGCGGCTGAAAATGAAGGGCTATAAAGACCCCGTCGAAGCGTTACCTAAACGAGACTATTAGGTATTTTTAAGAAACCCAAGTGTTATTGTTGTATTTCTAAAGATCAGATCGAGCTAATGATCCAAAAAATAACGGCGGAAAGCTTAAAAGCTATTCGTTAACAAAAAATATCGGCGAATATTGAGTCTAAAATAACAAAATCTGCTCTAGGAATAATAGATCAGGAGCCTTGTGTATAATAGAAATGAAAATATAGTCTTAATTTAAAAAATATATTTTTGAATCTTATTTTAAAATTCATTATATTAAATTATGTAGCTTTTGCTGTTCATAACTTGACATAGTTTCTAAAGACAAGATTCATAAGAATAAAAGTTATATTTTAATCACTCACGTCAGGCGAACTGTATGCTCGAATGCATCTACAATGTGCTAAAAAAGACATTGCGTATTAAATGCAGATAAACTATTTTAATCTTATATATAAAATTCTCGTGTCACAATGTTAGTTACTGTACTCCTCCGAAACGGCTTTACTGATTTTCACCAAATTTTATATGCATATTCAGTAGGTCTGAGAATCGTCTACTATCTATTTTTTATGCCCCTAAGTGATAAGGGTTGTTCACCCTTAACATTTTTTTATTTATATAGCAACACAATGTTTTCCGGGTCAGATAGTATTTCTATAATACTTTATGTATTTCAAGGATCGGAAAAAGTATTAAAATAATAAGACAGAAATGTATATTTTTATATATGTTATTAATGAGATCTGTTTCGTGTGAACATTTAGGGTTATGTCTTGAAAGGCAGTCAGTCCAGCGACGTATGCCCTTTATGTGTAACAATCCCTATAAATAACTAGGCGACTTTCTTTTTAGCCAGAAATATTTTTTAAGGAAAAAAACATCGTGTTTCCAGCCTAAAACCGATTTATTTATAGCATATCAAATCCACAGACGGTTCGAATGCGAACCATTAACGTTTTTGTACGGCAATGGGAGGAAATTTATAAAATAAGATTACGTAATATTTGTGGCAAAGTAGACTGATTTTCGTTATAGCTTTGAGGCTTTTTGTAAGTAGTTTATGAGTGTATTTCGTAGCTTAGCTGTGCTTGGAGATTCCGTACATAATCTTATGATTTATACATACGTATGTACATATATCTATTTGATGTCCATCTGAGGTTAAATAGTCATTCTATGTCTACGAATATCCACAAATTTCTTAAATAACATTGAAGTACTTCCTCCTGAGGGATTCCCAGAGCGCTATGACATGGGGCTCTTCAAAAAGAGCTCTCCTTCTAAGCCGGCGATGCATTGGTGACTCCTCTGGTGTTGCAAATGTTCATAGCCGACGTTGACTACTTTCCATCAGGCAGCACTTCTGCTGTATCGTTAGGCTAAAACATTAAAAAAAAATAGTAATCGAGCTCCCATTTCACCTGATAGTATGTGGAACTCCATAACACAACAGGCGTTAGGCCATAGTCCACCGCACTGGCCAAGTACGGATTGGTAGTCTTTACACACGCTTCAGAATAATGTTTTCCTTCACCGCTTTTAATTTTCATAACATCAAAAATTAAACATGACTGGGATTTGAACCTTGGTCCCCCGAACGAGAGATCGAGTTTCTTAACCACTAAGTTGTAAGAGCTCTTCAAATAAATTAATCTTATTTTATTTTTTGCTTATAACACTCGTATAACACTGCTTTCGCCAGTCAAGCAAATTATCCGAGAAGAAAAGTCCTATTCGATATAACAAAAAAAAATAGACCATGTTTATGTTTGTGCTTCATAGGAAGAATTGTTTATGATAATATAACTCGCCTTATTGCTAAGGAAATGGACCTACTCTTAGAAAAATAGTACAAGGATACAATATAATGCAGACACGCACTTGTGTAATGAAAGTAGTTATTGATATAGATGAATTTTGACCATTTTTCTTCATTTTCATGTAGTAATTTACTTTAAATGTATTTACTTCTTATCTATTTATATCTTATTTCATTTTTTTTCTCTCTCTTTCTCTCATTCTTTCTTTTTTATGTTCTCCTTTCTCCCCTTTTTATCATTTTATTTTATTTCCTATTTATTATTATTATTATTATTTAGTATAGTTGTACCGCCTTTAATTTTTCTGCACATCCCTAAGGTTGACTGGGAGAAAATGCTATTTAGCATTAAGTCCGCCTTTTGCACCACATTGTTTTTAACATGGTCAATAAAGAGTAAATAAATAAATAAATGAATGTATATACGTGGATAACCACCAACTGACCCGGCAAACGTTGTGTTGCCATATAAATAAAAAAATGTTAAGGGTGAACAACCCTTATCACTTAGGGGTTATAGGTTATAGATAGTAGCCGATTCTCAGACCTACTGAATATGCATATAAAATTTGGTTAAAATCGGTAAAGCCGTTTCGGAGGAGTACGGTAACTAACATTGTGACACGAAAATTTTATATATAAGATATTTCAAACCTTATTTTCTCGATACCTATATTTAATTTTGGTATGGTATGGCAACTTCAATAAATTTATACAAAGCTTCGTACTGGTTATTGCATAGAAACCTAATGGTTTTTCATACTCTCCCATACCAGATTTCCTTCAAAGGTCGTCTATTCACTTCTGTTTCGAGTCACGTAAAGGGATCATGGCGGGGCGAGTACAGAATTTGTTCTGTTGGCTGTTACAGATATTTCATCTCACAAGGGCACATTACGTAAACCGTAACTAATACATATAAGACCGAGGATCCTTTAACACGCGTGCCGTCGTTAGATGCAACTACTGTTTATAATGTTAAAAACACCTGGTAGGCTAATGGCGCAATTTGGCACAGTAATAAATCATTGGCGTCTCGAGAGGTGGGTTATTTGAATTATGATAATCACGAAATATTTAACGGCCAGACTTAAGACAGTCACCAATCTGTAAGCATAAATAGAGTAAAAAAGTTTTCAAGTTTAAAATACTGATGAATAAGAATTTTAGGCAGGTCATGGTAGCTCAGTGCTTAAAACTTGGCCTCGGCCAAACTTGGCCAGTGCTTAAATCAAACCGCGCGGGTTTGATAATTGAATCCCAGGCACGTATCTCTGATTTTTCAAAGTAATGTATGCACTAGATACCGTTAAAACACGTAATAACTAATTATTACGTGTTTTAACGTAAAACACGTAATAACTTATTATTGCGTGTTTTAACGGTAAAGGAAAAGATCGTGAATAAAGTTATACTTAATCCTGAGAGTTCTTAAAAATAAGTTTTCAAAGGTGGGACACGACACTGGGAATCCTAGTGTGGTGCTATAAACATAGAAAGCGTATAAAAATGCACAATACAGCAATTACCCTTCGACTATACATGATAATGACTATACATGAAACCATTATACCTATGAAGGTAAAAAAGACTAATACAGTGTAACGGAAAATTGTAAAAATAATCACTATAAGGTAAAAATAAACCAACACCAATATACTAGATTTACGTTCATTTCTTTACAATTATTTTTATACGAAACTATAAGATAAGGTAACAACAGCTATTTTTCCAATTTCAGTAAAATGCCTGTAATTTTTGAACCTCAGACAATACTTTTGTATTACCTGGATTTTATGTACTGAGTCTGGTTCCTACAACGTCTATAGTTTAACTCGGAGTATATACTTTCTCTTACATTTTCGCTTCCAAAATATCAAAAGTATCCATTATAAAGTTACTTTTTTGGAGCGACAACGTCACTCGTAAATTTCAGACAAAACTTCCATTTGAAGCTGAAATCAAACATACAAAGCCAAAATCAAATTGTTATACCAATTTGTCTCACGGAATTTGTGATAGCCTGTATCTGAAAGAGCGATGATGAAAAAGTTAAGATGACGTGAAACTTCAAATTATTTTTTTTATTTCGTCAATTATGATGAGAATTTTTATAATTAGGTGATTATTTTTTGTGTACGTCAGTAGTGTCTACATATCGTGAATGGTGGTGTAATGTATTGGGTCTTAGGAAGTAATTTTTAAATTTGTGTAACGGTTTAAAAAAGGGTAGCTGATTTGACTTGCAAGCGGCGCAAGCAAGGTACATAAAACTGAGGGGGCTGGCGGTGCGGGTTCATTCTTTTGCGAAATATAACGCTAAAAATTAAATTGTTATACTCAAATTATTGAAATCGGAAGTTATCGGAAAATATCGGAAGTTTATTTGTGCTACCCATTACATTTGATTTTGATAAATTAAGAAATGGTATATTATTTTGTATGGCTGTTTTGATATAAGCGTTAATCTTAATCTAGACTGAACTGCATCTTAATAATTACCATTCAATAATGGATAGAATAATTTGTATCAAAAACCAATTTAATTTGAAACGTTTCTTATATATTACATTATCTTTATTATCTTTCCTTTCCTTGTCCAGAATATCAAAACCCTTACTTTCAGCGATGAAAAAGAAATGTCATTTTTTGGAAAATGCTCGCAACAAAGTCGGTCGTAAAATTGGGGAAGTTTTTCAATTTGGAGCACATGTGCCTCGGAATTGATATAACAGGTAGCCTGTTATCCGGAAGATCGGAATTAATTTACGAGGGACGGATGAAAAAATGTTTAAATCTCTTGAAAGTTCAAATTACTTTTGTGCTTACATTAATTATTATTATGATGAATTTCCAAGGCATTAGACATAGATTGACTTTATAATAATTTCATAAGATAAAATAAATATACATTAAATATTTTAAAGTTTTGTTCTAGCGCGAAGCAGTTTTCGAGTTACGAGTCGACGATTTTTAGCAATGACAAAACATCTCTTATCGGCTTCAAATCCATCCATAAATCCATCCATCAGCTTTTTGAGGTCAACTGCTGGACATAGGTCTCCCCTAATTGGCGCCACTCCAACCGGTCCCGTTCCCTTTGAATCCAGCGGTTTCCCGCCGTCTTCTTCAGGTCGTCGGTCCACCTGGTCGGGGGCGGCCTGAACTCCTTTTGCCTACGCGTGGTCGCCACTCGAGGACCTTTCTTCCCCACCGGTTATCGGTCCAAATAAAAACTCTCAATTGTCAGGTCTCATTGTTCATAAACGTTGGTAATCACTTACCATCAGGTGGAATGAATTCTCGTTTACTACTTCATTCTTTAAAAAAAAACGTCTCTCCACTATATGAAATACAGTAATGTATACAATTCAATCAATATCGATCTTACTAATAAATATTTTTTTTAAACACACAATGCCTTTTACTACCGCGTATTACATAGATATAACGACATTAATAGTCACATTAATTAAGCGGCATCAGGTTAATAAAGATTAATACTTATATAGAACTACTCTATTCATAAATACATCACGTTTCTATAAAATACAGCACGTTTATTTTATACAGCACTAGCAAGTTGAACTAACGGCAACTCCAGCTAGCATTCCAGTTGAAAACTGCAATTCTAAGCTCGAGTATGCAGCTGGCAAATTTGCGCACAATTTCGTGTAAACGCCGAGTATCCTCGCCTTCATGAGGCGCTTGTAATTTAATTTACAATTTATAGCCAGGAAGTCATAATCTTTACTTAAATTATTTTCATAACTTGCTAACAGTCTCACGCTAATATTATATAGTCTGATTCATAATTAGGTGTCCAAAATGTAAACAAAGAAATGTCACTGTCAAAATTAACAAGAAACAAAACCTTTAACAAACACAACAAAAAACGAAAATTTAACAAATATACACAATTTAACAAACGCGTTATGTAAACGAGAAAACATTCGAGTTCAATCACAATCACGAAAATGAATAATATCAGTTACGAAACTTAAAAATGACAGCACAAGAAATGTCTTGGATTCCGATTGTGTTACCATTATCACATTTTATTTTCTACCATAAACTTTTTTTTTTATTATTATTACTGTATGGAACGAAATTGAGGTGATATAAATATTAAAATATGTGAATTAATCTTAATTTATTTAGATTATTATTTTATTATTGTTGTATTACTTTAATCGACAAACATAAGAAACTACCATTTCTGACGTATTTTCTTGATAGGTCAACACCTTTTTTTACATTTTGGACACCTAATTATGAATTAGACTATAGAGTGTATGTTATGAATAAAACCCTTACGAATTAACTTTGTTATAGATTTTAAAAGAAAAGGCTATTGCCAAAAGAAAGTATCTCTACACGTATCTTATCTACATTTTATAGGTGGTAGAATCCTCTGTAGTTCAACTCTAGCGGCACCACCGTCACACATATATCTGACCAATAGCATTGTAACGCTGCTGTCTTCGGGTTTGAAGGGTGTGGTAAAAGGACATACTTTTCCTAGACGTTCTAGCTTAGTCCTCAGGGGTAGCGGTGCATCTGTGGCCGACCGCAGTTAGGTATATATAATCCTATCTGTTTTTGATTACAGATGTCCTTGGGCGCCAGTAGCCACTTGCCATCAGATGGACTTAATGCTCGTCTGCTACTCTTATTTTATAAAAAATACAAGTATATGCTTTACAAATATTAATTTTCTGTACATCAAATTTATCTTTAATGAAAAGTCATCTTATTTCTTATACACCTTTTGTTCAAATATTCTTACGAAGAAAGATCTCTATCTTGATCATATTAGGTATTTTATTTACTTTGTTTTCCATAATACTAATTTACCCTTTACCCAGAGTCAGGGATCTATGGGATTTACCCAAAATACGAGCCTCATTAGCCCGAACAAACAAAATAAGCTTAATTATATTACTTGCAATATTAGGTGCGCACAATTGCTATTAAGCAGAAAATAAGGTGATAAGGAAAATGTATTAATAAGCGAAAATGTAATATAAAAACTCGTAAATTATATTTCGTTAGCTGCGAGCTCATAACTGAAGTACTATTCCGTAAGACAATTTTATAATCTCGAAAGCTTATCCACACTGAAATATTAAATTCGATTTCCCTAAAGTTCCTTAGAGTTTCTCACGTAGCGTTTTTAGCCCCACGTGGACGCGGAAAAACGGTTTTCTTTCTTATGAAAGAGGTTTTATACTCTAAAGCTTGCATCTATAACGTTTCGAATACATGTACGTATTCGAGATCAATTATCTCTTGCTTCAATTGTGAAGGATAATATAGCAAGAAAACCTAAAGATAAGATAACCTGAGAGTTCAATAAAAACGTTCTCAAAGGTTTGTAAACACTACTAATCTGCACTTGGACATTGAACAACGTGGCGGACTATGTCCCAAACCATCTTTTGCTCAAAGATAAGACTCAGCCACCCAGCAGTAGGACAATGGATTGGTATTGCTGCTGTTTACGAAATTCTATAAAGCCATTAGCGTAATCATCAAATTTCATTGTGTTCGAAACAAATTCGCCACTCTTCATTTCCGTCTCAAAGTAATCGGGATTCTGATGTATCGATATTCCAATTCGTGTTTGTATTTCATGGAATAGCACTATTGTACCAATTTCCAATCAACTTCACCACAACTACAACGTTTTCGTATTTCTCCCTTGTTCCTTATTTATTTAGCGTTGGCATAATATAGTTTCGCGTACCATATTATTTGGAATGAACGAAATAATAAATTCAGTTTGTTAAAAAAACACAACGCTTTATTTTTATGTGATATATGTATTTTTATTGAAAATGGAGATAAATTATAAATCGTAATGTTACTTTGTTACACTATCATTATACAATTGCATGATTATAAACTAATCATCATTATCATCATCATCAATGACCCATTACTATCCCACTGCTGGGTACGCGTCTCCACTGGAATGAATGAGAATGATTAGGCCATACTCTATCGCCAAGTGCGAATTGGTAGATTTCACATAACTTCTAAATCTTTTTTATTTAATTTCTTATGTATGCAGGTTTTCTCACGAGGTTTTCCTTCGCCAACTAAATTCCTATAAACTATATTAGTTAAATTTAAAAATATAATTTCCCCTATGTACTAACCACATGTCGTTCCCACGGCACCGGGTACTTTTCAAAAGTTTCCCCCTCAAAACCAAAAAAAAAATGTTACTTCTGTATTATGTAAACATTGCATATAATATAATATGTGATTTCTCGAAAAATAAACCAGAAAACACAATGAGAAAAATAAAACCAATTTGACTTCATAATGTTACCCATTACGTCACGAATGCTCTCAGCATTAAGTACCACAATTATTTGCATTCAACGTTGAAAGCTAAATTTTTGTTTTACCTGCACGGGTTATTTTATGTATATGTTTTTTGTTTTTGTATACAGCTCCTGTATGCATAAGTAACCGAAATAAGTCATATATATAATCTACTTATATATAGACTAGCTGACCCGGCAAACTTTGTACCGCCTCAAAATCCATTTATCAAATATATTTCATATAAAATATAGCTGTTACTCGTGGATAATGTAGCATTCAAATGGTGAAAGAATTTCAAAATCGGTCCAGTAGTTTTTGAGCCTATTCATTACAATCAAACAAACAAAGTTTTCCTCTTTATAATATTAGTATAGATCTGGGCGCAATTTGAATAAGTTAGATAAATAATTGGTACTTTGTTAAAAATAAAAATTAAACAACCATTTTACCATAATTATATTATATAGTATAATTAAATTAATTATAAACATAAACGTAACCTTAACCATCAGTCTGGTAATTAGCTGCGTGTATGTAATGCTATATGAGTAACTAGCTACCTAATTGATGTGAAAAAATAATATTACATATTATAATATTATATTTATACGTTCTTCCAAATTATTAAATTCTTCAATTTATGAAACTTAATAAGTATGAAGAATGTTTGTCATAATAGTCATACAATAATTTTCAAAATATAATTGCTGAAACATTTACGTACCGAACTTTAACCAATAGTTTAAAAAACATTGCTTTAAAATCCACTAAATACATAAATTAGATAACATAACATAACATAGAGCTTATTTTAAACTAAACAATATTTTTACTTAGTGCCAATGTTGTGTACTTTTCCAAATCAAATCCAGTAACAGAAAGTTATTATATGAAATGAGATCCGAGTCGCTTTATTTTCCGTTCAATAAACGACACACAAACACACTACACTGAATAAACAAGCTACTAGGGATGGCGATTTGAGATCGATTAATCGGAGAATCGGTCTTGTTACCATAAAAATCGATTATTTTAATCGATCTCCAACCGAATCAATCTGTCAACCTAGAGAATCAAAATTCGATTTTTTCCTAGTAGATTGAGCATAAACAGTTATAGTTTTAGACATTTTTTGCTGATAGATACGTATTTCAGTGGTTGATTGGTCCCTATAACTTTTTTAAAAAAAGATCGATTCTTTGGATCTCGATTTTTTGGATATCTTTTTCGGAAAGAATGGCCATCCCTACTAGTAAAGTAAACAGTTATTTTCAACAGAGTCAATATACTTCAGTGTAGTGTGTGTGTGTCTAAGGAACTGTTTTCGGATTATGTGCTAGGATAATATTCTGTGTTTTATCATAATATTGTTTGTTCCATTTGAGGTTAAGCAATAGTGCTTTTATTTGGTTAGCAGTTCCAATTTTTCAATTTAAACATTCGTGTATTATCAAATGTTTGTGCCCTATATATAATGACAGGTCCACGCACGTGCCAAACTTAAACGTGAGGATATGGCGTTTGACTTTGTGTTGAATTGCAAACGTTTGTATAAATTTTGATCAAGCCAAACGTTAATAAACATTTCGAGTTTGCGATGAACGTAAAGCGAACGCGGCTTTAAATAATAAAAGAGGACGTTCTGTTTACCCGAGATTTATGTGTTTTTTTAAGCACGAAACCCTAAAAACCCAAAATAGAAGAGCAAAAAATGTAGATAACCTAAATTTCAAAACGCTCACGCAAACTTGGCCTGACTCGACAAAATTAACTAAACTTAAAGGTCAACAAGCGAAAGGGCAAATATGGCTACGTGAGGGTGCCTTAAACCTTTTCATTCCACCAAATAAAAGTATGAGAAGTGGTTTTTCACATGTACAGTCAGCTTCGAAATTAGACAAACGGATTAAGGTTAAAAAATACCTATACACGCAAACGTTCTTAAATAGATGAACACTAACGTATCAAAAGTAGCTGAACACCGATATATATAAAAATAGCTAACGTCACTAGTACTTTTGACATGTCATTGTTCAGCTACTTTTGACACTTTAGTGTATTCTTTTTTTGAAATCTTAACGCCGTTCATCCAATTGTGGCGGTAGTTGTGTTCAGGTAATATTAACGCTTGGTTGTATAGGTATTTTTGAAACCTTAATACGTTCATCTACTTTTGGAGCTGGCTGTACATTGTACACGTCATATTCGAACTGGAATGGAGGCGATGAAATATGGTGCAAAAAAGGTTCAATCAACGGAACGCAGTAACTGTGTATGTCTGCAGAAATTTACGCCATTGTCCGCAGTTTTGAACGTAAGCCAGTTAGGCGAGCGATTAATAAAATTTAACGAAAATTATTAAAACTAAGTGTTTTGTTAATCGTTGTTTATGATAGAAGGGTAAAATGATATTTCTTTAACGCCTGATGTAATGTTCCGTTTATGGCCTTAATTGCTGCAGCTCATTTTTAAAACGCTTAAAGCTTTCCATAACGCATGTCTTCCATGGAACCCTTTCTCTGGATACTGATGTCTTTTTACAAATGAGGGAGAGACGACATTGCACCTATGTGCGTGTGGTTTGTAAGTCATGAAGTTTAGCTACTAATTGTCATCTATCCAGGCACTTATTATTACTTAACATTGTAGATCGATCATGATGTAGAAAGTCCAAGTATGTAGACTAAACTATGCACACTTCTAAATTTCTACAGAATTCTTCAGAATGACTGTATAAAAGTAATATAATTTTATTAACAACAAAAGAATAGAAACAATTTTGCAGTTTCCACAAATTTCAGACACTAAGAAAGCTTAGCACAACATTTTCGTGACAGCTTGGCGAAATAAAAATATATAAAGTTTTATAATACAGAAAGACTTAATCTTCACAAAAGGAAATAACAAAAATTGTCTATTAAAATAGTGATGTAATTCAATAGATAATTTTCGTTATGATCGAAACATTTTTCGAACGGGCAATATGAGGCGATGAAATATGGCTGCAAAAACGCTCAATCAACGAGACGCAGGCACATTTATGGGCGCAGAAAAACGTCCATTTTATCTGCAGTATATGGACGCTTGCCACATAAGTCAGAGGGTAGCGTAATACGCGCGAAAGAATCGCATATAATTCGCTCTTTCTGGGCATGGACTAAATAGTCGCAAGTCGTAGGATAATACAAAGAAACAAAATGTTTTCCTTGCTAGATTGAAGCAATGAGCAGCATATCTGATGGTAAATGCTCACTTATTCTATGGATATTTGTATTCAATCCCAAGTAAAATCGGTCCATAAACATCTGTAGTCAACGAAATATCCAAAAAAAAAACATACATTATTATGAGGACTCTTATTCATATTTCACGTTTCCTGGTAACTAATATGAATGCCTTATATTCAAGCTTCAAACTCATATATATGTCCTACCAGATTGTTAAATAAGTACATTGTAACGTTCAAAGCTGTCTGTATAAAATCAAAATAGTTTTGGAAACCACCATGCATCGCGTAAAGAAAAAACGAAAAAAAACTGGATTTTTGGTTGTTCTGTGACAATGTATTTATAGGTTACGTGAATAAATGGTGGATAGAAGAGTTATAAATATTTTTATCATGTACAACTTCTGTCTAACTTTGTTGATAGAAAGTCTAGGTTCGCAGAAATCGTTGAAAACCATTTTCACCCCAAAAAGTTATCCATATTTTACCCTCGTACCTTGGATCGACTTTAATTTATTTTCTCCGTTAGCTGTCCTATATTTCCTACCCTATCTAACTGTTTTTGTACTATTTTTCCTTGCAAAAATTGTAGTTGTCTACTACATATTTATACTACGAATTTCTTAACAAAATCCCTAATAAATGACGCTTCTTTTAGGACCCGGCAATATGAAATATGACTGCAAAAACATTCAATCAACGAAATGCAGTAACATTTAATGTCCACAAAAAGTTCCTTATTGTCTAATTTTGGAAGCTTGCCAACTATGTGTGCAAGAATTCATGAAGCAGAGTTTATGGAAAAAAGGAAAATAAAAAACGAAATACTTGGCTATTCGTAATACATAACATTTTACGAGGTCTTGTATTTGCGAATACTAAAATGACCAAGATTTTACTACACATATTATTGTGGTCATTCATTCACAAATTGACGTCGACAGGACGTCGAGTAGGTAAATCGCATGTTTTTTTTTTTTTTTTTTTTATAATATAGGAGTAGCAGACGAGCATGCAGTCCACCTGATGGTAAGTGGCTACTGCCGCCCATGGACATCTGTAATCAACCCCAGATAGGATTAGATATACCTACCTGAGGTCGGCCACAGATGCGCCGCTACCCCTGAGGACTAAGCTGGAACGCCTCGGAAAAGTATGTCTCCCTTACCACACCCTTCAAACCGGAACACAGCAACGCCTAACACTGCTGTTATTAGGTAGAAATAGGTGTGGCGGTGGTGCCGCCGGAGTCGAACCACAAAGGGTTCTACCACCTTCAAATGTACAATTCGTATCGCGAAGCATACGCAATTCTGGACATTATACCTATGCAGGTATTGTAAAATTACTTGTAAGCCATAAAGCAAATTAATAAGTTAAAACTTAACAATAATAGGTCTTCTCGATACATCGTAATTCATGAGGTTAACTCTACAAAATTAAAAAAAATGAATTGGAATATTTATCCTAATTAGTCATTAAATATCGTTTATAATATTTTTTTCTTTAATATGTTATTTTTATTACAACTGCACAAAACGAGACATGTGACTTGATATTTCTCGAGACCTGAAAACTTTTTGCGGTTAAAGTAATGCAATATTTTTACAATAATATTTTACATGGATACTTAGTGTACTCCATAACAACACATAATATTATTTTCTGCTTCACTTTAAAGATAATACAGCAAAAATTAGTTTGCTGCTCAAATAACACATAGTAACAAAATATGTTTGCTTTGTGCCATACTGATTTTATGTAGTAGATAATGTTAAAATTACAAAATATAAATGAACGTAAACAAATGTATAATACTGTCAGTAAAGCAGTTTACATTCGTGAAGTAATATAATTAAAGTGATAGAACCCTTTGCTTCTCGCAAACGCCACCGATATACTTATTTCTGCCTAATAAGAGTAGTGTTAAGCTCTGCTGCGTTCTGGTTTATAGGATGTAAGGCAGTTATAACTTATGAGGTCATCACATAGATTAGTAAATATTAATCACTCCTAACAAGAAAATGTTCCTAGTTTTGAGAATTGAAATTGTTGCGTAAAAAAGTTTTGCCACGTCTCCGTGCTAAAATGTCCCTAAAATATTTGAAATAATTATTTATTTATTATGTAAATTACGCAGTATTAGTTATTTATTCGTACATTTTCTTTAAAAATGTTTATATTTGTCAAGAATTCAAAAAAAGAACTTACTAATACGCCGTTTGTGGCTTCATTCAATTTCAAGGCGGCGAAGTATCTTTACTAATCTATGGGTCATCACGTGAATAATGCATTTAAGGTTGACCTCAAATAAGACTCTGCCCCTATCTGGGGTTTGTTATAGATACCCACGGCAGTTTAACTGAATGTTTGCTTGCACTTCTATCATAGAAAGATTTTGATTTTGAAAAGTGGTAGAATAAATTTGATTCAATCACCACCGAGTATTACCATGTTTTTTTTATATATTCTCTAAAACCGTACACAGAATACGACTATTTATTGCACCTTTTCATAAGATTTTAGTACAAAAACAGCGAAATAAATTCCATTTACAACATACTATTATATAAGATCTATCGAAAATAATCATTACTACTCGTATTTATGGAGTACTTATTGACACTCTAACTTATGAAGAAAGATATAAAAGGAATTCTAAATAAACACTCACTGTAGTGTTCGCATTTGCTACGATATTATCGCTAGTCCTCATATCAGAATATAAGTGGTTCGCTTTGTAGTAGTTTCTATTTCTTACTTCATGTTTAATGCAGACTAATTTGAAACATACACAACATTATATCGATTTTTCCAATCCTTATGCAATATGAAATATATATTCAAATTTCACAATGATAGAAATTGAGGTTGATAGAATGTGTATTACAATGGTTAGCTTCATTAATTAAATACATCAAACTTTCGATCTAAAAAGTTAAGCAACATTGGAGGCAGTCATAAGTTGGATGGGTGACCGCTAGTGGCAAAATTTTATGCGCGCTGCAGGTTTGAAATCGTCTTAATCATTGGTTGCGTCATTAATTCGTACCATCTCCACTAATACGCATTGAAGCAGTATGGAAGAATACGCTCTAGGTCTACCTCAATCATGGGAAGAGATCCGTGCCCAACAGTGGTATATTAAAAAGGTGGCGACGAAATAGGTAAAGTAAAACACAAATGCACAATCTTAAGTAGTCACCACACAACATATGTGCTACATATGTATTTTTGTGGTGGATCAAGAACAATTAGTTGAAAAACTAACAACCACGCTAAAATCTGTTATCGTCGTTAATAAGAAGCTTGGATATTAACGATATCACATTTTTATAACGTTACATTAAAGTAATAAGTGACTCATTTGATACTACAGTTTAAAAACAGATGCGGGTAGGTGAAGTGGGGACGACACCTTAAAGGCGCTCGAATTAACAGAGAGCGACATTCTGGTCGGAGACTTCAGCAAGAGCAGTCGAATAACGGAGATACTTGTGTAGTTATAATACTTCTAATCACTAGTGTGAACTAACTTACGTATAATTGTTATATCGTTACTCTGTACCGTTTATGTGACTATATTATTACATGACTTCAAGACCTTCAAGATGAGTTTGATTTCATCAGAAGTGTACAAGAACCAGCTCACAATCATGGACGGCGATTCGTAAGTACGAACATACTTGACACAGGAATAAAAACCGTGAGTTAAAACATTATTATGTCATATGTGAATTCATCTTGGTAGAATAAGTAAAAATGGGGGTAGATAAATGTCGTTGATGTAAGGGAAAACTCATTTGAATTAAGAAAATGGATAGATTGAGACTAGTAATTCAATGAAATGTTAATACCCTCTGAAAATGATATACTTAAATTTTGTGAACAAACTTTACTCTTATCAAATTACTTGTTAACATTGTAAACTGAGGTGTTTTACTTCAAAATAAGTGCATTTTCTGTGAAGAAGTGTCTAAAAGTAATTTTGCAAGGCAGTTCTTGTGGTAAATCTGTTCATTTGGTTAAATTCTGTGGTGTAAAAAAGTAAATCCTAATTGTTCTAAAGTTACACCTACTTTGAAATATATAGAAATACACGTACTTATGAAAATATTTTAAGGATCTTGTATCTTAAATGTCAGGCTTTATAGATATGGGAACCTAATGGTTGTTAATATAGGCTAATGTACGCCAGAAATTGCATACAGGTTAGATTTGAATTTATTTTTGATAACTTTTAATGTTTCAAACGGGGTTTACGTATATGCGTTTGTTATTATTGTATGGAAGGGACTATGCGGCAGCAACAAACGCAGTTACAGAGTACAGTATACCTACTTGATATAAGTGACACGTTTATTAAGTTGCAAAATTTTGATTATTCATAATTGTACAGAAATGTATAATATCTACGTGGTACGGTATTGAGTGGCTGAGTGTACCCAGGAGGGAAATGGTAAATGAGTTTAAGGTTTATTGTTTTTTTTTTTGGATATTAATTGACTATATTTAAAAATAAACTTGCATTCACATCTACATTGTTCACATTTTCATTTTATAAATCAATGAAAGTTTCCTTTTGATTTCATATACTTGATACGTAATTGTTATGAAAGAAGCATACGTACGTTGCCAAATTTAGATTTCCATCAATTCTAGGCGAATTCACGCAGTACTGTGTACTACTGTGTTTTGACTCCCATAAAGTATAAATGCACATTAGTTAATGATCTATAAGAAAACTGAGAAACTTATGCGCAGCGGTCTTTGGAATATTATATATAAAAATATCTCTCTTATCTCCCATTCTACTTCTGACTGACTCACTTATACATAATATTAAATGTCTGTTTTAAATTTAGTATGCAACGTTTCGTTTTGTATTAATATTTCTTTACATCTCGTAATTTTAAATCTTTAAATTTCAATTTGAATTTGACACATTACACGTCCTTTTGGTTTGAAAATTGGGCACTATCAAATACTGGTAAATGAAGTTTGTACCTTAAACGTTGAGACGCTTAGACTATCGATATTATCAATTATGTGAGCCATTTACGAAATGATAAACGGGATCCACTTTGTATGGGATTGAGAATAAATTATTTTAAGTAAAATAATAATAATAATAATAATAAATTGATGCTTTTATAACTTGAGCTTAGTTCTATTTACAAGTTACAGCAATTAAGTTATTATACGTATTAAGTGAGAAACGGTCACTGAAGCCTACATAAATTTAGATAGTCTCTTGTATACCATATTTAAAATGAGTCTTGCCTGCGACTTTGTTCATGTGGAGTCAGAATATAATTTGAATTGCATTTTTAAAACGAGTCTTGCCTGCGACTTTGTTCATGTGGATTCAAAATATAATTTGAATTGCATTTTTAAAACGAGTCTTGCCTGCGACTTTGTTCATGTGGATTCAAAATATAATTTGAATTATACAATGCCCTCTGTCAAGATCACGGAGTACGTTAGTAATTTGGAATTCTCCATTACCTGGTCATGTAATGTTTTAAAAAAAAAAAAATGTATACTTTTGACATCAACTTCGTAGTTTTGGTTTTAATGCATTTTCAAACATACAAACCGACAGACAATTTTTCTTTTTCAAATATATTCGATGTAAACACGTGAAGATTTCATTCTTATTATATGTATATCATAGCCAAATGAATAATAATGTAATCAAATAAAAGCATAGGTACATTTCGATGGGATTTTCTTATACAATAATTTACTTTTCATATAAATTTCATACGGTTCACAATTGCGTCATGTCTAGGTTTTCTCTATAGAAACATCGAGCATCTCCTTGAGAGTGTTGGTTGTAAATGATACATATTATATTCATATAATCTATACAGATATTACGCACTAATATAATTTTTATTACAAACTATATAAAAGTCAGGTGAAGCCGAGGCGTTTGAAATATATATAATAAATATGAATTGTTCGGTAATAAGGTGTATCATAAGATAGTTTGACTAACTGTTTGTTTGGCTGGCTGGTATAAAATCATGATCAACTTTAATAGACCTTTTTCAGGTCATAGAAATTTTAGGTTGTGATTGATAAGGAGCCACATGTTATGTAAAACAGTTATAGTTTTAAATCTGACGATCGTGATGAGACAAAATTAGAATCGGACAAGATTATTAAAATCATGTCATGTCATAAGTATTTCAAAATTTTTAAATAAATCTGACCGTTCAAAGTAGGTAAAAATCGAATTCAAATATTCCGTTACATACATACAGGTCAAGTTAATAAAAGCGTGGCAAAAATAAAAGCGTGTTTAAAAAAAAAAACTTTTATCAGTTGTAGACACAAATAAGTATAGTTAAATAATGGCCGGTTTCTGAAGTCATTTTTCTCGGTAGGTAGTTTACGAGTGTGTATTCAATAACACTATCCGTTTGATAACTACCTACGGAAAAAAAAATCCGCTTCCGAGGAACTCAATGTAAGACAAGGTCTGTTTAAACTCCGTTTAGATTAACGGACCATTTTAATGTGTTTATTCTTTCCATAACATTATTTGTTTTTTTTTTTTTAAAAAACGACGTTTGCGTAAAGTCTAGCAAATCTTCCTTAGTATAATGCATAACTTTTACAGTAAAATAGCCCAAACTATAACTTCCTTATGGGAATCTTAATTTAAAATTTTTGGTGAAATAAAAAAAAAAAAAAAGTTAAGTAGTTAAGCCATACACAATTGACAAGTATGTCGCTGACGTGAACGCATGGGTCCTTTGCTTTGTTAATTAAATTTTGAAATTCATGTAATAGTATGTATTATTATAACTGAATATAAATTCAATTTAATGTAATGAAATTTCTTTCTGACTTTCAAAAGTGGGTTATGTGGCCCTACTTTGAAAGAAATAATTTGAATTTGTGATAAATAACGTAAAAAAATTGGGTTCATACAACTTATACGTGTTATATTGTGTGAAATTCATGGTTTGTTTACCATTATTTAGTCTTTAACTTTGATATCATTCATTTCAAATATTCACGATATATTATTATTTTGATACTGCTTCATCAGTTGATAAAAGACGTACATTGGAAAGGCAACTATTTGTATAAAATAACATTGTAATAATTAAAAGAAGTACTAAGTAGTAATAAAATAATTTTATAATAGTATTTTGAGTCGCACAGATTCATTTAGTGGCCAACTATAGATCTATCTATCTATCAGTATAACAGTTATTGACAGGTTGTTGAGCATTCCGAAATGGACTAATAAGATTAACGTCGTTATTCTGATGCGTAACTTTATCGAATCAATAGTTGTTGGAGATTTAACTATTGGACTTAGAATCCAGACATAAGTAAAGTGGGCAGCTAGATGTTGTCATTACTGTAGGTGTAGGAAACTTTTTTAGTTTGATTTTTATTTATCTGTAGTTAAGATGGATTAGTGCAGATGCCTCGAGCAGTGTAATGTTCGCGGGTGTCTCTTGGTGATGCATATGGTTGGGTGTATGTATGTATGTATGTTGGGTGGATGTATTACATTGAGTGAATATTGCATTTTTAGAGTAAATTTGAGTTGAGCACTGGCCGAATGTTATCGTAAACAAGGTATAAAAAACTGCGGTGATACATGACTAGAGTGATCCTATATGAACATCACCTAGTTATAACCGTGTGTTTTATTATTTAACAATGATCTAATGCATTCGCTTCAATACCTGTCGCGCATATGACATTTATGTAAAGAGTCCTTATGAACTATGCCTGCAACAGAAATCCGTGGTGAACACTGTTGGGGCAGATTTATAACCTAGGTAATACACAACTAGTGTGATTCTATATGAACATCACCTAGTTTAAGCCTTGGTTCGGATCAACAGTTCGGGCTTTTTACATGCGAGTCGGTATTGCAAGAAAATGCGTAGAGTTTAAGCCATGTTTTTGATAAACAGTTCGGGCCTCTTACGTGCGAGTCGGTATTACAAGAAAATGTGTAACTCTTCTGGACTTAGGCATTAAACAACTGGTTTTCTTTTGCAGCTCTTGCATCAGACCATACACGATCGAGGACGAACGTGTGAGCAGGACGGCCGAATGTTATCGTCGTTAATAAGAAGCTTGGATATTAACGATATCACATTTTTATAACGTTACATTAAAGTAATAAGTGACTCATTTGATACTACAGTTTAAAAACAGATGCGGGTAGGTGAAGTGGGGACGACACCTTGGCGGCGCTCGAATTAACAGAGAGCGACATTCTGGTCGGAGACTTCAGCAAGAGCAGTCGAATAACGGAGATACTTGTGTAGTTATAATACTTCTAATCACTAGTGTGAACTAACTTACGTATAATTGTTATATCGTTACTCTGTACCGTTTATGTGACTATATTATTACATGACTTCAAGACCTTCAAGATGAGTTTGATTTCAAATCGCATTAGGAAAATCGTTAATCCTTATTCCTGACGATCCTGATGAGGAGAATCGGATAAAATGGTTACAATCGTGTATTGTCATCGGTTTTTAATAACTGTTCAGAAATTTAAATTAATCGGACCGTTAAAGTGGGTAAAAATCCAGCTCTAAGATTCCGTTACGTACAAACAGGTCAAGCTAATAAAAGCGTGGTAAAAATAAGCTAATAAAAACTTTTCACATTCAAAAAGTAACTCCTATTATTGTATGATTAGCAAGTTTCTTGTCATATAAAAATAAGCGTGCACTTCACCATAATACGTAAACAAATTATGGATGCAAATGTTCATACAATAGTTCCACCATTTCAGTATTCCAGTTATTCACTCACAACTAGGAACCGGAAGAAATTACAGTAGTTGTAACCCACTTTGCAACAATATATTATTATGAGAGGTACTATTATAAAAGTTTGGCAACTTCAAGTAACAATATAATAATTCGTACTTTTTGGTTTCACTTAGTTAAAATATTTAATGGAATTAAAAGCTTACCTTAAAAGTTGTAAGGGTTTCATCTATCATTCTTCTGGTATCATAAATTGCTGACTTTTTTTTTATAATGGCTTAGAGCTAATAGTTTTATTTTACCAACTAATAAAATGGGTCTACCAATCCCCTGACCATCATGTTAGCCTATTCCCGTTTGGCTAACATGCGTGGGTTGTACCTTTCAGGCTGTGTATATAACTAAGCCCTGCTGTTATAATGGCTTTACGAGTATGCTAATAAACCTACTTATGGAAAATCATAATAAAATTACATAACTAAGTACGGTTTTAATTATTCTGATTAAAAACGTAAGTTTGCCAAACAGTCTGTTATCTTAGGTTGGCTGATAATCATAAATTAAATAATACCGTTATGAATAGCATGTTTTCAAATAAAAATGTCGTTTTCTTGGCAACAAAACCTTGGAAATATAAAACTTAAACTCGGTAGCAATATTGTATGTTGAATTTTATGTTGAACGACTTTGGCAATGTTCTACTATAGATTAGTGGAGTAGAAGGTTTAATGGTTTAATTAAAGAGACACAATAAAACTCATATTCAGAGCGAACTTTTCAAATAACTATTTTTCTCACCATGCAATGGAAGCAATACACATGCAGTCCAGATAATGTAAAATAATCACCACGATCCATTTACATATATCTTCCTCCAACATGGATCTGTATTCCTATGTTCAGCCGCTTACAGAGGTGTTTTTAGTTCTGAGAATTCAGTCTCAAGAATTGTATTAAACCCTTCAATCCAAATGACTTCAGCTTCGCGTTCGCACCACAGTCACAAGGAAGGGTAGTATATCTATTCATGACACAGAAGTACCAAACGAACGTGCAGTCGAACTCATAGTAATTGACCCCAGATAGGACTGTTGTTCACTACAGATGTTAATGTAAAGACTAAGTTGTAATTAAAATTGAAAACACAGCAGCGCTTTACACTATTATTAGGTAGAAATAGAAGTAGAAGCGGTGCATCCAGAGTCTTACCACGAAATCCGCTCAACTTTAATTATGTAAATATACGTAGACTCCTATAACCACTTCTTTCTTAGCTATATTATTCTGATTACAAAACCATTTTCGTTAAAAGTTTTCGTACCCTATTAAGATCTGATAGTCATTTGGTTACCTTTCTTACTCTACGAAATTTATATGCAATATTAAACACTTCTGAACTCATTACTTTAAACTGTGTTTTGTCTGTCAGTGATTATCCAAGAAATTACTAAAGCTTAAACATAAAACTTTATATAAACCCATTGTTCTATGCTCTATACATACTATATAGATACATATACATACTATCTAAAGTCAATGTCAATAGCGAGCGTTGTTCCACGCCCTTATCTCTGTATGCTAGTGATGTCCCATTTATTTTACAAAACAGACCGTATTTGTTACTAAGCTGAACTATTTCGCTTAGATCATATCTAAAGTTTACAAATGGTTACTAAGGCTCTTGTGTTGGTACACGTATTAAGATTAGTAAAAATAATGACAAAGAAATTCTAAAAATAAACTTATCGATTCTGTAATTGTTTTGTAGTTTACTTTGTGTGTTACTTGTTAAAGTTGACTGTTATTGATTTCTTTGTTAACTTGATCAATTGATAAAGGTGATTTTTTTTTTGTGAAAGTAGTTTTAAAAAATACTTTTGACTTCTAAATGTGAACAAAATATTGTTTTCAAAGTGTATAAGGATAATGAAATAAGAAAAAATACAGGAAGTATATGTATAAATTAAATAATAACATTTATTTGTACTTTATGTAAGTTAGAAACACGTAAGTATAGAAAAACACAACATAATCACAATATCACTGGCAAAATAACGAACAGGTACAATACTTCAAGACTTAAAAACTAGAAGACACTAAGTCTACACTATCACAGACAAAACTCATGGATGTAATAATTTATCTGTCTACTTTACATATACCGATCGCGCACCCTCGCGAACATCTCTGCCTTGTCTTCTTTGTTGGGGTCGTTCTTCCCGAAGAAGGTCATCTTCGTCGTCTTCACGAGGCCTTTACCATCGTCGGCAGACCTCCTCCAGTAAACAGTTTGCACCGCGTGCCGTCCAGCGATGTAGCGGGTCGCACTCCCAATAAGTTGACGCTTGTCCATTTTAGTTTTTTTATTTTTATTCCGCCTTCCAAATTCAAAACGATCAGCGTTCCGAACCGGACAAAATTCAAATCTTGAACAATTTATTCACAAGTGGAAATACTTCTTCCGAATTCGAATTTCGGTGTCCCAAAACAATTTGTTGATTCGGTTATCGGAATAGGATCCGTACCGCTCGAGTGTACTGGTGGAGCTGGTTCTGTTGAGTGAGGAATGGAGGACCGCGCTCTCCTTATATATCGCGCTGACACGTGCGTATCATTAGATGATAAAGGCGCAACAATAATAATGTAACGTTTATTTTCGTTTGTTGTAGTGTGCGCGGGCGTGTGTGTGCAAACTTTGCACTTTGCGCGCGCGTGCCAATATAATATTACAAGTAGATTAGTCTCAAGTAGATGGGAAGTGTTGTTTGCGCGGTACAAACAATGAAGATTATAACCGTCTGTGGAACATTTTTATTGAATCGCATAGCAACACTTAGGTAACTTATTTGATCTACTCGTATACGGTTTGTTTACATAAAACGAGACTCGGTGGGAATAGTAAGTTTTTACCGGTATGAATTGGACCGTGATTTTAGTATTCTGCGTATTTTCCACGATTCCTTTTATTTTGTTTTGTGAACACAAGAGTCTTATTCATTAACTCTCGATTTGAAGTTTGTTTTCAATCGCTTCGGTGTGGATATTATTTCCATATTTGCAATATCTATTTCTCGTTTATTACTGTCCCACTGTTAAGAGTATTTATAAATAGGAAAAGTTGCCAAAATTCAGTAATTAAAATAAAAAGCCCTTTTTTAAATTTAATAATATAAATCACTAGTTTAAATAATTTTGAAATGACATACAGATCATTACTCCTTATTTATAAAAGTATTCTCCGATTTTTGCGTGGCAATTAAAAAAATCTCGTAAATAATTGGATAAAAATATTTATCTTACATTTATCGCAGTCGTGCCCCTCATGTTTCTTGGACGTCATTTGTTAGGTGGGCTTAGGTTATGTTAGATTAGATTAAACTTAACCCCTAGGTCATCGGTGCAATGTTATCTTGCTAGTATATTGTTTTGTTACTAAAAATGCTGACCTATATTTTTTTTTATTTCCTTTTTATAAAAAAAACACAATATTGCCAGGAAAGTAATAATATTTTAAAGTAAGTTTTATTAACCACGTAAGGTACTTCAGGACTGTAGAGTAGGCTCCGTTCGCAAAAAGTTTAGCTTATGTATTCTGTCAGTGGTCATCAAAAGAAAGTAAGTATCTAAGAATATTATATAACCCCCGTATAAGTATTTCCCCTATACCACAGATTAATAAATAATTACTACGTAATAACTTGCTTACCCCGTTCACCAACTTTGATGTTTTATAACTTAAAAAAAATATGATTTTTTTCATACAAACTTTACTTTTCGTTTCGCCTGAAAAATAATACTGAATGTCCAAAAATCCCTTTTTAGTATAAGTATGTTATAAGTAAAATCAACACTTATTGCAAATTTGTGTAATTAGCGGTTTTGGTTGGGGAATGATGAATTGGCTAGCCAGTCACATTGCCTTTTATGTATAAAAAGGCAAATTTTCCTCTACAAATAATAATACTTGGAACGTCAAATTCAAGCATTTAGTCATATATTATTGTGTACATAAATATAATAAATACGTTGTATTGTCTATTACAATTTATTACACTTCAAGTTCAGAGTTTAATCTGTAAACACAATATAACAATATTAAAAGTTATATGTTTCCTGTAAATTAATTCATTGACGTCAATAGATTTTCTCTGTTTTCCATTCGCTTACTACGTGACACTCTGAATATAAATTACGCACTCTGATTAATTTTCTCATTGATTTGATACTTGTAAATGTAAGTGGCACGTATTTTAACAATTATTTCAAAAGCAAAATAATACATTTTTTTTATAATATAGAAGTAGCAGACGAGCATGCAGTCCACCTGATGGTAAGTAGCTACTGCCGCCCACGGACATCTGTAATCAACCCCAGATAGGATTAGATTCCTACCTGAGGTCGGCCACAGATGCGCCACTGAGGACTATACTGGAACGCCTCGGAAAAGTATGTCTTCCTTACCACACCCTTCAAAACGGAACACAGCAGCGCCTACCACTGCTGTTATTATGAGTCGAACCACAAAGGGTTCTAACACCTTCCAATTAATGAGTGATGCGGTTTAATCCATATTGTAGTAGTAGAACTCTTTGTGATTCTACACCCAAGGCAACGCTGCTACCCCTATGTTTGTTTGCAGTGTAAAGCGTTGATTTGTTCAGGTTTGAAGGGTGTGGTAAGGGATGGACATTTATACGAGATGTTCCAACTTAAACCTGGATCAGTGAGAGAGAACGAGTATATTATTTGGTTACAAAATTATCTTATAGTTTTATATTTACATCCATATTTGTGATGGCAAAAATAATAAAACAATCTACAAAGGTTTTCCCGTTCACTTCGATATCAGCTACATTTGTCACAATACCAGCTATTCAAGTACCTACTTATTACAAGTAGATCATGCAATTCATTAGTGAACCAACATGACTCATTTAAAACAATCATTTTATTCAACGTGATCGTCATATGTGTTATGTATGATACTGCTATCATAATGATATCTGACAAATATTAACTCAAGATGTAATTTATGTTTTTCTTATTTGCACACCTGTAATACTGTGCCGACGTTAAACATTTGATATTGTAGCAAAACATCCGCAAAATGATTTAAGATGTTCTCTCTCGATTATTTCTATGTAATAATACGATATTAATAAAAGCTTTAATGTATATTGGAAATAAAAGAATGAAATCAAACAATAATCCTTTATTCTTCTCTTTACAAATAAGGATAATCGAAAGTATTTGCAAATAGAAACTACGCCACATAAAAAAATAATTAATTAAATAATCAATTGATGCAACACAGTATGTTTATATTCCATCGCTACCGTCAAAGTTATATTTAACTTTAACGCAAACTTTAACCGGGCTTTCGATACAACCCACCCTTACCACCCTTAACCTAGTGTGGGCTGCATCATATAACTTTAACATTTCCAAAAGCTTAAGCAAAAATTCATTAGTTGTACCATTCTCGGTAAGATTTAAATTACATTACTAACTAAACGTTAACCGGACGATTTCGATCGGTTAAAGTTATTTTCTTATCAACTTCCATATCTATCTACATCGATTAAAAATTGTAGTGACAATCACACAAGTGACGCTAATGACAAATTGGTGCAACACAGAATTGTTATATTCTGTCGCTATTGTCAAATTTATCGTTATAATTAACTTTAACGCAAACTTTTGTTGCAACTCACCCTTAACATTATAAATTTCTCATTGGACTTGATCAAGATTGTTTATCGGGAAAAACTCGATTTAACGGACTGGAAAGATATCTCACTGACGAGAGACTCAGTTGATGGACATCTAATAAAAGATAAGATGTGATGCACTGAAACGCTTTTCTTTTTTACTTAAAATTTATTTTTAGAACATAACTTAGATGATTCTGGTTCTTGCAACTAAGAAAGTTACTTTTGAAGTACTATTGTAACAAGGCAGTGATAGCCTAGTGGTTAAGAAACTCTACCTATCGATCGAGAGGTCCGAGGATGAAATCTCAGACACGCACCTCTGATTTTTCTAAGTTATGTGCGCATACCTGAGAGATTAATAAAAAAAATGTAAAAGGTTTGTGAAGTCTACCAATACGCACTTGGCCAGCGCTGTGGACTATGGCCTAATCCTTCTCATTATGAGAGGAGACCCGTGCCCAGCAGTGGGACAGTAATGGGTTGATGATGATGATGACTGTAACATGACTACATACAGTGCTAAGACCTCAAATCAGGTGGGTTTTATATTGTATCTTTATTTTTTATATATTGTAGGAAACATTTTAGTATCAACTTAACTACATATTATCAACTTATTTTGTAATTACTATTTTACTTTATTTGCTGTGTTCTATGTACAACTAGGAACATTGTTTCATTAATAATAGGTATGTCGACATATCACTGACGGGTCAAGACTATCAGGGGCGTAGACCTTAAGGAGGTCCATTCGTAGACGTAATATTAGTAAAGTCGTACATACGCATACTGGTTAACTGATATTATAAATGTGAATGTGTGTTTGTTTGTTTGCTTGCTATACTTTCACGCGTATACTAACATAACCGATTATCTTGGAATTTTGTACACATGTTGTCAGGGGTTTAGAAAATAAAATAGGGTACGTTTTATACTCGGGATAGATACAAACCTCTTAATGCTAGCGAATCTAAGGGTAAAAGTTAGTAGAGTAATAGTATAAGTAATAAAATAAAATAAAATTAGTTTAAACGGAATGAAAACTCTTTACGTGTAGAGGCCTACGAGGACTACAAGAAAAAATAAAGTAAACGTAAATATAATCTTAGGATGCTTATAAGTGGGTGTGGCTGCTGGCTGACAATAGGGATAAGTTTTATATATTTTTACCTTTTTATGCTTTTTTGTATTTTTAAAAGAAAATATAATATATGTCACTTCTGACTACGTAGAATAAAGGAACGTTGTTTTTTCTCCGACTCCCTAAATTAGTTAATAAACCTCGATATAGTTCGATAAAGCCTTTGCCTTAAACATCGCTGCGAGCCTCCGGAGCCCCATAGTGAGTATAAATTAACTAGCAGAACAGGTATAAATGATGCAACTTTTAAATCTCCTTTGATTTTTTATGTACATGGCCACGACACGATTAATTAAGTAAGATTACATAACACGTGTAATCAATTAGATGACTCATAGTTATTAAACTGACACAGACATTTATATAAGTGATAAACTTTGTTAGCTATATACCACATAGTAATAAGAAAGTTTACTATGCTAACGGATTTAGTTTGCAAAGAAATAAAATAATAAACCGTCTTTTAAATATTTGCATGATATGAATTTCCGCATCACACGCTCCGGTGTAAAGATATGATTAATCCAAAGTTCTCAAGTAATTACCACTCATTTAAAGGTGGTACTATACAAGCGACAGTAAGATAAAATACTGACGATAGCACGCGCTGAAGATGGCGGCGACTATCGCTTGCACTCGCCAACGACACGCGGCAACAGTCGACGGCAGTCGGCGGCGGTTCCTAATAACGACTCGCCATAGTCTTCGACCATTTGCATAATCGTCGCGGACTGTCGCTTTTATACATTACAACTCTAGGTATTATAAATGATATTTCATTTGACAGCAAAGGAATATTTTACGAACCGATCCGTATGTTCACGACTTTTTAACTGAAACAGCCGACGAGTTTACCGGACGACGGACGAATATCAATAGGGTAAGAGGTCACAGTCACCGATCGAAATCTGTAATCAACTCAATGGTATTAAAATATGTGAAGGTGGCCACAAGTGCATTGCTATCTCTAAGTTAAAATGCCCCGTTGAAGTATCCCTCCCTTTCCACACCCTTAATTTCTTTTATAGATGTCTACTGCCCTGCACAGGTCCAGCAATTACATTTTTTCAAACTTATTGTAAGCCAGATAGTTTTGAAATAAGAGTTTTC
Source organism: Epargyreus clarus clarus (assembly GCA_014595695.2). Lineage (NCBI taxonomy): Eukaryota > Metazoa > Arthropoda > Insecta > Lepidoptera > Hesperiidae > Epargyreus > Epargyreus clarus. The sequence continues at coordinate 1,384,365 of JACTTY020000021.1, forward strand.
GGGTATTTCACAAATATTGACAAAACCACCTACAATTTACTCGTAGATAACAGCTTTAATGTTTGAAAACATATTCTATCTAATGATATTGAACCAACTAGTACATTCTCTAGCGATAGCTATGTTATCACGTAATTAATAAACATTATTTACCGACGTGACATGGCGTGACATAACAAAGACGTGGGTAAATAAAAAAATCGTATACCTAAGACAAACATGTTGTTCATATAATGTAACTATTTAATTTGTTTGTCCATTGTAAAATATTCCAAACTAAAGGCTTATCGAAAAATTTGTGAGGTTAGTGAACCGTATATTATGTAATTACGGAAAAATATGATGTCGATGCTCATACATGAGATTATCTACATTTGTAGCATCAAAAAATAAATGAATAACTAACATACATAATAAGTATGTTTCATATCTATTCTATCTAACTTATAAGAAAGTATAAGCCGTTTAAACAGTTAAACAATCAAAGAAAAAATGTAATTATAAAACGCACCGCTTGGTAACCAAAATTTTGTTGCAGTATGTGCACGAAAACTTCCAGTAAAATCCGGATTCGTAACACAGCATGCCAAAATTTCCATTTTAATAAGAAACCTATTTTTACGTATGTGACATGATGATGATGAAAAAATTTGCAACAAATGTTAAAACATGATATCATCACATATGGCATACCTGGATTATTAGCCAAGATACCAAGCTCCCAATACTGATTGGTAGAAGCTACGGGTCAATAGTCGACACATGTATGACTTTTTTAAATTGCTTATTGCCTTAGACAAAGTTGAATGACTTCTAGCCAATGATAACAGCCGGAACCAATGGCTTATCGTGTTCTAAAGCGCAACAGCGTTTAATATGATTACTTTGATTATCATTTTAATTAAACAAATAAAATGAAATCAAAGAAAGGAAAGAATTTTTATACTTTACACACAATTTTTTTTTTTAATAATATAAGAGTAGTAGACGAGCATGCAGTCACCTGATGGTAAGTGGCTACTGCCGCCTATGGCCATCAGCAATCAACCCCCGATAGGATTATATATTCGTGCCTGCGGTCGGCCACAGATGCGCCGCTAATGCGCCTCAGAACTAAGCTGAAACACCTCGAAAATCTATGTCTACCTTCATACCTTCAAACCAGAACACAGTAGCGATTAACGCTGCTGTTAAGAGACATAGGTGTGACAGTGGTGCCACCGGAGTCGAACTACAAAGGGTTCTACCACCTTCAAGATTAGATAAATACATTTTATATAAAAAAGAGTAAAATTTTACACTCATGTGTATGTAATTTCAAGGGTTAATAGATTAAACTGTTACTGATAAATCAGTTATTTGTTTTGTAAATGAAAAGCAAACAGTGCTTTATCTACGTTGTATATTTTATAACTTTCTGCTACGCAAATATTTGCGTTAGGTTCAGTTAGTGTAGGGATCACAGTTCAGTGTGAGGCCCGGATGATATCATTGTAATACTTGCTTCCGGTAACAGAGGAAAAAAATATGAGTAGCAGATGTGGACTACACCTATGCTAAGACGCTAAGTAGATACTGCCTACCATAGACATCTGTAATCCACCTCGGCCACAGATACACTAACCCTGACGGCTAAACTGGAACGCCTCGGAAAAGTATATCTCCGATACCACACCCTTAAAGAAGAACACAGCCGCGCTTAACACTGCTGTTATTAGGCAGAAAGAGGTGTGGCGATGGTGCTATCGGAGTGGAATGAGGATACTTAAATATTTACTATTGACAAATTCTCCAACAAAGTAACTTATCTCTTTCTCTGTTACGCCCCTTTTTGTACCAGAGGTAAAAGATATCGGAAGGCGGAACCGCGATCTTTGTAAAATATATATCTATGATATCATCATTTAGCACCAATCAGTTCTATTGATTGTTTGATGACCACGTCACAAGTGTCAATATGGGTATTGCTATATTTTCATGGAAGAAAATTACGAACAATTTAGACTAATCAAGACTGTTTGCTGCAGAAAACCCAGCAACAATGTTGAGGTATTCCGAGAAGAAAATATTTTCCTTCTACACAGATTTTTTGCACAAATACTACATAGTGCTATCGAGGTTAGAGGAGTTCTCTATTCCCAAATCATCTTAAGCATGATGTAATTTGCGGTCGCACCTTAGAACATGCGAAAAGGTGGTCAAACAAGTGTTTCAAAGTTTGAAGAATAATCTTCCCGTTTTCTGCAATTTTCTGTAATTGACTTCAGTTAGAACCATTTGGAGAACCTTCGTGGAGTTTGTTATAGATGTTCAAGGGCGGCAGTGACCACATACTGTCAGGTGGATTGCATTTCTGTTTGCTACTACAATCTTACAAAAAAAAAATTATATAGATATTATAAATGGCTTTTAAACAACATATATTTTAGGTAGTTATTTAAACGATATATTAAAAACTTCACTTCGAAAAACGAAAAATGTTATCCATTAAAATATTATCATAATGTAACTGAAATAAGTTTATTTTTCTTTGAAGATTATATGAACACTTTCAGTAGGTGGTAAATTTGAAATGTCCAAGTGGATTTGTAAAGTGTGCACTTCAGATGATATATGGGCTTATGCAAAGTGTTCTAGAAAGAAGATAAGTATCCAATTATTCTATTTCGCTTATGAATAAATGGGTGTAAATAATATTATATTTTCCCTTCTGGTTTTCCTTCAGTTTGGAAAGGTGTTTAATGATACCATTACATTTTAAAATTTATTTTGGAAAATATTTTGACTTACGTACTTAAAATACACATACGTATGTATGTGGGTATAATCTCATACGCAAATATATTCTACGAAAGTACATTTTCTCATAGGTTAGAATAGTAGAAAGGTATAAGATGCCAATCAGGGATGCGTTGCCACTACAGACAAAGATTATCACCTCATACGTAAGTCAGTCGGCATTCACACCCTTCCATCAAAACGCAGAATTACTTCACTCTAGAAATGGGCGTGGCGATCGTTCCCATTCCAATTAAATTCTATATCCTGAAAATTCCATATCTAAAAAAATTTGCTAAAACCTATAACCCATATCATACTGTGGATCAAAATATTCCAGTTGCCATCCGGTCGAACTGAACGGACTTGAACTTGGCCTACTGCTCTACCAAGCCGAGATAACACTATCATTATGACACTTTGTTATGATTTGTGTACCAACGACCTAATATGATGCATATTGATACTATTGATTTACATGCCTCAAGTACTTGTATTAATATTGCCTCGAGTATTTTAAGATTAAACTGCTTACCGGCAATTTAAGCTTAAACTGTATATTTTCATACAAAATCATTAATTGTACTTCATACAAAATCATAATACATGTTACACGTTATATGTCCGAGGTTCAAATTCGTTTTTCATGCCCCACTGCTAGGCACTGGTCTCTTCCTACCGCTACCTAGGGAATCTTGAGAGATTATAAAAATGCTTTACCACAACTTTCCTTAAGAGTACTTAAGACCACCACTTAAGAAACCACTTGCTTTAAGAGAGAAGGAAAACCAAACGCGATGCCTTCTTTTTAGTTCTATGAAAATTCAATGTCTTTCTCTTTCAATGCTTACTTCGTTAGGGTTGGTAGTTGTGGCGTAAACCCTTTTCTCTCTGAGAAGAGACCCGTGCCAAATAGTAGAATGTTATCTAATGGGTTAATGGCGATGAATGTTTCTACAAACTTCTACAATTATTATCAATGCCTACGTAAAATCATTAACTATACTAAGAAATACGTCACTTGTAAACAAAGGTAACCATAATATTATGCTCGCCGTGTTTGTAAACATCGAAATATTTGCTGCTTGTTAGAACCCGTTTGCTAATTAAATAACCGGCTTATAATAGGTAAATACTGTAGAAATGTTATATCTCTATCACTATGGAAATATAGAAGGAAATATTGTTTATACTTACTTGTTTAAAAACATAATAATGTTATATCCTATACTGTTACTATTATAAAGGCGATAGTTTGAGAGGATTGATGGACCTTTTTTTAGCAAAAACTACTCATTGACTTTGGATGGGACTAACTAAATGTATGAATTAACTAAAATTAAATTTATTATAACTAAAATGCCTGCACTACGTTGCCTAAACTCTTAAATACATTCTTAAAGATAAAAATATCTTAAAATTACCTTCTTAAAGATAATTGTTAGTCCTTAAATAGCCTAACTGAAAATCCGCCGCAGTGTAAAGAACTCTCAAGTGCGTTGCGTTTCCTAATGATGTTATCCTTCACCGTTAAGTAAGTACTAATTCATTTTGAATTCGCACATTAATTTAAAAACAGAAGAAGTTTCCTCGGCCATTTACTGCTAATTATATACTGAGGGTACTTCTTATCCCAACAGCAGGACATAAGAGTTGTACGCAGCCGTCATTATGTCATATTTAAAAATAAACTTTTCAATAAAACCAAGCGCACGTGAATATAATTAAGAAAATATTTTTCCGCATAAATTTATACGGGAATCCGGTAGATGTCATAACGAACATTCAGCATTTCCACAAACCAAATTTGCCCGCGGCATCGTCAGTGTTAACAAATGGAATAACATTTTCGACTCTTCATTTTAAATGCACTAAAGCAAAGCCGCTTTTAGGCTTTTTTGATCGCGCGAATTGGTATTTGAATAAAGTGGATTTTTTGGTTAAATCACTATCAACTACTCTACTTAAAGAATTATTAAACAGGTGTTTAACTGATGTTAAGTGGTTACGGTTTGTACGTAATCTTCTTTATATCTAAATCAGATTATCTAGTCGCTCACTATTAATGTGTGTGCATATTTACAATTTTTTGTGATTCAAATCGTGTGGTTTCATGTGGGTTTCATAAGTTTTATAATCATAAGTTGCTACTTGCGGCAACACAGCGCACCGCTTTTACCATGTGTGTGTTTTTGTTCTTCAACACACTTTGTTCTACAAGATACCGTGCTGACGAATTTTATATTAAGTGTTATCTTTTTCTGATAGTGGAATAGATGGTGACTGCTACTTATCCATCAGTAACTGACCTGAAACAGGATCAGGTAATCTAAGATCGTATACAAATACTTTGCAGTGCATCTGATCTGCAGTCACTGCTATACATAAATATCAGTAATCAATTCCAAATAGGATTAGAGTACTCTCTGAAGACGGCCACAGAAACTTTGATACCCTTGAGGTCTGATTAATACCTCCTGTACTCATAGTATAAATTGTAACGCAACAGTGCACCAGATACTTTAAGGTGTAAATGCAGTTTTCTCAATTATCACATATGTCGAATAGTTTAATAGATTACGACATCGTGATTGCGGGAATTTCAATGAAAGTTGTGACCACCTCTCCCCCTCTGATCTCAAATTGGATCAGATTTTTCCAAAGTTACGTGCGGGCAATGAATTGTTTATCACTAGTTATAACGGTGAATCATATCCGCACTCCTTAGGAATGAAGGTGAGGACACCTACACCCACACACACCTTAAAGTTCTTTAAAAAGATCTCAAGGGCCTGAGAAATATATCAATTTTCTCTTGGCCAGTGCGGTGGACCATCCCTCAGTATGAGAGGAGACCCGTGTCCAGCTGCAAGACAATAATGAATAGATGACGAAATTGTAATTTTATAGCTGTGGTCTGATAAAAGTAAACTAACAGGGATAATTAAAATCACGAAGTCGCAACGTGTATTATTGGATGTAACGTGATGAGTGCATGGTATGAGGTTTCCTGCTTAGGTTTCTCTCGTTCATTATAAACTCGGTGTAGAATTTACACGTTGCATAACTAAATATAGAAAGTTATGTAAATTTAACTCAATTTATTGTCCATGTAATTTTCGGATATAGTTACAAGAGTTATTTGGTATGAATATTATAATCCGAATCTAGGCTTACTGCTTCTGTGTTTAGTTAAAAGGTAGTAGAATCCTCTTTGGTTTGACTCCGGCGGCACCACAACCACACCTAGTTCTGCCTAATAACAGCAGTGTTAAGCGCTGCAGTATTCTGGTTTGAAGGGTGTGGTAAGGAAGACATACTTTTTCGAGGCGTTCCAGCTGAGTCCTCAGGGGTAGCGGCGCATCTGAGGCTGACCTCAGGTAGGATTCTTATCTTACCTGGGGTTGGTTACGGATGTCTTTAGGCGGCTTAATCACTTACCATCAGGTGGACTGTATGCTTGTCTGCTACTCTTATATTATAAAAAAAAGTTTTTTTTTCTAATTTTCTCATACACGTGTAACATCCGCATCCATGATTTTTCTTAAACGATCACATAATAGGTGCATGTAAGTGATACGAACCGATCAGTTTTCAATCAACGTTGATTGGGTTGCATAATACCAAGATCATTGCGTTTAATGAGCCGCACAATTGCGGTACTTAAGAGAAATTATAAAAGTTTTATTTTAGTATACCTACTACAATTTATATTTAGAGTTTTGGTTTTGGTCACGTGGACTTTTTTGTTTGATAAAGGTAGTAGAAGTTTTAAGGTTCGACTCCGGAGATACCACCGGTTGCTAACTAATAACGGCAGCGTTAAGCGCTGCTATGTTCACATTTAAAGGGTATAAAAAGGAAGACATACTTATCAGAAGCGATCTACGAGTAAGTTAGTCCTAAGCAGCGACAAAGCTCCTTTGGCAAACTTCAGGTTGGAATCAAATATTATCTGACATTATTTACAAATGTCCATGGGTGACAGAAACCACTTATCATCAGGTGGATTACATGCTCATTTGATACCTACACTTCGTCTTACTATAAGGTGACTACTTCAATTTCAATTAAAAAAAATATAATTTTAATGTAAACACAGTACTTAGATATAAATCGGTCTAAACTCGAAAGCAATGACGTATATACAAAGTAAACATAAACATAGCGTATCCGTAAAATTTAAGACGTAATCGGTCCCAGTTGTTATCAAGTTCAACCTTATCGATACGTAAATGGTACGATGCAGTCACATAGTACTGCGTTGTTAATTAGAGCCGCAAACGCATATCGTAGCCGCGTATCGCAATGCGTCGAATGCGACAACGTGAACCATTCTTCTAGGGACAAGAGTGTGTCACATTTTTTATACAAAATAGTAGTAGCAAACGCTCATGTAGTCCACCTGATATTATGTAGCTACTGCCGCCTATAGATACCGACAATCATCCCAGTAAGACCTGAGGTCGGCCACTACCCCTGGAGACTAAGCTGGAATGCTTTGAAAAATTATATCTCTCCTCTCCCAGCGCTTAACACTGCTGTTATTAATCATAAAAAATACTAATTATAATTTATAAGTGATTTGATAATAATACTACACGTAATGTTTTTTTGATAATTAATGCCGCAAAAGCAAATCGCAGCCGCATAACGCAGCCGCGTATCGCAATGCGTCTAATGCGTCAACTCCATTGTGTATGATCATAGCGTGTCACATAATTTATACGTGACTTAATAATTAAATTGTGCGCGTTTATTGTTTTATATGACACTAACTTGTGCATTTGGCTTCGCCTCCCTCCCAGAGCGTCAAATACCTTTTGAAGATTTCCGTGTTGTCAGCAAAAAAGGCACGCACGTCTGATTTTTTAAAGTAATGTGCATGTTAAAAATTATAAATGAATTATCACATGCTATATAGGGCATATAACATACAAAGGAAACCTCGAGAGATCTTAAAAAGCTCTAGAAGTGTGTGGGGTCAGCCAATTCGCATTTTACCAACGCGGTCGACTATAACCCAAATTCTTATCGTTCTGAAACGAGATCCGTGCTCAGCAGTGGGACAATAATGAGTTGATGAGAGAAACTCAATTAAGAATATTTCCAAAAATCATTTTACAAAGTACAAAGACACTATTTATGCGATTGAGATGCACAGCTCTACAGTTACCATTTTATTATACTGGGAGATACGTGTTAGCAATTGTGAATGAGTGTGTTTATACATAATATGTGATGTGTAGAGTATGGAATATTTTACAACACGTAGACACATCGTGGACGGCTATGACAGTAGAGTTAGGTAACATAGAATGTTCTATTGGCTCTACCATATCATTTACCTACGATGATAATGACTATGCTCATTGCATTATTAAAACGCATTCGTAGAATAGTCGTAAAGTTATTGTGGTTTATGACATCCTGTATTCTATTTTATATATGTTTTTCAGATTTTATATTTTTTTTAAATAACCACGGTTTTAACGTTATTTTAATTTTGATACGTAATCAAACCTACTAATTAGAAAAAAACATTTTAAAAGCTACAATCCCAAACCAAAAAATATTTAAACCGTACAAATTTGATAATCATTTTCTTCCGCCATCAAAAGGAACAAACAACAAATGCAAATTAAAATTTAAGCTCTAACGAATATTCAATAAACGGTTCAAAAATAATATCAAAAATTGCTGCAGCAGAGAAAAATAAAAATCTTGTCCATATTGAAATATTTTTTGTTGTGATAATACACGTAAAAACAGAACGAACATAACATTGCATTGCATAAAACAACAAGGAATTGCTTTCGTGGCATCCTGAAAAAACGTAGGGAATTCTTTTTTTTTATAATATAGGAGTAGCAGACGAGCATGCAGTCCACCTGAGATGGTAAGTGGCTACTGCCGCCCATGGTCAGCTGTACTCAATGGCCACAGATGCGCCGCTACCCCTGAGGTCTAAGCTGGAACGCCTCGGAAAAGTATATCTCTCTTACAACACCCTTCAAAACGGAACACAGCAGCGCCTAACACTGCTCTTATTAGGCAGAAATAGGTGTGGTGGTGGTGCCGCCGGAGTCGAACCACAAAGGGTTCTACCACCTTCAAAATCCTGCAATATCATGACACAAGATTGTTTGTATCTTACACTGTTGCTAGAGCGTCGCGCAGTGAGTGTCAAACATCCAAATTAAGGTGAAACAAAACAGAAAAAGTGTTACAACGGTCTATAGGTAATACTTTGCTCCAGTAATAAATAACGTCAATAATGTCAAGTCATTTAGGAAAACCATTCAAAACTGATACTGGAAAAACAAAAAATATAGCGTAACGTAGTGCACAATGTTTTACGCGTTGCAAAAAGTACAGAATTAATGCCACAATGTTACACTACACCACAACAAAACGCAATATCCTCCGTGGCATCCTGAAAAAAACGTTAGGAATTCGTGCAATATCATTACGCAAGATGTTTGTATCTCGCATTGTTTTGCTCCAGCGTCCCGCGGTGAGTGTTATTAATGGTTCGGATGCACGACGTGCGCTTAATGAAAGTGCAATTTATCGCCGTGTCCGCCGCGGACACTAGCGGATGGTTTCTTACTCCATTTAGTGTGGTAATAAACGTCTTCCTAAATTGTTTCTCGAGCATGTAGCTTTTAGGATTCTACCTACTTTTTCAGAGAATTAAAGTATGTTGATGTTATATAAAATTATAGACGGGCCAACATTGACCAACCAATAAAGCGAGTCAATGTCGGTAAACATAAATGTCTAACCAAAAGTGCAGTAAAACAGAAGGGTGCTACAACAACGCATCGATAATATTATTTTGAGTTAATAAGCAAACATATATAGATAGCCCCATTAATAAAACTATTAAAAAGATTACACTAAAAAGTAACAAATAATATATAGTGCAACAGCGTAGAATAATTTATTATGTTGCAAAAAGTACAGAACTAATACCACAACATCGCACTCCACGACAACAAAACGCAATATCCTCCGTGGCATCCTGAAAAAAACGTTAGGAATTCGTGCAATATCATTACGCAAGATGTTTGTATCTCGCATTGTTTTGCTCCAGCGTCCCGTGGTGAGCGTTATTAATGGTTCGGATGCACGACGTGCGCTTAATGAAAGTGCAATTTATCGCCGTGTCCGCCGCGGACACTAGCGGATGGTTTCTTACTCCGTTTAGTGTAGTAATAAACGTTATTATTATTTCTTAGTACCAATCCGTTACTGTTGAAGTACTGGGCTGACATGTTTTCTGAAAACTCACGGGGCATTTTGGAGAGAGTGGACGAGGAATTGTTTTTTGTTTGACAACTACATATCTGTAATTTATAAAATGAAGGAACATTTATATTACGCGTGCAGGTTTTTATTGGATTGAAGATTTAAATCTTCGATTCTCAGGCTCGTAAAACTGTTTTTATTTTTACATATATTTATATTACATACTACCGAATTCAGTTTATAAAAAAATATTTAAGCATGACACTTAATAACGATTTTGTTGTTAAGAATAGCTTGCGCGTTTTCTTCACATTACTGGGAATTTAGCACAAAACACCCACATTCATTTATTTCCAAGTCAATATGGGAAAAGCCGTAAGTGGATTTTCCCAATAGATTTTCTTCGATAACTCACAATTAGTGTTGATAAGAAAAGCCATCAAAACACTTGTGTCGAATGACTTTTATCTATTTATATCGATGTTCTAATAAATATTCCGATCACGTATTTCTAAGTATTTTCGCTACGACGCTCCTCTAGCGAACAAATTGCAGAAACATGTCGACTAATCTCCTTTGAAGTTTGATGTCGCATAATTTATTGGCGGCCTTTGATAATAAATATATTTCTTTGTCAATTTTCTGTTTTTATATTTGTTGTAATATACACATGTGGCAAAAAATGTGCCGTCTGTCGTTAATTTGAAAAGAAAAGCCGTTTATTAAGACATAGTTGTATATCTTTCTAATACTCGAAAACACGTTTTATGATACCTGCAGTAATTGAATATATTCCCAATTTCCAATGTCTTTCTATCCAATGACTCCAATTAAAATGACTCAAATTAAAATTAGATTTCTACCTGATGTCCTACCAAAGATGCTCCGAAATGCCTCGGAAAAGCATATCTTCCTTACCACACCCATCAAAGCAGAACACAGCAGCGCTTAACACTATTGTTATTAGGTAGAAATAGGTGTAGCGGTGGTGCCGGAGTCGTAAAGAGGGTTTTATCTTCTAAACGGTATGATATCTTAAATTTCTGCAAAGATCAAAATAATTGTTCAATTGAAATATATACCTGTTTCTGAAAATAAAATGCAGTTCCAGTTCAAGCACCCTTTTATCCACTACAAGAGAGCTCAATGTCCAAAGCAATCTGCTTTGTCCACTACTCAAAAAGAACTAAATGCAATAACAATTGGACCCTGTGGACTGGATGCCAACAGTTTTTATCCAAATGAAAAAAAACTTCAGAGTTAAAACTTTAAAAATAAAAAATCTGTGGAATTTGTTTCAGCAACGGCAGTAAAGAGATAAGCGATGTGTGATTCATCAGTTAATTAAAGAAGAGTAATGTTTACAGAGCATATGTACGTAAGTCTCATTCTTTGACATGCTTTACAGCCCAAACGGCTTGATTAAACGTGATTTAAAGTCGTTAAAAACTTTCGTTGCCGTAATTAAACATGATATTGTTTTTGACCTCAACCTTCGTTGTCGTTAAAGAAATCGCTGCAGGAGGTGTATTCAATAATCGACGAAGTAATTAAAATTTATCATTAGGCATGCTCTCGCTATCATATAAGTACCATCTCTCTCGACAAGCCGCGTCGCGGAGCTGTTATAATGTAACGGTAACAGTCCGAACCGCAAAAGTTTCCGGGTTCGATCCTCGGCCAGACAGACATATAAATCTGCGTCTGGGCATTTTTGTAGCCATCTTTGTGTGCAGGAATACCTAATTTGCGGCTAAGAGTGTATAAAGCGACTCTCACAGATATGCTAGCATAGCTCCGCCGACTATCAAACAAGTACCCTAGAAGACCCCTCAAAGGAAAAGTTTCAATTTGCTGTCGCTTGCGATATCGCGTAATTCAATTTGCAAAAATACAAAAGTTTGACTGAGTTTAATTTCAACTTGTAGCGGCTTTATTAGCTTTAATGGCTTAACCTTTTTGTGTCAGTTTACTAATAAATATTGATTGGACTTGGTAGTTTTATGTATTTATATGAAACTTATGCTACTACGGTATGGCCTAAGACTTCAATCTCTAATAATTTCCAGCGGCTTTTTTGTGATTGTATTTCGCTACGGTCATTTAGCAGATAATATATGATAAAATTCTTTTCTAGACAATACCTAACGTAAGTATTGTTTCTGGAGTTTTCCTTATAATTTCAAGATTTAAAAAAATCGACTGAGCAAACATTTTCATAAGTATTTCTGTTAAAATCGACGAAAGTTGAAATTATCGAAAGTTTGAATATGTAATAACCCTATACCTTCAAACTCATTGTTATGCTAACGCTAAAAATCTGCGAAAAATATATGCATAAAGTAAAAAGATAAAGATCAACAGGTGAACATTTACGGTGAATGCAAACATTGCACTGTCTTCAATGGATAAGAAAATGCATACATTTTGAGTCAGAAAAATCATGCATGCATGAAGATTCGGTTATGCATATTAGATTACCGTTGCAGACAAAGGATTTTGGTGCTTTCGTGCCAATAGCAAAAGAGTTTTGAGATTACGTGACTATAATACGTAATGCACATGGTATATTAATCCACTGAAGTTTAAGAACTTAAAGTAATAGGTTTAATACAGGACTAGAATAGGGCTACGGTATCCCCTGCCTGTCGTAAGAGGCGACTAAAAGGGGGCTTCCGAGGTTGCGGGCGGCAAAAGTGGGAGCTCGAACCGTCCAGTAAGCGACCCCGGGAAGGACGGCGGTATGTGTGGTCGCATACCATAGTGAACACCAGATGGTTTGGGAGGAGCGAAAACTGCTCTCCCAGGGCAGAGCCCGAACGGGGCGTCGCGCTTGAAGGACTCCGGTTGTGTTCCGTCGGAGATCCCGGAGTTCTACCAGCGATGAGGACGGCCACCATGGGGGGGGTTTAGTGCGGTAAAAATCCCACATAACTCGACGTCGCTCCCACGTCGTCGGGTACCTTTTTAAGGTTTCCCCCTTGTTAAAAAAAAAGGTTTAACTCATGAGGCATTATCTCCACAGCATGATTGAGCAGCGGTCAAGGTTTTAAATAGTTATTTTATGAAATGGGGTAGTTTTAAGCCATATATATTGCAACATTGGAAATTACTACAGTTATCATAACATGCCGAGAACTTTTTAGATGACTGAGATTTTTTCAGAATATTTTTTATCGCCACTTAGCCTATAATTATTATTAGTTTCTAATACGTAACTTCTAAAAACAGATATGCGTGGGATAAACCTATGACGTTCGATCATAGATTATAGAACCAAAACTTAAACCAAAAGGCTCTTATGATAAAATGAATTTAGAAAGGAAATATTCAAATAAACTTGACCGAACGGAACATTTTACGGCGGCAAATATTTAAAAGACTCAATGTGAAGCTTGCTCTTTATGGGTCGAGAGTGCTTGATACTGAAACAACCTTTTGGGATGGCCTTTCTTAACTTCGCACCTTTGAGCCAACAGTTCAAGTGGTCGCGATTTTTTTCATCCAGACTATACAATTATAAGATAAACTATCTTAAATAGACTATATAATTTTAAAAGTAAATAATATTTTCTTATCATAATTTTTGCATTTAATATGTATAGTTATTCGTTATAGCGTTCTGAATTGTAGTTTGTGCCCATAATTGAGATGAAACTTACCAAGATTTTATTGTATAGCTACCCCAAATAAAATATATTAGTGTTTACTTCGTCGGTACAACATATTTTGAAGGTGGTAGAACCCTTTGTGGTTCGACTCCGGCGACACCACCGCCACACCTATTTCTACCTAATAACAGCAGTGTTAGGCGCTGCTGTTTTAAGGGTGTGGTAAGGGAGACAGACTTTTCCGAGCCGTTCCAGCTTAGTCCTCAGGGGTAGCGGCGCATCTGTGGCCGACCTCAGGTAGGAATATCAAATCCTATCTCGGGTTGATTACATATGTCCATGAGCGGCAGTAGCCATACCATTAGGCATGCATGCTCGTCTGCTACTCCTATATTATTATAAAAAAAATATAAATAAATATATAATGTTGGGATTTTTGTCGTTGTTGTTTTTATTTGTTGATAATGAAATCCAGCAGGTGATTAGAGCAAGGTTCCCAAAGTAAGTAAATGACAAGTCCTGTTTTCTATAGGAAGTTATGTAATACAATACTGAAGTTTAGTGAATTCACTAAATACTGCGCCATAAGACTCGTTTTTTTACTCCTACAGGACCAACGCTACATCTATTTCTGCCTAATAATTGCTATTATAACACTGCTGGGTTAACTGTTTTCGTTTGAAAGGTATGGTAGGGGAAAGACACTTATATGAGTCATTCTCAGTCATATTAAGTAAACGTAGGTAACGTGGCGACGCTACTGTGGCTGATATCAGATAGAACTCCAATCGTATTTCAGTATCATAGCAGATGTTCCGAGATTGATAATGGCCACTTAGTAGGAAGCTTGTATGCTACTTCAATTCAAAAACAAGTGTTTCCTGTTCGTCCAAAACAGCCATTTTTTTCATATCCTACAACATTATACCAGGGGTTAAGGATGTGTCAAGCATGTATCATATTCTGGGTCAAGAGGCCAAGAGGTTTTAATATCGGAGTTATGTATCGACGAATTTGGGGCATCCCGAGCTTCTGTCTCAGCAAGCACTTCCTCGTTTATTGTTTCGTTCAAGTTTTTCCGGGCAGATGTTTTGTCCTATACGGTACTTGAATTATAGAGAATTAAACAAAATACACTGTCTGAGATTTTAATTCGGATTCCCAGCGTAAGGAACCTAAATTTATGACAACTTTTACTATTTTATTTAAACAAAACCACGATTAGGAAAACTGTAAAATCTACTTTACTCTAAGGCTCTCGATCTGTTAGTCTGAGTTTCGAATTCTAGACATTCACCTCTAACTTGTAGGAGTCAACTGCATTTTAGAAATTATTTAAAACTTGCTGTAACGAACTAAGCGAATAAAATCATCGCGAAGAAACTTACTCGCCTGAAAGTATTTTGAAAAAAGTTCTCGAAATCTACCCCTATGCACTTGACCAGCACGTTGTAATATGGCCTAAATCTCTCTCACAGTGAATAGAGATACGAATACTGTTTTAATGCTGGGCACTATCCCAACTGTGGGACGATACAAACCACATGCCATCAGAAGTGCAAACTCCTTTCCGATTTTGTAATTTTGTTAAAAAACTACATCTAAAACTAACACTACACTTCACACATACATCACAACAATAGATTAAGTGAACAAAGCCATTGATAAATACAAGTAAATTCATACGAAGCTTTATATAATAGTTAAACGTATTCACTACCAAAGCGGGCAGTAGCTTAGCTCTGTCTTAATAAATTATGCGAACCACAATAGAAACAGTTAATTCTAAATCACAATAGCTCCATTCAATTGAACTGGTATTGCAGTATTAATTTAATTTACTTGTATACGTATTGTCGCAGCTAACACTTTAAATTTGGTTATTGGTATTAATTTACTTTTATCTATACTAATATTATAAAGAGAAAAACTTTGTTTGTTTGATTGATTGTAATGAACAGGCTCAGAAACTACTGGACCGATTTTAAAAATTCTTTCACCATTCGAAAGCTATATTATCCACGAGTAACATAGGCTATATTTTATATGAAATATATTTTATAAATAGATTTTGAGGCGGTACAAAGTTTGCCGGGTCAGCTAGTATTTTATATTAACAGCGCATTGGAAGCATTAAGGTTTGTGTAATTTTTTTTTTCTGGCTTATATTGGTGGAGTCGTCGTCAACCATTAGTGTCCCACTGGGAAATGGTCTCCTCTCAGAGTTACTCGTAAAAGAAACTTTAAAAGGGTCGTTCTCAAACCTTAGAAGTAACAATTTTTTTATGATCAATTATAATTCTTCTGTCGTGTATAAGGTTTGTTACCATAAACGGCAATGACCACTTAAAATTAGTTCATTGGTACATTAAAATAAATCAAGTGCCTTTTACGAGCAGAACGAAATAAACATTTCCATAAACTTTTGTAAACGCCACCAATACTTAACCTATCAGGAGATAAAACGGAAAGGCAATCCACTCTCACGTAACTGAAAAAACTCAACCCAAACAAAACCTTTGTCCCTTAACCCTGTAAAACGCCATTGACAAGCTAACGCAGCGGTCACAATATCTCTTGCACACACCATAGAGCCAACGCATTCTCAAAACATGTCAAGTGCCAGATAAACTCGTGCTACGGGTTCCGTATACGCATTTCAACGTCCGAATAGAATGAAAATGTATGTTAATGATTATTGAGGTTTTAATATGATTTATTTATATATATGTGTGTATGATTACATTTACTGTTATTATTATTATTCTTCAAAGATTTTTTGTTTATTATTTTTATTATTATTAGATTTATTTTAGGTTTAGTATATAAGGCGTAGTTTAGTAAGTAATAATTGTTTACCATATATTGAAATATGCAATATTGATGGGGTTTTAACCCTAAGAATACTTTAAGCTTGATGTGAGTAAAAAAACAAATAGATTCTTCTATTTATTTTTAGATTGTTCTATTTCAGTATTACACTAAAACATTTCAGATAGACCTTAGGTAGTACATGTGCTATTGAAAACAGTTACCAATGTCCAAGAGCAGTAATTACCATCAAAAGTTATATTCTCAATTTTGTTGTTTCTATGACATACGGAAATAATATAGTATCATTACTTTTGATTCAGTTTGACATCAATAATGTTCAACATTTACACTTTTCATTTTATGCAATTTCAGTACGGAACCCTTAATAGGTACAGGCACTTGATTCCAAATGGGACGTGGTAATTTACAACGCTTCCGGTTGAACCCACAGGTACCTATGTTTAACGTTTGGGTGAAAATTTATAAATAAAAGCGTAAAATAGAGACATTAATGAGTCATATGAGCGCACGATATGAACTTCGTTTATGTAATGATATTTTATGTGTCAATATGTGTAATACAAAGAGGAGCAGCAATAGTCTAGCGGTTGAAACACAGCCTTTCGGTCAAGAGGTCGGTTCTAATGACAAACAGCAGATTATTCAATTATGTACATATTACAAATTACAGCTGTTATATTGACGGAACATATCGTGAGGATACTAGGAGATATTTAAAGTTATTAAAGGTATGCGAAGTCTACTAATACGCACTTGGCCAGCGCGTAGACTATGACCTAATCCTTCTCATTCTGAGAGGAGATCTGTGCCCATCAGAGACAGTAAAGAGTTGTAGACGATACAAAGAGAAACTTCTTTTTGTAGTCTTTCAACGCTGAATGTCCAATAAAAGTTGATTCAGCTATTTGTAAAATAAATAATGTTCCCGATTGAAATGGACAAAAAATATATGAAGTTAAACAAAAAATATTCACATACTCCATGACAGGATGTAAGGCAATAAGTGCAGAAAATATCTTTAAAATTTGAAAATTTAAAACGAACTTTCCTAAATTATTCGCGGAACGCTTTGATATAGGGTTTTTTGAAAAATGTTCAAAAAGAGCTCTCTTTTGACGCCGGTCATGCATTTACTTCTCTGATGTTTCAATATATCCAGGACACTGTGACTACATGCCGACCTCATTATTTATATGAAAAATAAATTTACTAAATTATGAACTTACATTAAAAGATAGATGGCTTTACACGCGTTTAAAATAATTTAACATGACTTGCGATCCATTAACTATTATTATTAATAGATTTTTATTCCTTAATAATGAAATAATAATTATAAGCGAATTGTTTTCGTACCACCCTTGTTTGAAAAAATGAAATATCTAACACTGAAACTGCCACTATGCAAACATTTCGATTCCTTGCTCTTTAAAAAAAACATACATTTGCCATGGGACCCTTTAATTTTCCAGGATAACATGTACCTGCTGCCTGTCTGCTATTTTAGACTATAATCTATATCTGCTGTTTTCAGTTAGATTTCTTCAGCTGTTCTGGCATAATAGGTCAACAAACATTCATCCAATTGTTTTTCATCGAATTGTTTTCCTACCACCCTTGTTTGAAAAAATGAAATATCTAACACTGAAACTGCCACTATGCAAACATTTCGATTCCTTGCTCTTTAAAAAAAACATACCTTTGCCATGGGACCCTTTAATTTTCCAGGATAACATGTACCTGCTGCCTGTCTGCTATTTTAGACTTTTTTTTTTTTTTTTTTTTTTTATCGTTTAACCTAACGATTAGGCAGACGTGCTACCTGATGGAAAGTAGTCAACGCCGCCTATGGACATTTGCAACACCAGAGGAGTCGCCAATGCATCGCCGGCTTTGTATGAGAGCTCTTTTTGCACCTTTTTTGAAGAGCCCCATGTCATAGCGCTCCGGGAATACATCAGGAGGAAGTTCATTCCACATCTTACACGTCCGCGGCAAGAACGTCCGTGCAAACCGAACCGTGGAGGACCGCCACGAGTCCAGTTGGTGTGGATGGAACTTCATCCTTCAACGAGTGGTGCGATGGAGGAATGGTGACGTAGGCACCAGGTCAAATAGTTCCTCGGAACACCCACCATTGTAAAGCCGGTAGAACACACAGAGGGAACCTATGTCCCTCCGCAAACTCAAAGGTTCTAACCGATCGGAGATCACCGGGTCGTTGACGATTCGGACCGCGCGTTTCTGCACGGAGTCAAGTGGGTTAAGTTGGTATTGGGGCGCCCCTGCCCAAAGATGTGAGCAGTACTCCATGTGGGGTCTCACTTGCGCCTTATAAAGCAGAAGGAGTTGCCCCGCGCTGAAGTACCGCTTCGCTCTGTTCAAGACGCCCAGTTTTCTTGATGCCAACTTCGCCTTAACATCCAAATGACCCCGGTACTGCACGTCACACGATATGTCAACTCCCAGGATCCCCACACTTTTACCAATGGTGAGCGGGATACCTTGGAACCGTGGCGCTATGACGAATGGGGATTTTTTAGCGGTAAACGCGCAGACTTGTGTCTTCGTGGGGTTAAACTCAACAAGGTTAAGTCGACCCCATATCGAGACCTGCTCCAGAGAGTCCTCGATTTCAGACACAAGTCGGATTCTGCTTTCTTCCACGAGAGTCCGAGAGGTATTTGCGCGGCCTGTATACGTAGCGTCTCCCGTACTATCATCTGCATAGCAATGCATGTTGCCTACTTGTTGCAAACATATCATTGATATGCAGAATGAATAGTGTGGGAGATAGGACTGAGCCCTGGGGCACGCCAGCGTTTACAGGTTTCGTATCAGAGCAGCATCCGTCGACGACGACTTTGATGTGCCGCTCCGACAGAAAGCTGGTTACCCATGCGCATAACCTCTCAGGAAGACCGTAAGATGGAAGCTTCGCGAGAAGGGCTCTATGCCAGACCCGGTCAAAGGCCTTCGCGATATCCAGGCTAACCGCCAATGCCTCACCATTGCTCTCAATGGCTTGCGCCCATCGGTGTGTGAGATAAACTAGAAGGTCACCAGCTGAACGGCCCTTGCGAAAACCATATTGATGATCGCTGATCAGCTGGTGATCCTCGAGGTACCTCAGGAGCTGTGTGTTTATAACACGCTCCATCACCTTTGAGAGCAGGGAGGTTTTCGCTATAGGCCTGTAGTTGGCCGGGTCACTGCGATCACCCTTTTTAGGGATCGGATGTACAAGAGCAACCTTCCACGAAGACGGTACTTGTCCTGTGGTGTAGGAAAGCGAGAATAAGCGCGTTAAGATGGGAGTCAACTCGGGAGCACACGTCCTCAGCACCACCGCGGGGATTTCGTCCGGCCCACTCGACTTCTTGACATCAAGAGACAATAGAGCTCGCCTGACAGCTTTCTGTGTAAACCGTATGTTAGGCATAGAGCTCTCACACCGCGGGATGGTAGGCGGTGTGGCCCCTCGGTTGTCGAGAGTCGAGTTTGAGGCAAAGAGGGTACCCAGAAGGTCGGCTTTCCCCTTTGCCGTATGGGCCAGAGAATCATCTGGTTTCCGCAGGGGCGGTAGTGAAGATTGACAGAAATTACCCTCGACAGCTTTGGCCAGCGACCAGAAGGCTCTACTCCCGGAGGGGTAACCAAGTAGCCGCTCGCCAATTCTGCCGATGTGCCTAGACTTCGCCTTAGCCATATGCTTCTTTGCTGAACGGGAGGCAGCGTTGAAAGCCGTTCGAAGCTCGGCGGTCTTCGGATCCTTGCACGCGTGCGCTGACGCCCAGGCTTGGTAGATCTCTTGCTTATGACGTGATGTCTTAGCGCAAGACCCATCAAACCAGGGCTGACTCCGCCCACCGACGGATACGACAGAGTTTGGAATAAAGCATTCCATGCCCTGCCGAATCACGTCGGCCACAGAGTCAGCGCACGTGCTAGGATCACTCGAGACGAAACACAGCTGCCTCCACGGGTATGATGCCAGGAATTCCCGTAACCCGTCCCAATCTGCTGACCTGTAGTGCCAAACTTGTCGCTTCCCAGGGGGTCGAGCCCCCATGGGACGCGACAAGGGCACAGAAGAACTTACCAAGCAATGGTCAGAAGATCCAAGAGGAGCCTTGACCATTACTTGGTAGTCTTCAGGACGGTTGGTCAGCAGAAGATCCAGCAAAGAGGCAGTATGGGTCTCTACATCAGGTACCCTTTTAGGGCCGGGTACGACCTGGGAGAGCCCATATGCCAAAGAGAAGTCATACGCAGTTCTTCCGGCAAAGTCAGTGGTTCGGGAGCCCAGCCACTCAATATGGTGGGCATTAAAGTCACCCAGAATCACCAACTCCGCCGAAGGACACTGCTGCAGCATCCTGTCAATTGCCCACTGGACGTGCTCGAATAATCGAGTTGTCTCGACATCTCCGCTATAGGACCTATATAGGCACGCGTAGACATGGGTCTGCCCCCCAATATCTGCGCGCACCCACAACAAAGATAGGTCCTTGTCTTCAAGGCAGCTGAGACGGCGGCAGCAGATATCACCCCGAACATACACACATACCCCGGCTCGACGCCTAAAAGCATGTTGTAAACTGTAGCCGGGGTAATCTAAATACGATGTATCGCCCGAGGGCGATATCTGCGTCTCCGTCAAAAAGAGGAAAGCCGGCTTTGCTGTCTCAAGGTGGTGGTGGACAGCATCCAGATTGGAATGGAGCCCCCTGATGTTGCACATATCCACAGTAAGTGTGGAGGAGGTCGCCGCTGTGAATAACTTTTCCTTTTTTTTCTGCCTTTTCATTGGTGGTCCAAAGAGATGAAGGACTAGAAAGGATTTGCGGTGCTCCGCCGACACTCCACGGGACAAAGTGCGGGTCTCGTAGCGCCGTGCTCACAGTGGTAATGTGGGATGCTGGCGCGGGGGACGGAGGGGCCCCCGGTCCCCCCCGTGCACGACTACCCGACTCCACTCCGGTCTCTTACTCCGGCAGGGTAATCGTGCAACGGGACTTTTCGCCGGTTGGCGGGACAGCCTCCCGGGCCAGAGGTTGACGGTGTTGCCCGAGTTCGGGTCCCCAACTAACCGGCGGGCGGCCAGCGGACAACCGTTTCACCGGGTCTCCCTGGCCCCCGCGCCAACGCACCACGCCTCCGAGAGCAACGATGCTTAAAGAGACCCACCGGACCCGAAGGTTACGCCGTCGGAAACACCACAAGAGGATGGGCAGGGGGGGTTAAGGGGATGAACTGGCTCCCAGGCGCACTACCGAAACACGACGAGTCGTTATCAACGGTAGACTCCGGCCTGAGGGTGGTAGCTAGCCAGGCAGATCCCACGAAGAGATCTTACCACCAAGCTAATCTATATCTGCTGTTTTCAGTTAGATTTCTTCAGCTGTTCTGGCATAATGGGTCAACAAACATTCATCCAATTATTATATTAAGAACTTTGAACAGCCATTATAATAAAGAAGTAATAAACGAGCATGCAGTCGATCTGATAGTAACTACTTGTGGTGCCGCCGGAGTCGAACACAGGGTTCTCCCGCCTTCTCTTATTTTAAATATGGATATGGGAAAGCGATAGAACCATTTATTGTTCAACTTCGACGGCACCACCGGCACACCTTTTTCTACCTAATAACACATGGGCGGCATTGGCCACTTACCATAAGGTGGACTGCACGTTCGTTTGCTGCTCCTATATTATTTATAAAAAATAAGATACGTTCACATTACAATAATACTCACACATAAATGATTAAATCCCTTAAAGCACATAATAATAAAGTACAGCCCATGGGAAATAAGAATCGAATTCGTTTACAATACTCGTAAATGTAAGGAAGCAGCGTTTTTTGACTACGCTATAGCACGCATGATACGTTCACACTCGTGGGAATAATAGGGTTGTCAAATATTGATGCGCGGAACAACATCGCATTATTAAACAATAAATCTATTTTAAATACATTTTTCATATATATTTTAAAACTGTAAGCTAGTCTTTGCTATTTGAATAAATGTAAAATTACGGAGCTGTTTGTTATTAATTTATTATTTTTTAAAATACGTATGACGCTAAGGACGACGTGATATATAAGACATATAAAGACATAGGTACATTTGTATTTTTAAATCATTTTTCAAATAAATGAAATATTATAATTAAAAAAAAACTTCATTATTTAGATTTAAACCAAAGTCAAACCTTCGAGCTCGAGATTCCCATAATATCGGCATTTAATAATATACACAGTATTAAAAGTGACAACCCTATAGTTACGTTTAAGGGAAGGAAGCAATCTCGATTTGTGCCAAAAACCGTCATATATCGCTATATCATCACTATATCGCTACACTGAGATTTCACTCTAATGTTGCATGTACTCATATCTATGTCACAACGTCTTTACATCTATTTTTCCTGTTTCCTTATGAACGCACTTATGGCCCACTCTAACTTTCCTTATACGCGAAATATCAAAGTAATAATAACAATTATGTACAGAGTTTTTATGAATTAAAGTAGGGAATAATCATGAGATTTATCTGATGATAAGTCATCACTGCTTCTCACGGACGTCTGTTACCAACAACATATAGAAAAGGCATCTGAAGTCGGCCACATATGCATTGTTAACCCTTGAAATTATTTGGTATATCTCGAGTAAATGTATCTCTTTTATCACACCTTCGAATAAGTACACGGCAGTCACTGTTGCTAAGCAGAAACAGGTATAGTCTTAAAAGTCTTGAAGGTATGTTACTCCTACCAATTCACACTCAACAATTGCGGTGAATTATGGCCTTAACCTCTCGCTCTCTGAGATCATGCCCAGCAATGTGAAAGTAAAGTTATCAACCCATTACTGTCCCACTGCTGGGCACGGGTTTCCTCTCAGAATACTATAGTCCACCGCGCTGGCCGTGCGTATTGGCAGACTTCACATATCCTAGCGATATTATATACCTAAATCGCTCAGGTTTTCAAGTTTCACAACATTTTTATTCACCGGTATAGCAAGTGACAATTAATTTCTAATAAGCATATAATTTTCAAGAATCAGAGGTGCATGCCTGGGACTTGAACCTCTGACCTCTCGATCGAGAGGCCGAATTTTAGCCGCTACGCTATCACTGCTCACAGTAAAGGGTTGAAGACAACTGTAATAACTGTGCTTATTTTCTAACCGGTTAATTTTTTATTTAATTCCATTTCCAAGAGTATATGATCCAACCCCTATTTAAAAGCGCGTTCACAATCCTTTTTCGTGGGTTTGTTTTCACAGATTTAATTACGCGCCCGCATGCTTAATGTGAAACGGAACTGAAAATATTAAAGGTTCTCCCACATTACATATGAATTCAGATACCTAATGTCGGTAATAGAAGGGTTAAATGCTGTGAGAAGGGTTTCTATAAAACTTAAAATACGTATGAAGCAGATAGAATTCAGATACCTAATGTCGGTAATAGAAGGGTTAAATGCTGTGAGAAGGGTTTCTATAAAACTTAAAATACGTATGAAGCACCTTTATCAATCATTCTTGTCATCTGGTGTGTGAATGGTATCTCATATTAAATATTTATCTTAAACGAGCACAAAATTATAATATGGTCTAAGATCCCGATATAAGGGTTTTCTTCTGGTTCGACAAAAACTTCAAAAAAGGAAGTCAATGAAAATACCAATAAATATTAAACTATTAAGAGGATTTTTATAGAAATGGCAAAGAAGAATGTGGCCCTTCTAATGGTTTAAAAATGTTATTTTAGTGTATGTACCGTATATGCTTGCAGTAAAAAGCGGTTATTTCAATATTAAAAACAGACACTCCAATTTTATTTATATTTATAGACTATACCAAACGACAGCGGAAATTTAATGCTTTTACCCCTTGGGTACAGAACCCTAATAATGACCCTAGTGCAATGTGGAAGCGTTATTACCTCACCCGCTTATGAAAATTTCCCTCGTATCATCAGTACTCCAACAGTTAATTCATATTACTGTAGCGTACTAACTGAAACATCCCCTACAAGCAAATTAGGCTCTAGATAGCGAACTGAAATGCATAATTATGTGCCTTTAATATTCAAATGTTGTTTGAGATAAATACTAATTGTGTAAAAAATTGAAGCGAATGAGGTTAAATTGATGCAGAATTATTATTTAAATATACAGAACTTTAAGTAGTGATAGGCTAGTGATTTGAAATTTGGCCGTTTCACACTCAAAGTCCGGAATACAAATAAATTATCCTAATAAAATTAGTTATCATTTGTCTTAACGAAAAAAGAAAAAAACATCGAGAGGAAGCGTTCTCTACCAAGCGACTCTACCAATTTGCAGGAGGTCAACGTGGTCGACTAAAGTCTAATCACAATCTTAGAAGTCCATGCCCAACACTGGGACAGAAATAGGATAAATATGATCTTTATTTTTTGTTTTTCTCACTATAGAATTATGTTACGTTTTATTCAACTTTGTGTCTATTAAATATAATAAAATAACTTTTCTGCCAGCAAAATCGTGGACAAAAGATAAGCTTAAAATTTATTGATAAAAATCAACTCGCCCCAAAATTTTCTGTTTACGATAGTCACATCGAGGTCACTTTTGGGGACTCAATTTGAATATTAAGAGATGTTTTCGATAGAAAGTTCCTACGCTATCGTAAACAGGCACGTGGGCGAGAATTGTGACCTCAATTTGTGATAATCGACACTTTTGACGAAGAAATTTGTTGCTTTTTTGTTACAGAAATAGCTAACGGACATGTTGACCAGACGTTACCGATGACATTCCCTAACTAATCCATTAACACACATGATATTTGTGACTTCGGAGGCACCACCGACTCACCTTTTTCTGCCTAATACCAGCAGTGATCAGCGCTACTGTATTCTGGTTTGAAGTTCTCGAGGCCTGTCAGCTTACTTCTCTCGGGTAGCTGGGGGACCTGGGGAGAATTTGGGGCGGCTGCGGCGGACCTCAGTTATGCCTCTAATCCTATCTGAGCTTAATTACAGATGTTTGTGGACGGCTGGAGTTCAAATACGTGATCGCATGTCCCACGCGTACAGTAGAAAGCGCACACAAACAAAAATACCATTTTTATGATGCGGAATGTAACATACATTCAAATATCACAAATATATTTTGATATTACGAGAAAGAGGAAATTATACCAAGCCGTGCCGACTTATGCAGTGCAAAGGAGATTGGCGCAGCAAACCGCATTTATTTTACTTCATGGCCACAGCCGACTGATAGCGTGTGGTACAAGTTATAAGACACAGCTTTATTGAACATTATAATATTATTACATGCCTTACAATAGCAATTTTGAGTGCTGTTATGTTCTGATTTATGTAGTATGGTTATTGGTTGTAACATGTAACATAGGATCTTCTTTGCTACGGTGTAATCGGAATTCTTGCATAGCGGACACTATACATTTTTGAATTCCAAATCAGACAAACTTCTAATTTATCAACCTAGATTTTTTTATCATGGACTCTTATGTATTCGTCTTTGTTTACATAAGTGTGAGGGAATATGGGTATACAATATAGCATCGACGATACAGAAAAAATGTGAGCCGTCACGGGACGCCTGGCAGATGTGAAACATCGACATTATTTTGTAAAACTAATATGCAGAAAAGAACATATTGTGATAGGAACTAAATATGTCATAATGATAAAATAAAATATTACGATTTTTTTCCAGATAACGATGACTATTTATTGAATAAACATTTATTTTCATTAATACAAAAATTTACGAATTTATTTCAAATCGTGACTACTTAATTTTGCGCATAGCGACGCGTCGCCACACCGTACACACTACTGCATATAGACTGTATATATATACCATCGTATATCGTATAGCGCCACGGCATGCGTCGCCACGCCAGAAATCGGTTTTACGTGCGGCTATAGATGTTTCACATCAAAATTCTACTTAAGACTATGAGTGAAAGAAATTATACATACATAGTTCTTTTTATCGATCTCTTATAACTTTCACCACGTTAAATGCAGGTATTCAAATCCGGTAACTCGCAAAGGCGCCTTGAGTGACATTTTTATTGGTTTTCAACCTTTAAACCGACCAAAGGCTGGGCTTTAGTCGGTTCTCACTTCACTTTATTTCAAGCATAAAATTTCCGTACTAAACATAGCTTTATACATTTCCAAATTTCTATCTATGCTGCGATACATTCTGTTACAAATCGAAATTATAGAATAGGATGCCTTCTCAACCCATTATAGTCCCACTGCTGGGTAAGGGTCTCCTCTCAGAGTGAGGCGGATGTAGGCCGTAGTCCACCACACTGGCTAAATGTGAATCGGTAGACTTGACATACTTACCTCTGATTTTTTTTTTAAATAACTCTGAGCTGTGGTACGATGTTTATCTTCACCGGTATATCAAGTAATAATTAATTTCTAATACGCACACAACTTATATTAGTCATAGGATTATAATAGAGTTGCCCTTTCTGTCATCGAGTCTCGGTAGACTAGGCTAGAACTAATTCGAATAAGGCCTATACAATTTACATACAATGTATGCGAAACTTAATTTAGCTTCATCAAGAATTTCTATTATGTAGTAATTTATATTAAGTTCCAGTCATTTTCCATGCAAATCTTGAACTAATTTTATATTCAACGCTTAGAGATTCAGACCATAAAATGAATTACTTGCTTCAGCATTTTAACTTTGATTGAGAACACTTGGTTATGAGTGTTTTATAGAACTTGAGCTTATTCTTAAATCTCTGGAAGTAAATTGAAAGAAAGTAAATTTAAAAGTGTACGTTCAAAACATTTTGCGATTAAAGAAAAATGTTCTGACAAAATAATAAATATCAAGCTCAACTCGCCTACAAATGTATGCTTCAAATAGAAGAAAGAATAACATAAATACATTAATAAATACTGTAAGTTTATTCGTTATTTGGGTTTAATTTATTTTCCAATTATTAATTATCCATATATATTTTTATAAAAGTTATACTGATTAAAATTTTGAGTTCAAAAATACGCGGCTAAAGTACTCGTGAGAAGGCTAAACTACGGGGTCGCAAGTAAGTAATAAAATATTCAATAAAAATGATTTTGAAAATACGCATTTAGTTATGCTTTTATCAGCATATTTTTACACACGTGACTTCAGTTTTGTTCCTCTACTTTTATACCAACATACACGTGCTTTTGATCCCAACTTTGATTCCAATGTTATTCTCAGACTAGTCCCCGTACATATCGTCTAAGATCCTGATATTAGAAGACCTACACCGAGCTGGTTAATGGATGAAAAGTATTTTAAGTAGAGTTAAATATGTCGATATTTTATTGCAAATGGGTAGTTTAAAACAATTCAGCCCAGAGTATATTTTTTTTACAATTAAAAAAACATCTTAAACATTTCACTGGCCTGATTTATGGACAAATTACATACCAATCGAAAGTATGAAGACTATAGAATATGCAAATGTTAGGTTGAGTATTCTCTTCCTGTCACAACCCTTGGGTAAGCGGGTATAGACAGGTAAACAAGTTGGCCTACTCCAGGACTGTGACAGGAAAAAATAGTCAACCTAATGTTTGCATATTATATAGGATTCATACTTTTGATTAGTATGTAAACTTTCTATTGACGAAACCAGTGAAATGTTTAAGAAAAAAATCGGTGAAGGACGTCTTATATCGGGATCTTCTACTACTTAGTTTTGGGGGTAAATATTTTTAGAATATAAAATTTGATGTTTAGAACTTTGCATAAAATAGAGAAAACTCACATCACTTCACTAAAATTATCCAAAAAATCCCATTTGTTCCCTTCATACTGTGGGACGATGAGTCTTAAAATACTTAGTAAAAATCACGAAAGAAATAAAATATGTCGCGCCCCAAACAATCTCGTTTCAAATGTTCGCTCTTCATTACGAAAATGAGATGTAAAGTAACTGGCGGAGGGTGGGGCCGTCTACTGCCATTAGTTTGACAACAAATTCTTGTTTTGTTTTATTACTATAGAAAATTTGTATGTTGCATTTGTTTTATAACAATCTGACATGTTTAAAATGTCTGCTACGTTAAGACCTATATACATACCACTTCGAATGTTGTTATCTTTTGAAAACAGTACGAGTACAGACACCCTTTGAATCGAAATCTTCATACCTTGGTCCCTTAAAATTGAAAGCATAACAAAGGAAAGCTAAGATTAGATTCGTACCTGAGATTGGCCATAGATACGCTGCTGCCCCTAAGGACAAAGTTGCAATGCCTCGGATAAGTATGTCCCCCTTACCACACCTTTCAAACCAGAACGCAGCAGCGATTAACATTGCTGTTATAAGGAAGAAATAGGTGCGCGTTGATGTTTGATCTAGAAAGGATTCTATCACTAGGTAGCACACACGCATAGTATAGCCCATCTGAGGTAATACCATATTGATAGGCAGTCGGCTAAAAACCTTTTCATAAAACAAATAATTATAGTTTAAAAACTAAAAACCTTGCTAAACGCACACAAAAAATCCTTAATCGGACCGTTCAAAGTGGGTAATAATCTAGTTCGAGAATTCCGTTACATACATACAGTTCAAGCTAATAAAAGCGTGGTAAAAATGATGTAGGAACTAAGACGGAATAATACGAACCTTACAATCTTTAACTGTACAATGCACGATGTAAATATCATACAAAATGTATATTACCAACTGTTTGTTATCAAAGATCCTATAAAACTCCTTCGAGCTCAAAGCGGGGTTGGAAATCAACTTAATTTCATTGAACAATAGAAGGTATTAAGTAGGATTGGACACCAAAACGTGTTGACTGCTTACTAAATTGTTACTTAGAAGCAAGTTAAAATTACACATCCGTTATTTCGTAGCGATGTAATAGTTAAAAATGCATTTTATATTAAAATGTAATCTTTTTCTATGTATACAAAAACAGGCACACGAAAACTTAGGTCTACAGTTGATTTCTATAATAAAATATTGTTAGGAATATCGTCAGGAAATTATCAAAAGCCCAACTTTTATAAGCCGAGAATCTTAACTTTCCAAAATAAATTAACAGAAAAACAATTAAACACAAATGAGCAACAAAACTGGCAGAGTAACGTTCTTTACAAAGATCGGAAAATAACTACCCAGTAGACGATCTACAGTGCCATTTTATACGCCTATTTTTAGTTAATACCCATTTGACAATTAAATTTCTTTACTCTCACCATCGTTCCCAACAATATCATTACAATATTAATTTAGTCGGATTCGAACTCCGGAATCCTTAGTTATTATCATATATAATTAAAGTCTTGAATAAAGATATACGTGTTTAAACTACTTTTTCAAAAAATCTATCTTTGGAATGTAGAAAGTGGGGTCAGATAACATTTTCTTTTTCAAGTTACAAAATTTAATATAGATACATTTAATACGCGGCATTTAGAATATTTAAATGCGCTCTCAAAGAAGTTTAAAGTGGCAAATTACATAGGTATTTATTTTCCATAACTTAAAATTCACGTAAGCAAAGTCGCGGGTATCACTAGTAATTAATAAATTCCAATTCCTTTGTCTGTTCGGGCTTAGCATAATTTAATTTGAAGAAATTAATACCTACTATTTCCAAGTACTCGAGCAGTGAAAGGTTATTCACCCCAATAATAAAGAAAACTTTTATGTGCACTTAATTATATATTTATATTTATATATATTTATTTATTGTAACACTAACAGAAAGTTAAGCTACAAAAGGGCAAAACATAATGCCTGATGGCATTTTGTACCAGTCAACCCTTCGAGAATGCAGAAAGTTTGCGGCAGGTGTTAAATAACATAAAACATATCATATAGGATTATCATTATCAAATACATATTTTTCCCACTGCTGAAGTCAAAATGGTCTTCTCTTGAAGTCAACATGTTTTATGTGATGATCTACCACGCTGCTAAAATTAGAATTTACACGATTCCTTTTTTCTATATATTTCTTGGTCATGTAATTTAACTCACGTTTTCCTTCGCCTTTGAAGCAAGTGATAATTAATTTAAAATACTTAAGCACACCAGGATAGGACTTCTTTATATACGAGCACAAAGGCAAATTTTCTATTGTACACAGAAATCGTCGAGTATTCGATTTGTTAACGTATTCGATATTCCTTTCAGTAGACTTGGTTCACAATAAAAATGTCAATAAAGGTGATAAGTTCGAACGAAATCGTCAAATCGAGTGTAATCTTTACATGTAACAAATGGGAAGATTAAGGAATATATAGGATATAGGCATGATTTTGAAAGAAAGAATGAAAGAAACTTACTTATTTTTCGGATCTTTATAGTTGGTTCTAAAAAATCGTAACCTGCTAATGCTAATTAGTTTACTACAGAGATCTGTACCCTTAGTATGAGTTTTTACGTTTTTATAAAAATAACTGTTTTTTAATTTGTTTACGTATTTTCCCATATATTTCCAATCAGCGCCCCTAGCGGACTGTATCAGAACTGATTGAAAATGTATGGGAAATACGTAAACAAATACAAAAACAGTCATTTTTGTAAAAACGTAAAAACTCATACTAAGGGTACTGTGTTGTCATAATTATAACGCTTTCTAAAAGGACAGCCCTTAATTAGGATTATGTCTTATGTCATGAATGTCATGGACACATACAAAGGCGAACACATGAGATACCAGACTCGCACCGGAAATCTAAATTCATGATATATCTGTTTGATGTTCTCGACACCACGTAAGAATTCCCTATGTTATAGTCGCCAAAGACAAAAATCAACACAAACTCCCATCACGTCCCCATAGTCGAATTTTCTAAAACCGCTCTATTCGGAAATCGAGCCCGAAACCCTCTGAATGGCAGACCAATATTTTTACGCTGCATATGTTGTCAGCAACAAGTAATAAATAGTATATCTACTATTTTAATGCGCATTGGCGCTTTCGAAATGTGGTGCTGGAGG
This sequence comes from Epargyreus clarus clarus, assembly GCA_014595695.2. Taxonomy (NCBI): domain Eukaryota; kingdom Metazoa; phylum Arthropoda; class Insecta; order Lepidoptera; family Hesperiidae; genus Epargyreus; species Epargyreus clarus. The sequence continues at coordinate 1,415,875 of JACTTY020000021.1, forward strand.
AAAATGTTGCATATTCCCTGGACTGCATTCCGCATCAACAACTCCATCCTTCGAGAGCTCAATGTGCATACCAGACTCTCTTCTATATGTCTACTAAGAGTACTGCAGTTCTTTGGTCACATTGCAAGGAAAGACGGAAACAACCTGGAATAACTAACGCTTACTGGCAAGGTGGACGGTAAGCGTCCGAGAGGCCGTAGTCCGATAAGATGGTCGGAGCAAATCCGTGCGATACTCGACACCTGCACGAGGCTCTTCACGTAGCAAAGGATAGGCGTAGATGGCGTGACATCATACATAGCAAAATGACTCCATCGCGGGGGGATCACGACCCTCAGTAATGAGGAATACGACGCGAGGAGGAGGATTTTAATGCTATCTTTAGCAATTGCGAATTTTGCATCATAAAGCAGCGTTAAACGCTGGCATGTTCAGGTTTGAAGGGTGTGGTAAGAGAGACATACTTTTCCGACGCGTTCCAACTTAGTCCTCAGGGATAGCGGCGCATCTATGACCGACCTCAGGTAGAAATATCTAAACCTATCTGGGGTTGATTCCAGATGTCAACGGGCGGCAGTAGCCACTAACCATCAGATGCACTGCATGGTCATCTGCTACTCCTATAGTATAAAAAATGCGAATGCTATAGCTTGTACTTGCAATATATCTTACTTTTACGAAATATGTGACGTGATTTGTGTGCTAAATGCCCACTTTGACCGCTGAGTCGTGCGAAACAGAATTGGTTAGCCGTGCAGCGACAAATCGCGCGCTCCACCGTAATTCCGGGATGTAATGGCAGCAATAATGTCAAAATTTTAAGGGGTTGGCCACACATATATATGAAATGAAATATATTTTTATTTTGTATAGGCCAACGACGGCACATACAAATGTCAGTTACAAGATTTTTCTCAAACTACTACCGGATCGGAACGCGACCTCTACTGAGAAGATCCGGTAAGAAACTCGGTGGGTTTGTCTTATTTTTTTTAATAATTATTAGTCTCTTTTTTTAAATGCCATCATATTAGATACAATCAACAAAGCACTAGCTCTAGTATCTTGCTTTACATTTATCTAAAAAAGAAGTTTGTTCAGCAAGATACGCTAGACTTTGACATTTTCTTAATTAACTAATAATTTTGTTTTTGATCAGTCCTAAGCTGTTTTGTCATCAATATAATCAGAAATTTTATAAGGTGAAGGTGAAGTAAGGTGAAGGTTTTTTGAAGGTGGTAGAACCCTTTGTGGTTCGACTCCGGCGGCACCACCGCCACACCTATTTCTACCTAATAACAGCAGTGTTAGGCGCAGCTGTGTTCCGGTTTGAAGGGTGTGGTAAGGGAGATAGACTTCCGAGGCGTTCCAGCTTAGTCCTCAGGGGTAGCGGCGCATCTGTGGCCGACCTCAGGTAGGAATATCTAATCCTATCTGGGGTTGATTTCAGATGTCCATGGGCGGCAGTAGTCACTTACCATCAAGTGGACTGCATGCTCGTCTGCTACTCTCATATTATAAAAAAAAAAAAAAAAAAGAAATTTTATAATAAGCTTTACGACAGCTATACAGTTACTATATTTATGTTTACTGGAAATTACAGTGCAATTTTTTACTTCTTTTTGCATGCTTCTACCGCCCGGTATTGCCAGTACAGATTTGTAATATTACAGTACACTAATGACAAAAATACAGTAGATTGGCAAGAAAATACAGTGAATCATAATGCCAAATACAATGTTTTTAGTCAAATACACTGTAAAATTGCAATACATTATACAGTAAATGCAGTAAGATAACAGTAAATCTACTGTAAAACTAAAGACCTACTTAAGGTCGGCCACAGATGTTTGTGTTCATGGCATCGTGATACAGGGAAACCTAATAAAGGACTGTGTCTAAAAAGCGTATATTTAAACCACTGTACCTACTAAATTTAATTACCTCATGTACATACTTCTAGGTCCCTTAAACCACACCCTGCAAATCAAAACACAGCTGTTATAAAGCAAAAATAAGGTAATGTCGGACAACAATGATTTTGTCACGCGTTTTTTACCTTTCATAATACCTGCCGGGGAAGGTAATATCGTTTTATTCGTTTACATTTCCCGGAAGCACCAATCGTATTACCATTTTTCTGGTTTAATTAACTTTTATCGTTGCAATACGACGTATTTTTTGTTAAAATGTTATGTCCGAAATGTTTTTACAAAAAAATGTCGTAATAATAAAATATAATAATGTCAATATACGTATCATGTTTTGTTATTATAAAAAGTTACAAATTATCAAGTTTTCACAAGATGGTACTTGGCCACGTTCGTTAATTATATTCAACCCCAGATAGAATTAGAGATGACCTGAGTTAAGCCACATATGCGTTGCTCTCTGAAGACTAAATTAAAATTCCTCGTATAGGTGTCTTTTAATAATATTGTAACAGGGGAGCAAGGAGCACGTTGTCCGCCTGATCCAGTGGCTACTGCCGCCCATTACCACTGTAATAAACCTTCGATAAAATTATATTTCTATCTGAGGTTCGAAACTGATACGTTGCTACCCCTCAGGACTTAGTTGGAACGCATTGGATAAGTATGTCTCCCTTAGGACTCCCTTCAAGCCAGAATACTATAGTAAACTATACATCATCATCACCCGCCCATTACTGTTCCGCTGCTGGGCTCGGGTCTCCTCTCAAAATGAGAAGGATTAGGAATAGTTCACCGCGCTGACCAAATGCGTGTTCGTAGACTCGACATATCTTTGAAAACTTTTTTTTTATAGATTTTTCAGGTATGCAAGTTTCCCTGTGATGTAATCCTTCACCGTTTAAGCAAGTGACAATTAATTTCTAATACGCATATATGTTTGAAAAATCAGAGGTACGTGCCTGGGATTTGAACTTCGGACCCCTCGATCAAAGGCTGAGTATCTTAACCACCTGGCTATCCCTGCTAGTAAACTATACGTAGCGGTAAAACTACCGCATTCGAATAACAAAAGACTACCATTAATTTGTGCCTATTATAAAAATATTACTATGAACCTACATCTATTCTACGAAATGATTTGATTTTGTGGACCGGAAACGATTCCATCAAAGTGTCGGAAGTGCCACCCTTTGTTATCAGGGAAAACTGAGGGTATATTCACACTGAAGGAATAATACAACATAGCGTACTTGTGTACTTCACAACACAAGGATCTGAATGTGGTAGAACACTTTGTGGTTTAACTCCGGCGGCACCATCGGTCCACCTTCTGTAACTTTATTACCTATAGTATTGATCAGGATAAATTTTATTTAAATTCCTAACAACTTTCTTTCCTGGGTCCCAGGAGGTTAATTGAATTACCTCATGTACTCATGAAGGTGGTAGATTCCTTTGTGGTTCGACTCCGGCGGCACCACCGCTCCGCTTATTTGTACCTAATAATAGCAGCGTTAAGCACTGCTATGTTCTGGTTTTAAGGGTGTGGTAAGGGAGACATACTTTTCCGAGGCGTTCCACCTTAGTCCTCAGAGGTGGCGCCGCATCTATAGCCGACCTCAGGTAGGAATCTAATGGTATCTAGGATTGATTATAGATGCGTTACTACCCTCGACGATTAAGTTAGAATGCCTCAGCAAAGTGCCGAAGGTGAACCGAATCGTGTTCTCCCGCCTTTTGTTGCACATTGAATAAATTCACAAAGGCAAATTTATAAATTATAGTTTTGTACTAAGCAATAAATTAATAAAAGAGATATTTTCTAATATTTTCTTTCCTTACCAAGTTAATACAATGGAACATAAACCAACAGTGCCTATGGACCTTCATGTCGTAGTCATTGAAGGAAAATCGACGATTATTTGATATCAATTTTGTATCCATTTAATGTATTTTGACGAATATGTTTTGACATGTATTTACAATAGCCAACATTATAATAGTCTTATAAATGAATAGCCAAGTCAAGAATTCTAAGGCGTCATCGTATTTTTAATTAATTATAGCGACAAATACTGGAAAAACACATTGTGTAAGGGTTCTTACTTGGAAGGTTCAGGTTGGGACGGTATGATTATGCCCAAAAGACTCATTTGTGAGATATCTACTTGGTCAGCGTGGTGGACTAAAAAGATTTTTTCAGGCTGAAAAAGATCATGATGAAACAATTAACTAGTCATTATTACAAAAACAAAACCGTACTTTTTACAGTTATAGCCTCGTCACACCCACATATTAGGCGAATCCAACGATACCAAAGCCTATGCCAAAGAATGACACATACATAAATACGCACATAGGCTCGAAAAATAGTATCCCCTGTAGTCAAGTAATAATGTTAATAGCGGTGTTATATTCGGACCGAATGATTAGTTTTTATATATACGAGTATATAATAGTGCCTACTCCGGTAATGTGTGGTGTCATGTAGCGTTCCCACGTTTAGTTTAGATTTTAGAGTATAGTATCCAATGTGGAAATTCAATAAATAATTTTAGTAACGATCGAAATTAAATCAAACACCCTCGTCTGCACCCACACATAACTCCGGCAACTAAATATAAATAGATATATATAAAACATACAGTTCGGGTGGAAAAGAATAATTTTCTGCGCTCACAACGACAACATATTTAAAATTGGTGTTTCTTACAGCATAAAAAATACCGGAGTTCCTAACGAACCTATTCTCGAACCCTTGACGATCGCCATTTTTTCAATCCAACCCGTCAATTCAATTACGGAAAAACGAATAAATTACGAGCGGACTCCCGTAACCCTAAATTATCGTAAGCTGCAAGATACATTGGGGGTAACAAAAACATAGGCAAAAAATTCATGACCACGGAATGTTTAATACGAATTTTCTGCACGATCGGGTTTAATCCACATCAATTTACAACGATTTAATTTATTTGAACGAGTAATGGCAGGCTTCGCTACGCGTTACGTCATGCGGTACGCGTTTGCGGCTCAAGACTTATTATATTTAAGATTTTATCAATATTCATTTTTAAATTAATTCAAAATTGTTGATTTTTATTAAATGTCATTTTTCTTATTTTTTTTTTCACATACACCCGATTACATCCAAACAAATAAATAAATTTAAGCGTCTATTTGTAATGTCAAAATAACAGCGTTATACTAAATGCATATGAATATAGTACGGTATTTATAACTGATAAATCAGTAATAAAAAAATTGTCTGTCTCTTAGTTGAACCGTTTCGACGGGACTTCCACTGGCTATTATATTATTAGAAGGAGTATAAGCTACTTTTATTTAATAGGGTTTTCATGATAATTTTAATAGACAAATAGATATTCATAGGCTTGTCTATATAGGCAAAAAGACACAAATGTTGGCCGCAGCCGTAAGCCGCATTCATTGCAAACACCACAATGATTGTGCGATTGTTTGATCGCCTGAAGGGTGGACGAACCCCCAACGAATCGCGTTCTATACTCGTATAGTATTTGTTTTACCATCTTTATTTAATGTTACTCGTGCCCTTTAGGATTGTTTGAACTAATATTCAAACATCAATTAAAAAAGCCTATTTATTTCGGCCTCGCTCTTTGTAGGCGTAGAGGCATAGACAACCCAAAAAAACTCTTCAATTGTAAGTCATGTTAAGGGCATACATGAATTAAAATTTGAGCAGTAATTTTTAGAAGGAATTTTGACTTTCACGCAAGAGATTCCAATTTCATGCACGCTCTCAATTTTGTGGACTTACCCGTGCGTGAAATTTAAAATTAATTATAGTTTCACTTTAACGAAAAATATATCACCCTGAAAATTCTTCATAAAATTCGTGGTTCAGACTTTTTCACAATATTTTGGAAAATATGCTGATCGGCTGCGGCGGCTGAGAAGTGGGACTCGTGACATAAAACATAAAGTGACAGTGCAACATAAAAGGGTGTTTTGAAGTGGCATGTAGTCTTAATCACATGCAAGAAGGTATAGGATAAGCGTAAAACTCTCCCTGGCGCCCTGACAACGCCCTGAAAGGACTCTGGTTGTGAGATACCGAGGTCCTCTACGTTGCGTTAAGGTCGGCAACTTTGATTAGTGAGTAAAAATTCGACCTAGTCTAGTATCGGTCTCACAGCATCGAATCCTTTTTGAAACTTCCGCCCTCGTTGAGAAAAAGAGGTGTGGCAATAGTACTACCCGACTCGGTCCCACGAAGTCCTCAAGATTAATATAAATAATAAGTGAACCTGTCGATACCCACTTCTATCTAACTTGCTAATAGCACCCTTAATTAACTCCCATCAATTCAACGAGGAATTTTCTTCTACCTTTGAAATAAATTGGGATAATTTCATTGGCACTTCTTAAAATTCTTTGTCCATAAGCAGGTAAATTTAATTTGTAAAGACAAATTATATTAACTTGAAATCAGTGAAGATTTCATGAAGAGAGGAAGGTGGTAGAACCCTTTGTAGTTCGACTCCGGCGGCACCACCGCCACACCTATTTCTATCTAATAACAGCAGTGTTAAGCGCTGCTGTGTTCTGATTTGAAGGGTGTGGTAAGGGAGACAATCTTTTCCGAGGCGTTCCAGCTTAGTCCTCTGAGGTAGCGGCGCATCTATGGCCGACCTCAGGTATAATAATCAGTTAACATGAACAAAACATTATATTAATGCGTTATATTACAAACCTCTTTCAACTAAGTAACAATAAGGTTTTGAGTACCCAACAGGTATTAACTGCTCTAAAGGCTCTATTCAAACACTCCAATTAGTGTAATGAGAACTTTATCGCCCTTGTATGTATGAATTGTATGACTTTGTTAACGAGTGAAACACAAATATAAGGATTAATAACAACTTTGAAGTACGTGAAAAACATATTCCTGTAATCGTTAACACCTAAAAGAAATATCAAAAATATAGGTCGATCTTCATGGAGCTGGTAAATATAAAACGTATATTTTGAAATAACAAAATATATACTTCTTCAAACCACTGAACGATTTTAATGGAATTTTGTACAAAGATAGTCTGAAACAGAAAGGACATAGGATAGTTTTTATCCCGGAAATCCCACGGGAACTAGGGATGGCGATCTAAGATCGATTAATCGGATTTTCGATCTTTTGGACCCAAAACATCGATTATTTTAATCGATATTAGTAAGGATTGAATCGTAAACTATGCATTTGATCAAGTGATGATCTTTGTTGTTGTTGTTAGTATGTTATATTATTTTTCTTTAAACGCGGGCGAAGCCGCGGGCAAAAACTAGTATATTATATACGTATAATATTTATATCAAATAAAAATATATTGCAAATAGGTTGACTAAAAATTTCAGTTCAGAGGAAATTTAAGATTTTTTTCTTGAACATTTCACTGGGCAGGCCAATTCCTGTACCTGTTTATACCTCCCTACACAAGAGTTGTGACTGGAAAAATATAATGTTAACGTTTGCATTGCTAACGTTTGCTTATCTATAAGCATCATACTTTTTCGATTGGTATTTAATTTGTCTATTAATCAAGCCAATACCTTTTTTTTTGACGAGGGGGAAACCTTCAAAAGGTACCCAGTGTCGTGGGAGCGACACGGGGTTATGTGGGATTTTTACCGCACTAAAACCCCCCCGGGGGCCATCCTCACCGCTGCGAAGAGAACTTCGGGACCTCCAAAGGAACGCAACCGGAGTCCTCTGAACGTGTTGCCCCATCAGGCTCCGCCCAGGTGAGCCCAGGCGCTCTCCACACCGTCTGGTGTTTACGACGGTATGCACATACCGCCGTTCTTCCAGGGGTCGCTTACTGGACGGTTCGAGCTCCCACTCCTGCCGCTCGCAACCCCGGAAGCCCCCTTTTAGTCGCCTCCTACGACAGGCAGGGGATACCGTAGCCCTATTCTGATCCCGGCACTACAGGGGCAAATCAAGCTAATACCTGAGAGAACCTGGGGAGTATACTTATGTAAAAGATAGACATTTGGTATGGTACTGGTGTCGCCATACCCAAATCATGAAAGACTCTACCATTCCTTTCTTTTACCATTTCTCATAGGCAATATATTAAACGTTAATCGCTCCATTGAGAGCTGATTGGTTTCGCTATTGAAACTACTAAAGCCTTCGACATGAATAAGATTACATTACACCTACGCTACAGAAAAGACGAATTACTTGTTTTCGTCGTCAAGGTATCGAATACCTTTTGACGATAATGATAATGTTTTCGTTCCACTAACTCCTTCTTACAAACTATTTTCGTCAAGGTTTTCATTAGTCTATCTATAGGATTACGATGTGAAACCAGAGGACGAACGTAGAAAAATCTTTATTAGGATTACCTAAATGTCGTTGTAAGAAATAGATTACTAGTTATATGTACGTTCTTATTTATTTATTTCCTGACTACGGCGAAGCAAAAAAGGTTATATTATAACTGTGACCGGTACGTAAATATTTATGTATGTTTGTATGTTTATCCGTTCCACATACTTTTTAAACTACTTATTACTTATTTACTAACTTATTACTTATTTGATTAATGAGGAACGCGACGTCACATTAAATTAAATATGTTGACATAAAGTCATGAAACAAAAAATATTTTTTAAGACTGCCGTGCCAAATTAAATTAAATAATTAGTACTTATCCTAATAATTTAACACTTTTCTTACTAAAGATGGCATACGGCCACGACTATCCTTTGAACATTACTATGGGAATATTTTATTTTACGTACTTTTTAGAGCTCTGTTTTACATAGCCGGAGTTTTAGTTTTTAATCACTTTTTCCCCTTTTGAGAAAAAACATCGAGTGCTTGGATAAATAGACGGACAATCTAAATAGAACTGCCGCATATATTTACACGTGTACGTGAAATTTTACATTTTTTATGGCAAAATAAAATCTGAATCTATACATATAAATAAAATTGGAGTGTCTGTTTTCAATATCGAAATACCCGCTTTTTACTACATGCATATAAATATACATACGATACATACACCAAAATAACATTTTTTACATTTTTTGTCTGTCTGTCTGACTGTTTGTTCTGACTAATCTCTGAAATGGCTGGACCGATTTTGACGGGACTTGAATTGGCAGGTAGCTGTAATAAGGAGTAACTTAGGCTACTTATATTTTAGAATTGGCTGTGCCCCTGTTTCTTTTTAACGCGGGTGAAACCGCGGCGCACCCCAAACATAAAATTAATGGTTTGGAGATACACACGGGAGTATTTGATGTTCTTAGAATTATATTACGTGTACCTATGATATTCAAACTCTTACTTTTCAACTATTTAAATAGGAATTTAAAAATACATTCGAAATTACATTAAACTGATAAAAGAGTCATTATCTCTGAAAAATGGTCGCTCATCAGAACGTTTTTATTGTTTGCATATTTATTTATGTTAATGCAAAAATTTTAAATTCAAATCGCATACATCTTTCACTCATTTTGTCGCCGAAGAAAAAATATTACGGGAGCTTTTAATTTTCTTGGCAAAATATTTTTCTGTGCTCCAAAAACAATTAGTCTAAAATGTGTTTTGTTTTCGCTTTAAACGTAAACCCTACTTATCGTTCCTTTTTCAAAATATATTTTATCGGCCACCGTTTTTTTAATCGTTTCACTTTTAATATATTAAGTAGTTGTAATATATTTATTTCTGCTTTGTACAGTTGTGTTCAAGTTTAAAGCATGTAGGGAGGATACTTATACAAGTCTCCCTTAGTCTTTTGAATCACTGTTCTACCTCAGCTAGGTAGACCTCATATCATAATATGTTCGGCGGTTGAATATACATATTTACGGCAGTAGACATTCACCATCAGGTGGACTTCACACTTGTTTACTTCTTGTATAATAAAAAAATATTAATTAATGCGATAATTATAAACCAAATTACTAATTTTGTATATATTTCTCGCTCAAAAACAAAAAAATACGAGAAAGTAAGTATAAATGTTACCATTTTAGATATTAGGTTCTCTGTATTCAATCAAAGGGTCACTAATAAAATTAGGCAAAAATGCCAAAAAATCTATTTTTAAACAAAATACCGCCCAAAATAACGAGCAAACATAGCAATTAACTTACGGCTCATTAAATAAAATCTGTTGGGAAAGTGGCCTCGACATCAAAGCTCTAATAAATACAGTAAAGATCATTAATTAAACGGTACATCCTCCGTTAATTGGCATTCCGATACAAATTGAGAGTCAACTTCGCGATCAAAAGTCCAAAGGGCGCAATTAGCACAAACTTTGTGCGGAATTACCGATGAGCTAAACTTGTCTTCGTCTCACGTTAATGAGTTTCAATTGAATCACTGTGCTCAGATTTCACTTTTCGAGTTTCTGAATATTTTTGACGACGAACTCTCTGCGTTCGAGTCCGGTGGCACCACCGCTACACCTGCTCATATTGTACTAACAGTAGTGTTGAGCGCTGTGTTCTGGTTTGAAGGGTGTAAGGGAGACATAGTTTGCTCATATGTCTACTCGTATATTAAGTTGTCTGCTAAAATATGGTATTAAGTATATTTTATTGCAGAATTAAATAGTATACATTTCGTTCAATAACAAATTCTTTGAGGATAAATTATAATAATATTTCAATTATTTCTCTATTGTTTCCGTATCCGTAGAACAAGAAGCAAAGCCGGTATTGGAATGTATAAATACGTATATCTGTAGCTAGCCAATACTTAGACGTATGAAAGTCTAATTTCATAAGCAAACAGAAAATATAAAAAAATATAAGCTTATTCATAACAATTACTGGAATTGTATACCCAAAAGAAAAATCCAAATTAAGTTAATGTTTGTCTTTTATCTTAGTCAATCCGAAACGACGTTCATTTTACTTCAAAGCCCTTAAAATGATTGTTCGTTTAAAAAATACAGAAGCCTTTGTCTAATTGCGCGGAGATTAAAACGTCTCAAAGAAAAAATAACGGTCAATCTCCCTTTAAAGGTACCAATCCATTTATTTATAGTTACTTATTTATTTATTTTTATTCAGGATACCCTCATCGTTTATTTATAGAAAAATATATAACAAAATAAAACAAAATTTTTAATTAAAATTTATAAATATATATATATATATATAAGATATTATATATATATATATATATATATATATATATATATATATAAATTTTAATTAAAAATTTTGTTTTATTTTGTTATATATTTTTCTATAAATAAACGATGAGGGTATCCTGAATAAAAATAAATATATATATATATAAATAAATAATAATAAATATATATATAATATATATATATATATATATATATATATATATATATATAATATCTTATATATATATATATATATATATTTATAAATTTTAATTAAAAAATAAATTCTGATACATTATTTTACGAAAATGAAAAGTATTTTTTATAGTGTATTTATAAGGTTTTAAAAAACAAAAAAACATACAAGTTTACTAGCGTGAATTCGCCTGCATATATGCAGAACAAACTTAGTTCACGAAATAATGCAATAACACTTTTAGTTTAAAACTAGGTAGTGGAAAAAGTATGAAAAATAAAGTTAATATGTGCTCTTAATATAGTATTTTTTAACAGCTTATAACATTAGTTGTCTCCTTATTACCAAGCCTCCGCTCTCTGTCCGTCTATCACAGCTTTAGCTCTTGTGCCGTAATATATTATGTACAAATAGTAAGAAAATTTGACCTCAACTCGCACTTGCCATTTTTATAGCATACTAAATTAATAAACTAGCAGAAACACAGAATTAATAATAACGAATATAATGCTTATTCAAGCTAAGATTATTGGGGCTCTATATTTAAAAATGCTTTCATATTTCACGCGAATGATATTTTACGCAAATTAATAATCTTCCTCCGACATATACAGCGGGCAGAAAAATTCTGCGCATTTTAAATTAATATTCAGCGATAAATCAAGTTATTAGAATTCGTAAAAGAAAATACGAGGCAGTAAATTTACTTTAAATTTAAAGGTGAATTCACACTCAACTAAATCCAGCGACAAATTTGTAATCAAGCCTGCGTATATAGGAAAATGAACAAAAAGTAATCCACAGTTAAAGTTGATTTAACAATTTGAAAATTTGCTAAGGGCTATGTTAGAATATATTATATCAGTTTTAGAAATGGGTATTTAAAATATGAAGTGTTAAAGTAATTCAGGCCATGTCCTATATACTAAGAGTGGGTTGGTAGACGTCACGCGCCTCAGAATATTTCAAGTAATTTTACTTTCTTCACGACATTTATCTCTGTTACTTATGTGCTGTTAAGTAACTTTAATTATGATTTTGAATGACCCAACTATGTTTTTGACATAAGTATATATCTTAATTAAAATCTCAAATTAAATATTCGATCAGAAAGTACTGTGGACACATAAGGAGGAAAACTTTAACACCTGTAGACATTACAAATCATTTGATTACCAACTGAATATGAAACATGAATTCATCTTCATAGGATATCAGTTATCAAAATATCTGAGTTCTACTTTTAATCATTTCTTTTTTCCTCAAAATCCTTGATACTTTATATTGTGAATCCAAAAAATATTTCACCATAAAATTCTTCACAAATCTACGTGCATTTTCTTTCCTGTCTGTTATGAACCATCTTTAAATGGACGTGCTAAAATCGTATAAAGAGCGTTAGGAAATTTATTGTTACCTCTAAAAGTGGAATTAGAGGGAAATGGAATTAAATTTAACAAGAAAATACTAGTAAACGTAGCGGGAATAATTCCAGCAATAATTTATTTACCGGAATATAAGATACTGCGTTGGTGCTAACGTTCGCAAGGTATTGAACAGGGGGTAGGCACATGTCTGATTGCAGCAGATTTTTTAACATTGAATGAGCATACGAGCGGTCTATTACACACACTATCACATACTCACACACGCACACACACGCACATACATACACACACACACACACACACACATATATACGTACACACACGCTAATATGACTTGGACACGTTCGGACAAGTAGTTATAATTCTTAACATGTGTATATTTGATTAAAATTGTTTGTCCTGGTGATGTGCGGGGCACGCAGTAATACGGGCTACCAACCCAGTACAGGGGCCCATGCGCCTTGTTTTTATAATTATACTTTAATGACTTTAATCAATAAAACATTTGTATATTTTATATATTTTTTTTAGTCTACCATTAAGGTAAGTGATTTCTTAAGGAGACCTCTAAACAACTCCATATAGTAACAGGTTTTCATCTGAAGTTCCATCAGATGTGTTGCTACTCCTACGGACTAAGATGGTAGCTACTCTTCCAGAAAGAGTAAAGTTTTAAGATTTGAATATTTTAAAACAAAAACGACCCCATCAAAAATTAAAGTTTATGACAAAGATATAGGATGACCCGTTTCAACTGTCAACATCTACGTCTAAAGTATTCCTATTCTAATTTAGTAGATTAGGTAAAGTATGATTGTCCCTGTAGTACCGGGACCAGAATAGGGCTACGGTATCCCCTGCCTGTCGTAAGAAGCGACTGAAAGGGGCTTCCGGGATTGCGGGCAGCAAGAGTGGGAGCTCAAACCGTCTAGCAAGCGACCTCGGGAAGGACAGCTGTTTGAGTGGTCGCATATCGCTGTAAGCACCAGGGGATGTGAGAGGAGCGTAATTTGCTCCACCAAATGCCGAGGACGGCCACCGCACCGGGGGAGGGTTTAGTGCGGTAAAAGTCCCACATAACCCGACGTCACTCCCATGGCGTCGGGTACCTTTTGAAGGTTCCCCTCGGTATATATATATATAAAAAAAGGTAAAGTATGATAAAAGGAACAACTCAATATTATTACCTTTTATAACCGATAATCTGTTGCCAATTTATCATTACCAATGTTTAGATCAATTACACTATGAGCAATTTATGCCCTTTATTTGCCGCCCGCCCGTTTTGCCTGCCAAAGATTAACATGTGACAATTTCCAATTAGAAATCGTCAAATATTTGATCTACAGTAAGCAAAAATCGGATAGATTAATAATAATTAATAATCATTAATAACGCACGTTAATCTACTATCGCTTACAGCTACCAGTCGTACCGATGCTGGAACTCAGGTAATTTATATTCTAGTCGGTTTATTGCGCTTCTATTGTGGATTGGATATAAAATGAAGGTGCTTTCGCTTGCATTGGATTGTGAAGCGTGGGGGGCAATTTGAGTTATAGCCATTTTTGTTAGAACGAAATAGAACTCAGTTTTATTGTGTTTTTTAATTATTTAAAACCTTGTTAATAAATAAATAAAGCCTAATAATAATTGTTAATAATTAATAAAGCCTGATAATAATTATTAAAGTAACGATGCTAAATGTCAGATTCACTTGAAGTCTATTATGAATTTGAAAGTTTTAATTGATATTCTATGCCTAGACTCGTGATATGAATGTTAGTCTCTAACACTTTGAACCCAAGGTTTAAATCCTATGACTCACATCTTATTTCCGGAAGTTATATTCACATTAGAAATTAATTGTAGTTTACTTTAATGGTAAAAGAAAACAATACTTAGTAAACTTTCATACCACAGTTATGCCTAAAATAGTTCTCAAATATGTGCGAAGTCTGCCAATCTGCACTTAGGCAGTATAATGGACTATGACCTAAATTATTTGCGTTGCAAGAGGAGATCTGTGAATAGAGTTTCTTTCGACGCTTCTTCGCCATAGCGAAACACCTTCCAAAGTGGTGGTATTTTGTAGACGTTCAAAAAGTATGTGAATCAATTTTGAATAAACGAGATTTGAAATTAAATTTAACGCCACAGTAGGACAATACACGATCAATGATATATTCTTTGCTGACATTAAATACAACAAAACTAAAGTAGTAGTAATAATTAAAGTTCAGTAGGACTACCATGAGTTTACAAAAGTATTACTCGCTAGCGACTGCGTAAAATAAATGTATGAAAAATTGTACAGCGCCTCTGGTGGTTACTCGTAGAACTAAAATCCGTAGTGACGTAACTCGATACGTAAAAAACCTATCGAAATCAAATCGCTAGCGAATGTCATTATGATCTATTGCCATACAAATTCGGTCCCATGAGTCATTAATTTGACAAACGTTGTCAAGAAATACCGTAACGATAGTAGTTATGTTATTCACTAGCAAAATGACAATAGTTTTCTATTTACCATTTCTATAGTGGCGTTTCTATGCCAACTCATGGTAATGCTACTGTAGTGCTAAAGTACTACAAGTTTTTCTATTAAAATTGAATCATAAAATAATAAATTTTTCAACAGCATGTCATCATAGTCTTCAAAACCAACTTCAAAGAAATCTGAGAGCGTTTGTGGAAATTTGTCAAGTTAAATGCCGTTCTGGGTATAGAACAAGTTGGCACTGACGTATGAAATATTTGCCAAGTCTGGAATATGGAATTACACTACACGTGTATGCACTATCGTCAGCTAGGGATGGCCGATGTCCGAAAAATACCGATTTTTTTAATCGATTTTTAATCGATTTCTCAATTTTTTTTATTTATTTTAAAAATGATGAGGAAAGTTCATTCATTCATCAAATTTGAATTAGAAAGTATACATAATATTTATAAAATTATATAAGTATAACCTTTTTCCTTTGGGAAGTCGGTTAAAAATGCAATTGGCTGAAACCGTAAAAAATGGAATTCGACATACTATGTTTCAAATCATCATTATTTACTATCATACTATAGGTAAATAGACGGGTTTTGGCCAGAAAAACGAATATTCGTTTAATCGATGTCATATCGCCATCCTTACTTAATCCCTTACATACAAAACAAGGGATCTTCAAACAGAATAAATAAACTGTATATTTGTCTCCGAAACTCTGCTGTCTCTTTGTCTACTTGATAAGGACATGTTTGTTCTCAATTTGAGAAGGGCTTACAGTTTAAGAACTGCTGCATGGATATGGATGCATTAATCTGACTTATATAAATCTTTATGAAAAGAAGTAATAATATTGATAAAGACTTATGATTTGATTTTAAATGACTCGAAACTTAATACGAATAATAATAGGAAAATTAAATTAAATAATAGGGAAATTGAAGTCACTTTTGTATGATAATATTTATGATGGTTTATTCATGGAATAGAAGAGAACTTATGACTTATTCCGTAAACCAAGAGTACTTATAGAATGTGTAGAGAAGAGTATGGCAAAAGTCAGCCAACTTATAACTGTAAGTAAATCAGAATAAACAACAGATTCGTTTGGATTTTCGCTTTACGTTGATCTCTGAAGTCGTAGGATTTTTCAGGCTTCTAGAATAATCCTCAGGGATATTCTCGCTGAAAATTCATGAAAGCCTCGATATTGAAACTGCACTCAGAAATATTCATCGCGCCGAGAGAAGTATACATTTCGATGCCAAAAGATATTCTCTGAAGAATGCAGATAACTCTTAGTTAGGAGTGGCACACATTTCCAAGATTTCAGTGACCAGGATAAAAGTTTATGTCATTTTATGTTACTATCTACCTTATTTCAGCGACTTTGCATAGTATGTATTTTTAAAATTTAATTAAATATTTTATAACTCTCACTCTTGTGATATAGTGTTTATCTTACTAAGTCCTATGCATTAGATTCCGGATAAATTTCTTGGTGAGGGTAGGTGTCTTTATTAGTAATATTATTTATATTAGATAATAATCAATGGCCCTTGTGCTATATTTTCATACATACATGCATTAAAGCGTTATATTTTAAACTTTTAAATTTATTAATTCGTACCATATTACTTTCCGACCACTAACGGTCAACCATCCAGTTCTCAAGTGATTTAAACTGGCTTAACTTTGTAGGCCAAAATTTAAACATGCCGCAGGGTACTAAGTACGATCCATTTTCATGCCTTTACATTAAATTAAGTATATAACTGTTTCAAAGGATTCCGCCCTTGTAGCATAATCGACAACGAATAACTGGAATAAAACCATTTTCTCCACGAGAAATAGCAAACTAAGGGATATTACTTACTAAAAATTCATGAAAAGTGAGCGTTTGAAACACTCATAGATATATTCATCGCATCGTGAAGAATATATTTCAACATCAGCGTTCAATAAAATTGAATCATTTGGAGAAATCAATTCAAAGAGCTGAATATAGCTGAATTTTTGCCGTGTGGCTCCGGCGGCGAATAGACCACCCCATACCTGCCCGTGGGTGTCGTAGAAGGCGACTAAGGGCATCTACCGGGTAGATGGGCAGCAGCGTCTACTCGGGCATTTAACATCCTACTGCGACGGTCCCACTGGTAGCTGGGTCTGACACCGCCTGGCGTAATTCCCGAAGGTGTCTCGCTTGGTGGTAAGATCTCTTCGTGGGATCTGCCTGGCTAGCTACCACCCTCAGGTCGGAGTCTACCGCTAATAACGACTCGTCGTGTTTCGGTAGTGCGCCTGGGAGCCAGTTCATCCCCTTATCCCTCCCTTCCCATCCCCCTGTGGTGCTTCCGACGGCGTACTTTACGGGTCCGTTGAGTCTCTTTAAGCATCGTTGCCCCCGGGGGCGTGGTGTGTTGGCGCGGGGGCCAGGGAGACCCGGTGAAACGGTTGTCCGCTGGCCGCCCGCCGGTTAGTTGGGGACCCGAACCCGGGCAACACTGTTAACCTCTGGCCCGGGAGGCTGTCCCGCCAACCGGCGAAAAATCCCGTTGCGCGGCTACCTTGCCGGAGTAAGAGACCGGAGTGGAGCCGGGTAGTCGTGCACGGGGGGGACCGGGGGCCCTTCCGTCCCCCGCGCCAGCATCCCACATCACCTCCGTAGGCTCGGTGTCACGAGACTCATACTTTGTCCCGTGAGGCGTCGGCGGAGCATTGCAAATCCTTTCAAATTCCCGCCCTTTTTTGAACAACCACCAACCATGAGAAAGCCTAATAAAAAGAAGAAAAGTTGCACAGCGGCGACCTCTTCCACATTTACTGTGGATATGTGGAATATCAGAGGAGTCCATTCCAATCTGAATGCCGTCCACCACCACCTTGAGACGGTAAAGCCGGCTTTTCTCTTTTTGACGGAGACGCAGATATCTACCCCGGACGATACATCGTATTTGGAATACCCCGGTTACAATTTAGAACATGCCTTCAGGCGTCGTGCCGGGGTATGTGTGTATGTTCGGGGGGACGTCTGCTATCGCCGTCTCAGCTTTCTCGAAGACAAGGACCTATCATTGTTGTGGCTGCGCGCGGACGTCGGAGGTCTTACCCGTGTCTACGCGTGCCTGTATAGGTCCTATAGCGGAGACGTGGAGGCAACTCGATTATTCGAGCACGTCCAGTGGGCAACCGACAGAATGCTGCAGCAGTGTCCTTCGGCAGAGTTGGTGGTTCTCGGTGATTTCAACGCTCATCATGTTGATTGGCTGGGATCCCGGACCACCGACTTTGCCGGGAGATCTGCATATGACTTCTCCTTGGCATATGGGCTCTCTCAGGTCGTACCTGGTTTCACTAGGGTGCCTGATGTAGAGACCCATACTGCCTCTTTGCTGGACCTACTGCTGACTACCCATCCGGTGGACTACCAAGTAATGGTCAAGGCTCCCCTTGGATCCTCTGACCATTGCTTGGTAAGTTCGACTGTGCCCTTGTCGTACCCCGTGGAGACACGTCCCCCCGGGAGACGACAAGTTTGGCATTACAAGTCAGCAGACTGGGACGGATTCCGGGAGTTCCTGGCTTCGTACCCGTGGAGGCAGCTATGTTTCGTCTCGGGTGACCCTAGCTCGTGTGCTGAGTCTGTAACCGACGTGATACGGCAGGGTATGGAGTGTTTCATTCCAAACTCTGTCGTGTCCGTCGGCGGGCGGAGTCAGCCCTGGTTTGGTGGGTCTTGTGCTAAAGCGCTAAGCCTTAAGCAGGAGGCCTTCCAAACCTGGGCATCAGCACACGCTAGCAAGGACCCAAAAACCCCCGAGCTCCGAACCGCGTTTAATGCTGCCTCCCGTTCAGCGAAGAAGCATATGGCCAAGGCGAAGTCTGAGCACATCGGCAGAATTGGCGAGCGGCTACTTGGTTACCCCTCCGGGAGTCGAGCCTTCTGGTCGCTGGCCAAAGCTGTCGAGGGTAATTTCTGCCGGTCTTCACTACCGCCCCTGCGGAAACCAGATGATTCTCTGGCCCACACGGCAAAGGGGAAAGCCGATCTTCTTGGTACCCTCTTTGCCTCAAACTCGACTCTTGATGACACAGGGGCCACACCGCCTACCATCCCGCGGTGTGAGAGCTCTATGCCGGATATTCGCTTTACGCAGAAGGCTGTCAGGCGAGCTCTATTGTCCCTCGATATCAAGAAGTCGAGCGGGCCAGACGAAATCCCCGCAGTGGTGCTCAGGACGTGCGCTCCCGAGTTGGCTCCCGTCTTAACGCGCCTATTCTCGCTTTCCTACACCACAGGACAAGTACCGTCTTCGTGGAAGGTTGCCCTTGTACACCCTATTCCCAAAAAGGGTGACCGCAGCGACCCGGCCAACTATAGGCCTATAGCGATAACCTCCCTGCTCTCAAAAGCTATGGAGCGTGTTGTAAACACGCAGCTCCTTAGGTACATGGAAGAGCACCGGCTGATCAGCGATCACCAATATGGTTTTCGCAAGGGCCGATCAGCTGGTGATCTTCTTGCGTACCTCACTCACCGTTGGGCGCAGGCTGTTGAGAGCAACGGGGAGGCGTTGGCCGTAAGCCTGGACGTCGCTAAGGCCTTTGACCGGGTCTGGCATAGGGCCCTTCTCGCGAAGTTACCATCTTACGGTCTTCCCGAGAAGTTGTGCACATGGACAGCCAGCTTTCTGTCTGAGCGGCATATTAAGGTCGTAATTGACGGGTGCTGCTCAGACACGAAGCTCATCAACGCTGGCGTGCCCCAAGGGTCTGTATTATCTCCCACGCTTTTTATTCTGCATATCAATGATATGCTGCTAAAAATCGGTAGCATTCATTGCTATGCAGATGATAGCACGGGAGATGCTGTGTACACAGGCCGTGCGAACACCTCTCGGACATTCGTGGAAGAAAGCAGAATCCGACTTGTGTCTGAAATCGAGAACTCTCTGGAGCGGGTCTCGGAATGGGGTCGTCTTAACCTTGTTGAGTTCAACCCCTCGAAGACACAAGTCTGCGCGTTTACCGCTAAAAAAACCCCATTCGTCATAGCGCCTAAGTTCCAAAGTACCCCGCTCACCATTGGTAAAAGTGTAGGAATCCTGGGAGTCGACATCTCGTGCGACGTGCAGTATCGGAGTCATTTGGAAGTTAAAGCCAAGTTGGCTTCAAAGAAACTGGGCGTCCTAAACAGAGCCAAGCAGTACTTCACTGGGGGGCAACTCCTGCTGCTTTATAAAGCGCAAGTGAGGCCCCACATGGAGTACTGCTCGCATCTCTGGGCAGGGGCACCACAATACCAACTTAACCCACTTGACTCCGTACAGAAACGCGCGGTGCGAATCGTCGATGACCCAGCGATCTCTGATCGGTTAGAACCCTTAAGCCTTCGGAGGGACATAGGTTCCCTCTGCGTGTTCTACCGACTTTACAATGGTGAGTGTTCTGAGGAACTGTTTGATCTGGTGCCTACGTCGCCTTTCCTTCATCGCACCACTCGCCGAAGGATGAAGTTCCATCCACATCAACTGGACCCGTGGCGGTCCTCCACGGTTCGGTTTAATAGATCATTTTTGCCGCGCACGTGCAAAATGTGGAATGAACTTCCTCCTGAGGTATTCCCTCAGGACTATGACATGGGGCTCTTCAAGAGGGGTGTAAAAAGAGCTCTCCTTCAAAGCCGGCGATGCATTGGCGACTCCTCTGGTGTTGCAAATGTCCATAGGCGACGGTGACTGCTTTCCATCAGGCAGCCCGTCTGCCTTATCGTTAGGTTACATAAAAAAAAAAAAAATATAACATGTATTGAATACCGAGGTTTATTTGTATAACTGAAATCTATATTTTCAGGCTAACGTCTTACCATCAAGTGGTCTGCATGCTCGTCTGCTACCCCTATATTATAAAAAAATCAGATAGAAGATATTTGTTTCCCAATAATGTATCTTGTAATACTTAGTATATTAGCACCACCTGAGAAATATTCTGACTTTTTCGTAGCACTATGAACTTGATTTCTTTATTACCTATTAGTTTCTTGGTTCATGTTACGACATTAATTAATTACTTTGAAGGAGAACCTTTCATGGTTTCACTCCGGAGGTACTACAACGAAATCTTTTTCTACCTTATTACAGCAGCGTTCAACGCTGCTGTGTTTCCGTTGAAAGGTATAGTAAAGAAAATATACTCATTTAAGGCGTTCCAATTTAGGCCCTAGGGGTAGCAACCCATCTGTAGGCAGGTAGGAATCTAATCTAATAGGGACTGATTACTGATAATATTGATTGTATAATTATTTGCTAGTATAATATTATAATGATTATGTTTTAATTAAAAAGACTAATTTTTAAGCAGTAACAGTACCTAAGTGTAAAATAAAGCATAAAGATGGCAACCAAACGAAGCATCGTAAAAGACAATTTCAGCGTCGTCTATGATTTGTTTATCGTTAAAAGGAAACTTCTTGTTTAAACTCGAATAGTAAACGGCTGGATTTCCTAAGTTTCAATCTTGTTTGTGGTTTACCGGAGCTTTGATATTATTTTATCGTAACTACGAGGACTGACAGCGTGGAACAAGATGTACGCGCAAATCTTATTTTCTGAGCAGGTCGCTCAGAGTTTATCAATAATGACATTTGGCAGCATATTTTATAGCTTTACTTTACTTTACTACAATAAGATTTTCTGCTAGTAACAAAGGTAGGTTTCTTCAATTTTTGAAATTTTCATATCTCTTCAACACTAACGATTTTTTTCAAATCAGTATATCTATCGAAACATACGGAAATCAGTGGACCAAAAAGCAAATGGAGTCATCATTTGTACATAAATTTATAGTGTTCCAAAAAAATATTATTTGATCTTTTTGTACTTAATTACATAGAATGCTTTATTTCCTATTATTGCACGAGTTATGGGAGCTGGGCGTCGAGGAAAGAATTGCAATAGTCTATTTCGCGAACGAATTAAAATTTTTCACAAACTTGTTTTAATAAGGGATAATAAGAAATATATGAGATAGGTAGAGTCACTTTCCGCGATGGAGGTGAACTGTTCAGGTCAGCGTTGGCCACTCCACGAAGGCAAGATGCAGCGTAAGCACCGTGTAGTGCTGCGCGATGCAGCCTTAACGTGTAAGGCTGTCCCTTACACGTAAGTCACGGGAATACAATTGCTTATCTAGAGTTACTAATTCAGAATAAAAACTCAATGCGGAATATCCAAGTTATCGGGCTTCATTATAAATATGACTATATTTCACGTATCTACCTTAATTTAAAGTCCATGCAGCTCAAAATTTAAATTTAGCCAATACAATCGATTGTTAACTAATTTTTCATACATAACAGATTGCAAACTTCCCATGCCGTTCAAAACAAAACTTAGTAACTTAACTTTACTGTTTTAAGGTTTATACGTGTAGCAACGTAACCACAGCCACAAAATGTTAATGTTAGTTAACAAATTTCTACGTTTAAAAGTAGCAGTATTACAATCCCAACGGAATAAAGATTCTACCTTCAAAATGCTGATTACAGTAAAATTATAAGGAATACCTCGCACGACTTCGAAACGAAAGACCTTACGTGAAATTTAACAAGAGTAGAGTTGGACGTTTTTCTTTTACTTGTGCTGAGTTTTCCTTTGTACAATCGTTCAAATGGTATGCCATTGGGTATCTGTGCACCTCGCAGTGTTCTAGAAAGCTGTTCCGATTGAAACTGCACTCATAGAAATATTCATTGGGAGTAGAACGGTTTAAGGATAAGTGGATTTAAGGTCTTTTGCACTGTGCGACTGAAAAAAAAAATTAAGCAACTTATTCAGTTTAAGAAATTAAAGCAGTCATGGATTCCATAAAGACAAAGAGGAGGAAACGCAGATCTAGACACAGAATTTAGATTATTTACGTGTATGGGCTTATCCTGGGCAGGGATCAAACCTGGGAAGCCCTTTGCTTATTAGGCTGACATGTTGAACTGCGTGACGATATCTTCTTATACTCGTATATAAAGTTCTCTTGTCACAATGTTAGTTACCGTACTTCTCCGAAACGGCTTTACCGATTTACACCAAATGCATATCCAGTAGGTCTGAGAGTCGGCTACTATCTATTTTTCATACCCCTTAGTGATAAGGGTTGTTCTCCCTTAATATATTTTTATTTATATGTCAACACAACGTTTGCCGGGTCAGCTCGTATATTTATAATATTTTCATTAAAATAAGTTCAAATATATTATCCATCATTAATTACTGACATATTTAAAAAATGCAATATTTGGTTTACGGCAAGGTAATAGCAAGAACTACACTTACAAATTGTGTAACGTGATGCAATTTATCTCAATTAATCAAGATTTAACGGGCCTTCGACAGAGATAAATTAACACGTGTATACACGGGTGCATAGTATTGCATGGTGTCGATCATGATCAATCGTTATTTGGGCATGATTGATTACGATCATAAGTGCATATGTAGTTATATCATTTATTACAATTGTGTTTATACATGAACGACCCTATATTTTGTGTCAATGCTCACGTGGGTACTATAAATTATATCAATAAAAAAATATGTTATTAAGATACCGCGGTAAAACACTTTCATGGTATCAAATATGCTTTCATGTTTTACTTCACAAAATATTGAACGTCTTATAGTAAATATTCAGACTTGATCTAGTTTTATATGTGTAAGCTTTTATTTTGTATTTTACCACACTGGGAAACAAATTTTCAAAAAACCCTTGATTGAACTATCTAAATATATATAACTCAAAGGTGACTGACTGACATAGTGATCTATCAAACCACTGGACGGAACGGGCTGAAATTTGGAATGCAGGTAGATGTTATGACGTAGGCATCCGTTAAGAAGAATTTTGATCAACTCAAGGGGATAAAATAGGGGATAAAAGTTTGTATAGATCTTCGTGGTTAATTATAACGCGAGCGAAGCCGCGGGCAAAAACTCGCATCACATAAAGAACTGTATACAGGATTTCATGGTTGTAGATACACAACTATATAATATGTTCGCTGTCTCTCAGACAGTCTTAAGGGCCTAAGTAGTCGATACAAATGTGTCGCATCATCTGCAAATGCCCTTATACTAAATAGAAAATCCAGACGTCAATGTTCTAACAGAAAATTTAAGCATTTCCGAGTATCTTTGAGTCGAAAGATACGGTCGCTAAGTGAAATACTGATTACTTTATCTCCCTAGTCGGTATCTGGTATTAGAGTTAGCCTTTAGTTTTAGGTTAAATTCAATAATAATAAATGAGCTATGTATAAATATTAATTTAACTATTCTATATTGCTTATATTATATTAGTTGTATAAATCTATAGTGTCTGTTTTTAATATTGAAATAACAGCCTTTACTACATGCATATGAATATACATACGGCACATACACCAAAATAACATATTTTACAATTTTTGTCTGTCTATCTGTTTGTTTTGGCTAATCTCTGAAATGGCTAGACCGATTTTGACGGGAGTTTTATTGGCAGGATGCTGATGTAATAAGGAGTAACTTAGGCTACTTATATTTTGGAACTAGCTGTGCCCCTGTTTTTTTTTTAACGCGGGTGAAACCATGGGACACAGCTAGTTATACAATAATTGTTAATTAATTGTTAAACTTATTATCCCAAAAACATTTTCACATATTTGTAATAGTACATAAAAGTAATATTTGCAGTAAGTTTTTTGAACAAAATTATGCTATTATTTCAACCAAATGCGGGCAGGTAAGTAAGAATAAAAATGGTTACAGAACTTAAACTCGTTATTTTGTGGGGAAAAATGAGTTTCACTACTTAGTGTGGCGTAAAAAGAAAAGGAGTGTGATATAACACTAGTCGTAACTAAACGTCAAGAAATACGAATCTTTCAGCGTTAGGCACGTTTTACACCTAAAGCTATAGTGCGATTTGGAACGCGATACAATCTAAGGTGGTATACCTCGTTGTGGCTCTAGTCCGGTAGCACCACCGCCACACCTATTTGTGCGCAATCACATCAGTGTTTTGCGCTCCTATGTTTCGATTGAAGGGCGCGTCCGTTGTTTACCTTAAATTAATGTCTCTTTTTTCATTTCGCCGCATCAAATTGACTTCATTGTCATTTATATTTAACAATATTGTAAAAAATATATTGGCAACGTTACTTTAACCTTATCAAATTGAAATTCAAAAATCTTATTGCCTGAAAGTGGGTAGGTACTAATGATCGATGTAACAGACCCTTAATTATTAAAATACAGATAGAAGCAGCCACGGAGTAACTAATGGCTGTTATTGCCCTAATATAACACAAGCAACTTAGAACAATAACTCATAGTTAACAACTAGCCAACAATATTCGCTCGGGATAAATTTATAGCTATGTACTTATAGTGTACTGTGTCCTTTACTAGAAAAAGAAATGGAGTGGAACTGAAAAAAAATACTCCGCTGAACAAAATTTAACTCACTCCTTTAATTATAAATTCTTACCTTTGAGTTAATGTGTTGGTGTAGTGTGTGTAGGACTCATAGTTATATAAGTTAGATTAAGCTCAGTATTAAGATAGTCATAATAAAGACGTCAACCTATAAACACGCCTCTCAATACCTAAGAGCCTGCTTAGACATTACATGGCGACCCTGCCAGTCCGGTGCGCGTGTGGCGCTGCCACGTTGCACGCGCACCGGAAGGCGTTCAAAATGAAGAATAAATAATAAGAAGAATTAAAAAACAAATTAAAATGAAGATCGAAGATGAAAAAGTAATCTATTATAGAAGAAGAAAAAAAACAAGAAGATGAGTAAAATTTGCACCGGAAATTAACGTTGAAGATCACAAAAAAAAAAACGAAGATGAAGAAAGAAGAAATTCAGTATAAATAAGGAAGTTGAATAAAATAAAGTATGGAAGAAGATCACCCACATCGTCATCGTGAGGAAAAATATTATGGAACTGAAAAATGTCGTCGAGCCCATCAATCGTCATAAAACAGTCATGGAAGAAAAGAGTGAAGTAATTACCAAAAGAAGACTATCTACATCATCAAAGGACACCGGACCAGAAATTTTACTGTGAACGGGGACCAGCCCTTCGGAGAACTCTTGGCGTAAGAAAACGGCACAAAAATCATCGTGACACGAAAAACAACTTAAAGGTTGCGTCATCATATACAACAGGTATAATATGAATCGTATAGTATAAACTAAATTAAAGTAATAAGTTCTCTAAGTCTGTACAAGTATTTAAATTAAATATAAAGTAAATTAATTTCCTGTTACTCGTATACGTAAATTGATTTGATTGTTATTTTGTATCATTATTATACTTACAGTAATAGTATTAATGTCATTTGTTTAAAGTTAAATTGCGTGTTATTTTATTATTGAATCATATTTGGTAAATTTTGTTTTAGCAATTAAGGTAATGTTGTAATATAACGAGCAAACCAGGTAGCAATACTAGTCTTTTCGTTCTTTGTTCTATATCGCTGACTACCAAAAACGTGTTACGATTCATGTTACCCATCCTTTACGGGAATGGAATGTTCTTGGGTTCGGATTGCAATAATGATGCAATACCGACGCCGTTTCTAATTGCATTACATTCTTAGATATTTGATTCTAGCTTAAACTCATAGACTGTTATATGTTATTGATTGTTATTTTGTGTATGTAACGAGTACTTAGATAAATAGTAAAGATGATTATGATGATATTAAATATGATTTGAGACTAAAACAAAATGTTATGTTTGGAAACAAAGGAATGGATGAATGTTTACAAATGGATCGTTTGTATGGATTTTTTTTATGGATTTCTTCTGTAAATTAGTATTTTTGGTAATGATCGAGATTGATCCCTCGAAAATTAAGAAGATACCTAATATACTGATGAAATATATCGATTGTTAGTTAATGTTTATTGTTGGTTAAGGCAGAATATCTTCACGCTGCATGATCTGCAGTCATCTGAGTGCAAGAAGTAGATGGAAAGAAACTGAAAGATGAGTGTTAGGACTATAATGAGAATTGAGAAAAAAATATATATTGAGAAGTATGCCTTTTACATTTTCTTGATCATGTAGTTACGCGAGCCGTATACGTGAAAGAAATGGATCGAAAGGATATTTGAATGTTATAGAGAGAGTTTTAATTATTATAAAGAAACCGTTATCTTGATCATGATGTACGCGAGACGTCTTCGTGAAAGAAATGGAATTATGGAAGGATTATCATAAACTTAATGAAGTTATGTAACGAATAAGAAAGGAAGTTAAATATATGAAATGATCAATAATGTAATAAAGATATGAAGGGATTAATAATATAATAAGAAATATTAAGTAAAAATTATTATAAAAGGTAAAATGTTTGCCTAATTAATTAAATAAAAATATGTGTAATGTAGTACAAGGATTTTACCTACCTACAAATATGACTGATGCTTCGATTTGACTATAGGCCACATGGTTAATTCAAGCAAATGCATAAAGTAGGTATTTACTTTATATGATTATGTGATATGAATATGAATATATGAATGATATGTTCTTATACCTAATTATGAATATAAATGTTACTGGATATGACAAGTGTACACTTAAACTTGAATTTGACTTAAACTTAAATAATTTAATTTTATCTTGAATAAAACCGAACGGATATGACTTTAAACCGGATAAGACAATTGTAACGCGTTTAGAATAAGTATTTTTTAATTAATCTATAAACATAAAATATGAAACATAAGAAAGGCTTTTTTTTTCATGTATTTTTTTATATTCAATTATTAGTAAACGTTAATTAATATTATACATAAGATTTTTATGTATATTCTTTTTATTTTTTTAAAGAGGCCTTAACGTGCATTACACCTACCAAATTTGTGGTAAAAATAAAATATTTATAAATAAAATTTTATTTAAAATAACCCCCGGAGGTGTAGTGTGTGTAGGACTCATAGTTATATAAGTTAGATTATGCTCAGTATTAAGATAGTAACAATAAAGTCATCAAACAATTAAGACGCCTCTTCAATACCGTACGAGCCTGCTCCTTCATTACATTGGCGAGTGTACTTAACATGTACAAATTCTGTTTTTAATTCAAGTAAAGGTTGTTAGTTAGTATAATTAACTTGCTAGTGTATTTTAGTAGAGTACACAATGTACATAGAAATGTTTACCGTTTTGTACTGTTCAGCCAAAACATGTGCATTGTACATGTACAGTACATATACAGTGTACACAATTACAAAGCAAGATTTGACGGACAATAAATATTAACGTCTTTAAGATTCACAACGAGCCGAGATGCTTAATTAAACGATAAACAAAAATCGTAAAGACCTACATTGTTCTTTATTATAGTTACTAGACGATAATTATAAAAAACATAAAACCCGATTGACGAAATTTAGCCAATGTCACTGTTATAATTTTGAAGAATTCTAAGACAACATTATTTATATACATTATTGTACAGTCATACGTCTTAAGATGAATTTCGGTTCCTGTTCTTGGTTTGTGTCCATGGCACCTACCTTTTTTTTGTTTTCCAGGGGGAAACTTTCAAAAGGTACCCCGTGCCGTGGGAGCGACACAGGGTTATGTGGGATTCTTACCGCACTAAAACCCCACCGGTGGCCGACCTCGACGTTGCCAAGAGGACGCCGGGATCTCCAACGGTTCGCAACCGGAGTCCTCTGAACGCGTTGCCCCTTCGGACACCGCCTAGGTGAGCTTCAGGACACACCGCCGTCCTTCCCGGAGTTGCTTGCCGGACGGCTCGACCTCCCAATCTTGCCGCCCGCAACCCCGCAACCCCCCTATTAGTCGCCTCTTACGACAGGCAGGGGATACCGTAGCCCTATTCTAGTCCCGGGACTACAGGGACAACCATGGCACCTACCTATCAAATAATCTTAGCGTAAGACTGTGAATTAAGAAAGCGTGTCTTTAATGTAATAAATAACAGAATTAAGCAATCTAGCAAACCACTTCTCACAACACCAACAGACATCATTAAGGATAAGAAAGTTACAAGATCGTCTAATTTAAGGAAGTTCAGCTAACTTAGAGATCTCTACACAACTTAATGTATTCAAATCGTTTGCCTGTCCCATTATAGCCGGAATGATTCCCTCTGGCGTTATAAAGTATGAGGGTTAATTAAACTTACACTATTTCCTGAACTTAGCTCACTGTTCCTAGAATTGCTTAGAACTTTTTCGCCGCATCGAACATCTAACAAAGTCACAGTCGGCTTCTTAATTGCTGCTTAACTTGTTTTATGAATGTAGGCAACTGTGTAAGAGAAGTGGAACCCTTCGTAATTAGGCGGTAATACCAACATTCAACATATTTATTTCTGCCTTATTACAGTAGTGTTAAACATTGCTTAAGATTAGTGCCTACTGTCGCCCATGGACCAGATTAGATATTCCTACCTGAGGTCGGCCACAGGTGCGCCGCTACTCCTGAAAACTAAGCTGGAACGCCTCAGAAAAGCATGTCTCCCTTAACACTGCTGTAATGAAGCAGAAATAAGTGTATCGGTGGTACCGCAGGATCGAACCACAAAGCGTTCAACCACCTTCCAGGATTGTTTATAGATCTTCATGAACGATAGCAAACACTAGTAACAGGATGAATTGCATGCACATTTCCTGCTTCAGTTTTACAAAACTGAAAACCATAGAGGATACTTGAATATAAAATAATAAAACCGATCTATAATAAAGATATGAATTATGCCAATCACGTGTTGGTAATGTTCTTCAAATATGATACAGCAATGAACGATATTTTTACAACTATATATGTGTTTTATGACTTTTAGTCTTTTATTTTATATTCCTTTTTATTGATCTCAATAAAGTCTATGCAGTACTTTTGCATAAATATAATCTGGATATACTGGAATCATGTCTGAGAACGGTTAGCGGTTTGACAAATTTTGTTAGCTGAATTTTATTTAACAACGAAAGGATTTCAAGAACGATATAATACGATTTAATGTTGTTTCTTGATTTGTCATTATTATATATTTTTTTCAAAGTTTTTTTTTATAACACAGGAGTAGCAGACGATCATACAGTCCACCTGGTGGTAAGTGACCACTGCCGCCCATGGACATCTGTAATCAACCCCAGATAGAATTAGATATTTCCACCTGAGGTCGGCCACAGATGCGCCGCTACTCCTGAGGATACCTCAGGAGTAGCGGCGCATCCTCCTCCTCGAAACAGTATGTCTCCCTTACCACACCCTTCAAACCGGAACACAGCAGCGCCTAACACTGCTGTTATTAGGTAGGAATAGGTGTGGCGGTGGTGCCGCCGGAGTCGAACCACAAAGGGTTCTACCACCTTCAGAATTTATTATGTGTTTAGTTATAATTTAACGAACAGTTAGCTTATCCTTACACTAATCAATACTTTTACAATTATAAGTAAAATTTATTAGTCTTCTACGAAGTATGTTGCGCTTATCATGTGGCGTTAAATTCGACGCACGGATAGTCGCTACATTGTCGAAAATATTTTAAGTAAAAATTGTTATTTTGTACGTATACAATTGTCTATCCTCTTATAATAATGTTATGCCTTCATTAACTATATGACGTTAGATTTAACGCACGGTTAGTTAATCGCTACATCGATCAGTATTCTAGAAACCGTAGTAGAATGTTGTAAAGTAAGTAAGGAATAATCGATCGTACGTTAGATGATCCTTCAGAAACAATCTTGAAGAAGATGTTAGTTTTATGTAATATCTCCGGTTGAATTCTTCACACAATTTGATATTGATGGGTTATAGGAGTCCTTTGTTGTTTTAGCTATAGATATGTTTGTTATTTAACTATTCTAACAGTCCAGCTGATGGTTAGCAATCTTTGTGTGCGGCACACACAGGCGTAGCATACCTGTCTATCGATATAGTGAACCATATTAAGAGTATGTATCGAATTGTAAGAAGTACGAAACAATGCTCGTCCTATTAAAGAAGTAAAAAATACCACCAACCTTGCCGGTCAAGCCGATCTGCAGACTCGAATCGTATCAGCGACGATGTGTACGGCACTGTGATACGTCTCGAAGAAATAGGCACTGTCTGGTCTTCCCGAGGAGAAGGTTCTATGCACTTCACGAGGTACACGCGGTAATATTGTAAATAAGGAGCGAGAGAGCACATACAGAACTTCTGTATATTCTCACCGAGCGCAAGACGACGACTGGTCGTAAGTGACATTAAAGACAACTTAGAAATATTTACATCTACCCACTTACAAATTAACAAGAACGGACACTTTAAATCTTGGTTTATATTATTATGTTATCGATGCGTTTTTACTTCTGAGGTTCAGAAAACACCTGTGGGAGTTGGAAGGTCAGTGACCCATGCCGCTAGTCTTCTAACTAGAGGGACAGCAAGTCAAGAAACTAGTCTTGGGTTCGGCTAGTTTCGTGGCCTTGTTCCTCGAAGTCTTGAGTCTAAATTTCGTCTCTTTTTGCGTGGGTTCTCCCTCCCGGTGTCAAAAGCCATATACCGCCATTGCCCGCCTCCAGATACCATGATACAGCTCGCTTATACGTACGTGTAAAGCGAGATGAAGCTATACAAAACCTGCACTATAACTTGGACAAAAATACCTATAGTTTCCTGAGATTTTTGTAAAAAGATTCTCAAAGATTCTCAAGTCTACCAATTAGCACTTGAACAGCGGGGTGAACGATAGCCTAAGTCTCTTTCACTCTGAGAACACCCGTGCCCAGTAGCAGACGACGTACACTTTCCAAGATTTTACGTCATACTAATAGTATCCCATAAACAAGGGCATTATTCACGTGTTCAAATCATTTGGTGGAAATGCCCTCAATCAAACCGCTGTAACGGCGTGGAAAAGCTCAATTTGTTAGAGTAATATATCACATGACGATGATATGGGCTCATAAAACAATATTTTCGGCTCGTAAACTTTATTGAGAACGTCTGGTTTTTTATAGGCGTTTGATTTCAGATAGGGTTGAAATAGTGGTATTACTATTCTCCATTTTTTATAAGGCTTTAAACGTATTAAAGGTACCATAGGACATTTTTTCGTATTTTGATTTACGGAAATTATGTGTTCATATTATTTGACCTAATACAAATTATGAAATATGAATTGGCCTATATTAGGGTCTTGCTAGTTCTCTAGAATGTGTTTGAGGGAGAAAGATACACAAAAGTGGTTATATTCGATTTAAATCGTTATTAAATGAATGATATTAGTTTTCAAGAGTATCACTATAGTAATAATCGTGGTAGATCATTATCAATTCAGAATCCATGGAATCTACTGGAGATAGCATCTATAGTACCAGAATCTGAAGATCTTAAACTATTTGATACTATAATCTGATAAACTTCGCAACTAGAACAAGCTGTTAGGCTTCACACATCTTTGAGAACATTCTGGAGAAGTTTCAGTTTCATATGTTAGCAATCCCGTACTGTGAACAATGTAGAGTGATATATGATATATAAGATTTATATATACAGACAATGAACGTGTCGTGTCAGACAAAGTCATGTCATATATATATAATGTCAGGGTTCCATACCCAAAGGGTGAAAACGGAACCCTATTACTAAGTCTCCGTTTTGCTATCCGTCTGTCACAGAGTTCTATTTCTGAACGTGTTTCCTGAAAAATGTGTATAACGTTGTCGCTATAACACTAAAGGTTAAAAAATTCTTGAAAATAAATGAGGTAAAACAAGAAACCGCTATTTTTCGGCATTTCTCGCTTTAACTATTAAAACATAATACGAAGACAGTTCAAATTTTCACAATACATTGACATCTATGGGTGCTATGATTTATTAATAAAAAAAAATAGTATGGAACCCTCCGTGTGCAAGTTTGATACGCACTTGATCAATCTACGGAACGCTCAGTCCGGCACGTTTTCTCATGTCGCATTTATAGATTAATATTTAGATTTGAACCAAGTCCCCTGTCGGAGGCCGAATTTCAAACTATTAGAGTAGTAGATAATAACAGCCATAAACTACAAACAAGTATAATTCCTACAAATCTCAGTGAAACCGCTGTAATGGCACGTGAACTAGCCATTTGTTAAAACGGGACTCGGGACTGACTGTCGTTACCATGATCGATGCATGAGATATGTCTATATCTACTATATCATTTTTTATGATGTTTACAGGAGTTTCGTGTTTTTGATTTTCGTAAGCACCGTAAGTGTAACTCAAGAGCTTCAAACTAGTGACACCATAGACAGTGTATTGGAGAAAGGCTCTGTGGGCTGTTTTTGAGTGTGGAAAAACGAGGTCATGGAGTTTCGTATTTTTGGCCATGAAGTATATAAAATCGACCCGCGACCCGCGTGGCGGAGAGGTCACCATGCCGGTCTGACGCGCAAAGGGTCCCGGGTTCGATCCCCGGCCAGACAGATATCTAAATGATGAATTTAGATTTCTGGGTCTGGGTGTTTGTGTATATGTCTATGTGTGTGTTCATGGCACCCACGACACAGGGAATCCTAGTGTGGAGCTGTGAGTGTAGAAAGCGTTTATAAAATCACTCAGTCAATCAGTGATAAAGGACGAATAA
Organism: Epargyreus clarus clarus; assembly: GCA_014595695.2. Classification (NCBI taxonomy): domain Eukaryota; kingdom Metazoa; phylum Arthropoda; class Insecta; order Lepidoptera; family Hesperiidae; genus Epargyreus; species Epargyreus clarus. The sequence goes on from JACTTY020000021.1 coordinate 1,449,694, forward strand.
TCCTATCATGTTGCCTACAAGTTTATAGCTACTACCCTACATTATACTCGCCAACCGAAACTACAAGTATGCATTTAGTGTGCACAAGGTATATACTTCATTGGATCTTGCTATGTGATACTATTGATACCTAAGCATTAAATACATTATTTTAATTTTAAAAATCGAATACTATGAGAAAACATAATTCTATGATTATTTTTCATTTTTGGGGATTTTTGTCGCCTTCTCTTGATCTCTGCCGCTAGATCTATAAAAAACTCCATAAAAAACAGAACTTCTAACTGAAGTCAATCACCGATGCTTTGCAGCTTCTCAGAACTAAGACGGTCGGCTTATATGTAAGTCAACCGGCATCCACACTTTTCCACCGAATCGCAAGAAGTGTTTACTGTACAAATAGGTATGGCGTTGATTCCGTCACCTGTACAAATGACGTCAGTTAAAGTTAAATCGTGTTAATCCGCGTTTAGATAAGCACAAGACGTTCCGCCCACTGAGCCACAGTTTCCGTGTGACTTACCCGCTAATTTAATTATAAGTCGAAATTCTCGATAAGACGTGCGTCATCCAAGTGATTTAAATGACTCGGTACTCTGCTTACCATTACGAATAATCCATGTATATTTTTGTAATAAAAGTGTTGAATGTCGGTTATGTACCGCACTGAGACTCTTCCAATAGACACGCTATTGTCAGTCTTTCCGATTTAAGATTTGAAACCATTTTGGAATTAAAAAATGCAAAATGAAATAAGTGTAAAGTGAAGGTTGCAACAACCCTTTGATGTTCCTAGCTGGCGAAAGATCCGACGCACCGCTACTTACTCTTCTGCGCGAATATGGACCAGACCATGGTCTGTTCTGGAGCATATCCGTCCAAATGAATATCAATATCACAATACGCGGAAAGCCAGCATACGAGAAATGGACAGACTTTTCCCTCTCTCACCTTTGATTACCTTTATAACGTACCATTTTATTCCCCTTAAGAACCCTCAACTCTCTTGTTACTCTTTAATCAATTCAATGTCATTTTCTGTACCGCTCCATTATATAAGTAGCAAGCTAAGGCAGCACACCTGAATAGTTTTTCTGTACCGCTCCATTATATAAGTAGCAAGCTAAGGCAGCACACCTGAATAGTTAATCACTATTGGCCATGACATCTGTTATCAACTATACATGTGATGTACCTATCGGAACTCTATCGCAAATGTATTACATTCCCTTAGGACTAAGTTGGAATGTGGCTAAGTATGTCTTAGTGTTAATTATATATTCATAGTCATACCAAAACTGTGAACATTATTGCTAAAAGCTGAAATAGGTACATATTGAATACAATAATTAGGCAGGTGCGAGTCGAACTCGCCCACGGAGGGTTCCGTACCACCAAATTTTGATTAATTTTTATTATTTGTTATCACACCAGTCATAAAGTAAGTGAAAGAAAGAAAGAAACATTGTGCATTATAAATGCATTGTGAAAATTTGAACTGTCTACCTATTACAGTCCAGTTTTTTGTATGGCGACCTCCTTTTATTTTGGCATTTATTTTTATTTTTAGTATATGTTATTACAACAGCCACTATTACACATACTCTGCGAAATTTTAAGTACATATCTATCACGGTTAAAGAGATAGAGCCCTGTCAAAAGCGGACAGACAGCAGCTTCGTAATAAGGTTCCGGTTTTGCTCCATTACAGGTACAGGACCCTAAAAATCGTTTCACCGATGCGTTTTTCGTTCTAACCTAAAAGAACCAGACAGAAATGGGTTAAACCACAGATTCTCCAATAAAGTTAATTCACAACTGAAAGAGCATCCGCAAATGTTTCGTACACTGTAATGGATCACTATCCATAGTTCCTGTACAAGTTTAGTCTTGAATCGAACTAATCCGGAAGAGTCCCAATGTAGTATTCGGAGAGAAAGTTTTCTTGTTACTCTCCGCTTCTTGAAAGTAATATTAAACAGCACCAATTGATAGATATCAGAGATAAAATAAAATTTATCCATAGTAGGTAGACGTAGCGGCTCGTACAATACAGGTCTGTTATCTCACCTAATTTAAAGTAGTCACTGCCACTCATAGATATCTGTAATTAGGGTACTGTACCCTTAGCATGAGTTTTTACGTTTTGACAAAAATGACTGTTTTTGTTTTTGTTTACGTATTTCTCACATATTTCCAATCAGTTCTGATACAATCCGCTAAGGGCGCTGATTGGAAATGTATTGGCAAATACGTAAACAAATGCCAAAACAGTCATTTTTGTAAAAACGTAAAATCTCATACTAAGGGTACAAGGTCCGTATAGATCGCTCGACAACTGTAGACGCCCACTTGAAGTGAATCTACCTCGCCTTACCATTTAATCTACGAGTAGTATTATATTGATAACGTCAATGGTATTACATTGAAACGCTCAATCGGGAGATGAACTGTTAAATAATGTAAGTACGATTAAAAATCTATGAAAAAAATATACATATCAAAAGAATAAACCAAAACGCTATCTTGATTTGTCTTTAAATCACAGAACATCGATTATATTTTTCTTTAATTCATTGTGCGTTCTAAAGGTAAGGTTATAAACAGGTTATAAAAGGTTATAAACAGAATAATCGTCCCGTCCTTCTTCTTTTATGGTAGCTTTACCTACTTTCAACGGAAAACACTCCATAAGAAAATCAATTGAAGTACCTACTCGTATAAAACATAATCAGTACTACGACTTAGGAACGGGCGAAGTACAGACAGACACTTCTGTTCCAATTATTTTTTGTAAAAAGACGCTTTGTAACCTTTCCCTTAAATCTAAATGAAAGGCTTAAAGAAAATCTGGCTCAACGAAATAAATGTAAGGAAGTAAGAATACGCAGATAGTCCGCCCTTAATGATTGCGCAATGAATTGTCTTAATGGAGATTGCTTCGTTGCGAAGCTGTTCTAATAACGAGAGAATTATAAAAGTTAAAAAACGAAACATGTAAAAGGCAGTCCGAAAATTGAATAATTAAAAATATTTGAACGCGTGGAGCTACCCGTCATTGAGTTAAGTCGCGAATTAATTATTTTCAAAATTGTTTAATCGAGTACGTTAAAACTGCATTGCTACATGAACTTCGACCCAGGTAATTAAAGTGTGCGTAATAAAATTAATAATCTCTTGCTGTAAGGGTAAAGGAAAACATCGTGAGGAAACCTCCACACCTAAGAGGTCTTCAAAAAAAGTTCTCAGAGGTATGTGAATTCGTCGAGTACTTATATGCACTTCGCCAGCGCGATGGACAACGGTTTAATTCTTTTCATTCTGGGGGGAGACCCGTCCCCAACAGTGGAACAACAATGGGTTGATGCCATTTTATCGCTAGTATACAAAGCCATTCATCATCCTCGGTTTATAACCTCGGTTTGTAAGGTGGTAGAACCCTTTGTGGTTCGACTCTGGCGGCACCACCGCCACACCTATTTCTACCTAATAACAGCAGTGTTAGGCGCTGCTGTGTTCCGGTTTGAAGGGTGTGGTAAGAGAGACATACTTTTCCGAGGCGTTCCAACTTAGTCTTCAGGGGTAGCGGCGCATCTGTGGGCGACCTCAGGTAGGAATATCTAATCCTATCTGGGGTTGATTACAGATGTCCATGGGCGGCAGTAGCCACTTACCATCAGGTGGACTGCATGCTCGTCTGCTACTCTTATATTATAAAAAAAAAAAAAAAAAAAAATAACCAGTTGGTTATCAATTGTTTTGTCAAATGTCGATCAATTCGAGATGGTATCAGTGTGAAGTAGGAAATAAAATCTTAAGAATCTGTGCCTGGTGGTTTGTGACAACTGCCTCCCATCGACATCTGTAATCAACCACAGATGAGAGCACAGTCGACCAGTCGACCCTAAGTTGCTACTTCTATGTAAATCATTCTCCAAAAATTTAGTTTATACTCCGTAAAACACATTATGCATTCATTAAGGCAGTGATAGCCTAGTGGTTAAGAAACTCGGCCTCTGGTTCGAGGAGTCCGAAGTTCAAATCTGATTTTTCGAAATTATGTGCGTATTAGAAATTCATTATCACTTGCTAAAACGGTGAAGGAAAACATCGTGAGGAAAACTGCATACCTTAGAGTATTAAAAAAATCTCAATGGTATGTGAAGTCTACCAATACGCACTTGGCCAGCGCGGTGGACTATGGCCTAATCCTTGTCATTCTGAAAGGAGACCCGTGCCCAGCAGTGCGACAATAATGGGATGATGATGAAAACAGATTATTAATCAACCATTCTTCTTCTTATTTTAATCTACATTTATACTATTCTCATCAATGAACATTTAAACCTTTTTTTATTTCGTGTCCATTTCCTTATTTTTCCTGTTTAATTATAAGAGCGAAACGTTGCCAAAATAAGAATGGTTCAATTTGCGGATGGAGTTTACGACCTCCTTCAATTACACTTTTTAACGGCGGCCAAATAAACGAACCGTTTTATTACTCAATCCGGGAATTGTGCAGCAAATTCGGATTTTATAGTGAAAATCTCGTTGCAGTAATGGATTATGGGGCTGTGCGCTTTATTTTGTAATAACGTTAAGTAGGTACTTTTTTGAAAGTGGTTTGGCCCTTTGTGGTTCGACTCCGACGACACGATCGCCACACCTATTCCTGTATAAAAGTTGCAGTGTTATGTTGCTGTGATCTGGTTTGAAGTGTGTCGTAAGAGAGACACCGAATCGAGGCGTTTCAACTTAATCCTCATTTTTGTATATGATATGGACGTAGCCAATTAGCATGCAATCCTCCTCTGCTAAGTGGCTAGTGCCATCCATGGACATCTGTAAACAAACCCAAATAAGACTAGATTTCTAGCTGAGACCCACACAGATGCATTGCTATCACTGAGGATTAAGTTTGACCACCTCGAATGCCTGAATCCAATCACAAATATGTAGCCGCTTCTAAAGATAAAGATCGTGGTCTCAAAACTAAGTCAGGCGATAATAATGGGTCACTGTCGTTCATTTAGAGCTTGTACACAAAACTGTGATGCGTCGACGCATCTTAAAAATTTGCGAGCTCCCTCAACGCATCGCAAGAACTTGCGAATTGATTCGCATCGCGCATTCCTGCGATGTTTCGTCACAGTTGTTGTTGTTGTTGGTCACCCTGGGAGACGCAATGCCGCACGATATCGCATCGCAGCAATTCGTGTCGCAATTTTCTGCGTTGCGAATTCGCATCGCGTCGCATCGCAGTTTTGTGTACGAGCCCTTACACCTGTAATCAACGCTAAATTGAATTAGAGTGCAACTTAGTCACAGAAGCATAGATATGCGTCTGTAGGTAACCTTATTAGATTTGCCTTAAATACCTTGAGGACTTGGAACACTTTGTATGATTGTCTCTATTTTTCCACACCTAAACTAGAACACAGAACTTAACATTTACATTACAAGGCTTTAGGTGTGGTGGTAAATTTACTTAACCTATATTTTCCAAAATGCTTAGAATGTTTAATGAATAGTTTTAGACTTCTAGTACATCTGTTACGACTATTCATCATATTCATCATCATCACTGTCCCACTGCTGGGTACGGTTCTCTTCACAAAATGAGAAGGATTAGGCCAAAGTTGGTTGAACTTGGCCAAGTGCGAGTGGGTAGACTTCACATACCTTTGAAAAAATTTTTTTAAAGATTTCTCAGATATGCAGGTTTCCTCAAGATGTATTCTTTCAACCGTATAAAGAATTTCTAATACACTCACATAGATTAGTAAAGATTACTCACTCCTAACAAGAAAATGTAAATAGTTTTGAGAATTGAAATTTTCACTGTCATCTATTTTCGTGTTTGAATAATATTTTAAAAGTTTTTAGATCATTTACGAATGAAACGATATTACTCCGCACTTCAATTTCGTGTTTTGCACCACTTAACTGCAGCATTCCGCATAAATTACACCATGACAGCCATTAAATGACTGACAGAATAGTCAGCGGTTTAAGCTATTTAATGGCTTCCTTCAATTACAAGGCGGTGAAATATCTCTACTTATCTACGTACGCACATACCTGAAAAATCAGAACTGCGTGCCTGAGACTTGAACCTCGGACCCTCGACCAAGAGAAGATAGCCGAGTTTCTTTACCACTAGGCTATCAGTGCCTTACGACTAATATTTAACTGAATCATATAGTAGCAGACAGACGCCTTATAATAATCTTCATATAGAATATTTAGCAGTAATTAAGAAAGTGCTTCGTTCTAGCCCTTTAGAACTTGTACAGAGCTTTTGTTTTCATACATAAAGTGTCAACTTTGAAGGCATGAAAGAAATTGTTCAGCTCAGTGCCTTGCAATAAACTATGTGCTATATAAATGTATCGAATAAAAGATTTCGCCTTGACCTAAATCCAAATTTAGGTCTTAGATATGATACCTATTTAGACGGCTTACCGATTTATTTCATAAAGGTTCTATAAGAGCGCGCACCGTCACATGGCAACGACAGGTTCAACGACCTTGTCTTTACGACACGTCAATGATTTATATATCAATATGTATATGCACCAAAATAAAAGCAGTAAGATGGGTTATTTATATACCGAAAATATTGTTTACCTTCTATATTGCAGTTTTTGTTGACCAATCAATAATTGGGTAATTGCTCTTTGTCTCTTGCTCGGAAAAGATTGCTCATTTAACAATATGGCTGAATTCTGTTCAGATGTATATGTTTCTTTCTCTATGTTTAATTGGTGTGTGAGTATAATTGTTACTTTTCATGTACTCATAGCGAAACAACCCAATTATAAACTTACTCCTAAGGGCTTTATCGCACTTGTCATGAACAAGCATGATTCCAGTAGCGCGATCTGTCTTGCCTATTTCTTTTTTGTATTTGTGTTACATGACAGCTGAAGGTGGTAGAACCCGTTGTGGTTCGACTCCGGCGGCACCATCGCCACACCTATTTCTACCTAATAACAGCAGTGTTAAGAGCTGCTGTGTTCCGGTTTGAAGGGTGTGGTAAGGGAGACAGACTTTTCCGAGGCGTTCCAGCTTAGTCCTCAGGGGTAGCAGCGCATCTGTGGCCGACCTTAGGTAGGAATATCTAATCCTATCTGGGGTTGATTACAGATGTCCATGGGCGGCAGTAGCCACTTACCATCAGGTGGACTGCATGCTCGTCTGCTACTCCTATATTATATAAAAAAAAAACAATGAAGCAGTTTTTGTGGTTTGGTAGCATGTGGATGATGATGACCGCTATCTTTAAGCTAATGCTATGACCTCCTTAAGTTACAGATGTCCCTGGAGTGGAGTGATTCCTTAGACAAGAGTACATTGACGGATAATATCATGGAAACATGCACACAAATCGCGACTCTGACAACGCCCTATTCATCTTTCAAATTAATATTTACATTGTTAAAAGCTTTCGCGCAATTCAATTGTTTTAACAAGAAGATTGAGATTTCGCAGAATTACATTGAAAACGATCCAACTAGTTATGTGTCTCGGTTTGATAGCAAATACCATAATTATCAACTTGTTGTACAATAAGTAGGTAAGTATTAAGCGATATTTTTTGACCAAAATGTGATAAAAAGTTAAACGTCTATATACATAGAGCTAAATAGGGGGCTAAATTAGGATCTACATTATAAAAAATATTTTTTATTCTGTATGGTTCACGCCAAACTGCTAATCTGCTCTGAAGTCGTTGCGAGCAGGTATAGTCATAAAATTTGCTATGGCGACGCGATTCGTTTCTATATTCAGAGCGGACTAGCAGTATTAGGCAGTATATAGACTAGCAGTATACTGTACAATGATTATTGTGTCTAGGACATTGGTCTAGGCATACAATAAAAAACAATTACACTCAATGCTACTGAAAATAATTGAACAAAGACCCGTCATTTAAAATATAGTTACGGCTATAAGTTGATGCAAAATGGGATTTGCAAAAAACTTTGTGAAGCCACTTTAAATGAAAAATATATAAATGGAATATAAAAGCCTTTGTTGTCCTCTTGAAAAGAAAATTTGAAATTCAAAAACGTAATTGCATATCCCGAATGGTATTTTATTAAATTTCTTTTGATAAAATAATAGTGTTACTTTTGTTGTATTGTGGTTATTCTTAGTTCGATCATTTTAAAAATTGATTAAGGTCCAATGTCAAACACTTTAGCAACAAAGTAACAAAAAGGAGTCCACTTTATAATTAAGACATTCTTTTTCGAGGCGTACCAGCTTAGTCCTTAGGCGTAGCGGCGCATCTGTGGCCTTACTTAGGTAGGAATATCTAATCCTGGGGTTGATTACAGATGTCTACGGTTGGCAGTAGTCACTTACCATCAGGTGGACTGCATGCTCGTCTGCTACTCTTATATTATGAAAAATTATAGAAAATCTCGTTTCTCGTCAATGATAAGACAAGTGTGTGTGTTCGTTTTGGATTGTAATTACATTTACATAAAGGCGCAGGCAGCGAGCCATACCTGAAGGTTAAGGAAGGTTCGTTACCTTTGTTTGACGTGTGGAAATACAACTTACGACTGTCTTTTGGTAGGCAGGCACCAAATACATATTGAGAAGTAATGTTGAAAGCGGTATAAAGTAACGCTTTGAAAAAGTTGGTAAAATTTTCATGACTCTTCTCTGAAGGTACCACCGTCATACCTATTTCGTATAATAACTATGTTAAGTGTTGCTGTGTTGTCGGCCTCTTGATTGAGGGTTTCAAATCCCAAGCCTCGTGAAACATCGTGAAGAAACCTACATATATGTGAAATCTAAAAAAGTTTTCAAAGGTATGTGATACCAATTCGTACTTGGCCAGCACGGTGGGCTATGGCCTAATCCTTGTCATTCTGCGAGGAGACCCGTGCCCAGCAGTGGGACAGTAATGGGTTGATGACAATGAGACAATAATCTTGCTTAATACGAGTAGATAACTAATACAGACGTCCGAGTACAAGTCTAATTTTAAACGAATATAAACACCAAATTTCGTCATATTGTTGTTATTGTAACGGGCTGTGACGATAAGTAATTTATATCTATGTATATAAAATAAAAAACAGTGAGATGACAAATTATTAATTTATCTGGTGCTTTTAAATAAAAACAATGATCACAATTATGATGTTATAAAAACAGTGAGATGACAAATTAATTAATAATGTGATGTTTTGAAATAATAACAATGAACAAAAGAATATTGCTAATTTTAGAAATTATATTTCTTGATAACCATCGTTTAGTTTCTCATAAGCAAATGCTGCCCTATTATTAATGCATGCACTACTGAAATATGTAAATCCCTAACCTTCCAACATTTTAAAGTTATTCAAGCAGAATTTTACATTATACTCGATTTACCTGTTCCAAAATAACATCAAACCGAACAAGTCCTACACACTCCATAAACTCTCGAGTTAACGGCGCTCCCGAGCGAGTGGAATCCGCGATCGTTAAGGAATCGCTTATGTTTGCTCGTGCAAGTGCAGTTTGTGAACGGAAAACTTTCTTGTTTTGAGTTTATAAAACTGACGTATTGGTTTTTAGGGTTCCGTACTTCAAACTAAAAACGAAACCTTATAAGATCTGTTATCTGCAGTAGCTAAACATGCATAAATTCTCAAGTTAACGGCTTTCCCGAGCGAGTGGAGCCCGCGATCGTTAAGGAATCGCTTATGTTTGCTCGTGCAAGTGCAGTTTGTGAACGAGAATACTTTCTTGTTTTGAGTTTATAAAACTGACGTATTTGTTTTTAGGGTTCCGTACTTCAAAACGAAAAAACGGAACCCTTATAAGATCTGTTATGTGCGGTGGTGTAGCATGCAAAAACTCTCGAGTTAACGGCGCTCCCGAGCGAGTGGACCCCGCGATCGTTAAAGAATCGCTTATGTTTGCTCGTGCAAGTGTAGTTTGTGAAAGGGAATGCTTTTCGTTTGAGGTTATAAAACTGACGTATTGATTTGTAGGGTTCCGCACTTCAAAAAGAAATAACAAAACCTTTATAAGATCACTCGTTGATGCGTAACATGCCCCAAGCGACACTGTTTGGGGAGGATAGTTTAGAGTGCCATAAAACTATCTGATTCTGTAGTTTGGCGGCTACCACCACTGCTTCACCTACTTCTGCCTAATAACTAATAACAGCAGTGTTCAGTGCTATTGTACTCTGGTTGGGAAATGGGTATGGGAAAAAACATTCCAGAGGCATTCCAGCTTAGCCTCAGGACCTCGGGTCAGAATCTAATCTTATCTGCGATCTACACCCATTACCCATAGGCCATGCTACTTCTATATTATAAAAAATGGTGCTAAATGAAATCACGATCACGACGAGAATTCTTCCAACATTTTTTGCCATTTTTATGTTACGTAGTTTATGATATTATGTCAACCCAGTTGCATGTATCGTGTTTTCACTTTGTTGATTTATCATTTTTTCCGTTTAGAACAATGCAAAAAATCGTCTAACATTAATTAGTCATCTTTCGCAGTCTTAACTCAAGAAGTCTGCAAGCCCTTACACGTTTATGTTTACGTTTACGTTACGTTTATATTTACACACCCTAAGAAAAGAATAATGTTCCACCTAACTTACTGGAACAAAAACCTAGGGAAGGGACCTTAAAATTTCATGACCTTTAAATATGAAAAAGCTGTTACCTTTTTGTGGAAGCCATTCGTCAAAGCTAGGGATGGGTACGCTGTATTCCTTTTAGCCCTGAACTATAAATCAACATTACTCGTGCAAATTATTTCACAAGAACGAAAGATATATGAACAATACTTTACACGCGGGGATGTTTTATTTAAGCTCGCGTTTCCCGGCATATTTTGATATTTATTCATAAACTCTATGCTTTGCTGGGTATATGAGGATTTCCGAATATGATGTTGTATCGTTTGTAAAGTGAACAGCGATTTTTAAGGTTAAGGGTTTATTTACATCTACGGACATAAAGCGTATCCGACGTGTGCCATGGCCATAGACATACAACTACGAGTATATAGTAGTAATAGACTTGCTCTATTTGCCTAGACATAGGCGCCACTCACAAAGGTAGTAGAACCATCTAGGGTTAGAGTCCAGGGACACTACTGTCACACCTATTTCTGCGCTAAGCACCACCTAGCTAAGCGCTGCTGTGTTTTGATTTGAAGGGTGAGACATATTTTTCCTAGGCATTCCAGCTTAGCCCTCAGAGATAGCAACGCATCCTAACCAAGCTCAGGTAGGAATCTCATATTATCTAGGGTTGATTACAGATGTCCATGAGCGACAGTAGCTACTTACCATAGGTAGACTGCATGTTCGTCTGCTACTCGTATATTATATAAAAAACTAAACTACCGAACAATTATTAGTCCTATCGATTAAACGGGCCTGTATCACTACTTGCTAATTAAATAAGCTTTGTTAACCGTTGTCCGGATACAGATTCTATTTTTGTCGTAACAAAATAGGAAACGTTACTCACTAAGCTCAAACTTACGTGTAGTTTATTTCGAGAAAGAAACTGTATTATGAAAACTAACGAACATAGAGTAGTTCTGACACAGAGTCTTCTTTATAAAGAAATGAAATGAAAGAAATGAAAAGGAAGTAAAACATGTGTACATTAGAAGGGGGTAGAACCGCCACACCTATTTCTACCTATTAACAGCAGTGTTAAGCGCTGCTATCTTCTGGTTTGAAGGGTGTGGTAAGTGAAACATACTTTTCCGAGGCGTTCCAGCTTAGTCCTCAGGGGTAACGGCGCAGCTGTGGCCGACCTCAGATAGGAATATCAAATCCTATCTGAGGTTGATCACAGATGTCCATCTGCGGCAGTAGCCACTTACCATCAGGTGAGTCATCAACCCTTAACATTTTTTTTTAGTTATATGGCAACACAAAGTATGCCGGGTCACATAGTAAATGTTTACTGTTCATTTTAATATTACTCACTTTTCTCTATGAAAAGTTAATCTGTAAGCAACAATAATTTGCTGCTCCGGCTAAATTGTTCACAGTTAATGGCAACACTTAATTGTTGTCGGGCGATCTTTTATTCTCGACTGGAAAAAGATACGGAAACAAAAATATCACATTATTTGCGAGAAGAGATCTGCCTCACAATACAATTAATTAACAGGAAAATGTTATTATGGACATCGTTTCTATAAAAAGAAAGTTGGATTCATGAGTTATATAGCCTTTTGTATGTCCCACTGTTGGGCACGAGTCATAGTAAACACTAGTGGTGGTTTGGCCATATTCCACCACGCTGCTCCAATGTGAATTCGTGTAGGAACATTTATATTTTTTTACGATTGGAGTAGCATGCAGTCAACCTGATGGTACGTAGTCACTGCCGCCCCTATAGCAGAGACATCATAATTATGAAACTGGTGCGATGGTCATCTCATAGTATATAAGTCACTCAGCATCTTCCGTCTACTACCGTCCATCCATCCATCCATCCATCCATATACCGTCCATCTACTACACGCTACAAATTAAAAGACACACACACTTCACATACTTGAAAACTTTTTTTAAAGAAATCGAAGACGTGCTGGTTTCCCCATGTTTTCTTTCACCGTTCAAGCAAGTTATAATTATTTCATCATATATTTATAACTTAGAATAACCAAAAGTGATTGCCCGGGATTCGAATCACGAAACCCCGATTAAGATGCTTACTTTCTGAACGTTCCTAGTTTAGTTGGATATATTTTATTTAAGACTGGGCTTTCTTGCCTTGAGTGTAACATCCACAAAATATTTGTACGCCTAAGTAATACTCGCTGTATTTATTTTACGTCAGTATTCGCGTATAAAATATATGTTTTATTTCACATCGACATATAGAAATCTTTTTCAAGAGCGTAGTTGTCCAGAAAACCAAATGGAACCTTTTTACAATAATAAAATATTTTACATATCTTTAAAACCTTTGAAAGGCTAGACCAAACCGCAACTTTCATTTAGGCTAGACTTTCTAAGTGAGTGCTTTTGCAAATGAAAGGGTCTAAAGGGTGAATGTTATATAAATAAAATACATTAGAATATAGACGTTTCTACATTAGGGTCCCGTGGACGAACGGAAAAGGAATATAACCGTTATTTTTGAGACGTTATTTGTTTTGGGTTCCGCGCCATTTTGAGATGAGCTTCCCTAAAATTAACGTCCATGGAATAGAACCTTATGTTTGCTATGGATAAAATTAATGTTCATCCTAATTTATCCGTATTTATTGTATGAACTTTTTCCAAGAGGTTCAATTTCCGAAAAGCTGTAATATGGTATGGGGTTCTTTAAACAGGCGCAAAAAGCCTTTAAATCTAAGAATGCATTGACGTCTTCAAATTGGCCTTCTGTCTCATAAAAGATAAAATAATAAAAAATATTACGGAAACCTTTACAACGCGTAATTGAGTTACACTTAGTCGGTTTTTCTATAATATTTAAATATATCGAGTCACCTAAAATAACGTTAGCTGCATAATTTTAATAGTGATAGCCAATAGAAAATTTATCCAACGATCAAACCTTAAACTCTCTTTATAAAGATTAGTGTCGATCAACTAAATTTATATAGAACGTCCTACCAAGGTCGACAAATAAAACCAAACATGTAGATGTGTCAAAAACTATGCTGATAACCATTACTTCAAGTATTCCACGAAAATCAAACTTAGATCTTCTTAAACTCATATCCTTTCTAATAATTTAACCCATCATCAATTCATCACATTAAATTTCGTCAAAGATGGATCTGTGGCGACCTCCCACTACTCGACAAGAGATGGCGCCACGAGTATTCTGAATCACGCTATCAAAGTTTTCTAAATATCTGGCATATATACAAGTTCCGAACTGAGACAGTTGGAGCACGGCCGCTCCCCGGACATGATCACCTAGCCCGGCGGGAGATATCCGTTTGCCTAAGATCAATAAATTTTATGTCCAATCATGTATCGCACATTATGTAACCTTCATGAACGTAAGAACAACACATAAATCATCTTAACAAATAAAATTGTCTTTACGTGGTGTCAAAATATTTGAATATATATTTTTTGTGATGTTATTAATAAACACGATGCATTTATAAGGTGCGATTTAGGGCTAAAGTTTTAAGCGTAAATTAAGAGGTATTGCACTAGCGGTAAAATAAAGTTGCTTCAACATTCGCCAATATCGGACGAAGAATGGCTCGCCGATATTGCCTCCTACGACGCTGCACTTAAAAACTTAAGCTAAAATATTGCTCCCATATTTCAGGGAGAGGAAACTTTTCTTGTATATTGTGTTTTCTATTTTATTCTTTAATCAGGCGGTGTGGGGATTTAATTTGTGCTGCCTGAATAACATTTTTGGGAACTAAAAATATAAATCCATGTGATGCTTTTTCTTTAACTTCAGTTATAGAACCAAACGAGCACGCAATCCGTCTAATTGCGAGAGGTCACTGCCGCCTACGGACATATATAACCAACTCCATATAGAAAAAGGACTCCACCTGGAGCGGATCATGGGTGCGTTTCCACTCCTGATGTATGAGATGCCCCATATGTCCGCAGCAACACCTGTCTACCGAAACGCAGAATTGCTACAGGCTATAATTAGGAGTGGCGGTGGTACCTCCCTCATAGAATATTGGTTCTACCACCTTTTGTGATTATTACATGTTGAATATCGACATCTTTAATCACCCTAATAGAATTAGAATCTTACCTGCCGTTGACCACAGATTTGTCGCTGCGTGTAAAACTTTAATAAATTGATCCGAACTCACGAGAAGAAAACTATAAATGTGATGTTAACGGAACACCGCATACATTCTTCGGTTTTTACCACAATCAATACACCTAATGCTTTTTACGAAACGACACGACAGACCCCAAGTTCAGGATTGATGGCGCTTTTATGGGATAACAACGATTTCATAACACCATCAGAACGCCATAAGGCGACCCTTTAGTTCCAATACTTTTTGTTTTGCAAAATATAAGCATATAAATCATTTGTTGAGGATATTCAAATGCCTTTAGGGTTTTATGTAATGGATAAATCTTTGTAAGGACTTGTTTATGCAAATCAGAGTCTTGTTCCGTCTCCGTTACTAACAACTGTGTATTTTTGGTATACTTAAACATGTGTCCTTGAGCAGAGGTAACCACTTTTCGTTAAATAGACTAATGATAAGTGATGATCATGATCATGGTAATTTGATTTTTACTTTTAAAATAAAAAATAGGAAGAAAATGCTATTACTATCACATTTCTATGTATAACTCACAGATTAAGAAAAATTTAACCCAAAGCCCGAATCAAGTTGAAGCGAAGGTTGATAGACCGTCATTATCATCAACCCATTAATACTACCACTACTACTAGTATTACTGGGAGCATTTTCTATGAAAACAAGACCGCTTTAGGCCTTGAAGTATGCGGCAAAATACAGCCATAAATTAATAGTTCATCATATAGGCATATACTGGATTGGAGGACCTCTCTTTCTATGCTAACACACACATTGATTTTTTTTACAGAACTCTTACTAAGCTAACTTTTCTTACGATATTTCTCGACCTTTTAAATATGTAACAATTAATTTGTAATACGCACGTAATTTTGAATAGTCACTACATACGACTGGGATTTGAAACGATGACCAATATGAGTGCCTCCAATATGAGTGCCTAAAATAGATCATAGATATTTTACACTTATTTTAATTAATAATCTTCAACACTCACATGCATACTAAACGTAAGCCTATAAACACCCCTTTTCCCGGAGCGAATAATTAATTCAATACTAATATTTATTCATATTAGCAATTCGAAATAATATGCTATGCGGATGTAGTCGGGATCCATTATCCTAATCCCGGCTGTGCCTTATCATTTCCTCGCAGACATTATGTACCTGGACAGGGTTAGCGATTTGCAGGAAATAAACTAAAATAATGGAAGGACCGAAATTTCAAATGTTTTGTTTGCTTAGTAACTTATTTATTGAAGAAATTTATTAAAGAAAAATGCCAAAAAAAAAATTGTGTCAGTGGCAAAAATTAGGAAATGATTTATTTATTTATTTATTTTATTGATCTAATTAGAACGGCCGTGGCCACTTACACTAACTAGATAGATCTAACATACAAACAAACATCTCCATCCATCAGAACTCCAAGCATACAGACACAGACACGATCAGCTTCCAGTCATCAGCAAGCACATCACAGTTCGGATAACGATCCACCATGAGCGCGTTCAATGTCAATGTTCAATGATGAAATGATTTAGTTGATTATCATTAAAGAGTGCTTTAATAAATAATTGCTTTTCGCCAGCTCAGTTTATGTCCACTTTTCGGTCCTCCTAATATACAATTCATTCATAATATAACTATTTTATAGCTGCCATATACTTAATGCTTAATGGTCCAGCCAGTCAACCTTATGATAGTGGGAGTATAACTGGGGTATAATAGGATTAAAATGAAGCATATAGCTCAGTTAATATCTAGTAAAAGTTTATAATACGTATATGCTAAATGTCATTAATATACTCGCTTCTAATACCTCTTATGTCATTGCGATGTAGCTCACCTTATTTAAATTTCTATATTTACCTTAGAATAGGAAATATACGAAAAATTACACAGGAAACGCTTTTTTCAATCTCCTGGGCTTAATCTAATTGGAATGTGTTATTTGAAATGAAATATATTTATTTTGAATACGAGTAGGCCAACGGCGGCACTTACAAATTGTCAGTTACAATATTTTCCTAAACTACTACCAGATCGGAACGCGACCTCTACTGAGAAGATCCGGTAAGAAACTCAGTGGGTTTGTCTTTTAAGCTATTGCATAGCTTTTATCGCGGGCTTTGAGCGCGGCGACCGAATCGAGAAATTCCGTAACGAAAATAAGTAACACCTTTCAACAACTCGGTTGCCTGGAGACTTGATATCCAACTATCAAGTCTCCAGGCAACCGAGTTGTTGACTGTCAATAGAAAAATATGGATGTAATTGAATAAAGTATTATTTTACATTCCTTATTATTTTATTTGATATTGGCGACGAGATGTCGAATGAACTAAAAAACAATAAGGAAATACGAGCCACATTACGTGGGTTAATGAAACGAACCGAAAATTACATTTCGGGAATAGAAAAAATTGACATTGAAGAAATAAATATACGACTGAATTCTTTACAAGAAAATTTCAACAAATTCTACGCGATTCAAGAAAAAATTGAATGGCTTACAGAAGAAGAAAATTTAGAAGAGGAAATAAAATACAGGTACGAATTTAAAGAAATATATACAAAGCTAAAATTTAAATTTTTGAATGTACAAAAAGAAAATAATCGGCTAATACCTGAATGTTCTTTTATATCAGCAACAGCGGAAGTTTATTTGATAAACTGTTAACTGTCAAGGCACGCTTGAGACGTTTACCTAATACAAAAGAGTTATCACCTTATCAGTTAATGTTCGGCAGAGAGGTAAGAACCTATATGCATGCCTTATTTAAGAAATCCACCCACTATCCAGATTACATTACAATGCACCGCCAACGCAGGAGTTCGGACAAGGTGATAAGGTACAAGTCCGCAGTTACACCAACCCAAGAGTTAAATGGGAGTTCGGAGTCGTCATCCGAAGATTAGGTAGACTCCATTATGAAGTCAGAACTGAAAATGGCATACTGGTGCGCCGTCACCTTGACCAAATGCTGCCGGCGCCCCTGGTGGTGTAAGTGAAAATAGCGGTGGAGGACTGTTGGATATCAAGTCTCCAGGCAACCGAGTTGTTGACTGTCAATAGAAAAATATGGATAAAATTCAAAATTATATTACCATATTATCCAAATAATATGTTTTATCAACATAAGCTATGTTGAATTCTGGATTGATAAAATAAACGTAAAAGAGTGTTTGTTATTAAGCTATTGCATAGCTTTTATCGCGGGCTTTGAGCGCGGCGACCGAATCGAGAAATTCCGTAACGAAAATAAGTAACACCTTTCAACAACTCGGTTGCCTGGAGACTTGATATCCAACTATCAAGTCTCCAGGCAACCGAGTTGTTGACTGTCAATAGAAAAATATGGATGTAATTGAATAAAGTATTATTTTACATTCCTTATTATTTTATTTGATATTGGCGACGAGATGTCGAATGAACTAAAAAACAATAAGGAAATACGAGCCACATTACGTGGGTTAATGAAACGAACCGAAAATTACATTTCGGGAATAGAAAAAATTGACATTGAAGAAATAAATATACGACTGAATTCTTTACAAGAAAATTTCAACAAATTCTACGCGATTCAAGAAAAAATTGAATGGCTTACAGAAGAAGAAAATTTAGAAGAGGAAATAAAATACAGGTACGAATTTAAAGAAATATATACAAAGCTAAAATTTAAATTTTTGAATGTACAAAAAGAAAATAATCGGCTAATACCTGAATGTTCTTTTATATCAGCAACAGCGGAAGTTTATTTGATAAACTGTTAACTGTCAAGGCACGCTTGAGACGTTTACCTAATACAAAAGAGTTATCACCTTATCAGTTAATGTTCGGCAGAGAGGTAAGAACCTATATGCATGCCTTATTTAAGAAATCCACCCACTATCCAGATTACATTACAATGCACCGCCAACGCAGGAGTTCGGACAAGGTGATAAGGTACAAGTCCGCAGTTACACCAACCCAAGAGTTAAATGGGAGTTCGGAGTCGTCATCCGAAGATTAGGTAGACTCCATTATGAAGTCAGAACTGAAAATGGCATACTGGTGCGCCGTCACCTTGACCAAATGCTGCCGGCGCCCCTGGTGGTGTAAGTGAAAATAGCGGTGGAGGACTGTTGGATATCAAGTCTCCAGGCAACCGAGTTGTTGACTGTCAATAGAAAAATATGGATAAAATTCAAAATTATATTACCATATTATCCAAATAATATGTTTTATCAACATAAGCTATGTTGAATTCTGGATTGATAAAATAAACGTAAAAGAGTGTTTGTTATTTTTAAACGTACAATTACAACTGACAGACTTGACAGCACAAAATCAAAACGCCATTATGATTTATGGTACAAATAATTTGTGTACAAAGTGTTTTAAATATGAATAAACAAAGTGCATTTATTAATGAAAAATGCGATGTACCTGTAACATTCGGCCAAATGTCACAGGCACATCGCATTGATCCATTTATATTGCTGGTTGTTAATACGTTAATTTATGTCACTTATTAAATACTTTTCTATTTTATATTTTAGAATGTTCAGTCTTGCTTGGAGTTATGAAATGTCAGCTGATATTTGCAATGTCTTATATAATGGAGATATGATAAAATAGTGGATAACGATGTATTAATGTAAATGTTGATGATTATGGAAGAATATATTGTATTTCTGGAATTCCTTCTGAGCGTTTTCATAGCATAAAAAATGCTATGCAATAGCTTTACCGCGGCAGTCTCCGAGTGCCACACGTATTTTTTTAATAATAATTATTCTCTTTTTCTCTTTTTTTAAATGCCATCATTTTTACATATAATTAATAAAGCATTAGCTTCAGTATCTTGGTTTACATTTATCTAAAAAAGAAGTATGTTTAGCAATTTGTGGTCAATGTTAAAAATCTGAGCAATCAATCTTCTGAATAGCGTTATTAAGAGAATAGTTATAATGTGTAACGTACAAATATTTGGAAAAGCAATCGCTAACCCTAATCCCGGTTTATGTCCCAAGGACCCGCCTTATCCAACAGGTGATTATAGTACTTACGGATAAGGGCTGGCAAAATAAACATATTACTATTATCATCAACATTTGTATCAATCTATCCGTCCTAATGATGGGTCTCTCGGAGTGGAAAGCTCTTAAGCCATAGTCCACCATGCGGGCTACATGCATACTAGTAGACTTCACATAACTTTGAGAACATTTTTTTATTGAACTAGCAGGTAGGCATGTAGTAGTAGAGGCACAAGCATTTCCGACGCGATGTTTTAGCCAACTCTGATTTTCGATGCGTATTAAAAATTTTGAAGGTGGTAGAACCCTTTGTAGTTTAAATCCGGCGACAACACATCCACACTATTCCTATCTACTAACAGCAGTGATAAGTGCTGCTGTGTTGTGGTTTGAAGGATGTGGTAAGGGAGACATACTTTTTCGAAGCGTTCCAGCTTAGTCCTCAGGATTGGCAACGCACCTGTGACCGAACTTAAGTAAGAAACGAATCCTATCCGGAGTTGATTACAGATATCAATGGGCGGCAGTAGCTACTTACCACAAGGTGAACTGCATGTTAATTTCTACTCCTATATTACATAGAAATAATGCTTAAACACTGAAGAAAAACATCACTACCAAACTTAATGTCTACGGAAGATCTTCTATCTTCGTCAGCCTTAAGTTTTGTTTGTTTCAATAGTTTAGTTTGAGAGTTGTATTTCACAAAGCGCAGCCCGCGGCTGGTTACATCGTAACTGATCAAAGTTAAGCATCGTTCGGCAATTTCGGGATAGGAGCTAAATTTCATGGACGCTTCTATAATGTGTAAAGCAATTCTAAAGACTTGTCCTAGGCTTGATCGATTTGAAAACATCCGAAACGAATTAGGTATTAACTAGGGGTTGTGATATAAGTATGAATTTGTGAACGTTTCCTAGCCCTTGAAGCTTTTAAAGAAGTTGATACATATGTGGTTCGACTATATGCTTTAAGCTTCTGTGGCCAACTTAATGTAGGAATATAATGTTACCTCTGTTTGATTACAGATGCCTACTAATGAGCGGCAGGAGCCATTTGCCAAGAGGACAACATTCTCATTTGCTATATAAATAATATGAAGCAGCCCCTCCCACCCTTACGACTTTCTACCCCAGAAATCCGGCAAGACATTTGACACTTCTAACAAGCTCGAGATAAAAGTTCCTACTCCAAAGTGCGTACGAAAAGAAATCCGGTGGAGCAAAACATTTCCGTAGAGCGAAGTCGTGTCAATAACCGAAATCGTCTAATGGTTACAAGGAAGTACTCGTACCCAGCAGCCCTCTGCTTATATCCCCATATATATATATAACAATTGCTAACCATACAAATAACATTCATAATAAAAATACTCAAATCCCAATAAAGAGTGTATGAATAAAATTTTTTTTAAACATTTCACTGTCATACTCTGGACTGAATTTTTTTAGTCAACCCATTTGCAATATATTTTTGACAAATTTAATTTGATATAGAAAACGTTTCATCCATTAACCAGCTCGGTGAAGGTCGTCCTATACAGGAATCCTCTTTTATACGCATAATTGATTATATGTACTTAATATACACAAGAAAATAAAAAATATACCAACATCATAAAAACATTAAGTAGCAACCCTTAGAACGGCTTACGAGTCGATTTGTCTTCAATAGCAATAATTCCAAAAACAGGTCTTTGAAAGACATTGAAACAAACTCATCCATGAAAGAAAATAAATGTGTGGGTTTATTACAGAAGCGGTCTTCTTACGTCATAATACGTATGTTAGGATGTCCCTTCAGAGACTTCAGAGTGGAGGAGGGTGTGGTCCATCTTCCTTTACTTCGTGGTTCTATTAAGGTTGAATTACTGCCATACTGCCTCATAGTAACTGTGTATTATATATTTAGCGTTAACGTGTTCTCGTTTGATGGAATATGGGACATTGATATAATAAGATGAGGCCTATGATAGTCATCGTTTTTTTTCACATATTTATACCTACTTAATGATAAGCAGAAGTTGTGCAGAAGGAAACCTGCATACCTGAGAAATCTTAAAAAAAATTCAAAGGTGAAGTCTACCAATTCGCACATGGCCCGCGCGGTGGACTATGGCCTAATCCTTCTCATTCTGAGAGAAGACCCGTGCCCAGCAATGGGTTGATGATGATGATGAATGATAAGATAGACGATACTTGCAAAGCAATCACCGTCGTCTGTGGTCATTAAAACCCTAGAAGAGTCGCCTATGCCTTTGAAAAGCTGTTTTTGTACCTTTCTTGGAGGGCTAATGACAAACTTTATTACTATGCCAATGCTTGAAGAGGTGTCTTCTCATTTTAATGGCATTTTTAGCAAAGTCGAACATAGCGTATACATTTTTAAGGTGTCATCAACGAAGCACCAATTTCCGCCCTTTACTGAATTTTAATTATTTAATATTTTAAGTATTTTAATTATTTCAATTACTTAAATATATTAAGTATTTTAATTACTTAATATAGTGTTACTGTATAATTTTGGCGGGTGTGTTCAGCGAGAATTTATTCAGGCTACTCATAATTAGTCGTCAGGGTCCACATCAGTGTCCAATTTGACGTAGTCCAAACATAAAGTAGGCAAGTAAGTTGAAGTTCTAATCATATCTGAGATTGATTACAAATGGGATGCCAGTGGCATTTTATATTACTACATGCTCGTTTTTATATAGAATTTATTTTTGATAATATAAGTTACATTTATTACTTTAATTAAGATGGAAAGATGGATATAGTCAGACGTGTACCAAAAACCATTTCTTTTAAGCATTCTTATCTAAGAGCTTACTATAAATATTGCGAACAATAAAATTATGTTTCGTTAAAATTACTTTCACGCACTAAGATATAACAAAAGACGACTTGAGAAGAATGTAGCATAATTAATACCTGATTAAGTATGAACTATAACACAACAATAAAGTAGCTAAATCTACACAAAAGCCTAAGTAAGCACGAACAAAGTTTATCGCCGACGATTTATATAGTTAGCACTTCTTGAGCGTAATTCCAACAATAATGGAATCTAACTTGTTCTATACCACTTTTATTTAGTAAGAGCTAACAAAGAGAACTAGTATCGCCTGAGGCCATAGATAAGTAAAGATACTTCGGCGCCTTGAAATTGAATGAAGCCGCAAATGACTTATTATAGTAAGTTCTTTTTTTGAATTCTTGACAAATAAAAACATTTTTAGAGAAAATTTACGAATAAATAACTAATACTGCGTAATTTACATAATAAATAAATGATTTATAATAATAATTTCAAATATGTTAGGGACATTTCAGCACGGAGACGTGGCAAAACTTTTTTACGCAACGATTTCAATTCTCAAAACTGGGCACATTTTCTTGTTAGGAGTGAGTAATCTTTACTAATCTATGCCTGAGGCCGAAAACTTGCCAGATATTTCGTCGTCAACCCATTATTCTCCCGCTTTAGGCCATAGTACAGATTAATAGATAGTTACTACGTAAGCCATAGTCTATCGCGCTGGCTAAGTGCAAATTGGTAGACTTCATACACCTTTCATAACTAATTTTAAAAAACTATCATGCGTACTCTTTTCGTCAAGACGGTTTCCTTTATAGTTTAAAGAAATGATAATTTCTAATACGCTAAGTTTTCTAGAAAAATACTTTCTAATACATAAGTTTGGACAATCATATTTGAAAATAATATTAGCCTGGGATTCGAACATCGGATCATTACAGATTGAGAAAGACAGTTTCAAACCACTCGGCTAAAATTACTTTCGTTACATTGTTATTCCTACTAAAAAAATCGGTACTATATAAAGGAGAAACACAGGAAGCCTCTGTAATTAAACACAGTCTAATTCAAAATAGACCGCTCTGTTAATGTCTGTTTCTGTCATAAGTGCGAAGATATATGCTGGCACCACTTCCTACTCTAGTATTATTTCAGCCCATTGTTCTGTGCTCATCATACGTTTAAATTAGCAATTTAAAACCATTGTTGTGAATAATGGGCTCTCTGAAGCTTTCGTGTTTGTTTAGACATAACTAAAATTGTATAACCAAGGTTTGTAACTAGTACGCGTTTTGGATTTTTACGCTTATGCAATCCTGTTTTTTTTTTCTAATAATTGTAACAAAACGATAAGGCAAGCCTACCTGATGGAAAGTAGTCACCGTCGCCTATGGACATTTGCAACACCAGAGGAGTCGTCAATCATCATCGTCATCGTCATCGTCAGCTTTGGAGGAGAGCTCTTTTTTCGTCTTTTTTGAATAGCCCCATGTCATAGCGCTTTGGTTGAAATGTAAAATTATACAAAATAATAATTATGAATGTTACGTAAAATCAGTTATCACTTCTAACTTGATAACCGCTTATGGCTGCCAATGCAGTTTAAGACATTTATTTATCAATCATAACATGAAATATTTTTTCTAAAAACTAACAAATTTTAAACGGCAAAGTTTTCGCCGATTTGTTTTGGCCAGCTAAATGTAAATAAGCAGAGATACATAATATATACATAGATAAGGAGTTTGTAAGTATATTTCAATGAACACCTGGTAGATAAGATATACAAGGTAATTTATAAACATAACGAACGAACGAAACGAACGAACGGATAATAATGAATAACGATGTAAAATAATTCAAAACTATACTTCTCGATTATTGTTTTCATATTGAACTGTTAAAATACTTGTATGTTAATCGTTTTCTTATATCTATCATATTTATACACTATTTCCTTAATCTACTTAATAATAGTTTGACACTAGACAAAAAGCTAAATAATATCTTCAGTAGTCAATTGACAGGCATTTTTTCGTGGAGCCACGTCCTCTTCCCTTCATTGAATTCGGCAGCAGTATGGTCGGTACCTTCAAGGATCCATTTTGTAGTAAGAAGACCTTCTACTCCAACGGGGCCTGGAATACAATGTATGGCGATATTAACAATAAGTAACCTAGATAATATTGCAATTTAGACAATATAAATATAATATCCAACGTAATAGTGTAATCTATAAATCTCCACTTTAATTTCAGTATTTTTCTTCAGTACTCATTTGATAGGAATATTGCTAGATACATATTTAGAAGTACTTAAAGACTAAAGATGTAGAAATTAAATAATTATCTTACCTCTTGCATGTATTCTAGCGGTAGAGATACCAACTTCAGCACCCAGACCGAATCTAAAGCCATCGGCGAATCGCGATGACACGTTGTGGAATACACAAGCACTGTCCACCGAACTCAAGAACCGTCTAGCCGTATTATCTGTAAAGAAACCGTGTAAATGAACTATTACAATAATTAAGTAAAGATAATAATCGTGCCTAACTATTCCGTAGATAAAATGATCTCAGCCTAATGTCCGTTCGAACATCAATATTGCTGTACATGGTCACTATAATTTAGACTTTTTTAATAGAACGTAGTTTAATGTACTCACCGTTTTCAGTAACAATAACATCAGTATGTGAGCTACCGAATTTATGAATGTGATCGATAGCTTCATCCATATCCTTTACGACTTCTATGCAGCACTCTAAAGCACCATACTCATGTTTCATACTCCTTGCAGCCGGTGGCCCAAATGTTAGCTGACTTGCTAACTTTGGACCTGCGTGAATCTTCACACCTTCATTCTTCAACATATTGCAAATTTCGGTAAACAGAGAGTTGGAGACGTGATCCTCATGAATTAATAATGTTTCCATAGCATTGCAAGCTGCTGGGTAGTCGCATTTAGCGTCTCGAACGATCTTCAGAGCTTTAGCAGGATCTGCCTCTTTGTCTAAGAATACATGACAGATGCCCTCAGCATGACCTAGCACAGGTATATGTTGTGATTGTTTTTGGATGTTCCTTACTAGGTCTGAAGATCCTCGTGGAATAATCAGATCAATATGCTTTTCCATAGCTAATAGATCACTAATCTCCTCCCTAGTAGACACTAATGATATGGCATCTGATGCACCAGCAGGCTCGAGCGACTCTTTAACAAGATCCATAAGAGCCTTGTTGGAAAAGGCAGCCTCCTTTCCTCCTTTTAAAAGAAGGCCGTTACCTGAAGCCATAGCTAACGCAGCTACTTGTGGCAAGGAATCAGGTCTGGATTCGAAAATAACCAAAAGTACACCAATTGGTACAGTGACCTGTTGAAGAATCAAATTTTCAGCTAGTTTCGTCTTTCGTAATACTCTTCCAAGATTTTCATAACTAGAATCAGCTATCTGTTTTAGTCCAATCGACAAAGTTTTTAGCTTTCCTTGGCTCAATGCTAGTCTGTTTAGTAAAGGCTTGGCAAGACCCCCTTTTGTGGCTTCTTCCAAATCTTTACTATTTGCTTCTAAAATTTTGTCTTGTTTATTTACTAATAAATCAGCTAAAGAATGAATAGCAGAAGCTCTTTCTGACGGTGACAATCTTTGTAAAACTCGACTGCCAGATCGTGCTGAAAATTAATAAGAATACAAACTTATAACGGTTCCTGAATTATATTACAGAGCGATGCGTCCCTTAATTACTACAAGTAAGTTTTCATAATTAATTACTTTATCACATGCAAATAGCACAATACAACTTCATATTCAATATTTACTAACTACCCATGTGCCATGTGCTTGTACCCAATCATAGCAGGATCTGAATTCTGTTAACTGATTGATATATATTTAAGAAATCTAAGCTACATATATACCGATATAAGATAGAAACAAATTCAATTCCCATACCATTCTCAGCCATCACATCAACAGACGTGGACGGGTTGGATGCGTAATCAGTGAAGAACGTGCCAACTTTGCGTCCATTGATTATGGTCTTTATCGCCTTCTCCTGCATGCCGTTGCAGATGACCACGCTGACTCCTCGCGCCATCGCCCATGTAGCTGCTTGTACCTTGGAATCCATTCCACCAGTCCCAACCTGCGGGGATTAAGCAACTTTTATTAAGTGATTGTCTAAAATGTTACTTCGCGTTAGCGCGGTGGACTAAGGCCTAATCCTTATCATTATGAGAGGAGACCCGTGCCCAGCAGTGCCCAGCAGTGGGAGTAATGGGTTGTTGGTGGTGACTGTTTGCAGTTGGTAGCGGTCTTTGCAGTTTCACCAAGATTGGTGGAGAATATATATTATTATCAACCAAGAGTTAAGACAGAAGACTATGATCAGAAGGAAGGGTAATTTTGATTCCCATGTACGTACCATATCAGGCTCCTGAAGATGCCTCAGGAACCCCTTCTTTTAAGTGAGGTATAGTTTTGAACCTGTATTCACGGGAAACTTGGGCTATTCATCCCTCTTTGAAAAATATATTCGGCTTAACGTTATACACCAAACATCGTCCATACATTTAACCAAAATTAAAAGTATAAATAATTCCACATTTCCACGTTGTATAATCTCTGACCAGATATCTTGGAACGGGCTCTTTCATAAATCAAAGATATTTATAACATCACAAAAACAAAAGGGAAAATTTATAGTAGCTCGTACATAAATTATTTTTAAAACATTCAATTTATTGTACGAACACAAATGCTCAGTGCTCAGTGGAAAAAAAAAATAATCCTAATATGGCAATAATAACAAATTTTATCAGTTTTGTTCTTACATCATTACAATACAATATTCTTCACGACTTAATGTCGTACATTTCCATGTCACAATATAAATAGTCTCTAGCACTAATTAGTAATAGAACTATCAGTCTTCTATCACTTACAATTAAACTATTATTTGCCACAAATTCCACACAAACCCTTGTATAAGGGCAAAGGACCTTTTTTAACTACACAATTATTTATTAACTGAAATTGAAAACCCTTTGTGCCCACGCTTTGTAATATATTTTGTGGTTTTGTTCAGAGAAATTAATTTTAGCCTGTCCACGTATTAGAAGGAATTGATTAATTAGAAAACTATTTGAATTGCAAATGAACAACTTCTGAGCGTGAGAAAATGTAATTATTTGGTTCAAAGCTTGCAAATTAGCCAAAAATTGATGCGAAAATAATTTTACTGGACCGTTTCTGTAATAAAGCTGAGTTATACCACTAAAATGTTATTAATGTAGACATAATTTTGCGGACTCATTTTTTTCCGATAAATAAATAAACGCCAGGAGAATATTACAATAGGCGGCAACCCTAACATATAACTATCAGGTATGAATCTAATCCTATCTGGGATTGATTACAGATGTCCATATAGACTGTATGCTCATTGCTCATCTAACAGTCCCATATTGTAAAAAATGTAGAAGAGTTTTATTTCAGCAGTATAGACACCGTTTTTTGTTTAAAAACATAACAAGAATTCCAACTCAGTGCTCAAGTGTAGCGGCACATATCCAGTTGACTCCCGTTGAATCTCATGTCGCGACAGTCGACATGAGATTCAACGGGAGTCAACGGACAACTGGAGAGAGGGAGTCAACAGTCTTGCATGCTCGTTTGATATTACAGACATTTAAAAATATCTTATACCTGCCGAGTTCCACTTTACAAGAAGTGATGATACAAACTACACGTGCAATTGAGGCTCATAATAATTCTTGTAGAAAATCTACACCCTTTTGTACCTAATACTGTAAGCTGTTGATTTTGTGAACTTACTCTACGAGTATATACTAAATATGGAAGTATCAAACGAGCATACGGTCCACACGATTTTAAGTAGCTACTGCTGCTAATGGACATCTGCAATCAACCCTAAAAAATACCAGATTCCCACCTGTCTTCGGCCACAGACACACCGCTATCCCTGAGGACTATGTTTGAAGACCTCAGAAAAGTATGTCTCCGTTACCACACCCTTTAAACCAAGACACAACAGCGCTTAACATTGCTGTTAATAGGCAGAAATAGGTGTGATGGTGGTGCTGTCGAAAAGAGGATTCTACCACCCCTAAGCTCTTTAACGCTTAAAGGTGGTAGAACCCTCTATGGTTTTTATTATAACCATTGTTTAAATTACCTTAGATTTCTGTCCAAACTGAACTTGGTCTCGTTCCTTGGATGTGTAGGTGTGCATCATTCGGGCACCGTCCTCCCAGGGCGGCTTGTTGTAGATACCGTCGACGTCAGACATCATTATGAGCAAGTCTGACTGGATCTCCGCTGCCAGAAGAGCTGACAGACTGTCGTTGTCTTTGATGCCGATACCCTGTCGATAACATAATTTAATTACAAATTTGGAAAAACTAATACGATAATATTGTAGTTGCCTAAGTATTTGTTGTTTGTGTGTGTTTTATTAACTGTGTATAGAACATGTGGGATAGTTTTAGATATCAGAAACAAAGGTAAATTATATAACGAACTGTAAAGTATTCATAAGATAACATAAACATGACTAGCAAATTTCCACACATTTCACTATATTTAAAATTAGTTAACCCCATATACATGTACATACCACATACATACCACAGTAACTTATAGGTCAATACACATCCGACCGGCTAGAGATTCCATTTACTTCCAGCGTCATTTTAAAATCAAGCTAGTTTCAGCAAATTTCGTTGCAATTTGGAGTAAATTCCGTGGTCTTATACGATCGGGCACACGTTTGTTTTTAACACTCGACGCTGACGCTCGTATTGTAGATCGAATTTGCTTTGAATGGTGTAGCTCTGGTAAGATACTATTATTTTTCCAACATACAATCTCAAACATATTAAGGAATCCAGACCCAGAAGACCTCAAGATCGAACGGAGTTTGCCGCAGGCGCTTGTGATGTGGTCACACATTCGTGCGATACATATTATACAGGCTTGGAGTGTGTACCTTGTACCAAGTGTGTGGATGCACCAAAGATACTGTACCTTCTAAAAAGTGTCAACAATTTTCGGATATTTCAAAGAACTGTTTCCTGTCTCAATTCGTAAACTATCTATAAAAGTTTTATTCAACTAAAATTGAAAACGTCGATGTCTCCGGGAAAACCATGTTACTCGTTCGAACGAGATAAAACAAAACTAACAGAGTTTGCCTTTTTCCCATTTTCCGGAAACATAGTATAGTAGATTTACATATAGGTATGTTTATTGTTTATGTAGGCACTGACAACTTCGTTCGTGTGTAGTCGTGAATTTATCGGATAAATGAATATAAAAACTGCTATGTCCTGTTTTCATTTAATTAATTTGGACGATCATACCGGAATATGAATATATCCATACATACAAAACAAAATCAATTGACATAAAATTAAGCTAAATACTCATCATCGCCAACCGATTACTATCACAATACTGGACACGATAATCGTTATATAGGATCATCGTGGATGTACATGGGCGGGCTGACAGCGTCGTTCGTGTTCACGAACAGAACAATGTTGAGAGATATCAACTCGGGGAGTGTGGAGAACAAATTCTACCTTTATATACAGATAGGTGTGGATAATTACATACATAATTATTTTCAAATATTACCTTTTTACCAGTTCCTGGAACAACGGTGTCGTCGTGGATGTACATGGGCGGGCTGACAGCGTCGTTCGTGTTCACGAACAGAACAATGTCGAGAGATATCAACTCGAGAGTGTGCAGAACAAATTCTCTATTTTATGTATACGTACAGATAATTACATAGATAAGTATTTTTATATATGTACGAAAAATTAAAATAATGTAGATAACGATTTTTAAATGTTACCTTTTTTCCAGTTCCTGGAACAACGGTGTCGTCGTGGATGTACATGGGCGGGCTGACAGCGTCGTTCGTGTTCACGATCGGAACAATGTTGAGAGATATCAACTCGGAGAGAGTGCAGAACAAATTCTTGCGCGTTTCTTCATTGTAAAAATCCGGTTTTGTTACCAGCACCTGGTAAAGGTATTAGAAGTGGTTTAATTTATTTATTCTAATGTATATTTCAATACTATTATTAAGAAGATATATAATTATACTTTAGTAAATAATCGCGACACAAATTATATGCCAATATTTCGATAAATTTTAAGGTATTTTAAACTATCTATTCATGACTTTATTATTTATTTAGAGATTTTTATAGGAAAATGTTGTAATATTTATTTCTAGCTGGTGAACATTAAATGAATATTTATTTTTGTAATATTCTCTTAATATCCCTATAAAAATATTTTCAGTCTGTTAGACAATACTTGCAGAACACTATTTTAGCTGCAATGTAAATTTACCGAAGTTTTGTTTTAACAGGGAAAAATTATATTACAGTTCTTGCATATTTTCTTACTTGCTCCCATTGTTTTGTATTATCTGAAGTTATGTTTACCGAATAAAATGCAGTGAAAATCGTGCAGAAGAATCGTGTTTTAATGCAATTAGGGCTGCCAGTCGTATAGATAAAAAATATACCTATGTTTACTAACATAGTCGACGAAACATTTTGTAACGGTTTAAAAAAGGGGAGCTGATTTGACTTCCAAGCGGCGCTGGCGATGCCGGAGGTGGGGAGCTGGCGGTGCGGGTTCATTCTTTTGCGAAAAATAACGATACTAATTGAATTGTTATACTCAAATTATTGAAATTATTAAATCAGTTAAGAATATCGGAAGTTTATTTGTGCCACTCTTTACAATTTTTTATATGAAATTAAAGTGGCAAGTGATCACTGCAAACTATGGTAAGTAATCAAGCACAAAGGTCACAGATGCATTAGTAGTTACTACCTCTGTGAATGAAATTGGTCTCATATGCGTTTCTCCTTTCAATACATTCAAACCTTGAACAACGCTTTTTAATACTCAGTCATATTATTGACTTAGTAAATATTAAGTCGTTAGTATAAAACTTTTGTTTTCAATAAAACTCTGTTAGATATTTTTAATATTCTGCTCGACCAAAAGCCTAAGGATCGAACACATAAATTCTCGTCTAAACACGAAGGTATTAAGCCTCTGTCCAATAAAACCCAGCCTGACAACCCTACATGCAGCATATTAATAAAGTTTGCGAACTACCTCCCATCAAATATTGTATACCACTACAATCTGCGCTAATATAAACTTTATAACCCTAACTTAGTGTACACTTATAAATCATGCCTGTGTTTGTAGTTCGTATCAAAAGTCAAAATAATAATATTTTACTCAAATTGGATTTATAAAACGGCGGATAGTACAATACGTCTTCTTATACAAACAGTGGGTACACCACGGTGCGTGTACGAAGGTCTCCTAAATTAATATATTTCTGTGATAATTTCTAAGTATTTATGGTTGATTCTAGCTTCCTGTATAGACGACATATTTGGACCTGATAGCAGACCTGTGACAGTAGTTTGCCCAGGCTCATTATATTTTACTTTTTCCGCAATGAACTAGCATGAATACTCATACGAAGCATTCCAGTATAGTCCTTAGGGGTAACGACGCATCTGAAGCCGACCTCATATCATTCATCATACCATCTTATCTGGGATTGCCTACAGATGTTCATGGGCGGCCGTAGCCACTTACCATTAGGTGGACTGCATGCTCGTCTGCTACTCTTATGTTAAAATAAGGTTTTTGAAGTTATATTTCATTAAACATTACCTACCTCTAAAGTTAAGAGTACATACCAAAAAGATTGGTATTATACCAAAAGATAAAGTCGAAGCCTAATTTGAATACCGAAACTAAAGAAAACAAAAACTCGATGATCGTATAAAGGGTTATGGAATTCGGGAACAAGAAAAGTTAGATTTAGTTCTAGGAATAGTAAAAGGATTGTAAATCCACTTTTATTATAGAGTTGAAGATTGTCGTAACAATCTAGGAACTGGAACCTAGTTTCCTGAACTCCACAATAAAATAATATTATGGCTATATATTTAAATCAGTAAAGCTGAAAGCAATAACGTTGCAGCATTTTGGGTTGTGGTACGTAATATTTAAATCATCATCAACCCATTACTGTCCCGCTGCTGGGCACGGGTCTCCTCTCAGAATGAGAAGGATTAGGGCATAGTGCACCGCGCTGGCGTGCGTATTGGTAGACTTCACATACCTTTAAGATTTTTTTATATAAATCTCTCAGGTATGCAGGTTTCGATGTTTTTCTTCGCCGTTTTAAGCAACTGATAATTAATTTCTAATGCGCACATGACTTTGAAAAATCAGAGGTGCGTGTCTAGGATTTGAACCTCGGACCCCTCGTTCGAGGCCGAATTTCTAAACCATTAGGCCACCACTGCTTTTACTCAAGAGTAGCATCAGTACAATCAACTCCAGGTTGCATTTTGCAAACGAGAACCCAAACAGATTAAAGATATCAAAACAATTATACACGAATGACTAACAGAACGGTGAAAACCAGATAATAACTCGTGTTTGAAACTTTACCTCCCTAAGTCCGGTCCGTTGCTACTATAATTATAGATAGTGAAATGTATTGAAGGTGGTTGAACCCTTTGTAGTTCGACTCCGGCGGCACCATCGCCACACTTATTTCTGCCTCATAACAGCAGCGTAAATGCTGTTGCGTTCTGGTTTGAGGGGCGTGGTTAGGGAGACATACTTTTCTGAAGCGTTCCAGCTTAGTCCACAGGGGTACCGGCGCAACCGTGGCCGACCTCAGGTAGGAATATGTAATCCTATCTGGAATTGATTACAGATGTCCATAGGCAGCAGTAACCACTTACCATTAGGTGAAATGCATCTTCATCTGCTACTCCTATAATAAATATACCTAAAGAAAAAACATATTTTAGTCTGTTGCGATTAGACGTCCCTATATTTATTCACAGACGTTGGGGACATTTGAAACATAAAGTTGAGATCGCAAAATCAAAATGTTAATGTGATTGCTTTCTAGCAGACTGGAAAATCCGTTAATTGAAATGTGAGATTTCAAAGACATTTTGCAAATTTGTCGTTGAATATTGCGAGTGAAGTGAACTTTAAAATATTATTTAAATCATTTTTCATTGAAACCAAAGGTATCGTCTTTCGTGAATTATTAAAATTTAAATAAAGCTCGATTTAAAATTTAAATATAAATTGATATTGTTTTGTTTTGTTTTGAAATTTTCCTCTGGAAAGTTAGTTGACTTTACGTTGCCATTTGTTTTAGTATTTTGGACTGATCGAAAAACAAAGTATAAATATTGGCCAAGAGCGAGTCAAACTCGCACACGGACGGTTCTGTACTACCAAATTTTCAATTATTTCTAGTATTTGTTATAGCAGCTATAGAAGTAAATATATCAATTGAAAATTTGAACCGTCTACCTATTACGATTCAAAAGAAAGGGAGAAACGTTAAAAAAATAAGGCTTCCAACATGGCCACCGCCTTTTTATTAAAAAAATATATATTTTTAGTTTTTGTTGTTTTAACGGCCACCGTTATATGCTCTTTCGATACACGAAATTTCAAGTGTCTATCTATTACGGCTCAAGAGACAGAGCTCTATGACAGGCGAAAAGACAGCGGAGCGGAGGCTTAGTTATAGGGGTTCCGTGTTTAACTTTTGGCTACGGAACCCTGAAATACAGTAGACAATGGGCAGTCAGCCTTATCGTGATATTTTATGATCGTATAGTTTCGAACGGTAGGTACAATGCAAATCATTCTATGCTTTTATCCGCTTGGGACAGTCTAGGATTACCATAATAAAAATGGATATCGAAGGCAGCGTTTGTTCCCAGGATTTCTTGCAAAGATAAAAAGTAGGTAACATTGTATAAGTTATGACGATACAGGTGCTTTCAATTTTATAGGAAGTAGTATTTTCTAGACTTTGATTTAACATATTTTTAGTATTTTACACACCTACGAGTATTTCTAGATAAAGAGTTCTTACGTTTTAATGGAAAAATATGGATAACGACTGACTTATAAATTATGAGGAGACGATCCTAGTATTCAATAACGACGAATTCGGTTCAAAATAGAAACTTAACTTAATCTTGAGTTGGATACAGATGTCTCTCTTACCAAAAAAAATGCATGTTCGGTCCCCTAATCTAATACAACATATTATCAAAGTATTAACTAAACAGAAGATATATTTCCAATTTCATCGACGACCATGTAAGCCGTATTACTTCTGCAAAACTTTATATTTTGTTTATATGCTTAATTCTCATAAAGAACGACTTGATAAATAATTATACAATTGCGTCGTAAAACTTGCGTAAACTTGCCACGCGATTATGCGTACTAAGTATTAATGCAAGATTCTAGTAATTTTCAACATAAAGCAGCTGCAAACATAGTAACATAGTTCTCAATTTCATTAGAAGAAACAGCATCTACGAGAACATTACTGGAAATGTGTACAAGTTTGCGAATACTTGAGACATACTCGACTCAGTACTCCAGTGGTAACAATTTCACAAAACATACAAGTTACGAACGGCTTTTAATACAATTTGATAGAATAACATCGGAGTGAAACGAAATAACACAAAAGCAACTAAGTTTCAACGAGATAACACGTGTAGTTAGTGGGTAAACTAAACAATGTATTGTACACGTCAAGCTTTCAACTGCACGAGCAGTACTAACGCTAAACGCTTTGTCGTCATCAACGCATTACTATCGCACTGCTGGGCACGTGTCTCAGAGTGAGAGGGATTAAGGCTTTACCGCGTTCGCCAAGTGCGAATTGGTGGACTTCACACAACCTTGAGAACAGTTTTTAGATCTCTCAGACGTACAAGTTTCCTTACAATGTTTCAACTACACAAGCAGTTATACGAGTGTATAACCGCTGTGCCGATAGCACAAATAACTTTATTACATATTACGAGTAATTATAATTACGTTGAATTAAACGTCACTAAATAATAAAAAAATAACAAAATTTAATAATATAACCTAAGCTTGTAGCATCATTTTGAAAGCGGAAGCCTCACGACAAAACAGTGAAAATTGCTCGAGCAATCGTATCTAATTGCACGAGCAATCGCTTTCTAAATTGAGCCAAACTGACCGCTCTGTGTGACTGTGTTTACTAGGGCCATCTGACATATAAATTAGAAAAGAAAATTGCAATTCGTTGCACTACACTGGGTTTGTTTAGACAGTTGAGGCTTTAACTTGGTGAAGAAATATTTTTGTTTTTACGTTAGAAAAATATAATTTTGGTACTCAAAATCCTACAACAAAAGTAATCAAGCAAAAGAATCCTCTGTAAAAGTAATTTAATATTAAGAATGTTGTTTTATTTATTATTTGACATTTTCTTATCTCATTTTTTGGTTGTGACACTCAAGGTAAATCTATTTTTATTGGAACGTCTGAGCTGGTTTTATCTATGTATTGTCTAGATTTTTTATAAATAATGTCAACCATCTGTGCTTAAGAATAAAAGTATTTTGTTACGATAAAGTGTATTTTTTATTATACTGCCTTCTAATTTCTTGGGGTTGAAATATCGCGGGCTACATTGTAGAGTAATATTATTTTAAAAATCCTTTATCTTTTTCTTAGATATTTTGAATAAAATAAAGATTCAATCTAACTAATGACCTAAGGTCATAGACTTATCGCTGTAGTTCCGGGACGAGAATAGGGCTACGGTATCCCCTGCCTGTCGTAAGAGGCGACTAAAAGCGGGCTTCTGGGGTCGTGGGAGGCAAGAGTGGGAGCTCAAACCGCCCGGGCAACGGCCCCGGGAAGGACGGCGGTATGTGTGGTCGCATACCGTCGTACGCACCAGACGGTGCGGTGAGCGATAAGCTCACCTGGGCGGAGCCCGACGGGGCAATGCGCTAAGAGGACTCCGGTTGCGGTCCTTTGGAGATCCCGGAGTCCTCTACACAGCGATGAGGTCGGCCACCGGGGGGTTTTTAGTGCGGTAAGAGTCCCACATAACCCTGTGTCGCTCCCAAGGCATCGGGTACCTTTTGAAGGTTTCCCCCACGTCAACAAAAACAAAAAAAAAAGGTCACTCGTGAACTCTGAGTTTGAGTGTCTGATATATTTTATGATTTCTACAGGTTTATTCCACGATATACTAACAGATATCAGAATCGTATAAGAATCAGAAGGTATATCGTTGAATTTTATCAGACCAACTACAAAATCTCCAACAATATTTGACGGCTGTTATTCAACTAGAGCGGTTTATACACTCAGTAATAGTAAAGGGGCAAATTTGAACCACTAGTGCTCACCGATCTAAGCCCTCACCGCGTTCGGCATTGATCAATCGCGATCTAAACATTCCACGTGTTACAGCGACCTACAAACCTTTGTGCTTTAAATTTGGCTTACCACGAAGAGATTTTTTAAACCGCTTGTTGCTTCAACTTAGAAATTTGCATCTGCCAATCTGCCATCTGCCAATCTTGCCGTCGTTAGCTAACTAACGACAGACAGCGACCATAACTTGTGTATAATCTTATTTTTATAATATAGCAGTAGCATGTAACGAGCATGCAGTCCACCTGATGGTAAGTGGCTACTGCCGTTCGAATGCCTCGGAAAAGTACGTCTCCCTTACCACACCCTTTAAACCAGAACACAGCAGTGCTTAACATTGCTGGTATGAGGCAGAAATAAGTAAAACGGTAGTGCCGCCGGAGTCGAACTACAAAGGATTCTACCCTACCACCTTTAACTACTTATACTTAGCCTATTCACGCTTGTATGTTACCTCCCTTAATGGTTAGAATAACCTCTATATTTTTAGTTTCTGCTTATCTAATAAAACGTACCTGTGCTATTTTGACGTTGTACTGTGAAAACATAGCGTCATACATAGACATCAGCTCCGACTGGCCGACCGCGGCTGCAGCTCGCGGATCCAGAATACTGCCGGCATCCTGCAAAAATATCATTGTCTTTAACATAGCAGTCCAACCAATTTAACATAACATCGCACAATTTTAATAAACTAACAGTATTCTAGTTTAGAAATTCGTAATTGAAAACAGCGGGGAACTAAGGGTCTGACGAATTAAATTCGGGCGAAATTGAACTGGATTTCAAATCAGCATTTTGTGTTACCAAAACGAGACTCAGTGGGCATAAATGTGGATTGCTGGAAAGGATTTCATAATGTGTGCTGCCGGAAAATTAGGTACAACTTAGTGAAATTGGATCCGAACGCCAGCAGGGGTGCTATTGTGATGGTCTCTTTCAAAAGAATACTCCTTGTAATGAGGCATTTTGTAAAGGTTGGGTTTCTAATTTTGCGCCCAACTTGAACCTAAATATCCAATTTGAAAACTTGTTATGAGTATCACAGTTGTTCTTGATTCTTATTAATTCAAGGGTGCCTCAAAAGTCCTTGAGTATGATTTCTCTTTTTATCTTTTAAATCTACGTTGTAATAAACGAAACCAACAAGGCTGATTTACTTAGGGATGTGAAAAAATAATCTTTTATATTTGTTTATAAACAATTTTTAACAAATCGGTTATTTAAGTGAGTGGTCGGCAATGCACAAGCTGTGACCCTTTCCCTGCGTTTTAGTTAAACCCAGAATTAGAGAGCAAATATTGTAATGGCTTTTTTTATTTTTTACCAGTCAATTTTCGGTTTCAAAAATCTATCATTTCTACAATAATCTATTTTTTATTAATAGATTTTTTTCATTCCTTCGCACATCCTTAGAGTTACTTACTTCTCTAGTATGATCGCTGGGGGATAAAGTTTCTCTCATTGACAATGACATAAGTAGTTCTTGTGTCAGCTTCTGTCTCCCAAACGCCACCGCACCACTGGTCACCATAATACATTCTCGTCCCTCATGATGACATTCTGCAACCTAAATACGAATAATTATATATAATAGTGAATAACAATAATTTAAAAACTGAATGATTGACTTGAATGAGATGGAAAAATAATAGTTTAAAAAAACTAAAAAAATACACTTTTTATAGAAAATCCAAGTAAAAAATAGAAAATATATTTTTTTAAATTTGAATTAAGAATAGTGTAAGTAAGATAAAAATATTTTTTACTGTAAAAAAATCGTGGGGTGCTTTTTAAGATATTATCAAAATGATAATCCTTCTACTCAATATCCATCAATAAAATATTTATAACTATTGACACCATGCACCCCACGCTTTTTTTACAATAAAAAATATTTTTATTTTATTTACACTATTCTTAATTCAAATTTAAAAAAAATATTTTCTATTTTTTAGTTGGATTTTCTATAAAAAGTGTATTTTTTTAGTTTTTTTAAACTATTATTTATTTTTCATTTTTTGGTCGATTTTTTTATAAAAGCGTATTTTTTAGTTTTTTTTAACTATTATTTATTATTGTTAACGTGAAAATCCCAGAGGAGTTGTTGAATGACATCCGAATTGCCAATGCTAACTGCTTTCTTTCATAATTTATACCATATCCCAGGTCCTCTATCTTGGATAAAAGTAATCACGGAAAAAGGATGATAGAGCATCTTTTAAAAACAGGCGCTGATGGCAATACTCAAGAGAAAAACGGTCAACTGCTTTACATCTAGCCATTTCAAAAGGACGTCGTCCAATCATCGATTTAATATTACAGCATGATGATGTTAATATCAAAAATAATTCTAGAATTTCTTCTCTTTGTGTTGCTGCTGCCTGCAGAGATTTTAAAACTGTTAGTAGTTTAATTAATTTTACAGTTCGAGTTAATAATATAAGTTGTGACTATGACGATGAGCTGAAATCATATATGCCTTTACATTTGGCAGCAAGAAATGGGAACAATGAAATAGTGGAAATCTTGTTAAAGGAAGGTGCATATGTTGAAGTGCCGAATGAATAAGGATGATGAGACACCGCTTCATGATGCTATTAACAACGGACGCGTCGAAGTTGAGGTCAGGTCAGGTCAGGTCAGGTCAGGTCAGGTCAGGTCAGGTCAGGTCAGGTCACGTCAGGTCAGGTCAGGTCAGGTCAGGTCAGGTCAGGTCAGGTCAGGTTAGGTTAGGTGATCGGCGCGCCTGGTAGATTCCTTTATTGGTCTTAACGCAGACCTTCCGGGTCTCAGGAAAACAAAAATCGCTGATCCTGATTATCCTAGTAAGGATAACGGGTCAGAATGTTTAAAATATTGAATTGTCATCGGTCCTTAATAAGTATGCCAAATTTCGAGTTAATCCGACGTTTTGAAGGGGGTTAAAATCATGTTCAAAGATTCCGTTACATACTAACATACCAACATACCAACATACCAACATACATACGTCTGAAGCTAATAAAAGCGTATAAAAATAGACAGAAAGAAGAAGAAGAAACATAACAATGCATGAGAAGGAAGGATGAAAGGAAGAAATAATATTATGAATTTTAAAAAAACTTTACGCTTACTACAGTCATAGTAGAAAATATAAAAAGTCTAAATTGGCCTTCAAAGCCATATACGTAATTATTTATTTACTTTGTAGGTACTCTATAATTATTTGAATAGACCAAATCATACTTATTTTATAAAACTGTACTTTTATGATCCGGTAATTTCAGACAAAAACATGTTATTTTGGTATAGACCAAACTATTAAAAACATACGAAAACATGGCGCCCAACACGGGCCAATTATAAACTAATGTTTCTAAAATCGGATTATTTGAAAATATGACGTAGAAAACCACAGGATATGCAACACAAAGTAGTGCAATCATGTATCCTATTAAAAAACTCATCTACGGCATAAATGAAAGTTGACTAGCAAAGCTGAGTACCCTTATATGTAAAGAAGTAATTTAACTTTGCTCTCTAGAGTAACCTAGTACCTATATGCAAATGTTGGTATCCCGCTCATGTATTAATTTGTTTAAAGATTGTGAGTAATTATTATGGTATATTTTAAACATGGTTCTATGGGCATGTTTATTGGTATTTTATAATAAACAGCGGGATATTTTTATTCAAGGGAAGGCCAATTATTTAGAGTTAAAAATAAATGGAAAACATTAATTAAGCTTTAACTGTTACTCAACGTCAAAGTTAACTTTTAATGACTACTTAAAGCTAAGCTAATCAATAAAAAATGTCCATAATTATATACTTTATGAAAGTTTAACCGACTTTACACAATAATTTGAAAATTCGTATTTACTAACATTCATCGATTACTTTTATCAACACATTAATAATTACATTAACAATTGAATTGTGTTGCTTTGTAAAGGTAATTATTAATTTAACATTTATTGTTTTTGACTACATGGGGTTTATAACCCCACGCACAGTAAGCTCTTCTAGAGAAGGTATTTATCAAAAGTGAACTTGCATTATTAATAGACTAAGAGTCTGAGAGATCCTGTCAAAGAATTCTCATTACCTGTTCAATAATAGAAGCGAGTCGTCCCAAAGCAAGTCCGTTGCCATCCTCCCGAGTGATGACAGCGCTGCCGAGCTTGACGACCAGTCTCCTAGCGTACTTCAGCTGGGACCTGTCCGTGAACGTCTGGCGTTTGCGTTCGGCACTCACGAGTGTTCGCTTGTCCAAGTTCAAACCCTGTAAAGTAATAATTATCAAGTATATATCATCATCTATCCAAATAAGTTTATACAAACCCACTGAGTTTCTTACCGGATCTTCTCAGTTTAGGTCGTGTTCCAATCCGGTAATATTGTAAGAAAAAGAATTATAACTGAAAAATTGTAAGTGCTTCCATAGGCCTAAAATAAATATATTTATTTTCATTTCATATCAAAATTGACAGTTACTTAATAAAACTTTTTCATGTTTGCACGAGCAAACGTGAGCAACTATCAAATCGTCAGTTATGTTATAAGCCTATAGGTTTATATACTCGAAAACATGTATAAAATGCATTTGTTACCTGTTTACGTACTCTGTATATCTGTAAATTATTCAATCGATTTTAATGGGACTTTCCCGCAAATACATTAACTTTTCATTTCAAGAATTAACAAAGGTTGCTTTTCTACCTTCAATCGGACTCGTAATGCAATAATCAGTCAGGCAAACATTATTACGAGAATTGATATCTTACTATATAACTTAACTTTATGAGGACGTCGTTTAGTTCTTATCTACTATGGATTTTACTATCTATGGTAGAATAGTAAATTTTGGGCCCTCATTACTTTTGTTGGATGCTCTCATTGCTTCCTCAATTTCGTAAAATGCTTTGGAAGACATCTGCAAAGTGTTTCATGAAAATGAGGAAGCGTTTACGTTAAACATTTGCTTTTGATATAGGAAGACCATAAATTCGACCCTTCCTTACTAGTATCGCTTTATGTCGGGTTCTCAGAAAGTGAAAAGTATATAGATGGCATATATAACTTCAGTAGTGGATAATGATACGATTTTTTTTTATTTTGATTGAAAGAGAGCATGCAAAGCAGTGATGGCCTAGTGGGCTATACACGGTCTCTCAATCGACTCGGTATGCTCCACCACACTGCTCCAATGATGATGGAAATGGGTCAATGCCAACTTTTATCGAAAGTTACCCATGATTACACAAGCTAATGTTTATCATTGTTTTTGAGTGGATCAAAGAGGAATGTCAGATTTTTTCTTCTCCTGTTTCAGGTACATGATATGATTGGCTGATACAGCAAGAGCATGACGTCAACAGTTCCAATTTGCAGGGAGACATAATGCCATTAGTACCTCCGTACACCCATATCACTTATACAGAAAAAATGTAAATAAAACATTTTTTTATTAAAAAATTCAAAGACTTATTGAGACAAAATTAATCTCATAAAGTGACAACAACCGGAACCAACAACTATATACTCGTATGTCACAAAAAGATAAATAATAATGATAACAACCCATTCAACTTATTCATGGTGTCTTTATAAAAGTAAACCTTAAACATTGACCTACTTTTGGTTTCTCTGTTTACTGACGTTTTCATTTCAAGTCGGATGTTTTACTGTGCGTTCTGATTATTTATCTTATCTAAGGTAAGGCCACAAGGGAAAAGGTCCGGCATATTTTACTTTACAGCCTGCATATGATGTACTATCAGGAACAACTGTTCGGAAGGTACGTCCGCAGTATAATACTAATTTATAGATCCTTTGTAGGGTTGCCACAAAAAAGTCAAAAAAGTAAGTATTTAGTAAAATTTTCAGCAAAAATGAAGTTCATTTTATTGACAAATAAATGACATTGGTTTAATTACATCAAACTATGAATATTTCAAGGAAACCAGAAAATATGACAACCCTAATGGGCAAAATAATAGTAAGATCGTAGATTAGGGTATTTTCACCACGCATCGATTCAAAGGTACATTATTTCATGTACCATCTTTATTTCATAAGTAACAAGAATAATAAAATTAGTAGTATTAGAAGTCAAATACGAATGTAGGACTGACGTAAAGGTAGTAATATTTGTAAGTGAATATAGATTTATTTTTGAGGTCTAAATATTTCGTACTCTTGTGTGCAAAGCTCCCATATAGGAACCGAGTTTGGGAAGCTGTATTTATTTATTACTTTTCATCCACTTACATTTGGCGGTAATCCAAATGTAAAATGCTTATACAGCCAAAACCAGTAGTTACGAAGAGTTGAAGGCATTTATCGTTATTAATGTGCTTAATAGCCTAAGGTTTTAGAGGGAAATAAAGCTCACTTTACTTTAAATCTTTATCAGGAAAATTCTTAGAAATCTTACTCTTTTATAATATAGGAATAGCAGACGAGCATGAAGTCCACCTGATGGTAAGTGGCTACTGCCGCCCATGAACATATGTAATCCACCCCAGATACTCGTAGTATTTCTACCGGAGGTCGGCCGCAGATGCGCCGCTACCCCTGAGGACTAA
The DNA here is from genome assembly GCA_014595695.2 of Epargyreus clarus clarus. Taxonomy (NCBI): domain Eukaryota; kingdom Metazoa; phylum Arthropoda; class Insecta; order Lepidoptera; family Hesperiidae; genus Epargyreus; species Epargyreus clarus. Next base: position 1,493,247 of record JACTTY020000021.1, read on the forward strand.
GCTGGAACGCTTCGAAAAATTGTACTTCACTGCATAGTCTCTTCAATGATAATGTTGACATGTAGTACACCGCCAGTCGTCAGCCTTGTGTCACGTATATTCAGAGCTAAAAACCTCGAATTCAAATAATTTAAAACAATATCCAACCTACTTATAGCGCCCCCTACCGGTAAATGTCATTATCGTTTTTCGTGCAGCCTGTGTACATTTATGATTTTTCAAAATAAGAAATAAAATAAGTAATTTATCGTAAAAATTGTTAATTTATTACAAATATTTCAATTAATAATTTATAAAAGACGTAGGTGTGATATATTGTGCAGAAAAGTTACAATGGAAAATAAAGAATTTTGACGAAATTATTCTGAAGACTTGTACTAGGCGGCCATTACGAATGCCGTCGCAAATTAAAAATGTATTATTTTCATTTATTAAAGATAAGATGATAATCTTATATATTAATGAGGAATGACAAGGTAAATTTTTACATATATATTTTTCCAAGCAAAGGATTTTTAGATTACCATATAATTCTGTAGCAAGGAATTTGACGTCTTATGTTCATTAACTAAGCTTGTCACCTATTTAGGTGATCTCGCTTATATAAATCCTTATTTAAATCCTTATATAAATCTCGCTTATATAAAGCTATGAACATAGAAATAAGGTGCTATTTAGCCCCGTGCATGGGTACTAACCCGTTTATACTGAGTATTTACTCACATAAAAGAATCTACTATTGAGTAGAATATACCTAATGGGTATTCACCCGTTCAAATAAGGTTATGACCCTTGCATATTGGATATTTACGTACATAACAAGAAATAGGGTGCTATTTAGCACCATTCATGGGTACTAACCTGTTTATATTGAGTATTTACTCACATAAAATAATCTACTATTGAGTAGAATATACCTAATGGATATTCATCCGTTCAAATAAGGGACCCTTACATATAGGATATTTACCTATATAACAACTATAACAAGATACTACTATTAAGTAGATGGATACAACGGATATTCACCCATTCTACGAGTAATAGGGTATTATGTCCTTCACATTGGGTAAATAACCCATATAACAAAATACTAATAATCAGTAGATAGACACAACTATTACCATCGAGTGGGTGTAATGATTTTAATGAAGGAACATTTTATTGAAGAATCATTCAGATTAATAATGTACATGATACAGGATATAGAGATGACAATTTATATCCTTTTGTAATACTCTAGAAGAACCTAAATTTGTATTAACCATTCATAAGAATTTGGTATCTAGGTAGATCAGCATATTAAAGAGTAATTTACTAAAGGAACTATCTATCTATCTAGATGGTGATAGATAGACTAAAGGAAAAAATAGTTTAAAGGAAGAACACTAGCCTCTAGGAAACTGTGGGACGGATAACACATGATTAGACTTTAAAAGTTGCACAAGTCGCAGTTACTATTGTAGCTGTAAAGAGTCAAAAGCCATGCCACATCAGGTGAATGCTTACTGCTCTCGAGCATTTGACATGATTGTTTCTTAATAATTTTAAATTATTTGCCTTTATAAAGATAATTTGCTATCAATTATCTTATTACTGGTGCTGGTCATTTATTATGTATATACTATTACTGGTGCTGGTCATTTATTATGTATAATAAATAATAAGAAGAAATTTCATAGTACAAGTACTGGAACAAATGATCGGCAAAATGGTTTAAGAAACGATGATTGTTCAATGTGCTTGATATAGTACAATATTTTATAATAACAAATATAACGAAGATATTTACACTTCATCCTATGATAAACTTCATTCAAAAGTTTGAGATACTCATACCAAATAGGGTCATTATCTGACTTACAACAAGCCTCATGCACAAATACCTGTGTCACAGAAAGGCTTGATCGAAGTTTCCTTTGGAATAAATCTTCAATCACAACAGATTTTTAGGTGAGTGGTTAATAATGTGGTCGATTATAATTATAATTTTAAAGACCAGTTGTAACAAATAACTATTGAACCAAGCTTTGCAAGTGGTTAGCTTTAAGAGTCTAATTGTATAAACACTTAAACTCATTATTCTCAAGGAATGAAGATTTTTTCAAAATATACTCGGTATGTGTGTAGAAAGACTTCTCACATCAGTGGTAACATATTGTTTACTCTTAACCAATTTTTTACAATATTATTACTTTACCAACACCTGATGATGGTGATGTTGGTTTATATTGAATATCTTGGTCTTAATCTTGAGCTTTAAATAAAGCCTGGCATTCCACTCACTACTTACTATTGTTTTCAAGAATGCATATTTGGATACTAATTCATGATTACCTTAAACAGTGTTTACATGTCTATGGTTAAATGGAAATTCTATGCATTTCAAGTTCTTTCCTTTGTTTTGAGCAGAACACTATATTTATGTTTTTACTAACCTTTTAAAAGATACAAGACCATACATAACTGATTAAGATCTAGGGACATTGTGTCAGTTATATATTTATATAACATAATTCCTATTTGAAATGTCATTATAATGGACAAGGAACAATAACGACACTTAGTAATTTAGGATCATAGACATAATAAGCTATATCATTCTTTAGGATTTATTGGTTACTTAAAAGATAGTTTGATAATTGGAAATAATACAACTGTTAAGGTTGTTCATTGTATTATACAAGCAATGAATAAATAAAAAATGAAATTGCTTTACCATTAGATAAAAGATTAAAAATCAACACAAGGGTGAAATAAAAAGAAAAAATATATATATATATATATATATATATATATATATATATATATATATATATATATATATATATATATATAATAATAATATTAAAAAATAAAAATTATAATAAATGTAAGGATAAACTATCTCTCTTACAGATAGATATAATTACAGGTGGTAGTTGTCATATTATTTTTATTATCGGGACACAATCAGTTATGTTACATATGGTCATTATTCTCGGTATTTTTGTGATTTGATTTAAATAACAAATCCGATCAACTAGTTAAATGCAGCGTTACTTGTGCTTAAAGATATTTTTCAATAATCATCCACGGTGAAACCCTAATACGTGTAGGCAACTCCACAGTTATTTCATATAGAAACAGCATGGTGTTTAATACCCACATTTAACCGTAATATCAAGGCACATATTGGATTTATTGAGTACCCAAAAAATGTTTTTATTTCTCTAATACATTCAATAATTTCAGAATGAATTTGCTATCACTAAATCAAGATTATACATTTGGAATTAACACTTTAAAGGTTTTTAAATAGATTTATTTACTAGGAAACCTACAAGAAGTATGACTTACATGTCATGACTAAGGTTATACTATTTAAATGGAAATATTAATTTTATTTCTAATAAAATAATTGTCGTTAAAGATTATCTCTGAACGGTTGGGGAGTTTGTCGTAGTACCAGACTGGTCCAGACAGTCCTAAAAAATAGTATTAAAAAAAAAAAAAAGAAAAAGAAACCTTTAATTTTGGAAGGGTTGCATTTGGGTCTCATATGAATTTAAAAAAAAAAAAAAAAAAAAAAAAACAGATCTAAATCCATTTGTTTTTCGTCAACGTTTTACCCTGTATGTTACTCGCTTCCTCGAGGAGCGTTTCGTTTCTATACACGGATCTCAAGATTTTGTTGCTCTACAAGCAATGTTAGACGCAATAATGAAAACGTGATGCTGGTGCTTATAATATTTTGGCCTAAACAGTGTAAATAACTAGATCTATCTGTAGACTGGTTACAATATTCTTTTCATTTTGATATATATCTAGAATTTTTTTTGTTCTTAAAATGCATATTTAGGTTTTCTATCCTCCATATCCCAAGTATGCTATTACTTGGGATAGTTACATCTGATGTATAAATATTTTTAGCGAGTTAAGTGTCAAATATTATATATTATTTAGTGGAGATGAAGAAAAAATACTATTTACTTTTTTTTGGTTATTGTAATTACTCATATAGTAAAAAGAAAAAAAACAATAATAATATATAAGTAATATATATTACTTATATATATATATATATATATATATATATATAAGTAATATATAAAAACAATAGATATCGTATATATTATGTCGTTCACTTGGTGTAAGCCCGTGAATGCCATTATTACTACCGATTCGCCTACATCTGAGTCGAGACTTCTAAAAAGTATACATAAACATAATAATAACATTATTGTATATTAACCAAATTGCTTGGCGGAAGATATTGTATATTAAATTGCCACATGAATTTAAACCTTACTATAACCAGTGTTCAAACAATCTAGTATTACCATTATTTCATAGTAATCATAGTATTTGTCCAGCACATCCTTAATAAAATTACCTAGATAGGCCTAGTAACACTTGAGAGTTACAAGAATAAGTTTATTTCTTTTATGTAATCTTATAATACAGTGACCTCCCAGACGACAGTTTCTAGATTTTATCAACCACGGAGGATGATGGCATTGATATATCATTTTTTACAATACATACCATTAGAGAGCACGCATTACCACGCTGCTACGCAGACGTCTAAACATATGAGTGTCAGTTAAGACCCTCTTAGAAGGATAGCTGAATGGATCAGATCTAAGTTCAATTTTGTAGTAGAGACGTTACATCAAACGTATACTTGATAACTGTAATTAATATTTAAATAGATATATTAAATTAGGAATTTTAAAAAATAATAGGATTTAAATGTTTTTGTATTTTGTTTAATAGGCTCGTTATTTTACAAATCTCTAAACATCTACATGTCAACATTATCATTGAAGAGACTATGCAGTGAAGTACAATTAGAAATTAAACGAACTTACCTAAGTGAAGTTCCAATTTCAATTGTACGAACTGCATAGTCTCGAAATGATATTATAACCCACCCACCCATACTTATATACGATAAGTATTACCCATAATATCATCTATGTTGTAAAATAATCGAGCTAATGAACTTACATCTTGACCCCAGGATCTCTAAACTTAATGACATTTACCGGTAGGGGGCGCTATAAGTAGGTTGGATATTGTTTTAAATTATTTGAATTCGAGGTTTTTAGCTCTGAATATACGTGACACAAGGCTGACGACTGGCGGTGTACTACATGTCAACATTATCATTTCGAGACTATGCAGTTCGTACAATTGAAATTGGAACTTCACTTAGGTAAGTTCGTTTAATTTCTAAGTATATTTCCCTTACCACACACTTCAAACCAGAACACAGTAGCGCTTAACGCTACTATTATGAGGCAGAAAAAGGTTACTTAAAGTAATGGTGCCGCTTTCTTCTATTTTCACAAGTTATTTATTCTAACGTTACGACTTAATGTGTTTCCTAAAACAGTTAATTTGCTACAATGGCCTCTTTCGATCAATGGTCTCTATTTCGGCGACCTTAACTGAAGGAAATCTGATAAAACTCTTTCAGAGAATTCCGTGGAAAAGTACACACCACACCTATTTCTACCTAATAACAGCAGTGTTAGCGCAGACAGACTTTTCCGAGGCGTTCCAGCTTAGTCCTCAAGGGTAGCGGCGCATCTGTGGCCGACCTCAGGTAGGAATATCTAATCCTATCTGGGGTTAATTACAGATGTCCATGGGCGGCAGTAGCCACTTACCATCAGGTGGACTGCATGCTCGTCTGCTACTCTGATATTATAAAAAAAAAAACAAATACTTATTCTAAAAGTTAAAGGTGGTATAACTGTTAGTGAAGTAAACAATATTTATTTTAATAGTCAATAATATGTTATTGTAAAAGTCATGCAGTAATTGAGAATCTATTCACCGTATGGTAGGAAACGTCCCCAAGAATTTTTCAAAATCAATTGTGTATAGTATTTTAACACACATCATAAACTAAGCAATATAAGGAAGTCAACATCTCTAGTTTAGTTTCATAAAGCAAAACTTGCACTTATTTGAGCACTGTGATAAACTCCATTAGCGTTAAAAATATAATAAGGAAAAGAGATGCTTCAATATTCAGTCATAGTAATATCTTTGCTGTACTTGAACTGCGTTGCATGCGTTCCTTTTTTATACATTTTGTGTCTTTGACGGGTTGTCAATTATGGTTTAGACACACATTTTTTATCAGTAGAAGTAACTATGTCACGCGAATGTGATCTATATTTCATATTTTTTATTATTAAGTTACATAAGCACGAATAATAAAGTGGCGACAGTAAGACTCCTATTAATAAACAATATCAAGCCTAATTTAAATATTTTTGGTTTCAATATCTGAGGTCATCTCGCTATAGTACGTATGAATACGATTATCAATCCTATATTTGTACGCTATCAATTCAATTCTATGTATATGACACTTGTGGACTCGGGAAGACGATGGTATGATTTTGACAACAGAATGACTTATCCAAAAGTCTAAAATTCCAAAGTATGGCTATTTTTCTTTTTAAAATTCTTTTTAATATTTGATTTTTTTGGCATATAAGAATATAAAAACATGTCATTTATTTATTTATTAAAAAAGCAGATTAATCTCGTTGGTCTAAGGATCTAGTCCAACGAAACACAAAATAGGATTTCGTTTTGTTTGACACGCAGAAAGTGTAGGATTCGATTTCTAGCCAAGCAGATTTGAAAATTACGAATTCAGATTTAATATACTTCATCTATCTTCTCTACATAAAGGTGGTAGAACCCTTTGTGGTTCGACTCCGGCGGCACCACCGCCACACCTATTTCTACCTAATAACAGCATTGTTAAGCGCTGCTGTGTTGCGGTTTGAAGGGTGTGGTAAGGGAGACAGACTTTTCCGAGGCGTTCCAGCTTAGTCCTCAGGGGTAGCGGCGCATCTTTGGCCGACCTCAGGTAGGAATATCTAATCCTATCTGGGGTTGATTACAGATGTCCATGGGCGGCAGTAGCCACTTACCATCAGGTGGACTGCATGCTCGTCTGCTACTCTTATATTATTAAAAAAAAAAATACTTACTTAATTTAATTTAATCGTTTATTGATTACTAAACAATGATTAATTAAGTAATAATTAATGATTTAATTTACTTCGAGTGAACAGGTTTACGTAGCTCCTTAAATATGTCTTCATATTTATAGTCATGGTGCTAAATATTAAAGTAACTGTGACTAAGACAATCATCATCATCATCATCAACCCATTACTGTCCCACTGCTGGGCACGGGTCTCCTCACAGAATGAGAAGGATTAGGCCATAGTCCACCGCGCTGGCCAAGTGCGTATTGGTGAACGTCACATACCATTGAAAGACTTATTTTTTTTTAAGAATTCTCAGGTATGCAGGTTTTCCTCACGATGTTTTTCCTTCACCGTTTAAGCAAGTGATAATTAACTTCTAATACGCACATAACTTTGTTAAGTCAGAGGTGCGTGCCTGGGATTTGAACCTCGGACCTCTCGATCAAGAGGCCGCGTTTCTTAACCACTAGGCTATCACTGCTTAGACTATAAATATAAAGAACATTTTGCTTATAACTTATTCATTTATTACAACCTTTTTAATAATAAAAATGTTAAGGAAGATTTTCTCGTATTTGATATTTATATCGTGAATAATGAAAAAGTACGAACAGATTCTAATAGGGTATTAATTTCAGAGAACGGTACATTATTATTATTAATACACAATATTATTTCTAAAAATAACAAAAGAAATTGGACTGACATTTTTTGTATTTATTTTACCTTTGATGTATTTCGTTCTAATGGAAACGTTACGTAAAGATATAAAAATATATTGTACGACATCCGTAAGGCTAATGATTTTGTTCTTCGAATAATAATATAACTAAATTAAAAGTTCTTAAAAAATAAGAAAAAAATATTGAATTTGTTACAATATTAATGTAGCTATGTAGTCATCACTATCATAAAATATATCACTAAAGTGAAAAGGGAGAGATATATCTTTTGAACTCAGTGATATATATCACTCTTTTAGCTCAGTAGCTCACTTTAGCTCAGTAGCCCTGTAACGATATAAGCGACATTTTATATCAGTATTTCAGAGAATCAGATTAAAATGATTTGACGACATTTTTATGCTTATAATTAATACAAAACTGGCATGAAATTATATATGAGTTTCACAACCAACACTATTTGTGTATCCCTGTTTTCATATTCTTAGCAAAGAAAAAAGATTTTAATTTAGTGTTTAATTCGTAACCGTAACTGTAATGTATCTCATTCAATGCATTTGACTCAAATCAGACTCTCTCAGTGAGTCGCTCATTTGACTCATCACTCACTCGAGCGACTCGAGCGAAGCGAGTATAACACTGTTGAGTTGAAGAAGATCTTATATCCGGAATCGTATGGACCTATGAACTCAACCATATGACGCGGATATAAAGATATAATTCAAAATCGTCGGAGTTGATGAGTGATTAGCTCTTTGGTGAAGATATATATCTTTTATATCACTCACTCGCGAGCTACTCAATTCTAATGGTAAGTCACCACTGCCGTCTATGGACATTGTTATGAACCCCGTATGAAATTAGATATCTACCTGAGGTTGGATACCGATGCAGTGCTATACCTGAAGACTAAGATGGAATACCTCGGTTAAGTATATCTCCCTTACCACACCCTTAACCACACCAGCTTAACACAGCTGTTATTGGCCATAATAGGAGTGGCGGTAATGCCGCATGAGTCGAATCACAAAAGACTCTACCATTTCCAAAATTTCAAAACTCTTAAGACTTCGAATTTAAATTTCTTTCTTTTTGCTAAGTACAATTTCACGTTTGAATCTTATCCGATACTGCCGGTGGTAAAGCTACTTATAAGTAGTTCAAAAAACCAATTAATGCTTTTAAATGAAAAAGTTTCAAATTACGTCGGGTGTCGGAGGATTTTTAACGAATGCAAAGCTGCTGTGGGATCGGTGACAGCTGTGAAGGGATTGGAAAGGTAGATAATCCCATAAAACACTTTTTGCCAGGCTCAAAACGATTTTGAGTATACGGTTAGAAATTTCTACAACAAACGTAAAGTATAATTCAGTGGTAATGGTATATACCATTACCACTGAATTATTATTAGACTGTGGAACACTATATAGTGTTCTATTTTAACACATTTATTTTCTTGTAGGTTTTATGTCTCAATCTTGTTCGTAATATTTTTGACTTACAAAGTTACTTTCAATATCAATGTGTAGCCATGTTTTAAAATATAAAAATTGATTAGATAACTGAAGTTAACTAGGAAAAAGATACATTTCTGATTGTTCAATTAAGTTCCTTTAGAAAACTTACTTAAGGTTTTTTTTTTTTACAACGATAAACAATATACGAGTATCCTGTGCATTTATGAGTACATTTATAATATTTATAATAATTTAACATTTATAATAATTTGCGATAAGATATTTTAATGATTTTACGTACACAATTTCTCTAATCCATAAATGAAACATGAAGTAGGTATCCATCCGTTTTGTCCCTGTAGTCCCGGGACTAGAATAGGGCTACGGTATCCCCTGCCTGTCGTAAGAGGCGACTAAAAGGGGGCTTCCGGGGTTGCGGGCGGCAAGATTGGGAGGTCGAACCGTCCAGCAAGCAACTCCGGGAAGGACGGCGGTATGTGTGGTCGCATACCGTCGTAAACACCAGACGGTGTGGTGAGTCCTGAAGCTCACCTAGGAGGAACCCGAAGGGGCAACGCGTTCAGAGGACTCCGGTTGCGTTCCGTAGGAGATCCCGGAGTCCTCTTGGCAACGCTGAGGACGGCCACCGGGGGGGTTTTAGTGCGGTAACAATCCCACATAACCCCGTGTTGCTCCTACGACATTGGGTACCTTATGAAGGTTTCCCCCTCGTAAACAAAAAAAAAGGTATCCATCCGTTTAAAAACGTTTACGTCTTAAATATCTCACCGTATGTTTTCCCAAATCCGGTCCCTTAAACCCAAAGTAAGGTTTTCCTACTTACAGGTAAACCTATAAAGTGCCGAATTGCTTCATCCCAACACAACATTTGAATCAAAATTTGTATATAAAAGTAATTTGGTGAACCATTCGTTCTAACATCAAAGTTATTTACGAAGTTTTATTTAGGATGATTTGAAAGGTGGCGTAATTTTATGATGGCGGTTTTCCAAAATGGATTTACTGTTCATCACTCGCGTATACACAGGTCTTTATAAAGGTAATGTTAATATTAACTATTGCTATGTTAAACTAGCCTATTTGAAGTTAAATACAGATATCTACAGCAGTGGCCACTGTAGGCTGTTTACTCCTCTATTTCGTAAAAAAAGTCTACTGTTCGACTGCTCTAGTACCATAGTCATACCAATTTCTACCTTATATTGGCGGTAGCTGTACTTTGCCGTACTTTACCGTTTCAAATTTATCTAGGATTGACATTACACATAAGTGAATTGACTTCCGATCTAGCTCTTCTTCTAACTGAAAATTAATGCAAACAGATGTCTAACGGCAGTTTATTTCGATATTCTCTCTCACATACAATATGCTACTGACTGTGGCCCGTTAAGTCCAAAACGTAATTCGTGTCAATTAAATTGGATATCGCCTCTTAATTAACGCCATTAAAATATAAAAGGTTACATAAACCGATTAAAACCGTTGAAAATCTGAACTTATTTCCCAATACCGCCATAATAACCCCTTCAACGCCATAAAACCCTCTTTTGTATGTTATTTAATATGATATTAACTCTCGTAAAATTCCATTCTGTGCTATTCGGACCCAATGAGTGAAATTTCAAATCATAATTTATTTATTTCTGTATGGATGTGACGTTTTAGGGTTAACTCGCTTTGATGGTATATTTTGGATTTTAACCCGTCATTTCAAAAAAATGTCAAAGCCAGCTTTTCTTTATTCATTTCTATGACTGACATTTTAAATGGAAATAAATGTTATAAATATATTAAACTAAAATTGTATAAGACTTTAGTAATTACTATTTAATTAACACGTTTTAACATTTGTTCGTGCGTCTAATTCGAATTTATATGTCTAATGACTGCACACAGATATGTCTATTCCTGTCGTATACCAATAGATTTAATATGACAGACAGTACCCTTACCATGAGTTTTCAAAACATCCCACAATTTTACGTTACGTTTACTCAATCCATTATACTGTTCGGTTTGCTTCAGTAGACTGAATAAAAGTAACAATAAACAAGTGCTCAAGTCTTTTGTCTACCTCACATGTTCGCAAAAAAGAGAGACAAAACATAACGTGCCATTTTGTCAACTTTGACATTTAATGTTACGTTACTGACACTATAGTTCTGATATAATCCGCTAGGGGCGCTGATTGGAAATTGTATGGGCAAATACGTAAACAAATACCAGAACAGTTATATTTGTCAAAAGGTAAAAACTCATGGTAAGGATACAGAACACAGTGCCATACAGTGTTCAGTTTAGTCTGAAAGGGCTACGGTTTGAGAACAGTGACAAGACAAAGGTACATTCAGAACCTGGCCGAGAACTCTGTTTATCAACGTGACCTTTTGGTCTTCAATATATCTTCTCAATTATCTATTAAGTAACAGAGAACAGCTAAGGGCTAAACAAAATTGATATATATCAATTTATAATTATTGTATCAAATATATTTTTTGTTCAATTATTGGAAACTTTTGACGTTATAATATCAGGCATTTAATAAAAAATAAAAAATTAAAAGAGAAAACCAAGTAGGTACCTAGTACAATAATAAAATGTATATTTTAAGGTCATAAATAAATGTTATAAGTTGCTGCAGGCGGAGACTAACATAGTTTTAATATATTTTCTTTGTCATAAATACATATATAATGTTTTTTCTATCGTTAGTCTAAAAAAGAAAAGAGAGTTGTTAAACTATATCAACATCACTAGAAGGTGGTAGAACCCTTCCTGTGTTAGCGGCGCAATCATGGCCGACTTCAGGTACGAATATCCTATCTGGGGTTACACATGTCCATGCGCCATCACTTACCATCAAGTGGTCTGCAGATCCTATATTATAAAAAAAACATCAGTTGATACACCGTTCTTGCTATTAATATTAGTTGAACCAGGATAAAAATACCTGTCCTTGTACACCCAAGTGCACGTTAAACGCAGTTGCCACGCAAACCGCACGTGCGATGCAATTGATACAATTGGACCTTGTATCTCGACCGCAGCACGTGCCTCTACATACATGCTTACATATATGTTGTAGGTAGATCGGGATATCGGACATGTCACGAAGTTCCCAGGAGTGTCGTAGTACAAGCAGTGTTAATAAATGCTAAATCATGTAAATAAAAGTAATCCGTACGTGATCATTTAAAGCTTACCTATGTGATTTTACCAAATCTTGCTTATCTTATTGATGGTTAGACCAGCTACTTATTCGTGAAAATTATTACTTTGTTGGATTTTCTGTAATAGCAATTAATTAGTCAAATAGCACAGGAAAATCAGAACTCTTGGGAAAAGAGGAAAGGAAGTCATCATTCAATTTCATTTGTTCGTTTCATTGAAAATTGAGATCTTTCATGATAATAATTCAGACCGAGATTAGGATGCTTTCCTTGAAGTTGCTAAAACATACTACTTACTACTTAAATACATTTCGAAATGTCGAATTCAAATATTGGGCGGTAGCATTATACACAGGATAAGGATGGTAAAATAATATGCTTTGAAGTAATTATACCTCTAAAACAGCGTGCTTTGTTACATAATTACTTAATTAATATGTTGACTAATGTGTTGAATTAATCATAATTATATATATTGATGTTTACAAATTGAAATTAAGAGATCTATTACTATTCATGTACAACAAAAGGGAAATATTTGAAATATCTATTATTTCTTGATGAAATTGATAACATATATACTTTGTTACATATGTATAGAAAGTTTTGCCTTCTGAGTCACCGCCGTCGCACCTATTCCTTCCTAATAATAGCAGTGTTCAGCAGTACTGTGTTTCTATTTGAAGAGTGTGGTTAGGTAAACATAAGTCCGAGACCTTCCGACTTGATCCTCTCTAGTACGAGTAGCAACGAATGATCAGAGACAGGACTCTTAATCTTCGCGGGGTTTGATTACAGTACCCTTACCATGACTGTTTTGGTATTTGTTTACGTATTTGCCCATTCAAATTCCCATCACCGCCCCTAGCGGATTGTATCAGAACTATAGTGTCAGTAACCTAACATTAAATGTCTAAATTGACAAAATCTCGCTTTATGTTTTGTCTCTCTTTTTTGCGAACATGTGAGGCAGACAAAAATACTTGAGCACTTACTTATTGTTACGCTTACTCAGTCTACTGATGAAAACGGAACAAAATAATGGATTGTTTAAACGTAACGTAAAATTGTGGGATGTTTTGAAAACTCATGGTAAGGGTGGAGCTGTCCAATGATGGTAGTAGCCACTTGCCATTGGGTGGACTCTACATGATCGATTGCTACTTCAATATTACAAAAAAAAATCTTCTAAAGCCTGGTGAATGAATACCGTCATTAGTTTTAAAAAATATGTCAGTCATTTACCGATAACGCATTTATTACACATTATTATCAGTAATGTATTGATTTTGTTTGTGTATTGCCATTTTATTATTACGATATATGATATCATTTTACATAATGTAAATTAATAAGGAAATGTTTACAGAATTATTTAATAACAAAACGCGTAAGATCATGTAAATTATAGATAGTAGCGCTTGACGAGAATAGTATGATGAAACCAAATTAAAAAGAATAATAATAGAGTCCAGACCTTGCATTTAAAATTAAAAGTTTCATAGAAATGGCACATTTACAGATTAATTTATTAACAGTTGACGACTGACGTCTTAGTAAAAATATTAGCGTAGGTATCTTATCTTCAGTAATGCGTATTAAAACAGCGCAGTGCAGTACCCTTACCAGGAGTTTTTACGTTTCGACAAATATGACTGTTTTCGTATTAGTTCACGTATTTGCCCATACAAATTCCAATCAGCGCCCCTAGCGGATCGTGTCAGAACTAGGAAATCGTATGGGCCAATACGTAAACTCGTAAACAAATACCAAAACAGTCATATTTGTCGAAACGTAAAAACTCCCGATAAGGGTACAGTACACTCTAGGAATCAAGGGACATAATAGTTACAACCATGAATAAGTTTAATTTCATGCAAATAAATATATTTTTACAAGTGTTTAATTAAGTTGCTCTGACAAGTAAAGTGCTAAATCTTACAAGGTAAATTTGACCCACTCCCAGGTATCCGATTGAGCTGAAATTTTGATACAATTTCGATTTGAACCACAATGCATGGTTAGTGACGTCATTCTAGATATAATATGGTTGACGCTCCAATATGCCAACGAACGTCCCAATATTCGGGCCAATATATTTTTACACATAAAGGGATTTCTGAGACACGAAATATAAATGACATCATTAATAACTATTTTTAAAAACCTTTTTAATATAAATTTATTGTGTAGACAACACTTATTAGAAGTCAATACGAAATATCCATGTGTGGTCGCTCCAATTAAAAATTGGGACAATGATAAGTTTGATATTAAAATTGACCCGTTTATAATGTCATCTGTTGATTGGGTTTAGTCGTTGAATATTAAGGAAATATGTTTATTTATGTTATTTCCTGAAATTTATGGTACCAATTACGAATGTAAAAAATATATATATACCTACTTAGGTACTTTATAATTAAAAATATTGACTGTCTGCTTGTTTTCTAGTCATCATTAATTTCTTACATTCTAATAAAAAATGCTTATGTCTAAACATTGAAAAAACAATTAAGAACCCAATTAGATGGAGCTTTTAGACTAAGACAGATGAATTTACAATGATCAACATCGTAAAGATGGTGATTGAAAAATGCTCACAAGCAATAATAATAATAAACAAGCATTTTCCTGGCCTCGCCACTATCAAAAATGGGCGTTAAAATTACCCCTTAAATAAAATAGGTTTGATGAGTACATTCCTACGATCGATAAGCATCCTTTATACTAAACAGAGGCTTACATACTGGCCGTGCCGCAAACAACGCATTCTTAGTATAAACTATTAATAAAATGATAAATTATATTGATAGTAACAACTTACGTCTTGAAAGATAGGTGGTTTGTCATTCGGCAGAAAATCACCAACAACAGTGTAAAATCTACATCCATACGATTTTTTTATTGCACGAGCGATTCGCAACATTTTCGACTTTTTAAACACTCAAATTTTCGTTAAGTTACACTATTTAGTCAATTAATTGACATTACGATGTGCGTCCGTCCGCTGTATACTTTGACGATGAACTCAAAACAAAACGAGAGCATTATCACCGCTGATAGTAGGTAAACTAAATATTGTTACATCAAATAACTTTAATACACAAAGGAAAACTGTTTTACAACTGGTTACAGCTGGTGGTTTTAATTGTACGCTGGAGACTTATATAGTTTTGTAAAAGAAAACTAGTGTATAACCTGCAATAGAAGACGATCTTTATTACACACCACGTATCTATAATAAAGAAGAAAGAAATGGTAGTATTGTATAGCAATTTTTTTCAACGCGACAATGATGGGGAAATAAAAATTGACGCGACAATAATAGAAAAATAAAAATTGTCTTAGTCGATATAATATTATTTCTTAGATGAAATATGTGAATTAAGACAAATAATTAATAGTGAATAAGTAAGTACATACGTAAGTTAGTGCGCGCCAGTGGACGAATTTTTAACTTTTATAGAATTTTAGAGCTATAAATATTTTTGGATTAAAAGTAACGATTGAATGTCGCATGTAAATGTTTCGATACGATTATGTTCATATTTTTTGGTATCATTCAGATAAGCATTTTAACCTGGAAACATTCGTTTTTTTTTTTAATAAAAATCGTATAATTCAATTTGTAGGTAGGTAACAATAGGTAGGTACAGGCACAGATTATTAATATGAGTTACTTTTTAAGGTTCACTACTACTACTACTACTACTTTTGAGATTAAAACTCTATCTCATAACTTTGAATATCTATAAATTTGAATCTACGTTTGATCGGATTACTAGTAAATATTACATAGTGTTGTATGTAGTAGTTCTATTAAATATATAATGAAGCAAGCACGTTTCGTTCACTATGATTGTCGAAGTAAACAAACCTTGGATACAATATGCATATAACTGCATTGACTGCATAAATTACATAAATATACGTAATATTTACGCAGGACTAGTCGTCCTGATGTTATTTTGTATATTCATAAGTTTCGCAGGAAAATACTAGCTATAATGTTATACTAGTCACTTTACTTTAAAATATTAATAGCTTTTTTTATAAAATAGGAGTAGCAGACGAGCATGCAGTCCATTTGATGGTAAATGGCTACTGCCGCCCATGGACATCTGTAATCAACCCCAGATAGGATTAGATATTCCTACCTGAAGTCGGCCGCAGATGCGCCGCTTCCCCTGAGGACTAAACTCGAACGCTACTACTATGAGATTCATACTACTACTGATGTGCTCCATGCTTGCACGGTGTGTAAATATCGGTTACGATGTGTGAATTTAATTTGTAAAATATGTACCTACTTTCCTGGAATCTTGTAAATAAATTACCTATTGTAATTACAAAAAAAAATGTAAAAATAAGGCCAACTGGTAAAATACTCTTTGTCACTTCCAAAATTAAGACGAATCTATCGACATCTATTATCCATAAAGCTGTTTGCCCATTTGGCTATAGGACGTGCAAACCAATGAAACATGCATGCTCGAACATTACCCGTCGTAACTTAACAAACTCTTATAATGAAAATGTTAATGAAACAGAGTTACCGCGGTCACGGTCAATTATATCTCTAAGTGAAGTTATGTTCCGTTTCAAATCACATAGAAAACGACAAGGCAGTAAAATCATAAAGATAAACTAATCTTGAAGTTTAATCTGACATTCAAACAAACACAATCACGTTCTGAGGCAGCCGGTTACTGTTTGATTTAGTTTTCTCTAGATTTTACTCATATTTGGAGTGGAATATTTCATAAATAGTTAAGAATTTAGTATGACTACCTAATAGGTGAATAAATATAAAAAAATATTTCTAAATGAAAGTAATGATGTATGTATATTCGCTACATCTACCTATGTAGAAATCTACCTTGTAACAGTAGTGTAGTGTCTTGATTGTTTTTTTTAGTTAAAGGTAAGAAACGAACATTCAATTGCAGACTAGCATGAATTGGTCCACTGCCGCCCATGGACATCTGTAACCTTTTGTAACTAACTCCTTTTTTTATAATATAGGAGTAGCAGACGAGCATGCAGTCCACCTGATGTTAAGTGGCTATTGCTGCCCATGGACATTTGTAATCAACCCCAGATAGGATTAGATATTCCTACTTGAGGTCGGCCACAGATGCGCCGCTACCCCTAAAGGACTAAGCTGGAACGCCTCGGAAAAGTATATTCCTTATAGAACAGGGGTTCTAGAAAGCTAATCACAGATGCGTCGTCAATTCTGAGAGTGACATTTTTTTAACATCATTGTAACATACTAGAGGAAAAGAAAAAATATAATATGTCTCTTTGATCATTATGATGGTTGCCTCAAGTGTATGTCAACCAGAATCCACACTCTTCCACCGAAACGCTGGAACTAACGCTAGTAAAAGATGTGGCGGTGATCCTTTTTTTTAAATATAGGAGTAGCAGACGAGCATGCAGTCCACTTGATGTTAAGTGGCTATTGCTGCTCATGGACATCTGTAATCAACACTAGATAGGATTAGATATTCCTACCTGAGATCGGCCACAGATACGCCGCTACCCCTGAGGACTATGCTGAAACGCCTCGGAAAAGTATGTCTTCATTACCACACCCTTCAAAATCCTTTTTCAGTCACACTATGTCCACTAGTTTTGTATTAATCACATTTATGCTATATCACTGAAAAAATAATCAACTTTAATATTTCATGAGCAATTTCGTTATTCTTATTTGTCATACACATTAAAAAGACTGAATCAATTGTTTACAAAGTAATTGGATGTTATCACACGCATGCCTCATGTTACTCGATATATGATAACACTATCACATTTATATGCTTTCGTTTAAACTCTACAATAGAGCGACACAGGGGCGTAAGATTTAATGCATTCTAATGATAATATAATTGTTAAAAGAGAATTTAATTGGAATGAGAAATCTTATAACTGATATATTTTTTCTAATATATGGAGGTTTCCTCACTACCCTTAAAGTAAGTTTATAAGTTTAAGAAAGTGAAGAAAGAAGAATGATCAGTTTACAATACATACGCATAACTTTGAAAAATTAGGGATGCGTGGCAGTCTCTCGGCAGTAGTGGCAGATTCTGACCTGAGACCTGATTCAGAGGTCGAGTTTCTTTTCTTTATGGCGCGTATTAAAAATATTATTATTTAATTATATCAAATAGGTACATATGACATGTAATCATGCTATCACGATTAAAAAAAATATACATTACTTTATCTAAAAAGTGTTACCACTTCAAACTGTAACGTGTCTCTGCAATGCTAGCCTAGTTTCTTATATTTTTATTAATTTAATACAGTTCTGTAATAAATATTTGTAATATAGAAGTAGTAAACGATGCATGCAGTCTATCTGGTGGTAAGCGGCTACTGTCGCTCATGGACATCTATAATCAATCCCAGATAAGGTTAAATTCCTACCCGAGATTGGCCACGGATGCGCCGCTACTCCTGTGGTACTAAGCTAGAATGCCTCGAAAAAAATGTTTATGATATACATCTTTATCCGACCTACGAGGTGCCCACCTAAGGGCATTTATAGATTTGTTCAATCCCTAAAGCCAAAGCAGAAATGCCATCACATTAATATTTATTTGCATTTTAAAATCTCAATCGGAGTACCGCATATATTTTTTTTTATTATCACGCCTTTATTGGCGCTATTTAATATAAACCTCGTGCAAACACACTATTTACATACATGGGTAGGTACAATAAACTCAATCAAGCAGTAAAGTGCGTCAACGAGTCATCATTGCACCGAGTGCATTAATAAAAGTACTCATTGGCGTTCAAGGTTTTATTATATAGGAGGAATGAACAACATAAAATGAAAAATAATGCTTTCTATATTCTTTATATATTGGGTGCCTTATTACATTATATACCTTTTTTTTCTTAACGAGGGGGAAATCTGGTACCTCACGACATGGGAGCTACGCCGGGATATGTGGGATTTTTTCCGCACTAAAACCCGCCCGGTGGCCGTCCTCAACGCTTGTTGGAGAACTCCGGGATCTCCGACGAAACACAATCGGAGTCCTCCAAGCGCGATGCCCCGATCGGACTCTGCCCTGGGGGAGCAGTTTTTGCTCTTCTCGCACCATCGGGTGCACACGATGGTATGCGACCACACATACCGCCGTCCTTCCCGGGATCGCTTACTGGACGGCTCGAGCTCTCACTCTTGCCTCCCGCAACCCCGGAAGCCCCCTTTTAGTCGCGTCTTACGACAGGCAGGGGTTACCGTAGCCCTTTTCTAGGCCCGGAACTACAGGGTCAAGGCACATATATACCTGCAAATTAGTTCCTATCACTTTGTTTTCTACCTGGGTCGAGATCGAACCCGGAACCATCTTCCTCTTTAATCGGTAAACAACTATGCAGTACAGTGTTATATTGTGATCACTACACTATATTAAATTTGAATAAAATTATTGTAAGCAGCATTTTTATAACATTCCACGGTAGTTTTGGGTGAATTGCGAATCAGATAAAAGGAACAGTAGGTACTACTTCAGTTTGAAGGTAGTAGGTATAGACCTTTGTGGTTCGACTCCGAAGGCACCACTGCCACGCCTATTTCTGCCTAACATCAGCAGTATTAAACAGTACTATGTCCGACTTTGATTAAAAAAAATACTTCATATACAATCGTACCATCCTGCAATTCTTTAGTACCTCCCTACTGGTTTACAGGGTATTTCACAACTATCTCAATAAGAAATCTAGTCACAAGAAGTCTAATATCTAAGTGTCTATAAAATTAAGGATGTTTTACTTAAAATAAGCGACCAAAAAATAAAACAATAAGCCATTTCATTATCAAGTAACGAAGTAGCCAATTTGTTACGTTTCTTGATTACCGAGATGTCCCGTGAGATGGCAGTTAATTTAATTATGTATAAGATGATTTCCTTTGAAAATTTTAAAGTAATCCACAAAGGAGCAGACGACGTTGTTTGAATCGTCAGAGTTGTTATTCAAACCACGATTAATTCTGACTTAGGTACCTGTACAAACACCTTGTAAACAGGTACCTACATAGGTATGTAATTACTATTTTGCAAACTATGTTATTTCATCATCAACACATTATAGTTTCCATATTCAATTGAAGCCTCGTATTTTAAAAAGATGTAATCGATGATCAATCCTAGTCCTCAGAGTGAGAACGCACATGTGATTGGCTTCAGATAGAAAACCTGCTCTCTATCGACTTGGGTCCATGAGCAGCCACTTATCAAAACTGCATGCTCGTTTGATACTCCATATTTTGGAAAAAATCTAAATTTATGACGGGATCTAACCCCATATAGCAAAAGTAAGAGCTGTTGGTACCTATATAATACCACTTTGCTATCTGAACTCAAACTGACTTATGTAATAATATTTATCGCACAATTAATATTTCTAACATTAATGATGATTAAGTGTGTTGTATTTCTACAGAATTGCTTTGTCCTTAAATATAAGTTTTGCAGCAATTGTAATAAATAAATACAATTAAATGAGACATAAACATAACTGTCCCTATATACAATTTTTCAGGACCTTTGATCCTTAATAAAAAGCTGTATAATGTCTAAAGTCTAAAGTCTTTTTAACGTATTTTTACTCGCTTCACTTAATTTCAAATGTAACTAAATAACAAACGCTTTAATCCAATTTTGGGTTTTTTTTAATTATTCACAGCACCCAACAAGCATATAGTGGTCACTGCCGCCCATAAACTTAACCAACGAAAATGATATCCTTCGTATTAATTTGAAACACCACAACAGCTGTACGTATAAATAAAAATCGTACTTACAGTCAAATGCCGTCCGTGCACACTGAAATTCCGAAGAAAGCCTCCTCTGTGCATCTTCGAAAACCTATTTGTCACAGCACAAGCGTTCAGACCGGTCAGTAGGATGTTATAGAACATTGTGGTATTATTTATCGAGTATTTTAAGTGTATGAAGAATTTATATAATAGGAACAATTAATACATGTTTGTAAATCGGTTGTGAGTGGTTAACTGCGATAGTGGCAATATGAGATCTGCTCTTATGTCCTAGTGTGACGCGTTTGATAAAGTAGGTAGTAGGTATGTATCATTATTATCAGAATAGGTATATACGATTCCTCCAGGAAATATAATTTGTAATCGCAAAACTGTGTTCTTACACTCGTTACGACGTTTTTGACACATCGAAATGGTATTATCGTCACCGAAAATATTTTGGAATCTAAATATTGTCACATAGAAACAATGTTCGCTAGTCATCTTCTGTACATCATATGCATCTATGACTCTCAAAGGATATCAAAGTTGCAAAATCCACCCATAATAGTTGACTTCGTGTGGTTTCTATTGTCTTTCTTTTAACCCTCTTTAACAGGAAGAACTCTCAATCAACCAGAAACAAAACAAAAAATATAATTGATCACTTTTATCTGCCTGGTCGGGCTTCTAACTCAGTTCTCTGCCTATAAGTTGCAGCGCCACGGTACTCAAAAACGTTAAGTACTACAAATATTACAGCTACCCACGAAACAAAAAAAAAATAGCTGCTACCTATGACTTATTATAATTTTAATGATGGTGTCATTTACTATGCAACTATTTGCGTCATTTTTGCAATTTGATGTAGGTACCTACAATCTTCTTAAAATCACATTAATTTATATTTCTATATCTATATTAAAAAATAAACTTACTACAGAACATATTCGTTACATACCTACAACATCAAAGCACAAAAAATATCTGAAAAAAATATTTTTGCTACCAAAAATACCTAAAGTATTTATAATAGAGTTCAACATACAAAAAATGTTAGAATTGTATGAAATCGCGAAAACAAAGTTATTTGCGTGAATTACATATTATAATAAGAGTTCCGTGGTACGAGTGATTAGATAACATTAGGTCAATATTTACTATGTCTACGTTTAGATTAATAAATACGCAAACATCATTATATTAATAATTTATTATGTAATATTATGAGTAGCTACAGTTCCGCCTTGATTTCTAACATTTTTATCTAATGTTATTTAACTTTAGCAAACGCGAATTTTTGCAACAATATTTGCTTCACAAAATAGTATTATTACAACATATTGCTAAATTGTTATTTTCAAATTTATTTTCCTGTCGCGCGGGTTTGTGGCCTCACGCGCGTCCAACCCACACGCATGCCATTTGCATCTTATTATTTCATGCACAGCAGTGATAGCCTAGTGGTTAAAAAACTCGGCCTCTCAACCGAGGGGTCCGAGGTTCAAATCACAGGCACGCACCTCTGATTTTTCAAAATTATGTGCGTATTAGAAATTAATTATCACTTGCTTAAACGGTGGAGGTAAACATCGTGAGAAAACCTGCATACCTGAGAGATTTATAAAAATATAAATCTCAAAGGTATATGAAGTTCACCAATACTCACTTGGCCAGCGCGGTGGACTATGGCCTAATCTTTCTCATTCTGAGAGGAGACCCGTGCCAAGGAGTGGGACAGTAACGGGTTGATGATGATGATGATTTCATGTACATACGGGTCGCGATAACACTGCCGCGAATTAGAGCGTTTTTCCTATCACGCATGTTTACGCCCGCGCTTGCGTTCCTACCGCAACCTCGCAACTCGCTGCAGTTACTTCGCGATCCATGCGCGTAAGAAACGATAGGATTCAAGAGTTATGCGTGCGGATGAAACGCGTGTGCGTGTAAAGAAACGCGACAATAAAAACGCCCTTAATTCATGTGTGCGTTTGAGACGTGCAACGTGTGGAAAAACACGCGCGACAAGATCAACTATATTTGTGACGTCACGAAGCTTATGATCTGTTATGCATGACTCCTTTCTACGTCATGAAGCCCTTTATAAAGGGTCTATAAAGCTTCTAATATTGGAGAACCAATAATAAAACTGCGTAATAACCCTCCACTCGCCACAAAATAGTTTAAACACTCACTCTACCACAAAATACCTAATTGATCCTACATTAATTTACCGCCCACCTTGATTGTCTAGGACCACAAATAGAACATAGGTACGAAAGTTTATCTATTAGCGTTTTAACCCTTGAAGGCAAAACAACATCATTTGTTGTTTCGCCCTTAGGCTTAACCTTATTTTCGAGTACTAAATAAATGATCTAAAAACAGAATTGTAAAATCCCTTTGAGAGATTTTTTTATTAAAACAAATAGAGCTGCCTACAATCCAATAGTAATGAAAACAAAGAAAGTAATATATTGTTGTAAAAATAAGCAAGTGTATTGTGTGGCGGTGGTCTCGGAGTATGATTAAGCAATATTCTCTTATTTGAATAAGTTACCTAAACTTACTAAGTTAAATTTATGCAGATTAAGAGACAGGTCTTTATTTTATGGCAGCTCCAATGTGTGAGACAGAATACCATGCATGCTATATTATAAATATAAATTCGTAAAGTAGTAGTACCATTTGTATTGCCACTGCGCCTGCTATTTAATCTTAATTAATACAAAAAGTAAAAACCTGATGCTTGAAATTAATTAACTTAAAAGAACAGTAATGTTAGTCACACAATTTAGACGAATCCATCTGCAGCTCAAATGTTAAACGCTGTAGGGCGTACCAGAAAACGTGACATGCATATCTACGCTTCGAAGTCGGATGAAAAGCATCGCACTCAGTTATGGGTTAAGGGCTTCGTAAAGCACATACACTTTTTTTATATTATATAGGAGTAGCAGACGAGCAGGCAGTCCACCTGATGGTAAGTGGCCACTGCCGCTCATGGTTATCTGTAATCAACCCCAGATAGGATTAGATATCTACCTGAGGTCGGCCACAGATGTGCCGCTACCCTTGAGGACTAAGCTGGAACGCCTCGGAAAAGTATGTCTCCCTTACCACACCCTTCAAAACGTTATTAGGCAGAAATAGGTGTGGGGGTGGTGCCGCCAGAGTCGAACCACAAAGGGTTCTACCATCTTTAACACTTACCTAAGATGTTCCAAATTTTCCTGAGATTTTTTTAGATACATCTATGGCCAACCTTACGTAGGTATATTTCATCGTATTCTTCTTTGGTAACTGCTTACTTAATTGAGGTTTATTCTAAGCGTGATTGAATTTTCGTAAAATATTTCTGTTCTCTAAAAACCATAAAGCGTAGATAAAACACAAACAAGAAATTCACTGACACAAATAGAAAACTTCATCAAAGCTCGAAATTATTTGACAACAATCAACAATGAATTGTCACTGCAGTTAATCAACCAGTCTGTTCACATGCAAAATATTTAAATAACCATGTGTTAAGGCCTCATAAACCAGAAGCATGTGGGGCAAAGCTAAATGATCGGTAAAATTTTAGCTTCGACGAATGGCAAGCCATGTACCTGTCCCCAAGGGAAGTTATGCACACCGTGCAAGCTTATGAAGACCAGGAAATCTTTGAAGTATTTATTTTTTTTCTTTTTCAATTAAAATTTGTTGTTATTGAATTTTAAAGTCATATAAAGATTCTTACCTGAGCAGTAGCCACTATTAGTTTCATTCTTAAGTGGTAACGTTTTTACTTGGTCTGCTTGGGATGAAGACTCGAGTGTTAGTTGGGAGATTACATAGTAATGATGTAATAATGCGCCAAATAAAACACAATGCATTTTTGAAAAAAAAAAAGAAAAATGATTGTTCAATCTACTTCATGGTAATAATTCACTGTCGTCCATGGACATTTGTAATCCACAAATAAAACAGGAGACTTGTTTGAAGTCATTCACAACATAGAAACTTTTCATTTGTTACTCACGGAAATCAATAAATTTTTATTCCACATCTATTTCCGAGAAATAAATTGGAAAGCAGTAGACGCACGTACAATTAAATTTCGTTACTTTGAATTGAAACAAAAACTTTCATTTTAAACAAACACAGTAGGTATCCTTTGGAATATATTGTCCATTGTTCAAGTGGCAGTATGAATCTCCCAATGTACCTTCAGTCAACTTAAATGCAAGTCCAACTTAAATACAAGTAAATCCCAGCATACTTTGGTAAAGTATTTGAGGTTTAAGTTAGTGGTAAAGTATTTGAAGTTTAAGTTAGTGGGATTTAATCTTTGTTCCAAAGTCAAAATGTGGACAATGCGCTCGCAATGGTACTGAAAGTGTCAATTAGTTACTTAATGTGGTTGGATTGTGCCCTAATTTATGTTCAAGCTTAAGTTAGATAATGCATTAATCTTTATATTTGATGCACTTTTAAAATCAAAAGGCAATCGACATTTTAAAGCTAAAATAATCTTAAAACACTGTTGCATATGTTTGATTCCAAAAACGCGAGTTTCATTAATTAAAAAAAACTATTTAATATATTTTTGTCAGTTGTAGATAATCAAAGAATTACCTTAATTAAACTATAAGTATATCCACAGGCCTCAAATTTTCGTCGAAGAACCAAAACGTCTCCCGGTTCCAATAATAGTAAGCTACTCCAAGCAAAATCCAGTAAAAATCCAAGACTTTACTACACGACGCCGACGATGGAATTCGCGCAAATCACGAAAACAGCAATATGAATCGAACCCGTGCAAAATTCTTAACTTTTGCCAATGGTATAAAAGAAGGAAGGCTCTGAAAGAATTAATAAGAGAGAACAAAAGAGAAAAAGAAAGACGAAGGAGAGAAGAATATGAACAAGAACGTCTAAATGACCTAATACGATGGGAACAAGTGAAAAGACAGTATGGAAAACCAAAATACGAACCAATACCAAGAACAATTGTTGAGGAGCAAAAGGAAGTAAATATCAAAGAGCCTAAATATGAGCCTGTGGTTTGGCCAGCTCCGAAGAAGGAACGTTTTTATAATAGGAAAACGAAAGAGAAGCCCATAACCTGGTCAACTCCTGCGCGTAAAGTGACGAAAAAGAAAACCATCAAAGAAACTTCAACCACCGCCAAGCCCCGTTATGGGACTAAACATGTGTCGGTAAAAAAATAGTAAGTATTCGTACCTACTTTATAGTATTCATAGAGCGCTAGAAAGACGATAACCTTAAAAACCTTATATACTATTTTCCCGCGTAGACGATATTTTATTCTTTACTATACGGATGTAACACATAGATCCGAATTCAATCCTCGATCAGGCAGCATGATAATGAAAAATTGACATGTCTGTCCTAAATTGAAAGGTATGATTATACCGGGAGCCAGTATGATTATACCGGGAAGGTACCACCGCCACATCTATTTCTACCGAGAAGCAGTTCTGAAATTCAGTAGTAAGGTGAGGATGCGCGCTAACTTACATAATGAGAAGATACCTAATAACAGCAGTGTTAGGCGCTGCTGTGCTCCGGTTTGAAGGGTGTGGTAAGGGAGACAGACTTTTCCGAGGCGTTCCAGCTTAGTCCTCAGGGGTAGCGGCGCATCTGTAGCCGACCTCAGGTAGGAATATCTTATCCTATCTGGGGTTGATTACAGATGTCCATGGGCGGCAGTAGCCACTTACCATCAGGTGGACTGCATGCTCGTCTGCTACTCTTATATTATAAAAAAAAACTATTTTAATCCTCAAATGTGACTCAGTATTTGCATGCAGTGACTTGTCAACCAATAAAAAAACAAGAAGTCCTATATTTCTATATTATAATACGAGTAATATGCATTTTACACAATATTTACATTTCAGTGACCCAAAAGACACGATAACCAATCGCTTCGTCAACTATTGTTACCGCGTCTGTTGTCAGTTCTACTGTTGCCTCACTTGCATTATAGTTATAGCATTTGTAGTCATTTTTATCCTATAAACACTTGTATCTGAATATGCATTAAAATATTGTTAAGTTCATTATGCGTTTTTATTTTAAAATTATCTTACCTTCAAAACATGTATTCGTTGAACAATATTAGAATGCTAAAAGGTTTGAAGGTGGTAGAACCCTCTGTGGTTCAACTTCGGCAGCACCAACGCGACACCCGTTTCTGCCTACAGAAGTATTAAGCGCTGTTGTGTTCTGGTTTGAAGGGTGTAGTAGGAGACATACTGTTCAGAGGCGTTCCAGCTTAATCCTTAGGGGTAGCGGCGCATCTGTGGCCGACCTCAGGTAAGAATCTAATCTTATCTAGGGTTGATTACCATCAGAAGGACTGCATGTTCGTCTGCTACTCCTATATTTAAAATCCTTCGAGGTTCTTCGAGAGACGGAACAGAGCTGCTACGCAAACTATTTCGGTCCCGAATGTTTTGCACCCAAAACTTTTGACACTGGACCCGATTAATATGAGCGGTGAACAATTAAATGGTGGTAATAAAGCATACACTTAAAATGAAATAATATTTATTCATAATAATTATATAGCCTACATAACCTGTATCAACTACAGATTAAGAAAATATTACACAAATACTTTTAAAATGTCATAAGAATATTATTATTTTTGTACACTGTTATAAAATTACAATATTATTATGAGGAACCAAAAAACTGACAAATGAATAATTTTATAAAATCAATATTTTTACAATAATGTTATTAATTAATAATATTATATCAATATTGTTACATTAATGTAATTGCGATGTTATAAGATTAGAATAATGCGTGAAGATTTACAACGAAGTCCTTAGGGATATTCATATTACGTGTCATAATCGTGCATATTACGATTTAGCCTCTTACTAAAGGTTTTTGAGCTTTTAATCCCAGACATTAGTTATTGAACATGTGAACTCTACCAAACTGCTTGGCCAGGTTAGTAAATAGCCCATACCCATTGCATTTAGAGAGGCTAGAGTAATAAGCTAACTATATTGTGATATAAAAATAATTAAGGCACAATTTAAGGCAACCGTTTAAATTTAATTTATACCTAAATTTAAAAAAGATATTTACGAATTGTCTTACAAAATTGAATCGCAATATGCTACTCAATTTTGTCTCACACAGGAATAAAAATGCGACAGCATACTTTACAAATAAAAATGTGGAACAATTGATAGAGTACGAATATGATAATATAATTTAACAAAAATAATTAAATCTCTCAATAGAAATGAACCACATCAGAATACATCAGATGAAATATTCAACAACCGGGAGGATACACAGGGTGTTTATTTTCTAAAATAACAATCACAACTTTAAAACGACGGAAAAAAGCGCTTGATACAAGACACAATTTAAAATATAAAGTTTAATCGCTTGTGTATATCTGTATCCTAGGAAATCACATCATAACATGTTAATACGCTACAATAAAACTACTTAATAAAAATAATACCCTGCAGGTATAATAAAATTTGGTTAAAAATACTTATCGTAATTGTGTTAAATGTTTTATGGAAAATTATGCACTTTTTCTTCATAAAATCTCCAATCCATTTTCACCTCCGGATAGAAATCTGGAGATTTCATATTATGGTTAGTTGTTTAGTATCTACAGTTAAAGATAATAATTATGATAATTAGTAATAAACTTTTAATTAATTCTCACTCTTTTACTACATTTTTAGGGGCAAAACTCACGGAGCAGTATTCTTCCGGAACACGCGTAAAGATATGAAAATGTAGGTAATTTAAATATTATCTACATAAAAATTACAGTTTTTTACGGTGCGATTGTCTGTTGTTTCGCTGCGACGTTACATTTCTCTAGCTCTTTCCGTCTTAAAAATATCACGTAACCTCAGCCATTATTTATTCTCGGAAAACCGAGTAACATGAGTTTTTTTAAAACAATACAGACATGCCGCGTATTCTGCGAAGACGGATCAACACTGTGATTTCTCACACTTAGACGAGCAAATGGCATGGGTCTTAAAAATTCAGATTTTTATATTTGATCTTAAAGTAAGCTGATAAATGCCTACCATACCCAGCTTTACGTACATCTATTAGCCTTTGGTAGTCCACTACAGGACATATTCTTTCATATACCCGCATAACAAATCTGCGTGGCGATATCCTTAGCTATCACACTAGAGATCAGTTTCTCTCAACTCAAACGGCTTACCAATCACATTTTCTTTTTCAACCATTAACTTTTTATTATCTAGATTACCCTCAGATGTACCGGCACTTCTTTTCCTATTCGGACTTATATCTATATTTACAACTTTTAAGGGAGATCTTATCGCATCCACTGCTAGGTTACCTATAGAGGAGGTTAGATCTGATGGTACATTACCATCTAGACAATACAATAAGGAGTCTGTTAATCTATCGTCGGTTTCTGTAGACTTGTTTAGTATTGAGAGATCGATAGGAGTCGCTGTTAGCACTGACCTGCTTAGTAAATACTCTCTGAACGGCTCAGAAAGAGATTTGGTTACATTCAAGCTGGTCATAAGGTGGTTTGGTTTGAACTTTGGTAGTAATTCTTCGCCACGTAGCGTCGTGTTGAGATCTTCGATTTGGTTTCGTTTCTCGTGGCTTATAACGAAATGTGTGTTCGCGGATCGAAGGGGACTGATGTCGACTGAACCCGATCTCGCGTCGTATGGTTTAACTTGTGAAGTGCTGGCCGAGTGATTTGATCTGAAATTGTTATAATATACATTTTATTCTACTTCTTCTCTATTACGAAACACCTTGTGAATTTGTGGTAGTTGTATTGACATTCAAAAAGCTCTCTGTAAAGAACCTATTTTGAATATATTTTTTTAATTTGATTTGATTTGAACATAAATCACGTCAGCAAGCAGAGACAGTCAATATTCGTGCAAAGAATTATTCGTAGGTACTCGTACCCGGCGTTTGCATACTCGTAGTTGTTCGGTGAGTTACTCGGCTTGTTAATGAGTATCTAACTGTTGCGCAAGAGCTTATGGATGTTACACTAACCTTTCACAAGAGAACGAAGACCGCGACATCATATCATCGTCAGAAGACACAAAGTCGCTATCGTTCTTCGGTGATATCGACCTATAAATATCAGATTTGCCGGATTCGTCCTTATTGGCACTCTCCGGCATACTGTCGCGCTGTTCCGACGTTATGATTAGTGGTTTTCTTGAACGAGGGGTCATTATTGATTCCTGTAATTATACATTTTAAATTTATCAGATATGACTTATTTGCAAGCGGTCTTTCCGTGTGGCACTGAAAACACATTTTCACACATATGATAATAAAAATTTATGAATGGAATATTGCAGTCTATTGTATTTATTTATAAAAATATTTAACTTAACATGTAAATACACATAATAGTGCACTCTAATGGGCTGTGGTTATCTATGTGTGAGATAACATGTTACGGTGGAACACATATAAGTCAATTTGAAAAATACATAAATAAATTGTATGTAACAATAATAACTGTGTGGTTTGATAAAACTCAACTGACCAAGTATCCCTAAAATCTGAAATGAACATGATATAATTTTTAGGTTTAATGTTTAACATGATTTTAAATGCAACCAAAGTAAAAAAGAGCATGCATCTAATGATTTCGAAGACAAAAGCTCACATTTCGATGACATATGCACATGCTTGCAAACACTGAAGCGTTCTAGCACAAACCTGCATAGCTTTGGATAGCTTCTGCGTGGATTTCGTTATGGGCGACATGGACGCTCGCCTGAAGTTCATCGTGTACGGTGTGACACAGTCCTCGTCGAAAACGGCCTCGGACACACCCGGTGTGCTCGTTAGATAGTGCATCTTGAACTCCATATCTGTACATATCTTGGTTTTTTTCGGTGTATCTTCTATCGGACTTTTCTCGCTAGACACTTCAGTTTCAGAACAAGTTTCTTGATCGTCAATACACGATACGCAAGTCGGTGTGCCTCGGATTATTGCGTTACGTTTTTGATACTTTTTGTTCAAGTTTTGCGACGCGGATATGATTTTCGAACGGAACAGTCGTGTGCCACGCTTCTTTGTATTCTTAGGCGTTTCGTCATTCGAATCCAACGCGCTTAGATTCGGTTCCGAAACAAATTTCGGACTCATTTTCCTTGATTTATTCAAAGCGCCCTCCGACAACGTACTTTCGTTACTCGCGTCTGAATCATAATCGTTATCATCCAAGGATTCCGAACTAGCAATTTTATTCGCCAAATTCTTTAATACGATATTCTTATGAGTAACATCGACTTTACTATCTTCCCCATATCGTAATTTCCCTTTGCTTGATTTCTGAAAATAACGCATGCGGTCAGCACATGACGCGAAAGTTAGACAGAGACACACGTGAGAGAGACAGAGCACATGATGCGATGATTCGGTGATTAGTTACAATTAACGTGGATATGACAGTAACAACAATTAAAGCAAATTAGACAAATTAATAATTGTTATTTAGTGATATTGAAAACGGTGATCAGATGTTATACTAAAGTAATATTATCCAAACTTTTTTTTAGTTTCAAAAATATTTCATGGTAATATGATAAAATATTTTCTCCTGAATCTCAAAGTGAAGGTCACAATACAATTACTAAACTTCAATAATTACAACAAATTACATTCTACTTGTGCAGTAAAATTTAATCCTTGATCATAATTGCATCAAAAGCATTTATGACTTCTTTTTCCCACCATTTTCAATATCAGACTGAGAAATTATCTCGTATTACAATTAGGAACGTTGATGCACAATTGCGATTAATGTTTACATGCCAGAAAGCTCATAGATTTATATTCATAGATGTACCCTAGAATAACAACTTTAAGGACAAACATTGATATACAATAAAGGAATTAAGAAACGGTTAATATTTTATCCTTTACTGTAATTAAACTTGTCGCAATTATGTCGATAATATTTTAGATTTTAGAAAAAAATTGATTCTCCTGAATAGTAAATATTAAAATATTCGAATCGGTCACATTAATAGGGCATATCTACGATTAAAACTTCTCATAAAGCTATATACTAAACAACATACCTCTTCCACAGTATTTATAGCAGAACCGGATCCCTTCTTCGGCGTTTTGTTCAGCAAACCCTTGTTGAAAATGTGCCTCTTTATAGAGTCGCCGAAACTACGCGAGCCCGCCACTTTACCCGTTCGCTGTATTTGTATTGGTGTACCTATACACACATATTGTGACCGTTAAATATATGATAGAAATATTAAACGTGATTTGAAGTCGTGAAAAATATCACGGGATATTATCGATAATTCAGAATATATTCAGAAGATTATTAATTTTGACAACATTAATTATTAACTATCTTAGTTTTAGTAAAAAAAATATATATATTTCGTTTGTTTTTTCAATAATATAGGAACAGAGAGATCGCTCGCTAACGATATCATGTCTGGGGAGCGGAAGTGCTCCCACAGTATTAGTTCGGAGTTTGTATATGTACAAGCTGATAAAAAATCTTCGATACTGTGATGGCCCCATCTCTTGACGACTTGTGGAAAGTTGCTACAGTTTTTATATAAATATTTGGGATTAAATATTGTCGAAATTTCGATACGTTAGCAACCCTACACACCGCGGCAGGACATACCGTATCCGTTCTGTCGGTTGAAGGTCTTCACGAGCCGTCGCTTGTGGTGCGAGTCGGGCAAGGCCTGGATGTGCGCGTATAGTTGCGCGAGCGCCGTGTCCGTGGGATTGTGGGCGTTCTCCGCGCGTGTTCGCCCGCGGTCCACGAATGTGTAGACGGTGTTCGCCGCTGTCCTGGAAGTTGGAGTCGAAATGTTTAAATTGATGAATGGCGGGAACTTAACTGCCAAATGAATATGAAAAAATATTTATTTTCTTAAAATTGCGGCTTTTCCTTTAGTTTGTCATTTATCATTACTTCCCAGAATTTGCTCCTTATAAGCGACACTATCAGATACAGGTGTATTTTTTTTCAAAATAAACTCGTTCGATTCCCGGCTAAGGAAAAAGATATTTTAAAAAACTAATGATGTAGTTTTAGTTTTTATCAAAATCGGCCTCGTAACTCCTTTCAGCATTTTTCGCTAATCCTTATAATTTCGGATTTGGCCCTGAAGGCCTATTTGAAAAATTCACCCTGTAGACTGCTAAAAGTGGTTTGGATTAGTAGCCAACTTTTTTCAATAGTTTGGGAACTGCCCATAAAATCTAAGAAGGTTTAACATTTGCAAAGCAAAGGTTAAAATAAAACTTAAATTTGAACATGCACACCAAAGCGCACAACGCACGCACGTACGCATTTAATTTAAGCGTTAAGGGTCTGCCACAATAAATAAAAACCAGTATTGTGCATTTATGAAAGTAGATCCGAAATCCATTACATGACAGTTTAATAGTCAACTCAACAGTTATTTTATATGCTATGTCACAATTTTTAGTCTCAGAGAGTAATAAAACACCCAATTTTAAACATACTTATCGGAAATGCTTTCGTCCAAGTCCACATCAGGCGACATGACGCGTCTCCTCTCTCTTATTGTGAAGTATGCCGATGCGTCCGTTGCTAATTGCGCGGGAGCTTCGAACAATCTCGCTGAGAGTCGAATCATGAAGCTTATCACGGGGGATAGCGCTATCGCATCCGCGTGGAAGGTTTCTGGTGATAGCTGAAATGGAAAGGTGTCTTATATAAAGAAATGACTTTTTTTTTTTTTTTACGAGGGGGAAACCTTCAAAAGGTACCCTATGCCGTGGGAGCGACACGGGGTTATGTGGGATTCTTTCCGCACTAAAACCCCCTCGATGGCCGTCCTCGGCGCTGCGTAGGGGACTCCGGGATCTCGAAAGGAACGCAACCGGAGTCCTCTTAGCGCGTTGCCCCGTCGGGCTCCGCCCAGGCGAGAGTGGTGCTCGCCACTCCGTCTGATGTGCACGACGGTATGCGACCACACATACCGCCGTCCTTCCCGGGGTCACTGGCCGGGCGGATCGAGCTCCCACTCTCGCCACCCGCAACCCCGGAAGCCCCTTTTAGTCGCCTCTTACGACAGGCAGGGGATACCGTAGCCCTATTCTGGTCCCGGAACTACAGGGACAATATAAAGAAATACCTAGGCTATTGAAAGTTTAAGTTGGAATATTCCTGTCATAAATATAAATTTCACCGAATGATGCAGATTTAGATGCATAATGGTATAAGTTATATGTGGTTGCAGTTTTAAAATTGCGGATTTGATGTTATTCACCATGCAAGCTTTAAATCTAAAACCCCCCTAAGTAATATCCTAACTTATTATTTATTATTTATAACACTATAAATCCGAATGAGTTAATTAAGTTTATTTGTTTGTTTGCTATACTTTAATACTGTACTTAACGTATTGTCATGAAATTTTATACATATGTAGTCAGGCGTTCAGAAAAGAAAACAGGGTACATCTTATCCTGAAAAAGCCACCATTTTGCAAGCAAATCTTCACTTAAAAGCCAAGTAATACTATGACGATTAATATTATTGCTTTAACAAAACCTCATTCAATATATTATACCTTTCTTGGACAAAGAAGATGTGGAGTAAACATAGTCGCAAGCGTGTCGGGCGACATGCGATTGGACGCCTCATTGTCGGCGACCAGTCTGAGCAGTGTGAGCAGCCTTTGTAGAAAACTTCGGTGCGATGGCGTGAGGAGGAGTAGTAGCAGTTGCAACGCTGTTAGGAGCTTGGTCTCTGATGACTCTGCATTTGGTGGGTATTGGACTGAAAACGAAAAATGAATGTCTGTGAAACATCTTTAGAGGTCTATAATAAATTATGCTACACATCGATGGGAATAAAAGGTGTGTAGAAAATATGATATGAAATAAAAAGGAAAAGATGTCTTCATGTAAAGATACAGCTGTGTGTGGCCCTTTGTTTGGTCCAGAATTTTCTTCAAGGTTGTCATAATTTAAATCAAGAAATCATAATTTTTTTCCACATAATATAGAAGGATATTTTCCTTATAATATAATTTAAAGAAGGTATACTTTAGGTATACTTTTAATAGTGAAACGTAATCTTTGTGGCTGTGGGTGGCTCAGATAATATTCAAAATCCTATTATTAAAATTTGGAAAAGTCCCAAAACACTGACCACTTACTATCAATGGAGCATGCTAATTTATTAGGTTACTAAATCAGCACATCTAAAGTCTAATTAAGCCTTTACTGACAAGAATTATTTAGTTTCAGCTATACTAATAATTATTCATACAACACTAACCGGCCAAAGTGCAATAAGTCTGATAATACTGATCCATAAGTAATGGTTGTGGCAACTCAGCTAGGAAACCCTTCAGGACTGATGCACAGTCGTGCACAGAAAACTTGCTGTCTTCCAAGCCCAGGTTGGAACCAGTTAGGAGGAGCTGACGCAGCTCCTGCTGGCGGTTTAGGGAGCCTGTGCGCCGGAATATGCCTTCCTGGGTTACATCTGGAATTGTATAAATGTCTTTAGTAATAGAGTTTATATAATAACAATAATAATAATAGCCTTTTATTGCTAAACATAGGTTTATAAGAAGTCTCTAAGTTCGGTGTGCCTAATAGAGTTTACTGTACTGTTTGTTCAGTTTATGTGCTAGTGTTGATATGTGGCAAATAATAGCATCAAAAAAGTAGTAAAATCAGTATGGTGTGATCAGGTACCACCACCACATCTATTTCTAATGTGAAGTAATTACTCTTTCAGTGAATGGGTTTGGATGCTGGCTGATTTACATTAGTGCCAACTTCCTTAGTTTTTAGATGTGGAAATACATATCCAATACCCTTGTTCTATTTCAAATCTTATATGTATGTCCACAGAACACAGTAACATTTATCATCAGGTGTACGAAATGCTTGCTACTTCGGCCTTATAACAAAAACTGATAATAAGAAATGGGGCTATCAGCAATATAATATGTATTGCACAATAGTACATAATCATGATAATGATTTGCTCCATTCATGAAATTCTTAACCAACCCTGACTGTGATAACAGATATTCCATTTAAGTTGATAAACCTTAAATAATTTTAAGAATACCTCCAATGCTTACATTTGTATACAAGACTTGTGATATTTTTTTAATATTATTTTATATTTTGCACACATAAAATAACATTAAAAAATATGAATTGATTGTTTAAAGTATATTTTAATTTTTTACATTTTATTTAAATAAAACTTATAAATACTCACTTTCAGGTTTCGATAGGAAATCTATAAGCTCGTTCAACCTCAATATTCCTTCCTCATTTATCGAGTTCACTTCTGTATTGTTCTTAGCGTTATTTTGACTAGAATTCGTCGCGGAATTCTTTGCTTTCTTATGAAAATTCCACCTAAATTGCTTTGGTTTGTCTGTCGAACCGTCGACACTACAAAAAATAAAAATAAATCGCGCATAACGTGACCGGAAATTATTGTAAGGAATTTTTGCATTATAAACATTTTTATACTCACTCGTCAGTATTAATATCCACAACAAAAGATAAATGCATGCGCACTAATGTAAAATATTGTTCCAAGTTCTCTTTTCTAAGTCTTTCTATCAGATTTATTTCCGCAGAACACATTGTAACTTCAATAACGAACACTACACGTTTTCTACAATAAACAACTTAAAAAACATAATTACACAAGGTAAATAAAGGAACATATTATATATTATCGTATAATAATTATTACTCGGCTCAATTAATCATTTTAATGATCTCTTTATATTAAAAATCGTTTCTTTTCGCCGATTTCTTTGCATTGTTTTCAAATGAATATAATCAAATGTCAATTGTCACAACGGCCGAAATTATTCGTTCAGAAACTTTAGACCAATCTTCATATATCTTCGCACCGACAAAAAGGGTCTAATGCCTTTCATACAATTATTGGTTATTAATAAATAAGTAACAAATAATAACAAAGTACTGTATAATAAATAAATATAAAATTATTATTATAAACATTGGTCGGTAGTGTTGCCAACTTCGTACCTAATATTTGTATATTGCAACATTTCTTACAAAAAAAAATTCAAATTGAATTAATTTTATTCAGATTATCTAATAAAAACACTACGAATAAAATAAATAAATAAATATTTGGTAGATAGTAGATACTTTTAGTAGATAGCTATCAACATTCATAAACAAATAACAGTCCTAAATTTGCATAACATACAATATTATCATTTTATAGGTTTGTATAACAAATAAAAGAACAGATTTATTTCAATCTACCCAACCCAGTAATAAGACCATACGGTCTGATCTCAGTATAATTTATTCCATTTGTCTTACTTGATTTAAAAATTGTTTTTCCATACATTTCTGGAGTCTAAAAGCTAGTAGGTCTTCTGGACATAGTAATCAAATTATGTCAGAGAAATACTATACACGGAATTATTTTTATTATTTTAATTTATAGACTAGTAGGAAGGGATAAAGGAATGGCCCAAAACTAGTAACATAGTTGTTCACTTTTTTTTTCTTAGATTTATTAATGACAAGTCTATAAAGTCAATGAATGATTTACGATAACACAAAGAATAATGTACATGCTTTTACATTTAATTTAAATATTAAAACAATTGTGGAATATACAAAATAAATTAGAACATGTCATCATGTCCTAGGTCTGCTAGAAGATTCAGCCCTCTTTCTTTAAGTGCTTTAGAG
The DNA here is from genome assembly GCA_014595695.2 of Epargyreus clarus clarus. NCBI lineage: Eukaryota > Metazoa > Arthropoda > Insecta > Lepidoptera > Hesperiidae > Epargyreus > Epargyreus clarus. Next base: position 1,531,152 of record JACTTY020000021.1, read on the forward strand.
AGTAACTTCTGCTGTTCTATTTTGGCATCCTGTTCTCTCCTTTGTGCGTCTAAGATATCATCTACGGATACTTCTGTTAGTGGAAGGTTGTCTTCTTTTTCTTTGTCCTGAAATAAATTATTTAAAGGTTTACACATTTGTCTCAAATATTAGCTATTTCTACATTAAATAAAACCTTAAATTAGTATCATAAACATTAGAAAACACAAAGTATTTTTTCTATAAAATAGAAGAAGTGTTTCATCCAAAACAATGGATTTATAGACATATAAACATATAATCATCATTAATAAATAGTTATTGCCTGACAATTTATTAATTTCTCTATAAGCACATGTTTTATAATTAGCTGAATCCTTTTCTTTAATTTAATTCAAAATCCGAGTACTTTCCTTGTATGTATTGTTTAGATAGTAATATACTGCAGTTTAAACACAGAGTTAATACTAAATATTCCTAGGTTTAAACCGTGATACTTCATGTGACATAGAAAAGTATCGGATTGTGAGTATAACTTACAATTTCTCCTAAAAGCACAACGTTTTCCCCTCTCACGATGAAAATTCCTCTCGGTATGTCACCGTACTCGCGCCCGACATGGATTCTCTCTATCGTCTTATGTAGGACTAAGTTCGCGAATTGATCCACACAGCGCAAATAGCCGATCAATGTCCTCCCATCTCGCAGCAGCACCATCAACTTCTCTTCATGAAACAAGCATCACGGGATAAAAACATTTCACATACAAATAACGAAGAAAACAAGAATAAAACATACTGTCAAGTTCGTCTAGCAAATTCGCCGTCCCAGCTAAAGGGTTCACGTTATTCGACATTGGATATACTTCAATTAATATTCGGTAAATAAACAAATTCTACGTATAATGTAAATAGATATTTATATTTCAATGAGATCTCTAGTTGCCGAAGCATGCAATCAAAATCATATGCAATTTGACATGACAATTGACAATTAATTTGACAATGACAACAATACAAATGGCACAGATTGTTTAAGGATACTGGATAAGTACATACCTACAATTTTATGTCTAGCATTAGTTTTTCTTACAGTAGTTTGTTAATCAACGATTGTTTTGGAAATGGTCTACTTTGCTTTTAAAAAGAGTATTTTTTATGATTATCTTTTTATTATTTGTATGCATATCTCATAATGATATTTTCCCTTTTGTTGACCTTACGATTTTTCTCCTAAAATGGGTGAAAATCAGTTAAAGACAAAACATTTTTAATTAGAAATAAATCGTATACATGTAAAACACTCAAAATATTGAGTTAAGTAAATTGATATATACCAAAGAATGTAGAAACCTATATACCTTAATGTTAAATGTTTAAAATTTTACTTTCATCTGATAGTATTATAATATAATAATGATTTACTTATTTATAGTAAAAAAGACTCGTTTAAAGATAAATAGTGGTTATATGTTTCAGATAAGCAAGGGTTTTTGAGGGTTAACATTAAAATTATTTTTCGGGAAAAACTGATTTAAAGACTTGACAACACTGTGTTATTGACATTAAGGAATCAACGTCTTTAAATCTTGTCTTTTTCCTGTAAATTATTTACATCTGTGTAAATAACTGTGACAATTTTAATCTGTGTGTATTGTGATTGTGATATTGTCTTTGTTTGTCAAATTATTGCATGCATCGCACGTCAAAGTCGTCAAATGCGAGCCTTTTCTTTTTATGTTGAAATGAGTTTTAGTGCAAAATATACACGAAGCCTGCGATATTTTGAGTGATTGCTATGTTACTTAGTGGATTTGTTTGTTGAGTGAGTTTGAAATAACTACAGTGGATTACCAAGATGGATTTGGACGACGTAGTAAAATCCGGTTGGTTGTTGTTCCCACCAGCGGGAGGGAGCATGTTTAGCAAATTTCCCAAGAAGGTAATTTCTGTGTAACTGAAATTATGTATTTGGAATATTCAAGTGTTGAAAAACTGGGCTCGTCACGCTATCCGTGCGTGATTAGGGCGATGCTTTCTAATGAGTCAGGTTCGCGATCCTATAGTTGATATACAACGCATATATGATGTAGAAAACCTGCTACTGTTATGTCAACTTACATTATTCTTTAGAGTTGCGAATATAATTTTTTTATTATAATTTTCATTTAATATCGGTTCATTATTTATGTGTGACATTTATATGATTATTTTAATCAAATTTAATTAGTTTTTTACATACGTTCCTGTAATGTTAAGATAAACAATATTGATCAACATATAAGCCTCTCTTCTAATTATATCAGTCTTATGATTGACAGTTTATTAATCTCTGCTATGGCATAGAAATTACTTGTGTGTATTTTATATTGAAAGTTTAGTTTAAGATATAAATGTAGTTTGTTATAGATAGGAAAAGAACTAGTTATTTTGAACTAAACTTACATATTTTACTTTCATGCATTACTTATTTGCAAAAAAATATTGAGATATTTTATTCAAAGTAGATTCTATTCAGAATTTGATCTAGATTTTCAGCTTTAATTACAACTATATCTTATGTGCAGGTAAAGTAATCATTGGGGATAATATGTCATATGGTTCATAGTAATTGTTTTTAATACACATTTCATTTTTCCCTCCCATTTTTCCCATTTTATCTCTTCCCAAGTAACTGATTTATACAATAGTGCTATTGTTGTGGTCCTTTGGAAATTCCCATATCACATGAATTGAGGAAAACCAGCTACAATATGCTAATTAATAACATAATTCTTCATATTAATTAATTTGACGAACCCATCCACATGTTTTGTTACCTGCACTTCCTTCAGTTATAACAAAAATAGTTTATATTTTATAATTAGAAACACCTTGTTTTTTTCCTTTCAGAAAAATTGGCAACAAAAGTACTGTGTACTGTTTACTGCAAGCAAGCAAGGTATTGAACGACTCGAAATATACGACAACAATGATGATATTACATCTGGTGCTATTCCCAAGATCATAACTCTTGAAAATTGCATCAAAATAACTCATTCTAGTCCCAATACTATAACAATACTTACGAAGTCTGTTACTCAACAAGTTAGTACACAAGTGGAAACTGAAACATTGGAATGGGTGACCGCATTGCAATCTGTGGCTTTTAAGAGTGGAGATTCTGGTCCTATTAGTTGCGATGAGGACAATGACCTTTATTGCTCGTCTGGTGAAGGAGTATTCTCAGTCAAAATGTGTTCATCTGAAGCATCAACAAGATGTGGCTTTGAACCCATTAGATACCTCTTATTACTTACAACCACTGCCATAGAGTTGAGAGATGTTAATGACAATAAGTTGTACGCAACCTGGCCATACAGGTATATAAGGAGATATGGTTATAGACAGGGTAAATTCACTTTTGAAGCAGGCAGAAAATGTGATACGGGCGAAGGTATCTTTCATTTAGAGCACCCTAATCAATCTGAAATTTTCAAATGTTTGTCACTTAAGATGAAAACAATGAAGCAGATGATTGGAAATGATAACTTGAATAGTCCTGAACATACCGAGTTCAACATTCAACCCAGTGTCAACTTGTTTCCTGGGTCCAGAAGTCCTCTGGTTGCAGCAAGGCCTGACGACTTGAACCTAAGCTCACTTTCATTTAAAACTGCATCAGTGTCAAGTCAACAAAGCATTTGCACTGAAAGAGACAATGCACCATTATTAATGCCTAAGCCTGCCCTAAAACCTAAACCTCAGAAACCACCAAGAAAAACAATCAACATCCACAAACAATTGAGTAAAGATCTACCAAGTTCTACGGATGAAAGTATCGATTTTGGTAGATACAAAAAACTTGATAATTACGAACCAATTGATCAAGTGAAAAGTGAGAGTAATCTATCTTTAGGGCCATACGATAAGGTTGAAGTACGTAGTGAGGCGTGGAAAACATTAGGGATTGATGACCCCGATCATACAGAATTTACTCCAAATTTGGGTGACAATCCCAACGTCATGAAACTCATATCCAGGTCACAAGACAATTTGAATACTACAGGCCCGGAATCCTCAAGAATCATTCTGTTACCCAGTCCCGTGGTAGATCCGGAAGACGAAAATTACGACAGGCTTCAGTACTTTGGATCGACAAGCAAATTAAATAAATCTTCACGGTATAAAAAGATTGAAGCAAGACCCACAACATTGTCTATAGAACCTAAGAATAAGGACACATGGAATGATTATGATGAAGTGGAAAATGTGATGCAAACTGCGAGGTTAGCTGACGATTCTCATTTAGGTTATGGCATGATACGGAAGCCTAACACACCAGGACCACAAGTCCCTACTGCAGCGCAAGCACAGGCTCTCCAAAACCAAGTAGGATTAGAGGAAATTATCCACAGCAATTGCAATGGAACAGATTATGCAATTATAAGCCGTCCAAAACGAGTTTAAATAGTAACAATGAGATTTGAATATGAAGACTGAATTTGACAGCGAATTATTTCCATGATATGCCTAAATGCAATTTTAATTCTCGAATAGTTTTCGCTCAAATGTCGAAATTGTTAAAATCATTAAAAATAATTGAAAGTTATTGATTTAGAAAATTTGTATATTACATAAATATATTAAAAATCAAAAATATATTTAATAAGACAAGTCTCAAAATAATGTAGAATTCAATAAAATAACTGAATTGTATTAATTGGTATAATTCGAAAACTCTTATTTGACCATGTTGTATAGGTTATAAGTATATTATTATGCCTCCATTATAATATAGTCCAATTAAGGAGTGCTAATAAAAATATTGTATATTATAATAAGAGTTTTAATAATGAAAATATCATAATTTGAATCTTGATTGATTTCTCTGTGATTTTGGAATATATTACATAGAGGTTTAATAAAATGTCAATGATGAGACTGTTTCTGCATTCCTTGTGTTTTAAAAATTTTAAAAGTATTTTAAACCTTCAAATGAAATTCCATTTTAAATTATATAAATGTTATACTTTGAAACGCACAAGATTTGTTTAGAGATTATGTAGTTTTATATTATTACGATGTGATTATATTGTGCCTATATTAATCTGTATACTGAGGAAACCTTGTTAAGGGACTAAAATGTAAGGTCTTAGGGCAGTCCTTAGTAAATTTGATATCCACAGAATTTATAACCAGATTTCCATTTGAACTATGGACAGGTAGTTTTTAATGGAAAGATGAGAGATATTCCAATATTACATTCCAAATTTATGCTTTAATTTTTATGTAAGTGTATATGAAATAACACTAAGGACTTGCTATACCAGTTTTTGAACTTTACTGTAGTGTAAAATTAAATAACTGATAGTATTAAATTATTTGAGGATTTGAATTTATTTCTACTTACATGGTTTCTGACATGAACTTAATTATGTATTATAGATTTTAAATAATGATTACCAGATGGTGCCAATTTTTTTAAGTACAATAATATTTTAAGGCCATAAAATGTATGTCTGAAACCTATTATAAAATGATTGACCACTATTGATAGGCTGCATAGAACATTAACCAGATACTTCACTGCATATATGAGTGGCGGACTTAATGCTAAATAGCGTGGAAAATAATTTGGACTCATATATTGTGTGTATGCAACTTAAGCTGTTATTTACCCTCTGATATTTTTTATTATCATTTTTATTTAATAATAATAATTTCTATGTAATATTTTATACCATTGCTTTGTAAAAATGATATTCGTCAAAGTAAATGTTATATTTAATTGAAATATATAACTTATACTAAGAATTTCCATGTTTTAAAAGTAAACAAGCCATACATTTTCATGGCCTTTATCACTTAGTGTTGTTAAGACATTTATGGTGCATATTTTATTTAATATAAAAAGTATTCACTGTATTAATTATTGTAATTTTGCTATGATACTTACAGGATTTTATGAATTTTCTACTTGTAATACATATTTTGGCCATATACTTTATAAAATATATTTTATATAATGGACAAAGATTTGTTTTCTTTTAGAGCCTAGAACCTTATTCTACTGGTATATTAAAAGGGTTTGATACAGGACTGTATTAACTAAATTGTATTGCATCTGATATTTAAAAATAAGATATATAAAATAATAGCTGACCCGGTTGTGCATTATTTTATTTATATGGAAATGTAGTGTTGCCATATAAATAAAATAATGTTAAGGGTGAACAACCCTTATCACTTAGGGGTATGAAAAATAGATAGTAGCCGATTGTCAGACCTGAATATGCATATAAAATTTGGTGAAAATCGGTAAAGCCGTTTCGGAGGAGTACAGTAACTAACATTGTGACACGAGAATTTTACATTAAGATATATCTTACACATACATCAAAAAATCTAGGAGTAGATATTAATGAAACATCTAAATGCTAATTTATTTTTTATTTCCTTTTATACATCTCAAAATAGATCTAAACATACATCTGGTCATTTAAAACTATATATTCATAAAACAATACTATTATTTAAATTATTTTTTCATAATTCAGGGTAATCATAGAAATAGTTAAATTATTACACTGAAAAATCACAAAATAATTTAAATAATCCAATTGTAATTTATCAATCATAATCTACTATTAAAGTACATACTTCCAATACTTTATCACAGTCATTGTTTATATCATTTACACATTTCATTAATTACAATTGGCATCTACAAACAAAGAAGCAAAACATCTAAAGCTATAATATTATTATAGTGAACTAAAGATCTAAGAAAACATATTGCATAGAAGTTTGTGGTATGTTAAGTATACAGGGAAACATGATTTTCTATGAATTTCTAGACAAATTGATAGAAGACTATTTCTGTACGTATTCATTTTGTATATTGAGGACAGATCAGATCTTTATTAAGTGTTTGTTGTATGAACAGGGGTGTACTATTAAAATACCTATAAAAGACAAATATAATCTAGATATCCTGTGCAAAATACAGTAGCTAGAGTAATAGAATAAAAAATCTACAGCAAGTTTTTTTAAATCAAACTGCAATACACAGGAAGACTGCTGCAGTTTTCCATATTAAAAAATTTGGGCCAATCAAGCCAATTTTACTGAAAATTAACAGCATAATACAGGCAAGTAGGATTAATCATTCAGAGGTTTAAGATTTATCTAGTCAATGCTTATGGCTCAAGCAGCCTGTGTATTACATTTTTGTAAAGTGTAGATAATGGAAAAATATTTTGCGATCAAAAATACTAGTCACAATCAATTATTAAGATGCTCAGAATACTAAATCTTATATTTGGGTTTAGTCATCAGTAAATTACTACAGAAAAGGCACTATCAGAAATATCTGAGATCTTGAAAATATATAAGCAGTTAAAATTGACTATGAATCTATTTTAATATTAATTCTTGTTTTGTGCATATATTGAGCTAAAAAACCTAATCTTCTAATAAGCTTTTTAAAATTGAAATATCAACTTTGCAAACGGGTTATAAAAATGTCATCTAGCTAGAAACCTTCCTGAAAATATATTGAAGAAATATTGCCAGCAATACTTTACTGCAACATATTTTATTATTAAGCAATACTTTGTAATCTAGTCCACTATGGATCAAACGCAGTATGCATAATATCTCTATAGTCTGTGATGCCTACATAAAACAAAGTACAATGTCACCAGATTAATTACAATAAGTATTGCACATGATAATTCAACATCTGTAGAATTCCAGCTAGAAATCTCCACAAAACTACCCCATATACAAGCCTCCTTCTGTGTTCAACTTTTGTGAATCAGTCTATCCATCTAGCTCTTTTGTTTCAATATTTTTAATGACTTCGCGAGCAATGAATTCAAGGTCACTTGACATAATCTTCTGTACCGTTTCACCTTTCTCAGCCATAATGTCCTCGATGTTTTTCTTCCCGTTCATATCGGAGAACCAGTTGAGGTTATCCGCAATCAAGTGCTTATTTTGGCAGCCGTCGCAAATAACGATCACAACGCCCTTGTAATACGCAAGTTTCGTGATGAATTTCGTGTTCCTCGTATTGCACTTCTTGCATGTGAACATAAGCTGGAATTTTCCTTCGGTTTTCTTCTGCTCGCCGGGAAGGGTAACTTCGTTGAACTTCGCAACTGTCGTGCTAAAGTTTCGCGGAGATTGTACCTTTGGGGTCGACGAGGACAGCGGCGCCGCCGGCATCACCCGCCGCCCAAAGTAAGAGTTCCCATTGCTTGGGAAGTAAACTACGTTGTTGAGCAGGCGCGGCGAGTGATATTTCACAACGAAGTCGATCAATGTTTTGTGCGACATGGCCAAAACACGCGTTATGCGATTGCGGAACATCAAATTTTAAGTTTCTGTTATTCCAACTTTATATACAGTTACTACAAAGTAAACGATTTTGAAATATTGCATCAGTTTTCAGTAGGTAAGTATCCGAAAATATTGTCAAATGTCAAGAGTCCTTATGTCACTCAAGAAAAGGGAAACATGAGAAAAAAAAGCATGTGTTTATTGTCATTGTCAATGTCAGTGTCTCAAATTGAACGTCAAATGTCATCAATGATTCCACTTAAAATGTAAGGTAGACAAGATAATGCCTACATTTTGGAGAAATATAAAAAATAGTCCCTCAGTTATAGCCTGCTACATCCTTTATGCCTCAGTAACAACATTAATTCCACGGGTACGAGTTGTTACAAATTTAAAACTATCGTAAAAAATAATGTTTTTAGTTCATATTTAGTCGTTCTTTAACAAAACATAATTTAATATATGTAAATATCATTTATCATTGTAAGTGGAGCTTTAATTTGACGTATGCACGTTCTGCTCAAAATTTAATTATTTTCATCATAAAACAATCATCAAACATCATCAAATAAACTCATCATAAAATAATATTATAATAAATAACTTAAATAAGCTTCAATAAGAACATAGCCGTTTATTTCTTAGAACGCTTATCTTTAAGCATTTCGTTAATGTTTATGTCTTGACATTAAAGTCATTGACAGATGATTGGCTGTATAAAATAAAGAAATGTTCGCGTTATTGTTAAAAATGACAATTTTAATAACCTAAATTCAAGTATTCTTTGTTTTCTCTAAAAATATTTTTGATTTCTATATTTTTGTGGACTTGTTTTATGTTTAGTATTTCTCCTAAATTATATTTGAAAGTGGTTCAATAGACTTTAACAACCTTATCATGGAATCTATTTGGTTTAAACCGGAATTGGCTGACGAGATCATAAAAAATAATGATATATTTGAAGAAACTCACAGTATTGTGACCGGTGAGTTATTTATTTAGTATTATTTACTTACGAGATTATCTATCTTTACGCCTCTGTCCTGGCACATAGATATTTCAGTTTCATTAAGTTGAATCTTGGTGATCTTTGTATTCTTGTTAAAGGAGATTTGGGTAGGTACCTTATTCTAATAGATTATTTGTGAGTATGCCTTATATAAGCCTTTTAATCATTTAAAATAATGTGCTGGCCTTTCGTTCAATTACCAAATAATATTACAGAGCATTATTTTGGCTATTCTTCAGAAAGTTGTACTGCTTTTTATTGTTAATAAATTTAAAATCATAATTAATTAATAATGGACTGGCAACTTAAGGCATATGATTCTATTTCCATGCTTATTCTTCTTATTTCAATTCACCATCTACATTATATTTAAATAATTTCTGTTTTTCAGATATTATGTCTGGACATCTAGAAATAACGAATCTAGTAGAAAATATGGCCGGAGTGCTAACAAGCAAAGAAATAGAGCACAGAGTGAAAGGGATGCAATTCTTTACTAAGTTACTACGAGAGATACACAAAGACTATCTATCAGAATTACAAGTTAAGTTTATAAGTAAATTTTATATTGATCGGTTGAAAGACAACCACAGAGTTATACCGGCAGTTTTAGAGGGATTTCTGGCAATCATTGACATGAAGAATTATAATATACAAAGCAGTGGAGAATTTTTCACAATACTTTTCAGGGAGGTTCCCAGCCAGTCCCAAGTTAGACAAGATAGGTACAATATCTATTTGATTGTAAAGACCCTTTTGGAAAAAGATATTGAGTGTAAGTACAAACTTAATTATTATTTTTTTTTTTACCGGTCTTAGAAGCTACTACTTCTAGTCTATGTGATTTTAAGTAGTCATTGTGACCCATGGATATCTGTAACCAAATCATCCATACTACAATCTATGTGAAAGATATTGAGTGTAAGTACAAACTTAATTATTATTATTATTTTTTACCGGTCTTAGAAGCTACTACTTCTAGACTACTTCTAGTCTATGTGATTTTAAGTAGTCATTGTGACCCATGGATATCTGTAATCAAATCATCCATACTACATGTACAATCCCTGTGAAGTTGCATTATGTCAGGACTATATGAGCATTATGTGACTGAGATGAAATGCCTAGAAAAAGGGAAACTTTACTACACTCTTGAAAATGGAACACATCAGCTCTACACTGAAGTCAATATGCAGAAATGTATCAGTTTTAATTTCTCTACTACTCATTTAACCTTAATTGTATAATGTAGTTATACTAAAATATAGTTTTTTCAATTCCAGACATGAAATCACTAGGACCAGACTTTGTTTACGGAATCATATCATCAATAGATGGAGAAAGGGACCCGCGTAACCTGATGTTCCTTTTTAACTTCCTACCAACATTTGTAGCCAACATACCCTTAGGTCACTTAGTTGAGGAAATGTTTGAAGTTATATCCTGTTACTACCCCATCGACTTTCATCCCTCTCCGGATGATCCCACAGCTGTTTCAAGGGATGATTTGGCAGCAGCACTATGCCCTTGTTTGTGTGCGACACCGGAGTTCGGGGAGCAGTGCCTTGTATTGTTGATTGAAAAGTTGGATTCGAGCCTAAGGATTGCAAAGTTGGATTCATTGAAGTTACTGGTGAGCATCATAATGACTTATAACTTTCTTAAAGATCAGTTCATGAAACTATGAAACTGACTAGCAAAGAAATTTACCCAGTATGATTCCAGCGTATCATTACCTTAATTTGCAAATCAGCCAACTCCATTTTTTCTAAAAATGTTTTTTTTATTTATTTTGATTTCGTTCAACGCCATTTATTTTCAAAATAAATAAAAAAAACATTTTGACAAAACGTGGAGTTAGCTGATTTGCAAATTAAGGTATCAATATTAGAAGTCTAGATTTTTTTTAGTTATTGGTGCCTCAAGTAATAAAGGACACACATATTAAAAACATTTTTACGTTGGTAAATATGTGATGCATATATTGTGTGGTGATATGAATTGTGTTTCTTTTATTGTTGCTATGTTCTATTATGGTTATTAGTTAAATTATCTTATCTCGCTCTAAAGTATGTAAGTTCTTCATCCATAAACATTTTATAGTGACTTATCTAAATGAGATTAAAACCAGTTACTATTTACTGCTTTTAACTTGATTTGATTTTTTTGCAGGCAGAGAGTTGTAAAACATTCAAAACAGAGACTTATGGACCATTTTTGAGAGCTCTATGGTCATCATTACATCGAGAAATTACTCATAAAACTGATGAGGAGCTTAAAATAGTCGCACATGAAACCCTATTAGCATTGGTTGCAAAATTAAGCACTGCAGCAAATACTGACCAAGATTTTGAGAATTTTGTAAAAGGGATTATCATTTCAATGCAACAAGCGCTAGCAGAATCAACAACTGTTGCACAGTTCGTACAGTCAGCTAAAGTGTTGTTAACCACAGCCAATGGTTCGAAAGAGTCTTGTGAAATTGTCACAAGGACTATGATACCAGCAGTCGTAGCTTATTATGAGTTCAAAACGTCACCAAAGTTACAAACAGCAAGTATTGAGTTCCTAGGCGATCTGTACGAGATGGCCAAACATTGGGAGATATTGGACCAAATAGACAAACAGTTGGATGAAATACCGCAGCTCTGTTTAACTGCTGTTAGTCAACCGGCGAAAGATTTTCAGATTGCCGGTTTTAAAACATTGGTTAGAGTGAAAAATATACTGAAAAGTGACTTAGTAGTGCCTTTCGTTGAAGTTCTAGTGCATAATATTCAATATTCCCAAGATCAAGACTTATTGAGTGTTAGTGTGGAAACAATTCACGCCATAGCAAAGAAGTATCCTGAACTAATCATGGATCTAGTCGTTAAAGGAAAGTGTGACTTAGATAATCTAACTGAAGACAAAACGGCTTTGAATATTCGATTGAATTTGCTTTCAAATTTGGCTAGCATTGACGACTTCACTAAAGTTATTATTGAAGAAATGTTGAAAATAGTTATGACAAGTAACGAGGAGGCTCCCAAAGTAGTTGAAGCTCTGAGTGAATCTATGTCGAATGCAAGTTTGTTTACAGACAAGAAATTAGAGGAGATTGAAAGTGATCATGGACTTATAGATTCCGTTATTAGTTGGATAGTAAAAGAAATAAAGAGCATGCCGCATGAATCGTTATCAAATGGGTATGCGCTAATATCTAATACAATGTGCAGTTTATCGGCAGAAAAGCAGCAAATAATTCTAGAAAAACACACAAATGATATCTTAGAAAGATGTAAAATGGATGAGACATATTTATCGCTTTTGGAATCGTTATATAGTTCTGTTAGACAAAGTGTTTATAATACATACTTTGAAGAGATCATGTTGCTATGTTTGAAACTAGCGTTAAATAGTGATAAGGAATTGATAAGAACTAAGGCGTGTGGTTTAATAGCGCATTTTCTGAATAAAGTGGAGTATGGACAGAAATTCGATTATTTGTATGAAAGACTAAAGAATTATCTTTCGACTTGTAGTAAGGATGATCAGAGCCTATGTCCGAGGTTGATAAATTTGTATGCGTGGATAGCAAAGTCATTGATCATGAGAGGCGGTGATTTGTTCCTCTTTTGGTTGCAAAAGGTGGGTTTTATTTCAGTGGTAATAAGATGAGTGTGATTCGTGCATTTACCCTCATGGGTATTTAGATAAACCTTAAGTTTTTAATCATTGTGATATTAATATTGGTAAAAGAAATATAATATTAAACTTCCACGACACAGTCTTCTTACAGAGCTACTTTGTAGAATTATGATGTTGAGGTCATGTTATAATCTATTTGCGGTAGCAATCTGCCGAGAAAAAAATCATAACATGACCTCGACAATCTGACATAATTTTATTCTTATCCAATCAATTACATAGTAACAAAGCATAGACACCTATGATAAGATAAGAAAAGCTTCTATTTTATTGTGAATTTATTCAATTTAACTACATTTCAGATTCTTATATCAATATCAAGTGCAGATTGCTGCAAAGAAGGATCAGACGCGATTCGTCTCATCATGACAGACGTTCCCGACTGCCTAAATACAAGACATCACGCTAAAATCAGCATTCTATACAAGCAACGCATGTTCCAAACGTTTATGACCTTGACAGAAAAGTTTGGTCCTTCAAGCCCGGATACTAAGGAAGCGTATCTACTGAGTTGGGGATATATTCTCGCTAAGACGCCTAAGAGTGTGCTTAATAATGAAGTTAATAAGGTTAGTTTTTCCTCTATAAAGATTGAAAATTTTCATAAATGTAAAAATATTACCCTATAAGCTTTTATAGTCTACTAAGTTTTCAGAGGAAATATTTTCAAAAATCCATTATGAGTGATAAGTTTATGAACTGGAGTGTTCTATTTGACAGCATACAGTATTACTAGTCTGAAGATATTTAGTCAAATGATACATTTTTTTAGCACAACTTTCATGCAGTACCTCAATGCGATATCTGTATGGTCAAATATTAACATTATTATTTATCTGATTCGCTAAGTAATTTCTTTTTACAGATTGCACCCCTTCTAATTGATTCTCTCGAATACGACAATAAAGATTTGTTGATAGTTATGGTGGATGTCCTTTGTCATTTTGTGCAAGGGAAACAAAGCATTGTGGCTCAAAGCCTACAGACTATATTACCACGACTTGTCAAGTTATCTACTTATGTTAAATCAATGGTAAGTACCTACAACTTAGATACGTTGTATATTTTAATGGGTCTTGATATGTATTTAATTGTATATAAAATGTATGAAATGATTGTTAGCAATCATTTAAGACCTTTTCATTTTTGTAAATTCATTTTACTCTTTGTTTGTATCACATTAATTACTTTGTCCAACTCATTGGCAGTGACTGTAAATTATATGGACCTCTATTTGAATTTCATTTCAAATTTGAAATATATTATTGTTTTTCAATGATTGATGCTTTTTGGGTGCTTAATATTTACATCTGACTCACCCTTCAGTCCGAAACAAAGAAAATAAAAAATGTTACCAAAAGTAATATGAAAATCTTTTCGCCATAACAATTGTATTTTTATTTAAGGGAAAATAAGTTTTTACAACTAATAGTAATTTCATGTAATTTTATTTTATTTCAGGACGTGCGAATAAAGAGTCTACAATGTCTCTACGACATAGCAAATTCATACCCAACGGTTTTATTACTACCCTACAAGCAAGATGTGTTATTGGATTTAGCGCCCTCTCTCGACGACAAGAAGCGACTTGTACGCAATGTTGCAGTTAAAGCACGAACTAGGTGGTTCCTAGTGGGCGCTCCTGGTGAACCTAAAGAAAATTAGCTGTTTAGAAATATAGAAAGTAGAAAAAAATGTAAACTATATTATAGACAATCCTTCAAGGAAGGTGTAATAGATAAGCGTGCCATCTATCCGCGACAAGACGAAACTTGAGCAATGATGCAGCTTGTTGCAATATTTCAACTCATCATAATTAAGAATAAAATATAAATAATGCAAAATAATTATTTATAATTTGTTAAAAAAATCTACAGCCAATAATAATGACGTCATAATGTCCTATTATTTCATCTTATTTTCATCACAAATGGATCAAACATTTTTTAAATAGTGTAAATATCGAGGGACACAAATTGTATATGCACAATATTTTGAAACTGATTTTTGCTGACGGGGGGGAAACCTTCAAAAGGTACCCGAAGCTGGGAGTGACGCTGGGTTATGTGGGACTTTTACCGCACTAAAACCCCCCCGTGGCTGTCCTCAAGGTTTAGTGTAGAACTCCGGGATCTCCAACAGAACACAACCGGAGTCCTAACGCGATGCCCTTCTATCGGGATCTGCACTGGGGGGAGCAATTTACGCTTCTCTCACATCCTCTGGTGATTACAGCGATATGCGACCACACAATGAAGAACCCTTTGTGGTTCGACTCCGGCGGGACCATCGCCACACCTATTTCTGCCTAATAACAGCAGTGTTAGGCGCTGCTGTGTTCCGTTTTGAAGGGTGTGGTACGGGAGTACTTTTCTATGGCGTTCCAGCTTAGTCCTCAAGGGTAGCGGTGCATCTGTGGCCGACTTCAGGTAGGAATATCTAATCCTATCTGGGATTGATTACAGATGTCCATGGGCGGCAGTAACCACTTACCATCAGGTGGACTGCATGCTCGTCTGCTACTCCTATATTATAAAAAAAAACAAACCGCTGTCCTTCCCGGGGTCGCTTGCTGGACGGTTTGAGCTTGTAATCTTGCCGCCCGAAACCCCGGAAGCCCCCTTTGGTTACCTTTGATTGCCCTCTTACGACAGGCAGGAGATACCGTAGCCCTATTCTGGTCCCGGAACTACAGGCACACAATAATATTTCGAACCTAGATTGTTGCTTTTAAATATGTTTTCTTGCATTTAACAGGCAGCTTAGTTCAAGACATTTTAATACGCCAATTACTGATATAGATTTATAATGCTTTTTGTATCTGTGAATGTGTATGTTATAACGGCGAATAGACAAAAATGATTATAACAAAGAGATTATGTGTTACAACAGTTACGCGTAACTTGGTCCGACGTAAGAAGAAATATAAATTTTAAAGGCTCTAACAGTAGAACAACATAAAAAAAACTTACGCTTTTTATTACATATAATGTAAATAATTTCTAAGTTAACGATACTGTGAAGAAATTGTAAATTAATTATTGCAATGTAGTAAAAGTGAGAATAATTTTATGATCTGACCAAATTACGTTCTACTTATCGGTTTTACGATTGGTTATTAAATATTGTTAATTGTATGTTATTTTAATACTACTCTTGTTATGTTTATGGATAATGTTAACGTATTGTGTAAAACAATAAATTTGTAGTAAACTACATTGTTGCGTTTTATTAATAGTTGGTTGGCAGGTTTCCAGATTAAAGTAAATTGAGAAAAACATGTTTACAATTTTTTTTCATGTGTGAATTATAAACGTTTTTTAGGGTTCCGTACCCAAAGGGTAAAAACGGAACCCTATTACTAAGACTTCGCTGTCTGTCCGAATGTCACAGGGCTATGTCTCTGAAACCGTAATAGATAGACACAATGAAATGTTTACATAGGATGCATAACAGTGGCCGCTATAACAACAAATACTAAAAATAAAATATAGGGGGTCTCCATACAACAAACGGTATATTTCGCCATTTTTCGATCTAACTGTTAAACCGTACTAGGAAGATGGTTGAAATTTTTACAATCCGTTTACTACTATAACTGGTATTATAATAAATACAAGTTAGAACATATGTTATTATAGTTATTTTAATTTTATTATAGTTTTTTAGGTATTATTCATCTGTAGAATTACTGTTATGATGAACATTTGGTGGCACGGAAGCCTCCATGTGCGAGTTCGACTCGTACTTGGCGAATTATTTTAATATTTTTACTAATTAATAAACTTCCTCTTGAGGTATTCCCGGAGCGCTATGGCATGGGGCTCTTTAAATAGGTGCGAAAGGAGCCCTCCAGAGCTGGCTACGTATTAGCGGTTCCTCTGGTGTTGTATGTGTCCGTGGGCGACGATGGCTATTTCCATCTGGTAGCTCACCTGCCTTATCGTTAGTTTTAATTGTATAAAAAAAAAAACAAACGTCATTATTTCGGTGAAAACGTTTATTTTTTTTAACTTCAAATAAATATGCTGAAAATCTACATATAACAAGATTGCGTTCTTGCTTAGCTCATTTTCAAAGTAGCTTTACACTATTGTCTGTGATTGCTAAAGTTGGTATTATAAACTTTTCATGCCCTACTGCCTGTTATTTGCAATTGTCACGATTTTTTTAAATAATCCTCAACCAATAGTCCACTAAACCACTTCTGGGCAACGTCCTTTAAGGGAATTTCAATAAATAACATCCAAAAGCCCTCTATTGATTATTTATCCACATTCTATACCTTATCTACCGTAATCACAATAGATTATGTGTTACGTGCTATCTTACTAATTGCTGTCGTAATTTAGACACCTTAATCTAGGGCGCCAATTAATGTGTCATGGCGTTAACTTTGCATGCCGTATGGTAATTAGAAATACTCTACGCACGAGACAGGTATTTCCACCGGGCATTTCAATACTGGTATTGATATTGGTGGTAGTAGGTTGTAAGGCAATTGCAAAAGGTATTACAAATAAGCCCTTAGGAGTAACGTGTAGCAAAAGTTGATCTCAGATAGGATTTGTATAAGCATTGCCAGATCTGATTAGTCGCTGGATCTGATTTGATGTCCCACGAGGCTGGCACAGACGCTCTAAGGGCTCGTTTGCATACGGAGTTACGTGAGATATCTATACGTAACGATGTAAATAGGTAACACATTGTTTAGTTTAAAATTGGTAATAGCAGGTTATCTAAATATATTATATAAAATGCTAATGTTCGTACGTAAATTCACAATTTTCTCTATCATCCGCAACTCTGATCAACTTCCTGTTGGGATGGCAGATACCCCTTGGTCTCCTGATATGCGTAAGGGGTTTGGTCGGGGTGGGTGGGACTGGCGAATGGTGGTGGTGGATTCATAAGCCCTCTATTGATTATCCACATTCTATACCTTATCTACCGTAATCACAATAGATTATGTGTTACGTGCTATCTTACTAATTGCTGTCGTAATTTAGACACCTTAATCTAGGGCGCCAATTAATGTGTCATGTCGTTAACTTTGCATGCCGTATGGTAATTAGAAATACTCTACGCACGAGACAGGTATTTCCATTGGGCATTGCAATATAGTGGTTACATTGTAGGTAAGGCAATTGCAAAAGGTTTTACAAATTAGTCTTTAGGAGTAACGTGTAGCAAAAGTTGTTACTGATATATCTCAGATAAGATTTGTAGCTTCTTTATCATTTACTTCCCTTTTAAGGGTAAGTTACTTTTGATTAATGAACTTTTTATCAAGCTAATTCCATGTTAATAGACGCGCGGCTTCTTCAGATCATGGCTTTGTATACCGGTGCCGCGGTGGTTTAACAAAGTGATGTAAATAAGGGCGCGGCCCAGAATGGAATGGTGACTAGTGGTCAAATTATGTGTCTTACCCTTCATAGGGCACGCTAAGCAGTGGTCTGGGTTATGAGATAGTAGTCCTTAGCTACTTGGAGATCTTCTGTCCCTGTAGTCCCAGGACTAGAATAGGGCTACGGTATCCCCTGCCTGTCGTAAGAGGCGACTAAAAGGGGGCTTCCGGGGTTGCGGGCGGCAAGATTGGGAGGTCGAGGCGTCCAGCAAGCAACTCCGGGAAGGACGGCGGTATGTGTGGTCGCATACCGTCGTAAACACCAGACGGTGTGGTGAGTCCTGAAGCTCACCTAGAAGGAGCCCGAAGGGGCAACGCGTTCAGAGGACTCCGGTTGCGTTCCGTAGGAGATCCCGGAGTCCTCTTGGCAACGCTGAGGACGGCCACCGGGGGGATTTTAGTGCGGTAAGAATCCCACATAACCCCGTGTCGCTCCTACGACATTGGGTACCTTTTGAAGGTTTCCCCCTCGTAAACAAAAAAAAAAGAAAAGGTTTGAAAACATTCGGCACTTACCCAATCCACCACCTTTTCCCACCACACTCACAGTCCAATATGTCCTCTCAGTCCAGGTCTGTTCTCAGTCATGAGCAGTGAACAAAAATTTACCGTAAAAAGGATCGCATTCAAACAAAGGTCCAAATTTTTCCGACTAAGAAATCGGTGGAAATACCTACTATTTTTGGCTGTATGTATTTATTTAGTATGTATTGTAAAATTGCTACTAGCTACTACTCAGATTTTCTCTTCGTCAAAACATTATTAATCCAAAAGATTAATGGCGCATATATATCAGGTTTTAGGGGGACAAACTGTCCGTTAACAATTAGATTTAAATTTGCATAATCTCTTATCGCGTTCTGTGTGCTGCTCTAAAATGGTAATGGCTTCGGTGCTCGCGTGGGATAAAAGATGAAGCATTTCTATATAATGCATACTTATTCTGAACTAAATTATTTATTTTAGTTGTAGATTATGATATAATAACTAGGTATTATATCATTGATAGCAGTGATAGCCTAGTGGTTAAGAAACTCTGCCTCTAGAACGAGGGGTCCAAGGTTCAAATCCCAGGCACGCACCTCTGATTTTTCAAAGTTATGTGCGTATTAGAAATTAATTATCACTTGCTAAACAGCGAAGGAAAAACATCGTGAGGAAACCTGCATACCTGAGAGATTATAAAAAAAATCTCAATGATATGTGAAGTCTACCAATACGCACTTGGCTAGCGCGGTGGACTATGACCTAATCTTCTCATTATAAGAGGAGACCCGTACCCAGCAGTGGGACAGTAATGGGTTGATGATGATGATGAAGGTATTACATAATTTAGGTAGATATTATGTAGGTAATATTTAGAAGCATTTGGGAAAGTACATAGCTGATATTGTGTTCAGTGATGCCCATGGACATCTGAAACAAAGCGAAAATTAGTTAAATTTCTTTATATATATATTTCTTATGTGCGTGTGTATGTCACTGAACTCCTCCTAAACGACTGGACTGATTTTGATGAAGTTTGTTGTGTGTGTTCAAGGGGACTTGAGAATGGTTTAGATTCACAATTTGTCCGTGGGAAAAGGTTTTTATAATTAATTTTTGATACGTAAGTAGTTGTTGATTTTTTGGAATGTTTCACATTGGATTCGACAGACTTGCCTACCATCGCAGTTTCAAATATTCTATCTATTTTTCAAACCCGTAAGTGATAAGGGTTGTTCACCCTTAACATTTTTTTTATTTATATGGCAACACAACGTTTGCCGGGTAGCTAGTCTGTAATAAGTTTAGGTCATTCATAAAACTTAGTGGTGGTTACGGACTAAGTTGTAAAGGTGTCAGTATTGAATAAGGCATTTCTATTTATTGTTTAGTTCATGTCTTTCTTAGACTAAAGATAAGAGATGATGAAGGGACGATCATTTTGCACTAGTTGAGTGACTGAACACCATATTAGATTTCATAAATATTGCAATAATGAAAATTTTAAGTGATGTCAAATTACATTTGTATTTGTGAATACCTATTTGTATTACTATTTACTAACTCTACATATATTCTTATCACACAGCACAGTGACGTCCTACGGATTTATATTTAACACAATTTGTATCGCAAAGGTATGCAGGCATTACGCCAAGAGGTACAATTCGAGAGACCACGTCTCCCTTTTATATAATTCGAGGTCTTTAAACACTGAAATCTCAGTATTCCCAATGTAGAGCTTATGTAAACAAGCGACGTTATTCGCTCGCATTTGACGCTCAACTGTCAGTCTATGTAAATTTTAATTAAATCACTGCGCCGGATTGTGTCTAATCCTTGAAAAGGTCCGAGGTTTTAGCTGCCCGGGGACCCATCTTGGACTAACATAGTCCGGCTTTGAATACAAATCTGGTCTAACGAGTTTACAGTAACGATCGGCCGATGATTAGACGATTAGTCACGGCTCTTGATTTCCATGCTAATTAGTTGGACATTTGTTTGCGACTTGGGACTTGAAAGTTAATGAGGTCGCTGGTAAATCTTAGGGACGTGCTGAAAAATCTGCACATTTTTATTCATTTAATATTCATGAAAAAAAAAATTATACTATAGCTTTTTAAACAAAAGGAAAATATACCTATGGCATAGTTGATGGGTATGGCGTGTATTGATTACAATATATATTAAATAGTGACTGAACGGTTAAATGCCAAAAAATTATGTGCGTGATTTATAGTTTAGTATAATAATCGATGGTACTTACAGACCGCAAAACTTAGTAACAAGAAAAAAACAAAGAACAACGTTAGGTAGGTACTTAACGAAAAACCACACTTTACCAATCGTAGTACCCAACCTATAAAATAGTTGTAAAAATCCTTACATAATAAATAAGTAGTCAAATACTTATTACATTTAATTAATAAATGTTAATATAATTGTAACCCAGATTAAAGCTGTGCAATTACGAAACAAAGTTGAAAATGTAACCAACAGTATAGCTCCACTTTCGCAGCATAACGTTACACTTTGTAAGCATTGCCAGATCTGATTAGTCGCTGGATCTGATTAATTACCACAGAATGTGAGCGTCTGTTGCAGATAAATGACGCTTTGATGTCCCACGAGGCACAGACGCTCTAATGGCTCGTTTGCATACGGAGTTACGTGAGATATCTATAGGTAACAATGTAAATATATGTAAATATATTGGTAACGGCATAAATGCTTTCAGAAATACATTTTAAAATAGTTCAAAGCTTATAGGTTTGTGGTTCAACTTCAGAGGCAACACCACACTTATTTCAGTTATGGACAAGCCTTATGGCACGCCATATACACATACCTAATTGTTAAGCATGACTGTTTCCCGGTTTGAAGGGTTTTAAGAGGATTATATGTACAAATATCACGTATTCCGGCTTAGTCTTCAGGGCCAGGGGTAGCGACGCATCTGTAGCTAACCTTTGGTAGAACCCTAACCCAATCTGCGTTTTTTAACAGATCGCAACGATGATGAATGAAACTTCATTTACTACTTCAATTAAAAAGATTTAATCTCGCTTATTGGGAATTTAAAAGTCTAACATACAGACTACGCATGATAAATAAGATAAATAAGAATTTGTGCAAGTCTAACAGTGTTACCCTTTGCTCAGTGGGACATCAAAAATATGAGCATCAACAAATTATACATAAGCAGCTGAGCCCGTATTAACCCACCTACCCAGTGACTCGAGAACTGGGGCTTTAGGATGAGACTATTGGTCTGGATAGGATACATGGCTTACATATAATATGTAGAGTCGCTAATATGTT
This sequence comes from Epargyreus clarus clarus, assembly GCA_014595695.2. Classification (NCBI taxonomy): domain Eukaryota; kingdom Metazoa; phylum Arthropoda; class Insecta; order Lepidoptera; family Hesperiidae; genus Epargyreus; species Epargyreus clarus. Next base: position 1,553,374 of record JACTTY020000021.1, read on the forward strand.
TTATTATGAAGGTGATAGAACCCTTTGTTGTTCGACTCCGCAACACTACGCAGTCTTATCTGAGGTCGATTACAGATGCTCATAGGCTATAGCCATTTACCATTGAAGGTTGTCGACCCACCGTGGTGCGAATTCGCGGGCGCCACCGCCACATTTTTTCTGGTTAATAAAAGCAGCGTTAAGCGTTGCCGTGTTCTTGTTTGAGGAGTGTGGTAAGAGAGACATATTTTTTCGAAGCTTTGCAGTTTAGTCTTCAGGAGTAACGGCGCACCTTAGCCGATTTTAGGCAGGAATCTAATCTTAACAAACCAGAACCCAGCATTGAGAATTGCTGAACATTCTTTTTTTTGAGCAGAAATAGGTGTGGCGGAGGTGTCACCGGATTCGAACCACAAAAGGTTCTACAACCTTCAATGGTAAAGGGCTACTGCCTATGAACATTAGTCGTATTATAGAGGTCGTACTATACACTACCATCTACCACTATTTGAACTTCAAGAACGAAATGTGTTTATTTTAATAATAAGACAAGCCGTAAATTAAAAACAACATTAATGAAGTCTGGACAATATGGTGACCCGTGCAATGAAGAAAATCCCCATTGACCGCTGAAACCCGACCTTTATAACCTTCAGTATTTAGTCCTAAGACTCCTAAGCTCTTTAAGTCACACCCTTAATCTTAGATATGCGTTGCTGGAAAGATATATTTTAATTAAAACAAAAAAACCTTACATCGTGTTAGATTTTTCACTGATGAATCGTTTTGATTTAAAATATGATTATCAACTAAAAACTATCTTATTATTTTCATAAAAACATACGTATTTATTCTATTAAAAGAGCTATTAAGCTTTAAGCTTTGGGAAGTTACCTATCATAGTTCGGTTCTCATTTATTCCTTTATTTCCATTATTATTATTATAGCTTTGACTTTGTAGTCAATTTTTTTTTAATTTTTATTAACTGAGAGAGAGTGTAACTGAGATAGAGATAAATAATAATTAGAGAAAAAAAAGTGTATAAATTACCTAAGTCATTGAGAAAAACGCTTCATTGATCATATAACCAATTAAGTAAAATATATCGTTTTGCACGTAAATATAATTACAGTCTGTTCATAACATTATTTACGACGATAAAATAAATTAATGATATTATACCTAATAATCAATGGTGCATCCTTACAAAATTATGAAATGAATCCATTCTTCTCCGCGTCAACTGAATTCACTATCTCACGCTGTTCTTCATTGTTTACTCACTCCCTTTATTCCTCTGAGTAATGCTTTGTTACTTTTGTTTTCATGTTTAAGACGCTTGCAACTGTAACAAAGAGTTTCACTTCAGAATAAGATTCAGTTTATCCGACCTCTCCAAGATAAGTTAAAAGATTTGTTGTTCGAAATAAACTATGTAGTCAGAGTTAGGTAATATTGTTTTTGCTTGTGTGAAATGAAACACGTTTTGCAGCCGGTTTTACTTCTCGTGTACTTAACTTTTGAAATCAACACCAAATAGAATTAGAGTGTACCGGTAGGCCAGTTTCCCTGAGGACTATGAGGTCATATATCACACCAGAACCTAATAAATAATGTTGTTATGAAGTGGAAATTAGTACATTTACACCACAAAGGTACAGTCCGCGCCAAACATGTAGTCCGCTCTGAAGCTGTTGCGCGCAGTCTACTAATCCGCGTTTGGACAGCTTGGCGAAATATGGCCTAAACCTATCTGACACTCTGAGAGGCCCGTGCTTAGTAGTGGGACAGTTTACGACGAGTCTTAGTAAATTCGAAATATACCACGTGTGTATGTGGATGCCCTTGATTTTAGTTTATACCTTCCATCCAATAAAGTATAAGCCCCAAATTGTCGGAATCTCCAGTAACGAACAATAACGGCGTTGCGTGCGACCGTAAACCACAATGAAACTGGGATTTTCTTTATAATGCCGCCCGCCTTTGGTCACCCGGCCGTTACGTCATAGGATTAGTTATGTGGACTGTTGGGCAGAGCTCTATACTACATACCATACTGTATAATTCCAGACGAAGGTTATTTACATATTTATTGATAAACCTTTTGGTACGTTAAAAATATAAATTAAATTGGGACTTTATGGGACTATACATTGATCTGGCTCGAAGGACATTTTTATAATTCTTAGTATCAATTATTTTTTAATAATACTAAGAAAAAATAGTATAAGAAATTAAAAAATATTAATGAATTTAATTACATTGTAGGTAAATTATTCAACGTTAAAAATATATTTAATAATTTGTGTTTAAAGACTTCTTAATTTAACTAAAGAAATGGATCCGTTACCATTTTGATAGCTGAATGAAACACATTACTAATTACCAACTAGTGGAATAGTAAAACTGTCTCGAAATTCGGAATAAATAAAAATAAAGGGCCTAAATAAAAATTGTATCTTTATAATAGTCATAGTACTTAATAATATAGTATATTATATGTGAAAGCCGAGATTACTATACCGAGTGTTACAGCTGTTAAGTACATTACGTAAAACTCTTTTCTTACACTTAAAGAAAGTTATAATATCGCACCATAATAGTATAACGTTGCATTTCTTACCATTTGTGTCGTATAAAATGCAAAGTTATTCGCATTAGCCGAGCGTATGCGCCGAGTTGTAATGTTGGGAAATACTTCGGAAAACTTCCACTGTAATTACTGCAGTACATACTTCTTTACGTGCTAGAATACTGTGTCTAGCTAGAACTTTTGCTTAAACGCGGTAATGTTCGTACTAATACTGAAGATAAAATATTTAAGGCTTATGAAATTATACACCGTCTCAAAATTTAACTTTTTAGTTCAAGGATTAAATTTTCTAATTTCCAAAATAATTTTCAAAACAATTGTCTTAATACATAATATCTTTAGGTATGAGGTAAGTATTTAAAAATATATGATTCGGAATTCTCGGATGTTTACAAAATCTCTCTTTCAAAGTCTTGGAGACCACAGAGATAATTGTCTTGCTTGATAAAGTCATAGGTATTCTAAACTGCCTTACTTTAGCTTAGATTTAACCCCCGTTTTTAGATGATGAGGGGGGAACTTTCAAAAGGTACCTGACAACGGTGAACAACGACGCGTTATTTGGGACATTTGCCGCACTAAAACCCCACCGGTGACCGTCCTCGGCGTTGCGTAGAGGACTCCGGGATCTCCAAAGGAACAGAGATTTAACCTTCTAACCTCTTAACTTAAAAGGTTGTCTTTTATAACTAAAACCTTTACAAAATGGGAGGAGAGATGCTATTTTAGAATCCCACATTTAATGAATAATGCTAACGAACTATTGTTAAACCTAAATAGCAAACTTAATGAACATGAATATAAATGCTCCAGTTTATATATCATTTATAAATACGTATTCCTATTCAGCACATTACAACTTTTATTTTCATAAGAAGAAACATTTAGTAAAATAAATAGGAGTTTATATAACTTGCTCAAGACGTGTTATTTCAGGCTGTAAGCGAAAGCAAATGTAGATCCTCTGGTAATAAGTATTTCGATTAAATAATACTTATTCGACTATTTTCAAAGAAGCTATATGTAATGAGTTAGTTGTAGGAAGATATTTATAAAAAAATGTGAGCCGTCACGGGACGCCTGGCAGATGTGAAACATCGACATTATTTTTTAAAAGTAGGTAATATGCAGAAAAAAACATATTAATTTTTTAATGTTCATATTTATAACAAATAAGAAAAAACTTTTGTGCGCTGCACGCCATCAGCTGATTTTGAAATACAATTCTGTCAGTCTTAATAAATTTATTCTCTGAGAAGAATGACATTAAAAAAATGGTTGCCTGTAAAGTCGGTTTTACGGGCGAAGATTTTACGTGACAACGTCTTTTTCTCGGTAGAATATTTATTGATATGAATATAATTAAATTGCACAATAGGAACAAGGAATTGAATGAAAATAAGAATTGCACAAATTTTAACTATAGAAATATATTTTGTTTAGTCTCTAGTGCTGCGCGCGCGGCAGACCGATCATAGTTGAGTGGGAGAGAGACGCAAGGCATTCGGCGGGCCTCTCTCTCGTTCGGTGACTCATCGTAACGTTACCGGGCGATACACTTTTTCATAAGTGACTCCCAGCCGCAACCTAATTTAAGACGTTGTTACGTCAAAATTAATTAATAATTTAAAAACATTGTATGCAATGATTTTTATGTGAATTTTAATCTACCAAGATAGTAGATTTTACATTTGCTGGCGCTCAAAACACACCAAATATACGCGTGCTTAATGCACAGATAAATGCATACTTTAATTATAAAAAAATAATTAACTTACTGATGACTTGATGGTGTGTCATAGTGTGATTTTGCTTTCTTGGCAGAAGGCTGATCACTTTCACTCTCTAAATTATCACGGTCAGACATTTTATTATCAGAAAAATAAGCGGGCAATACTTAAAACATACAAAATACGTCAAGTGGTGTAAAACGAGTTAAAACGACTTCAGTCGCTCTCGCGCGGCGTAGTAATACACACGAATGTCACTGAACACGTTAAACGTCATTATTTTGAATTTTAAGCCTCAAAATGCCTTCTTGTGCAATGCATAAATGCAAAAATTATGCTCGAAAAAGAAACAAGATTCATGGAATCACCTATCACACATAAATGAAGAGAAATTATTAAATTTTGTTTATTTTTCGTGTTCGATCCGCCATGATTACATGAGTAACCAGAAAGAGACAAAGTATGTTTTTGTCAATGAAAGTGATAAAGACGCAAAATGCATGACCATGCATTTTGCGTCTTTATCACTTTCATTGACAAAAACTTTCATTGATTGAATTGAACTGTCATAGATCAATGAAAAAATTTTCATTGATCTATGACCATAGATCAACAGAACAGAAGTGAAATTTAATTGAAGCTCACGATGTTCATACGTGTATGTTATAGTTTAAGATCCCACTGCTTAATTTTTATATTAGTGTGTTTTAGTCAAAATATAACTTTTTATAGTTTATTTTAATAAAATAAAATCGATATATGGGAAATTCTGTATCCTAATCTCTAAATTTTCTTCGATATCTGTGGTAAATAATAAAAAATATTACCATAAAATTTATATAGGATAGTATACGGTATTTTAAAATTTCTTTAATTGAATAAATTAACCTAAACATAATTTAATAAACAATCTTTGTATAGCCAGAAATTAATCCTCAAAAAGACCACGGTAAGATTATATAAAATTCGCATGTCACGATGTTAGTTACTGTACTCCTGCGAAACGCTCTTACTGATTTTCATCAAAATTTATATGCATATTCAGTAAGTCTGAGAATTGGCTACTATCTATCTATTTTTCATATCTCTTAAGTGATAAGGGTTGTTCACCCTTAACATTTTTTTTTATTTATATGGCAACACAATGTTTGCTGGGTCAGCTAGTACATTTATAAAATGTACACAACTTTGCAATTAATGGTCGTGTGTAAAATAAAACTGAAAATAATAAACATAAATTAGTAAAGATACTTCGCCGCCTTGAAATTGAATGAAGCCACAAACGGCTTATTAGTAAGTTTTTTTTGAATTCTTGACAAATAAAAACATTTTTAGAGAAAATTTACAAATAAATAACTAATACAGCGTAATTTACATAATAGATAAATAATTATTTCAAATATTTTAGGGACATTTTAGCACGGAGACGTGGCAAAACTTTTTTACGCAACTATTTCAATTCTCAAAACTGGGTACATTTTCTTGTTAGGAGTGAGTAATCTTTACTAATATACGATAATAAATATAAACAATTTTTAAATCGTATATTTTAAACCAGTCGATACATCTGTATAGATACATTCTTTCATCAAATTATATATTTATATAATAATAATTTATTTAGTTAAACTGTACTATAACATTTCTACGTAAACGATGTACTAAAACTATTATCGACAGTTCTGGACATTTTTTACCTTCTGTTCCATTATTTCATTGTCTTTGACAAGCATGAGTATCAATGAGAAATATACGTCCATACGTCCCGTTTTTAACGGGACAGTCCCTTTTTTCGATGCTTCGTGCCGTTGTCTCCGAAATGAACCGTTGCCATTGTCAATTAAGTAACAGTAAATATTATAATTGTGAAAAAAACATGGGGTGCTCCATTTATCAGTTTTCATAAAGCGCCCCACATTTTTTGCACAATTATACTATTTACTTTTCCTTAAATGATTCCTAGATTGAAAATTATTTTCTACTTTTTAGTTAATTTTAGCATAAAAGCGTGTTTTTTATTATTTCTAACTATATTTTTTCAAGTAAAAAGTATTTGACATAAAAAAATCGATGTCCCGTTTTGACTGAAGTAATCATTGGTCACTATATTCCATGGTCAATATTTACGTTTGCGTACACTTGAAACGCAAGGTCAAACACTAGTTGTCTTTTTTTATCACATTGTTCTAATAGCTCTGTCCCTTATAGAACATTTGTCTATGTAGTTAAAGGTAATCGTCGCCACGCCAGAAATCTTTTTTACGTGCGGCTATAGATGTTTCACATCAAAAGTGTTTTAATTTAGTCGTTTGTTGAAAGTGGAATATTCATTAACTACTTGATTTCATTCAAATATATTTACTACTGTTTATAGACTTGTATTAGCAATTCGGTGAAGTGTGAAATTTATACATAATTTCCCGAATAAATTATTTTCGCTATGATCGATTACACCAGTCTGCCGTGTTAAGAGTTCGGGATTCAATCCTCAACTAATAATTTAATTTAATTTGATCTAGATTTGGGTCTACTTATCATTGTAATGTGTCTAGCAAAGAATTATTATGTTAAAAATGCCAAACTTTTTTTCACATTAATGTAGCATTTGAATTTTTCTTCACAGTACTGTATATAATTTGAATATCACGTATTTTGTCCTTTTGTTTAGAGCCTTAAGATCCTCCTTAAGATACTTTTATTACCTATAGTCTGTAATATCAGTTTGATTTATAATTTAAGTTATCTTCGTTGTTGAAGCCTCAATCATTGCACAAATTTTAGTTACTTAGTAGATAAGTACTACTAGGAGTTTATGTAGAAACAATATCAGTTATTGCTAAAGCAATGACCTTATAGGACATCTAATGCCCTGGAGACGTAATAATTATGTACGCAGTAATTACACCGAGAGCTTTAGTCGCCGCAGTGCCTATTCACATCAACATATCATAGCATTGTGTATTAAAGTAAATACATAAAGCAGTACATAAAGGTAATTGTTTTTACACTTCCCATTCTACTAAGGCTTTAATGTTATATGGGTGGAATAGAAATACATAGTGACGCACACAATATGATCTAGAATCTAATTAGAAAATTAGATTATATAAAGCGAGTTTTCTAATTAGATTCGTAATTGTAAATTGTAAATGTTTTCGGGTAGTTCGGCCAAAGTGGACAGTGTATTGTGCCAGATTATATTTCAAGTTTTATAGTAATTTCTTCCTATATTACATGTAAACCGTGTGAATCTCATGCTACAGTGGACAGTATAGTCGTGCGTGATAAAGGTTGTGACATTGGTGAAGAAAAATAAGTGTTTTTTGCGAGTTTTAAATTGTTACCTAGCCGCCAGCTGTTGTTGTTTGACAGTTGGCTGATTCTTAAAATAAACAATTTGCTTCAATATTAGTACGCAAGTAAAAGTGCTGTGTAATCTGTGAGAACTCGATGACTAAATATTAGTAGTAGTATAAAATAAAATAATATATAAAACTTATTTCGGTATAGGAGTTATTGTGAACGCAAACAGCGCCATCTAGTGACAAACACGCTCCGTATCCGACTTGATCCGTAGTAAATTTATCATTAAGATCATGGCAAACAAGTGCAGTATCTGCGGCAAGTTTACGTCGGCAGATGGCGCTAAGTGTAGCCATTGTGGATTGATCTTCCATCGTCAATGCGTCAAAATAAGCCCAGATGCTCGCCTCCCCGCCAGATGGCAGTGTAGGTGTTGTAAACAAAAACCGGTCAAACCCATAACTCCAGAGTCGAGTAGTCCGGGTAGTACTGACGCCGACTTTAGCGATGCAGCGGCAGTAGATGCTGTTAAAGCCGGGGAAGTAAATGTCGCTCAAGAAATACATTTAATGCGTTCGCAACTTACAACTCTTATTGAAGAAATGTCTGGCTGCAGGCAAGAAATGGCATTTTTCAGGCAGGAGGTGCTTAAACTTAACGCCGCTGTTACAGAGTTCAACACTCGTCTAAATAAAGTGGAAGAAAAGTGCAACCAGATAAGCAATCGCCTCTCTGAAGCGGAATCAAAAATTAGCGCTCAATCGGGTGTCGATTTAAACTCAAAAGTCGAGATTATGCTTAATGATAGATACCAGGACACATTTCTAACAGATATCGAGATAACTGGTTTAGAGGAGCAACATAACGAAAATCCCTTACACCTAGCAGCATTAGTAGCACAAAAAGTAGGTGTCCCTTTAGACGAACGTGATATCGTGAACGCGCAGCGGAGAGGCAAACGTCGCGGTGTTGCTGCCGGAGTGGATGTGAGCGCCGCGCCCCGCCCGCGCGTCCTCGTCGTGCGGCTGGCTCGGCGAGCTATCCGCGACCAACTAATAAGCGCCGCTCGCACTCGCCGTGATGTAGACTCATCGGGGATTGTTACAACAATCCCGCCGCGCCGCTTGTATATAAATGAGCGGCTGACCTGGCTAAACAGGCGGCTTTTTCATAAGTCGCGGGAAGAAGGGCGTTCTAAAGGTTGGAAGTATGTGTGGACCAAAGATGGGGGAATCTTTGCTAGGCGCGAAGCGGATTCGCCGGCTCTTCGCATTAGATCGGACTCTGATATCGATAGGGCTTTCCGTGATAAATAATCTTATAGAGAAATTCATTATAACTTGTTGTGCCTTCTTAAATATAAATACAATGTCTATATGTGTAATGGTGCAGCATATACATATATATTGGTGTGTGCAAATATACGTAATTTATATTATTTTTTATTTATACCCATATCTTTATATCATTTTTCCTAACTACATCATTAATATATACATACATCTTGAAAACAGTGAATATATTTACATACATTACGCTATTTTATCCTATATTATAATTGCCTTAACATTTACAATTAAAACAAAACACTTACCTTTTATTATAATTACTCTCAATCTTACTTATAAAATAATAACAAATTTAGTTCATTTGACGACACATCTAATTTGGACCTATTCTTTTTATTCCTATGCATAGATCAAAAGCAATGAAATTTGGTTTGCTCAATGCAGGTTCACTTGGAACTAGACACGACGAATTCCTAGCAGCATTGTTAGATCATAGAGTACACGTAATGGCTATAAATGAAACCTGGTTGAGACATGGAGAGGAGGGGCGCGCTCCCGTGGTACCCGGTTACAAATTGATGCACACGCCACGGCCTTCGGCTGTGCGTGCGCGTGGGGGAGGGATAGGATTTTATATTCAGAATGACTTACGGGTACGGGTCCTTCCTCATCCCGTTTCAACACTTGTCGAACAAATGTGGCTAAGCATAAACGTGAACGGCAAGTCCATACTCATTGGTACCGCGTACCGTCCTCCGTGGTTGTCGCTGCAAATTTTTGTAGAAGCGTTAACCGACTCTCTTTCATCTTTTACATGGCATAATTACACAATGTTATTAGGCGATTTCAATGTTAACTTATTAAACAAACAACATATAAATACAAAAACCATTTTAGATTTCTTAACCTTACAAAATTTAAAGCAATATGTGAGTGAACCTACACATTTTACAGATTATAGTGAAAGTCTTATAGATTTAATTTGTGCAGATGCCCCTATTACAAATACTTTAGTCACTTTTATAAAAGATTTAAGCAATCATAGTTTCATAACATGTCAACTTAATATTTACAAAAACCGCACCTGCCCTAAGTTGATTACCTATAGACCTCTTAAAGATATAAACTTGGACCATTTTCAGGATAACCTATTAAATGTAGATTGGAGTCAGGTCAAACAATTAAGTAATGTAAATGACATGGTAACGCATTTCACAACGCAATTATTAAATATATTCAATTGGCATGCTCCTTTAACAACTTTTCGGCTTAAAAAATGTCAACATCCCTGGGTTACATACAATATAAGATTAATGATGAAGACTCGTAACGAAGCACATGACAAATGGCGTAAAAGTAAATTGGATACACACAAAAACTATTACAAAGACCTTAAAAATGCAGTTACCGCTGCTATATATTCAGAGAAAAAAGCCTATTTTAGGCACTACATTAAATCTAATCTTTCTAACCCACATGCCATGTGGAAACATTTGAAACAACATGTTTCCATCAAGCCCAAATATGATGTTGCGATTCCGGCACACTTGTGTGATTCAAATAAAATTAATGACTTCTTTCTAGATATCCCTGGGGATAAACATGTTCTCCTTTCTCATATTACGTACTATGAATATCATAAATTCTGTCCGGAATCTTTTAGTTTCCACCAGGTGAATGAAACGGATATTGCCACGGTAATTAAATCCCTGCATTCTAACGCTACAGGGATTGATGGGCTATCTCTTGATATGCTGACGTTGACGCTTCCTCATACGCTCGACGTCATTACTAAAATAATTAATATGTCTTTTAGCAGTAACACTTTTCCTGTTTTGTGGCAAAATGCGTTGGTAAAGCCAATACCAAAGAAAGATAACCCTGCGGAACTTAAGGACCTTAGACCTATAAGTATACTACCTAATATTTCTAAAATCTTAGAAAAAGTTGCCTGCTCCCAATTAAAACGTTATTTAGAAATAAATAATATTTTACCAACCAATCAGTCTGGTTTCAGAACAAAAAGAAGCACCACTACTGCTTTGATGGGTGTTGTTGATGACCTCCTTGCAGCACAGTCTGTGGGAGAAGGAACTATTCTTGTTCTTCTTGATTACACGCGTGCTTTTGATTGTTTGAATATACCACTGCTCCTATCCAAACTATCTTACTATGGCTTAAGTTTGGAGTCGATAAAATGGTTCGACAGCTATTTTAGGCATCGGACCCAATGTGTTATTTTGGACCAAAGACAGAATGCACAGAAAGACTACTCCACTAGTAAAGAAATAGATAGAGGAATAGCACAAGGCTCCATATTAGGGCCATTGCTCTTTATATTGTACACTGCAGATGTAGTTAAGAACATCAGACATTGTAAATACCATATTTACGCAGATGATCTGCAAGTCTATATTTCTTTTAAGCCTTCTGAAACACAATCTGCCGTGAATAAATTAAATGAAGATTTGGAACGTATCTGTAAATGGTCCAACATAAACACCCTAACCTTAAATCCACAAAAATCAAAATATCTAATCTTAGGTAGTAACAAGAAAATTAAAAAAATTGTTTCGAAGGACCCAAAGGTGCTTGTGAGTGGTAAGTCTGTTGAAAGAGTCTCAGAGGCGCGGAATTTGGGAATATTAATGGACGAGTCCTTACGTTTCGAAAACCATGTCATAAATGTAGCTCGAAATTGTTTTTATAGGCTTAAAGTACTTTACCGCATAAGAGATTTTATAGGTACTGATTTAAGAACTAAGCTATGTGAATCATTAGTACTTTCGAAATTAAACTATGCCGATACCGTGATAGGCCCGCGACTTCTAACGCGCTCTGAGAAGCTGATACAGCGCGTACAAAATGCTTGCATGAGGTATTGTTTTAATATACCACCGCGATCGCACGTCACACCCTATATAAACAATGCTAATATATTAAAAATGAAGAACAGGAGACAGCTTCATTTTGCTTCCCTACTATTCGGCATAATAAAACATAAGTCGCCGCCATATCTATATAACAAATTACAATGGTCTAAATATATCAACACTACACACCAAACCCGCGCTGTTAGTTTTAGGTTATGCTATCCAACACACTGCACTGCTGCGTTCCGTGGTAGTTTTAATTACTGTGCAACGAAGTGTTGGAACAATCTTCCTCCACCAATTCGTAATACAAAATCGTTAAATAATTTTAAAATTAAATACAAACTGCATCTTTTAAAGTTTCAAAAATGTCAGCAATAATGAATCTTTCACGTACACAGACATTCTCTCATACACATGCACTTACGCACCTACACATGAACATACACACGCAAATACACGCAACACACGCACACACACTACCCACTCATACTCACCCACGCCAATTTCATGCTTACACTTATTTCTTGCACTGTTCACTCGCTTCAAATATAATATATATGTATATATATACAGATACTACAGATTATTACCAGTATTATTAGTAGCTATAACACAAATTTTATCTATATTCATATAAATATCTATGTTATTTAATTATTATAACCAGTACGTATAGCACACACCACTTGTCCGAGCTGCGCGAAAAATAATACGGGGTTTCACCGAAAACCAGCAGCCGCGGTATCCCGCGACACAGGCTGAGTGTAACCCTTTTTCGGTATCCATCCTCATACTTAATAATTTTGCTCACTTGTTATGTCATATATATTATGTTATATCTGTCTGTTTGTTTTATGTAATATGTATTAAGTACTAAGTAACCTTAATTGTAACAGGATGTTTACCGAAATAAATGTTTTCTTTCTTTCTTTCTTTCTTTCTTTCTAATTCTTAATAAGGGAATCCGTTTTCGGCATGTCCTGCCTGCTTTCGATGCACGGCTCTTCAATTTTTCTATGTAAGCAGGTAATATACGACGCTGGTCAAGTAGTTCAAGTACATACAAATTGCTAGAGTAAAGTTTCACATCAATCGTAAAGCACTTGGCAAGAAAAGCAAGTGGGATTCGAAAATGGACCTAATGTAGGTAATTCCTACTCTGATAGTATAACTACTAGCTGACCCGGCAAACGTTGTGTTGCCATATAAATAAAAAAAATGTTAAAAGTGAACATCCCTTATCACTTAGGGGTGTGAAAAATAGATAGTAGCCGATTTTCAGACCTACTGAATATGCATATAAAATTTGGTAAAAATCGGTAAAGCCGTTTCGGAGGAGTACGGTAACTAACATTGTGACACGAGAATTTTATATATAAGATTATTACACCCCGTGTGTGATATATTCCTGAATAAGAGTTTTCTTTAGTATTTAACATTCCTTCTTCGTCGCGTCACGTACCCACTACCTAAGTATATAATTATGTATATACTACTTAAGTATATAATATAAAGTATAAATAATGATATGATATTTTAAAACCTTACAACTGTTTAAAAGTGCAGTAGCTTTAATATTTTATTGGACGCTTCTATTCTATTAAGACGGTCGTACAACCAAGGTTACCGGTCTCGTCGGCTGGAGTTAGCGGCTAACCATTAACCGAAGTTTTAGGGCTTTGGGTACAAACTTGGAGAATTTATTGGAATTATTCGCATAAAATATTCATTAGTACTTAATAGCGTAGTTTGATAACATATAGCTGTTATTCAAAATGGTCGCGCAAACAAATTAATCACAGAATGTGAGTTGGGAAAAATGTGTGTTACAAACATATAAATTATTTTATACATTTGTACCTACATAAGATAAACTTTCAAGCTAGAAAATAGCAGCGCTTAAAACTGCTGATGTTAGGCTTAAAAATGTGTAGCAGTGTTGTCTCTGTAGTCGAACGATAGAGGGTAATTGCAGAGAACCATCTCTTTTAGGCACGTCCGATATGATATCTATAGAAGGGAGAAGGAGAAACCATGTATCATAATGCAAATGAGACTCATAGGTATTCATGAGTTATCCAAAAATCCCCTTCTAATGATACAACTAGTGCTCGCTAAGATAGCGTTAGAATTACAATTAATTTATATCCCCCAGAATACCGAGCTTAGTACAAGTGAGATATGTCATAAGTCGTCGTGCCGCGAATCGCTTCCATTAGACGACAAAGCCCATCCCGAGGAATGCATTAACAAAATGGCCGCCGCGCTAACGACATCATCGTGTTGTTCTTCAAATTATTGGAAACTCGAGCCGTTATACAGAATGCTGGCTATTATGTATTATATAGGATATGAACGAATGTAGATTGTAGGTATTAATTAAATGTGTAAAGCACATTTTCAAATGAAGGCATTATTGTAATTTAAAAAGCACATTTTTAAAGGCACCTATCATTTTCAATTACCCATTACTTAAACAAATAGAATTCTCTAAGTTAGCATTAGAATTACAGTTAATTTATATCACTTAGAACACCGAGCTTAGTACAAGTGAGATAAGTCATAAGTCGTCGTGCCGCGAATCGCTTCCATTAGACGACAAAGCCCATCCCGAGGAATGCATTAACAAAATGGCCGCCGCGCTAACGACATCATCCTGTTGTTGTTCAAATTGTCGGAAACTTGAGCCGTTATACCGAATGCTGGGTATTATGTATTAGATAGCATATCATCTAATGAAGGAATTTATTAATGTAAAGCAAATTTTTATTCACTGGAATGGTTGTTTCTTTCAATTCCTTTATTTTTTTTTTATAATAATATAGGACTAGCAGACGAGCATGCAGTCCACCTGATGGTAAGTGGCCACTGCCGCCCATGGACATCTGTAATCAACCCCAGATATTTTAGATTTTTAGATTAGATATTCCTACCTGAGGTCGGCCACAGATGCGCCGCTACCCCTGAAAGCTGGAACGCCTCGGAAAAGTCTGTCTCCCTTACCACACCCTTCAAACCGGAACACAGCAGCGCCTAACACTGCTGTTATCAGGTAGAAATAGGTGTGGCGGTGGTGTCGCCGGAGTCGAACCACAAAGGGTTCTACCACCTTCAAATTAAATACCGTTGCGCTTGTTTCTCCTTATATTTATATACATTGCAGAGGCCGTTGCAACTTAGTTCTCGGTAGAAGCAACCATATGTGGCCGATCTGCTTATCAAAGGGTAGGTAAGAATTATTGCAGTGCTTCTGTCTCTGAGAACTAATCCGGTATTATGCATAGTTAGTGTCGGTCATAACTCATAACATTCATATTAAACTATGTTTCTTTCGTTATATAACTCTTTTATAAAGCCGCCGCATTAGGACCGAAAAGTTCTACCTTTTTAAAGATATTTCGCTATTATTTTGGTATTTCGCCATACCGAAAATATTATCGTCTGTCCACAATAGTGAATGCACCTAAACAATCCTCTAGCAATATCACAAGACAAGTGACCTACTAAGGAATCATTACTTGAATTTATTTTGGTTTTCGTTTAATGACAAATTCTTTATTATAATATGTTATTTGAGTTATATGAATGATACTGTATAGTAATATGTACTTATAAGTATAAAATCTTTACTTAATTTTTTGTACATACATTTTTAAAATAAAATTTTACAAAGTTCATTTGTCTATTTACTTATTGAGAACAATTTGTATTTTTATTTCACATTACAAAATAAGTTATAATTTGTATGCATCAAACTTTAAATTGCATGAAATCTTTAAAATATGATGGCTCTTAAAATAATGCCCGACTTGTAACAATAGTAGCACCGCAGTACAAATAAGATCCTTATACAGTGGTAGCACCGCAGACGGGTGTCGACTACCAAACCGTATTTGTTGCAACCGCGCTAATAAAGTCTGCATGCCACGTGCCGGTGACGGCGCAACGAAATGGCGTTTCAGGCGGACGTCACGTCGTGTTTATATCCCCTGTACGAATGTCATAACAGAACTGTGCTGTGGGCATTATGTTTATAATGAAGATTAGTAAAAGTACCTATTTTGTAACCTACTTGTTTGTTAAAATATTTGCATTGTGAGCAAAAGCGTAACCAAATGGCGATTCGAGCCGCCGTCATGTCGTGTTTATATTCCCTGTACGAGAGTAATATAACAGAATGAAAATGACATTTCTATTTTTAAGTCATTTCCATTATTTCCAGTAACATGATTCTATTGACGATATTCTTCTAAAGATTAATTCTAAAGTAGGTATATCTCATGAAATATGTGTAATTTTATTCCACAGTTAAACTGTGGTTAAACCGACATCAAAATCCGTTTTAGATTAACTAGCACGTGCGCCAGTGAAACTAAATGGCGCTTGGAACCAACGTTAGCGTTAGCTGGCTATTGTACTTCACTGCATAGTCTCTTCAATGATAATGTTGACATGTAGTACACCGCCAGTCGTCAGCCTTGTGTCACGTATATTCAGAGCTAAAAACCTCGAATTCAAATAATTTAAAACAATATCCAACCTACTTATAGCGCCCCCTACCGGTAAATGTCATTATCGTTTTTCGTGCAGCCTGTGTACATTTATGATTTTTCAAAATAAGAAATAAAATAAGTAATTTATAGTAAAAATTGTTAATTTATAACAAATATTTCAATTAATAATTTATAAAAGACGTAGGTGTGATTTATTGTGCAGAAAAGTTACAATGGAAAATAAAGAATTTTGACGAAATTATTCTGAAGACTTGTACTAGGCGGCCATTACGAATGCCGTCGCAAATTGAAAATGTATTATTTTCATTTATTAAAGATAAGATGATAATCTTATATATTCATGAGGAATGACAAGGTAAATATTTACATATATATTTTTCCAAGCAAAGGATTTTTAGATTACCATATTGTTCTGTAGCAAGGAATTTGACGTCTTATGTTCATTAACTAAGCTTGTCACCTATTTAGGTGATCTCGCTTATTTAAATCCTTATATAAATCTCGCTTATATAAAGCTATGAACATAGAAATAGGGTGCTATTTAGCCCCGTGCATGGGTACTAACCCGTTTATACTGAGTATTTACTCACATAAAAGAATCTACTATTGAGTAGAATATACCTAAAGGGTATTCACCCGTTCAAATAAGGTTATGACCCTTACATATTGGATATTTACCTACATTACAAGAAATAGGGTGCTATTTAGCCCCTTTCATGGGTACTAACCTGTTTATATTGAGTATTTACTCGCATAAAATAATCTACTATTGAGTAGAATATACCTAATGGATATTCATCCGTTCAAATAAGGGACCCTTACATATTGGATATTTACCTATATAACAACTATAACAAGATACTACTATTAAGTAGACGGATACAACGGATATTCACCCATTCTAATAGGGTATTATGTCCTTCACATTGGGTAAATAACCCATATAACAAAATACTAATAATCAGTAGATAGACACAACTATTACCATCGAGTGGGTGTAATGATTTTAATGAATGAACATTTTATTGAAGAATCATTCAGATTAATAATGTACATGATACAGGATATAGAGATGACAATTTATATCCTTTTGTAATACTCTAGAAGAACCTAAATTTGGTTTAACCATTCATAAGAATTTGGTATCTAGGTAGATCAGCATATTAAAGAGTAATTTACTAAAGGAACTATCCATCTATCTAGATGGTGATAGATAGACTAAAGGAAAAAATAGTTTAAAGGAAGAACACTAGCCTCTAGGAAACTGTGGGACGGATAACACATGATTAGACTTTAAAAGTTGCACAAGTCGCAGTTACTATTGTAGCTGTAAAGAGTCAAAAGCCATGCCACATCAGGCGAATGCTTACTGCTCTCGAGCATTTGACATGATTGTTTCTTAATAATTTTAAATTATTTGCCTTTATAAAGATAATTTGCTATCAATTATCTTATTACTGGTGCTGGTCATTTATTATGTATAATAAATAATAAGAAGAAATTTCATAGTACAAGTACTGGAACAAATAATCAGCAAAATGGTTTAAGAAACAATGATTGTTCAATTCATATATATATAGTACAATATTTTATAATAACAAATATAACGAAGATATTTACACTTCATCCTATGATAAACTTCATCCAAAAGTTTGAGATACTCATACCAAATAGGGTCATTATCTGACTTACAACAAGCCTCATGCACAAATACCTGTGTCACAGAAAGGCTTGATCGAAGTTTCCTTTGGAATAAATCTTCAATCACAACAGATTTTTAGGTGAGTGGTTAATAATGTGGTCGATTATAATTATAATTTTAAAGACCAAATGTAACAAATAACTATTGACCCAAGCTTTGCAAGTGGTTAGCTTTAAGAGTATTTGTATAAACACTTAAACTCATTATTCTCAAGGAATGAAGATTTTGTCAAAATATACTCGGTATGTATGTAGAAAGACTTCTCACATCAGTGGTAACATATTGTTTACTCTTAACCAATTTTTTACTTTACCAACACCTGATGATGGTGATGTTGGTTTATATTGAATATCTTGGTCTTAATCTTGAGCTTTAAATAAAGCCTGGCATTCCACTCACTACTTACTATTGTTTTCAAGAATGCATATTTGGATACTAATTCATGATTACCTTAAACAGTGTTTACATGTCTGTGGTTAAATGGAAATTATATGCATTTCAAGTTCTTTCCTTTGGTTTGAGCAGAACACTATATTTATGTTAATACTAACCTTTTAAACATATACAAGACCATACATAACTGATTAAGATCTAGGGACATTGTGTCAGTTATATATTTATATAACATAGTTCCTATTTGAAATGTCATAATAATGGACAAGGAACAATAACGACACTTAGTAATTTAGGATCATAGACATAACAAGCTATATCATTCTTTAGGATTTAATGGTTACTTAAAAGATAGTTCGATAATTGGAAATAATACAACTGTTAAGGTTGTTCATTGTATTATACAAGCAATAAATAAATAAAAAATCAAATTGCTTTACCATTAGATAAAAGATTAAAAATCAACACAAGGGTGAAATAAAAAGAAAAAAAATAAAAAAATATATATAACAATAATATTAAAAAATAAAAATTATAATAAATGCAAAGATATGTATATATAAATATAACAATTTTAATAATGTTTATCAAAATACTATCCCTCTTACAGATAGATATAATTACAGGTGGTAGTTGTCATATTATTTTTATTATCGGGACACAATCAGTTATGTAACATATGGTCATTATTCTCGGTATTTTTGTTATTTGATTTAAATAACAAATCCGATCAACTATTTAAAGTTAAATGCAGCGTTACTTGGGCTTAAAGATATTTTTTCAATAATCATCTTCAACACGGTGAAACCCTAATACGTGTAGGCAACTCCACAGTTATTTCATATAGAAACAGCATGGTGTTTAATACCCACATTTAACCGTAATATCAAGGCACATATTGGATTTATTGAATACCCAAAAAATGTTTTTATTTCCCTAATACATTCAATAATTTCAGAATGAATTTGCTATCACTAAATCAAGATTATACATTGCGAATTAACACTTTGAAGGTTTTTAAATAGATTTATTTACTAGGAAACCTACAAGAAGTATGACTTACATGTCATGACTAAGGTTATACTATTTAAATGGAAATATTCATTTTATTTCTAATAAAATAATTGTTGTTAAAGATTATCTCTGAACGGTTGGGGAGTTTGTGGTAGTACCAGACTGGTCCAGACAGTCCTAAAAAATAGTGTTAAAAAAAAAAAAAAAAAAAATGAATAAATAAATAAACCTTTCATTTTGGAAGGGTTGTTTTTTGGGTCTCATATGAATTTAGAAAAAAAAAAAAAAAAAAAAAAAAGATCTAAATCCATTTGTTTTTCGTCAACGCTTTACCCTGTATGTTACTCGCTTCCTCGAGGAGCGTTTCGTTTCTATATACGAATCTCAAGATTTTGTTGCTCTACAAGCAATGTTAGACGCAATAATGAAAACGTGATGCTGGTGCTTATAATATTTTGGCCTAAACAGTGTAAATAACTAGATCTATCTGTAGACTGGTTACAATATTCTTTTCATTTTGATATATATATATCTAGAACTATTTTTGTTCTTAAAATGCATATTTAGGTTTTCTATCCTCCATATCCCAAGTATGCTATTACTTGGGATAGTTACATCTGATGTATAAATATTTTTAGCGAGTTAAGTGTAAAATATTATATATTATTTAATGGAGATGAAGAAAAAATACTATTTACTTTTTCTGGTTATTGTAATTACTCATATAGTAAAAAAAAAAAAAAAAAACAATAATAATATATAAGTAATATATATATAAGTAATATATAAAAACAATATATATCGTATATATTATGACGTTCACTTGGTGTAAGCCCGTGAATGCCATTATTACTACCGATTCGCCTACATCTGAGTCGAGACTTCTAAAAAGTATACATAAACATAATAATAACATTATTGTATATTAACCAAATTGCTTGGCGGAAGATATTGTATATTAAATTGCCACATGAATTTAAACCTTACTATAACCAGTGTTCAAACAATCTAGTATTACCATTATTTCATAGTAATCATAGTATTTGTCCAGCACATCCTTAATAAAATTACCTAGATAGGCCTAGTAACACTTGAGAGTTACAAGAATAAGTTTATTTCCTTTATGTAATCTTATAATACAGTGACCTCCCAGACGACAGTTTCTAGATTTTATCAACCACGGAGGATGATGGCATTGATATATCATTTTTTACAATACATACCATTAGAGAGCACGCATTACCACGCTGCTACGCTGACGTCTAAACATATGAGTGTCAGTTAAGACCCTCTTAGAAGGATAGCTGAATGGATCAGATCTAAGTTCAATTTTGTAGTAGAGACGTTACATCAAACGTATACTTGATAACTGTAATTAATATTTAAATAGATATATTAAATTAGGAATTTTAAATATAATAGGATTTAAATGTTTTTGTATTTTGTTTAATAGGCTCGTTATTTTACAAATCTCTAAACATCTACATGTCAACATTATCATTGAAGAGACTATGCAGTGAAGTACAATTAGAAATTAAACGAACTTACCTAAGTGAAGTTCCAATTTCAGTTGTACGAACTGCATAGTCTCGAAATGATATTATAACCCACCCACCCATACTTATATACGATAAGTATTACCCATAATATCATCTATGTTGTAAAATAATCGAGCTAATGAACTTACATCTTGACCCCAGGATCTCTAAACTTAATGACATTTACCGGTAGGGGGCGCTATAAGTAGGTTGGATATTGTTTTAAATTATTTGAATTCGAGGTTTTTAGCTCTGAATATACGTGACACAAGGCTGACGACTGGCGGTGTACTACATGTCAACATTATCATTTCGAGACTATGCAGTTCGTACAACTGAAATTGGAACTTCACTTAGGTAAGTTCGTTTAATTTCTAATTATGACGTATCGTTTCATATTCTCCACTACCCGCAGTTCACATATTTCTGTGACTGCGAGATGCACATCGTAAGTTACGGTCGCACCCGATAACCCATTTAATGAGTCACGGATAAATCTTGTTGAACAAAGACGTTTATAATATATTTTGACCTTCATTTAAGTAAAAAAATAATAATATTTAAACCAATTATGAATCATTTCAGAAGATGATATTGGTATTGGCATTTGGTATCAATACACTATGATGTGGGAACAACTATAGTGCAGGTTATCAGTATCACTCTTTATATAAGTCGCAGATGCATCTTGCTCAAATATCTACGTTCAACTTTATGTTCGCTTCCATATATTTCTGCGACTGCGAGATGCACATCGTAAGTTACGGTCGCACCCGATAACCCTGTAATAAGTCACGGATATTTCCTTCTGAACTAACGATGTCCACGTTTTGTTTTGTTTACCGATTTCTATGTTATGATATTTTGTATCGTAAAATGACATTGTTTCAACGACAATTTACTTAAATTATATTTAGAACCCACGTTAAAGTTAGCTGACTATTATGACGTACCGTTTCATATCCCACACTACACGCAGTTCACATATTTCTGCGACTGCGAGATGCACATCGTAAGTTACGGCCGCACCCGATAACCCTGTAATAAGTCACGGATAAATCTTGTTGAACTAACGTCGTGCACCTTTTATGTCCGCTGTATTGGGTCGAAGATCTATTATGATTCTCAAATAAGTGAACAAAGTTAAAACTGATTCTGAAGTTAGAATGACAGCAGCAGCAGTGACATTCGTGTCAACAAACCAAATTTTAAGAACAACTATGGTACGTACCGTTTACAGTCGATTTTAATATTCATACTGTGTTACTTATTATACTAGCATTTTTCAATGAGTAGCATTTCATCCTCGTTAGCTACAATAAAAAAAACTGAGAAATAAAATTCGCACTAACATTGTTCGTATATGTACGTTTGCCTTCATGTCCACTTCCATACATTTCTGCGACTGCTAGATGCACATCGTTAGCTTCGATCGCATTGATAGCCCCGATAATCTTGTTGAAATAACGACTTTCCCTTTTATATTCGACCTGTTAATTTAGAGACATATTAATGTCTTCATATCAGTTATTACGAGAGTTTGTTTTGATATTTAAATCGCTAACGAAACCAAGATTGAACAAATATATTGGAAAGTTTGGCAGGTTTTAATTTTCATTTGTTATTACTAATACTGCCTTTTCATACTCTTTAGAAAAAAAAACATTTATATCTTTGTAGGTCATACGTCTACAATTGCGATATGTACTTAGTAATAGTCGCACCCGATATCCCATATATAAGTCGCAGATGCATCTTGTTCAAATATCTCCGTTCAATTTTATGTTCGCCTTCATATATTTCTGCGACTGCGAGATGCACATCGTAAGTTATGGTCGCACCCGATAACCCTGTAATAAGTCACGGATAAATCTTGTTGAACTAACGACGTTCACCTTCACTTTACTGGGGTTGAAGATTATGATCTTCACATCACGATTTTTTATAAGAATGAGTTTCTTGAACAAATCCAGAAATTATGATACTATTATAATAATCCAAAATCTTTTACGACACGACAAGAGTTCTCCGTAGCAATACAGACTACCTGATGGCAGTGGTTACCTCCCATGGATCTGTAATCTATACAAAACAAAGGTTCTACTTGAAGCCGATTAATGATATGAGGACTAAGATTGTCACCATATATATATATATAAGGCAGTCGATCCACAACCTTCCACCAAAATACAGAACTGCTTAATGGAAGAAATATGTGTGGAATGCCACGAGTGTGATAAATATCCATACTTGATAGTGACCATTCCCTGCAGACTATATGTATGTATGTTCACGATGCAAGTACGATGTTCCTAGCCTTTCATTCAAATACCCGTAAAGTAAGATAGATCCCACAGCATCCAATTTTTATGCTTGCGACGGAGCTGAAAAGCTATGCATTTTAATGAAGACAAATAAAATCCGAATAATAATTGGATAGGACGGAGACGCTCATAAACGAATTTTTCCATTTGTTCCTGGTTCCAAATGGGAAAAGTTTTTATTTACTTTTTTAAGATTCTGCATATCAATATGTCTACACGGTACGATAGGTATATTAAGAATCGCTGGGGCTCTCTGAATAATAGCACATATTTGGAGTACGATATTGGCTTTTTACATTCTATTCATATTATTGTTTTAAGGTTCCGTAAATTATAATGATAAAACGGAATCCTAATAAGATCACTCATCCGTCTGTCTGTCTGTTTGTTTATCTGTCACAGCTTTAGTCCGAATTACTAAAACCACAGCTGAGTTTTATTTATCAATGCATTTCAAAGATCACGTTTTGTTATTGGAACTAATTTAATAACATTATATCATTTTTGAAAAATCTTAAGGGAAAAAGTTAATAATCCATATTCTCAAAACATTATCTCTTAATTATATCTTTATATACATTTTACTCTCTAGATGCTTACTTAACTGTACAGTACACTTACTACACGTGTTTGTGTGTATATGTAAGTATTTTAAAATTATTTGGTCCTTCGTTACACATAAACAGATAAACTTAGCACAAAATACCATTCCTGGTAAATATCGAAGTACGATTCCATCTCCCTCTAGTCGAACGGTAATAAAGTCTTGTGCAACTAACGAGGCGTTCATCTTTTGTATGTCGTCCCATTGTGTAGCAAGGGGATGTTGGTGCAATATGTATAATTTCGGTAAAGGCGTGCGATCAGCTGTAATCTTATAACCCAGTCGTGCTTAGCACAAAGCTTTGTGAAGGGATGTCTGTGATATTAAAATGCACTTTATAAGCTTACGATAAATTATTATGTAATATTACGTATCATCATCATCATCATCAACCCATTACTGTCCCACTGCTGGGCACGGGTCTCCTCTCAGAATGAGAAGGATTAGGCCATAGTCCACCG
This sequence comes from Epargyreus clarus clarus, assembly GCA_014595695.2. Lineage (NCBI taxonomy): Eukaryota > Metazoa > Arthropoda > Insecta > Lepidoptera > Hesperiidae > Epargyreus > Epargyreus clarus. The sequence continues at coordinate 1,577,695 of JACTTY020000021.1, forward strand.
CGCTGGCCAAGTGCGTATTGGTAGACTTCACATACCTTTAAGATTTTTTATAAATCTCTCAGGTATGCAGGTTTCCTCACGATGTTTTCCTTCACCGTTTAAGCAAGTGATAATTAATTTCTAATACGCACATAAATTTGAAAATCAGAGGTGCGTGCCTGGGATTTGAACCTCGGACCCCTCGATCGAGAGGCCGCGTTTCTTAACCACTAGGCTATCACTGCTGCTGCTGATATTACGTATGTACGGTAGCAAAATATTAAAAACTAGTTCATTTTGTTTCTCTGTCTTTATGGAGGAATTCGATTATTTTGATGGGATTTTTTGTAAGTAAAAATGTTAAGCTTTAAACATTGTAAATATTGAGATTTTATATGTAAAAAAATGTTAAATAGAACAATCTTCTCCTTGTGCGCTCTACCTTATACAATAACTACTTACTGCTTAAAACCGACTTTGCTTCTTAATACACGTATTGTTACTTTATTTATATAAAAAGTAGACCAGGAAAGATAGAAATAGGAACAGTTTCGTGTTATAGGATTCTACTATATTATATGATTCAATAATGTGTGCATATTCAATTTGAAAGGGTGTGTATGAAAATTATTTTTCTGAAGATCCTTTCTGCTATTGGAAGTATATTAATAAAATTCTTCGTTAAAAAAGCATAAGTTAAAAAAATAATAATCCATATTCTCAAAGCTTTATTTGTTTTCGTTTGTAAAGTTTTTCTTTGACATCGGAATGCTTTCCTATTTTCTAAATAAAGATGGCGCACAAGAATTCCATACTTTAGTGCCTTTTAATAAAGGGTGTCTCCCCTCTAATAGATTTTTCATACACGACGCATGTCGCTTACTGATCACATTCTGTTTTTGTTCTCGTTAGATAGCTTCTTAGCCTTTAGAGAAACGTTCTAATTGGAAATTATTTAGAATTTTAAGTGGCTTATAAGAAATTATAAGAGGCTTATAAGATGTATAATATGATAATTTTATCAATATGATTAATAGAGAAGAACTAAATAAGCTCACTAATGACGTCAAGGTAAGAAACGTGTAATTAGAAATGTCTACTCCAAAATAAAACTAATTAAATAAATGTTTCATTATTGATATGGAAGTCGGGCTGCTAAATAGTAATCAATGTAATTGAACAAAGAATTTACTATTTAATTAGACACTAAAGTCCTCCCTTTCTACAAATTTCACAATGTAATGTAAATGCATAAAGAAAATGTTATATTATGTACAATTAATCATATTTAGGAACTTTGTAAAATGTCTTTAATTTAATATTTAAAAAGGCTCGATTAACTCTATTGTACCACATTTTTTACCATCGTGTGGACTGCATGCTCGCTTGCTACTTTGATAAACTAATTCTATATTTTAAAATATAATAACATTTCAACTGGAGGATAGTAAATTTTACATACTTTTGTCATAAAATTCTTTATTAAAAATGTCCTTATCTCCATAACCGTTGAGCTGTGCTCGACGCGATAACTTCGCAAATATCAAGTAATTAAGTTATTAATGCCTTTCCCCGGATGAGGCCATAAATCCTTACCCGGGTGCTTTGATAAGGCCCCTTAATTTTGAGGTGTCCCCACCGGATCCTTCTAGAGCAGGCGTCGGCAACCTTTTGAGTCGGAAGACTCAAAAATTTCATTTTACAAAAATTCAAAGTTTTAAAGAGCCACAAGATTATGTGTCGCTAACAGTAAATAATACTTGCATAAAAATATTTTTGACAAAGAAAAAAATCTTATTTTCATAAGAAATATATATATTTATTAATACATAATTAGTGTTTTAAAAATAGATGTTATATACATGGTACCTATTATTAGGTAATCACTTTTCATTTATGTAACAATAATAAAACAATTGAACACCTATTTACAAAACTAAGTTGTATTTCAATAACAAAAGATTGAGATATTCATGGCTATTCAAAAATTAAATTTAAACTCTACTGAACAATGTAACTTTACTATTTTTTACAAATTAAATCATATTTGCGTACGGAACCAAAGACCCGCAGCTTCACATGTTGCCGACCCCTTGTCTAGAGGGATTTCCGATCGCAATGAATACATTAAGTTTCGATGTTTGCTTCGCTAGAACAATTGACTTTGCTTTGCTGTTGATATAACTAACAAGCAGGTATGATGTATTATGGAGCGAGAATTATTATGTATTTTAATTGGTAATGGGTGAGGTATAGATAATATGTATTATGATTATGACATACCGACGGTGTCCTGTCAGGTATACCATAATAAATCCTTAACGTGATGATTTGTGATATCTATTTAGAGTCTGGGCAATTTCGTATTTATTTTTGTGAAATTTACAAAGACTATTTTAATTTTTAAGTGGTGGAAAAATATATAAAAATGATCAACCTATTTTCTTGATCATCTCATTATCATCATTATAATTGTTAATAAATAATCTTATCACATGTTTATAAACGAATGATAAAAGAAGCACTCATTTAATATTACTTTCGCAATTCAACGCAATTTCTGCTAATTCTCTGCAAAAGCATAAGAAAGTCCTGGTCATACTAAGAAAAAACATTTCAAAGACCTAGACAGTCGGCTAGAGGACGTGAAAACACTAAGTACATTCATTAGAATAAATGTCCTCGACTCCTCGATTGTCCCAACTTGGAGTCGCTAAATGCTGTCTAGAGACCGAAGAACTCTTTTGTTTGGTGAAAGCGCGATTTACTCTGGCGATGTAGTACGTTTGTCCTCGTAAAGTAAAATTGGACCTAAGTGTTTTGGGTCAAAGTAATATATTATGGTTGTATTTTTTGTGAATGTGTTAAGTAAATTATATAAAAATGTTTGTTAATGTAATGTAAATGTTAAGACGCATTATTTTGTTGCACGTGTACCAAAACTTTAGGTACAATAATTTCATTATTATTTATTCTACAGTTTTAAGCTGTGAGTATAAGTTACGACTATTACTTAAGTACTACTAAGTTAAAGTTATAAGTAAGTATTAATTATTATTTTGCAATGCATATAGGATTTATGTCTGGTTTTTTACATCGTAGAACTTTGTAAAGACTTTACATGGGGTCGGTTTGTGAAAACTGCTTTAATTGCCACATTTTGCCGCGTACGTGTAAAATGTGGAATGAACTTCCTCCTGAGGTATTCCCTAAGGACTATAACATGGGGCTGTTTAAGAGGGGTGTAAAAAGAGGTCTCCTTCAAAGCCGGCGATGCATTGGCGACTCCTCTGGTGTTGCAAATGTCCATAGGCTACGGTGACTGCTTTCCATCAGGTAGTCCGTCTGCTTTATCGTTAGGTTACATATAATAAAATAAATTATACTTTTCAAACCGGACCATAGTAGCGTTTAACATGTCTCTTATAAGCCCTTAACAAAATCTCAGTTTACCTAAATATTGCCAAAATGCGCCAAGATTTCTGATATTGATACCGTGTATACACGAAGTTACGAAGTCCCTAAGCCCTCAGTATTTGATTGATGGCTAATTGGCTAGACAGTAACGTCATGTCAACTGACTAGACTCACCATAGACATATCTAACCAGCTTCAGGTCGTTAGCATGTGATTAATTAATGGGTATTTGCAGAATTAGGGTTTCGTATTTTGATGTCTGCATGATACGGGTTTGCTTTGAGTATTGGTAGACACTTTGGATGTTTTAATTTGCTATTGGTAAAATGAAATATATATTGACAATAAAATTATTCTTTATGTAAGTAATATTCGTGTAAGATAAAAAATGAATATCATAACGGCGGCGCTAATGTCATTCAAAATTTTTAGAACTTACTTCGTTTCAATGGTTTCGTTTTTGTTTCGTTTTCGTTGAACACCTTTTACGGAAAAAAGAGCTGGTCCTATATGAAAGAGGTAGTTAAATAATTATTTATTGATAGGCGATTCCTAGAAATAAAGACAAGTCCATTTACAATCAAAACTTACGTAGCACGTTATGGTATACTTAAAATGCGAAGATAAAGTTGCTAGATAAAGTCGGTAGATGAACTATATTATTATTTTGTCTGGAAAAATAACAAGCTACATCTACAAGTTCTATTCAGAAACCCTATAGCAGACGTATTGTGTCATCAATGTGCGGATAACAAAAGCGACATGCGCAAAAAACAGGAATCAATTTGTTCTCTTCGCCTCTTACAAGAATCCTATTCAAATCGAGTCAGTGGGTTGTCACCCCTAGTTACGTACAATGGAAGTACTTTAGACGTTTTACGGAACCCTAACAGATGGTGCTGTGCGTATTCTGAATCACGCTAACGATTGTACGACGTAGATTGTATAAGTAGTCGGGCAGACGAGAGAAATGTTAACTTTGCGCAGAGGCAATATCGTAACCAATGAAGGCTTACTGAGGTGCGATTATTGCTAGTTGAAAACTTTACCAATACCCCGCCTTGTGGACGTGTAAAACCGTCCGCTATGGCAATTTTTGTAAAGCCCAATGGGCTATAAATTTAAAAATTAAAATGTGTGGAAGTTGATGATTATGAAGAAAATTCTTCAATAATGTTACTCCGTTTAAAAAGGGACTGGTTTCGTTTTTCCGCTTTTGTAATTTTTTGTACTCTTTGCTTCCATAGATTAGTAAAGATTATTCACTCCTAAGAGAAAAATGTTACCAGTTTTGACAAATGAAATTGTCATTGTCGTAAATTTTCGTGTTTGAAAAATATTAAAAAAATGTATTTTTAGGAGCATTTATGCATGAAACGTTATTTCTCGGCACTTTTTTTTTTCTTCGATTTCGTGTTTTTGCACCACTTACCTGCACATGTCGACATTGTTCTGCGTAAATTACACCTTGATAGTCGGAGACTTTAAGGAGAAACAGTCCGCTATTTTACATTAAATGACTGACACATAGTCAGCCATTTAATGGGAGATATCTATACTTATTTATGTTTACCTCTTACAGAAATCCTATTCAAATCGAGTCAGTGGGTTGTCACCCCTAGTTACGTATAATGGAAGTACTCTAGACGTTTTACGGAACCCTAACAGATGGTGCTGTGCGTATTCTGAATCACGCTAACGATTGTACGACGTAGATTGTATAAGTAGTCGGGCAGACGAGAGAAATGTTAACTTTGCGCAGAGGCAATATCGTAACCAATGAAGGCTTACTGAGGTGCGATTATTGCTAGTTGAAAACTTTACCAATACCCCGCCTTGTGGACGTGTAAAACCGTCCGCTATGGCAATTTTTGTAAAGCCCTATGGGCTATAAATTTAAAAATTAAAATGTGTGGAAGTTGCTGATTATGAAAAATATTCTTCAATAATTTTGCTCCGTTTAAAAAAGGACTGGTTTCGTTTTTCCGCTTTTGTAATTTTTTGTACTCTTTGCTTCCATAGATTAGTAAAGATTACTCACTACTACGAGTAAGAGGAAAATGTTACCAGTTTTGACAAATGAAATTGTCATTGTCCTCTATTTTCGTGTTTGAAAAATATTATAAAAATGTTGTTTTAGGGGCATTTACGCATGAAACGTTATTTCTCCGCACTTTTTTTTTCTCTCTCCGATTTCGTGTTTTTGCACCACTTAACTGCACATGTCGACATTGTTCTGCGTAAATTACACCTTGATAGTTGGAGACTTTAAGGAGAAACAATCCGCTATTTTACATTACATGGCTGACACATAGTCAGCCATTTAATGGGAGATATCTATACTTATTTATGTTTGCCTCTTACAGAAATCCTATTCAAATAGAGTAAGTGGGTTGTCACCCCTAGTTACATGAAATGGAAGTACTCTAGACGTTTTACGGAACCCTAACAGATGGTGCTGTGCGTATTCTGAATCACGCTAACGATTGTACGACGTAGATTGTATAAGTAGTCGGGCAGACGAGAGAAATGTTAACTTTGCGCAGAGGCAATATCGTAACCAATGAAGGCTTACTGAGGTGCGATTATTGCTAGTTGAAAACTTTACCAATACCCCGCCTTGTGGACGTGTAAAACCGTCCGCTATGGCAATTTTTGTAAAGCCCTATGGGCTATAAATTTATAAAATAAATCATAAAGAAGTTTATGATTATGATCATCAAGAATATTCTTTAATAATGTTGTTGTGATAGCCTAGTGGTTAAGAAACTCGACCTCTCGATCGAGTCAGGCACGCACCTCTGATTTTTCAAAGTTATGTGCGTATTAGAAACTAATTATCACTTACTAAACGGTGAAGGAAAATATCGTAAGGAAACCTGCATACCTGAGAGATTTATAAAAAAGAAATCTCAAAGTTATGTGAAGTCCACTAATACGCACTTGGCCAGCGCGACTTGGACTATGGCTTAATCCTTTTCATTATAAGAGGAGACCAGTGCCCAACAGTGGGACAGTAATGGGTTGATGATGATGATGATGAATGATGAATATTGCTCCGTTTACAATGGGACTAGTTCTTGTGTCCGCTTTTGTAATTTTTTGTTCTCTTTGCCTCTTACAAGAATCCTATTTAATTCGAGTCAGTGAGTTCTCACCCCTAGTTACGTACAATGGCAGTTGTCTAGACGTTTTACGGAATCCTAACAGATGGTGCTGTGCATTTTATGAATCACGCTAACGATTGTACGACGTAGATTGTATAAGTAGTCAGGCAGACGAGAGGAATGTTAACTTTGCGCAGAGGCAATATCGTAACCAATGAAGGCTGACTGAGGTGCGATTATTGCTAGTTGAAAACTTTACCAATACCCCGCCTTGTGGACGTGTAAAACCGTCCGCTATGGCAATTTTTGTAAAGCCCTATGGGCTATGATATCTATAGGAATGTTTGAAGAATATTCTTCAATATTTTAACGAGTCTGCTACACAAGGGAGAGCAGTGAGCACAAGAAATGGCTTCATTCCTTTCAGTATTAGCCAATCACAGACAAAGCAACAAAATTTAGTTTTATGTTTCGATTCATGCAAAAAACGTAATTTAGATCCTTTGGCTAAACTCAGGTATGTCTCTTATCTTACCTGATGATGGTCGATTATAGATGTCAATGGGCGGCAATGACCACCGTACCGGGCCAGTGTACTCTATGTTCGTTTGTTACTCCAAACTTAAAAAAATATGAGCTTAGAAAATGTCCCTTTTGTTATATTTATTTGTCTTTTGTCAAGGAAAACACCTTCTATCTCTTTGTCCCGATGACTTTGGAGGCTCCCGTTCAACTTTTGCAAAGATCGTTGACCTGGAATTAACGTTGGAGATTTTAGGGTCAGCCCACTGGAGCGGAACGTCAACACAATTCGGCACGCATGTGTCCGAAGTCTAAAGGATGGATGACTTTATGTTCAGCTTTTATTTATGTAGCGGTCACGCGATCGTGGACATGAGCCGTCCGTAAAACGGCGGATTTGCCGTTGTCACCGTGTTAGGTTTCTTTGAATTATGGCCTAAACGGTCTGATCCTTTCTTATTTATTAGAGATTCTGTATTGATTTTAGTTTTTACAAAATCGACAGCCATGTAGATTTTTTCAAGATGTTTTCTTTTGCCGTTACAATTTTAAGAGACTCGATTTAAAATACTAGGATATTAGGAATTTTATAAAATAACTTTCATTACGTCCTTACAATTCTGAAGATGTGATGACCACTATTTTTGTAACACTGAAGTCAGAAAGAGAAAAAGTATAACCAACTTCATATAAATCAGAACTTCTCCCTGAAGTTGATCAAGTAATCACGGATTACTATACTAACTAAGTCAACTACCTGACCACAGAAATATCAACCAATAATCCTAGGAATATGTTTATCCAGTGTCTATCTCGTCTAGACATGCTTGGCGTGTAGCTTGCCAGTTACTCTGCAATGGATAGTAACGTTATGCCTATCCATTTCAGAGTAACTGCCAAGCTATTTGAAAAGGCTTATAGGCTCAGTTTGGTTTAAAGCCATTTAGTTTCTCCGATACAGTAATACTGGTTCCAAACGACGCAGCGCTAATAGAATTGCTTTGAATCGAGACCCATTGGATAAACGTATTACCTATTGAATAAATATGAGTGATACTGATATGGAATGTAAACACTGGTAGATATCCGGGGTTCGATTTTCAGGCTCACGTCTGATTTTTACGAAGTTTGGTTTATCAAATGATTTAATATTGTGAAAATGTTGCAAGAAAAGTTGCATAAATGAAACCTGAGAGTTAAAAATAATATTTTAAGGTGTATAAAGTCTCCCTGTCCGCCTACTGTGGCGGTGGATTATAACCAAAATCTTTCTCTTTACCTGCGGGGACCCTAGATTCTTCTTGGTTGTTGATATTGAAATTTTAAACAGTTTAATTCTTACTTTCATAATACTTGTGTGTTACGTTCGCTAAATGCGAGTATCTTCGTATATTTTGATTAGGTACCTTATTCTTCATACTATAATACAACAGTGCTTTACTTGCGGTTATTCGGTTCTACCGTCTTTAATATTCCTTACTAGTTTTTGCCCGCGGCTTCGCCCGCGTTTAAAAGAAAATAATATGACATATTAACATACATAAAACTGAACATTCGTACCTTCATTGGAATGACAGTGTCGCCAACTGGCCAAAATTGGTCGTACCAACTTTGAAACCTTAGTGGGCTCATGGACAACAACTTTGCTAAAGATCATCACTTGATCAAATGCATAGTTTACGATTAAATCCTTACTAATATCGATTAAAATAATCGATTTTTTTTGGTCCAAAATATCGATTCTCCGATTAATCGATCTTAGATCGTCATTCCTAGTTCCCGTGGGATTTCCGGGATAAAAACTATCCTATGTCCTTTCTCGGGTCTCAGACTATCTTTGTACAAAATTTCAATAAAATCGATTTAGAGGTTTAGGCGTGAAAAAGAGACAAACAGACAGACAGACAGAGTTACTTTCGGATTTATAATATTAGTAAGGGATACGAAATTAGTAAGTATACACAGTTTTATTCTTACTCCATATTACTTGTATGTTACGTAAGTTCGCTAAATGGTAACTCTGAAACAAGTCATTTAACCGGCATCAGGTGAGGGTGGATTTTGTAGAAGATTTTTTAAGAGAGTATTAATAATTTCGAATTTAACCTGTTATGAGTAATGTCTCTGGTTGAAAAGCCTGTAATATTGTACAAGAACGTAACAAATCATCCGAGTTTTTTCTTTGTACCGAATGGAATCGGCCGATGTTGGTATATAGTCCGCGCCAAACTGCTAGTCCGCTCTGAAGTTGTTGCGAGCAGGTGTATTCATACAATTTGCTATGGCGACGCGATTCATTTCTATATTTACGCGGACAATACTCGGATGTTTCTTTTTACTCGAGGAGGGAGTAATTTTTAAGCTTATGTAAATATTTCAGTCTTTAGTAAGCATAAACAGTTTATTTCTTACTTCCATATTACTTGTATGTTACGTAACTTAGCTAAATGGTAACTCTGAAACAAAAGTCATTTAACCGACGTCAGGTGAGGGTGGATTTCGAAGAAGTTCCAGTTGTTCAGTTTCAAACAGTTACTACGTTCTTGTAGTGCATTCACTGTGGATTTCATGTAGAAATTGCCCGTGTGTTTCTTTACGAGTGTTATGTATTTGTATACCTGATAGTATGAAATTGTCGATTTATTTTTCACACATGTATCTGCCTATTTACGATTGATGCAATAAAAAATGCCGTTATTGATGGTTTTAGTTGCCAACCGCATAATGTTTACATATCATACAACAATGTAACATTTTCCTTTTACACACTATACACAATATTATGAAAATAGACAAAATTAGATAAATCGACTTTTTTAATATTTTGTACAATTATGTTTACAAGAAAAACTGACCAAATATATAAAATCAATAGGTACTAAAATCATAAACCAGAAAACATTATTACCTTGGAAGCGCTTCTATAGCTGGAAGTACCATTTTTTAGTAAGTAGTCATTTTTTGAAAAAGAATTTACGGGGCAGCGATCTGGCTCATTTATTTTATTTATTATAGTTTTACTTATTTTTTTATCACTGTAAATATTTTTATTTCTATTTGTTTTAAATTTAGTTTAAGTTATTATAATGTTGTAATAAGGTTTGTAACGAACAGAATCAAAGCGCTGGCGCAGCCACTAACCGCGATAGCGAGCAATCCATGTAGTTACCGCACCGACTAAGAGATGGCGTTGTACGAAAACTGAATCGCGCTATCGTTTGTATCGTGTAGCTTGTATAAGTAGGGCGGATGACTTTAGTTAATTTGTAGATAAGGTGGATGTCGATACTGTGTGTATACGTTTTAGTTACGGATTCCCGAGCTAATTACGGATCGTACAGTATTGCCATTGTCGTGAGGATTTCGTATGTGGTATCGGATTACCGGGCCATAACGGATTGCACGCATAGTAATAGGGATCAAGTTAATTGTATTAACAAAATAAAGTATTATCGTCCCATCACCACGGCGTTTGCCTTCGCACCGCACCACACCCCTCCGACCCCCGCTACACTGACGCCCAACGTCGTGCCTCATACTGAACCCGGGACCGTGGGAAGGAGGTCTGCGATCAAGAGCAAATGAAGCCTGAACCATCTACGTCGGCTGAAACTTCAACACCAGTAAAGGCCAGACGACGGACATCAAGACCGAAACTCGTAGTGGCTAAACGTGCTCCTCAACACCAGAAGTCTCGTCAAACCAAAGCCATGGCTGTATCGTTCTCTGAAACCCAGTTCGAGAGATTATTAGCTGCAATGACGCCCAAATCTGGATCTCTCACCACCTGCAAAATAACGTATGACGGGCGCAAAGAATCCGATATACTTGAAGCATTTCTGGCCGCAATCAATGTATTCAAAAGCTCGGAGCGAATAAGCGACGAGGATGCATTAGCCGGACTTCCTCTCGTCCTTAAGGAGGAAGCAGGCATATGGTGGCAAGGAATGAAGGGCAAAGTACACACTTGGGATGAATTCCAGACACGCCTTAGAAAATCTTTTGCGCCGAAGAGACCTGCATACGTAATCTATCAAGAAATAATGTCCTCACCTCAGGAACCAGGCGTTACGACGGAGTCATTCATAGCTCAGAAGCGGATGCTCTTCTCCTTATTGCCAAGTCCAGAGCTGTTGGAGTCCCAGCAGCTTGATATGCTCTTTGGTCTTCTAAGTCTGGAGATCCGTGAAAGAGTATTTCGACACTCTTTCAATTCTTACGATGGGCTACTCGAAGCCGCCGAAGGGGCCGAACAACTTCTGCGCACCAAACATAATGTACCTGCTCAAAAACTAACTACTCATGCGGAGCCCTCTTCGAAAAAACCTACAAAGATCAGGTGCAGGTATTGTCGATTAACGAATCACACAATAGAGACCTGCACCAAAAAGGCAAGCGCGGATGCAAAGCGTTCGGCAAATACACTTCATCTTGCAGCCATCCCATCAGAAGCGACGGCAACGCAGAAAACGCCAACTACAGGAAGACAGTTCTCGTGCTATGGCTGCGGAGCTCCCGGCGTAGTGCGCAGTAACTGTACCACGTGCCATAAAAATAGAAAATCCGACGGGGCACCAAAAGAAATAGGATTTTGTACACTCGGAATCAAGACGGATGCCAGAGCCAGGCCCGTTGTGTTTGTCACAATCGAAGGAAAAACTGGGGCAGCCTTTATTGACACCGGCGCCAAATCCAATATAGCCTCCTATGAATTATATTTACATCTGCGTAAGGCTGGATCCACCTTCTTAGAAGAGCGTGTCGTGGTCACTCTGGCAGACGGGATCCGGCGTAATCAGAAGGTACTTTCTACAATGGTTAATGTCACTATCTGCAGTCGCACCATCAGGACAACCTTTATTGTTCTGCCGGAATCCCGGGAGAACCGAACCCTTCTCGGCGTTGGATTCATCCAGGATGCCTTAATGGTGTTGGACCTTCCCCAATTCACGTGGCACTTCAGTGGTGACGAAAACAACCCGCAAGAGTTGTACAGCGAGGACTTCATATCTTTTAAAAACGAAGTAGCCATCGCAAATGTTGATAAGGCTGAAACAGCTGCCCTACCGGAAGCCAGCCAAACTGCTGCTGCTGCCCAAGTCGGTAGTGAACGAGCCTATGGCCCACTTATTCGCCTAACGCTATCGCCAGCCAAACGAAAAGGAGTCCCTTTCGACGGTGACTTATCTTACATGGATTATATGTTCGAAGATGCATGTAAAGCTACCGAAGATTACCAAGCTGAGCTAACACCGGAATCTGAGGGCTTATTTCCACATACGGACATAGCAACTATTGGTATAGCAACTATACACGCCGAGAAAGAGCTATCAGACAAAGAAATCGAGAGGCTATTGCAGGCGAATGAGACTGTCTTTGTCTCTAATGGCAAACCATGTACCCAAGCCGAGCATTCCATTGACACTGGTCATCATCAGCCAATAGCGGTACCTCCATATCGACTATCCCCAGCTAAAAAGCAACTCCTTCAGGATGAAGTGACCAAGATGTTGGCTGAAGGAATAATAGTACCTTGTGTTTCTCCTTGGGCTGCGCCTGTTGTTCTTGTACCCAAGAAAGATGGCTCCACACGTGTCTGTATAGACTATAGACGGCTAAACGCCATTACTACCCCAGATGTCTATCCACTCCCTCGAATCGACGATCTTCTTCACAAGGCAAGAAGAACACCATTCATGACAACCCTTGATCTTCGGGCTGGTTACTGGCAGATCAAGATAAGGGACGAGGATCAGATTAAAACTGCGTTCATAACACCGTTTGGGATGTATGCATTCAATAGAATGCCATTTGGTCTCAGGAATGCTCCGGCCACTTTCCAACGTTTAATGGACCGCTTCCGTATAAGACTAAGTCATATAACATTGATAGTTTATCTGGATGACTTAGTTATTCTGTCAAGCTGCCTGGAGCGCCATATGCAAGATCTGCAGGAAGTATTTGATCTGTTAAAAGAGTTTAACCTTACAGTAAACAAGGCAAAGTGCCGGTTTTGTTGCCCCAAAATAAAATACTTGGGACACTATATTACTGCTAATGGTTTGGAGATGGACCAAGAAAAGGTGGAAGCAATAATTAGTATGGCCCAACCTAGTAATGTTAAGCATCTCCTCTCCTTTCTACAGATGTGCTCCTGGTATAGGAGGTTTATACCAAATTTTGCCAAAGTTGCGGAACCTCTAACCCGACTCACAAAGAAAAGGAACATCCAGTTGAATACGCTAGCCGATTACTAAAACCCGCAGAGCGAAACTATTCCACAACGGAAAGGGAAGCGCTTGCAGTGGTCTGGGCAGTGAATAAATTTCGTGGCTACATAGAAGGAACCCCTATAACAGTATTGACAGATCACCAAGCTCTTAAGTGGCTCATGTCATTAAAATCTCCGACGGGACGGCTTGCTCGATGGGCTTTACAATTACAAGCTTATGACTTGAAGATTAAATATATCGCTGGACGGACCAACGTGGTTGCTGACGCCTTATCCCGACCATGTTGCAACCCCGAGGGTCAAGAAGCGTGCGGGGTATGTTCCGTGACCGTCGACATGCCTACAGTCCCATCTGAGGAGATACGAAGTAAACAACAATCCGACGACGACCTTATGAGAATAATTAATGCCTTAGAGGGCACCAATGAAGAAGATGCCATCTATTGGAGCAGGAAAGGTTACCTCATAAGCAATGGAATACTATATCGCTATGACCCTAACTCAGAACATGACGAGAGCAAACTGGTTGTACCCAAAGCAGAGCAATTAGCGGTTATCTCTACCTACCACGATGAACCCACAGCTGGTCATTATGGAGCTCAGAAGACCTTGGACCGAATAGCTAGGCGTTATTATTGGAAAGGTATGAGAATCCAAATAGAAGCTTACGTCCGATGTTGCATGAAATGCCAGAGATACAAGCCGTCGAACACTAAGCCTGCGGGACTTCTGCAAACTACGGCAACGAAACAACGTTTTGAAATAATTTCCTTCGACTTATTTGGTCCACTACCCCAAACCAAGAATGGATACAATTGGATTTTCGTTGCGGAAGATGTAGCCTCAAGATGGGTAGAGTTGTTCCCACTAAAACAAGCTAGCGCGGAGGAATGTGCTACAGTCCTAATGAACGAAATTGCTCTACGATATGGCATTCCTAGAAGGGTGATAAGTGACAACGGGACGCAATTTGTAAGCAGTGTAATGCAAAAGTTTACCTACTGCCTCGGCATAGATCATGGTTTCACGCCTGTGTATCATCCAGAAACGAACCCTGTTGAGAGGAGGAATAGAGACCTAAAGGTGCAACTAGCTATGTTGGTTGAGAGCGACCACACCGTTTGGGCTGAAATGCTTCCAAGCATTCGATTTGCAATGAATACCGCCGTCTCAAATGCGACCAGCTTCACTCCTGCCTACTTAACATTCGGACGAGAACTACGAACTCCCGATGATGTGCAGCATGATCTGAGGACTATTATTCAAAGTGAAAACTTCATACCTGAAATCACTCCCAAACTACTTCTCATGGCTGATACCCTCGCGCAAGCTAAAGAAGTCCAGGAAATGACGGAGGAGAAACGCAAGCTGTATGTGGATGCGAAGCGTAAATTCCGTCCCGCTTACCAACCCGGTGATCTAGTGATGGTAGATTTGCACCCACTAAGTAAAGCTAGCGTTGGATATAGTGCCAAATTTGCACCGCGTCGAGATGGTCCGTACGTCATCAAGCAGCGACACGGCCCCAGTTCCTTTGTGATAGCCGAACAAATGCAACGGGATAAGATAGTCGGCGTATATCATGCCTCAGCTTTAAGACCCTACCATGGAGATGTCTTTCCTATACCAGACCCGATTAGACCTCTAAAGAAAAGGGGTAGACCACGAAAAACACCACAATAGGATAAAGCACTAACCTGGTATGTCTCCCTCGCCGGGACGTCTCCAGGGACATAGGGGGAGCCTGTAACGAACAGAATCAAAGCGCTGGCGCAGCCACTAACCGCGATAGCGAGCAATCCATGTAGTTACCGCACCGACTAAGAGATGGCGTTGTACGAAAACTGAATCGCGCTATCGTTTGTATCGTGTAGCTTGTATAAGTAGGGCGGATGACTTTAGTTAATTTGTAGATAAGGTGGATGTCGATACTGTGTGTATACGTTTTAGTTACGGATTCCCGAGCTAATTACGGATCGTACAGTATTGCCATTGTCGTGAGGATTTCGTATGTGGTATCGGATTACCGGGCCATAACGGATTGCACGCATAGTAATAGGGATCAAGTTAATTGTATTAACAAAATAAAGTATTATCGTCCCATCACCACGGCGTTTGCCTTCGCACCGCACCACACCCCTCCGACCCCCGCTACAGGTTTAAATATTGCAAAATAAAATGTTTAGTTATCCTTTTATTATTTTATACAATACTTAGTTATATGGAACAACAATAGATGAGTGATGCGTTAGAGATATGATGAATGATACGTAAGCAACGTATAATAAAATTAAAATAACTATATTTACAGAACATCTATATGGACACATCTATTTATAAATAGCTAGGTAAGTATGTTTTGTTCAGATCAGAAATAGTTAAGTCGGAACCAAGCCAGACTACAACGCAGACATATTGTCAGAAGTTCAGCATAACATTCTGTTAATTTATGAAATTTACTGAGAACTGACTAGCCAACTTTGAATCTAAGCATGCCATGTCATGAAATATGCTCGAGATTTCCAGAACTGGATTCTATTGGGATTCGAATCGTGTATTTGAATCCATTTTTAATTGTCAATGAAACCTGGTTAAATATGTGTGTTTGTATAGTTAGTATAGCCGGCGCCAAACTGCTAGTCCGCTCTAAAGTGTAGTCATATAATTTGCTATGGCGACGCGATTCATTTTTATATTCAAATCGGACTAGCAGATTTACACGGACTATACCTATATTTGTGTAATATTAATATAATACTTACCTATTCTTAAAAACCACTTTATTGAGACATATATATGCCCGAAAAACATTACCATCCGCATTCGGGTAAGAAGTATATAAATTTGCGTCCAGCAAAGAAATGACGTAACAGCACAGTAGATCTATAGGCGTTGAAAATATCTATCAACTTTATAGTAACAAGGTATACTTTTGTAAAGTTAACATACCTTTCCGTAGACGAAAATCAAGTTACCGGCATGAAAAAACAGATGCAAAACAAAGCTTTGTAACTTGGTCAAGCCGCGCGGCGAGTTTCAAATAACAATAGTGCCGTATTTCCGAAACACGTACCAGCGAATTGCTACACAATGTATTTGGTATGCATGCTTTGAATACTGGATACGAGGCATGTATCACTGGACAAGTGCGTGCAACATAACTCGTTGTTCTCTTTGTTATTTAATCGTTTGTATTGTAACAATAAGAAACGTGTTCTACCTTCAATACATTTCCTCGCAATTTTACATCAGTTTTTCCTACACAGAAATCAAGTTACCGACATGAAAAAACAGATGCAAAACAAAGCTTTGTAACTTGGTCAAGCCGCGCGGCGAGTTTCAAATAACAATACTGCCGTATTTCCGAAACACGTACCAGCGAATTGCTACACAATGTATTCGGTATGCATGCTTTAAATACTGGATACGAGGCATGTATCACTGGACAAGTGCGTGCAACATAACTCGTTGTTCTCTTTGTTATTTAATCGTTTGTATTGTAACAATAAGAAACGTGTTCTACCTTCAATACATTTCCTCGCAATTTTACATCAGTTTTTCCTACACAGAAATCAAGTTACCGACATGAAAAAACAGATGCAAAACAAAGCTTTGTAACTTGGTCAAGCCGCGCGGCGAGTTTCAAATAACAATAGTGCCGTATTTCCGAAACACGTACCAGCGAATTGCTACACAATGTATTCGGTATGCATGCTTTGAATACTGGATGCCTCGTATCACTAGACAACTGCGTGCAACATAACTCGTTGTTCACTTTGTTATTGAATCTGTTGTTACATTATGAATTATGTTTTATCTTTGGTATATTTTGGTTATATGAATCGGTAGGTATACCTCGGATAGCTATCTGGTTTTATCTGGGATTGATTACAGATGTTCATGGACGGCAGTAGTTACGTACCCTGAGGTGAATTTCATGCTCATTTGCTATTTCTATATTACGTAGTAGGTATAAAAGTATATAGATTTATTTTTATCAGAGCATGATATAAACGCGCCATAGTGCAATGAGGGTTTGAAAACGTCTATCAAGCTATGCTTTTGTAAGTTCGGTATGCATGCTTTGAATACGTACTGCATGTTTTGTATCACTGGACAATGTGCACCATAACTTGTTGTTCACTTTGTTATTAAATCTGTGGTTATTTGTTACATTAAGACATGTTTTAACTGTGGTACATTTTGGTTATACGA
The DNA here is from genome assembly GCA_014595695.2 of Epargyreus clarus clarus. NCBI lineage: Eukaryota > Metazoa > Arthropoda > Insecta > Lepidoptera > Hesperiidae > Epargyreus > Epargyreus clarus. The sequence goes on from JACTTY020000021.1 coordinate 1,595,167, forward strand.
CGGTTTATCGTTATTTACACATTTAACCGGCACTGACTTATAAAGTAGAATATATAATTTATTATAAATATTCAAGTAAATCAATTAAGTGGAATCAAGTACACAAAATACAAAAAATTACGTGTCTTTCACACATTTATAAGGTGGTAGAACCCTTTGTGGTTCGACTCCGGCGGCACCACCGCCACACCTATTTCTACCTAATAACAGCAGTGTTAGGCGCTGCTGTGTTCCGGTTTGAAGGGTGTGGTAAGGGAGACAGACTTTTCCGAGGCGTTCCAGCTTAGTCCTCAGGGGTAGCGGCGCATCTGTGGCCGATCTCAGGTAGGAATATCGAATCCTATCTGGGGTTGATTACAGATGTCCATGAGCGGTAGTAGCCATTTAACATCAGGTGGACTGCATGCTCGTCTGCTACTCTTATATAATAATAAAAAAAAATTACAACTCAGGAATCAGAAATTCCAGACTTAAAAGATGAATTTCGATGTAAATTCTGGGTACACTTTATACACTTGGTATTCGGTAAGGCGAAAGATAGTATAGTCCGATCAAGTAGTACCATAGCCTATTTCTGGTGTAAAGCAGAGAGCAAAGCGTGGATGTCGATTAACTGACATACCAGGTGACCATAGTCCTCAGAAGTGGCAGCGTATTTGTGAACGGTTTCAGAATTACTGTTCTAGTTGGAGTTGGTTACTGAAAACCATAGACTGCATTCTCGTTTGCTACGTCAATCTAATAACAATCAGTCTATGGCATTAACCAAACAGGTAATCTTAGTATAAGGCATGAATCTTTAAGCGTCAATTATCACAGTCCTCTTGCAGTGAAAACGTATCTTTGTACCCAGCATAATGTATTCATGACTGGAATAACACCGTATTCATGCTTAGATACGTATTCGTAGCCGTGGACAAATAGTATTGCATTAGTATGCACATAGACGCAATATGCTTGCGTATTTAAACTTGCATCACTCATTCCAAGTTGCAGAAACTTGGGCGATTTGCATACCGGGTGCAAGATTGTGATGCCTAATGTAAGTTGGGAGGACTATAGTCTGCAAGTTCAGCAAGGTTCAACAGTTCACGCGAAATATGTTTAGCTGTTCTTAGTACTTGGAGTTATGTTGACGTGGATCTAAAGTTAGTAAGTTATTTTGGCAGTAGTTACGGTCTTTTGTCGTCATCTTGTTTTGGAATTATGATACCAGTATATAACGAGCAGTGATAGCCTAGTGGTTAAGAAACTCGGCCTCATGATCGAGGGGTCCGAGGTTTAAATCCCAGGCACGCACCAATGATTTTTCAAAGTTATGTGCGTATTACAGATTAATTATCACTTGCTTAAACGGTAAACATCGTGAGGAAATTTGCATACCTGAGAAATCTTAAATAAATGTTTTCAAAGGTATGTGAAGTCTCCTAATACGCACTTGGCCAGCGCGGTGGACTATGGCTAAATCCTTCTCATTTTAGAGGAGACCCGTGCCCAGCAGTGGGACAGTCATGGGTTGATGATGATGATATAATAGTGCTGTTGTGGTATATTGTAGGGTGTGGTAAGACGGACTTATTTGTAATGCGTTCGGTTATAAGAATCGAATCCGTCAAACCGATTGGACTGTAGGGTACGCCAAAGGTTGAGACATACTTGTGGCGACTTCCCGCTAGTCGTCAAGAGATGAGGTTAAACGTGTTCTGAATCACGTCTTCAAAGTTTTCTCAACATCCTCCATATATAGAAGCTCCGAACTTAGACTACTGGAGCACACTCTCCTGGCATGATCACCTAGCCTGGCAGGAGATCTTTGCCAATACTTAGTATATACATATATTTATACTGTAATCGAACCCCAGATAGGATTAGATATTCCTACCTGAGGTCGGCCACAGATGCGCCGCTACTCCTGAGGACTAAGTTGGAACGCCTCCGAAAAGTATATCTCCCTTACCACACTCTTCAAAACGGAACACAGCTGCGCCTAACACTGCTGTTATTAGGCAGAAATAGGTGTGGCGGTGGTGCCGCCGGAGTCGTCTACCACCTTCATATATATATACAGGGTGTCCCGTAAGTACCACGACAAACTTGGGGAGAACATAGGTGAGGGTCTGACCTCTCTGGGAAAAAAATTACCTTAGTAAAAGTGTCACCGTTTTTGCACTATCAATTGTTTTAGATTTTTTGCTTTTTTTTTTTTTGATTTTAGATAGTGCAAAAACGGTGACACATTTATTAAGGTATTTTTTTTTCCCAGAGAGGTCAAGCCCTCACCTTTGTTCTCCCCAAGTTTGTCGTGGTACTTACGGGACACCCTGTATATATACATACATACATATATATACATAAGCTCGTAAAACATTACCCTACACAATTAAAAATGAACTATGCCCAAGGTTCAATAACCTGAAATACAATACCTGGGATCGCCACGATACAAATAGACACTAATGTGTTACTATTATATCGTGTTGTCGCAATGGCTCCATTGTAAGCGCCATTAGCCATCACGTTCGCGCGAACTATGACAATGTTATCACTTAGTCACGCGATAATTACAATGTTTTGATATAAATGTATGTTATTATTATATGTCGTAATAGGATCTGTTTGTCAGAAATTTAATTTAATTGAAGGTGGTTGAACTCTCTGTAGTTTTACTCCGGCGGTATCATGACCATACCTATTCTGTTGAATCATAGCAGGGTTAAGCATTTCTGTGCTTTGAAGGGTGACATATTTTTTAAGGCATACGTGCGTATTACATTACAGTGAATAGCAGCATTTTACCATCTTAAACACTTACATCATTATAAATAAAAATGTTTTTCTTTGTCTGTCTGTTTGCTTGCGCGTATACAACTCAAAAATAATTGGTCCAATTTACAAAACTATTTTTTAGAATCGAAAAACGGTGTTATTATTATACGGCGCTTCAAGTTACTTCTCAGTGATGGCGACGGATCAATGATCGATCTGAGGTTTATTTGGAGTCCGTTATAGATGGGTAGCAGTGGCCATCATATATTATTATTAGGAATCACACATTAATGTGTCGCTTAACAATGTAAATTGCTTACAATTCGTAAGTTTCAAACAATGCGTTACCAAACGCAGGGACCAGCTTATACTGGTCAAGCACTCCGTAGCATCTCATAAAATGTACGTATATAAAACTAATTGTTTGTCGGTCCTGTGTATATAATATTTGTATTTTGTGTGGATCAAAGACATGTCAGGTAGGCTTAGGGGAGACTTCTGTGCGCTTTTCTTTTGAACCCACGGTAGTCAATTTAGGGGAACGTAGGGGACTATATCTTTTAGAAGCTGCATTGTTTAATATTTCGCATATTTTTCCTTTATTGAAATCGTATTTTTGTAAGCAGCTTTCGAGGGGAAGTATTGTTTGCTTTTGAGGAAGAATGTTTTAAAATGTAAGAAGAATTTGTACTTGTAGGTCATTTACCAGAAAGTATTTTAAGTAATTTCATGACTTTGTGATAGTGTAATGGTTTATATGATTAAAATGTCAGTTAATGGTCAGTTAATGGATATACTCTTCATAATGTAACAACAACAGTATTTGCCAAAATACTATGTAATTTACTTCTAAATACTACACAATATATGATATGTACGATGTGCGATGTTAGTATGTCGAGTCAAATCCTACCATTAGTAGGAATCATTGTGATTGTTTTCTTTCCACTTTCAGATCAAACACTACAGCTAAATGATCATAATATAATTAGAATCTAACCTAACCGAACCTACCTTTGCGTATATGATACGGCAAAACATCGGCAAACATTAGTAAGTTTTCTGGACAAAAAGCTAACCTTCAAGTATTTCTGTGGAATAATCTCTATACACAGTGCGATATACACTAATATCATAACAGGAAACAGAAATGTTTGCGTATACCTACCGCTTCATAAGCCGTTAATCGGATTATGATGGAAATCGATACACTGTGCTTGATCGCGATATATCGTGTACGAAGGAATCATTGCGAAGTAAGACGAGTGAAGACTTGGCATAGATTTGAAACAGTTTTATATTATATCAGAACATAATATTGCGTATAATTCACGTATCTTTGTAGAAGAAATATATATCTTCGTTCTCTTTTTGTTAATAATGTTTGCTAAAAATATTGTAATTATTCTGTTAATATCGTTTAAGATTATACTTACAGGACTTTATTGATGGTTTAGATGTATGCCCTCCTTTTATCACGCTTTTATTAGCATGTGTGTATGTATGTAACGGAATCTTTGAACTCGATTTTCACCCACATTGAACGGTCCGATTAATTTAAAATTTTGAACAATTATCAAGAACAGATGACAATACACGATTTCAATAATTTCTCATTCACCTCACCAGGATTGTCAGGTATCAGGATAAACGATTTTCCTTATGCGATTTTATCGTGGTTTTTAGTTTTTAAACTATAATTATTAATTGAATGAATTTACATTTACTATGACTAAATGAAATTATAAAGTTTAAAAAAGTATTATTATTTTTTATATTTAAAATACCAATATCACCCATAAATATATTTGGGACAAAAAGCCACCTAAGTCTTAATGCGACATTCACAAATACAAAAATAGCATGTAAGACTATTTTAGGTTATGCGCTACTATCATATAAATGTCGTATAAGTCGTGGTTTGATTGCGGCCACTTCTCTGTCCTACCACATTCTTTAAATATGGTGCGACAGTGGCTAATAGGGAAGTGGACACAATCAAACCAGAAAAGGTTGAACCTGAACCACCTTTTGAAATATAAATAAATACAATAGGTATACTACAAAATGAACACGAAATTGATTCAAGGAATATATTAAGTAAATATGATAGCAGCAACGTCTCCTAAGCCGTTAATCGGATGAATAAGATCAAAAGACTGCATGATCGTGTAGGGAGAGGGTGGCTCTGCGGGTTGTCTATGGGTTTTGTCATGTTTGTCTATGATTAATGAGTCAGAAATTGTATTGGATTGTTTCCTACGAACAGGGAAAGATAATATCTCATTGTTTACGGTTTACCTTTTACAAAATAAATAGAGTATTCTTGAATAAGGAAGTTAACCAAAATTTAAAACTAGAATCGAACGAGCTACAATGTTGTTATGGAGTTGTAATGAGTCTTAGGGACAAATAGTATATTTACTGATTTTCGTTTCAGTTAAAGTTATATTTGATACATACTCGTCTAAGTTTCGATATATTGTGATTGTTAGAATATCTTTATAATGTGTATCTACATATAAACGCGAATATATTATCACCCAGACCACAGAACAAAAAAATAAATTCTTCATTTAGATTAAGACCTTATATGGTTCGGCAGAACATACATTGTACAGTGAAATTTTCTTCAACATTAGAACAATCTAAGATGCATGGCTAGTAGGATATTTAATTTTGAACTTTCGACGTGCCTTTCATACTTTATAGTCATAAAAATTTAAAGCCCTTCTCAGAACACGCTTAGGACCTTAAAACCTACTTACACAGGCATAAGATTCTGATCCGGGTGTAGTTGGGTCTTTCAAATTGGAAAATTTTATCATAATACCACTTCCTTTTTTATTTCCCCATCCTCCCTAAATCCGTATGCATTTAGGGATTTGGATGTATTTTGGGAACGGGCGAAAAATCGGCAACACTTTGGGAGATAGGTGAGCGGGAGGTTCAGTAATGGGCAAAAGATTCGTAGAAGATTGCCATCAGTAAATAACCAATAATATATTCCGCTGATTATCATATCGCACTTTTACAACATGTACCTACAAAGACACAAAAATGAATGAGTTTTGTTTTTTAATGCTGCTGGAATTCACGCGATTTTATGGGAATAAAAATGACGCAATCAAATATTTGACTACGAGTACATGGGTGTATTCTACAACACTCCAATTAATGTCACTTAGATATTATGTTAGTTGGAATAAAAAATCTGTAAAAATTCAAAAACCAATAATTTTTCCTACACAATGTTCTAATCACTCAATCTGATCGTCAATTCTTAGTTCAAATAACGTTTTTCCACTTTTCAGATCACCATGGCGAATTGTAAAGGGGCTATTATATTTTTGTCGTTATTTCTAGCTGCGATTTAACAGCTGCGTATGTTTTGGAAGGTAATGTAATAGTCGCCTCAAACTCTGTTTCGTTCTTGAAGTCTAGCGGCTATTACACAATAATAGACAACATTGCAGCAAGAGCATCCCTGGCAATATTATCGAGCAGTAAATTCTCAGCAAGAATTCCTACCAAGGAGTAATTTTTAAAGCTCGTTTACAAGTATTTTAAATATAAATTTCCAGATGAGTTGCAGATGATGAAGGTAGAGGAAAACCTTTCTGTCGGTAATTACAGACCCTTACCCTTTAAAGCGGGAAACATGCATGCTTGTTTGACAGCTGAAGGGAAAGGGAAAGGGTTCTATTCAAGGTAGTTGAAAGAGTGAACCTTGGAGGGTGGACCTTCTACATCGGGTGAATTAAAAGTGGGTTTATGGAATGTAGGTATAATGATGAATTTAACTAGTTTGCTAGTATTTTAATAATGGCAGGATATATTTGTTGCTACTTACATTAAAGGCGCATGTAATAAATCGTAAAAAATGGTTAGGAAACATTACCGAAGGTTGCCTTCAATAAATCTGATATTTTATGTGTGTGGCATAGATTACTAAAGATTACTCATTCCTAACAAGAAAATGTAACCAATTTTAACAATTGAAATTGTCACTGTCATCTAACTTCGTGTCATCTATTTTCTTCGATTTTGTGTTGTTTTTGCACCACTTAACTGCACATGTCGGCATTGTTCCGCGTAAATTACACCATGACAGTCGGAGACGTAAGGGGACAACCTTCAGCCATTTTCAAATATGTGTCTGCCAATTGTGCCTTTTTTCAATAATAAGGCGGTGAGATATCTTTACAAATCTATGGTGTGTGAAGCCTATCAATTTGTACTTGGCCAGATTCCATTTGTAAAGTATAATTTCTATTGCTGTACTATTTACAAGTTATATTCCATACGAAAACGGCATAAGAAACTCTATATCTATGTGTCCATAGAAAGTGACCATTTTACATAGACCTCTATATAGTAAGGAAAGTATTCAGGTAGGTACATTTAAGCTGTACCATATACCGATCGATATGTCAAAGTGGCAAAGCTTTCCGTCACTATACCTTGTAGGATGTTTAGTAGTATTATTCTGGAAGATCCTTTTATAATCTAAATGTGAAACATCAACTGCACCCTATTGTAAAGTCGACAGTGAAGGTAGAACCGTATTTTCGATTCTGCAAACCAGATGAATTGTTGGGTGTAAGCTAATTTTCGATCTTAAAAGTCTGAAAAAATTGTATATAGATTATTAAAAAAAGTCGATTAACATTCCGAATCTTATCTGTGGTTGATTACAGATAACCATGGACAGCAGCAGTAGAAACATACCTCTAGGTGGACTGCATTGTTTGCTACTTCTATATTACAAAACATTTCTATTTCGTGTTAGTAATTTCCAGAATAACGCTATCTCGACTCCGACAATACGCACTCTTTTACTCGCACAATTAGCTCGCTACTGTTTTCGACACTACCCCTATCATTGTACTCCGACTAAACTATTAATTATTTCGTATTTGAATATTTTCGTTGGAAAATGGGGAATTATTAGAAAAATACAATGATGTACTTATAAATACAAAGTTTAAAGTGTCCAAATGGTACCGATATTTTTTCACAACTCCACTATTCCGAAATCCACTATAAAATATTATAACAGGTAACCTAGGTACGACCATTTAATTATGAAAATAACTGATTTATTTATGTATTTATATATTTATGATTTATTATATCTAGTTAAAAGATAGGAACTCTTTGTTAATTACGATTTCATGTTTTATTTATCTAAAAAGAGCACGTTTAAAGAACCAATAGAAGATCTGTGGATTTTATTCCTTTAGATACATTTTTTGATTATTATATTGGTGACAAAACATAGGCCTATGTACAGCCATTTTTTAAATTCGAGCATTACATTTTTTGAGTTAGAGTCGAGTTCTTAGAACAATGGTAATGGTGTTTCGCCGTTTCCTCAGGGCGTTACGTGTACAGGGCTCACAGAGGTCCCTGTACAGCTTAAGGGATTTCCGGATACAAGGAACGGTTTATTATTTTCGTGCCACAGACAGACGGATTGTTTCCAGACTGTAGATGCTATATGTATACGTATATACATAGTGATTACGAAATTCAGGTTTGTATTTAGTAGGCAGCTATAATTCCTATTGTATGAAATGTATGACATGTACAGATATATCTCTTAGAGTTTCTGTTAAATCTAGAAGCCGCATTACTACACCCTCGAAAGTTTCTACGTATTATTTGCAATGCGTATTAGAAGTTAATTCTTACTTGCTTTAACGGTGAAGTGAAGAAACTGCATACCTGAGACATATTAAAAAAAGAAAAAGGTTCTCAAAGGTAAGTGAAGTCTATCAATGCGCACTAGGCCCGCGTGGCGGACTATGGCCTAATTCTTCTCATTCTGAGAGGAGTCCCGTGCCCAGCAGTGGGACAATAATGTGTAGACGACGTATACGCCATCTATAAACACTCAAAGAACAAATATTTTCAGTCTCTCATATTTGAAAAATATTTTAGCTAACTATAATTAAAATTTGTTAGACGCCAAATTAAAACGAGGATTACTTGGAAACTCCGCGAAAACAAAGATTTCTCGAAAGTAAGAGGTCACATTGCTTTTAAGCTTAATCATTTGGAGCTTACGTCGCAACTTGCTAATTAAGATGGAAGTTTGGAGAAAACCGTTCTGTCTTAGGCACTTTTGATTCGAAAATATATGAAACGGGCGTATTGTTTTTACTGAAAAGAAATAGAAAAAATAAACAACAATCCTTTTCGTATTTTTCTATGAAACTTTGCTTTGAGACATGGGAAATAATAAAACCTTAATGTTTTTGTCGATATAACTGTATGCGTTCCAAATAGAATTAACAACAGTTTAATGCCTAAGGAGCTTAAAATGTTGCTTATTCGAGACGTCTTAACTAAAACTAATTATGTCGATAAAATCGCTTTCGAAATGGGATATAGGTACTTTGGGTTACACTAAGCTATAAGAAGCTTTATATAAAACTAGAAGAAGAAAAAACCGAAAAAAAAGTTTCATTTTAAGATTGCACGCGTCCTAAGTAGAGTTCACCTAATTATCATGTTACTGTAAATTCTAAGGAGCTTAAAATATTGTTTCGAGACGTGTTGAATAAAAAAAAATAATGTTTGATAAAATTACATGCGTACAAAATATAATCCACGTTAAAATATAACTAGTCTAAGAAGCTTAAAATGCTGCTTCTTTAAGACGTATCAAATAAAAAATCAGTCGATAAATGTCGATAAAATCGCTGTCAAAAGCGTTTCACGTTAGTTCTCACAAAGCCTTCACGAGTATAAAATATTGTTTCGAGACATGGTAAATAAAAAATCATTAAGAAAATAAAAAAAAAAATATGTTTTATATCAACAAAATTCGCGCGACCACAATAAAATCCACGTTAAATTCTAACTATAAGGAGCTTAAAATGTTGCTTCTTTAAGACGTAGCAACTAAAAAATTCATTAACATAACATGTCGATAAAATCGCTTTCAAAAGCGTTCCACGTTAGTTCGCACAAAGCCTTAAGAAGCTTAAAATTAAATATTCCAAGTACCTGTTCGTGAACACCAACCCACTGCTAAAGTAGTATGCCTAACGAATTTTAGATGCTGAAAATTTATCACGTAATCAAATTACGCTTTCAGGGATTTATTAGGGACTAAAAAGAGCGCTAATAAAAGTTTTGATATCGCTAGAATAAACAGTTTTATTGAATTACGTGATATTATGATGAAGAGCGTCGGGAATATAAAGTGTGTGTTCATTAGGATTTATTATAACTTTTTTGTTTCGTAATACAAATATTATCTTTATTTCGGACTAGCTGCTCCGGCAAACTTTGTACAGCCTCAAAATCTATTTATCAAATATATTTCATATAAAGTATAGCCTATATTACTCATGAATAATGTAGCTTTCGAATGGAGAAAGAATTTTTAAAATCGGTCCATTAGTTTTTGAGCCTATTCATTACAATCAAACAAACAAAGTTTTCCTCTTTATAATATTAGTATAGATAAAGATTTTGTGACTGTCTCTACTTAAATTTAGGTACACTATATTTTTGTCTTGTTTAGTACAGGGTTGTAGCAATGAATATTTGAAGGTGATAATATTTTGCGTGGTGAGACTCCGAAGGCGCCACCGCGGGCTACAACGATTTTTGCTTAACAACATTAGCTTTAATCGCCGCTAGTATGAAAGGGATAGTTACTCGATAGATTCCAACTTGTTCCTCAGAGGTAGAGATGTATTTATGACCTCCGGTACGAATTTAATCCTATTTTGAAAGCAACCGCAGGTATGCTCGGTTACAACTGAAATTTCATCAAAATGTGCTAGTCACCACGACGACTTATTGATTGATTATGGCAATGATAGCCTAGTTGTTCAAATCCCAGGCCAGACCTCTGATTTTTCAAAGTTATGTGTGTATTAGAAATGAATTATCACTTGCTAAACGGTGAAGGAAAACATCATGACGAAACCTGCATATCTGAGATTTATAAAAAATAATCTCAAAGGTATGTGAAGTCTACCAATACGCACTTGGCCAGGGCGGTGGACTATGGCCTAACCCTTCTCATTATAAGAGGAGACTCGTGCCCAGCAGTGGGACGCTAAAGGGTTGATGATGAACTACTACTTCTGTGCCCCCCGACACAATCGCAAATGCACGGTCTTTTTGCGATCCTATCGCTACTATGTGGAAGAGACGGTGTTGTTTACTACATGGTTTCAAATATCTATCATCATACTCGTACATATTTGTAGCGGTTTGTTGCGAAGTAGTTTTTATCCTCATATATAATATAAATATTTATAATACTTTTGTATCTAAAAGTCGTCTATAAGCACCATGTTACATTAACCACATTCCTCAGATGAGTACAAAGTGCTTAATGGCTTTAGATGAAAACTTTAAAGGCCGTAAACGTTGTCTACTTCACAGTAAATTTCTCTCCGCGCGTTAAAAAAAGAATTAAAGCGACTGAGTTATTAAGCGAGTGCCGTCGTCATGGTAACCACCCTTGTACTTCTACTGGGACAGCGCCGGACTAGATTTTGGTAATTATTGTAATAATACTCAAGTTTTATATTTTAGGTTTATTCACATTTCATCTTAAGAGCAGAAGTCAATCCCCCATCTAAAGTCATTTTAAACAATTTTTGACTTGTAAATTGTCTGAAAATGTATGGTAATAATTTTACCATCACCATTTACCGATTTTACAGCACTGCCATTTTTTAATTTTTTTATTGTCATTTTTCGGCGGGTATCCGGCGGTAGCGGGTATCCCATTCTGTACGGAATGAAGAAATAAGAAAATATTTTTTGAGGAGACGTTAAAGTAACAATCTGCCTTAAAACGATTCTTGGTTCGACTTCTGCTCAAACAAATGACGAATATGAAACATCATTATTAATCTAAACCACTAAAGTACGTAATCTAATCATTCTTTATTTGTTGTATGTTCTGTAATGTGTAGTGAATTTTATATTACAAAGGACATAATTATTAAACAGCGGTCATAAATTCAATTAGGATCGTGTGAAGTTATCCAGTAATCTGCGTAAATCCGCAAATCTGTGTGCATTTAGTGGGCATTGTACATTAGTTGGGGATTATGCAAAGCATTCGGTAATTAATATTCTGATTATGGGATTTGTAATTGATTCCAAAAATTATTAACTCGTTCCTCTATAAATATTTGATTTTGTAGAGTTTGCAATTAGCAATTCTATATTGTTATGATGTTTATTAGCTTGCATTATATTACGAGTTTAGGCTTACTACGATGATGGCATTACTTTTATGTCCTGTATTGTGGACAAAAGGTGATTTAATTGCTACGAAATGAATTATTATAGAGTGAGCCGGAATATTAAAAGACACAGGAATAAGTTAATTACAATGCCATAATATTTACAATTTGAGATTTTTTGTTTATTGTTTGAGATGCTTGTAACATTTGAGGTCCGATTTTTATATTATTATTTTGACTCACTTTTATCTCACGGTTAGAGCTCATATCTTTCTCAGAAGTACAGTACCCTTACCAGGAGTTTTTAGGTTTCGAAAAATATGACTGTTTTGGTAATTGTTTACGTATTGGCCCATACGATTTCCTAGTTCTGACACAATCCGCTAGGGGCGCTAATTGGAATTTGTATGGGCAAATACGTAAACAAATACCAAAACAGTCATATTTGTCGAAACGTAAAAACTCCTGGTAAGGGTACAGATTACCCCCTAACTTACCATGCCAAGAAGTGGGATTATCCCGTATTCTTAAAACTCGTAGCTACAACACTCATTATAACAGAAAGAATATGAAAAATCTTTCATAAGCCGCTTATTTGTTGTTGTAATGAAATGTATGACAGGGGAGCATGGGAAATTTAATGAAAACTCTTAAGTGCCTGCTTAGTACCAGTCCCTACAGAAGATATGCACTCGTTTCGTGTAACTTACACGGGACTTTTAACGTTATTGTTTTAGAATGGGCCCTGTTGTAGCGTGAATGGAAATATGTTTGTTGATGTTGCGTTCTTTAAAATAGTCTACTGTTTATTTTATATTGAAACATCATTTTGTAAATCGGATTTTGTGTATTTAAAAGTAATGAATCTGGCGATTGAAATAGTTGTCTCTTGTGAAAATTCTTGGATTTTTGACTTCGTCGGCTTGTGTGGTGCTACTTTCATTATTCTGAACTAATGGAAGGTTCCAATGACGCAGGTGTTTCTATGACTTTAGAGAGGTAGTTCAACCGGTATGGTCGACCGGGGAGGTACCACCGTCACATGTATTCCTAGCCTAAAGCAGTCCTTGTGTTTTTGGTCGAAGGGTATAGAGGTTGGCTGACTTACATAAAAGCGACAATCTGGCCTTGGATTCCAACTTAGATCTTTGGGGTCGAAGGATGACTGCGTGCTACTTTCATTATTCTGAACTAATGGAAGGTTCCAATGACGCAGGTGTTTCTATGACTTTAGAGAGGTAGTTCAACCGGTATGGTCGACCGGGGAGGTACCACCGTCACATGTATTCCTAGCCTAAAGCAGTCCTTGTATTTTTGGTCGAAGGGTATAGAGGTTGGCTGACTTACATAAAAGCGACAATCTGGCCTTGGATTCCAACTTAGATCTTTGGGGTCGAAGGATGACTGCGTTACCATTAATCACCTTACCAAAGTAAATTACTATTATAATAAAAGTATAGTAATTTACTGCGAAGAGTGTACCTACGTGGATGCATTTATCTTCAGGCACATACAGAATCGAGCCGTCTTTTTATTTTTTCCTAAACTCGTTCTCCCTTGACCCTTTTCATTACCTTGCCTGCTTTATTCTAACCCACGTTTCCCGTCACCCTTCACAATGTGATGGGTGTCTGTGAAAGACAACACCTGTATACTCCATAAAATATTATTCTTTGTTTGATATGGGTGCCTATGATACACCTCTTTGAATGGACAGTGTAAGGGAATATCTATAACAATTTTTATGTTGCATTGCCGAGTATGCTTTTTTATAATATAGGAGTAGTAGACAAGCATACAATCGATCTGATGGTAAGTGGTTACTGTTGTCCATTGACATCTGTAATCAATCCCTGTTAGGATTAAATCCCTACCTGAGGTCGGCTTCAGACGCGCCGCTACCCCTAAGGACTACGCTGGAACGCCTCGTAAAAGTACGTCTCTCTTACCATAACCTTTTAACCAGAATATAGCAGCGCTTAACACTGCTGTTATTAGGGTTTACTACGCTGCTCCACGTTGGTATAGTAAACTAATCCTGATGATTATCCGTGATCCGAAACACGTGTTCGTTATATATGTGATGGTGTATATTTTATTTAGCTTGTCACGAATCCTATGTGGGTAGCAGGGTGATGCATACTTATACATTAGTGTAGCGAACTTTAGCGATGTAGTCTTCTTTACCACAAATAACGTAAACTCTTGCTTCAATTTATATTTATATTAATAACAAAATGTATGATCTTATACCTATCTATGTAGCAGACCTACGGACCTACGGACACAAACTATTTTTTTTAACTAATGATTCTGATTGGAGCAGCTTCATTTTCGGGCCGGCTTTTCCCGTCTCTTAACGAACACACACAATGATTAGATCACACAGTGCGCAACGATTCCGCAAATAAAAACAGAGAGCAACTGGCCGCGCGAACATTTTGACGGCAAAGGGATTAGGGTGTGTGGACACTGTACAACAAAAAATGCGATTTTGCGATTTAGCCTCACTTGCTGCTGTTCATTTTATCCACAGTAATGCTGTGATGTCTTAAAACAGATTACATAGTACATAGTATCTATTTGAATTTCTATAAAATTTGTAAGGAGCATATTACTTTTTAATATTTACGACATTTTTTATATTTCTATGTTATTGTATTAAGAGTATGATTAATTTCTTAGGTTTAGTCTAGTTTAAGTCTTCTAATTCCTGTTAAATACTAATTCAACATAAAGTGTCATGTCTGTATGCTACTCTTATTAAAAAAAAAAACCTTTTTATTATATTATTCCCAGATTTAATATTTTGGTTGCAACTTTGCTGTTCGTACAACTTTATTAAAGGTACATGTTAAACCTAAGGCATCGTACAACGATTAAATTTACTATTATTTTTAAAATTCTAATTTAGTTAGGCACATCTTCATGGTTTAAAACTATTGAAAATTATCGCAAAATCGCAAATCAGTACATATCAGTGTAACCACGCCTTTATTTACCTATTGTAAATGCCCCCTCCAAAAAAGCAAATAAAAGCACTCGCGGAATTGAACGCTGGGCTCACCAGATAAGTAGCCTCGTTGCGGAGTTATGCACCACTGGAACTGAAGTTTGTATCTAATATTGCAATCCGGGTGCTTATTTCAATTTTGTAACAAAATTGGTTTTACTTCAATTTAATTTCAAACATAGGTTTTTAAATTGTGAAATAACTGAAAACGCAGAAGTTGCTTCAATAAATACTTATTTATTTTAGTATATTCATGCTCTATACGAGTATTTTGCTTTATGGTCATAGATACTAGAACTAAATAGACGCCTAGTACATAATTTTAAATTCCGATAATACTATCAACTCACTGCGGTATACTCATGTAGAGGACTGATCGCTTTGTTTAGACATACTAATAAGAATAATATTTTAGGCATGACTACCAGACAATGTAAATTTTGTAATAAGCAATCTATTTGGTAATCTACTTGGTACTATATTATGTATGTATGTTTATATTATAAACGATATTTCCTTATAAACAAGCATACTAAGAAGGGTCGGTCATCGTTATTACTTCCCCTATCTGGGGTACAACAAGGGCGCCCCCTCGTGGTTATATCACAAACCACGCTTACAGTCAGGATATTGTACAATTGTTTCTGTTCCCCGAAGTCTATTCATTGCCCCAATTTCCGTAACAATATCTTGCACATTTAATATCTGTTATGATTTATCGTTTGATAATGATACTGATATAACTGTTTTAATAAAATATCGTAGGTACAGAAATTTACTTATTTTATATACATATTTTGATTTCAAAATAATTGATATTTTAAACACATATTATGTTTGTTGTAAGAAGTGATAGCCTAGTGGTTAAGAAATGCGGCCTCTCGTTCGAGGGGTTCGAAGTTCAAATCCCAGGCACGCACCTCTGATTTTCAAATTTATGTGCGTATTAGAAATTTATTATCACTTGCTTAAACGGTGAAGGAAAACATCGTGAGAAATCCTGAATACCTGAGAGATTTATAAAAAAAAATCGCAAAGGTATGTGAAGTCTACCAATACGCACTTGGCCACCGCGGTGGGCTATGGCCTAATCCTTCTCATTCTGAGGGGAGATCCGTGCCTAGCAGTGGGACAGTAATGGGTTGATGATGATGATGATATTATTATGTTTGTTTGACCGTTATATAGAACTGCGAATTGTTAGATTTCTCTACTATGTTTTCCTTCACTTAAAGCAAGTTTTTTTATCAATTAATTTCTAATAAGCACTTAAAAGTGAAAAATCGTACACACGTGTTTGAGATTGAGACGCCACCTTTCAGACACTAGGTAATCACTGTTTTTTTCTAAATTATTTATATCAATAAAAAATACAACATAATGTATTTTTACAGGTATATTTCTATAATCGTCCAAGTTACTTTTATTTTGTTTAGCAAAAAATAAAACGTATTCCAGGGAATCTAGCTAAGTACAAATTACTTTTTCCGAACTAGTTGTGATTCTACCTTCTTGTTTTGTAAAGTTCCCTCGACGTCATTAGGAAAGTTGAAAAAATAATTTATTTCTCTTTTCCTTCCCCCGATGTGCAGTTAATGACGGCTAATGATCGCAAACCTTCGTTCAGAAGCTTCATTGGTCATTAGAGATGTGTAAGAAATGTTCTTTGGAGGTATTGCTTGGAACATTTATATATCGCGAGCTTCAAACTATTGGAGCGTATAAAAAATGTTGTTGGTTTATTACGTCATTCGTTTCTAAATTTGTTAATACATAATTCCTTAATGGATCTTAGTAATACGAGTAGATTAATTTGTCAAGAAAATAATGAAAAACTTTTGACGTAAAGAAAAAAATATTAAGGTTTCTGTCAAAAGTATTACACATACGCCCTTGTGGCTTAAAGCCCTCGATATGTACAGTGTGCCATTCTTTCAAATTTTCTACTTTTATTTTTTAGACGTACTTCATAATGTGTTTGTCTAGTTATTTCTTATATAACAAAAGTATTGTTAAATAACTTTATTAAAGTACATATTATCGATATACAAAAATATTGAGTCAGGCTCAAATATTCAACTAAGATTTTTTATCTAAAATTATCTAAACAAATATTAAATTCGAAAAGATTTTAATACGAAAACATCATACATATCATCCGACGTAGACGCAACGGAATCTCAAGGGCTTCGATGGAAAATTAATAACAAGTGCGACGTCCGGCGACATGTCAGCCGGCTCCATTGTTAGCGTTTGACATGTCTGCTACGTATACCGAGGGGAAATGTTTTATGTATCTCGAGATATCTAGAGATATTTTATTAAAAGAACATTAAACTTTTGAAACAAAACAATTAATTTTCCTACAGGTAGTTTCATGATAGTCGAAATCGTTTGTGTGAAACTCTAGCGGCACGTATTTCTGCATAATAACAGCAGTGCTTAGTAGTAACAAGCTCTGGTAAAGATGTGGTAAGGGAGAGGTTCCGACTTAACAATGCATCTGTTGCCAACCTCAGGTAGGAATCTCATCTTAACGGGGGTCGGTTACAGTTATCTATGGGCAGAAGTAGCAACTTACCACTAGATGGACTGCATGATCGCTTGCTACTTATATTATTATATAAAAAATATGACAGTTAGACATTTCTTACATAAACCCTTATATACAAATATATTATAGAATCTAATATATTAGGAACTTTAATGTGTGAAATGCTTGCGTTACAGCTGAATATATTAATACCGATTTACCTATTTGTCTCTGACATCTACAACTTAAATGAATACACAATAGCGGATTTTTAACAAAAAATATCGATCCTATCTGCTATCTGTCCGTGGTGGAATCCCAAGGGATCTGATGGAATGTTTAATAACATTTAGTGCGGCGTCCGGCGACATGACAGCCGGCTCTATTGTTAGCGGTGACATGTCAGCCACGTATACTGAGGGAAAAAGTTATTTTATACATGGAAAAAATATAAGATATATTTTTAATTTGTTTACAGAGCTTTAAGGTTCAGAAATTTGCTATTTTTGTCGTTTGTATATTTACTACTTTTGTAAATTGGTTTACTTCACTAATAGTATAAAGAGGAAAACTTTGTTTGTTTGTTTGTTTGGTTGGAATGAATAGGCTCAAAAACTAATGGACCCATTTTAAAAATTCTTTCACCATTCGAAAGCTACATTATCCACGAGTAACATAGGCTATATTTTATATGAAATATATTTTATAAATAGATTTTGAGGCGGTACAAAGTTTGCCGGGTCAGCTAGTTGGTAGATAAAATTATATGAGGTGTTACAATTATTAGAGTTAGCAGCGTATCTGTGATCAACGTCAGTGGTGGCCACTTATTACTAAGGACATTGCTTGCTCATTAAGTGTTTCAATTCCAAAAATATCCTCTCGAAAAGACAGTGTTACCAAGTTACTTCTATCAGATATTTTTGCCGGCTTAGCGAATAAGGTTTTGCATTACAATTCTGCAGTGCTTTTACAGAAAATCCAATTAACAGTAACTCAAGACTAAGGCTTCAATTTTATTTTTGCTCAAGGATAAAAACTTTAAAACGTAGAGGACTTTAGTCTCTACTTTTTTGAGATGCATTTTAATAAAAGCCGAGAAGTGTATATTGGATGTGGCTACAATTAAAATTATAGAGAATATGTTATTTGAAATTTTAAAGGTGATCGTAAACTATTTATAGAAGAAAAATATTTTTCAGAAAATAGTCAATCAGTCAGTGACCACCTAAGGTCAAATGGATTCGATAATAATATTGATTCATTTATTTATTTTCTTCACAAAAAAACTTACTGATGTAATAATTTCGACTCAAGATATATTTTAATTATGTAATGCAGTTCATCTAAAACTAAGGGGTAACCGTTACCCATAGCAATTTCAAATTAACGTTCAATAGGATTGAATTTAATCTAAGGCCGGCCACAGCACCCTTCACAGCTACCTCGAAATCCCTCGCATAAGTATCTTACCACACTGTGAAAACGAGAGTATAGCAGTGCTTGACAATTGCTTTATAGAGTAGAAATATTATTTAATTAAACTAAGAATAACTCAACACTTACTTACCCTTTCGATTTTAAGCTTTATTCAAAAGAGTAACTTGATAATTCCGTTTTCACCACTAAATTAACTCTCCAACAATAGTCGCTAGCAGATTTCAATAAAATATAAAGCCCTTAGATTTATTAATCAACTTGGTCCACCACAATGGGGTACGCGATATGCGATGTATGGGCTGACAAAATACAAAAGAGGCGCGTAGCAAAGCGTAACGCTACCAAGACCACATTTTCAAGCAAATACCGGAAAACTTTGTGCGTTATATCATGCCAAGTTTGGTGTTGCAGCATTGCAAAGTTTTGTGTCCGTTGGCCCCAAAAGCAGTTCGGTGTTGCACCACCAAAATCAGCGACACCCCCCGTGTGTGTGTCAATTAAAGCGACATGCAAGGCATCGCATATGGCGCCATTTAATTGTCTCCTCATTCAATGGTAACAGTATGCTTTCGCTTTCGCTACTACAATAAAATACCCGACCACATTTTGAATCTCACAGAAAAAAAGTTCAAACATGTCGTTAAACAAACGCTATGTAAAAAAGCGTACTATAAACTAAGTGATTATTTGAGTGACAAAACGGTGTGGTCTGAAGTAGTTCCAGCTCCACATGTACCATTAGGTTAAGTTTAACATTGTAAAATCCATTTTTTTTTAATAGATGTGTGTTATGGAGTTTCTTTCGCCGCTTCTTCTCCATAACGAAACACCTTGTGAAGTGGTGGTAGTTTGACATTCAAAAAGTGCTCTGTAAAGAACCTATTTTGAATAAAAAAATTTGATTTGATTTGATTTGCGGCCCGCAACCTCACCTAAAACTCAATACTCACCGGTGGGTTGTATCGCGTCGTAACGTCAAAAGAGCATCGTTTTGATTAAATTTCCATTGATTGATTGATTTGAAAATTGATTAAAATTCGATTCTCAAGCGAGCTTTTAAATAACTAACATGAATTTCTGCTTTGTGTCGAATTCTGTGTATTTGAGTCCTTAACTTTCCACATTTGTCGGTTTTCATATCAGCCACGGAACCCAAAAATCCTAGTGTTCGGCTATTAATTATTGTTAAATTCGCTTCGCTTTTAATAGCGCAAGTCCTTAATGAGCCACTGAATCCGAAAACTCATTTCGTTCACTATTTTACATTTCTAATGCGCTGCGACTCAGGCTCAATCTGGCTGTAATTAATGAGCCGAGGGATAATTAAAACGGATTTACGAAACGCAAATTAGACCGGTTGTTTTATTGGAGAATCGACAGTTGCCGTCTAAATTTACTGTGTACTTTGATGTTACGTTATCGTTTAATTCTGTTTTTTATGGTTGTTGTGTGGTGCTGGTTTTAAAAATGTGGTCAGTGTGCAATGTAAATGGTGTTCTAATTTATCATGGGTAGCGACGCACCTGTGACTGATCTCCCGCCCATTGGTGGCAGTGGCCAATTAGCCTCAAGCCAAAGCGCTGCTGTGTTGTGATTAGATGGGTGTGGTAATTGAGATATTATGCGAAGCGTTCTTTTTTATTTTTCAGGCCTAGTAAGACCTCCGTGGCCTACCTTTGGTCCTCTTATATTTTATACTTACATAGGATAGATTACAGCTGTCCATGTCAGTAGTCGCTCAATATCAGTTGGATTGCATGCTCATTAGCTATTTCAATCGATTGATAAATCATTTTCTACAAAAAATATATATATATATCTTTTCTACGTAATGGAGGTGAGATATTTAATCCCTTTCAAGAATCCACATTCCACATATTAATTTTCCATCAATGAAATAACATTATGATAATACATAACACATAAAATCTTCCACACAATAGTATAATACTGAATTTTAGTGCAATACGACATTTGGCAACCCTACGTCAAACTAAGGTAGGTATAGCTCAAAATGAAATCTAGCTGTTAGCCAATTAGTTTCCCAAGAATTTACCTAGCTATACAACATCAATTTCAATTCCCCAAAATTGATTAATTAGAACGTATACCGAATAATCACTGGCTCTGAAATGTCTAAACTTATCTTGTAAATACAAACTTCGTCTGAGGACGTGTTTCACTCAAAGCGAGTTACTATTTTCTTAATCTTTTAAGCGTACCTATTATATTAAAAAGTCTTAAAAGAGCTAAGATACTTTGTCAAGGTTTGGTTTTATTAAATGAAAAGCTCGTTATAATATTCCGGTCTACATCTGGTAGCTAGCGGCACTGATTAAATTTTTGTTTTTTTGCACATGACTATCGACTTAGTCTCAGACAGATTGTATGATTAATGAATGTATTGTTGTAAGACTTGGTGAAGTCAATCAGCAGCTTGGCAGCATAAAATAACATAGTAGCGTACAATACTAGCCAAGTTGGTAAATCTCATATAGCTTCAAAATCATTATAATTAATTTATAGACAAGTAAGTTTACTCAGGAGTGCTGCATATTAAAACCAGAGACATGTAATTTTGTAAACTTATGGTAAGTATGTGAACTTTGAAAAATGTTTCTAGCATGCATTAAAACCGCAACCGCACTCAGAATGGACTTATATTCACATCGCTACACTATTACTACTTCTTATTTCGCTCGCTTATCGCTTAACGCTCCCAGTACAAGAAGTCAGTGAACTTATCTCGTCAATACAAACTTGCTTTGCGTACAGAGGCTTTAGAAACTTGGTACATTTTAGCTAATGGTTCAATATTCTCACTTTACCAAAGATTAGTGAAGACTTACTCCAACTAATTATACGTTCAACATCTTATCTGTTCACACGCAAATTACGGCTAAACCTTCATATATAACATACATACATAGAATAAAGAGATTAAGGTGTATGTCAGTAATATGTGTAATTTCATCACTAGTCTATCTTCAAGGGTAAAAGCGGAACGCTATTATAAAGCCTCTGCACTATATGCATAAGCAGTGATAGCCTAGTGGTTAAGAAACCCTGCCTCTTGATTGAGGCAGTAGATGGTTTTTCTAGTAATATCTAATAAAAAAATCCTTTAGCAACCTACAAAGGGTTTGGGGTCTTCCTTTCTTATTTGTAATGGTATAGTTGAATGCCATGCCTGAGTCTGTCTGAAATATATGACCTGAAACTCTTCAAGAGTGAATAGGCTTTTAATGCGAGATTGCCTCTTTGAAAGGCACCAGGATTTTTAGGCTACATCAATGCTTTCTTCAGGCCTAACGTTTGTTTGTTGAATACAACATTAAGCTATGTAGTTGCAAGAGACCGGACATGGGGAGGAAAAGTGTTATTCACGACTTATTACTTATTGGTTGGTGGATTCATTCTGGAAAATATGTCAAACTTCAATAAATCCGAGACTGTGTCCGTGTGGAGCGCGATGAAAAAATAATATAAGACTTTGACAATGTCTACTTTAGATCACTATTAATTGACGCCCGTTATTGATAGTTAATCTATCCAATGTTTTGTTTACCAAAGATCAACGTTGACAGTTATTAATAAATTAAAAAATGCATATGACAAATGAAGTGAATATTTAGAAATACGGAAAAAAAGGAAATAAATACTGTTGTAAAATAAATACTGTTGTTAAATAATGTTGTAAATCTAATATTAATGTTTACTTGTTAATATAAATTCGCCGCTCTCATGGTCATTGCTACACCCATTGTAGGTTCATGTGTTCCTGGAATAGTAAATGATAAATGATACCCAACGACGACGTATTGCCAACTTAACAGGCATATTTTAAAATATTTTTTTCAGTATTGCAAATATGCCTTAAAACGAAAACCGGGAAAGCAAAAACAAAATAAGAATACACTGACCTCCTTTCGGACAATGCTTTCACTACAACAAATTATTTTCTCGGTGACGACAATGTTTCTCCACTTTTATTTTCGTTAGCTTTGATACTGGGAGCAGATTTCGTGAATAAAAAGTTACATTATTTTGAGAAAAATACGGAAAAAACGGAGTTTTTTTTAAATATCGAAGTAGCAAACGAGCATACAGTCCATCAGACATGAGTTTTTATGTTTTGACAGATATGACTGTTTTGGTATTTGTTTACGTATTTGCCCATACAAATTCCAATCAGCGCCCCTAGCGGATTGTATCAGAACTATAGTGTCAATAACGTAACATTAAATGTCTAAATTGACAAAATGGCGCTTTATGTTTTGTCTCTCTATTTGCGAACATGTAAGGCAGATAAAAATACTTGAGCACTTACTTATTGTTACGTTTATTCAGTCTACTGAAGCAAACGGAACAGAATAATGGATTGAGTAAACGTAACGTAAAATTGTAGGATGTTTTGAAAACTCATGGTAAGGGTACTGATGGTAAGTGGTAACGACTTGTAAGACTAGATTCCTACTTCTGAGGACTATAGTATTTTAAATTATGTACGTATAAGGTGGTGAAAACCTTCGTGGTTCAATTGTAGTAACGACGCCGTCATTTAAACACACCATACCTCTAAAACACCACAGTCAAACGCCATCTTAAAGAGTTATGTAAGGTATGTGAAGTGTACCAATACGCACTAGGGTAGCGCGGAGGACTATGGCCTAATTGTAGCATTTTGAGAGGAGACCTGTAGTTAGCAGTAGGATAGTAAATATTATATAATGTGTATGCATAATTGATTTTTTTTATAATATGCCGTATATGGAGTAGGAGACGAGCACGCAGTACACCTGATGGTAAGTGGATACTGCCGCCCATGGACATCTGTAATCAACCCCAGATAAGATTAGACATTCCTACCCGAGGTCGACCACATATGCGCCGCTACTCCTGAGGACTAAGCTGGAACGCCTCGGAGCGTTTAACGCTGCTGTTATGAGGCATAAATAGGTGTGGCGATGGTGCCGCCGGAGTCGAACCACAAAGGGTTCTAGTACCTTCAAAATCAACACGTTACTCAATAATCACCAGGAAGTTTAATCCTTTAAAACTTTTATTTAAATAAAGTTAATCAACCCGAAGGTGGATTAAAATGTGTTTATTTTCGGAATATGTTAAATGAAATTCATATAACGCACGGTTGCACCGACAAATGAGTGGCAAAACGTAAATGCTCTTCGTAAACGAATTCGAACATGTTGAAACTTGAAACCGCGGGAATTAATGTAGACGGGAATTTTACTGTCATTTTTAAAATTACATTTCCCGGTGAAAAATTGTTCGTGTTGGAGTCTATTGTGTTAATACATGATAATTGTCGATTATTCGATTTTAAAAGTGATAGGATTATTTGTGGCTTGAGTTGCTTATTTTGGATTAGGTATTAGTAGTATAATGGTACTGTACTTTGTATGAATGAATTCCGTTGTTTCGTCATATAACTGGAGTATTTCCTAATCTTTTTTCTAACACGTGAGTTTCACTCGATAACAATTTGTGAATTGCTTAACGAGTATAGATATTTCCCAAAAACCAACACGAAGTTAAATACTTTAAAACTTTTATTTAAATAAAGTTAATCAACTCGAAGACGGATTAAAATGTGTTTGTTTTCGGAATATGTTAAATGAAATTCATATAACGCACGGTTGCACAGACAAAACGACAAGTGGCAAAACGTAAATGCTGTTCGTAAACGAATTCGAACATGTTGAAACTTGAAACCGCGGGAATTAATGTAGACGGGAATTTTACTGTCATTTTTAAAATTACAATTTATCAAGTATTGTTTATGTTGGAGTCCATTGTGTTAATACGTGATAATGATCCATTATTTGATTTTGGAACTGGTTAGTATTAATTGATTAAGTTACTAATTTTGTACTCGTATAATAGTATTGTAGCGCTATTCTTCTTCTTCTTCCATTGCATGTAAACCACGCATATGCAGGATGCGAAGAGACTGAAGCAGGCTTATTTACGTATACGCATGGAATATGCATGCAGACATAAACGGCGTGAGAAAGTCCTGACAAACGTTCGTTTCGGATGGTTTACATGTAGCATGAATGATGTTAGTCATTTGAAAGCAAGTAGGAAAACTACTTTTGATACTTGCTGCATCGCTTGTAATAGCACATTTTACATCGGTGAAAGAGCGGAAAACTTTTAGATGCAGCCGAAAATTTCTAATTTAAAAATTGTTGAACACAGAACAAAGTTCGTGCGTCAGCTCCGATGGTACGGCTAGCTATTACTTTTTTTATAACAGAACAGCAATGTTAGCAATGTTCTAGATTAAGGTAAAGCCCTCTTCTTATACTGTTGAGACACTAGGCACTCCGACTTAGTTTTGAGCTGTGGCAACGTACCTGTGACAGATCTTAAGTAAGACTTCAACGCATTTTTATGATTCATTAAAGATGTTCTTGACATTAATTAGTAACCATCAGGTGGAATTCACGCTCGTTTGATACTTAAATTAATGATAAAAACTGGTATAAAGTTTACGTATATACCAAAGAGTACACTAATAGTTTGGGAAAACGAAATTACAGCAGAAAATAATGAGACAGTTAAGACAGTAAGAAGCTTTGTAAAGCTTATAGCCTGAAAATTGTGCTAAAATAGTTCTTAAGTCTAGATAATTTCGCGGCCCAATGAGGTTCCAAAGCGTCCTGTCTCCAGTGGAGTTTTAAACTGTGCTAACCATCGAAACTTGTTCCGCACGTGTGGAATGGAAGCAGCAGAACAAAGGACTGGCTTCGCCAATACGAAGACTGCATGACCAACTTCTTTGCTTACTTTGAGAACAGATGTTCTACTTGTACCTTTTTGGAAATGTTTAGTATTGTAGCTTAAAGGTACTGTGGTTTTGTTTGTTTTGTAATAATGCTGTAAACTACTATGATCTGAACTAAAAGGCATTTTAAGGAAAGAAATGCCGGACCACATTTATTCTATTTGAAGTTAGTCACGAACGGGTGACAAGGACTATCTTATTTCCAATCGCTTGCATACCTTCTTGTTTGCTACTTGCGGGAAATTAAGAAGAAAATATTATGTATATTACAGTTATTAGTAAATTGACAAAATAAACATATTTACAGCAGAAAATAATGAGAAAGATACAGTACGAAGCTCTGTAAAGCTTGTAATCTAAAAATTTTGTTAAAATAGTTACAAAGCGTCCTGTCTCCAGTTGAGTTTTAAACTGTGCTAACCATGGAAACTTGTTCCGCACGTGTGGAATGGAAGCAGCGGAACAAAGGACTGGCGTCGCCAAGACGAAGACTGCATGACCAACTTCTTTGCTTACTTTGGGAACAGATGTTCTACTCATACATGTTTTGAAATGTTTAGTATTGTTGATGGTGTGTTTTATAACTAAAATTTTTGTTCCGAGTGCACTGGCATCAATTTCGTATCTGTTTTATCGTAGTAAAGTAAAATAGCTGTGGTAAGGCAAAGGCAAGAACTAAGTCGTACTCAAGAGCAGCAAAATATGTATAATCGACCTTATCGAGCGAGACCTTTTCTTCTGTTTGAGACTATGATTAAATGATAGTGATGAAACGGCAGCGACCACATAACCTGAAGCAAGTTGCATCCTAATTTTTTCCTGCTATAATAATAAAAATGAAGATTTCTAAGTTAAGAGTTCCCTTTAGAGGTAGAACAGTCAATTATCCATTAAGATAAGGTTTTAGGAGTCTGCTTGTCTACTTCGTTTATGCACAAACACGATACTGTAAATAATATGCCATCCGTGTCCGTATCCAGGCTGTGGCAGTCGATAGCAGATTAGATCGAGTCGCCGCGGCACGTACAATATTGGATAAACGTCAAACTTGACGTATGGCGCCGAGATGCGTCTTCGACTAGTTTGGACAATGATGAAACGACAACGAAAGATTTCCTGATAAACGAGTGTTTAGTATTAAATGTTAAGTGGAGTGTTCGATTTGCGTTACAAATGTCATAAAAGTGATATTAGGAGCTGACTTTTGTTATAGAAGCTACATAATATTGTGAACATGTAATACTTAATGGTAAGTAGTCATTGTCTATGAACATGTGTTCAAAGGATTGAAGTCTTACTTGAGATTGGCCACAAATACCTCTGAGGACAAAGTTAGATTGCAAAGTGTTTCTTCCTAACAACTCCATAAAGAACAGGAAGTCTACCAAAAGCCGATCACATTGTCGCTCCTGAGGACTAACTGGCTATCCTCATATCTATCTCTACCGGCATTCACACTCTTTTACTGTAAGGTAAGACTACATCATGCTAGAAATAGGTGAACCATTCTTTTTCTTCAATTTACGTAAAGTATATAGTAACTTTGCGACGTTAACTCACTCGACCAGATAGAATTTAGTTTTGAGGGATCTTGTATACATTGTAAGATCAATTGTCACACATTCACACATATCAATGTAAATACTATGACCTCGGGCAAGATTACCGTAGTATGTCAGGCTCGGTCGAACTGTCACTCAGATATGGCAAGTTTCCAATTTCGCTTCAAGCTATAGTCATTCTATTTCGGCAATATCGAAAATACAATAGAGCGTATATTGTACAAAGGCCACGTTGTTGCATAATACTTCAGAACTCGAGGTGAGTTGAATGTTGTGGCATATAGTATTTCTACCTAATAACAGCAGTCTTAAGCGCTGCTGTGTTGTGGTTGAAAGAGAGTTATACTTTTCCGAGGCTTTCTAGCTTAGTCATCATAGGTTGCGGCGCATCTGTGGCCTACCTCAGGTAGGAATTTAATCCTATCTGGGGTTGATTACAGATGCCTGTGGGCGGCAGTAGCCACCTATCATCAGGTCGTCTGCTACTCCTTTATTATAAAAAAATATCACATAATAATATAACTCAATTTAAAAGCTTCGACCCTTTGAAGTTCGACTCCGAAAGCACCACCACCACACTTATTTTCGCTTAATAACAACAGTGTTAAGCGCTTGTGTTTTTTGGTTGAAAGGTTTGGTAAGGGTGGCATACTTATCTGAGGCGATCTTGTTGGTTTATAAAGATAAACCAACAAAGTATTTGTATTGCTAATTAGAAATGTGTGTGGGCAACAACTACAATAAAGTTGGCTGAAAAAGATTCAGACTTGCGATCATTAGGACATAACGATTCGAAAGAAATACTCTTACTTACCCATATCATTTCTTACGAATACATTTTGTTCCAATCGTGTAACGCTTCAATCGTCATTAAAGAGATTTTAGTTAAATAAATAAATTCCACGTCATATTTAACCTATAACGCTTTCAATATCTATCGAGCGTAAATAATCGACCGCCTCGTGGCTTGTATCGTACAAGGGACTGATTTTATTCTTAAATAGGTATTATTCTCTTTGCTTTGTACTTCTGTAGATACTTTACTTCTAATACAACAATATATGTAGCCACACGGCTACTGGCAATGTTGTGGCGAAACAATCTTATATCGTCGAAAATCGCTTCCCATATTTCCTCTAACACTTCAATCAGCGTCAAAGCGAACTCGTTTCATAAATAAATCCCTGGGCATATTGGGAACCATCTAGTTACTGGCCCCAAATATTTGTTGAGCATTACCACACGATTGCGCCGCGGCTTGGCGTTGACAGGGGACTGTTTTATGACGTTCTTGAAAGCGAATACCATTGTAAATTATGGGCAGGCTTTTTTCGGTCGAGATAAAAAGGATAGAACTATATACTAGTTATAGCTGCTAAGTTACTGATTTTGGTTGACTTCTAGAAATTATTTTTCAAATATTTGATAGGTTTGATAAATATTATTCAAAATAGATAATGTTTCAATGAACATCAAAAGGGATTTCATAGATAAATCCTGCGGCATATGTGCAACCATCTAGTTACTGCGCCCAAATATTTGTCAAGCATCACCACGCGATTGCCCCGCGGCTTGTCGTTGACAGGGGACTGTTTTATGACATCCTCGAACGTTCTTGTAAATCATATGCTTTTTCAGGCCTGTTAAAGACAAACGGAACTAAAATCTACCTAATTAAAGATTGTAAAAGTAGCTATTACGCTTTAGTATATCTAAATCAAATAATACGTATGCAGTGATAGTAGAGTGATTTTTATTATGATTATTTAGCCCCTTCGCTGGAGGTCTGAAGTTTTGTAATTATGAACAAAAATATGGTGAGGGAATCTATATTCAAAGGTTTGTGAAGTCTCTAAATCTAACGAAAAATAATACAAATATAGTCAACAGTTGCATTATCAATTCTCTATATTTTATTCGGAATTCGCCATGAAATATTTGACCGCATAGGGGATAGCCACGATATTGAAACATTAATAATGTTGGCTAGTTAATGGTTAGTTAACGACCTTTAGTATAATGAAGACACTAAACCGCCACAAGGTTATTAACCTTCTGAAATAATGTCAGGTTTTATTAGAACACTTGAAAAAATTCTTACTTCAACAAGAAATAAAAGTTTCATGGTGTATAGGTGCACATTTAAAAAAATACGTCGAATTTGATTCACTGTGTTTTTAATATTTTGACTTATAATATTGACTTTCGAATTTTGGCTTTCACTGTTATTTAAATTCTTTTAACACATTCGTTTTACTAATAATATAATTTAATTTTGCATGATTTCGAATTGTGGTTACATAAAATATTGAAGCTTTTACCAAATGTGTTTAAACGTTTATTGTTGTTGTAATCATTTCGAAAATAATCCGGTTTATGTAGTTTATTTAAACATGCAATTTGTGAACTCCTGTATTGTGAGTTAATAAAATTGTGGTTAGTTGGCAAATGCTGAATTGGGTTTCTCCGTTAATTCACATCAGTATATCGTTCAGTGGTTTTTAACACATGACTTAACGCAGTTAATTCAATGTAATTAAATTCATTGGAATGTATTTTTTTCGACGATTACACCATTTTACTGCGAATTCAATGAATAATTTCATACATGTTTGGTTTAAATGGGAATTACTGAGTTTCATTTAGTGGTAAAGTTAATAATGAGATTTTATAGTAAATGTTTAAGTAAAATATTTTTGTAGTAATTCGCTGACAATCATTCCATTCCAGTAAAATTAAAAAAAACGGTACCATTTTTGTTCGGTCATTTATATATATGTTTCATTTATGAGGCTGCATCTCATTTTGAAGACAAGTAGGTGAAAGTCCGTGGGATTTTCAAGCGCACTTGCATTATTTGGTTAGACATCTAGACAATATTGATTTATGAACGTTATTACTACTGCACGTCTATACCTATTGTTGCAGTAATACATACACATGAATTATTTTATTTTAGTTGTATATATCAACTGAGTAAAACTTATCTCCAGTACATTAAGAAGTGGTCGTTCAAAAAACTTGACATATGGTCAGTACCCTGCCAACATTTCCTGAATTCCTCTCTGCTGCACTACGTTTAATTATGATGACAGCTATTCCAATAGCCCGCGGGATTCTCAAGCGTACGTGAATTTGGTTAGATAACTAAACAACATTGATTTATAAAGCTGTTATTACTTGAACTACCCACAACTTCTCTAAGTCTTTACCTATTTTTGAAGCAACACATACCTACTACTTAGTTTATTTTCTTTATATCTCCAACTGAGCCAAAATTTTCTCCAATTTAAGAAGAGGTTGTTAAACAAACTTGACGTATGGTCAGTACCCTGCCAACATTTCCTGAATTCCTCTCGGCTGCACCTCGTTTAATTATGATGACAGCTATTCCAATAGCCCGCGGGATTCTCAAGCGTACGTGAATTTCATTAGACAGCTAAACAACACTGATTTATGAAGCTCCATATTGGTTGCACGCTTCTAGGTAAACTACACATACTTACATAGCTTCATAGCTTCTGTATATTGTCTTGTTGTTATGATATAATTTGACTAATATTAGAAGTAATTGTCAAAACAATGTTATTAATAACTGTTATTAATAATCTAAATACTTGAGATAATTATTTTGTTTTTGATTTTCATTCCTAAATTAAAGAATTATTAAGAAGATATTTGTAGCCTCACTCCCATTGTCCAAGGTTTGAAAATTAAGCTTGTACCTCGTTATTTTCGAAGTTTTGCATGTGCGAATTTGAAATTAATTATCACACCTTTAAAAAAATTGAGAGGAAACCTACAAATTTTAAGTCTAACAGGATAGCATTAAGCACTAAGGCCAAGGTTAATCCCTCTCATTTTGAAAAAGATCCTAGAAATGGAACAGTGATGGGTTGACGACACATATTTTTTTGTTATAGAAAAAAATATCCAATATTACTGAAATAAAAGCCGGACTAAACTACTCTTAAATACAGCATATAGGAAGCTGTCACTTAACAACACATAGGAAGCTTGTTTGCAGATTCTATTACATACAAAAGATTTAAAAGCTTTCGGCGATACCAACGAGCGATAGGTCGATGGATGCTTTTACAATACATTATTCAGTTAGAGGTAGATGGGGTCGTATAATGGGCACGGATAAGCATAATGGAAACATCACCGTGAAATATTTTGCACAGATTACGAGATTAGATGTACTCAGCCTGTTTTCGGGTAGGCACGTTGGTGTAATTATCGATGTAAATATCGAAGGCCTAAAATATCGATGTATCGATAATATCGAAGTATCTATGCGATGTTATCGAAATATCAGAAACATCGCAAATATCAAAATAGGGGAAGCTTGTCTTTTTCGTCTATAAATTTAAAAGATTATTAATGTTTGTTGTATTAATATGTTATAAAGGATTTAACCACCATAGTTAGGCATTCGCCTTGAACAAAATTATGAAGAAATCATCCGATTCTTTCACTCTTTAAATCACTCTTTAAATTCTTCATATCGATATTTGGAGTTTATTCAACGCAATAGTATCGTATCGGTAATTTTTCAATCTGGATATAGTTATATTTATAATTTTGATGTCGTTTTTATCGAAATTTCGATACACCGTTGCAACCCTAATTGTGGGTATTCGGATCTGCATGAGCCCTCTCTTTCATCCGTGAATTTGATCAGCTTTTCCATACTTCGCACAAAATACCTTATCTTGACAATGTTGACAACGAGCTTAATATTTGCAATGTTTGTATCGTGGTATCTTGCTGTAGGTAAGTCGTATTAGACGTTATTTGCCAATGCTTGCTTGATTATGAAGATAACGTTTTCCTAATTTTTAGGCCAATGATACGAACTCAGTTATACCTACAATTTGTGGGAGTAATAAATCCTTGCATATATTTCTGCTTAACCCAAAGGTAGACTGGTAGATAATGCTTCTAGCCTTAATTTCGCCTTAAGTACCAATTTCTATGGTATAATAAAGTTTTAAATAAATCGGACCAAGTATTTGCTAAGCAATAAGAAGATTATTAGCAAGGCTAAAACTTTAGATGTGTGCCTCGATAAATGACAGAATATGTAACAGAAAACATTCCTGTCAGGGTACTTTTCATGTGAATTAGATTTACGTACCTTTGAAACCTTTTTCTAAGATCGCAATGGTATGAACATTTCCTCAAGATGTTCACTGTTGATGCATGTGACAATTGATTTCTAATACGCAGTATATGTCATCAATGGATGAATTATCAGGAAAACTCATCACAAATGGAGTTAACAGAACAGAGTCAGAATAATGTTGTCACTATGGAACCCATCAACGTCAATGCAAGCAGAACATTGTTTGCTGCGACAAAGGAAACAATTATCGCCGTACACATTGTACGCATCAGTGATCTGTGTCCAGCCGTTGTTCTCAGAAGCATGTTCAGATGTTACGGAGTAATTAACTCACGGTATGTATTGATTGATTGTCTTTTGCTTTGAACTTTGGTCTTTCCATCATTGGGTCTGACGTTCGAATCTCCGGCTTGCAACTTTGAGTTTTCAAAGTTTTTGGGTTTATTCAATCGTGAAAGTAATGATCGCAAAAGAAACCAATGCTTCTGTCGGTCCCTTATAAATCTTAAGTATGTTAAATCATCCATCATCCATCAGTCAGTCATCCACAGCCATTGTTTGGATTGCAAATAATCATTCGAATTATTTCGTCTTGCCTTATATGGTACTTTTTGATAATTGATATAATGAAGATTAAATCTACTGCCAAACATACTTTGCTTAATATCAATAATATCCCATCATCAATAGATATGGCGCAAATTCAATATAAATGGTGTTCAAAATCTGTAACGTTGTTATTGTTGTCACTATGGAACCAAAGCCCAGCAACGTCAATGCAAGCAGAACATTGTTAGTTGCGACAAAGGAAACAATTATCGCCGTACACATTGTACGCAAAAGTGATCTGTGTCCAACCGTTGTTCTCAGAAGCATGCTCAGATGTTACGGAGTAATTAACTAACTGTTTAGATGTAAGGCATCTAGTGGTAAATTTGGAGTCCCAATCTGGGTGTACGAAATTTGAATCCTTGGTTCCCGGAAGTAGGAATCGCTTTCGTAAAGATCCAGATTTCCCCCTCCCCTTATACTCGCTTATACATACCATGGTTTTCACCTCTGATTTTTCGAAGTTATATACGTAATAGAAATTAAATGTTATTTACTTTACTGGTGAAGGAAAACATAAGAAAACCTTCACCTAAGGGTTCCTTAAAGTGTGTAAAGTATACTAATTCACTCTTGTGACCAAATTCCAATTTGAAGGACACCCGTGACCTTCAGTGGGATAGTAATGGATTTGTGACGATTACTAGATGTATGGTTAGAGTTGATTCTTAAAAACATTTTGTTCTGCAGTATTATGTTCTAAAATACCAACACGAATAGGACTGTCGGTACATCATAATCTCGAGTGCTATGAGACTCAAATTATGACATATGAATCCGTGTTTCGAAAACCATGAAGCTCGACGGTAGGGACGATAATCCTCTTACAAAACGTTGTATACATACATACATGTAATGTCGGATTTCCTCACGCACAACAGAGGTCGCATGTCCACAATAGAAAGTGAGGGGATTCTGGAACTATCGATTTTTATATAACAGTCTAGCTAACTGATATAGTGTTTGAAAAATCCAATTGTGTGAGGTGACTATGGCCTACATCTTGCAAAATTTCTAACCCTTATAAATCCTCTTAAATAGATCGAAAACAGATGACAATACACGGTTTTAATAATTTTGTCCCATTGTCCTTATCAGGAACATCAAGTGTAACGATTTTCGAAATTGAGTGCCTCAGAAAAAGTTCATGGCAAAGTTACTGCCCGATAGTTTGCAACAACTTATTATAATAAACTATAATAGCATGGTTTCTAGTTTTTTTTATTAATTTATTAGAATTATGATCAGAGCTTATTTATGCCGTATTTAAAAAATAACTATATTTCTTTTCAATGCTCTTTTTTGTTCTCTCTGTGTACACAATATTTTATAAATAAATTTTCAACCAATTTGGATACCATTCATTGTTACATAGAAATAATACAATTAACATGTCCATTTTAGGTACAATGTAATTATGGGAAATTTCCTTGCATATGGGGAAATCCCATCAGAGTCCCCATAGCATGTGTCGTATTGTTCGTCATGACAAAGGCACAATTATCGGTATGGTGTGGTATTCCGATCCATGGAAACAGAGTAATTATCAATTATCAATCGTTTTATTTATCGCTCAAACTGATAATATCTTTAAATAAATATACCTACTGTATTCATTAATCCACTGCTGTCCTACTGCTTGGTACGTAAATACATAACCATAACGAAACACCTTGTGAAGTGGTGGTAGTTTGACATTCAAAAAGTGCTCTATAAAGAACCTATTTTGAATAAAAAAAAATAAAAAAAAAATGCTAAACGAACAAAAAATTACTTAAGTAAAGAATTACACGTTTTACATTAAAAATTATGAATCGGTAATTTTTACCCTACGTGTACGTTTATTTCTAGAATGTAAGAATTCCAAATTAATAAACTTATAGGTGAAAGTGTTTTTTTAATGAATATAAGCCCTTGTGGCAAGGTATACCAATTTAAGTTACTCCAGTCACTTCTCCCTGCAATATTGCCGCACGTTGCACTTCCAGAAAATATACATGTAAGTTATTGATTTCAAATAAATAAATAAAGAATGAAATACAAATAATCTGTGTCTCTACGTGAAAGGCGCTCTATAATATCGATCGATATAAGCCCCTCAGTCCGAGGTATATGGTTCACGGGCAATTACGTTGGTCCAGCGACCTCTCCCTAGCAATATTGCCGCACGTTGCACCTCCAGAAAATGTACATTCAATTTGCTACACAATATTACCCATTTCAAATGAATACTGCTGGGACCAATATGTGTGTGTTATTACAATGTGTTTATTGAATAATAATTTACAACGACGCATATTAGAATGATAATGGGCAAATGTAAGTGTATCTGAATAAAAGGCTTTATTGGTAATGGTGATAATGGCATGCATTATTATTGATTATTCTTAATGATTTTTATTTGAAGGAGAGTTTAATATTGATCAGAAGTATTTACATTTTAAATTAACCTACGTAAGATTTAATTACTTAGTTTCATCACGACACGACACCGCCGCTACACGTATTTCTACATAATAACATCAGTGTTTAGTACTGCTATATTGTTCTCTTGGGTGGTTTGCTTTGTAGTGGTGGACTAAGCTAGAATGTCCACTGTTCCAGCTTAGTCCTCAGGAGTAGCAACGCTACTGCAGCCAACATCAGCTAGTTATCTTATTTTATCTGGGGTTGATTGCAGATTTCTATGGGCGGCAGTAGCCTTTCACCATCAGATGGACTGAATGCTCGTTTTTTATTCATTATAATAAAAAAGCTTTACGTAACTGATAATTCTAGATTTATACTACATACATCTAGAATTATACATTTATACCAATATAAATAATGTACTCGTATAATTAGCACATACGAGAAGTTAGGTAGAAAATAATGAAAGAAAATTTACATTAAAAAACTAAATACCTAACTTTAGCTGCACTAAAGACTAGCTTCGCTACGGAAACTGCGAAATGGAACTACATTGGGGTATACGGAGTATTCGCAGATTAACACTTAAAAACTTTCTTTAAGTTTCATCGTATTCTTAATAGACCTTTAAGAACTTGTATTATCTGCGCTACCCCGGCACGTGTGTATTAACTCGGGTAGATCTTTATTATCGTACTGAGCTTCTTATATGCACGTAGTTTCATTTGCGTTAGTTTCTGTAGTTTTATTTTAAACTTTTATGAAGGAATATTTAAGTAAAACTGCAATGAGGATGCAATCTTCTATATAGATTGATGTAGTAAACAAGCTTGCTCTGCCTGATGGTACATGGCCATCTCTGCCCATGTAGGTATATCTGTAGTCAACTTCATATAAAATAGGGATTCTACGTGAAACTGATGCATTGGATGTATCCTGAGGAATAAATATGGATGTGGTAAAGTATAGAAGGTTGTTCGTTTAAAATTCCTGTAAGGTAACCAATCTCGGTTTGGATCAAGTTTCAAGAGTCTCCAGTGGTAGTAATCATTTTTTTATTGATGTCAATAAGAAATTATTGCCATCCCTGAAAACTTATTTCGAGCAATGTATCAAGTTAGTATATTTTCCTCATTGAATACTTCAACCATGTCAATTTGTAGGCGGGTAGAAGTAAAAAATATTTTCCTTTCTTGCTACCGCTAGTCGTCGTCTTGCGCTCAACAAGTTTATACTGAAGTTACGTTACTGAAGGTTGTATGAGCCCTTTTCATGAGAAATATGCTTCCGCGTGTGCCTTGTGTGTGTGTATGTGTTGTGTGCGTGTGTGTAAGAAGTGCATAGCCAACAATGTGATAGCGCCGCGCGTATCATTCCTGACACGATTTAAGTCTGCAGATCGACTTGGAAGGCAAGGATAGTGCTTTTATCTATTCATTTGTGGGGATAGGAATTGTGTCTTATCATTAGTTCGTATGTAATTTCTCGTATGTGAAGTTCTGCGAGTAGCAAACGTTAATTTAAACAAAGAAATGTACATTACACCTTAATTTACTGCCATTTCACACGCAGGGCTGTAGAGTGTACATTGTACATTGACAGTAGGACTGACGCCAACAGCCGCACTGGCCGCGCGCCAGCGACGCGTCACGACTGTCTGATACTAGAAATTTAGCGGCTGACTGTTTTTGCTTTTTATAACCATGTCGCATGTCGCGAAAGTTACAGAACTACGTGTAACTTGTGTTATTGAGAGGATGTGATTGAGTATAGATATAAGCCAAAATAACCAAATCTAATTTATATTAAAGTAGAACCACGCTGCATTTTATTGGTATAAGGTACAAATAAGTGTAATAGTGTTACCATCTAAGGTTCTTACTCTCAGGCCAACGAAAAGTTCGACTATCTTTAAATATCTCACATGTTTGGTATAGATAAATGCTACTATAGGTAGGTATATATTTTTGCCGAAAAAAGTATTTTACAAGTACATATATTATGCAAACAAAGCGTAAAGAATCACATAAAGAGATGTACACCTTAATATACTGTCATTTCACACGCAGGGCTGTACAGTGTACATTGACAGTAGGACTGACGCCAACAGCCGCACTGGCCGCGCGCCAGCGACGCGTCACGACTGTCTGATACTAGAAATGTAGCGGCTGACTGTTTTTACTTTTTACAACTGTATGGTGTGTGTAAAAAGTTATTAAGCTATTAGAGTTATAACAGAAGCGAACATTACTTCTATATATACTTAGAAAATGAACAGCGAGTTAGTAATTTGTATGTTTATTGCATTCCTGAATTCTTAATGCAGGAATCTTTATTTTTTTTTATAATGTTGAGAATAGCTCATATTTTCATTGAATTTTTTACCTTACCTAAACTTCGACCGGTCACTAAATACAAAATTCAAAGGTAGGGTCCTTCTACGAAATTATTATCGGAGGTGCCTTAAATTCTAGGCCAGATGAACAGCAAGGGCGCAGTAATTTACAACACCCTAGTATCGTATATTTATTTAAATGTCAAACAAAATTCAAATACACTTGCGCAGCAGTGAAACTTAAAGCAGGAATTAAAATGCAACGTGCATTTGCATACGGCGCAACGTAGATTGCATTTGTTAAGGCAATGGAAACTCCGCGCGTCGTGCACGGAGACCCAGCGAGACTATGAGGAACTTTTTAAAGTAATTCTATTCGATATATAAATTTTAAATATATTTTTTTATAAATAGAATAATAGTGTTTTAAATTGTTTTCTCATTTGTGTATAGAAGTCTAAGTAAAATCGCCTTAAATTCAAACTTGGGTAATCAATTTAGCAGGCCCAAAGCTACTCTTTGTAATATCGTACTTAGTATCGTGCTTAGTACGTATTTTTTAAAATTGTATTATTTACAATTCAAACGTACGTAATGCAGCAATTGAACTCAGTGGAAACTCCGTGCGTCGTGCACGGAGACCCACTGAGACTAAGGAACTTTAATTTAAATCTATTCGATATTTTAATTTAATATTATGCCCGTTTTATAAATAGTAGGAAACGGTTTAAAATATGTTTAAGGATTGTTAAATAATTTAACACGAACCGCTATCTTTGTATACATTATTTTTACTAAAAAACTAAATAACTCGGCATAATTGTTTTCTTTCAATAACTATTATTAATAAAAAATGTATGTTGTAAAAAATACAAGAAAACAAGTGGGTTGAATAATCATTTGATCACATTTTGACTTGTTGATAAACTTACCAAAACTCTAGAATGTTCAAGAATCCATCAATTTTTTTTCATTTTGTTTCTCTGCCTGGATTTTTTGTCTGATGTTTGGTTGGGCTGATCTTGGCACCAGTCTTATCGATTTGTAGGGATGCTACACACATTTTTTGTCCTAGGAGAAGGTCGTTTTATACACGTATACCACAAAACTCATAGAGTCCTGGCAAATGCAACTGGCGGTTCGCCAGCGCGGACTGCTCGGTCATTCCAACCTGGGGAATTACTTTAAACATATTTAATCCGTTGGTATTTTTTTATATTATAGGAGTAGCAGACGAGCATGCAGTCCACCTGATTGTAAGTGGTTACTGCCGCCCATGGACATCTGTAATCAACCCCAGATAGGATTAGATATTCCTACCTGAGGTCAGCCACAGATGCGCTGCTACCCCTGAGGACTAAGCTGGAACGCCTCGGAAAAGTCTGTCTCCCTTACCACACCCTTCAAACCGGAACACAGCAGCGCCTAACACTGCTGTTATTAGGTAGAAATAGGTGTAGCGGTGGTGCCGCCGGAGTCGCACAAAGGGTTCTACCACCTCCGAAGTTTCATTCAAAGCTACGAGCATTTTTCGATACAGTTAAGGATGTCTATTATAGACGAGGAATACGGGTACTTAACATTTTACCTTCGTGATTCGTAACTACGAGTATGTACGAAATTTGGGCATATTTTACCCGTTCTGATTTCATACCCGTTTATGTCTGGGTCAGATTTTCTGAGGATGATGTTACTTTTTAGACAGTTTAGCCCTATGACTGTATGACTTTATGTTCATCGAAAAAATAACAACAACAACAACAACAACAAATACACTTTATTTGTACACCACATTTAAGGATACATATAAGACAATAAATAAGATAGTATACAAAAGGCGGCCTTATCGCTTAGAAGCGATTTCTTCCAGACAACCTCTGGGATGGAGTTAAAGAGATATGAAATCGTGAGAAGGTAGGGTGTACACATACAGAAACAAAGTATATACATAGATACATAACAGACATGTCCTGAGTAAATGGCGTAACAGAGGTAAGAACAAACGAAGTTACGTACGAAGGAAATATGTTATGTGGAAGAAGGGATAAAAGGAAGAAGGAAACCAAGTCAAAGCTGCAAGTAATGAACCTTGACTTGGTTTTTAAAAATATGCAAGGAACTAGATAGACGGATAGATTTAGGAAGGGAATTCCAAAGGCGGACAGCAATAACAGAAAAGGATTTTTTGTAGAAGGAGGAGGAGTGTATAGGAGTGCTGAGGACGAGGTTATTTGTGGAACGTAAAGAGCTGTCATGGGTTAAGTGGAGGTAATTAAAACGATTTTTAAGGTAAGCAGGAGAATTTGGATCAAATAGCACGCAGTAAAGAAGTGACAGAATATGAGCATTCCGACGAAGACGAATGGGGAGCCACTTGAGTTTAGTGCGGTATTCTGAAATGTGGTCATATTTGCGAAGACCAAATATGAACCGTATACATAAATTTTGAAGGTGCTCAAGCTTATTAAGTTGCTCTTCGGTAATGTCAGTGTAGCACACATCGGCATAGTCAAGAATCGGTAGAAGCAAGGAGTGCGCAAGCATAATTTTAGTAGGAACGGGTAGTAAATTTTTTAGTCTCCGCAGTGTTCCATCCGCGGCAAATAGTTTCCTACTTACCTCGGCAATTTGCGGCACCCAGGAGAGGCACTGATCTATATGCAGGCCTAAGTTTTTTACCTGGCTGCTGAAAGGAATAGCCACATTATCTAAGGTGAGAGATGGAAGCTCAGACCAA
The DNA here is from genome assembly GCA_014595695.2 of Epargyreus clarus clarus. Lineage (NCBI taxonomy): Eukaryota > Metazoa > Arthropoda > Insecta > Lepidoptera > Hesperiidae > Epargyreus > Epargyreus clarus. Next base: position 1,635,743 of record JACTTY020000021.1, read on the forward strand.
TTAATTTTAGCTACCAGCCTCGAACTACCGACAATAATAGCTTGAGATTTCTTGGCATTTAATTTCAACCCGAATGACCGACTCCAGTTCGAAATACAAGTAAGATCCGCGTTAGTAGAACGTATCGTATGATGTAAGTTATTTAACGATGTTTTTAAATAATAAATAATGACTTTAAAGGTTGTTTCTCCGAATAGTTCTGTTAAATTCAATTTCGGACCAGTTCGAAACTTTGTTGACGAGTGCCGAGTAGACCTCTTGGCTACTCGCTGACTATTTTACGAATCAACAAACATATACAATAACTTTATGGTAAACCTTGCATAAGAATATAATGTTCAATACACAAGGTATGGCTGCTTTTATTAGTCATAATGCTAGTTTTTCTCTATGAATGAAGGATGGAAGCGGCATTCGTATCCAACTTGAGTCAGATGGTAGAACCGGAAGGTGGAAGGCAGTAGAACCCTCTAAGGTTTGACCCGGCGGCGTCACCGCCACACCTATTTCTGCCTAATAGCAACAGTGTTAAACGCTTCGGTGTTCTGGTTTGAGGGGTGTGGTAAGACAGATATACTTTTCCAATCTATTCCAGGTGAATCGTCAGTGGTAGCGGCGCACCTATGACTGACCTCAGATAGGAATCTTATCTTATCTGGGGTCCATTACAGTTCCATTCCAATGCGGCAGTAGATAAAAGGTAGATAGACCAAACGTTTAAAAAACGAAGATTATTTTAATATCTTGCAAATAGGTATGTGAGTATCCAAAAAGATTATTTTGACGCAAACAGGATATACATCAGTGATATTTTGTGTATAGATATACATAGGGAGTACGAGCACCTCAATATCATTTGGCCGCGGGCTACTGAGCGAACGCACGGCACAGAAAATCAGATTGGGTTCGGTTATTATTCGTCTGAATATTTGAAATATGGAAATGTGTTCAATCACTTTTACTTGAATTTAAAATTCTTTACACATGCTTAAAGTTGATTCAGATGTTACTTTAAAATATCATCGCACACATACTTAAAGTAGATTTTGATGTTTTTTTAATATTATTGCTATGAATTGGTGAAATTTATTAATTATTTACTTCTGTTGATTAGGCTAAACAATGTCTTTTACGTTTATGGCCCTTTACAGCCTTTGTGTGTAATAATAACGATACGATGTATGTAGCACGCATATGTGAAGAACGCGCTTGCGTATAAACACGCGTGACTAGAAAATTGCCCTAAATTTTATTTATTTTTGTGTACTTACAAATTATCAGTTACAATATGAAGGTAGTAGGACCCGCTGTTGGACACCGGCGGCACTACTGCCACACCTATTTCTGTATAATAACAGCAGTGTAAGAATGGTGTAAGAATGGTGGACTGCATGTTCGTCTGCTATTCCTTTATTATAAAAAAGAACTTAATCTACTATACTCGTTAGTAAGTTCCCCTCAAACATTCCCCCTTGCACAAAACCTTCACATTTTTTTGGTTCGGTACCATTAATCATTCCGATATCTCTGTCCAAACATATTTCAATCAAAAGTGAATAAACAGTAAATTGAAATGTAATGGATGAACACATTACTTTTTGATCGTTTTGTAGTGGCATGTTTCTTTTTATTATTCTGTTTTAGCGCGGGTAAAAGACCATCAATGATTCCAAAAATGTCTTTAGGCTTTACATAAGCGTGACGGTGGTACCTCTCTAGTAAAACTACATTGGTCCTTCTACCTTCTTCCAAAACCTGATCTCCGAGTACATCGTTTTGTATTGAAATTGATCTCAGTCGAATCTATCGTTCCTTTAACCACCTCTTCCTCTCAGGAATTCTGTATCGTAATTTGTCTACCAATTAAGTTAATTATAGTGTGCTAAACGCCAATACAGACAAAAAGTATCGTAAAAGCCATTGCTGCACGAAAACTACCGTATAAACCTTATTGTTACATAAAAGAAATCGAATATTGCAATTTGAAACAAAAAATCACATTTTGATATTTCATCTGCGCGGAGAGAATGCGAATTGGACGTAAAATATCGGGAACAAAGGCGTAAAAAATTGGAAAAATGAACATGCATTTGCATTGGATTTCACATCGGTTGACAATCGAAATTGTGCTCGCATCGGGTCATGTTAATTTCAAAATAACATATTCTGCATTCAATAATTTCTCTGCAGGCTACATGCTTCGTGTATCTTTGTATGACGGTGAGAGTGTCAGCAGAAATTTGTTCTTTTCAAAAGGTTTTATTTAATTTGGCTTGTTAATTCCTAATAGTTAACCGCAACCGATTGAGCTAAAATTTTGCATATACGTTTGATTTTAATAACTATGCATGACTAACATAATGACGTTATTCAAAATCCAATATGGCGGCCGCCTCAAGCTCGCGGAAGCAATTTACTATTACTCATGCAACCCTATGATATGAGTATCAAATGCAATTACTTTCTGAGAAGAATATGAAAAAGCTTATTTTTTAAAAGTTGACGGATTTCAACGTAAGAGCTGTTGTTAAATTCAATTTGGTTATATTGGAGAATTAAAACTAAAAACAAATTTAAATAGCGTCTTCAATCACCTTTATTCGACGCAGAATATACTATTAACACATTTGAATTTCTTATTTTTGGAAAACATGTATTTTTTCATTTGAATTAAAATATTTCAAAATGTAAATTTTGTTACTAGCCGAGCTCGATTACTAATTTAAACCTGGATTACTTAAATAATATAACTGGCAGGCAATGTATACAAGATAGTACGATATATTAGCATAATCTCTCCATCCGACTATTTATCGACTACACCAGGGTGTAGTTTGGCGGTATTAGCATTATTTTGTGTTGCTATCCATAGATATAAACATATAGATGTGCCCTCAAGCCGAAAATCTGTTTCTACGTACGCATTTGAATGTATAAGGGATTTGAGCGTAATGTTGCAATAAAGAGCTTACGTTCTAAATTCTGCTTAAACTAACAATTCAAGTTGATGTGCTCTGGTTTCAAGCGCATGGTAATTCAGAGATAGTAGCAGATATAGATTTATGCACGTCATTAATAATAAAAATATAGATTGTATAGATATATAGATATGTAAAGACGGAAATTGTTCAATTATAGTAAGCAAAATATATATTATGTCATATATATTATGTGATATCTGTCTGTTTGTTTTATGTATTATGTATTAAGTACTATGTAACCTTAATTGTAACAGGATGTTTACCGAAATAAATGTTTTCTTTCTTTCTTTCTTTCTTCCTTTCAAAAATTATTAAAGTTACATCTTTGATAGACATAAAATGGATAGATAAATAATTATAAACATAGTCTTAGAGAAGATACGACTATTTTATTTGAAGGTGGTTACTGAATATTTATGAGAGGCAACAAGGGACATAAAATTCGTTTTAAAGGACTTGTTACTAATGATTCTCGGTACAAAATTATCCACAATAATTACCATATGCATGCATATATGTATTACCTACAAACGTTTCGTCGTCATTATCTTTCTATTCACCTTTCATAATAAGTGATGAGCATAATCCATTCGTTTCCATAGAAATGATTATACAGTCGCACTTTGGCAGAGCATATCCATTACTTTATAACCATGTTGCCAGACGCATAACGCGATAATTTTGCAAGCAGACTGTACGATGCGGATGTACGTGTGCAAAATTGATGCCAATTTTTTGTACCGTTGTCTGCAGTAGTGTCACTTTGGATAGAGACCAATCATTTATTAATTTGACGTTTGCAGAATGAAATATTTTAACATACACGTAATATTTGCAAGAAATTTTTAATCAAAAAATAACTTAAAAGGGAGTTATATGATTTAATAATAGGGTTCGGTTTTTACCCTTCGGGTACGGGATCCTTAAAATGCGAAAGCGAGTCCATAAATAAGAAGAATATGTCCAAAAAGATAAATGAAAATTTACTGCACTTAGTCTAATTCGTTACCAGGACAAATCTAACAATAACTTGTATTTTAACTCCCACGTCAGACCGCAGCCCATGTCAAATAAATACATATATTTTTATAATGTAGGAGTAGCAGACGAGCATGCGGTCCACCTGATGGTAAGTGGCTACTGCCGCCCATGGACATTTGTAATCAACCCCAGATAAGATTAGATATTCCTACCTGAGGTCGGCCACAGATGCGCCGCTACCCCTGAGGACTAAGCTGGAATGCCTCAGAAAAGTCTGTCTCCCTTACCACACCCTTCAAACCGGAACACAGCAGCGCCTAACACTGCTGTTATTAGGTAGAAATAGGTGTGGCGGTGGTGCCACCGGAGTCAAACAACAAAGGGTTTTACCACCTTCAAAACATACATACATACATGCATACATACTTAAAAATTATAATTCTCCTTCTATGCTAGTTCTACACTTGTTTCATACTATGATAATACAAGATGTTCACACTTATAAGAATAAAACTTAACACTAAACAACGGAACTACAAAACTACCCAACGCTGTTGTGCTTACTAAAATTCCGGACCGAGAAAATCAGACAAATTCCCGTCTGTGCACTGTTTTCTGCACTCGGAATGGAATCCGGAATATTACGAGTCGGTTGTCTGGAGAAGGAATCCGCCTGTCACGTGAAGAAGAGGCACGTAAGAGTTTATGTTGATGCAAATTCGCTGAGGGGAATATTAGCTTTCCTTTATTACATACAGGTCGAGTTTTATGTTGTGGGATTTTATTAAATCATTCTTTACCACATAATACGGTATTTATATACACAGATTATATTACTTGAATTCGTGTTATTGAGATGTACAATATACACAGCTTTAGGCTTTGTGCTCTTAACCGATCGATAAAGCTAAGCAACGGATGCGGTCGGGAATTGGATGGGGTACCATTGGTTTTGTAAATACCATTTTTTTTTGTAAATTCGCATTTCTGAGGACATGTTGACGGATCGTCCTGATTGTTACCAGTGGATGTGGTGTAAAGCCTCCTTGGAAGTCTCGACAAATTGAAAACATCTAAAATATGTTGGCCTATTAATCTATACTTTACTCTACGAATTCGCATTAAAGTTATGTGATGCACTATGCCTCTGGCCTCATCCAGTTATATAAAAAAAACCCTAGTTCGTCAATAGGGCTTTAAAAATTACCCATTGTTCATTAATACCCATTTGTTACTACCATCACAAAAATGTGACGTCATTTTCATCATAATTTCACTGTTAGCTTAACACTACCAAAGAGCACTAACAAGATTAAAAAGTCTATTATTTTCCAGAACAATAACCGGGTTTTACATACCGTCAAACAAAAAGTTCTGGCGAAAAATGGGTCGACAGCATCAGAGTATTCAGTAAAAATAATTACTCTTCTTTACTGAGGTGTCACACATTGAGTGGGGAAGCGATGAATAATATGAACTAGATGTTAACTGTTAACTAGCTAATTGGGACGTCTTACCTCCCGGGCGCACATATATTGCGGCAATGTCAACATAAGGGCGGTGGGCAGGAATTTCGGGTCTCGAGGGTACCCTCTTTGCCCGGGCAGATTCTCAGGTGGTCAAATGCCCCCTGGATTTTTAATATTTATTCATAATAATATAATGTTATTTAAAACATTATAATATAATGAACAAGTATCAAAAATAGACCAACCCCACTGTTAAGTGGGTGGTTCGGTACTTGTAGCGTCGTTACCGAGCGGACGGTCGGCCCCCTGGTGGTCGGGGGTAATAACTGTTAACTGTTATGTGTGTGTTGTCGTTATTGAATGGCAATACTTTGGAGATATTCTACAGATTTTATGGTATCCCAACTTATCTCTCTTACTCATAAATTGTATTCCATTCTTGATGATGATATACATCGAATAAAGCGGTGAAGAAAAATTATATTAGGGGATTTCGAAATTAATTAAACCTAAATTAGCTGAGAGGTGATCCTTAAGTGTCATTATTAGTAACGATTAAAACATGTTATTCTTAAGTACAACAAATAATCAGAAAAAAAAATCAAGTGAACATCTAGTAGACTTATTATATTCTTTTTCGCTAGTCGTTCATCGCTCTCTATGAAACAGTTAGTTTAAGGCAGAATTTCAGTCTCACTTTGCCCTATTTCTCCAATACCTTTAATTCCTGTAACAATAAAATAATTGCTAGCACATTGCGGTTATTACAATGAAATATTCACAACACGTTGCACAAACTTTCAACAATAGCGTCCAATTGTTTCCTCGTAAACATTTTTCATCTTCGTATTCGGAAAGTGTGTATTCTCGTTAATGTCTAGCACGTGCTATTAATAATCAAGCTATTTTTTTTCTACTAATGATCTCGATATAGTCCGCGCCAAACTGCTAGTCCGCTCTGAATATAGAAATGACTCGCATCGCCATAGCAAATTGTATGACTACTTACACCTGTTCGCAAGAACTTCAGAGCGGTCTAGCAGTTTGGCGCGGATTATTCTTAATTAGATACTAATAATTTCGATACTTATTTTTTTTCCTACAGTAAAAAGCTTATTGTCATATGAGCTTTAATTTATAACATTACAACGCAGAAGGTCTTCATATTTTCTGAATAATTTGTATATTCTATACCCTGTAATGGCCTTTGCAGGAAAGTTCTACTACAATTGCGTCTTCTATTTGATCAGTTAGCTTACACTAGCTATTAACTTATTAGTTTATTAAATACTATCGCGAAATAATAAAATCTTCCAATATAGTGTGGAGTTACATGTATTGTATTAGATACACTCCTTAATCGATTACAATCATTAAATTATACGAAACCTTATAATTTCTAAGTAGTGTCGAAATTAGCAACATTGCCGTGACTACGCCGAGCAAAACCGCTAATCTTTTCAACATTCCTCTTTGTCTCCGAAGTAATATTTTAATTAAGGGCCGCTGTAGCCCGCGAGGCAATTAAAACTTGTACAACGAACGCTTGTTTTTGGCAACTTAATGTAATGCGATGCACAGCCTCCGGTCTGTAATGAGATTGAGGAATTTTTAATTTCCGTTGTAATTAACAAATTTTGCGCGTAATGTTCTTCAAAGACTGTCAAAGTCTTTAAGGTTATTAAATATGCGCGCTGTTGTAATAAAGCGCTTAACGCTTTCTTTACTCATAGCTCTATACTAGGTCCGACTGTGTTGTATTGACTATATGGACAGAATACAGACGATACGAACACCTTTCCAGAACAGAATATTAATATGCGATATATACCAGATGAAGGTGGTAGAAACATTTGTGGTTTTACTGAAGAGACACCACTGCTATGCCTATTTCTGCCTAATAACAACAGATTTAAGCGCTGCTATGTTCTGTACCCTTACCATGAGTTTTCAAAACATCCCACAATTTTACGTTACGTTTACTCAATCCGTTATTATGTTCAGTTTGCTTTGGAAGACTGAGTAAACGTAACAATAAGTAAGTTCTCAAGTATTTTTGTCTGCCTCACATGTTCGCAAAAAAGAGAGACAAAACATAAGGCACCATTCCCCAAACATCGTCAAAATGTAAAAACTCATGGTAAGGGTACTGGTTTAAAGAGTGTGGCAAAGGAGACATAATTTATTTATTTATTTATTTATTTATTTATTTATTTATTCGGGACTACCAACATAAGATACAGCAGTGACTATCATATACAGTACAATCATATCTATTATCTTATTGGGTAACTGTTCTTACTATGACAGGTAATCACAACATGCAACATTATCCGAGGCGTTCCATATGGTTTCATTATCTTATCAGGGGTTGGTAAGAGATTATCGTGGGCGGCAGTAGCCACATACCATCAGGTGAACTACATAGTCGTTTGCAACTTCTATATTATAAAGCGGGAAATTGGTGTAATGATATAAGCAGTCAAATTGTGAAGGATGCTACGAGATTATAAACAAGTTGTTTCAAGATTAGATAAAATTTTGCACTGAAGTAATCAAAGTATTTTGATTAATAAGGCAAGAAATCTGTGGCTTACTGAATAATTCAACAGTTTAATTAGGTAAGTACGTATTCTTGTGAATTTTATTCGGAATTCTTTTAAGGTTATATAAATAGTGGTTCATAGTAATTTAATTAACTGTCTTCCCAAAGGACAGAAGTTTTAGACGTCGCGTATATTTTTTAACTATAAAAAACTTTGCAATTTATTATTGGACGACCCGAGTGGCGTAGCAGTAACCATACAGTACCCTTAGTATGAGTTTTTACGTTTTTACAAAAATGACTGTTTTTGTATTTGTTTACGTATTTGTCCATATAATTCCAATTAGCGCCCCTAGCGGACTGTTTTTGAACTTTCTGTACAGAGTTTAAGAACAGATCTGTAATTAAATATATTTCTGCGTCAATATAATAGCATTGTGTTATGTTTGTATAAAATGACGTCGAAAATGTAACGTTGTGGAATTACCCATGTAACTTTCGCAGTCCACCAATAACTGCACCATTTGTACTACTTTATCGGGTTTTATGTGTCTGGCGACACCGAATAACGCTAATGCTTGCCAAATTGCACCCTCGTGGAGTCAATAAATACAGCGGTCCAGAGATTAAGCCTACATGATGTTGCATTTTACAAGGCTTCGTCTACATTTATTTGTTATTCTGTGGTAATTATGATAGTGGTACTGGGATTTTTATTTACTATTTTTAGCATGGACTTTGAATCGTCTTCGTAAAGTGTCTTTCTTACTGGAAGTTGGCTGTCAGTTCAGCGAATTTTTCAAGAACTAAACTTTAGTCCTCAGGAACGATAAAAGATTTGGAGACATTCAGAAAAAAATAGTGAGATGAAGATAATAAAACTTTTAATAATTAAGAATTTCTGTATGTAACTAAGAATCCTTGTCTGTAAGCACAATAAACACAAACATAAACATCAGTCAAGAACAGGAATCTTCAATCACAATATATATTATGTATTGTAACGGTTCGGTTGGTACAAATACAATACAAATCGGTCCACAACACGCCTTACGCAGCACGGCGTCCGGACTAAGAGTGACGTGTCAGATCAACTGACATCTAACTAGATGTCGCCATATGCGCTCCACTATTGCATGCCACATCAGTACCCTTACCAGGAGTTTTTACGTTTCGACAATTATGTCTGGTTTGGTATTTGTTTACGTATTTGCCCATAAAATTTCCAATCAGCGCCCCTAGCGGATTGTGTCAGCACTTGGAAATAGTATGGGCCAATACGTAAACAAATACGAAAACAGTAATTTTTGTAAATACGTAAAAAGTCATACTAAGGGTACTGTAGCACATGTGAATTGGAGGCGCAAAGCGTTTATAGAATACAGTTTTTCGTTTTAATATAATATAGATAGATTTATACAATGAATTATATTTTGTAGGAAAATAGAATTCACTGGTAAGGTAGACATACTTTTCAACAACAAATACGAAAACAGTCATATTTGTCGAAACGTAAAAACTCCTGGTAAGGGTACAGTACTCGTGTCTACGTTAGTGTCTAATTATGAATATACACTGCATGTCTCATACAATAATATACATGCATGTCTCATTAAAAGCGCCGAAATCGCGGGCATAAACTCCTTTATACAAGCCTGTAAATTGTTAATCAGATACACGATATACCCAAATTAATTGTTTCAGTATGCACATTACACTTATGTAAGACAAAATAAGGAACTGCTATAAATTAGCGCGTAGTAATAATTCATGTCAGTCGCACTGATTTATTAAGCAGAGCCGCTTATTTTTGGATTCATTGTACACGACGCACACGTGTAATTTAATTAACTGTTTATTTATTAATTCGAACAGCTGAATTGAATGTTTGTGATTTAAAATTCAAGAACCTTTTATTTCTAGATATATAAGATACTAGCTAACGAATAGTAGCCGATTCTCAGACCTACTGAATATGTATATAAAATTTGATGAAAATCGGAGAAGCCGTTTCGGAGGAGTACGGTAACTAACATTGTGACACGAGAATTTTATATATAAGAAGATATACGAGTGTATAGTCTGACCGCTAACATAATGCATTCTTGACAGGTCGTATTCGACCGAACTGTAACTTTCGACATACTTTTTTTAGGCGTTCCTAGGCGTACCTTTGTCTTCAGGGGTAGCGGGGTATCTGTGGCCGACCTCAGGAAGGTATATCCAATCCTATCAGGGGTTGATGTCCATGGGCGGCAGTGGCTACTCACCATCAGGTTGACGCTTATCTCTTACTCTTAAATCTTTATATATATATTTCGTATGTGCGTGTGTATGTCACTGAACTCCTCCTAAACGACTGGACTGATTTTGATGAAATTTGTTGTGTGTGTTCCAGGGGACTTGAGAATGGTTTAGATTCACAATTTAGTCCGTGGGAAAAGGATTTTTTAATTAATTTTTAATTCGTTAGTAGTTATAGAATCGGAAACTATGCATTTGATCAAGTGATGATCTTTAGCCCTTTAGAAGTGATGATTTTTTATACCCCTAAGTGATAAGGGTTGTTCACTGTTAATATATTTTTTTTTAATTTCAATGGCAACACAACGTTTGCTGGGTCAGCTAGTTATTATATAAAAAAATAAAAAATAAACATTTTGTCTAGCATGAAATACGAGTAGTTCTTGCGTGTCAGTGAAACGTTGTAAATGCCAGCTGACTTACTTTGAGGCGACCAAGAGACCATGTAAGTACTAAGTACCTATAGTGAAACTCAAGTTATCGCGCACCGATAGTATGTTAAAATAAGAAATAATAACCACGAAAAAATTGATGATATTTGTAAAAAGAAAAAAATATTTAACATTTTTAAATACGGAAATAATATTAAATTGTGTGGAACCATTATTCTTAGGTAAACAAAGTATGCCCGTAAAGATCCTTATATCGAAGAAATAAAATACCATAAGGTGGCTTAATGAGGAATTATCGACCCCTCTGCAATTTTCCTGATCCCTAAGGGTGGGTAATTGGGTATATCTATAAAAATGTGCTACAGGTTCTTCGTTTTACACGGTTTTTACAGACATTATAAATTGTGTTGGACTTGCGCGCAACGTATTGCACGAGGAATACAATTTCTGCTGTTATTATCGCATTTGTACTTATTTTGCTTCGATTGTAGAGTTTTTACTCATTTATTTTTTAAAAACATCCTTAATGAACAGCGTATTTTAACTTTAATTAAGACATTGAGTGATAGAGCAGTCTTACCACATATATTCAACAGTAATCTTTGCAGATACAAAGGTACATGTAAAGGTAAAGGTAGGTAGGTCTGGGATTGAAATCTTGGAAGCCCCGAAAGAGAGGTTGAGCAACTTAACCACTACGCTATTACTGCTTTATTCTCTGATTGAACTATCACCAATAGGAAATTTTATAATCACCGATATTTAACCCTTAAATGTGGATAACTGTATCGATTAACATACCATCTGTGCGCGTCCGTATAGCCTTTAACTGTCACCCATCGCACTCCCGACAACGGCCAACGTTGCTTAACTTTATAAATAGTTTACGTTTCACACAACCGGGGTTACGAGTGTTAATTTGATATACCTACGTCTTACATTCTACATGTATTTCTTTACAAGTTATGCCAGAGTCGAGTAGCACTAACATTCTTGAGTGTTACAATATCCTTGTAAATGGTCGGATTAAACTGAAGCTATTCAGAAACCTGACTTGATGGAACCTGAGGAGTAATAAAGTATAGAGCGAGCTTCCTCGGGTGTGAACAGTGTTGCAGGTTAGAAAATTATCATTATACGAAGGGCGAAAAGTCATTATGAAGTGGAAGGACTCAATTCATTTTGTAGTTTTTGTAAGCTTTTATTAATTATTTTATCAATTTAAATTTAAAGATTTATTTAATCAAAAGAATAATCTAATTTAAACAGATTAAATAGTATATTTTCTATATACCAATTATTTAAAACATGTTATGTTCGCAACTTGACTTCGGTATTTTCTTTTTTAAGAATAACTCGGCCGGCCATCTTGATTTGAACGGAGGGTATATTCAGTCGTTACTAGAAGAGCAATAAGTGTGTTGTTACAAGTGTTTGATTGGAAAATATAACTTTGAAGTGAATATCTATTGGTTTTACTGGTACACTTCTGACCTATAATTTTTCTTTATTTGAATACTAATTTTAGCGCTGCAAAAATTATTACTATATTAAACTTTACATTTACAATAATTGTAAGCAGCTACAGCACATCTGCAACTCATGCTAAGTGCTGGCGGTTAAGAAAGGTGTTAGATCCCGTTATTTTTTTTGTCTTCGGAGGTATTACCGCCACACCGCCACGCCTCATAATAACAATGTTAAGTGTTGCTGTATTTTAGTTTGCTTGTGGTAGGGAAATACACTTATACAAGCTACTTCAATTTAATCATTAGAGGTAGCAACGTATCTGTGACCAACTTCAATTGGACCTCTAATCTTATCCGGAGTTAATTACAGATGCACATTGTTGCATTTACCACTTACTAAAAGGTGGATTGTACAGCTCTTTTCCTACTTTGATCATATAAAAATAGTACTCTATGCTAATTATTACTCTGAGGGTTGAACTTGTTTGAAGCGAGCGTATTTAGAGGTGAGCAAGTTTAGTGTTGCGGTAAGCGAGAATGTTTCGCAATAGTTGCGTTTTGTTACGAATACCGCAACTCAGAATAAATATCGCTATGAAATATTTTATTATGTATTCTGAAAACTTGTTGATGTGGTAGGTGAGTTTTAAGTAAGGCTTAACAAAATATTTTAATTAGTATCATCAATGTTAAGCAATTTTTGCCTACCAAGTTTCGAAATTTCGTAATGTCGTACGCAAAAGGTTGTTATTTTGACATAAGAAAAATACTTTAATTTTATTTATTTTAACCGACTTCAAAAAAGTAGGTTCTGTAATCGACATCTGTGTATGTATGGATTTATGTCCACAATTTTCTTTAAAACGACTGATCCAGTTTCGATGGGGTTTTGGTAATTTGTTTTTTTACAAGACACCTTATAGTACTAGAAAACCTGACTTTTAATTTGTACTCGTATGTATTATAATAATACACTAGGTTTTTTATAGGTGGCATTTTCTAGGATTAAAATCAGCAAGTAGTGTCACGAAAAGTAGCTGATAATACGTACAACGACTTCAGTCAGATTTAAATAAGCTAGCGCATTATTTTTTTCTTCAACTTGCTAGATGCTTTATCGTTGGATTTACAGAAGAAAATTCTTTTTAAAGCTTTTACAAGCGTCCCCGAGGCACTAGAATTCCAATATCTGTTTAAGCTAATCGCTATTCTATGCATAATCGACCACCATTTTGTTCTAGTACCTACTGGAGATATAAAGCCAAAAAATACACCGCAGAATAGTACCACGCGACAATATTCTCAAGAGTTTTGTGAGAACAAAACTTGGGAACTGTTTCCATGTTTAAGATTCTTCCGGTTTTATTCGTGGTAGGAATTTAAACTGTCTGAGTGTTCATGACTTTTTTATAATATAGTCGTGAATTAGTCAGAGAAAATGCTGTTCATCCAACGGTAAGTGGTTATTGCCGACCAATGAAAATCTGTAATCAATCACAGTTAAAATCCCACATTAGTGTCCCATCTTAGGTCAGTCACAAGTACGTTGCTTCCCTGAGGACTAAGTTGGAATGCCTCGGATAAATTAGTTTTTCTTATCTTCGAACCAAAATACATAGCGATTCACATTGCTGCTACGTATTAGGTATAAAAAGATATGGGGGTGATACCTTCAAAGTCGAATGACAAGGATTGTTATAACCTTTAAAATACATTTGAGCCCTTTTTAAAAAAAATGTTCCCTCTGTTGTTCTACTATAAATTAAAAAGTGTCACGTCAAAAGTCTTACAAAAAACAGTGCAATGGAAGGTTGAGAGGAAATTTAAACGGTTTCCATATTCACAATTATTCTTATAATGTATGTAGAAGTAGTAAACAAGCATGCAGTTTATCTGAGGACTAAGCCGGAACGCCTCGGATAAATTATGTCTTGTCCCTTACTACACCTTTCGAACATAAACACAGGAGCGCTTAATACTGATGGTATTAAGAGAAAAAGTTTGGCGCTGGTACCTCCCAAATTGAATCATAATGAATTTTATTACTTTGCAAATACATTTCATCATCATCATTATAATATATTTGTTTTCAAATATATTCTCTCTAGTTAATTTAAAAGAAACTTTGTCACGTCAAAAGTCTTACAACAAAACAGTGCAATGGAAACAGCCCCACACACCTTAGACAGTTCACAAGCGTCCTCTATCGGACTCGAATAGAAATGGTTCATTTCTGCTCTCCCGGCCACTTTACCCGCATTATCCGCCATTCCGGCGCGATACATCGCTTTAATGTTCACCAGGATATTCTGGCTTATTCCGATATTCCCTGTTATTGAAGCTGAGAGGAAATTTAAACGGTTCGCGTGTTCACGATTGTCGCGACGTTTGTTTTAAAATATATCCCGAGTTGGGAAATGTTGAAGTCCAATATGGGTGACTCGAAAATGGAAGGTGAAAATAGATATGACACTGAAGCAGCTCATTTATTTTGGAAGAAAAAAGGATGATGATAAATATATTTCATAATAACATACATATTGTAGCTTTTCAATTGAGTTCAGATACAGGATATACAGATAGGATACATAAGATTAATTAAACTAACATGGGCGCGTTTTCTCATTTTTATATTAGAACGTAAGTTATACATTAAATTACATTATACTTCCCTGTCGTTGTATTGAGGTAAGCACAATTATAAAACGATGACATTATAATGACATTACTTAAGACAACCTAAGAAGAACACCTACATATAAGGTTTGTTTTTCCTCGACAAATACTCAATTACTCAGGTCTCAGCATCAAATCCGCGACGTGTACGCTCGCTTGCAAATTGTCTTGTTAGCTCGCCTGCATGTTACCTCATCTTGTGTACTTGGATGTAGCATCTTCAAGCATTTTTAAAGGTTATAGAAAAAGTGTTGTTTTTAAGCAAATTAAGGTCACCTTATAAATAAAATGTTATTACTTTATAACTAAGAATAGAACAGCTGGATAAAATTTCTCTCATACTCGAAAAATATTTAACCACTTGAATGTAGCATTGCACTATGATTTTTTTGTACCACTAACAGTTGACTTCAAATTGGCAATGTGATATGATACTGGCAACATATTTAAACTTATAAATATAAGGCACTGCAATCTAGCACTGATCTATGTAAACATTTTTAAGGAGTTGCTTAAACCATGGTGTAATTTATTATAAGTAATTAGTGGTAAAACTGACTTTTGGATTATCAATAATACTTCTTAATATAAATCGCCTAAGAGATAACTTCTATAATTTTGCATGCACTTTGGGTTGGTAGCACTATTTATGTTATTGAAATAACTAACAATATTTTGGGGCAAACATTTTAGGGAATATTCTGAGCAAAAGACTACAACATAATTCCTGTGACATGATAAACACGAGGGTACTTTCTAGTAGAATACATATTACTCATGATGATGTTCATGTGGTGTATTTTTCTCAATTTCCTATCGTATTTCCTGACATCCTTCCCCTTTTAAATCTAGTCTTTTTATCTTTTTAGTTTCCGCAATCTCACGTAGGCTTGACATGTGTTGAAGACCCCACCGCCTTATTTTATTATTATTTATTACAGAAAAAATATTTTCAAATTTATAATCGTATTTTAGACGCAAGCATAACGTGACATGACATAGTAAGACTTGAACTTTTTGTGTATAAACTCGGCATATTGATTTATTTTAAATAAATAATTATTGTTAGTTAATTTATTGTAAATTTGATTGGTTTCGTATATTATTTCAGGTAACTATGGCAGGATAACAAACAGGATAAATAAAATGTATAAAATTTATTGCATCTTCATTAGAACTTATAAGCGCAAAAATACAACTAAAAAATACTTTTATAGCACTCTGTGACCTAAACCCGCATTTTAGCCACGCATTTCTGTGTCCAAAGTAGCCGATTTTTACACCGTACGAATATTAATACACTACCCTCACAGTTGAAAAAAATAAACATAGCTATGAACGTTTCATACTTTTAAATGCCATTTAAAAATTAAAAGTGAGTAATGAGTATTTTGTTTAAAGCTATAATTATTTTAATATTTTATTTTGGACCTATTTATAAATGTTTTTGCCATTGTGTACATACTAAGCAATAGCATCACTATAAGACTAACTATTGGGCTTTATCGAATTTTATTGTTTGTTTTGACTGTGTTTGTTTTATTTTCGCTACACACCATAGTAGGAGATATTTAAATTAGGAATCGTTATCAAAATTAGCCATAATACTACTCCAGTAGAATCTCGACTAAGCGACCTATTTGTTGTCGTATTTGTGGCATTCGGATTATCGAAAATTTGGATAATTGAGTTTATGAAGAAAAGCTATTTAAATCGATTTAGGAAGGTGATGTTTTTCGACTATATGTTTGTTACGTATGTATTTTTCATTCTTTGGCAAACTCAAACGACTTCATTAATTTTGATACATGATGTGTCGCTGAATTCGTCTAAATTGTGGCGATAACATAGGTTATATTTTAAGCAATCTGTTTTTTTTTTGGTAACTATTTTGTTGCGATTTGGCGACTTTCCGGAATTTAAATGCACAAGTCACACAAAATGTGGCTGATCTGTAAGGGTTATTACAAAGTTACTTGTTCACGTATCACAATCCGAACAATCACGAATATTTATAACTAAGGTCCGGATAATCGATTTTCTACTGTATCACTAGTATTAGTTATGTATATAATACGCCTGTATGTAGCCTAAATGGCTTGATAAATTTCAATGGTTTTGGTTGTGTCACATTTTTATTGCTTTTTAGTTCATAATTTTTAGTTTCAATCATTTATAAGTTTCAAAATAATTATCATATTTTTTCATATTTCTTCACAAGTATAAGCGGGTTTATGTCACACGAGTTATAAAATAGTATACGATACTTGTGACAAAAGTAGCCTATTATCTGCACGGCGTTTAGCACCCTCGCTGCGCTCGGGCGCTAACTTCACGCCGTGCAAAAATAGGCTACTTTGGCCACGCGTATCGTAATGTACTATTATAACCAGTTTAAAATTAAAAATAAGTCCGTGGTATTAATGTGGCATCCGTGGTATTATTTTATCTCCACTTGAAACTATTATCAATTTAAAATATAACAAAGTGGAATATTGATAAAATAGGAATATCCATGCAATTACGCTTCACCAGAACTTATAAGCACAAGAATACAACTCAACACTTGCCAAGGCGGTGTAATTAATTGAGACATTCTCCGACCGACGTCACTCGCTGGAGATAAATTCGTTTAACATAATTTTCACACAGCGTATATTAATAGGAAAGTTATTAAGGAATTTCTGTAGAGTGTGTTAGCGCATTTCCATAAAATATGTAAGAAGTAAAGTAGATACTTCTTTTCTGAAATATTTGCATAGATATAAAATAAACAATTGTAAGGACTTGATATGGACCTACAAATTGCAATTTTGACATCTCAAAAATGTAAGTACCTTAACGGGAGTTTTTTTTATGGTGAATAAAAAACGGTTTTGGCAATTTTACAAATAAAGTAAGTTCTTCTGTGTAATGTGACCTGTATAAATTATTTACGTAAATTATATCAACATTCATATCTACCTGAGCAGGAATCGAACCATGAACCCTCTGCTAACTGTATGATAACATTGCTTATTAAAAATTTGGTATTAACAATTTAACAGACTAATTGTTATTAGGATCGGCGGTTCGTGGCATTAAATATTGCAAAATCATCGACAAAATATGATTTATTCGTTTATTTAATTCGACCTCATTACATTAAACCAATGAGAGCTAATAAAACATCAAGAAACAATTTTATATTTTTGTTTGTGAACGTTTTATGCAAATGTGCTCAATTAAGCCGATGTGTTTGCGATTGGCTCTCGCAAATTTATTTTGCGAAGAATAAATATTCGTTCGCAAAATAAGTATTTTATGGCGAAAAAATCGGGGACTTTACTGTTCATTTTATTGCTTTAAACAAAGAAAAAAGGGGATGGGAGAAATAAATTTAAAGGCGCTGGCGTTTTTCGTAGTTATTCTGCGATGGGTTCAATTATATATTAAAACGGTTTAACGCCAAATTAAGTAGATTTGATAGATAAATATTTGGCTAAAAAGTAAGCCTCCAGACTTCACCACTTATGCAAAGAGCCAAGCGCAGAAGGGGTCTAAAATACACTTTTCCGAGGCGTTCCAGCTTAGTCCTCAAGGGTAGCGGCGCATCTGTGGCCGACCTCAGGTAGGAATATCTAATCCTATCTGGGGTTGATTACAGATGTCCATGGGCGGCAGAAGCCACTTTCCATCAGGTGGACTGCATGCTCGTCTGCTACTCCTATATTATAAAAAAAACATTAATATATGAGCTATTGCAATTTAATTTTTAGCGGTAGTAATGTAGATGTGTATGACTTTAGTTTGAGAGGATTACTTAGAATAAAAGAAAAAAAGATGGGCGTATAATTTAGCATATACGACTCGCGTAGCAGAGCGTTTAATATACCCATTCAACAATAAGACTTTTATTCCTATTGCATAAGAAACAATTGTATTACATTGAAATCTGTATAAATAATATCGTCACATATGTTCTTATTTTTGAAATTAACCCTTGGCTGCAGCAAGAAATTCAAGCATCAAAACATTTTCTTTGCTAACAAATGCAACCACCCAAATTCGTAGCATTACACGTAGCACAGCCCCACAGAACTTCTAAAACGAATGGGCTACGCAAAAATTCATTCACACTCCACAGAAACCCAACGGTTCGGTGGGTTTCTGTGGAGGAATCTCTGGATTCCATCAATTTGCGCGAATTTCTTTAGTACGGAGCAAAATTTTCTCTCGCACCGATAAATTAGAGGCTGCTGATTTATTTGGCGCGTTGTTAATCTTGGCTATTGGAGTGTGGGATAGGAAATTGGAGGCTGCTTTCTCTTAAAATTCTTATTATCTTCGCCTTTGTTTGATTTTTCGGTTTACTTTGTTTTTGGCGTAATACAAACGACGACAATTTTCGAACCAGAACGAATCATAACTTATGGTAATACTTCTAAAAAAGCAGAAATAGGTGTGACATTGATACTGTCATCACTATCGCAGTCAGATCATGAATTTGATATTTTATTTACACTGAAATATTTATATTTTGCGGACATAACGCGGTCTCGGAACATGACCACGCTATCCCACGCTTCGCCAGAACGGACCATCGCTGCAACAACGGGGAGAGATCCGGTCCTATGTGCTGCACCAGGATTTAGAACAAAAATCTAAATACATCTGTTTGACCACGGATTGAACCCAAGCCAACCCAAATGGTGATCACGGCCACGGTAGCAACCTTGCCCGTCGATTTATAAAATAATTACTTTTCCAAGTCTATTCAAAATTTTAAGAAAATCAGATCCCTATACATTCGGAAATCAGAGATCAAAGACACGTTTCTATTAAGCAAACTGCCGTCACGTCCTCTGAATATTTTTAAACATTCAACGACATAACATTAAGCCGTAAATTCAAACAAACGCACAGCCAATTTTCGGCACACTTGTTTGCGAATTGAGTTCTCGTGTAAGGCGTAAGTGAACATGATTATACTGTTTCGTACAAAATTGTTTTTTTTTTGCGAATTCTCTTGAATTTTTCATTAGATTTCATTGTAACATGATTAGATTCTATGATATGAGTTTTTTAGGTGTCTACATTGTTAAAGTTCTACAGTGGCACTATTGTAGCGTGAATATATTTTTAACACAGTTGTGATTCTAATTTTAATTATTCTTAGGATGTACGAGTAATTTTTAATTATGACCGTAATAATCCTAAAACTTTAATGATATTTTATAATGTAATTTTCAGTTTGAAAACAATTTTAAATTTTAAATATTTAAAATTTAAAATTTAAAATTGTACGAAAATATTTTCGTAATAAATATAGTCTGAATCACTCAGAATTTGCTTACTGTTACCTTTATTTAAAATTCTCATCGAATTCCATTTAGCCGAAGCTATCCCTTAAAAAAACAAACCGTATTTCAAATAATTGAGATAAACATTATCCACATAGAAATTCAAATATTAAAATAGCAGACAGACGCATACATTTAATTCATTCGTAAAGATTACATAGATGTAGAGACTGAATTCTCTTTACCTTTTTTATCTAAGCAATACAATTTATATAAAATGTTGGAGATTCTTACTCTACAAGTATAGAGACGGGTCGTTTAACCTCTACGTTCGCACGTGACTCGCTTGGTACGTGGTTTAAAAATATTTTCAAGAGTTAGCAAAATACATATACATTTCTTTCTTTTGATACGTATGTTTTGTGCAATGGGGCAGGTGTTGATTACTTATCAGATATATTATTAATTATAATAGTGTTGATTAGTAGGTTAGGTTTAAGAATCTTTATCTCTGACTTTTACATCACTTAGAATGAGAAATTTAAAAATACTTATAATTATTATGTGTCCGGTATGCCTATATGTGGGTGTGTGTGCGTGTGTGAGCGTGTGTGTGTGTGTGTTTGTATTGGTTTTAAGAACTCTTTAAACGACTTCGGAATCATCACTTCCTTATCTTTTTCTGCCTAATGATAGGACTGTTAAGCGCTGCCGTGTGTTTCGATTTGAAGGAATGATAAGGGAAGATAACATTATTCCGAGACGTTCCAACTTAGTCGTCAGGAGTAGAAACACGTCTGCGGCCGATATCAAGTAGGACTCTTACCTTTTGAGATTGATAGATGTCCATGGGCGGCGGTGTCTCACAGCTCGTATAAATAGCGACCTATATACAAAGTTTAGCAATATCTGCGTAGCCGAGAGTTGGACTGGCCTTTACCTAAATTTCATGCACAAGACTATAAACCGTCGGTTTGTTTTTTTTTACACTATAAGAGCAGCAGACGAGCATGCAGTCCACCTGATGGTAAGTGGCTACTGCCGCCCATCGACATCTGTAATCAACCCCAGATAGGAATAGATATTCCTACCTGAGGTCGGCCACAGATGCGCCGCTACCCCTGAGGACTAAGCTGAATCGCCTCGGAAAAGTGTTTCTCCCTTACCACACCCTTCAAACCGGAACACATCAGCGCGTAACACTGCTGTTATTAGGTAGAAATAGGTGTGGCGGTGGTGCTGCCGGAGTGTGCTGTCGAACCACAAAGGGTTCTACCACCTTCAGACCTTTTTGTTGTTGTTGAATGAACGATATAATCTAATCGTAGGCCTTTCGGAGACATACCGCATTGCTTGACGCCTATGTACTTTCGTCTATCAGTCCTCATTAGAGCTCATCTTGTACATATACAAGCTCCAAACTGAGATCATCTGAGCACGGCCACTTCCAGGGCATGAGAACCTAGCTCGGCGGGAGATCTCACTTTGCCAAAATAGAGTACGCTATATTTACACGAGAGATCAATTACCAGTAGCTACATAAAAAGTTTAATAGTTAGTAGGTACACAAATAATCATCATCATCAACCCCTTACTGTCCCACTGCTGGGCACGGGTCTCCTCTCAGAATGAGAAGGATTAGGCCATAGTCCACCGTGCTGGCCAAGTGCGTATTGGTAGACTTCACATACCTTTAAGATTTTTTTTATATAAATATCTCTGGTATGCAGGTTTCCTCACGATGTTTTCCTTCACCGTTTAAGCAAGTGATAATTAATTTCTAATACGCACATAAATTTGAAAATCAGAGGTGCGTGCCTGGGATTTGAACCTCGGACCCCTCGATCGAGAGGCCGCGTTTCTTAACCACTAGGCTATCACTGCTTAACCACTAGGCTATCACTACACAAATAATACTAATATAATAATAATGTTGTACACTAAGCCTTAGAAAAGGAGAGTTAAAATTAGATTTAATAGAAATGGCTTGCAATTTTCAAAAGTCACGTTTTCGCCACAGTACTTAGTTTCTCGTATTTATACGTGACTTTATATTAGCACGGAATTTGTTGCAGGTGCTTTTAAAACTGAAAACGCAACGAACCTCACCTTTACTTAAACTAATTTTGCTTTTAGTTTGGCATTCGGCACGTCTATCGAATTTACGTAGTTGATAACATTGTAAGGCAATTTGACGACTCCGTGCCAGAGGATTTCGGAGGCCGTCCTGTCGCCAGAGGGTAATAGGTTCGATCCCGGCGAGACAAATATGTAAATGATAAATTTAGATTTCTTGGATCTTCGGCCAAAGAAATATTTAAATTATGAATTTAGATTTCTCGACTGGGACTTGTTTGTGTACTTATCTTTGTTTGTATCCATGGTATCAATGGTATGTGAGTGTAGAAAATGTCTTAAAATACAAAATGAAACACAAGACAATTATGGCGGCACGTTAAACTTATAGGGGTGCTATTTTAACGTCTTTTACGTCAAGGTCAAAGAAACGCGTAAATATTTAAATAATAAAAATATTTTATTACAACACGAATATATAAATCCAAAAGATTTTAGAGTAAATAAAATGTTAAAGTGTAATATAAATCTATTTTTGGTGCACGAACCTGACATGATAAATCAAAAAACTATTAGGCAGTACCCTTACCATGACTTTTCAATACATTCCACAATTTTACGTTACGTTTACTCAATCCATTAATATGTTCCGTTTGCTTCAGTAGACTGAGTAAACGTAACAATAAGTAAGTGCTCAAGTCTTTTTGTCTGCCTCACATGTTCGCAAAAAAGAGAGACAAAACATAGAGCGCCATTTTGTCAACTTACACATTCAATGTTACGTTACTGACACTATAGTTCTGATACAATCCGCTAGGGTTGCTGATTGGAATTTGTATGGACAAATATCTAAACAAATACCAAAACAGTCATATTTGTCAAAACGTAAAAACTCATGGTAAGGGTACAGTACACACATTAAGCAAATATAAACTTTCAGCTCGCATAATTATGCGTATAATTATAGGTCTGTGATTATAATGATTTAACACAAAATGTGGCACAAAACTTTTAACATTATGTTTATAACCTTATACAATAACTTTGAGGTGGTAGGATCCTCTGTGTTTCGACTCCGACAGTACCAGCAATGAGCGCTGTTGCGTTTCGGTTTGAAAGGTGTGGTAAGGGAATCATTACCGCGGTATTCCAGATTAGGTCTGGGGTAACGCCGCTTTTATGCCTACAATAGGGTATTATCCCTTCGAATAACGAACAACTGAGAAGATTAATTATAATTGATCATAATTCATCTTGTGTAATCAGCCTTAACACAAAAATATTATCGCACTAAATGTACTAAATAGTGCTTAGAAACAATTTCTAGTACTAAGTGTTATTGTTTTTCAGAATTTAAAAGACTGTTTACAGCGATACGTGAATAGAATTCACATAGAGCACATGACAC
This sequence comes from Epargyreus clarus clarus, assembly GCA_014595695.2. NCBI lineage: Eukaryota > Metazoa > Arthropoda > Insecta > Lepidoptera > Hesperiidae > Epargyreus > Epargyreus clarus. Next base: position 1,659,326 of record JACTTY020000021.1, read on the forward strand.
ATAGAACTGACAGAAGGTCATACACGTATAAAGGTTGATCACATGAATGGCAGTTGAAAAGGTGAATATGAGCCAATATGATGGTCCTTGTAGTTCCGGGATCAGAATAGGGCTATGGTATCTCCTGCCTATCGGAAGAAGCGACTCAAGGGGACTTTCGGAGTGGCGAGCAGTAAGAGTGGGAGCTCGAACCGCCTAGCCAGCGACCTCGGGAAGGACGCCGGTATGTGTGGTCGCATACCGTCGTGTACACCGGACGGTGTGGTGATTCAATCTCACTTGGACGGAGCCCGGGGCAGTGCGCTGAGAGGACTCCCGTTGCGTTCGTTTAGAGATCCCGAAGTCCTCAACACAGCGTCGAGGACGGTCGACGGGGGTTTTAGTACGGTAAGAATCCCACATAAACGTTCCCACGGAACTGCGTGCCTTTTGAAGATCGACAACAAAAAAGCCAATACGGTTCGAACGGAGAGGTACTATATCCAATTTCAGTGCAATTTGTATTCTATCTCGCGATTAATTTAATTACGATGTTACTGTCGTGTTATTGTTTAAAGAATTACGTGGTTATTAATTTCTATACCCCTATATGTATTTTGAGTGTCATCTCTGTAAGATTATCTAGTCTGTGATTAGTCTATTCCCCTGACGCTGCAAATCTATTGCGTGTCGTCCTTTTAAAAAGCTTATAATGTCAATGGCCTTAGCATTTCGATACTTTTAAAAGACTTCTTTATAATTCACTGAATTTAAATAAATTATTTCTGAGGTTAGAAAGGGTAGTGGCAGAAGGTTTCTATATGAATGTCTCAGGTGTGTAGGATACCTCAAGATATTATCCTTCGCCGTTTAAGCAAGTGATAATTAATTTCTAATACGCACATATCTTTGAAAAATCAGAGGTGGGTGCCTGGAATTGGAGCCTCTGACATATCGATCGAGAGTGCTTCATGTGATGCCGTGCCGTGATCACTGCTTCATATAGAGTAATTTCTTAAAATACGCTTCATGCCTTTTTATGTAGATGGCTATATTAACAAAGTAAGTTGCGACGTAAGGAGTTTCTTAACGTTTTATTTAATAGAAATAGCGAATTGACATCTGTACCCTTACCAGAGGTTTTTACGTTCCGATCAGCGCCCCTAGCGGATTATATCAGAACTTGGAAATTGTATGGGCTAATACGTGAACAAATACCAAAACAGTCATATTTGTCAAAACGTAAAAACTCATGGTAAGGGTACTGTTATCACAATCCTGTCGTAGTCGGAAATAATTGATCAATAGTACGTATTGATCTACAATGCTACGTGTGCTACGAGGCTACGATGAGCTACGAACTCGTTGCTACATAATTTACTTGGTCGATAAGCGTTCAAGTGATGGGTTTGAAGTACTATTATTTATTAGGTTTACCATTTGTTTATTCAGTTCTTGTTCACGAGATGGTAGAAGAAGGTCTTAACCTAAACCTCATTCCATATCCAATTAAATACCGGATTAAATAAATTTATGTCGGAGATTGAACCCAGACCTCTTCATAGCAGACGGCTATGTTACTTAAAGTGACAAGTGGGGTTAATAACTAAATAACCTTGAAAGTCGTCCCTTAAATTTGGGGTTGAATGGCAACGTCATAATTTTTAGAAGTCATAAAAGAGCCCCGACGCATTCGTCGCGACACGGTTTTCCACTTTGCGACTCGTAAACGCGTCTTTTGTTAACACGCCTAATGCCCCGTTAGCTTACTTATGTGTGGGCTGTGGCGTGTGTGAGAGGAAAGTTTCATTTTGTACATTATACCTTTTTAAAGTGCCGGTCATTTACTTAATTTACGGAAAAATATTTCATTTCACACAAAAATATTCTTGTGTATGTATAGTTATGATGCTCCTCGTTACGGAGCGGTTATAATAGCTGTGTGACACAGTGGGTTCCGGATTCGATTCTATACATATAACTAAATGACGAATTTAGATTTCTGTTCTGGGTCTGGGTGTTAGTGTTCATGGCATGCGTGACTAAGGAAACATCTTAGTGTGGGGCTGTGAAGGTAGCAAGCGTTATTAATAGTTTTTATTTAATTTATTGTTGAAACTGATTATTTTTGGATTGTAATAGCAAACAATCATGCAGTGCAACTAATGGTAAGACACTGTTGCCATAGACATTCATAAACAACTCCACGTACCACAGGAGTTCTACTTGAAGCTGATCATCATAAACCCATTACTGTCCCACTGCTGGGCACGGGTCTCCTCTCATAATGAGAAGGATTAGGCCATAGTCCACCTCGCTGGCCAAGTGCGTATTGGTAGACTTCACATACCTTTGAGATTTTTTTTTAAATCTCTCAGGTATGCAGGTTTCCACGATGTTTTCCTTCACCGTTTAGCAAGTGATAATTAATTTATAATACGCACATAACTTCGAAAAATTAGAGTTGCGTACCTGGGATTTGAACCTCGGACCCCTCGATCGAGAGGCCGAGTTTCATTACCACTGGGCTATCACTGCCCTGAAGCTGATCACAGATGTGTTATTACTTCTGAGTACAAATATAGCCGCCTCATAAATTAACCAGCGTCTGTTCATTCATTTATTATTTGACTAAGAATTTCAACAGTAAACTAATTTACATTCGCATAAAAGCAAAATGAACTCGATAAGCAACAAAACAGAATCCGGAAGGTATGCATAACGTTTGCACATTAAATTTCCATTAATATAATGTAGGCTATGTTCATTGATACATTTCACTAAGACCCTTCCTACCACCGTTACTTCAAAGGCCTAAGACCGCATATGATTCAAAATACGGGACTTTGTGAAATGACATCCAAATTGTTAGCATTAGAGTGGGGGACAAAATGTGTTTTGAGTCCAGTAGGGTGGTTTTTATACGGACCCAATGGTTGCAAAGGGGATGTTTTTCCTTTATATTTATATTTACAGCTACTAGTAATTAGCAAGACCGTATATCTTTTAGACACTTGTTCGATGAAAAGCGAAGCTAAAAGCGAAGATTTGCACAAATTAATCATATTTGAATTAAAATACGTTTAGGTTTCCGCTATTCCGTGTTAGTTTTACTTCAGATCTCCCATAATTCATATTGTAGCGCGGTGGAGTCCAGGTTTTTTATTGGGAAGAGATACAGATCTCTCAGAGATACAGAGCCCAGCAATTGGGAAAGTGCAATGGATATGCATTTAATAAATCACTATTAACAATGGTGACAAAATAAGTTCCCAAACGTATGTGGAGTCTGGTGGGCAATGGCCTAATTTTTGAATAATGGTAGTAGAATCCTCCGTTATTCTGTATCAAAGCAGTACTGCCACACTCCTACCGCCTTATAATACCCGTATAATCCAGTTTCAGCGTTGTTATATTTCAGTTACAAAGATGTCGTAGGGCAAGTTCATTTTATTCAAAGAATTTCATTTAGGTCTTGAGATACAGAACGGAGCTAGAATCGAATTAAAATCGGACTCTCTAGTTGCAGTTACAATAATTTATGGGTAGCCCTACTTAACACCAAGTGATTGCCAGTAACGTACCATAAAAAGTCTCTTATAGTTCATGTTACAACAAGTTCTTTAGGTACATCGTGTTAATGACAGTTTTCAAAGGGTGGAAAATAGGGTATTTAACACGTGATGAATTGTTTCTAATGCATATTCATATGAATAGGGCAAGGTACTTTATTTATTTTGTGATTACCCATTCATTCTGTGTAAAACGAGCAAACTTTGTATGAGAAAATATATTTCAGTTCAAAGGTAACTGGACTTTATTAGGAAGTATTTATTTGAAACATTCTAATTAAGTCTTCGAAGTAGTATGTGATGGGCTCGCGTATACCTTATATTTTTGATTGACGAAGAATGAGCTGTAACAACGAAAACTCAATCGAAAATCGCATCAATAGGACAGTTTATAGAAATACAAATATACAAACGTTATAGTTGAATCCAGAACCATATTTTTAATAGATTAAAAAAATACCATCGTAACTCCTTTACTTTTTAAGCGCAGTATTAAAGCATATTATATTAAATTAGTTTACAGGGGTAACTATACATCTGTGGCCGATTTTATGTTGGACCACTAATCTAGAATTTATTATAGACAGCGGGTGGAGTGGTGTGTTTTTTTAATATAAGAGTAGCAGACGAACATGCAATCTATCGGATGGTAAGTGACTACTGCCGTCCATGGACATCTGTAATCAATCCCAGATAGGATAAATTCCTACTTGACCTCAGCCACACATGCCCCGCAACCCCTGAGGACTAAGCTGGAATGCATTGGAAAATGATGTCTTTCTTACAACACCTAGTTATTTATATTATATTAAAACAAAAAACTGTATACTATAAGCGTTTTCCACCTACCCTTAACATCTGCTACAGATAGCAAAATGGAAATAAACCGTTAATCCTCTCATCTCGTCTCGATCCCTGCATCGGATTATCGTGTGTTTAAAAGTCAGACAATTGTTGCGGACATGCAAATGAAGTCGGGGACTCCATGCCAGATCTGATAAACTTAATGATAGAGAAAATAAATCTGTAGCTTAGTTATCCTTCCTGATCACATATTATTTACAATGTGCCGGTTTAATACGGTTACACCCGAGTGTGGTAATGTTAAAGTTAAGGTTAATGTTTTTCGAGCAAATGGAGGGTATTTTTTGTATGGCAAGGAATGAGACATACTCCTTTAGCACGCCCTGCAGCTCGAAGACGGATTTTAAAATATGACAGATTTTAGAGTTGGCTAAATTGTGGAATTAACATAGGCTTACTTCGCTATTCACTCAATTATATTTGAGCTGGCGGTTTTCTTTTTTTTCATATAATAAATATTACTTACATATTTCCAAAACAAATATTAATTTACTTATTGTACAATAAGTATTTTATTAAGTGTCTCTAATATATATATGGAATAGAATAGGAATCCTGCCAGAAGTTACTAACAAATGCGTTATAATCTTTAGAACGCCTATTCCTGTCGCGCGTGTGAACGCACGCACGCGCATGTCTCACGCACGCATGAATTAACTCACTGCAGTCTCTTCACCATGCGTGTAAGTATTCGTATGAAACATGTATCATACGTATACGCAAATAGCACGCTTGAGTTTGGGACACGCGTGCATACGAAAACACGCGCGACAAGTAAATATGCTTCAGAGGTTTATGTTAGAACGCTTAGGTTATATATTAGTTAGGTTATCCGTATCACATTCTTGAAATCAAAACACAGCTTTACAAATTATATAACATAAAAAGCATCGCAGTTAAAATAATAATAAAATAAAATGTATGTAACATGTCACAAAGAGTAATCGTTAAGTTCTATTGAAGTAACGAAGACGGAGCTAACAATGGTCGGTCGTAATGCAAACATCTCGGCGTTTTAAGAATCTTCTTTGTTCGGAGATTTCTTTGTAAAAGCCCAGCTTCTAAGATTATAATGGATGTAATGACTATGTTTTAGTGCAAGATTGGATGTATAAAGTAGTTTTGAGATATTTCAGTTATGAATATTGATTTGATGGTGTAGTCCAGATTTTAATGTTGGCTTAATTTTAGTCTGAAGCAGTGAACGACAGTACATGTTTGATGTCTTACATATATGTTATGAGTAGTAACGCATCTGTCATCAGTTTTCGGTAGGATCCCCATTAGACTAGGGTCAAGATTTTTTGAAGGAACTGGTTTTAGATATCTATAGCTAACAGTGATTGCTACCATCAGACGGACTACATGCTCGTTTGCTATTTCTCGATCTTATAAAAAAAACTTCCATCAATTCTTTCAGTAGTTGTTATTACAAATAAAATATCAGTAGAATCTATTTAGTTTAAAATGTTCCCAAAATAGTCTCTACAACGTATGTATTCTACGAAACCATATGTAGCTCATATAATGAAGCATCATAATTATCATCACAACATCAATGACAATTACAACGATCCGATTCAAAATCGGCTATTAAAAGGATCGATAACATTACCGTTAACCACGTGATTGTTCCAATAAAATGCGAATCGACAATCGTTGGAGTTCCAATCCCGCCTGATGTTCAATCAGTGTGATATATCGACGTTATCTGTTATCGATAGTGAGTCGATATCTCTGAGGTTGCTAATTAAAGGGAATCGATGGCTGAGATGCGATCGGCATCCAGATTAAAACGCATTTGTTACGCCCGTTGTGGATGACTTAGCGGTAATCAGATATAGGGAACAGATTATTTTAATGTTTAATAAATTACATAAGTTTAATCCTTGATCCCCAAGTCAAGGTCATGGAAGATTTATGGAATTGGTTACAGAAGTCCAGAAGTAGGACTGCATGCTCGTTTGTATTTCCATTTCATTGAAAATAGTACTAACACTTAAACTGATTAATTCACAATTGGTTTAACATCGCAAATAAAATATCAGTGGAAGTTAATGTAAACAGTTTTCCACAATTATTTCCATAGAATCATCATTATCATTACAGCATAAGGATAATTACACAGTCCGATGCAAAATCGGCTATTAAAAGATCGATAACATTAACTTTAACCACGTGATTGTTCCAATAAAATGCGAATCGACAATCGTCGGAGTTCCAATCCCGCCTGATGTTCAATCAGCGTGATATATCGACGTTATCTGTTATCGATAGTGAGCCGATATCTCTGAGGTTGCTAATTAAACTAACCTAACCTAAGCAATATAATGAACAAAAGCATAATAATTATCATCACAACATAAAATAATTACAACGATCCGCCAAAATCGGCCATTAAAAAATCGATAGCATTAACGTTAACCACGTGATTGTTCCAATAAAATGCGAATCGACAATCGTCGGAGTTCCAATCCCGCCTGATGTTCAATCAGCGTGATATATCGACGTTATCTGTTATCGATAGTGAGCCGATATCTCTGAGGTTGCTAATTAAAGGGAATCGATGGCTGAGATGCGATCGGCATCCAGATTAAAACGCATTTATTACGCCCGTTGTGGATGACTTAGCTCTAATCAGATACGGAGTACGTAAGTTTTTTGGAAACATACTCGTATATGCCAGTATAGATTGTTACGCAGCGATATTGTGGTATGAATGTTATAAAGGCGGCTGTGTCATGGGTCGGCAGGGGAGATACCACCAAACTTATTTTAATGTGAAGCAATTCTTGCGTATCAGGCTGCCTTACATGGTACTTGGTCCTCTGGAGTGGTAATGATGTCCATGTTTTTATTTGCTACTTGAATCTTATAACCTACCATTAGATCGAAATCATTTTTTGACCCGTTTGACCTATTTGACCCGATCTTAACAGATATGAGAGCTAAGAGTTAACCAACAGGTCTATCACCGAATTTTAAGGATTCTTTTTGACATACCAATTAATGTAAGTTATTAATTGGTATGTCAAAAAGAATCCTTCGATCACTGTAATCCTTAAAAAGCGTAGATTATCTACGCTACGGATATCAATGTGTATGGATTTGTCAATTAATGATTTATTAGATGGGAAACAGTTACCTTTTACTTTTACTCAAGATTCTCTATGCAGCTAAAGTTGAAATGTTTACTCTGAGGCAATCTATCGGTCCAATCTGTGTTCAATCGCTATTAATGTAAGTGATCTATCTTGCTGGGCGTGATTAGATCGAGTCGATGCAGCCACTGGAACTTAGTTCGACAAAGTCCTTCCTCACAAACGGAGTCTTTGACTCACAACTTTGTCAAACTAAGCCAAGTAACGGTTAGAGTTAAAGAGAAAAAATTGGTCAAGTGCAAGTTGAACTCGCAGGCAGAGGGTTCCGTACTACTAAAATTTTCATATTTTTAGTACCTGTTTTTAGAGCAGCTATTGAAGTAAAAGCCAATGAAAATCTGAACTGTCTATCTATGACGGTTTAATAGATAAAGCGAAAAACGTCGAAAAATAGCGGAGTCTTGTATGGCGACCTCCATTTATATGTATTTTGGTAATTTTAGTATTTGCTGTTATAGCGGCCACCATCATACATACTTAATAAAAATTCAAGCGTCTGTATATTACGGTTCAGGAGATAGAGCCCTGTAACAGACAGACAGACAAACCTATTTCTACCTAATAACAGCAGTGTTAGGCGCTGCTGTTTTCCGTTTAGAAGGGTGTGGTAAGGGAGACAGACTTTTTCGAGGCGTTCCAGCTTAATCCTCAGAGGTAGCGGCGCCTCTGTGGCCGACCTCAAGTAGAAATATCTAATCCTATCTGGGGTTGATTACAGATGTCTATGGGCGGTAGTAGCCACTTACCATCAGGTGGACTGCATGCTCGTCTGTTACTCTAGTATTATTAAAAAAAAGACAGGTGGACACACAGCGTAAGCTCAGTAATAGGGTTCCATTTTTATCCTTATTATACGGAACCCTAAAAAGTACCACGTCTCAGATCGAAGAGCGAAGTTGCAACCTTGTCGGAGTCAGCGAACTTATTAATGATCCGACTACAACTCCTTGGCAACTCGTTAGGGGTGCAATAAATAACGTACCGAACGTCTATCGGCCCGACTGTTTCAATCTTTGCTTGATAGTGGTGATGTCAAGATATTTGATGGTTTTGAGTTGTTTTTTAACCTTGACACTAATCTTTCATGACTTTCGCTTTAATTTTCTTGCTAAAAACGCTGTCAAAAGTCATAGCTTTAATGTAAGTACCATAATTGTGGATGTCACAATTATAAATTAAGGCGCAAAGAGCGGAATCAAGCTCATTCATTTAATCACTTTTAAAGGCTTGCTTTTGTTTGATTTGAGCATACAATAATTGTTTTCTCTTTTGTAAACCAAAAATGTTGAAATTACTAAATGTATTGTGAGGTATTTCGTGTTGTTCGCGTCTCTTCTGAGTAAGGCCTGGTCGGAAAATGCTTAAAAATAAAAAATAATAATAAGATATTATTTGAGAATATTATTAACTACGTCAGTTCACGTGACATTGCGTGAACGGAACGGAACGGGCGAGTGACGGGCGTCCAAATTCCTGTTAAAACGTGACATGACACGGGTTTCGGCTGGCTCCGCGGTCGCGATTTTATGATAGATTTACAATGTAGTTGAATGAGAGTAGTGGAATTATTTAAATTATATATATTATTAACTACGTCACTTGACGTGACATTATATGAACAGGATGGTACAGGCGAATGACGGCCGTCCAAATTCCTGTTGAAACGTGACATGACATGGGTTGCGGCTGGCTCCGCGGTCGCGATGTTATGATAGATTTACAATGCAGTTAAATGAATGTAGTGGAAATATTTAAATAATATATATTATTAACTACGTCAGTTGACGTGACATTATATGAACAGGATGGTACAGGCGAATGACGGCCGACCAAATTCCCGTTGAAACGGTATATGACACGGGATGCGGCTGGCACCGCACCGCGATGTTATGATAGATTTACAACGTAGTTGAATGAGTGTAGTGGAAATATTTAAATTATTATTATTAACTACGTCAGTTACGTGACATTACGTGAAAGGGATGGAACGGGCGAGTGACGGGCGTCCCAATTTTTTTTTTTTTTTTTTTTATAATATAAGAGTAGCAGACGAGCATGCAGTCCACCTGATGGTAAGTGGCTACTGCCGCCCATGGACATCTGTAATCAACCCCAGGTAGGATTAGATATTCCTACCTGAGGTCGGCCACAGATGCGCCGCTACCCCTGAGGACTAAGCTGGAACGCCTCGGAAAAGTCTGTCTCCCTTACCACACCCTTCAAACCGGAACACAGCAGCGCATAACACTGCTGTTATTAGGTAGAAATAGGTGTGGCGGTGGTGCCGCCGGAGTCGAACCACAAAGGGTTCTACCACCTTTAAATACACTTACTAATAATACTTTAAATAGATTTATGGCGTCCCAATTCCCGTTGTAATGTGACATGACACAGGTTGCGGCTGGCACCGTGGTCGTGATGTTGTGATAGATTTACAATAAGTGTGTATTTGTGTGCATTTTATATAATTATTGCGTTATTAAACGATTGCAGAGAGAAATGTTATTCGAGTTTACACAGCTAATTCTATCAAGCCATTGGCTCTGTAGGGTGTGCCAAATTATGAGATATACATTCATTCGTAGATGCACACGCTCGAAAAAATAAACTCCTCAGTTGGGTGAAAAGGCAAATAAAAGATTTGATTAAATTGATCGATTCACGTGACATTGTAAGTACGCGGGCTGTACGCATCGAGCGGCGGCCAAATTCACGTTGAATGTGACGTGACACGGGTTGGTGGCACGGCAATCGCGATATCGTCATAGATTTATGGTGTAGTTGCTTGTTGATACTTGTTTACTTTCATAATGTATATTTTTTATATTATAGGAATAGCAGACGATTGGAAATGTCCACTAGCTGATGGTAAATGGCTACTGCCGCCCATGGATCCCGTAATCAATGCTAGATAAGATTAGATTTCTACATGAGCCATAAATGCGCCGTTACCCCTGATTACTAAGCTGAAATATCTCGGAAAAGTATGTCTCCCTTATCACAGTCTTAAAACTAAAACATAACAGCGCTTAAATTGCTGTTATTAGGCAGAATTAAGTGTGGCGAAGGTGGCACCTGAGTCGAACCATAGAAAGCTCTACCATATTCAAATACACTTAATTTTGACAGCTGCATAACACCTATTTCTACCTTATAATAGTCAGGAGTATCTTGTTATGAATGAACGGTGTAATAAGGGAAAACCTAGTCGTCTACAATTGCATTAATGGATCGCTGGCTGATCTTACGTAGTAAAATAGCTCACCTGTACCTTACCATGAGTTTTCAAAACATCCCACAATTTTACGTAACGTATACTCAATACATTATTTTGTTCCGTTTGCTTAGTAGACTGAGTAAACGTAACAATAAGTAATTGCTCAAGTCTTTTTGTCTGCCTCACATGTTCGCAAAAAAGAGAGACAAAACATAAAGTGCCATTTTGTCACTTTAGACATTTAATGTTACGTTACTGACACTATAGTTCTGATACAATCAACAAGGGGCGCTGATTGGAATTTGTATGGGCAAATATGTAAACCTATACCAAATATGTAAACAGTCATATTTTTCAAAACGTAAAAACTCATGGTAAGGGTACTGATGACAAGCGGTCACTGCCGTCCATAGACATCATTAATCAACCTCATTGGATCGGAGTCCTGCCTGTGCTCGGCACTGATACATTGTTACCTTAGAGTTAAGTTTTAATTATCCAGTACCTTCAAGTAGTATTCAAGTAGTATCCTTCAAATCAGAATATATCTTTGTTAATCGTTAAGTTAGACATAGTTATCTTAATTGTATCATGAAGCAGTTAAACCCTTTGGTAGTTGACATTACCATTAACCACTACACTAGTCAAACGATCCATCAAAGATGTCATTATTGATCTCCAATCCTGTTGTCAACGTACAAACAGAATACAGACCGCTTCACGATTAGGCAATTAGGTGGAGCGGTGACCCAAAAACATGGTACTGTTTCATTCTATAGGCTTAAGCTTGAATAGCTCGTTTTAGTAACCCGTGTAGCCCGGGCCGGATTTAGAGAAACGAACTACAGAGGCTCTTCGGCCGCTATTAACTGTATTTTTTATAATATCAGTAGTAAATGAACTGGTTCCATAATAAGTTCCTACTATGGTTTAACAGTTCGTTCCAAACATGCGAAAAATACCAATCTGTTGTATGTTTTGTATTATTTTTAGTAGGTATTATTATTAGTTGTTGTAGTTGTATGCTACCGTTATGCAGTCTCTTTAAAAAATGTAAAGTGTTATTGAAATTTCTTGATCTTTTGAACCGTATTGGATAGCTGTTATGGTTCAAAATAGATAACTATTACGGTTCAAAAGATAGAGCCCTGTGAGAGACGGACAGACAGCGAAGGTTTAGTACTCGTAATAGGGTTCCGTTTTTACCCTTTGGATACGGAACCCTTTTTTTATTTTTTTTTGTTTACGAGGGGGAAACCTTCAAAAGGTACCCTATGCCGTGGGGGTTATGTGGGATTCTTACCGCACTAACCCTACGGAACCCTAAAATGCAACAAAATATCGTATAAAAAACAGCTTTCTTATGGAGGTGCTGAGGCAGTGGCACCACCTGCCTTAACCAAATCCGGCCCTGCATGTGGTCCATTCTGCATTTTGAAACGTGAGGCATGGTATGAATGAACGAATGAATGTATGTTGATACGTTGGAACATTAGTGAATGAATTGAAGCTTGTTTTAAATAACGCGTCATGTTGTCTTGAAAAGCAACGAAAATATTAATGTGTTGAATGCGATATATTCGTGTTCGTGTTATTTTGCTCTGGTTTGAACGCAGAGTATAAACGTACTTTTACCATAATTTTGAAGGCTTACTTCGGGAAGGACTCCTGTACAATGAGACTGTAAAGAGCATTTTACATTAGATTAAAAATATATATTACTGGATGCAATTTTTACTGCGATTATCTATGAAAGAGTTTAAGGCAATGATAATTTAAATGACGCCTCAAAATTTTCTTTGAGGGACTGATACACTAGGGCCCAATAGGGCCTTTACTCACTAGCGATTACCCATCAAGCTCCCAACTGCCATTGTTTATCTTTGTCGATAACGATGTCCGACTGTACATATTTCAGGATAAACTTGCTATAAAAATCGTGAATTTAGTACCTACATTCGAATAACCAACGACATCTGAATATTGGATTGGCCGATATTTAGAACATACAGTGTTTTACCAAAAACCTGCAGCTATTTCGAAATAGGCGTCATTCGATTGAATGGTAGATATTTGAACACTGTGAATGAATTCAACGTTTTGAAACTGTTTGAAGTTTGATTTGAATGGAATATAAAGGCTGTGTAAATGTAAAGGATTTGGATGCCGGCTAAGTTAGCTTATATATACAGGGCGACCTTCCTTATCCTGAGGAGTAGCATTTGTGACCAGCCTTAGTAGAGCTACTCTTTGTGGAACTGGTTACATATGTCCATAATATGGGACACTGACCAAATAATCGGTATAGTAAATGGTCCTTTGCTATTTCAATATATAATACAATATTATTGTCAAAGTACGAGTACCTATAAGAAATCATCGGGAAGAAATGAAGAATATAAGACGCGTTCGACACACACTAGGATTTCCTGTATCATGAGTGCTATAGGACACACAGAGACAAATACACAAACACCCAGACGCAGGAACAGAAACCAAAATTCATCATTTAGATATCTGTCTGTCCGGGTATCGAACCCGGGACCCTAGGTGCGCCAGACCGACATGGTGACCGCTCCGCATAGTTCTTCCAAATGTTTTTTTAAAGGCGTGTGAAATTTATAAATCCATATTCCACCAGAACGAGTAACTATTGCGTAAAATCTCTTATTTTAAGAGGAATACTACTACTAATACGCAGCTTTAGATCAATCACTAGATCTATTTAAGGCTTCAAAATAGGTATACGCATAAAATTTAAGGTTAAACAAAACAAAAATCCCCTCAAATAATTATCATGCGACCGAGTCTAAAAAGGGATCGTAATTGAAGGCAACCAGCAACCTAAAACAACACCTTACGAATTTAGACCAATTTTAATTACCGTTAAACCCACGTAATCCAGTCAATGTTTTTCTCGTAATTAATTTTCCGATTCCGCGAACCCTCGATAATCTCTGAGGTCCCCCGTCGTAGCGATAAGCTTGTGCGGCGCCGGCAAATTAATGTTAATTGGATTAATTTCATTATTTAATAACACGTTAAAAATGTTTACCTTTTCTGTACTCTAATGGGTATGACCCAGATATGTATTTTTATGTATTAAAAGTTACACACCGATAGTATCGAGCGATAGTATTGAGCATCGATGTGAGCTAAAGCGAAAGTCCACGCCAGGCTCTGCAGTCAATTGCCGCCGCCTGTCGCTAGCGACTGTCGCCTTCTCTGAGTCTTCAAGTCACATCGCCCATCAGCTTTTATCGCTCAGACGATAGTTGCTAAAGCTACCAAACTTAAGCTACTAGCTTAAGCTGCTGCCAGTCGGAGTCTTAATATGTTGCATGAACGACCAACGAATTCAACATATTTAATTTTATTCCAAATATTATCTGTTTAAATTTTTTTTACACTTGTAAGTATATAGGACTATATAGAATTTGTCGCTAAGAAAAAGATTGACGTTTGACAATTCCGGCTTACTAGAATTTATCAAAACAATCTCAGATAGACAAAAAAGATAGGTTGATTATTAATAACGGACGTTAATTGCAAAATCTACCAGTAGCTCAAGCAATTAGCGGATTAATAAGCTTCAATAGTGTTGCAGAAAAATCGACAAGTCGCTCAACAAGTATCGATTGTATCGCTTTAGGTAGTTTTCTTTGTGTCCATGGCTACGATACAAGGAATTACAACATGGTGCTATGAGCCCATAAGTGTAGTAGGAGTTATCGATAGTAGGTACCTAACAATATTTTTTGTATCGAGATGTGAAATAAAAATATATTAGCCATTTTATAGCAATATAGTACTATACATATTTTCTACTTTTTTTATCATCATAATAAGCCCAATGTTGTTCCACTGCTGGGCATGGGTCGCCTCTCAGTGAGTCCAATACGTTAGAGAGCGAATACGTAGACTTTACCTTTAAGAACGTTTTTTTAACTCACAGGCGTGTAGGTTTCCTCGCGATGTTTGCACCGTTATTGATATTTGTAATGCGCATGAAATTTGAAAAGTCTGAGGTCTGGACTTAGAACTAGGATCCTTTGATTGAGAAGCCAAGTTTCGACTACTGATCGATCACAACCAACAACAACCACTGTGTTCAGTTGTTGTATAGACGGATCGAAGATATCGACAGGTTAAAAAATGTCGTGCAACACTATTTGCAGTTTAACAAGGTAGATTGTAATTTAAGAAAAAAAAGCGCAGTTTCGTCTACATTTTTCCCGTCTGCCCCACCTTAGACCACATAAAGGACGTGCATAATTAACCATGTGTAATGCGATTAGGTCGTCCCAAGCCTACCGGACCGTGGAGTTGTTCTTTGAAGCCGCCTCGTGCTTGACATTTTTTGTATACCGTTACTAACCAAGGAATTTTGCTCGGAATTGTTAGGAACTTTTCTTATTGCTTGAAAGTAAAATAAAACGTATTAACATTGCGTCTTTCATCCCAGAAGTTTAGTTTCGAATCTCACTTAGTCCTTTTTGTTGTACAAAAAAAACAGCAAACGAGCATGCAATACATGTAACGGTATGTAACCACCGTCGCTCATGGATATTTGTTATCCCAGATATATGAGAAGAGTCTCATGAGGTCTACAAATACTTTGCTACCATGACGACTAAGTTGGAACGCCCCGTTAAGTATGTCGCTTTACACATAGTTTACACATTTTGAAGGTGGTAGAACCCTTTGTGGTTCGACTCCAGCGGCATCACCATCACACCTATTTCTACCTAATAACAGCAGTGTTAGGCGCTGCTGTGTTCTGGTTTGAAGGGTGTGGTAAGGGAGACAGACTTTTCCGAGGCGTTCCAGCTTAGTCCTCAGGGGTAGCGGCGCATCTGTGGCCAACCTCAGGTAGAAATATCTAATCCTATCTGGGGTTGATTACAGATGTCCATGGGCGGTAGTGGCCACTTACCATCCGGTGGACTGCATGCTCGTCTGCTATTCCTATATTATAAAAAAAAAAACAAAAAAATAGCACAAAACATTCTTCAAACCATATACAGCAGCGCTTAACAGTGTTTTATTAGACTTCAATATATTCAGTATAATTAGTAAATTTAATTAAATCAGTAAAAACTCAGTTATTCGCCACTCGGAATCAAACCCAGGACCTTCAGAATAAATATCGTACAACTAGGTTATCACTCGATGTTCGTACTCGCATCGCAAACTCAATATTGGTTTTCATATAAAGTTGTCGCCAGTATAACTTTATGCATGATGTTACTTTTAATGAAATTTGTTGGGGCTTTTTATTTGCAGTATTCTGATGTATATTCAGAACATTGCAAATAAAAGATGAATTAAAACTTTTTATATTATAATACTAGCACCACGGGTATACCTACCTATGTGCCTTAGGACGTAATCCTTGTCGTGCGTGTTTTAGTCTTCGCGCGTGTTACCCACATGCGTGCCACTTGCTTCATATTTAGTTGCTTCATAGTTAGTGTTTAGTAATGTTTAGACTCTCCATGTTTACATATTGGCTGACCTCTCACTTCCAGTTTTGCATCCGAAGCATTTCCTCTTCTTCCCCTCCGCACATCCTTCCAGTGCATCTAGTCTCTATCCCACATCCAATCCACCCGGTTGTGTCACTATAATAAACATTATTTTTTTAAATAACGCTATAACCCTGAAGACCGTAACAGTACGCACATGCAAAGAATCGCAAAGAGACTGCAACGAGTTCATTTATGTGTGCGGGTAGGACACGCGTGCTGGCGTAAACACGCGTGAGAGGAAAGACCCTTTAAAGTTTATCTAAAATTACATAATGGTACATGACGATAGCATGTAGATTGCATTAAGTAGAAATGTAATATTGGACGAATGGTTGCGTTGTTCTACGCAATAGATTGCTGGGAAAACTAAAATTTAAAAACCCTCGACTCTAAGAGTAGTGCGGTTGATCCTCGGCTGAACAGTTTTTTTAATTATAGAAATATATACATTGTAACTTTTCAACATCACAAAATCAAAAATCAAAATTCGTTTAGTAGCCACGTTGCCATAGACAGACACGCAATGTTTACGCCACTTATATATGTAAAAGTTAAAGTTACTCCAAAAATACATGTTATTGTCTCAAAAAATATCAGTGAAATTATGCTCTAATGCAATGTTCTAAGGCGTTGTATTTTTTAATCTGAGTACGTTAATTAAATAATTAATCTCGTCTTAAAAGCTTTATCTGCAACCTCACTAAAACCATGTAGAACAAAAGAATTATTTACTCGTCTCGCGACTCGTAACACGTTTATGGAGGCTGTAAAAGGCGTTTTACAAAATTAATTGGGACCTTCTCACAGGCTTGTCTTACTACAAGATGTCGGCGATAAGCGATAATAACTTTATATATACCGTTAGTAACCGAGGAAATTTACTAGGCAAGACAATACTATGTTCAAGCTAGAGATAATAAATGTGTAGTTATATTTTTATAATATAAAGATAGTGAAAGAGTATGTACTATGTTGTGTACCGGATATTTATTGGCAACTCTCGTTCATGTACTACAACTGTAATCAACTACAGATTACAGTTCTATTTGAGGTCGGCCACAAATGCTTTGCTACCCTTGAGGACTAAGTTGACTTTTTTAGTAATCCTGAACATTTGTAGACGAATTTTTGGTTTGATTCCAGAGGCACTACTGCGTAATGATATTAGTGTTAAGCTGGCTACAGACTCACATGAGAAGTCTCGCCGAGAAATTGCGCGAGAACCGAGAAGGCATCTACACTTTCTACCTATACCGTTCTCTTTTCTCGCCCGAGAAACCCTTTGAAACGGGCAAAATACCGACACCGTTCGGAGAACAGGCGAGCGCGAGAACGAGAAGGCAAGAATGTTATCACATTCACGCTTTTCGGGTGTTCTCGGGGGTTCTCGGCTGAGTGTCGTGAGTGGCGTGAGTCTGTAGCTGGTGTTAAATGCTGTGTGTTCTGGTAAAAATAGTGTGGTAAAATATGCCATATATGAGCAACTTAAGTAAGACTCCAATTTTATATAGGTTTTATCTATGGGCAGCAATAGCCATTATTAGGCACACTTTTCTACTCCTATATTCTAAAAAAAACTATTTTTCCAATTCGCCTATCGCTACTCGCCGACAGTGGTACAGCTCAGCCATGCGCTTAATAAATCCTGAAGCAATGGAGCCCACTGCTTAGATTTCTTTTCCAACTCGCTTATCGCTACTCGTCGACAGCGGTACAGCTCAGCCATGCGCTTAATAAATCCTGAAGCAATGGAGCCCACTGCTTAGATTAAAATCGTAAAACGCGACAGCCGTAAACGCCTTAGCGCCTTAATCTCGAAGCCGTGTTATGAACGGGATAATGTTACTCGCAATTAGTTTGTACATTTGTTCTTTTAAATGAAGAATTCAATTTAATTTCGTTGTTAAGCTATTGCATAGCTTTTATCGCGGGCTTTGAGCGCGGCGACCGAATCGAGAAATTCCGTAACGTAAATAAGTAACACCTTTCAACAACTCGGTTGCCTGGAGACTTGATATCCAACTATCAAGTCTCCAGGCAACCGAGTTGTTGACTGTCAATAGAAAAATATGGATATAATTGAATAAAGTATTATTTTACATTCCTTATTATTTTATTTGATATTGGCGACGAGATGTCGAATGAACTAAAAAACAATAAGGAAATACGAGCCACATTACGTGGGTTAATGAAACGAACCGAAAATTACATTTCGGGAATAGAAAAAATTGACATTGAAGAAATAAATATACGACTGAATTCTTTACAAGAAAATTTGAACAAATTCTACGCGATTCAAGAAAAAATTGAATGGCTTACAGAAGAAGAAAATTTAGAAGAGGAAATAAAATACAGGTACGAATTTGAAGAAATATATACAAAGCTAAAATTTAAATTTTTGAATGTACAAAAAGAAAATAATCGGCTAATACCTGAATGTTCTTTTATATCAGCAAGAGCGGAAGTTTATTTGATAAACTGTTAACTGTCAAGGCACGCTTGAGACGTACATCTAATACAAAAGAGTTATCACCTTATCAGTTAATGTTCGGCAGAGAGGTAAGAACCTATATGCATGCCTTATTTAAGAAATCCGCCCCACTATTCAGATTACATTACAATGCACCGCCAACGCAGGAGTTCGGACAAGGTGATAAGGTACAAGTCCGCAGTTACACCAACCCAAGAGTTAAATGGGAGTTCGGAGTCGTCATCCGAAGATTAGGTAGACTCCATTATGAAGTCAGAACTGAAAATGGCATACTGGTGCGCCGTCACCTTGACCAAATGCTGCCGGCGCCCCTGGTGGTGTAAGTGAAAATAGCGGTGGAGGACTGTTGGATATCAAGTCTCCAGGCAACCGAGTTGTTGACTGTCAATAGAAAAATATGGATATAATTGAATAAAGTATTATTTTACATTCCTTATTATTTTATTTGATAACCTTAATTCGTCAACTTGAATACAGATGGCAGTAATACACATTTTTTTATAATCCGTGCAGAAATCTTAAAATTGCATGAAGTATATTTTATATTCCCATTATAAAATTCAAAATTATAAAGCTTAATAATATGTTTTATCAACATAAGCTATGTTGAATTCTGGATTGATAAAATAACGTAAAAGAGTGTTTGTTATTTTTAAACGTACAATTACAACTGACAGACTTGACAGCACAAAATCAAAACGCCATTATGATTTATGGTACAAATAATTTGTGTACAAAGTGTTTTAAATATGAATAAACAAAGTGCATTTATTAATAAAAAATGCGATGTACCTGCAACATTCGGCCAAATGTCACAGGCACATCGCATTGATCCATTTATATGCTGGTTGTTAATACTTTATGTCACTTATTAAATACTTTTCTATTTTATATTTTAGAATGTTCAGTCTTGCTTGGAGTTATGAAATGTCAGCTGATATTTGCAATGTCTTATATAATGGAGATATGATAAAATAGTGGATAAAGATGTATTAATGTAAATGTTGATGATTATGGAAGAATATATTGTATTTCTGGAATTCCTTCTGAGCGTTTTCATAGCATAAAAAATGCTATGCAATAGCTTTACCGCGGCAGTCTCCGAGTGCCACACGTATTTTTTTTTTTAAGTAAGAATTAGCTGTTAGGAATTAGAAGTGCTGAACGTAGGGCTTATCTAAAAATGTGTTTTGCAATAGTCGCCGTCCTTAGCTCTGCATATTGAAGGTGGTAGGAATCTTTGTGGTTCAACTCCGTAGGCACTACCGCCACAGCTATTTCTCCCTAATAACAGCAGTTTCTAGCGCTATTGTGCTCCGGTTGGAAGAGTTTAGAAAAGAAGATATACTTTTTCAAGGCTTTCCAAGTTAGTCCTCAGGGATAGCAATGCTTATGTGGTCGACCTCAGGTAGTATAGATCGAATCCAATCTTGTGTTGATGGCAAATGTCCATGGACGGAATTGGCCACTTTCTATCAGGTGCACTGCATTTTTTATAATTAGCAGTAGTAGAGTATGCAGTTCACCTAATTAAAAGTGGCAACTGCCGCCCGCAAATCTAGATGTATAATTTAAATGTCTACATGGCCGGAATCGAACCCAGTATACCATACGTAATAAATTGTTATGGTGGCTACTGCGACACGCGGTTCATCAAATACTTTGTAAACACAAACAAAACGTAAACCAATATAAAAAGCATGAAAATGAAACAATTATGCACGTAAATTAAGGCTACGTCTTCCTTAAGCGTGTTTTACACTGATAAAGTCATAAAGCGAAAAAATCCACTACGGAAGCTCTGTTTATAAAGGCGTGTTTAATTAAATCCCGAGCCAGTGGCCACAAGATGCGCTACCTCCTTTATTTATTCAAAACTGCTACCTTAAATCTGTTACCGAGACTATTATGGTGAGTTATTGGATTTCTTGTGCTATTCATTGTAAATTGAAAGTAAATTAAAGTAAGGCTAGTAGGGCTGGTGTGGCGTATAGTAGTCGTTCTGTTAGTTGTTTTACTCCTTTGGTTATTTTTAGGGTTCCGTACCCAAAGGGAATAACGCAACCCTATTACTAAGACTCCGCTGTCTGTCCGTCTGTCACAGGGCTCTACCTCGTGAAATGTAATATATAGAAACTTATTTTTTTTAAAAGAGGGGAGTAGCAAGCGAGCTTGCAGTCTACCTGATAGAACTGTGACTAACCCTAAATTGAATAACTTCGCCGTTTCCAGATGGTTGCCCCCATGACATAAAGATAAAGATAAAGATAATTTATTTGCTTTGAACAGTGAGAAAAGTTGTTACATACAATATTAATAGTCTCTTATTCAGCCCTTTCAAGCATGCAAATTGAATTAAATGAAATGAAATAAGCGGCGACCATCGATTCCTCGATGGTCGTCTTATATGTAATATGTATTAAGGTGCAGGAAGGGATACCGGCTGAGTTAAGTACCTATTAGGCGACCATCTTGATCCATCATCGTGGTCGCATACCATCGTGAACACCAGATGGTGTGGTGAGTCTCAAGCTCACCTGGGCGGAGCCCGACGGGGCAACGCGCCTAGTGGACTCCGGTTGCGTTCCGTTGGAGAACCCGGAGTCCTCTACGCAGCGCCGAAACGGCCACCGGGGTTTTAGTGCGGTAAGAATCGCACATAACCCCGTGCCGCTCCCACGGCAGAGGATACCTTTTGAAGGTTTCCCCCTCGTCAACAAAAGAGAAAAAAAAAAGAAAAGGCGACCATCTCAGTTCTCGATCGCTGAACTGCTTCACGCTAAATATATGTACAGTGCGGCGGTAGTACTTCCCTGGTTGAACCATATTGGCTCTACCACCTTTCAGCTACATAACGATATGGTCATAAGGTCATAGTCCACCACGCTGGCCAATATAAGCGCGTATTGCTATACTTCAAAACCTTTAAGAACTTTTTTTAAAGATCGGCTGAGATACACCAAGCTAATTTGTCATCTAGAAAACTTGTCCACAATAGTGGAAAAGTAGGCTGAATGCTTTTCAGGAAATTGACATTGCATCTGCCCTCTACCCTTAACAGGGAAAGTGTAGCATTTGAATGTCTGAGTGGACACTTGGCTTCCGAAATTATTTTCCGTTTAATCAAAACCTGCTTCCGTCAAATTAATTCGATCCTCGTCAGACGAACGCCATTTGTAATTCAAAACGCAAAGTCAAAATTAAAAGTTTTCTTGTTTGTCCGCTTTGTTTGTTTGCGATCTATCGGATGTAATGAGACCTCTTCACTGCCTTTTCCAAGAATTGTGTTTTTTGTTTGCAGAAAATTATTTAGTAAGTAACTTTTTAAGCACTAAACGGAAAGTGTGTATGTATGTGATTTATACAGTCTATTCATAAATTTATTTGTCCTGTGTGACTTAAGCCTCTTGTATATTTAGTTTAAAATAGTCTCACTTTTGTCCGTGTGGGCAGGAGGTGGACACGTTGGGTCGACATGGCTTGTCCTGTATCAGGAGTGCCGGCAGGCTATATCGTCACGGGACTCTGAACAGTTTGATTCGTCGGGCTCTTGCTACCGTCTCTATACCAGCGACTTTAGAACCCCCAGGTCTTTTTAGAGACGATGGCAAGAGACCTGATGGAATCACTCTAGTTCCATGGAGTCTCGGACGACCCCTGATATGGGACGCAACGTGCGTTGACACTTTAGCCCCCTCTCACCTAGCTAATACTTCAGTGAAAGCGGGGGCTGCAGCCGACCATGCCCAGACTCTCAAGCGTCGTAAATATAGTAATTTATTAGACAATTACTTGTTTGCGGCGCTTGCTTTAGAGACAATGGGTCCATGGTCATCTGACATGAAAAAATTCATGTCAGATATGTCGACCAAACTTGTCACTGCTTCCGGTGACCAAAAAGCTGGCGGCTATTTTGCACAAAGATTAAGTCTTGCCGTGCAGCAAGGAAACGCCGCCAGCGTTTTGGGAACCATGCCTCACACGGCAATTTTAGATGGCTTATTTTATTTATAATTTTCTTGTATATATTTTGTAAATAAGTCCATTTTTAGTTTATATTTAACATTTAATGTATGTTAGTAATTAAAAATGTATCAATTAGCTGTTAACACTCTCCTATTTATATAATATAACAAATAGTCAATTATATATTCTCCTGTGAAATATTTTAGTGTACGAATTTCTTCCAAAATCAGCTTTGTAATTTCTAAGATAAGCACACATAGGTACACAGCAAAAAAGTGTCATTATGTAGAAAATAAGACGGAAGTCTAGAATATTTGGAATCAAAATAAAAAGTCAAATTAATAAATTTAATTAGCATATCCACATACAAGCGTACCCCATAAGTCCTTAAAGAAGTGGAGTATATTCGCACTTGGCTAGTGTGAACTGCGCTCTAGAACAAACCCAAAAGCGTCCAAAAGTATTTAAATAAATGTTTAAGTCCATCAAACCGCCAAACCTTCTAAAGTAAATAAAAACAAATTTTAAAACCAATTAAAAATAAATTTAATAGTTTATAACCCATGACCGTGCAAATTAAACTTTCACCCATTAGGGATTTATGGTGAAGGGAATTTCTCGACATGTTTTATCACCTCCAACTTAGGTAATTAATAAGACAGGTCGGAGCGAGCGGTCGACCAGAACTATTTGATCTAGCAAAAGTTGGAAATGCCGTTACCCTTTGTAAAACCATTTGCGACGAACAAAAAGTACCTACCCTTTACATATTAGTACATGTGGTAGTAATGGTCCTGTGGAATGAATTTGCTAACCACGTTAGCGAGTTTTAGTTTTCGAAATTATGACTGTTTTTGGTCTTTATTCTATTTTATTTTTTTATGATGTAGGAGTAGCAGACGAGCATGCAATCTACCTAATGGAAGGTAACTGCCGAACATCTGTAATCAATTCCAGATAGGATTAGATATTCTAAGCTGGAACGCCACGGAAAAATTTGTCTCCCTTACACACTTTAAACCGGGACACAGCAGCGCCTAGCACTGCTGTTATTAGGTAGAAATAGGTGTGGCGGTGGTGCCGCCGGAGTCGAACCACAAAGGGTTCTACCACCTTCAAGTAGTAATAATGATACCTGAAGTCGGCCACAGATGCATTGCTACCCTTGAAAACTAAGTTGGAACGCTTTGTACAGTAAAGATTAAAGCTGCTGTCATTAGACGTGAGGGAGTTAACAGGTATGACAAACCATAACATTTATATTTCGCTCATAATTTTAAATTTATGCGTGCCACAGATTCGAACCTACGACACCACGTATCAGACACCAAATTTGCAACTTGAGTATAACTACTACTTAGTTACTTAAATTCATAAATAGCACGCTAGCGTCGCCGCCAGCGGAAGCTCTTTTGTAATCAACGCCATTTCTCTTTCATGAGCGATTTATCACACCCAATCCATTACCGTCTTCCGATTATTGTTGCCTGAATTATTTATGGGCTCATTTATGCGCCGCGAGAAAACCTGCCCAGACCGGCATAATTGCCTAGGCATTATCTATCTGACGTACTTATTAATTCTGGTATGAAAAGACGTTGTATTTACGTCTTTTTGTACTAGACTATAATGTGTCTGGTTTATTGTTTGAAGGTGTTGAACGATTGTTAGTGATCATAAAAGGTGTATCATAAAATAACATTTTCTATCTTTTCACCTTCACAGTATCTCTGTATGAGTGCCAAGAATACAAAGGTGGTAGGATTGAGGAATGTGATTTAACTCCTGCTGCGCTACCACCACACCTATTACTGCCTCATAATAACAGTGTTATGCGCTGCTGTGTTTTGGTTTGAAATCTTTGGTAAAGAAGACATACTTTTCCAAGGCATTCCAGGTTAGTCTTCATGGGTAGTGGCGCATCTGTGGCCTAACTCAGTTAAGAATTTAATCTTATCTGTGGTTGATTACAAGAGTCCATGGGCAGCCACTTACCATCTGCTATTCTTACATTAAAGTGTCCAAACATCTAGTCTCTAGATTTCTATTGGGTTGAAACTGAATCGGAAAACCTGCCCAGTATTCTGCCCTAATTCCAATAGAAGGCTAATGTTTTTAAAACTGCAAATAATTTCGGTTGCGATCACAATATCACAGGGAAAATCTTTAAATTTTAATGTTAATCTTTATATCTTTAAAGTTAATCGCAAAATACTTTGATCTTAAGTTCTAAGTAAGAAGACAAAAGCCTAAGCCCCATCAATGTGATTCTTAAATTGTCCCGTAAATCCTTATCTTCCACCATTAAATGTTCACCCGATAGGCAACCTGTACAAAACAAAGGATCATAAAATGTGGAAGTGTTAAACAATGTTATCAACGCAAAGTATCGTGTAACCTACCACCCTAAATTTCATGGCGTTGGTAAAGGTGGTGGTACATTGAGTTTAATTTGCATCGTTATTGTGTCATTTTGTCTGTCAGAATTTCTGACTTCTGGGACTTTCGTGTGACTAATTTTGTCATTTATTAATAGAATATTACAATACAATTAATATTTATGTGAAGATAGTTGACATCGTTTCAAAATATGATGAATTCCGAATACCCTTATTTCTCTATCCTGTTTAATTATAGTGAAAAAAAAATCAATCCAAACTTTAATTAATTTAGTTTTTCATTTGATACTTATTTCTAGCTTATCTTTTGAATAGTATCAGTCTTAGATTTTAATTTAATGGTTTAAGATACCTGTAGGTAAGTTTCTAGTATAGTTGTGTCTCTGACGAGAAAGGTACAGAGTTAGAAAGACAAAATACAAGAGAAATTATTTGTAGAAACAATTATACACAATACTGTATGTTCTCCAGCTAGTATTGAAAAGATTATCTGTAAAATTGATATTGACTATTACTTAAAAGAAATACCATAAGTGGTTATTTAAGAGGTTGTTTAAAATGTGAAGATCTAAGTACAAATATAGAAGTCTCATGATGCCACGACCCTTAATATCAACCGAATGGCAAGTTTAGGGGCGGTTATGTTACACTTAATTGTTCGTAAAACCAAAGTTTTCGGGCGATAACACCTCATGAATAAATATTTATATATGTTATATGGAGTTTGCATTTGTAGTTGGGAACAGGGAGAATCCGATGAATGCATTAAGGAATACAAGGATACGACCGTTAGGGGTCCTATAAAGTGTTCAGAAACTACTAAAGTAAATGAAATTTCTTTACTTGTGGATTATACACTTTTATACCTTGTGTTATAAGTTTAAAACTTTTGTGTGTCTATAAGTGGCATTGTAGTTTTTTGTTTGTGTTATTATAGTTATTTCAAAGCTAGTTGGTAATAAGATTAGGTCTTAGTTATATTTGATAACAACCTATTTAGTTATTATAAAATCAACTCATGTCAATTGGTTCGTATGTGTAATGTGTTTGTATTTATGTATCGTATTGTTCATTTGTAAGAATTTACAAACTTCATTAGTTAGAAAGACCGATTAGGCGATAGTCCACCGCGCTGGCCAAGTGTGTATTGATACGAGTACTATTAATAGACTTCACATACATACAACAGCTAAATGGTGTGTTGTTTTTATTAAGTGATAACTATATGCATATAACTGTACACTGTATGTTTTCCTGTTAAAATAAAATAAAATAAAATAAAATAAAATAAAATACCTCTGATTTTTTTTATAAATCTCTCAGGTTTTTTTTATAAATCTCTAAGAAAAACATCGTAAGGAGACCTGCACGGTCTCCTTGCGATGTTTTCCTTTACCGCTTAAGCAAGTGATAATTAATTTCTAACACACACATAATTTTTGAAAATATTAGTGGTGGCCTGGGATTTGAACCTTAGACCCCTCGATCGGGAGGCCGAGTTTCCTAAACACTTTTTTAGGCTTATACAAATAATATATTAACCTTATACAAATTAGTAATTTTGTCGAGTTTTACACTTTAAGCCTTAAAATTAACTGTTCCTATTCGGAGAATACACCTGTCTACTGTAATATATCATTTTCATCCTAAATGTAGTTTTATAGTCTGCATAAAACGTGCTACATATCAACTTGAACATAACAAATTGTCAGTTTCATGTGATATAAACAACAAAGTACGACTTTGTTGTTTCGAGGTAAAAGTTATAGCAACAACAAAATGTAGTATTTGCGTCACATAGTAACACGTTTTATATACTCGTAAATATACTTCTTTTAAAGTAAAATATTAAATTAAATGTATTTTTTTATGGTATCTGATATTTATTTACATATCATTTAAATATTGTACACATTTATACACGTTTTATCTTCATATGTGACATCATCATTTAGATCCCGTATTATTATTTTTTTTAAATTTTATTTTATTTCACATCAAATAAAGCAATAAAACATTACAAAAACTCCAATTCGTTTTGTATTATGTTATCCATCAGTATAAAAGCTGTGATTATTAGTGCATACGACCGTTTTGATGTCTAAGTTGAGGGCCCAGAGTATATATGACAGAGGCATACCACTATTTTTATATAGCGCGCTTTATGTAACCATTCGAACACCTGTAAGACTTGATTTGATTTGATTTGATTTATTTTATGTGCTTACTATAAATCATTTCTCACGTGTTTTAATGTTGAAGAGTTTTGAAGGGTGTGTGAATTCTTCTAATCTGCAATTGGGCTATAGCTTAAACCCTTCTTATTCTATGGGGAAACTCGTGCTCAGTACGGGACAGTTATGAGTCGATGATACAATTTATCTCTCTGTCGATAGCCATCACCACCGCGCTGTAGTAAATAAATGACGTCATAAAAAGACGCTTTCGTCTTTTGAACTTAATCCCTTTGAACACTTTATTAACTAATTTTCTTGTTTGAAGCTAATCATAATAAAACAAATACCAAATTAATTTTATTATTTGAAAAGCTAATCTCACACTAAGATCCCTTCACATTTATGAAAGAGCTAAGACTTTAGAGGCGTTAATCTTAATCGTCTTATTTGCTCATAGTGGATTAACAGTAATAAATACTTTAGAAATGTATTTAATCTCTTTGAGTCCTTTAGAAAGCTATAATGTAATGTATATCTACACAATGTACGACTTTACGTGACGACCTGCGTGGCGGAGCGGTCACCATACCAGACCAGTTTCACAGCATACGCGCAGAGGGGTCCCGGGTTCGATCCCCGGCCAGACAGAAATCTAAATGGTGAATTTAGGTTTTTGTTTCTGGGTTTGGATGTTTGTGCATTTGTGTCCTTGTGTGTCCATAGTACCCACGAGACAGTTAATCCTAGTGTGGGGTTGTGAGTGTAAAAAGCGTTTTTTTTTAATGTAAAGTAGCTTGCGCGAATAATTGCCACTGTGGATTAGATCTTGTTGTATGAGACATAAATGTTTAGTGCTAGTGTTATACAGTATTGATGTCGGTGATCGCGGACGGTCGCCTCTTGTCGCCAGCAATCGACGACAGGACACTATCGCTAGCGGTCGGCGACTGTCCACGACGGTTGCAGACTATCGAGAGCCGTTGTCCGGGATGCCAACAGCTGCCGCCACGCGTCGCTGTTGTCCATCGGACTATCGCCGGCGAGGGCTATTTATTACCTCCCTAATAGAGTTGAATTTTGTTTATCATTATCAATCCTTTACTGTTCCATTGCTGGGCACGGGTGTTCTCTCAGAATGAGAACGATTAGGCCATAGTCCACCGCGCTGGCCAAGTGCGAATTGGTAGACTTCACACCTATACATAAAACATATTATTTTAAGATTTCTCACCGTTTTAAGCAAGCGATAATTAATTTATAATACGCACATAACTTTAAAAAAATCAGAGGTGCCTGGGATTTGAACTTCGGACCCTTCGATCAAGAGGCCGAGTTTCTTAACCACTAAGGCTATCACTGCTTGACTTTGATACTATTACTTGAATTTTGTTATTGCTGTTTAATGTTTTGAGGTTTGAGAGATTAAAAGACACCATTGCAGCTGACAATATAGTGCTTATGTGTACTGGTTTGCATTTTGAGACGCATGGTAAGGTCCAATACTTTTTTTTTTTGTTCACGAGGGGGAGACCTTCAAAAGGTACCCGATGCCGTGCCGTCGGGCTCCGCCCAGGTGAATTTAACGCACGCCGCACCGACTGGTGCGTACGACGGTATGCGAGTGTGCGACTGTGCGAGTGTGCGAGACATACTGCCGTCCTTCCCGGGGCCGTTGGTCGGGCGGTTCGAGCTCCCACTCTTGCCACCCACGACCCCAGAAGCCCCCTTTTAGTCGCCTCTTACGACAGGCAGGGGATACCGTAGCCCTACTCTTGTCCCAGAACTACAGGGATAAAGGTCCAATACTAACAAAACTTGATACATGCGTCCATAGGTGGTAGTCATTATTAATCATAATGTGGAAAATGAAATACATCAGGCATTCCAGCTTAGTCTTTAGAGATAGCAACGTGACAACAATGTATAATTAAAAGTTAGCTTTTCGAATAATAAGTACAAAGTAGCATAAATTCAACATCGGTCTCTTATCATTAACATAAGTTTGAATGCCAATAAAGTAGTTGCCCTGCGCAATAACAATAGTAGCAGCAAAATATTTAGTACCCGGAACGCAGTTCAAAGTTTAATGCAGCGACTCCTGAATAGTTATGGCTTTGGTGGGGTGACCATGGTTTCAGAATTTTATGGATATGTCCAGTTAAATTAAAGCATTAGGAATTCACTTTAAAATAAGTCACGCACAATTCGATATTGTTGATAATGATCATAATTATGTACTTTAGTTTAAAAAGTATTTATTTAAAAACTTTTACCCGGCACGTGAATAGCCTAAGAAATTTACAGAAGATGACCGATGATAATTATAATAATATAGTTTTTTTCATTAAAATAACAGTGACAATATAGACATTAATAAGTAATTATTTGTATGATTATAAAAAAATGGTTTTCATCTATTAAAAAATCATGAGCTACTATGAATTTAGTTTTACTGTTTTTGTTTTCGTAACTGTGGAATAACATAACATGTTAAACGAATTATATTTTTAATAAAGTAACTACAGAGAATAATAATAGAAATCTACATGAGACAAATAAAATTGACCTTTTATGTTGATAATGGTGGTGGTGGTGTGGTGATGGTATTTCAAAAAGTGCTCCATATGAATCAATTTTGAATAAATGAGATTTGATTTGAGATTTGAAACGGGACTGTCTCACAAGCCACAATGATGTTGGTGTCCGTACTCCAAACTAAATGCAAAAGGCCGAGTTTCCGCTACCAGTCGGGAAGAACGAATTAAACCAACTCACTGAAGGACGACAAAGACACGCTTTGTGGAAAGCGTTCAGCTGTCTACTGGTGAACTGAAGTTTAATGAAACTACACATACATACACACATATATACATACATACATACTTACATACATACATACACACATACATACATACATACGTTCATACATACACGCAAATATATAATTTAACACATATTGCATAAACATGATTTATTTTGATGAATAGAATTTAGGATAAAATTTAAATCTGTGTATGAAAAATCAAAAATACAATTAATTTAAATGGTCCAACACGCCTAGGTGTGTGACGTAAAGCTGATAAATAATTTTAACCGCACCCAAGCGGTGACTTGTGATACCAATTGACCCTTCAAGGGTAGAATGAGTATCTTCAAACCACTATTTAACTCAAGAAGTAGGCTTTTTAAATTATAGGTCAAAACATATAAAATGTCTACGCAATATTTCGTTCTCATTCCTTACATTTAGCGTTCCACAAACTTGTTACCTCTCATATTTCCATCTATATACTTTCAGAGAATCACTCCAAATGCCGTTTGAATCTTGTAGCCAGAATGTCTCTATTTGCTCTCCTAAAGAAAACGTATAACAAAGAAAACAAATACCAAGCGACAGACACAAATATTTGTCGTTTTATCGTATAAGGTGAGGGGGATACACGGGTGCGTTTATATAGATGCAGGTTTTCTGCCTACAACCGGTATACTCTTCGTAATCACGTAGTATTTACTAAAGTTTATGAATCTGCTATTATAATTGCTATAAACCATTAGAAACTGGGTTAGATCAAGTATCTGTTTTGGCCTGAAATTTTGTTTAAATTTAAATTTTCATCAATTGCCCGAAAAAAAAGTAATTGACTACCTTGGTTTACACTATACAGTCCAATGTTAGTAAGGTGTACATGATCAATCCATTACGGTCCCACGTATTCTCCAACGTATCTCCAGTATTTGTTTGCACCGCGTACTTAAATACTTCGGTCATATAGCCCGAAGAAATAATGACAACCTGGAAAAACTACTGGTGATGGGCAAGGTGGCGGCCAAAAGACCCAGATGACGCAGCCCAAAACGATGGTCAGACCAGGTATCGGACCATCTAAAGATACCGGTCAGCGAGGCGATACACCAGGCCACTAATCGAATTTCTCTGGAAAGACGCTATGAAGCAAAGAAGTCACGATCCTCAGCATAGAGGGACCGACTATAGGGAGAGAGAAGGTCCCACTCGTGGTCATTGGTCTCCCCTTAATCCCCACTTGGCTAGCGTAATGGAGTATGACCTAAATCCTTCTTACTCTGACAGGGGTCAGTCGGTCTGCCCAAAAGTGACAATGGTTGATGAGTATAATGAGTGAGACAACAATAATTAGATTGTCGTTTTATCGGTATGGGAGACAATATGCTTCTTTATAAACGGATCTAAATATATTACGGAATTCAAGGAATACATGCAAACTTTCATATGAAGGCAGTACGCAATTCAGCAATTTGTATAACGTTATTTTATAGCTTTAATATAACAAGAGGTTCCGTTTGTGGTTCCATTCCCGTGTTTTCATCCCCTCTTTTCCTACATACCCTTAACACAAATTAATTTCAATATTTTAATTTTTTTTTTAAGTTACCTCAAAATCGGTTCATCAAATTTTTAATAAGTAAGACAAATAACGTAAGAGACAAAAATCGTGCTTTTGAAGTTTGATATTAGGTAACATATATAAAACAGGTATTTAAGCACATAAAATAGACAAATTGATGGGTACTTCTAGACAGTTACACAAATTGTATGTATATGTTAATGTATAGGTGAAGGTAGTAACTATACGTAGTTAGGGAAGTGCTGACAACGAAGTAAGCTTATTTACAATGACAACGGCCCACGTATTTTGGAGTTTGTAGCAAAGTTTTTGTGTTACCCCTACTATGTGTAAAGTGAAAGTGAACGATTTTTAACCGACTTCATTATTATATTAACATAAAAATATTATTTTCCCTCGGAAGATCACTAAAAGAAAGTTGATACAATAATGTTGACTTTGTTATATGACTCGAATATTTTACTCATATTTGGTATTTATGAAAAATATGTTTGTCTTGTTATCTTTTCATATTTTTTCCATTTCAACATGTTCAATGCGGCCCATAAACATTTGTAACAAACTTCATATAAAACGGGGTTATGCCCGAAAATGGGCACGGGTCGCGTTGGCCAAGTGCGATTTTTTTTTAAGATTTCTCAGGCATGCAGGTTTTCACAGTGTTTTCCTTCGCCGTTTTGAGCAATTGTAATTAATTAATTAATTTTTATATCACGGCGTGCGTAAATTGACGTTTTACGCACGCTTCGCGTGCGCAAAACCCCCATTTCCGACCCCGTAATATAAAATTTTATACAACACGCGGACGAAAAATGTTTTTCTGACTCGTGTGATTGCAGTCCTCGCCTGCGGCTCGGCCTGCAAACTCACACTTGTCAGAAAAAAATTTTTCGTCCTCGTATTGTAATGTACTATTAATACGCACATAATTGTTGAAAAATCATTTGATCAGGGATTTGAATCCCAGACCCTCGATCAAGAAGGCGTGTTTCTTAACCACACTACTGCAGGATGAACATTGTTTAAAAAAAATAAAACGAAATTAATTGAAATCATATTTATTTTTAGTGACACTAAAGAATATATGAGAGATATGACACTAGTCGAATCAAACTCGAACGTAAAACCCAAGTATCCCAACAACAGTAACGCCATCTGTTGTTCAGTGTTTAGCGTATTCAGGAGTTCTCATTCCGTCGCTCATTCATTTGTTTACTTTTTCGTTAGCTCCCTCCAACGTCGCATTGTGCAAATTGTGATTAAAACTTTGTATTTGTGACAATGACATCCGAATTTAACGAAATTACGTAGGAGCGTTCAAATTTTCGGGGATTTATTTTTGTTAGAGGCGTTGAACACTCAAGCATAGCCTCGTTTTAGAGTATTTGTATTGTAGGTTCCAATTACCTTAAGGCATAATTTTTCGTTTAGATTCCTGTAAGGTAGGGATTATACCCGGGACGGTTTGGGTGGTAGATTAGTAAGTTAACTACGATACAATACAATACAATACAAAACTCTTTATTGTACACCAAAAATAAAAGTAAAACATACAAAATTTTACAAATAAACTAATGTACAATTGGCGGCCTTATCACTAAAATAGCGATCTCTTTCAGCTCTTCAGCAACTATTTACTTCTTGCACAAGAAATAAAAAATAAAAGATTCAGGCTAGGGCTGTACAAAGGTATACCTATAATGAAGCAAGAGTCATACTTTAAGTATGTCAGCAGCTAGAGTGGAAGACAGAGTACTTAAGAATAAAAAAGAGAGGAGAATATATAAATAAGGAAATAGTAGTACACTATAAAAAAAATAGTAGAATAATAATGTTTTCTACATTCATAGCCGTATTTTAGGATTATTCCTCTGTCGTGCGTGCCATAGAAACATCCATAGACAACTCACACAAACTCAGATTAAGAATAGAAATTAAAATTAATTGACCGGGGATCGAACCTGTAACCCATTTAGTTCAGGACATTACAGTAACCGCTTCTCCAACCAGGTCGTTGTACTGAAAGGATCATTTAATATGCTTAAGATCGTATCTGATTGATTTCAGATAAGGCTCCGATATATCTGGGGTCGATGACTTCACTGTAGACACCACTGTGCACCTGGGGAGGTAAGTGCTTTCAATTTCTATTAAAAACGAAAATGTGTTTATGTATTAACCATTTTACATTTTAAACAACATCTATTGAAAGTCAAGCTAGAATGAAAATTTAATTCTTTCAGCAAGGCTATTAAGATAGCCCACACAACGATAACCTAATCTTATCATTCACTTTTTGCAAATCCGAATCAAATATCGACTCTACGTAACGCCCCGAGGAAATTAAAGATTCTATCCGTAGCTAGAACTTAATCCCTCTGTAATACTTAGCCGGAAAATTGCAAATTAAAAGGCTTGTCTCTCAGAGAAAAGTCAGCTCTACACGCTAAAAGTAGAGTTAGGTTTCCCTCGATTGTGTTGTAAGCGAACAAAGATAAAAAACGCTGATTTCCACCGAAGGTTCTATATGAGGTCAATTAATTAATGCCTACACGGGCGACGCTATCGAGAGGTTATTGTGGTTTTATGTCAATGCTGTAATGAGAATGGCTTGTTAGTGTTTTTTGGTATTTATGGTAAGCAAGGTTGTTAATTGTCATTTTTATGACCTAATGGTTGTATAATAAATACATTTCAATACAATGAAAACATGCGAAGCAGTTACAGAGAAATTACAGTATATGTAGGTAAAGATTTAAGGCATTTTTGAACAGTTATTGTTAAAATTAGTGATGTATATTTTTTCCTGACAACATAACAAATAAACAAATATTAATCAAATTACGTTAACAAAACTTATAAAAACTTACCAAACGGTCTGTCCAGTGTACATAAAATTTTTATAAAAGATAATGACAAGTATTTTTATATTAAAAGTAGTAACATAAAATATACTTAGCATTAAAACTAATTTATAACTTATATCATTGTCTGCTAAAATGTTCCTAAAAATTGCATTGCTTCAACAAAATAGTTGAACAACAACAAAAAAAAACAACAATTTTGAAACGCATTATTGAAAAAAACAACAACAAAAGAACAACAACAAAAAAAACCAGTAAGCCAAAAAAAAGGCCAGTACGGCCGTGCCGCTTTTTTTTGCTCGACTTGGGGGGGCACTGCCGTGCCTCCAGATTACGTAAGTTCAACACTCGATTGTTTGTATCGTATATATCCTCGCATTATAACGTTACGGTTAAGTGTATATTGATTACGCACTTAACCTACTTAACTGTTCGACAACGCTTCCGTTACGAAGCTATTGTCTGCTATAATTAAGTTTGAATTCTTTTCATATTGAAGTTTTTTGTAAGCAAGTGTTGATTGGCGAACACATTTGTAACAGAATCTGTAGCTAATGATTTGTTTTTGTTGTTGAACATGAATTTGTTTCATTTTCACAACAAACACTTGATAAGTAATTTTGTTACGAACGGAAAATAAAATGTCACGACCTTATGGGTTTCACCTACTTTTCGATGGTAATTTTGGTATTTATTTTGTACTTTCTGTAAAATATTCTATCTTTGTCTAAATTTGTCAAAATGTATTTAATAGCTTCAAGGATTACTTAGTTTCAATTTCGAAATTGTTATTTGAAATTATTTTGTTATTACTATGTTTCGGACAGATAAAAATAATTTTGTAAGGAATATTTTTCAATATAATTAAATTAAATCAGTGCATGTTCGTTCGTTATTTGAGACACTTAACAATACGAGGATTACTATTCTCTTTAAAATTCGCGTAGATAACTTATACCGTAATCATTCATTCATAGGAAATATTGTTTTCCATTTTTAAACGAAACAATACAAAAAATTCAAAAATAAACATTTTTATTCATATATCTTTTAATTCAGCGAAATTTATATTCAGTTCCATAGCAATAAATTGAAGCGTTTAAATAATTTACGATTTACGACTATTACGTTGAAATGTTATTCACGGGTACAATAAAATAAAAGCATTCGGTACAATAGTCGATTGGTGAACAATGTACCACTTTATATCATTTCCTACGAGCATTGTACCATTGCGGACAAAGTAAAGTCTTTATTTTCCTGTAAATGAATGGACAATTTCACGGGAGTTACAAAGGTTATAAATGTGTAAATTGTTTCCGTTCTCTATTGGATTATAAATATAGTTATATGAGTTTTGTAGTATGATACAAAATATAAAGTGTTTCTAAGTAAGTAGCACTAACTTTGATTTTCCTATTTTTTTTAATCAAAATAAATAAACGCTTTCCACATTCACAACTCCATACTAGGATTCTCTGTGTCGTGGGTGCCATTAACACACACAAAGACAAATATACAAGCACCCAGAACCAGAACAGATATCTAAATTCGTAATTCAGATATCTGTCTGGCCGGGGATCGAACCCGAAACCTCTTGCGCGTCAGATCGGTATGGTGACCATTTCGCCACGCGGGTCGTCTATATAAACATATTATTAGAAAGTGTTAGTACCCTCTTTACTACCCTTCGAGATGTACTAGAATATTTCGGCCTAATAGCAGCAGTATAACACTGCTCCTGTGTTCTGTACCCGTACCCTGAGTTTTTACCTTTTGACAAATATAACTGTTTTTGGTATTTGTTAACGTATTTGTCCATAGAATTTCCAATCAGCGCCCCTAGCGGATTGTGTCAGAACTTGGAAATTGTATGGGCCAATACGTAAACAAATACCAAAACAGTCATATTTGTCGAAGCGTAAAAACACCTGGTAAGGGTACTGGTTTGACGATTGTGGTTAAGTCCTCCTTTTTAGGCGTTACAACTTAGTCTTCAGGGGTAACGCATCTATGGCCGAACTTACGTAAAAACCTAATCTCATAATTCTATCAGGGATTGATAAGAGATAGCCGCAAATACTCTATAATAAAATAAAAATATGCGTTCTATATAAATCGTAAAAAATCCAACCATTTGTGTTTTCAATCGCTTTTTATATTCCTACACATTTAGTATTCATCGCTGCCGTACTTAAGCTCTCGGAACTACTATTATTGTCGTTTATATTCATAAAAACATGAAATTCTTGGAAGTTTCCTCAAACGTTTACACTTCATTGCTTACACACCTTATCGGAAGTGGGTGCATGTGACGCCTACTAATGGTTCTCGATTGCAACTCACGGTTTTCTCATTTATTTCTGTATTGTGAAAGATTTTTACACACATATAAAACGAAGGCGATAATAGATAGATTTCCTTTATATATAATAACTTTAAAATATTTATTTAGTAAAGTTAAGAAAATAGTTATAAAACAAATTTTAATTACACCCCTTTAGTATTAATGAATTTATGTAAAAGTAAAGTATTTAATTTTCTTATTCATCTGCGGAGGGCAATGTATTTCGAGGGTATGTATGTTTATGATATTCCTTGGCATGCCCTACAGCTCAAACGCCTTGATGAATTTTATCATTTCAATTTTAATTTTATGATTTTCCCAACACTACAGTACTATTTAAATAAAGAATAATCAAAAAGAAACAACACGACGAGAGACCTAATACAAAAAATACATGACAAGTACATTCCAATTCAGCATCGTCAACCAAAACCTGATTGATGACAAACGAAACATTCGTTTTGCGACAAACAAAATAAATCCTTATCTTTCTTGACACGATGGTAGTAGGGCCTCGAAAATAATATATCTTGTATAAGTAATCCCATGACATCCAAGAGGGATTTCCGATATACAAATTCGGTTTCCTCGTAATTTTTCCTGTAGAACCAGTTTGGGGGTTGAAATAAGTTGTAACTCTACATCGTTTTTCATTTTGGGTACGTAGTAGGTATGTCGGTATTGAGATATTTCGAAGAAATTTTCGATGACGTATTGCGAAACGCAAGACATATTCTTTTTGGCGACCAAGGTGACATAATGGTTAAATAATAAAACTAAAATGGTTTTGAAAGATTGTAGATTTACTATTTCTAGTGTTATTCAGTTTTTGTGATTTCCAGTAGAATCCCTTTTCTTTACAGAGATGGTTACAAAAT
Organism: Epargyreus clarus clarus; assembly: GCA_014595695.2. Classification (NCBI taxonomy): domain Eukaryota; kingdom Metazoa; phylum Arthropoda; class Insecta; order Lepidoptera; family Hesperiidae; genus Epargyreus; species Epargyreus clarus. The sequence continues at coordinate 1,697,157 of JACTTY020000021.1, forward strand.
ATTTTAGGTGGCCGTGATCATCACGCCGCCATTAGATGAATTTCTAGCTCGTTTACTATTGCTATGTTATAAAAAACACTAAAAGTCATTTTCGATGAAAAAAATGTCTTAAAAATCTAATTGATCTGTCCGATAGGGGATAACAGTTCAAATCCATCATCTGAGACGTCTCAGAATAAGAAGGATTTTGCCCAACAGTGGGTCAATAACGAGCTGATAAAAGCCATGCAATTAGAGGGTTCCATGTTCGATCCTTGGTCTGACAGATTTCTACGAATTTATTAATTAATATGTAGGTATGTGAATTAAATAAGCAGTGATAGCCTAGTGGTTAAGAAACTCGGCCTCTTGATCGAGGGGTCCCAGGCACGCACTTCTGATTTTTCAAAATTATGTGCGTATTAGAAATTAATTATCACTTGCTTAAACGGTGCAGGAAATACGTACTTGGCCAGCGAGGTGGACTATGGCCTAATCCTTCTCATTCTGAGAGGAGACCCGTGCCCAGCAGTGGGACAGTAATGGGTTGTTGATGATGACGATGATGATGTCAACTAAAGCAAATCTATTAATTTAAAGAAAACATATTTTCTTTCATGTATTATATAAGATACAATAATGAAAGTAGCCAACGATATTTATATAGAAAACATTTACGTCCTACATAAGATGTAATATTAAAACTAGTCCACGATATATCTAATTGGATCGAGATTGAGATATACCTTTCTAATCACGGATCTCCCTCAGGAAATTGGATTGGCGCTCAAATTAAGTTTAGCGGGATGACTTTTTTAATGTTACATTTTTCCGTCTTAATTTTTTTCTGAATTATTCAATCTGTTTCTCGTATATTCGTTTCTTTTTAAGATTCATGCAATCTTTTTTAAGATATGAATTATGTAAATAGGTAAAATCAATTTATAAAGCGTCATATTTGAGTTTAAATATGTTTAGTATAAGACTTTATGAGATATTGTTATTTCTTCATCATGATCATGATTTTATTATAGCAATGTTATATTTCAAAATTAAATAAACTTAGGGAACCTACAGAATAAATTGCATAAAACTACTTAAGCACTAACTAACAACAGCAGTGTTAACTAATATCAACAGTGTTAGGCGCTGCTAAGTTCCGGTTTGAAGGGTGTGGTAAGGGAGTCAGACTTTACCGAGGCGTTTCAGCTTAGTCCTTAGGGGTAGCGGCGCATCTGTGGCCGACCTTAGGTAGTAATATCTAAATATATCTGAGATTGATTACAGATGTCCATGGGCGGCAGTAGCCACTTACCATCAGGTGGACTGCATGCTCGTCTGCTACTCCTATATTATATATAAAAAAGCACAAATTTCATAATCTAAATATATCACCCTAATATAGGTATAACATGGGAAATAATGTAAAATGATATATGATTTCAGAGATGTTAGGTTCAATTCTACCTACAATTGTTGTGATATGGATCTCTTAATTAAGACGCAACTCTTCAAATGCCGGCGATGCATTTGCGATTACTCTAAGTTGAAGATGACAAAGGAAAGGAATTCAGTGTTTGCTACCATAATATAGGTTATTGTGTGCATACTTGCCGCAAACTCCACACTTCTACAAACGTTTGTCATCAAAAGCTAAGCTACAAGAGCTTGCAAACATACACAAACCATCAAACTCTATCCACACGTTCGAATCTGTCACATTTTGGGGAACGTGTGGACGAGACAATATATTTGTATCTCTTTCTTATAGCTTCTTAAGATCCTGTTAAAGGCCCTTTAATAAATCAACCGCACGTCTCAATTGCAAGGGAAACGGTTCATATTTTCCTAGATATTATTGTTTGCACTCACATCGGGGGGATGGTTTACGATTGTCGTAAAGTACGGCTATGAAGGCGAGTAATCGAGTTTGCGCCGTAGTAATGGCTTGCTTTCTCTTATTTTAGGCTTTGGAACGTGGAATGAACGCGGATATGATCGTAATGCATCGTAATTTTAGGGGTGGAGTTATATGGTTTTTGTTTTTTTGTTATAAACTCAGTAGGTTTTGTTTGGGTCGTCGCGTCTGTAGTAATATTTTTGAGTTTATTTCTGTTTACCATAAAATAAGTGTCAAAAATGCTTAATATTAATGTAGTTGGTTTAAAACAAGCTTTGTTATAAGCTTCTAATTTATTTATGCAAGAAATTCAAACCTATTTACAAAATTGAATTTGAAATATGTTTAGCTGTGACGACGGTGGGTTACTTGTGATTGTTTGACTTTACTTCTTAATTATCTTATAACAAGTGCAGTAACTATTTAGACTAACATAAATTGTATATGTGATTGCTAAGCTCATATTTAAAAACTCGACGAAAATACATTAATCTTAACACGAACATCTGCATACAAACAGCTCTTACAATCTCGTTACCGAATTCTTATCACCCTGTAGCAAATATGGGTCGGAATTGGATCAGCAAGGGTAGGCACCGACACTTATAATAGATATTTTCCGACCCCTCTACGAATTTTGAATTATCCCTCATGATCTGTCATACCTGCCGTTACAATTTTACGTACAATTGGTTACATGATTGAAACTATTTGAATTTTTGGGTGCAGTATTAATATCAGTAAAATATTTTTTGCACATAACTATTTTGCAGATGACTAATTTATTATTTTATTACATATCTAATCTAGTAACTGTACAAAATAAATGATTTTTCTTGATTTATTTACTGTTTATTTCCGAAGAATTATGCTAATACAAGGTTTATTATTGATTACAAAAATGTATCTTGAGTTGTTTTAGCCAGAGGTCGACCACAGATGAGATGCAACTCGTAAGGTCTAACTGGAAACGCTTCGGATAAGTATTTCTCTCATACCACACCCTTCAAACCAGTACCCTTACCAAGAGTTTTTACGTTTTGACAAATATGACTGTTTTGGTATTTGTTTACGTATTGGCCTATAGAATTTCCAAATTCTGACACAATCCGCTAGGGGCGCTAATTGAAAATTGTATGGGTAAATACGTAAACAAATACCCAAACAGTCATATTTTTCAAAACGTAAAAACTTATGGTAAGGGTACAGAACACAACGCTGAACACTGCTGTTGTTAGGCAGAAACAGGCGTACCAATGTCGAAGTCGAACCACAAAGGGTTCTACTACGTTCTTATACTTATTTACGGATCGCGAAAAATGCCTTGCTTTACAACCGCCTATAACGAAAGCCCAGTCAAAAGTTAGCTCCTGTCCATATCTATTCATGAACCAACGTACAAGCTCTAACCAAAAATACTACATACCACCTATTCTGACGTCACAGGGTTGTTTTTGCTCTGAGTTTATTCGCTAGGGTGTCTGCAATTTGGGTACCGTCCAGTGTGGTAATGGAGTGTAGTCGACGTAAAAAGCATAAATAGGTAGGATTTCGTTATTACACCCCAGTTTGCCAGCATGTGCCAAGTTGTGTATTTTGTAGCTTCTCTTCTATATGTAGGAATGAGTGTTTGTTTGGTTGCTTCGTATCTATACTAATATTATAAAGAGGAAAACTTTGTTTGTTTGTTTGATTGTTATGAATAGGCTCAAAAACTACTGGACTGATTTTAAAAAATCTTTCACCATTCAAAAACTACGTTATCCACGAGTAACATAGGCTATATTTTATATGAAATATATTTGATAAATAGATTTTGAGGCGGTACAAAGTTTGCCGGGTCAGCTAGTATCAAATATAATAACAGCAAATCGATAGGTTTAATTCAATTTGCATAGGTGATAGCTCGAACAAAATCTCAAGGTCTGTGAAGTCTACCAGTTTTGCACTTGACTAGCGCGGTGGACCATTGCCCTAGCTCTGAGTGGAGACCCGTGCCCAGCTGTGGGACAGGACTGTATGACGACGATACAATTGATTGCAGTTTAGCTTTGAATAGTAGTTAATGCTTCCAAGGTTATTCAATCAGTAAAACATAAAAAACGAGGTTTGTTTTTAACAAAAATGAATACAAAAACGTTTTTTTTTAAATCTCCATCTCCTAAAGCTTAATGGAGACTAAAATAAATAATACAACATGCATGTGTTTGGCAATTAAACGCTTTCTACACAATTAGTGATAAAGTTATATTTAGTAAAGAAGATTCATTAGGTAGCAGATTTTTTTTGTGATATAAAAGTAGCAGACGAGCATGCAGTCCACCTAATGGTAAGTGGCTACTGCCGCCCACGGACATCTGTAATCAACCTCAGATAGGCTTAGATATTCCTACCTGAGGTCGGCCACAGATGCGCCGCTACCCCTGAGGACTAAGCTGGAACGCCTTGGAAAAGTATGTCTCCCTTACCACACCGTTCAAACCGGAACGCAGCAGCGCTTAACCCTGCTGTTATTAGGTAGAAATAGGTGTGGCGGTGGTGCCGCCGGAGTCGAATCACAAAGGGTTCTACCACCTTCATAGAGCACATAGAGATATTCATAGAGCATTAGAATTAATTTATATCTATAGCAATTTGTGAAGTACTAAGCTTACCATGGACAACTTATATGTAATAACTCAATTTTCTTCATAATACGAGCATTCCTTTAAGCACAAAGAAAATAGTCTTGAGCTTGTGGAAATTTCATAATCTAAGCAAGCTGAGCAACAAAGGGAAATGACAGAACAATGTGCAATGAGCCTTGGAGATGGTGTAGGTTGGCCATGAGGTAGCAATACGTTGAGACTGCTTTTTTTCTCGATTTAAATGTTTTATTTCTTAGGTAACATTAACAAACTTATATACATGAATAATATTTTAAGCTAAACTATATACATATATTATTTTAAACAAGATTAAATATATTTTTTTACTTAATAGGATCTTTTTAACTTAGTTCGTATTTGGTAGGTATTGATTGTCGCTTCCTGTAGTAAGATCGTAAAATCTGATTTAATTGAACGTTTCTTCGATAACATTAGCCTGAAGTCTCGAACAGACGGAAAGAAAACCATTTTTAATGTAAAGTCATCCTATTTACCTACATCTTAACGACGGATTTAGATTTTACAATTTTATATTTCTGTTGTTGACAATAGGACTGTTGCCACTTACGTTACGTTTAATAATTATCCGTGACTATAAAGGAGTGACGAAGTAAGAGTCACTTTAATTATTGAAGTACATCAGACATCCGATCTGACACTGACAATTGTATATGTCCTGATTTTTTTCTAAAAAACTTGGTCAACAGAAAACAACGCCTGTTTCCGACTTTATCCTAAGCTACTGCAAAGATGTGCAGATAATTTAACAATACCTATTATGTGTTGTATATATTATTTGTAATCTCTGCTCAATAGCTCTGCTGTTCTGTTTTAAAGTCAGGCAAATTATTATTTTTTTAACCGACTTCGAAAAAGGAGGAGGTTACTCAATTCGACCGTATATATATATTTTTTTTGTTTTTTTTTTTTTAATGTTTGTTCGGCGATTTTTTCGCGATGCCGCGACCTATCGATATGATTCATACACCATTGTATGCGGCTAGTTTCACAAGGGGTCCCATTTCGAGGAAATTTGAAAATTTCCTCCAGTTTTCCCGGAAAATTGGAAAAACCAGATTTCATATAAACTTCAATAAGTCGAGTATTTCTTAACCAATTTCAATTTTCTTTTTTTCATATGAAAGGGTGTTTCGTTGCGGTACTTTCCTACCTTAACGTTAGTATACTCTGATGATTAGAATTTAAGTTATGGGGTGGAACTCATCATCACTACCCCTCCTTTTTACATATTTTATGACAACTTACCTTCTGCCCACTCAATTCTCATGAAACTTAAAATAAACATTGAGTATCTAGGTTAACATGATATGATGGAAAATTTGACCTTCAACTCTTTAACCCTGGTAATGCAGAAGTGCCTCCTGCCTCAACCACATAAGTTAGGCATTTGGAACTTATGGATATTTAATAAAGTCGATAAGCTGAGATATATGATGGAAAATTTGACCTTCTACTCTTCAACTCTGATGATGCAGAGGTGCCTTCTGCCTCAACCATACAAATTAGGCATTTGATGCTTATGAATATTCAATAAGGTTGATAGGTAGAGGTATATGATGGAAAATTTTCCCTTCACCTCTTCAACCCTGATAATGCAGAAGTGCCTCCTGCCTCAACCATACAAGTTAGGCATTTGGAGCTTACGAATATATGATAAGGTCTTTAAGTAGAGACATATGATGGAAGATATGACCTTCAATTCTTCAATCCTGATGATACAGATGTGCCTCCTATCTAAAGTATATAGAATAGACATTTGTTGTAATGAAGTTGCTAGACAGAGATATATGATGAAAAATTTGACCTTCAGCTCCTTAGATCTGATGATGCAGAGGTACCTCCAGCCTAAACCACATGAATAAGCCATTTAGTGCTTTCACACATATTTTATAGGTCCTAACCAGGTACATGTAATGAAATAAATGACCTCAACTCTTCAACTTGACAATTACTTCTAACAAATATAAAATGTGATTAATGAAGACGTTGTAGTTTTTCTTAACTATTAATTTAAGGTAAATTTGACCGACTCACTCGCAGAGTTTTACCACCTAGTTTGATTTATTTACTTTTCTGTTCCAACCTAATCTAGCCAATAATATATTAGTATTAAGTATCTCATATAGTCTCGCCTATAGTGTTTCGTATTGAATTGGTTACATTGTAAAACTAAGCGAGAAGGGCGCGGTAGCGCCCTGCGAGCGAGTGGGTCCAATCCGTATGAATTCAGACCTTACCTTTATTCATGATCACCTTTATACAATTTTACATAATATTAATACAAACGTTAGCATCTCATCACTAAAAAGGGTGAAAAAATTTTTTTAACAAAATGTAGCGCTCATATTGGACACGCTGTTTACGCCGTTCAAACTATTGAGCATATATATAAATATATTAAGCGCCAACTTCAGAAATATGTACTAAACCAACATTTATTTCAATTATTTTTTACTTTGTAGTGACATAGAAGTCGGTTTTATTTTTTTGTTAAAATTTTTTTCGTACATTCCAATTTAGTTCTCATGAGTACTAATGCATGTGTGAATTTTAGGCAAGACAGTTGATCTACATGAACTTTGTTACATGTTCATGGGTTGCAGTGACAACTTAAGATCAGTTTGTGTACTCGCTTGCTACGTGTACTTGTAAGTCCGATACTTTTTCGAGGCGTTCCAGCTTAGTCCTCAGGGGTACTGTGGCCGGTACGAATATCTAATCCTATCTGGAGTCGATTACAGACGTCCGTGGTGGCGAGATCCATATTATAAAAAGTCCAGTTTACATTTACGGACACGAACCGTGACAAAAAAATATCATATTTGTGTATACAATATTTTGCCAGACAGGGCCCATATCTACACCGCTGTCATTGTAGATAGATATAAACTCGACTTGGCGGAGGCACTGCCATGCCTCCAGATACATCAATACATTATACAAGACTATTTTTGATATTGACATTGCACTCGTATAACATGCTTTATTTCTGTATTCCGCGTATTCAATTAAATATACATATGTTTATTTTTACAATATTTATTAACCAAACTAGAACGTAAACACTAAATTCCGTACTATATTGGGATATTAAGTATATTTGGAACAATTTAGCTAAACACCTGAGGCGTCAACGTACGCGTTAGCTCGGCAAGCCGCACTAATCCGGTAAACAAGCTAACGTATAACCGGATCGATCCGGTTTGAACTGGATTACCGCGAGCGACCTCCGGACAAATTGACTTATACAGAACCTACACCTATTACAGACCCTACAGGCGACATCTAGGTATCTACACATATACAAGAGCGTAGCGATAAATAATTCTTTGGCGTGGGAATTTGACATTATTGTTTTTTGTTTTTTTTAATAATTCGACTAAATTATTGGGTTCACCAAAATTAGTCATGACTTTAGGTTACATTAGTACCCTGCCTGTCGAAAGAGGTGACTTAAAGGGGGCTTTCGAGGTTGCAGGTGGCAAGAGTGGGAGCACGAACTGCCCGGATAGCGACCCCGGGAAGTATGGCGCTTAGTGTTGCCGCATACCGTACCGTCGTACACACTAGATGGGTGGTGAGCTTTATGCTCATCACGGCAGAGAACTCCGATTACATTACGTTGGATGTTATGTTGCTATTGCATCCATTGACTTCTTTAATTATCTTTGTGACGCTGTATGATTGGCGTTTACAACATACTCCAAACCTTTACAAATGTTTGCCTTAATCAAAACCTATACCACAAGCGCTTACACAAACTGCGACGAACCCTCTATTCACACGTTTGAATTTGTGGTGGTTTGGTAAGCGAAAGCACGTAAATAAAGCTTAATAAAAATTAAAATGGAAGTAAATAAGCTTGATATGTACAACGTTATAAGATAAAGTTGAAGCAAAGAACGCAATTTAGTAGCATCAAATGTTTTGTGGCTGGGGAATAATCTCGGAATGATAGCCTGTACTGGCTTGTTTCCGGGATAAGTAATTAGTGTGGGCCGCAAGGAATTGTCGCATAATTATCTCATTTCGCAACCCTGATATTTATTGCCTCAATTAAAAATAAAGGAAGATAATTCTTATTTTCAAGAACAGAACAAATTTACACTGCGAAAATGTAAAGCCAGGTACGAAACATAATGTATAAAAAAAATTAGTAATTAAAAAAAAAACGAAATTCTGACTACATAAAAGTAAATATCTGAAAAGAGGAGTTATATAGATTATACCACTCGCACAATATTGACAATTTAACCCTTAGAGGTGGCGACGCATTTGTGGTTGACTTTAGATAGGACACCCACGGAATGGAAAAAAAACTAATTTTCTTAGGATTGATTAGATGACCATAAGCAGCAGTCATTACCACCAACTGTAAATATCTCGCTCATTTATTTAAAATACGCACAAAGGAAACTAACTTCTTTGCGGTTAATTAATTAAATAAACATTTGCGAACGATGAATAGACAGTTTCTGTATAATCACACATACAAAATTTTTGTAACAATATATCGTTCCATGCAAAGAAATATGTGTTACACTGGTGTGTTTTCTCAAACGCACTAAAGATACACATAAGGGTTCCTTAGTAAAATTGCTTGCACATAACGCCGCAAGCGTCTGTTCTAACAATATAATTATTCTGTACTACACAGATAGGTTCGGGAAAGTAATTAGCGTGGGCCGGAAGGAATTGTTACGTAATTAGCTCATTTTCCTCTTCCAATATTTATAGCGTGGTCCTAATAAGGTCATGAATTATGTGCAACGGTTAATGATGTAGAACATGTGGTTTGTTTGTAGTTATAAGATTTACGTTTATAATTTATGACAGTACAGGGTTATTACCCAGGGGTTGCAGGCGGCAAGAGTGGGAGCTTGAATCGTCCAGGAGGTTACCACGGGAAGGACGACGGTGTGTGTAGCCGCATACCGTTGTAAACACCAGGTGTGTGGAAGGAGCGTAAACTGCTCTCCAGCAGCTCCCAGGGCAGAGCCCGATTGGGGCATCGCGCTCGGAGGACTCCGGTTGTGTTCCATCGGAGGTCCCGGAGTTCTCCACCAAGAGCTGAGGACGGGGGGGTTTTAGTGCGGTAAAAATCCCGCATAACTCGGCGTCGGGTACCTTTTAAAGGTTTCCCCCTCGTAAACAAAAAGAAGGCTTATTACCCAATTTTTGAGGGTAATGTTTTTCGAGCGTATGTTTGTATGTCTAGTCTGCTGGAAACCTAAACCACAGTATAAGGATCTATTATTTATACCTAAACGTTTTAATGGATTTTAACATAACGTGTTGGTGGATTCGCCTAGAATGACATAGGCTATATTATTAAGCAGTTGGTTTTTTTACAGTAATTTTTTACAGTAAAGGTCTAGACCAGTAGATAATACTTTTAGTGAACCGGCTTTTTTTTACATTGCTTTCAAGGATTTCTTTTGTGTACTGTAATTTTAATTTTAGTAAAAAAAATAATCATGAGATCATTAAAAATGTATTTATATCTTAAGTAGTTAATGTATTTGAGTGTTGATGACTGCATTACATATGAAATATTATTAACACAAAAGTAACGTGTCATGTAAAAAAGCGGGCATTGCATTCCAAAATTCATGTCCAATTAGAGCGAACCGTGGTTGCATGCACCTCCATTGTACGTGCAATAAACGAAAACTGTCATAACGCGAAACGGCCAACGGTATTAAAAATTCCATCATGGTGAATTGCCCGCGGCGAACCCACGCTTGAATGCTGAACCAAGGCTTTTCAGCTCTATTCACAAGAAGGTGAATGCGGCAGCCACTATCCGGAATGACCGATAAACCAAACGACTGCCACGGGAATATCACCCTTCTAACAAACGTATAGATGATAGATTGCCGTCAAATATAAGTGTCCTTAAAGATCTTCTGGTTGTCAGCAGTAATGTAGACCGTTTGACGAAGTACGGGCATTTGAAATTTATTCCTGAGGCTTATTTTGTTTCTAACATTTTGGTTTCGTCTCCTTCAGGCAATAAATAGCCTTGCCTTTATCTCCTAAAGTATAGTCTGAATAAGATGTTATGTCAAAAGATGTGGGACGCTTATATTGTACAGGTTTACACGCTAGAGTGTACTTGTGACCATGTTGCATTTGAATAACACAGAAAACGTATAGATATAAACTATTTGAAGGTGGTAGAACCCTTTGTGGTTCGACTCCGGCGGCACCACCTATTTCTGCCTAATAACAGCAGTGTTACGCGCTGCTGTGTTCCGTTTTGAAGGGTGTGGTAACGGAGACATACTTTTCCGGCGTTCCAGCTTAGTCCTCAGGGGTAGCGGCGCAACTGTGGCCGACCTCAGGTAGGAAAATGTAATCCTATCTGGGGTTGATTACAGATGTCCATGGGCGGCAGTAGCCACTTACCTTCAGGTGGACTGCATGCTCGTCTGCTACTCCTATATCATAAAAAAGAAAGCTGCTTTATTATTTAAAAAAGTATATAGCCTAGTTATTGTAACTTGGTATTTCAATCTCAATCTCTAATTTTTCAAAAATGTTCAAAGTATGACGTATAAATTATCACTTGCTAACGGCGAATAATAAAATCGTGAGGAAACTTATACACTTAAGGGTCTTTTAAAAAATCTCAAAGGTATGTGACCACTATCAGTTCGATGAATATTTACGAATATTCTTTAGAGATGTCTAAACATTCTTGATTCTATGGTAAGGTGAAGGTATCAACTATAAACAGATGAAGATTCAATACAGGTATACAGAATGTGTGTGTGTATATAAAAGATCAAAGCTGCATGTTGCGTTTCCAATCTCATATGAAGACTGTTTGTGGTTTGATATTTCTAATGCTATTTCCTTTGGAGACGTTAAAGGTCTTTCACACGACAAGAGTTTAAAGTTATATAAGTATAACAGCCATAACATACAGTAACATACATATAATACATTACATGGTTTTACCACATTCTACGTGTTAAACCATCGCTCATATGAATTTCTAATGACGCGTAACCAGTTAGTATCAAGTTGCTTGCTGTTTAGTACCAATAAATATAGTTCAAAAAACTAAAAAACACGCTTTTATGATAAAATTAACTAAAAAGTACAAAATCTAAATGAATCTAGGAATCAATTAAGGAACAGTAAATAGTATAATTGTGAAATAAATCTACAAAGTTTGAACGAAATCTGGCCGTTTAAAGTGGGTCAAAATCGCGCCCAAAGAAGTCGGTTACAAACATACAAACATACAGGTGAAGCTAATAAAAAGCGTGTAAAAAAGATTCCTACTAAAATATCAGCTTGTTTTATTAATATCGAATAATATAATAAACGTAGAAAAAAACGCGAGCAGTCTGGTCACCCTTTTAGGATCTACTTCATTCTTCTCATATACATTCTGTACATACATATAATAGGAGTGGGGAACCCAATCGAAGTACAATTCCATTAATATTTCACGATTATTCCATTTGTTACCAGTCCCTATGTTGTATATTTTGTAAAATACAGAGGTCCCCTAAAAGATCCCTTTCCAAGAGGTCCCTTTGTGGTATCCTAATTTTCCAAAAGGAAGAGTTTTAGCAATATTATTAGGAAAATATACAATTGTTAATGAATTAGGCTATTTTGAAAGGACGTGGGTGGGTCGGTTAAAAAGGTCTTTGTGTGATTTTAGTAAAGGTAAAAATAAGTCAAAAGGAATAAGATGACAAATTATATTTCGTACAATTGCAAGTATGATATATTATAAAACTGTAAATGTTTTGTATAAAATTACTGAAAAAGCATTGGCATGTTATTCGAGTGTGAAATAGGTTTGAAACTTTTTTTAGGGAGATAACACATTCATTTTACTGATAAGTGTTTTCATAAGTACCTATGTAGATTTTCTGCATCTTCTAGAAAGAATTTTAGTTCTATTTTTTTATACGTAATTCCTGATTATATCTTATTTTTAATTTAACTTTATTTGGTGTTTAATAACTAATCATTACTTTTATAGATTGAAGTAATGACCTGAAAATATATCCTCGAAATACTGAGTATAAAATACAACAAACCGTCATATTTTTATGTACTAAACCATACAACGGACTTTATGCTTTGAGGAGATTAAACATACATAATTAATGTGTAAAACTAATAATTTGGAAGCGTAACGTGCTTCATTACATAATGCGGCTACGGGAAGTTAAATCCAGCTGCATTTACCGAGATAAAACATTTAATTAGAAACTGCGACGCGTCATAAAAGAGTTAGTTGTTGTAAGGGATTGCCTTGTAAAATTTAATAAAGTTTTGTGTACCCTTTTTTAGCGGAGAATAATGTTTTTCTGACATAGCGCGAACCATAGCGCACCGCAAATGGCAATGGGCGGGGCATGTCTGCCGGAGGGATGACGGCAGATGGACCCGAAAAGTCCTCGAGTGGAGACCAAGACGAGGCAAAAGGAATGTTGGGAGGCAACCCGCACGATGGACCGACGACCTGGTCAAAATAGCAGGCCGCCATTGGATAAGAATGGCGAGCGATCGAGCAACATGGAAACACCATGAGAAGACCTATACCCAGCATTGGGTGAATAATGGTTGAAGAAGAAGAAGAAGAATGTTTTTCAAGCGTATGTATCATTGTCTTTTTTAATGTTTTTCAAGCGTATGTTTATCTCTTTTTTGGCAAACCCTGCAGTCCTTGATCCTGCAGACTTGACGCATTTTAACATACGATACGTTAGTCTCGTACAAATTGTAGTCATAGGCTATATTTTAAGCAGTCGGTTTTTGTTTTTTCAATAATTCTGTGTAGTCCGCGCCAAACTGCTAGTCCGCTCTGAATATAGAAACGAGTCGCGTCCAATAGCAAATTGTATGATATTAGCGGGGCGAAGACAGCGCGGGATCCGTCCGCTGCCCGCTCTCACCCACGGGTACATAGCTGCGTCAGTACGCACATACGTTGCTACGGAATATGCTTGCAGCTGTGCGTAACAACTTCGGAGCGGACTAGCAGTTTGGCGTGGATTATACTTATTTAATTGTTATGTTGACGTCCCGCGTGGCGGATCGCCGTTGCGTTGCTGCTCCTTAAAACTAAGATGGTCATACTCGCCGCATAATATCTAAGTAAGCCGGAATATACTCATAAACCATTCTACTGAAACTCACAAACTGATTCTCGCTAGAAATATCGAATAGCCCCGGGTGAGCAATATTGATTTTGTTTCAATGGTACTTATAGCTAGACAGACTTTGTCATAATTATACGATATCCCAACTTTATCTTTAAAAACTATTATATTATAGACCAATTAACAATCCAATTAAGATCACCAACGAATTATGAAAAGCAATAATCATTTGAAGCTGATATTAAAAGTGTTTTACAAATTGCGTCTTTTGCAAACTTCGATGAATTTTTTAGCGAAGAAATTAAAATACACAAGCACAAAAGAACCACAAATCCCTACAAACTCCCCTAATAATATCGTGTTTCGGCTAAGATTGTGTAAACTGAACCCTTACGTCTATGCAAAGGGTATATAAAATGTAGAATTAGGGGCTCCCTTTAGAACGCGCAAAATGAGCTCCCAGTCAGCGATTAATGTCTCCTATGGCATTTAATAATTTACACATGGAGTTTATGTATATGCTAAGGTAACTAATTTAAATATTTGCTAATGTTTAGGTCGTTCGTATTGTATTCGTAGTGCGATTTGGTAGACTTCACATCCATTTGACATTTTTTATATAAATCTCTCAGGTATGCAGGCTTTTTCACGATGTTTTCCTTCACCGTTTAGCAAGTGATAATTAATTTCTAATACGCACATAACTTTGAAAAATCAGAGGTGCCTGGGATTTGAACCTCAGCCCCTCGATCGAGAGGCCGAGTTTCTTAACCACTAGGCTATCACTGCTCACTCGTAGGTCGTTCAAGAGGTAGGAAAAAGAAAAAGAAACACGATGTTTGCTTTATTAATGTTCAACAATATTTATAATTTCGGATATAAATTAATTGATCCTATATAATCCAAAAAAAGTATAAATAATCGTCAAAATTTTCAAATTAATTAAATTGAATTATAAGCATATTTTAAAAATTAATTTATCACAAAAGTTAGATGGTTAATAGTACCAGGCGTTACTTTGCGGAAATCCAAACTATAATATTAGGATAGACTACTTTTCAACAATCCGCTTCCAATATGTACTATGGTATATATTTAAAGCCATGCAGTATGCATGCAACCCCCACATAGGATACATGCACGTGCAAAAAGTAAACACCACCAAACATATCACCCCTAACACGTGTTTCGCTCCAAAATAGAGCATCATCATGGTAAATTGATTCTATGACGCTTAATCGCTAAGGCTTACTCACTTCTCTTCATGTCTTATAATCGGTTATAGAATTTCTACCGACAGTTGACACTGTACTGGATAAAGTATATTACAGTAAACATGACTTCTCAAAAGCCACGTCCCTACCTAACTTTGATGCCAACCTACTGCTGACAGCTTCGTAAGTGTAAGACTGTAACCGCCACTAAATTTGGATCAAAAGTTAACCCTATTACCTAACCAGAAAGTCCAATGCTAAAGTAATTTGTGGAAACGTTAATACATTTTGCCACAAGGAATGAAGTAGGTCGTAAAAGACAAACAGTAAGTGAACAGGGCACAACTCTAAAAGTCGTCACCTTCGCAAAACTTTTTCGTAAACTTGAATTATTTGCTTCGGCCTTTTCAAAAGTCAAATAACCTGGAACCGGTTCTTCACGGTTTTGTGGATCGATACACCACGTGTTGTTAACCAAACGCTATGTAAAAAGCGTACGTAACTAAGTGACTATTTGACTGATAAAACGGTGTGGTTGGAAGTAGCTCCAGCTCCACATGTACCATTAGGTTAAGTTTGCCATTGTAAAAAACATTCATTTTTTTAAATATGTGTGTGTTATGGAATTTCTTTCACCACTTCCATAACGAAACACCTTGTAATGTGTTGTATATATTCAAAAAGTGCTCTGTAAAGAACTTATTTTGAATTGAAAATGTTTTCATTTACCAACTTTCATGTGAGTTGGATGTAATTGAGCGTGTAGACGATGACAGATTTCATCCCACGAACGGATCGAACGTAAGATTAATGCAGCTAGAGTTTGTGTAACTGGATTTTGTGAAATTGAACGCAACTGAGCAGGTCAATGAGAAGTTGTTGTTTCACAGGGATATATGTGATCAACTTCATATAGGATAGGATTCATAGGTATGAATCTGCTGAGTTCACTTGAATGCATTTGTTGCCATTGCTGAGGACTGAGATACAATGAAGTATCTAATATAATTACTACTATTACTACTGTGGTAAGGTGAAACATTCATGTTAGAGTTATGCTAACTAACATTAAGTTTGGTGACACAGAATTCATATGCCACTATAAGTCCGGAATTCTATTCGTTCTGTCATAAGAAAGAAATACGCAAATCGTGTCGCACGAAAATCGATATTTGATAAGCTGATGTAAGAACTAAAGCGGTGCACTTTGTTTTGTGTCAGCTTGTGAGAGGAATGTAGTTTAAGAAACGGTACAAATCCTCTTCAGGCTATTAGCTCATACGAATAACCGTTTAATCAAGAACCGAAATTAAATTTTGGGAACCAAAAACTTATTTCAACCAGATCCCATAATTCAAGTGACATCCCAGATGAGAGCTTCACCTGCCAACTTTTATGAGAGGTGTCCTGTTTTTTGAAGTTCGCTCGTAAACCAACTCCGAGTGTCGTAAAACGCAGACGGCTCTCGCTTAACGATGACAAGCTCTCAACTTTTTGACTAAATAGTAAATTGACCAACATTAAGTCCGAGCCAGATATTTTTGCGAAGTTCTTCCGGTCTTGCTGAAGTGGCTTAACTTCTTATAGAATTGACGTCACAAAGAGCCTTGATAATGATGATTTTATCGCAAATTTGGTGATAATTAATAGAAGAGAAGAGTCTGGTAGTATAGTAGATTTTAAGGGTGGTAGAAAACTATAATTCGACTATGAAGGCGCCACTTTCACACCAATTTCTTCTTAACACCAACTATATTAAGTGCTGTAATGTTTTGGTTAGTATGGTTTGGTACGATAAGGGAAACATACTCATCGGAGACGTTCCAACTTAGTCCTAAAGGGTAGCAACGCATGTATACCTCAGGTCCTTAGCTCCGACCTCTATTCTTATAAGGGGTTGACTACAAATGCCCAAGTAAACAAGTTACTTGTTTATTATAAAAAAGGTTTTTAAAAAACATTTTTTTTTCAGTAACTGTAGAAAGTCCTTTATATTTCACCATAAGGTTAAGCCCAACAAAAAACGTAATTCATCTGTATAAATTTTGCTGTGAACTAAAAATACAAAGTCAATGAATAAACAATGCGCAGATCCTCAGGAGAGGTGCTGGCGAACTCTAAAAAATTATTCCATAAATCATTTATGGGGCAAATTCACTTTGTGTACATGAACATTTTTTGAGGATTGATTGTAATTTAAATAAAAATATTGGGCTAGGGAATACGGTGAGCCTGGACCAAATAAAATGAAATATTTTTTTATAATTCTTAACCTGCGGTTGAATGAAGCTTGTAGATTTTGAACACACTTAATGTAGGTATCACTGATTTTGCTGCACATTTGATCTTTAGTGCTTACTGTCATAAATATTTGTAACTTCATAAGTTTAGTGTGGGGAACATAATATTATAATAAACGCTTTCTACACTCACAGCTCCACACTAGGATTCCCTGTGTCGTGGGTGCCATGGACACACACATAGACAAATACACAAACACCCAGACCCAGAAACAGAAATATAAGTTCATCATTTAGATATCTGTCTGGCCGGGGATCGAACCCGGGACCCTTTGCGCATCAAACCGGTGGTCGTATGGTGACCGCTCCGCCACGCGGATCGTCATAATACTTTTATTGTATTGTACCAAGATTGAGTCTATCTGTAGATCTACTTAATCCTGTATTGTCTAGTTGTTTCAACAAAGACAAGTTTCTACAACTCTTACCTAAATTCCTTCTTTAATATTCTGATTGATATTTAAGTTATATTATTCCATATAACATATGATGAATACTTGTAGTTACACTACAGACAATTTATGTAATTAATTTAATTTGAAAAATGACAACAGAAACTATAATCTTATTTAAAACAGACAACTTGTCAATGGCTGAGTGCGCCGCACAATATCAAGAATTCCT
Organism: Epargyreus clarus clarus; assembly: GCA_014595695.2. NCBI lineage: Eukaryota > Metazoa > Arthropoda > Insecta > Lepidoptera > Hesperiidae > Epargyreus > Epargyreus clarus. Next base: position 1,714,980 of record JACTTY020000021.1, read on the forward strand.
TTGCCTCACAATACAGTTTCCGTCTTTGTTAGTTTTAAATGAAAAATACACTTTTTATTGTGAATGAAAATTCAAATAAACCTAAAGCAAACTGCTCTCTTATTTCCATCGTCGGGTTTCCCGTTGAGAATTAAATTTGAACTATCTCGCCCGCCATCTTGCGTTTATTGCGGTAATAAACGGGTGTTTGAATATCTCGCAGAGTTATGGACTCGAAAGAAGTTCTGTATTAAATAATGGAATTATTAATGTTGTTACTATGGATTTATTAACACTTGTATGCGTTTTGAAAAAGATTTTCAGATTATTTCGCTAGCTAGAGATACAAGCTAGCGAAATAATCTGCTAATCGCTAGCTAGATCGCAATTTTACAGATATAGACAAAACATTTGTAAGAAAAATGTACTACGAGTAGGTAACTCGTAGTACATTTTTCTAACCACCTATCTTAGTGCATATAAGTAATTAAGTATACTGTTGAACATAGATCTTTTCTAAAAGGCGATTTATATGTGGTCATCGTGTTAATGTAAATTATATAAAAACATGCATATTTTTCATAGGCCGGGATCCAGTTCTAGAATTTTAACGGCAAATTTCCATACCAGGTATCTGATTGGTATATATTTTCAGTTCACAGCCACATTTTTGGTATTTTTTATTTATTTCTTGTTGTATTATTAGAACATGTAATCTCAACGTCTTATATTTAAAGAGCATCCATACTTACTGGAACATCTCTCAAATATTATGCTCCTTCTAAGGAATGATAATGCCACCTTATATCAAAAAATCATAATTAATATAAAGCTTTATTCTTTATGCGATAAATATCAGTTTACTGTGTACTTAGGGTCAACGGAACTAAGAAGGAGATAAACGTTCAAGTTTAATCAAACTTGAGGCAATGCACCTTGAGGATCAAAGTTTGTACTGGAAAGAATGGCTCGTTCGTGTTGCAGCTTCGAAACTATTGTAATAGCTTCTACCTCAATAGTAGTAAAAGTACTTGGTTTTTTCATATCATTTCTACTATTTTATTATGGTACGAACTGTGTTCTGCAGTATCACCTGTGTGTAAATTGGGAGTGTAAGGGTTCGTACACAAAACTGCGATGCGACGTCGCATCGCAAAAATCTGCGAGCTCCCTCGACGCATCGCAAGAACTTGCGAATTGATTCGCATCGCACAGTGGTTGTTGTTGTTGGTCACCCTGAGACATGCGCCGCACGATATCGCATCGCAGCAATTCGCATCGCAATTTTCTGCGCTGCGAATTCGCATCGCGTCGCATCGCAGTTTTGTGTTCGAGCCCTAACTCAGGAGATTTTATGGTTTTTATTTTTTTGTTTGGTACCCAATTTATTTTCCTTATGTAGATGTAGCATAAGTTACTCCATTATAACGTTAGCTAACTGCCAATAATAATATTTACAAAATAGTATTTTCGAAGGTGGTAGAACTCCACTTGACTCGACTCCATAGGTACCACCACCACCGCACCTGTTTCTACCTAAAAATGGCAATGTTCAGCGCAACTGTGTTCCGGCAAGTATGTGGCAAGGAAGTCATATTGACGAGGCGTTCCAGTTTATTGTTCAAGGATGGCATCAAATTTGTGAACTGATATATATATATATATATATATTTATTTTACGTACCAAACTTTTCTTTCGTGTACTTGAAGTACAACCAAAATGCTACATCTTAGGACTAAGTTGAAAAGTCCCATAACACTAGATACTTCTTCCTTTAATATAGTACTCTAGGGTCAACGGAGCTGAGAATGGAGATAAACGCTCAAGTTTAATCAAACTCCGAGGCAATGCACCTTGAGGATCAAAGTTTGTACTGTAAAGAATGGCTCTTTCGTGTTCCAGAGCTTCTGAACGGCAATAGCTTGTATCTCGATAAATATATTTTACAGTTGTACTGATATTGGCGATAGTATACTTTATAAAATATATCTAATATAATGTACATCTATGTATATCCTATACCGATCTGCATGGCGCAGCAATTACTGAACCGGTACCATTTTGATATTGCTTATCCGTTCAGATCCAGGTTCAATCCCCAGTGAGGCAGATATGTAAATGTGGTATTCGGACTTCTGCTTTGATTCTTGTCTTTTTGAAAATCTATCTCATCCAGAGACTTAGTTAGGAGCTTTTATTAAAATTGATTCTCTTTTTTTTATAAGACTGTCTATGATAGACTTCAACTAATTATTTTCTTATGTGGGATCGGTAACAGATGTCCACGGTGGTAATAAAGATATGTTATTCGACACATACGTACATATGTGGAAACAAAATAACAGAGACACTTAACATCAACGAACAATAATTCCTAATTTACTTTACATATTATTAACAGAGCGTACATAGATTAGTAGAGCATACGAGCCAATATGTAAAACGGCGGTAAACAAATTGAAAATTGGCCGAAGACACAAATTGTGTCCGCCGGCCAAGTCAATAAATCTTATCTTGGTCGGAATGTTTGATTTTGCCATAAAATAACGTTATGGTTCCCGCCCTGGATGCCTGTGACCGCGCCGGATGGGTGAGATAATCTTAGTTTCCTAACTAAAATGGATTCTCATTGTTTATAAAAGTGTCTATGATAGATTTCCTATAAAATGTTTGTCTTATGTGGGGTCGGTAATTCATGTCCACGGTGTTAACAAAGATATTCGACACGTACGGTGGAAATGATATTTGGTAACAAAAAAACAGGGAAACTTAACATCCACAAACAATAATTCCCAATTTTCCTTACATATTTAAACAGAGCAATCGAGCCAATACGTAAAACGGCCGTAAACAAATTGAAAATTGGCCGAAGACACAAATTGTGTCCGCCGGCCAAGTCAATAAATCTTATCTTGGTCGGAATGTTTGATTTTCCCATAAAATAACGTTATGGTTCCCGCCCTGGATGCCTGTGACCGCGCCGGAAGGGCGGCCAATATAAATTCCTATCTGAATAGGTGTTTCCTTAGAATAATGGTTATAAGAAAATTCATGAGAATATGAATGGAGATTTTCAAAGTAATTGTATAATATGGGCGCTTAAAGCAATTTGATGAGAAAATATTTGATGATATTTTCGCTTGTTTTTCTTACCCTTTCGGGTAACTTTAAGTGGGTTGCTGATTTATTTCTAAGAATCCATATACATTATCATTTGCGTAAAATAATTTTCAAACAGTCATGTATTTTTTAATGTATTTGTTGTACTTCTTTTGCAAAATTTATTAATAAAAATCGTTTTAATTGTAAGGTAATCTTAAGTTTTTTTTACCATACCTTTCAAATCGAAACATAACAGCATTTAACACTGCTGTTATTAGACAGAAATAGATGTGGCGGTGGTGCCTCCGGACCTTGATCCACAAAGGATTCATATGGTATCTTTGGAATATGGAAGTTTTAGATATAATATATAAGGAATGCATTCTCTCAGCGGCCAAAGTGAAACATTTTGAAACCTTTACAAACCTTTGTCCTTTTTTGAAACTTATAGTCAACGCTCCCAGGGTTCAGTTATGTTTAGTCTCTATAAGAAAAGAGTAGCGATTTGAACAAAGGCTTTGAACATTGTGTATCGTTTCCGCAATATAACTGAAATAGGAAAGAAACTACAATCGTTATTATAATGATATCTGTAAGTAACTTTAAAAAAGATAATAGTTTTTCATAAGACACAGATACGGTCAACACAACAGTACAATAATCTGTCCGATTCGAACAACAGACACAAATATCGATAATCCGATATTCATTTTATACTATCACGGCTGTTTGTAAATACCATCGTTTACAAGCCAAGATAACGGACCGATTTTTATGCAAACCTTAACTCTCATTCATTGTTACATATTTAGTAATGCGACTAATTAAAGTATTGCTTTCTATCCGCAAAGAAGCCTTCAACTTTATCAGCCAAGTTCGCAGGAATTGCAATTATTCCCCGTGATTCAACCCTGCGTTTCACGTTACCTAGGGTTGGCTGCTTTGTAACAAACATATAGGAATATTATTCGAATAGTAGTCTCGGAAAATCAGGAAGATTCCAACCTCACCTATTCGAACTCTTAGTTTAAAAGTCTGAAGTTAAAATTACTAAAACATTTGCCTTTTATAAATTTTCGTTGGTTTTGCTTTGTTATCCTCAAATAAGGTAGCCATTTTTATGCAAATCGCTACTCTTCATTCACCCATTGCAGTGTGACTCCTGATAAAGGTATTGCATTCTACCCTTAATATCCCATAGCCTTTCAGCAAAGTTTAGTTAGAAAGTGGAAGGGGCAATTATTCCCCGTGAATAAATGAATGAATGAATGGAGAGCTTGGAAAACCTGGTGTCAAGGTTATGAACTTAAGACCTTAAGCTTAAGAAGCCGACATTTTGACGACTTAGCCATATAACAAACAGCAGATCTTATTGTTACATATTTTTTGTTTTTGCGTGGAAAAAACATGCAGCGATTTTTAAGTAAATCGTTACTGCTCGTTCATCCCTTTGCAGTGTGACTTCTGATAAAAGTCACATTGAACCATTGAAATAAGCCTGCAGCCTTATCAGTACAGTTTGGAGGGAAAGCAAAAGGGGAAGGTGCAATTATTCCCCGTGATTCAACCCTACGTCTCTCGTTACCTAGGGTTAGCTGATTTGTGAATTTGTTTATCCCTCCATATCTACCCGGAGGGTGAGCTCAAAAAATCAGGTGTCAAGGACTTGAATTTTTACAATTAAGCCTAGTAAAAAATATCAGTTTTTTTATTATATTATTTTTTTATCGCAAATTAAAGCAGCAATTTTTAAAGCAATGCAAATGTTTATGCCTCGTTCACCTTTTTGCTGTGTGGCCGCTAATAAAAGTCACATTTCACCATTGAAATAAGCCTGCAGCCTTATCAGTACAGTTTGGAGGGAGTGAAAAAGGGAGAACTCCAATTATTCCCCGTGATTCAACCCTACGTACCTAGTTACCTGGGGTTGGCTGATTTGTGAATTTGTTTATCACTCCAAATATCTACTCGAATAGTAGTCTCGAAATAAATTTAGGATTCCGACCTTACCTATAACCCTTAGTTTTAAAATCTTACTTTTATATTACTAGACGATTTGCCTTTCATACATTTTCTTTGTTTTCATGTCCAAATAAGGTTGCGATTTTTATGCAAATCGTTACTCTTCATTCACCCCTTTGCAATGTGACTCCTGATAAAGGTATTGCATTCTACCCTTAAAATAAGCCCGTAGCCTTATCAGACCAGTTTCGAGTAAAGGAAAGGGGGAAGGTGCAATTATTCCCCGTGATTCAACCCTACGTGTCGCGTTACCTAGGGTTGGCTGATTTGTGAATTTGTTTATCCCTCCATATATCTACTCGGATAGGCTTACGGTTTACTGAGAAGGCTGGCTCACTTCCGGCGGCAGTAAATTTTTGTAATCCTTCGAGTTTATTGTCATTTGAGATTGGAGGGTTAATTTTGCTGGTTAAGGCAAAAAGTTGTGTTGGTGGCAACGTTGATAGCAGATAGTAATATAGTAAATAACAACGTACATTTCCATTATTTTTTTTTTCTAAATAATTTGGTGTGATAAGTACACATGTGTCAACACTGTCAACCTTTTAAAGACGAAACCTCATTACTCACCTCAAACTTATTTCTGCGCTACACTTTGATGGGTGTGATAAGAAATATATTCTCGAACTTATTGCTTAGGAATAGGACTAAGTCCTCAGGAGTTGCTACTCCTGAGGACTTAGTCGAAATATATTTGTGGCCATTCGTAAGTAGGAATCTAATATTATCTGGGGTTGATTACAGTTGTCCGGCAGGCAATACCCACCTACGTCAGGTGGACTGCATTGTCGGTTGCGACTTCTTCTTATAAAAAAGAAAGGTAATTTTATTTGACGCCTTACAATAACTCTCTTAATCGAGAACCACGAAGTCCCTCTCACTTAGTCACTAATTCTGAAATTAGTACTGTTGATGCTTACAAGATCTAAGACGCGAGAACTACAGTACCAATTACTTTCACGTTCATTCTCGGTAATTGCGATGTTATCCACTAGAATTCTTTAATCAACCAATCTATCCCTTAGACCAATCCGTGTCCATTGCCCTTACACCAAGTTGAACCCGTTTGACCTCCGATGATCCTGCTGTAACGAGAGGAAATATGTCTAGTCATAAAAGAATGCTGCGTTCGTGCCGCCTGTTTCGTTAATGTGCGCTTTGATGAAGCGAATATTGCCGACAAATGCCACAAGTTGGCTATTCTGGAGATCGCTCGCTATTTATTAGTATAAGGTATTGCATTGTGTTTTATGTTTTTTAATATTGCTATACTATTTACACACGAGTACATACAATAAAACATGAATAAGTTTAGCTAACAATAAAAGTAATAAATGAACACGATTTATCATGCACAAACTTATTGCATTCAAAAGTATATAACGTATATCCAGAACTTTTGGCGTGTTCGGTTGGGGCTATCGGTCATTCATAATTCATCATGTTCAATATATCAGGGTTAAATCTTGTAATGATTTAGCCCTAACATACATACATACGAGTACGAACTAATGAGATGAGCTCAATAAAAGCTTTTAAAAATAAAAATAAAAATATATATATAAGTCAAATAAAAAACATAAGTTCCGCTATAATTAGTAGACCCACACTTTCAGTTTTGAATCATGAAATTGGAAAGATTTAGTTATACGGTGCCGAAGCTAACACGCCACTAAAAGACAAATTCCACGAACAATTGACACCCGTTCGTCGCTAATTTGCGAACACATTCGATAATATTCCGCCCGAATTGAAAATATCATACGAAAGATTAAGGCATGCGATGCATTTTCCTCGCTTAAGTTAAAATTACATCCGCGATTATCGCGGGAACCGACCACTTAGGCGTTTATTGCGGCGATTAGTCGAAAATGCGCAGAGAATTAGTCGAAGTTTTTGCACTTGAGCCAATCTGAACGTGCATGACATACATATCATCGTTTGATGCTTGTTTCCTGCTGTATGATAACATAATCCTAGGCTAGTTAGTTTAGTCATTTTGTTATTGTGATGTTTCGTTTTACTTAGTAAAAGTTTTGGTAGGTATGTGACAGATGTGGAAAAAGAACATAGCATTATGAACATTTTCACATGGTTGCATTATACATATGGCACATATGAGCACTATGAGAGGATTTTTGAAAAATAATGTTTTTCTTAAGAGTGTTTAATAGGGGATAAAAATTTATAATATAGCTATATGTTATCGTGATTCAATTAGTGTCCTAACCTGCGTCTGATACCGCATTTAGAGGACACCTGTTACGTACTGATGGAGATCCCAGAGTACTACAGAGAGCTAAGAACAGCCTCCAAGAGAGTTTAATGGATTAAAATTTCATATAATCCTGTGAAGCTCCCCCAACAACCGCTGAAAGTTCCCCAGTCATCAAAAAAGGAAATAAAAAAATAAAACTTCAGACAAAATTTTGAAAAATGATTCGTAGTCTACATTATGTTGCAATGCACGAACGACAATGAACAGGAATACATTATATTGTAAGGGTTATCTCTTCCGGATATTCACGTTTATTTATGGTTATTTACGTCACCCTCACGCGATCACGTCTATGTTTTCTTATTCTTTGAAAAATATATACACGCTATCCCATTCTGATCACAATATGTCGATGGTTTCTGTGGTAAATGTAGATTTATGTTCTGTTTGATATATATTACAGTAGCATTGTTTTCGAAATTTATAGTTTATTATTATTACAAGCAGTGATAGCCTTGTGGTTAAGAAACTCGGCCTCTCGATCGAGGGGTCTGAGGTTCAAATCCCAGGCACACACCTCTGATTTTTCAAAGTTATGTGCGTATTAGAAAATTGATTATCACATGCTAAACGGTGAAGGAAAACATCGTGAGGAAACCTGCATACCTGAGAGATTTATAAAAAAAAAATCTCAAAGGTATATGGAGTCTACCAATACGCACTTGGCCAGCGCGGTGGACTATGGCCTAATCATTCTCATTATGAGAGGAGACCAGTGCCCAGTAGGGGAACATTAATGGGTTAATGATGATTATTACTAGGTCATAAAATAAAATGTTTTACGGTAAGGTATGTATTAGCTTCTTAATTTTTAACCTTTGTAAAGTTATGTTGCTTCTCAACTTTTTAACCGACTTCGAAAAAGGAGGAGGTTACTCAATTCGACCGTATATATATTTTTTTTTTTTTTTTTTTATGTTTGTTCGGCGATTTTTTCGCGATGCCGCGACCGATCGACATGATTCATACACCATTGTATGCGGCTAGTTTCACAGGGGGTCCCATTTCGAGGAAATTTGAAAATTTCCGCCAGTTTTCCCGGAAAATTGGAAAAACCCGATTTCATATCAACTTGAATAAGTCGAGTATTTCTTAACCAATTTTAATTTTCTTTTTTTCATATGAAAGGGTGTTTCGTTGCGGTACTTTCCTACCTTAACATTAGTACGCTCTGATGATTAGAATTTAAGTTATGGGGTGGAACTCATCATCACTACCCCTGCTTTTTACATATTTTATGACAACTTACCTTCTGCCCACTCAATTCTCATGAAACTTAAAATGAACATTGAGTGTCTAGGTTATCATGATATGATGGAAAATTTCACCTTCAACTCTTCAACCCTGATAATGCAGAAGTGCCTCCTGCCTCAACCATACAAGTTAGGCATTTGGAACTTATGGATATTTAATAAAGTCGATAAGTTGAGATATATGATGGAAAATTTGACCTTCCACTCTTCAATTCTGATAATGCAGAGGTGCCTCCTGCCTCAGCCATACAAGTTAGGCATTTGATGCTTATGAATATTCAATAAGGTTGATAAGTAGAGATATATGATGGAAAATTTGACCTTCTACTCTTCAACTCTGATAATGCAGAAGTGCCTCCTGCCTCAACCATACAACTTAGGCATTTGGAGCTTACGAATATATGATAAGGTCTTTGAGTAGAGACATATGATGGAAGATATGACCTTCAATTCTTCAATCCTGATGATGCAGAGGTGCCTCCCATGTAAAGTATATAGATTAGACATTTGTTGTAATGAAGTAGCTAGACAGAGATATATGATGAAAAATTTGACCATCAACTCCTTTTTCTTTTCTTAACTATTGAATTAAGGTAAATTGGACCGGTTCACTCGCAGAGTTTTACCACCTAGTTTGATTTATTTACTTATCTGTTCCTACCTAACCTAGCCAATAATTAGTATCTCATAAAGCTTCGCCTATAGTGTTTCGTATTGAATTGGTTAGGTTAGGTTGGAACATATAAGCCAATATAAAACTAAGCGAGAAGGGTGCGGCAGCGCCCTGCGAGCGGGTGGGTCCAATCCGTATCTATTCAGACCTTACCTTTATTCATGATCACATTTATACAATTTTACATAATATTAATACAAACGTAAGCATATCATCACTAAAAAGGGTGAAAAAAAATTTTAACAAAAAAATAAAACCGACTTCTATGTCACTACAAAGTAAAAAATAATTGAAATAAATGTTGGTTTAGTACATATTTCTGAAGTCGGCGCTCATATTGGACACGCTGTTATCAAACGAAATATATTGAGCGCCGACTTCAGAAATATGTACTAAACCAACATTTATTTCAATTATTTTTTACTTTGTAGTGACATAGAAGTCGGTTTTATTTCTTTGTTAAAATTTTTTTAAATCTCTCTCTTTATTTATTTACACTAGTATAGGATTTATTTCAAATAAGCACTGTCAGACAGTCACTGTCTACATAGAATGAGTGTCTACGTAGGTCATACGTCTAGAATTCTAAATAGTATTACGTTGACAAGTCTGACTTTAGATGTTACTAAAGTCAGACTTGACTTGACTTTAGATGTTACTAAAGTCAGACCGTAAATGAAACTTACATAATTTTCATTTGTTAGCAAACGTGTCAAAGTGCTGATTGGCAGACACATTGCTCACTCAACTTGTATTTACCTTAAGTAAAACCGAGTACTTACAATTCCTTTGCCACAAAACTTGAATCAGATTTACAAATGTAATGAGTGCGCACGCATTCCATTTGAGCGTCGTGCGAGGCGGTGCGTGAACGTTTGATATTTCGCCTCATTACGCACGGAGACGGGATTTTACGTGCCACGAGATGGATTAACGTATAAAAAATAATAAAGAGACAATTTTGGAATATGTTGGAAGGTGTAAGATGGCTTTTTTATCTTTTTTGGTTTGATTCCAGAAGCATCTTCATAACACGTATTTCTGCCTAATAACAACAGTGTTAAACCCCGCTGTGTTCCGTTTTAAATGTGACACAAGAGAGACACACTCAATCGAGACGTTCAAACTTAGTTTTCCGGGATAGCAAAGCATCTGTCAATCTCAGGTAGTAATCTTATATGGGGTTGGTCAAAGATGTCCATGGATAGCAGTAGCCACATACCATCAGGTGAAAGTAAAGCTCGTTTGCAACCTTTATATACTAATCTATGCCTTTATATTATAATATTAAAAAAAAGTAAAACCGAGTACTTACAATTTCTTTGCCACGAAACTCAAATCAGATTTACAAACGTAATGAGTGCGCACGCATTCCATTTGAGCGTCGTGCGAGGCGGTGCGTGAACGTTTGATATTTCGCCTCATTACGCACGGAGACGGGATTTTACGTGCCACAAGGTGGATTAATGTATAAAAAATAATAATGACTGGATAATTTTGGAATATATTTGGATGGTGTAAGAAGACTATTTGACTTCATTATTTTGATTTCGGAGGCATCACCACAATACATATTTTTGTCTAATAACAGCAGTGTTAGGCGCTGCTGTGTTCCGGTTTGAAGGGTGTGGTAAGGGAGACAGACTTTTCCGAGGCGTTCCAGCTTAGTCCTCAGGGGTAGCGGCGCATCTGTGGCCGAACTCAGGTAGGAATATCTAATCCTATCTGGGGTTGATTACAGATGTCCATGGGCGGCAGTAGCCACTTACCATCAGGTGGACTGCATGCTCGTCTGCTACTCTTATATTATATAAAAAAAAAAAAAAAAAAAAAAAAAAATGGACTGTTTGTCGTAAATAGAAATGGTAGTACATTTAGCATTTACAATGCTGGAATGTGCAAACTTGGGCCAACAAGTGTGTGTGTAGTGTGATTTGATTGTTTTAATATTTCTAACAAAGATTTGAGAAAATATGTATAAGTACTAAACAAAGCTATGGACTATATCATTATGAAAAAAAGAATTAATTATTTTTATATTATTATTTGTCTAATTATAGGTATGTTTTTTGTAGACGAAACATTTTTATTTAATACGTGTATTGATGCAAGATCTTATAATTGAGATCCAATGATTCTCCACTCCACAGCCATCAACTGTCGAATTTTTTTTATCTTCCTTGAGGCCTCCGATAATATGTAATAGATGAAAGAAAGAAAGAAAGAAAGAATAAATATGTAACAGTGTATCTTAAAAAAAAAGTAACAGATGCATTTTGTCCAATTATAATGACCGGAACCTCTAACCGCTTAAGGGCACGTCCGTTAGAAGAGCAATAGTTTGTATGAGGTATAGCTATAACCGTTCATACCTAGTTCCCGAAGTTGCTTTTCATTGTAGATAAGTTTATGACCTACATAAATCCTGGAATTATGAACGCTTCATATAGGATATGGTATTACTAGGGATTAAGTTTCAACTCCTGATTAAGTTATTAAGCAGAGATAGCCAAGAGGTTGAAACTTGATCTTTCAGTCAGTCGGAGCGGTTCAAGGTTTGAATCCCAGACATGCATCTATGATTTTTCAAATATATGTGCAATGTATAGATTTTAAATTAATTATCAATAACGGTGAAAAAAAAACATCTAGAGAAAAATCTACACTTCTAAGAGTTCGTTAGAAAAAAATCACACTGTGTGAAGTGTACCTCTTACTCTGAGAGGACAACCGAGCCCAGCAACAGGAAAACAATGTTTTGACAATGACGCCTTTAGAAAGAACAATAGTTATGTGGCTGCCGCTGCCATGAAACTACAAAATGTTTTTAGTATAATATAGGAGTAGCAGACGAGCATGTAGTCACCTGATGGTAAGTGGCTACTGCCGCCCATGGACATCCGTAATCAACCCCAGATAGGAATAGATATTCCTAGCTGAGGTCCGCCACAGATGCGCCGCTACCCCTGAGGATTAAGCTAGAACGCCTCGGATAAGTACGTTTCCCTTGCCACACCCTTCAAACCAGAACACAACAGCGCTTAACAGGGCTGTTATGAGGTAGAAATAGGTGTTTTTTTTTTTTTTTTTTTTTATAATGTAAGAGTAGCAGACGAGCTTGCAGTCCACCTGATGGTAAGTGGCTACTGCCGCCCATGGACATATGTAATCAACCCCAGATAAGATAAGATATTCCTACCTGAGGTCGGCCACAGATGCGCCGCTACCCCTGAGGACTAAGCTGGAACGCCTCGGAATAGTCTGTCTCCCTTACCACACCGTGGTGTGGCAGTAGCGCCGCCCGAGTCGAACCATAAAGGGTTCTACCACCTTCAAAGTTTTCCTTAAATTGTTATAATACGCTGGATTCATTTGCGACGGTGCGTGAAGATTTGATATTTCACCTCATAAACCTTTAAACCTTTACATGACATATTGGTTCCATCTGACAGAAGCGTTGTGATGCGTGAATAGCTGATATTTCGCGTCATAAGGCTGAGACGATTTTTACGCCTTCAAGTTACCTAAAGTACAAGTGTCGCAAATATTAATATTGTTCGATGAATCACTGTTTGAAAGAAATCTGAAAAGACGGCAAAATTGGTAGAATAAAAATAATTTATATGTGGAATCCATTTCTTTTTAATATTCCTACCTACGTACCTATACGTGAATTTTTTAGTAATTTGTAAATTTTAAAATAGCATTCCTATATGTTATTTTTTATATTTCATATAATAAAGTCGTAGCAAAGGTGTAGACAATTCATCTTATTATAAGTAGCCAATGCCATCTGATATCTGTAATCAACCCCAGATAATATGATTAGCTTCCTACTGAGAGATTGGCAGATACGTTGCTGCTTAGAACCAAGTTGAACCGTCGCGGGTAAGTATGACTCTTTTACCACTCTCGTAAACTTAACTATGCGGACTCCAAATAAGAACATCATCATCATCAACAACCCAGTACTGTCCCACTGCTGGGCACGGGTCTCTTCTCATAATGAGAAGCATTAGGCCATAGTCCACCGCGCTGGCCAAGTGCGTATTGGTAGACTTTACATACCTTTGAGATTTTTTTTATAAATCTCTCAGGTATGCAGGTTTCCTCACGATGTTTTCCTTCACCGTTTAGCAAGTGATAATTAATTTCTAATACGCACATAATTTTTTGATAAATCAGAGGTGCGTGTCTGGGATTTGATCCTTGGACCCCTCGATCGAGAGGCCGAGTCTCTTAACCACTAGGCTATCACTGCTTTTTTACGCCCATTGCCCAAATAAGAACAATTACACGTTAATACCTAAAATACAATTACTTACAATAAGTCAAAAGTATCAATTCCGCGGTGACATTAACCATTGCAGTTTTCCAAAGTTTCTTAAAAAAGAAAAACTAGTCACTCCAAAATAAATATTTGAAAAATAATAGTAAAAGTTAGAAGTAAATTATAAAAGGTAAACGCAAGTACAACACGAGCAAAAGTTTGTATTCATAATGTTCGTGTACTACGCAAGGTGAGTGTCTGTCTGTCTGTCCCCAGACGATTAGACGCAATGTAGACGTTTTCGTGCGAGTCAATATTTTACGTGGGTGCAACCGACCATGCTTTGCTATGTTCCACTTGTGTTCAATCTTGTCCACAAAAAGACAATAATGTATGTTATTTTTTTATAATATGGGAATGGGGGCAAGCATACAGTGCACTTGATGGGAAGTGTAATCAATCCCCGAAAGAATATATTCCTACCGGAGGTCGGCCACAGATGCGCCGATACCCCCGAGGACTACGCTGGAACACCTCGGAAAATTATGTCTCCCTTACTACACCTTTCAAACCAGAACGAATCAGCGCTTAACGCTGCTATTGTTAGGCAGAAATAAATAGATAAATAGTTGATAGTTAATAATAGATAAGTATATTCAATTTTTACTATTTTATTTCTGTCTTCTGTAGCATTACCATGAGTGGGCATAGAAACGCCACTATAGAAATGGTAAATAGAAAACTATTGTCATTTTGCTAGTCAATAACATAACTACTATCGTTACGGTATTTCTTGACAACGTCTGTCAAATTAATGACTCATGGGACCGAATTTGTATGGCAATAGATCATAATGACATTCGCTAGCGATTTGATTTCGATAGGTTTTTTACGTATCGAGTTACGTCACTACGGATTTTAGTTCTACGAGTAACCACCAGAGGCGCTGTGCAATTTTTCATACATTTATTTTACGCAGTCGCTAGCGAGTAATACTTTTGTAAACTCATGGTAGTCCTACCGGACGTTGTCAAGTTTCGAGTTTTGGCAGATAACACATGCGATAGATTGGTTATTTATTAATATCGGGCATCAGTCACTATTTACAATCAGTAGAACAACTAAAATACTATGGGTTTGCAAATTTAAGAAGCGCAACCTAACCGTATTTTTTCATAAAATTAGAGTACCTATCAAATGTAAAATAATATAAGTACACGTACGAATAGCCGCCAGTATTTTCGAAGTAAACTCACTGAGGTTTCTACCAAATTTGTTTTATTATTACAGACCATTATTGAATTCAAAAAACAATTCTAACAATTCCAATGCTCCCACAAAAAATACACAAAAATGTCCAAATATTTATTTTTACAAACAAAATTTCTTACGAAATAAACAAGATTCAATCACGCGAGCCACTAGGGAGAGCGAAGTGGAACAAACCATTCCGACGAATGATAGATTTGTACCAAGTTTAATATTATTCTGTCGTAAAATAACTGGATATTACTTTTTCTGAGCAGTCAGTCTGATATTAAATTTGTCGCTAGTTATTCCACGTGTCTGCTTAAACTCATATTGCTTTGACTTTTTGAAGGGCCTAACCCAGGCGTTATGATTGCTTTCTGGGCGTGAATTGAGTTTCTATACATCTTAATCGACCCTAAGGTTGCCCATTGAGTATTGTTTGATCAACTGGTTAGCTATTGGATTGTGTTTAGCGCGACTAATCAGCATCTCGAATGTTGCTCAGCGACTGTATAGTAGTTAATACATTTATATAGGCGCATAGCGGTATCACCGTTGACAGATTCAAACTTGTCGCTCGGCGGTCGGCAATTGTCATTTTTTTATAATATAGGAGTACCAGATAACACGCAGCCCATCTGATGGTAACTGACTACTGCCGCCCATGGATATCTGTAA
This sequence comes from Epargyreus clarus clarus, assembly GCA_014595695.2. Taxonomy (NCBI): domain Eukaryota; kingdom Metazoa; phylum Arthropoda; class Insecta; order Lepidoptera; family Hesperiidae; genus Epargyreus; species Epargyreus clarus. The sequence goes on from JACTTY020000021.1 coordinate 1,730,487, forward strand.
TCATTGCCAGATAAGATTAGATTCGTACTTGAGATCGGCCTCAGATGCGCCGCTACACCCGAGGGCTACGCTGGAATGCCTGAAAAGTATTAACCACCTATAAATATTAAGTAACCTTACCCTTCAAACCAACACAGCAGCTATTATTATTAGGCAGAAATAGGTGTGGCGGTGATGCCGCACCACCGGAGTGGAACCACAGAAGGTATCTTCAAAGCCACATTTACCGTCAGATAGACTGTATTTATTTACTACTTCATTATAATAAAAAAATCTTAAAATCGACATAACGACGGGTACTTCTCTCAATTCGATCATTCGCGATCTTTGGGTATTACAACATTTAATTAAGTGTACTATACCCTCTTGTACTCACATTACACAAAACAAACGAGCATCGTAACTACATGAATCATGCGTATTCAGCAGATCAAACGGATCTTGAACTGTATCGAGTCTTGAATAAACACTGACTGGTAATACCTTTGTCTGCGCTATGCATCGCAATTGAGTGAGATTACTCTTTGAATTACATCTCAATATGTAAATTGTTCTAGTTTCGATGACACCACGACGTGTAGTATACGCTACACAATGTTATAGCTCTGGCACTGGTGTGTAAACGATGTATTGGTTAATAAGACCCGAATGCGGTTGATACCTACTAGTTGTAGAATGGTCATCTAGTAAGACATTGTGTGGTGGTTGCCAAATAATTTTGTAGGCATCTGTGTAGCCAACAATAAATAGACAATGGAAAATAAGCCTGAATATAACAACTAGATATGAAAAAATGGAAGTGACCCAGTATATTTCGACCGGGAAGGTACCACCGCCACACCTCACATGAAAATTATTTATTCTGTCACACAAATAAGGTCTTAGCATAAAGTGCATATTACAACATACGCATGTCTAAAATCTTACGTAGAGAGAGACTGGTGCCTATTGTAGGTAAGAAATACAATTAGATACAGGTCACGAGTACCCTGTAGTTATAGTAAATATACCATCATATCAGCTCTCAAGCAGTGAATCTTAAGCAGTGATAGCCTAGTGGTTAAGAAACTCGGCCGAGTTTCTTACCTCGGACCCTTCGATCAAGAGGCCTCTTGATCGAGGGGTCCAAGGTTCAATTCCAGGCACGCACCTCTGATTTTTTAAAGTTATGTGCGTATTAGAAATTAATTATCACTTACTTAAACGGTGAAGGAAAATATCGTGAGGAAACCTGCATACATGAGAAATCTTTAAAAAAAAAGTTTTCAAAGGTATGTGAAGTCTACCAATTCGCATTTGGCCAGCGCGGTGGACTATGACCTAATCCTTCTCATACTGAGAAGAGACCCGTGCCCAGCAGTGGGACAGTAATGGGTTGATGATGATCAGCTTTCAGGCATCGCATCTGTGGTCCGCTTCTTGGAATCCCTGATCAATATGATGTTGGTTAAAGATGACTATGCACGGCAGCGGTCAATTATAATCAGATGGACTGCATGTTCTGTTGTATAATAATAATAAATCCTGCACCTTGAATCAGAAGCTCAATTTACAGTGACACAGGGTACTGACGTAAAAATTCGTAGATTGAAATGTGACCCCAAAAAGCAAAGTTGAATAGTGAAATGTAGCTCGGTTGTTTCAAAAGAGTAATCTGCAAATTGCGTTGGGAAATTTTCAAAAATCTCGCTTCCAACCTTTATCATACATTGGCAACTTCGGTAGTAACTATATTATTGTGACAAAGGATATTTCTTCACACTTTTTAATTACACTTTTAATTGTAACGGAAGTGTTCAAGCTGACGCTTTCTACACTCACAGTCCAATGCTGACATCTCCTGTATCATAAGTGCCCTGAACACACTGGGACTTCTTCTTCTTCTTCTTGCGGTACCTCTCCAACTACTGAAGGCTATCGACTTACAGCTGTCTAAATCCCTCACGGTTTTTTGAGAGACGAAACAGTTCAGCTGCGCTTTCTATGCCCATCCACTCTTGAATGTTTCGCAGCCAAATTTTGGAACACTGGGACTGGTGACACACAATGTTGATGATCGGAGATCAAACCTTGAACCCTTTGCGCTCAGATCGGTACGTTGACAGCCCTGCAATGCTGGTTCTTAAATTCAATAAAAATATAGCCATAATCATATAAATAAAAAATCAAATTAGCATCCCAAAAAGCCGCAAAAAGTCCAAATCCAGCTCGTAAATGCGAGACCTCGACTCAAGCTCTAGCTAAAAGCGACACAGGGTAATGATGTAAAAATACTTGGATCAAAACGTGACGTCAAAAGGATCGCAGAAGTTGGATGTAATAACGTAGCCTGCTTCGTTCAAAGGGGAACCGAAATATATCTATATTTCATCTTATCTGAAATGTCACTTGTCAAAGACGAGTACTGTAAATGGTAAAATATTTAAGTTTTAAAATTTCTTATACTTAAAACTTGAAATATATTTTCCGCCTGTCTGTAAGTGAAGTTGATATACAAATTTCTACGGTTCCGGGTTCCAGAGCGTATAAACAGAACCTAATTTATAAATATCAGCTGTCTGTCCGTCTGTTTGTCTGTCTGTCTGTCTGTCTGTCCAGGGGATCTATCTTTTGTGCCGTATTATGTGGCTGCTATGATAACAGATATTAAAAATAAAAAAAATAGAAATTTTGTGGTACGAAACCCTCCATGTGCGACTTGTACTTTAGGACGAAATATATAACCTTGGTTATATTATAATTTGTTTTGTTAAAATTCTGCTCAAAAGTATCTTTTTTTCATTAACTTGGTATCTTATTTTGTGATAAAAAGTTAAGGATATACATGTCAACAGCGTGCAGTCGGCGTGAAGCGAGGTAGTTAGGTAGCTACGTGTTCGTCGGAAGAGTTTATAAAATTCATTAAATAGGTTCGTCTGAAATATCTTTTTTTCATTAACTTGGTATCCTATTTTGTAATAACAAGATACTTTACCGAGGTAGTTAGATAGCTACATGTTCGTTGGAAGAGTTTATAAAATGAATGAAATAGATTGGTCTGAAATATCTTTTTTTCATTAACTTGGTATCTTATTTTGTGATAAAAAGATAAGGACATACGAGTACATATCAACAGCGTGCAGTCGGCGTGTAGCGAGGTAGTTAGGTAGCTACGTGTCGTCAGTAACCTTTATAAAATTAATTTAATATTGTCCATCTTTATCTTTAACCTTATATCCTAGTTTGTGATAAAAAGATAAGGATATACATGTCAACAGCGTGCAGTCGGCGTGTAGCGAGGTAGTTAGGTAGCTACGTGTCGTCAGTAACTTTTATAAAATTAATTTAATATTGTTCATCTTTATCTTTAACCTTATATCCTAGTTTGTGATAAAAAGATAAGGATATACTCGTACATGTCAACAGCGTGCAGTCGGCGTGTAGCGAGGTAGTTAGGTAGCTACGTGTTCGTCGGAAGCGGAGAGTGAGCCGCTTCAATTTCTTGCGGAAAACACGTCAGCTGGCGAAGAGAGTTATTTTATAAGAGGAAAGCGTTTTAAGAAATTAAGTCTTGGATTACTTTCGTTGTTAAATTGTCAAAGTCTGATTCTAAGCAACTAATACTAAGTTTATAACATTATTGAAACCAAAAACCAGACTGTTTAATATTGTAGCATATTTCACTCCCACAATTTAAACCAATCCAACTACACACGGTTAACCTGATTGGCCTATAGGGCGTGCCAAAGTATCTATGAGACATCCATAATTGTCTACATATGCCCTAGAGATGTTTCTCTCTGCAGTCAGGTAAAAAGTAATGTTACATGATGTTACCACCGTACAACAATTTTTAATGGCTACAACGTTAAATATTCAGCTTGTATTATATAAAGATTTTTCAAAGTGTTATGTGAGACGTTTATTCATAAAATAATTAACAACGAAATATGAATATTTTTTTCATTTTAAATATGAATATTTTTTATTGCGCCCTCTTGTGCCCTGGGATGTTCGACATAGCATAACGGACCCATACCGTCGACCTGCGGAAATTGGCCGAGTCTTCGAATTAAAGCGAGCGATACTTTCAAAGAGGATTTTACTATCCAGCCCTTACAATATTAAGATTTACAAATCAATTCAATGTGACGTTTCACCGTAATATAAATAGTAAAGACAATAAAATATATATTTTTTTATTTTAAATTCAGAACACTTCTTTTTATCGCGTCCTCCTGTGCCTTGCAACGTTCCACATAGCATAACGGACCCGTACCGTCGACCTGCGGAAATTGGCCGAGTCTGCGAATTAAAGCGAGCGATACACGGAAAGAGGATTTTACAATTAGGCTGTGACCACACTGGTGTGTACATAACAAATTGAGTTACGTCATTTATGTGAACAACAGGACCTTTAGGTAAAGTAAATATTTTATATGTGTATATGTTTTATAAAATTTTAATTGCAAAGGAAACAGTTTTCCAGATCGTAAATGACCGAAGTTACCCTTTGAGGTTCGACTTCGAAGGCACCATTGTCACATCCATTCTGCTAATAAATGCAGTTTTGAGTGCTTTGAAGGGCGTGGTAATGTGGATGTACTCAGAACCTCTGGTAAGACTTCTGGTGAGACTTGAAGGTGGTAGAACCCTTTGTAGTTCGACTCCGGCGGCACCACCGCCACACCTATTTCTGCTTAATAACAGCAGTGTTAGACGCTGCTGTGTTCCGTTTTAAAGGGTGTGGTAAGGGAGACATACTTTTCCGAGGCGTTCCAGCTTAGTCCTCAGGGGTAGCGGCGCATCTGTGGCCGACCTCAGGTAGGAATATCTAATCCTATCTGGGGTTGATTACAGATGTCCATGGGCGGCAGTAGCCACTTACCATCAGGTGGACTGCATGCTCGTCTGCTACTCCTATATTATAAAAAAAGAAGACTCGATGTTATCTGAAGTTAATTACAGAAGCTCACGGGCGATTGCTACTTCTACTCATTACAACATTATTATATTTTTCTTATGTGTAAAATGTCAGGAATTCGTCTAGAAGCGTAAATGCGCCCTAGAATGTGGCTTGGTCTACCCATGCATGTCATATTATATAGCATACATGTCCCTATTACGAGTATGTATAGCATACGAAACTAGTGTCAATCGTGAAGTGTAAATCACAACAAAGTTGAAACGCGTAAACTGAGTTTAAAACTTAAACTTAGTTTAAATGGAGTTACAGTTTACATTGCATTCGCAATTTCCGTCTAGCTATCGTTACGATCAATTGTTGAAATTCAGCCATACTTGAAAACAACGGAGGTCATAACTTTAAGTATTCCTTTTATTGCGAGCCCTTAAAATGCCGCCGAAAGGAACGCTAAAACTTAACTAATTCAAAAATTACAGACATTTAAATGTCTATTAAAATGTTATACAGGAAAATACTATAATAAAACTTTCGTCATCTGTAGAAGATAAGAAAATGTAGGTACTAGTATAATATAAGCTGTAAGTTTATGGCCTACTCTTAGGCAAGTACCACATGAGCGACAATGAGTCAATACAAGACGTTGAGGACAGGCGGCGACATGAACGTCGTTCGTGTATTAATTGCCTTAGTGATGATTTGTAGTGAAAATGCGGTCAATGATGGCTTTTACATTCTTGTTTATTTGTAAGACAGGAATTTTGTTATTTATTTCTATCCAATTGCGGAGGGTAATGTTTTTCGAGCGTCTGTGTGTATTTATATCATTATTCTTTAACACGCGTTGCAGTCCAATTTGTTTGTCGAATTTTAACAACTTAAAATTAGATTCATCTGAATTAAGCCTTAAGCAGTCAAGTTTTTTTGTTTTATAATAATTCCCTCTTTCTCATTCCCAATTTTCTATTTCTATAACTTTAAAGAAAAAGCGATACCTATAATCATTATAACGTTTCAATATAACTGTAATACAACAATACTATAACAAAACGTCTTCCATTCAGCAATTTCGCATTATCAGCTGTTTTATGAACACGCTTATTTAAAACAGGGTCCGCAGTAGCCGTTTTTATTGCAGGCGGCATTTTAACGGCGCTCGTAAAACGGAGTGAGATCTCTAAACGAGGGCTCCTCATCGGTATGTATCTGATCGGGCTCACGTAAACCTTTCGTTTTCCCTTTTAGGCGTTTGAATTGTGAATTACCTATCTGTGTGCTTATACGGTACTTAAGTATCTTTTTATCTGTGTTATACTCTGGATTACTGTGGTAAATGCTTGTAATTATGTTTTTTTATGAAATGAGCTTGAAGTTCACCTGGTTCACGTAAACCTTTCGTTTTCCCTTTTAGACTTTTGAATTGTGAATTACCTATCCGTGTGCTTATAAAATTCCTAAGTATCGTTTCATCTGTTTTATCCTCTGAATTAGTGTGTTAATTGCTTGTAATAATGATTATTTTTGAAATGAGCTTAAAGTTCACCTAGTAAGGGATCAAGATGGATATTTGTGTAACGTACTTCATATAGAACAGGTATTACCTTAAACCGATGCCATATGTTGCCAATCTTGAGGGCTAAGACAGTTGCTTCTTATGTAATCCAGCCGGCACCCACACACTTACACCGAAACACAGAATTGCTTTACCATTAGAAATGAGTATGACGATTGTAACTTCTCGATTGAATTACATCGGCTCTAACAGCTTTGTGGTAGCTCTACCAATCTATTTCTGTTATAATATAACAATGCTTCTAATATGACAGTATTCAGCAATTTCGCATTATCAGCTGTTTTATGAACACGCTTATTTAAAACAGGGTCGCAGTAGCCGTTTTTATTGCAGGCGGCATTTTAACGGCGCTCGTAAAACGGAGTGAGATCTCTAAACGAGGGCTCCTCATCGGTATGTATCTGATCGGGCTCACGTAAACCTTTCGTTTTCCCTTTTAGGCGTTTGAATTGTGAATTACCTATCCGTGTGCTTATACGGTACTTAAGTATCTTTTTATCTGTTTTATCCTCTGGATTTCTGTGGTAATTGCTTGTAATTATGTTTTTAAGATTAATGTTGGAAAGAGCTTGCAGGCCATGTGGTAAGAGATCACCATGGATATATGTAACCTATCATATAGAACATGGGTTCTATTTGAAATCGATCGCACTGTGTTAACTCTTAAAATTAAGATTGTCGCCTTATTATTAGGAGTATCTCAGTAAGCTGGCATCCGTCCCTTCCATCCCTTCCATCGAAACGCAAAAACTCCTTCACGGTTGAAATACATGTGACAGTAGTACCACGTCCCAATGCATCTTGTCTTTGCATTGTCGACCATGGAAAATATAATGGTAATTATTTCCATAGGCGGTTGGATAAATCAGATATTTGCTAGAGACTCTGAAGAATTAATGCTTCTTCCTTGATTGAATTACATTTCAAAACTGTGATATTATTGACAAGTAAAATAGATTGTCTAGAGCAGAGTTAAAGATTTATTTTGTTTAAATGACGTACCATCATGATATAAACAATACACATGCTAATGACTGGCTACTGGTATCTAAAGACGTCTCTTCCTAGTTAAAAGTCCGTTAACACGTCACCCAAAGAAAATTTCTGTATAAAACTTTTCAAACCAAACAACTTATCACCCTTATAATATAGAAATTTGTTACCACAACGTTCTACCACATACCTATTTGTGTATTACAACAAACATCAATTTTCGTGTTGAATTTATATCGCAATTTTGTGGCGTGAACTTAAGAACGTTACACACAATTTGGTTTTATGTACAACCCCTAATAATTACACATACCTAAATTTCTGAAGCGTTAATAGTTTCACACTTAAACCGCTATAACAATAAAACTGGAACAACTGAAACATTACTGCTGTTTATTATAATAACAACTCGTGTTTATAATGATTTAACAAGCAAGTTTGATTGCTGTTTTGTTGCGTTAAAAGAGGTAGAAATTTGTTGGTTCCACTGTACCTGTGCCATTGTGTTGTGGATTATACTATGTTGTGTTGCGTTGTATTGTTTTGCGTTGCGTTGTATCGCATTATGCTGTATTGTAGTGTATCTATTGAGTTATTGACTTCCAAAAATAATCGTGTAACCAGATTGTCTACAGTAGAGTCTATCTTTCATTTGTTTGAATGACAAAACTGGCATTATGTACACATGGTAATGAGTGGCTATTTGGGTCAAAAGGTGTCTGTTCCTAGTTAAGAATCGGTTTAAATTTACACCACATACAAGCACATTTCTGTTTAAATCTTTTAAAATCAAACAGCTTAACACCGTTATAATATAGAAATTTGTTACCACAACGTTCTACCACATACTTATTTGTGTATTACAACAAACATCAATTTTCGTGTTAAATTTATATCGCAATTTTGTGGCGTGAACTCAAGAACGTTACACACAGTTTTATGTACGAACCCTACTAATTACACATACCTAAATTTCTGAAGCGTTAATAGTTTCACACTTAAAACGCTATAACAATAAAACTGGAACAACTGAAACGCTACTGCTATTTATTATAATAACAACTCGTGTTGAATAATGATTTTACTAGCAAGTTTGATTGCTGTTTTGTTACGTTGAAAATAGCTTAAACCTTATGGTTGAATTGTACCCGTGCTATTGCATTGTATTACGTCGTATGCTTGTGTTCTATTGTATTAAATTGCGTTGTATTGTATTGCATCACGGTGGGTCCACCGCAATGCAACACAATACAATACAGTAGTATTGCGTTTGCTTATTATGCAGTACTGTACCCTTAGTATGAGTTTTTACGTTTTAACAAAAATGACTGTTTTTGTATTTGTTTACGTAAATGTCCATACATTTCCGATCAGTTCTAATACAGTCCGCTAGGGGCGCTGGTTGGAAATGTATAGGCAAATACGTAAACAAATACAAAAACAGTAATTTTTGTAAAAACGTAAGAAGTCATACTACGGGTACTGTGTTACGCTATGCAATATCACACAATGCAATTTCGTTATGTTTTTCATGTTGTATTGCAATGGGCTGCGTATTGTTGTATTGTCCAGTGATGTTTTACGATGTATGGTGTTGAGTTTTATTGTATTACGTTGTATTGAATCTACTTTTTGCCTTGGTTTTAAACGAAAGTTAAACCAAACTAAACGGAGTCGTTTAAACCTCGACGCGTTCAAACTAAAACAAAACAAACTATCTAATTGAGCTAATACTTACTCTACACAGCGCATTTGTTTCGCAAATAGAAACTCTTCATTAATGCGCTAGCAACTCTACTTTACACCGAACAAGTGTAACTCTATTTATCATTGTTATTGCCTTTTCACTTGAACAGTGAATCTGCAGTTAATTTTTATTCCTTTTATTCACTCGCCATGAAAGGTTGAATGTGGATTTGTTTCAAGAGATTTCGTACGTTTTGATTACTTCGACAGTAACAAAAAATATAATTATTGCATCTTCTAAAACTCTATGCCACACCAATTTCTACGATGTAGACTACTGCCTTATTCTTTGTAGTTCTTGCAACGGACGTGCAAGATGTGGAATGAACTTCCTTCTGAGGTATTCCCTGAGCGCTATGACATGGGGCTCTTCAACAAAGGTGTAAAAAGAGCTCTCCTCCAAAACCGGCGATGCATTGGCGACTCCTCTGGTGTTGCAAATGTCCATAGGCGATGGTGACTGCTTTCCATCAGGTAGCCCGTCTGCCTCATCGTTTAGGTATAATTATAAAAAAACGAACGCAGTTGTACCACAGATTAATAAAAAGTTACTATGTGTTGTACTCACGAGATAGATTTCAACTTAGTCCTCAGTAGCAGCACCGAATCTGTTATCATTCTGTTATACCTAAGACTTTTTTCTTATTTGGAGTTTGTTACAACTATTATGGGTGAATCTGTTCATTATGAGTTATATACGTGTTCCTGAGTAAGTCTTAACCCTGAATAGATGTGTGAAGTAACTCCGAGCGCGGAAGAAACATACATGGGTACAAAACCAATGTTATAAAACCTTATCCTTATCCTTACTAATATTATAAACCCGAAAGTAGCTCTGTCTGTCTGTCTGTCTGTCTCTTCTTCACGCCTAAACCACCGAACCGATTTTAATGAAATTTTGTACGAAGGTAGTCTGAGACCCGAGAAAGGACATAGGATAGTTTTTATCCCGGAAATCCCACGAGAACTAGGGATGGCGCTCTAAGTTCGATTAATAGGAGAATCGATCTTTCGGACCAAAAAGTCGATTATTTTAATCGATATTAGTAACGATTGAATCGTAAACTATGCATTTGATCAATTTGATCTTTAGCAAAGTTGTTGTCCATGAGCCCACGAAGGTTTCAGAGTTGGTACGACTAATTTTCGTCAGATGGCGCCACTTTCCTTCTAATGAAGGTACGAATTTTCAGTTTTATGTATGTTAGTATGTCATATTATTTTCTTTTAAACGGGGGCAAAGCCGCGGGAAAAAAACTAGTATGAATAGACTTTAGATACTGATGTTCTTCATCATTTACATAAAAAATAAAGACCAATGTAATATCAAGCAGCATTCTTATATGAGCCATAGTCTAATAGGTCTTTGATGTAAGTACGCTTTGGATTACAAAGAATGTAGCGGCTACGAACCTTTATTACATAAAAGACTAAACAAGCTCCAAACGTAAACGTTCAATTTACTAAAAGTCCGGCATTTCGTTTGCATTTACCCATTCGAGTCCACTAGACCGTGGTCAGCTTGGACTCATGTGGACCGCCATTAACGTTTCTCGTTTAAGGATTTTGGTATCTAGGAAAATTATTGTTGTTTCTGTTTTTGTAAAATATTTAGGTAATTACTTTTGCTAAGTACTTATTACTTTGTTTAGATTTTTGTATGATTATGACTTGTTCTTTGGCAAATTGTTTTAACGGGTCTTATTTATGGATGTGTCGTTGTATTCGTATATATTGTCAGAGATTTTTAAGTATTGATTTAGTTTCGTTATCATTTCCTAGTTGTAAAATATGCAATTACTTTTGCCGGTGTCTTTTCTCTTTTTTTTTGTTCACTTATAATCGCATATTTTAGATGTCTGTACTGTGGGCGTCCTATCTAGAATAAAATCGAAATCTACAGACATTTTATATGCCTGGCCGAAAATCCAACCCCGCCAGCGTTGTAGTGTTTCCAACATGACTTCAAAGGTTAATTGCGTTAACTTCTCACTTTGCATATTCACTGCATTTCGGACTGACAAAAAGGCTTTGAATCTCAAGACCGACACGCATCGTTGAAGAGCCTTGCTGTAATCTGTGGCTGTACACGTTCACCCAATCAGTAACCGTGGGTAGCCGATATAAGAACGAAAACAATCCTTAAACTGATTTGTATTTATTAATAATAAATAATATCAAACGAGCACGCAGTTCACCTGATAGTAAGTGGCTACTGCCGCCCTTAAAAATGCCTACATAATCAAGCCCAGATAATATTGAAGGTGGTAGAACCCTTCGTGGTTCGACTCCGGCGGCACCACCGCCACACCTATTTCTGCCTAATAACAGCAGTGTTACGCGTTGCTGTGTTCCGGTTTCAAGAGTGTGGTAAGGGAGACATACTTTTCCGAGGCGTTCCAGCTTAGTCCTCAGTAGCAGCGCATCTGTGGCCGACCTCAGATAGGAATATCTAATCCTATCTGGGGTTGATTACAGATGTCCATGGGTGGCAGTAGCCACTAACCATCAGATGGACTGTATGCTTGTCTGCCACTCCTATATTATAAAAAAATGGAGTCCTACGTCAGGTAGGCCACAGATGCGGCTGAGGACCGAGTTGGTACGCCTTGGATACGTATATCAGGGAGACATACCATACCAATCAATTATCAACATTCAGCATTAACAACAATAACAATTGCTGTTGTTAGACAGAAATAGATGTAGCCTCCGAAGTTGATCTACAAAGACGTCGACCACTAATAATATGATAATCTTATATTTTAAATTCTCGTGTCACAATGTTAGTTACTGTACTCCTTCGAAACGACTTTACCGATTTTCACCAAATTTTCTATGCATATTCAGCAGGTCTGAAAATCGGCTACTATCTATTTTTTATGCCCCTAAGTGATAAGGGTTTACGTTTGCCGGGTCAGCTAGTAAAAATATAAATTAAAGAAAATCTGCAAAAAACAATCATCCGTACCCTTACCAGGAGTTTTTACGTTTTGACAAATATGCCTGTTTTGATATTTGTTTAGGTATTGGCCCATACTATTTCCAAGTTCTGACACAATCCGCTAGGGGCGCTGATTGGAAATAATATGGTCAAATACGTAAACAAATACCAAAATTTGTCAAAACGTAAAAAATCCTGGTAAGGGTACAGTATTCACCAGACCGTGTTTAATTAGAACTCATGTAAACTGGCTAACCGGTTACAGTTCACATTCACAAACCAATGCCGTAGGTATTTATTATGTTAATGCTTTAACACTAATTGCAACAGAAAAGCATTTTCCAAATTAGTTTGTCAATTGTATTTACGTTTAAATGATTTTAATTAGATGAGAGTGATTAATTTATAGCACTAATTTCATTTCAGTTAATTGAAATTAGTTGATAGAATATGTACATCGCAAATAGCAATTTACTGAAAGCTTTTTGTGCTAATTTAAATACATTTTCGCTTTTCATCAATGAATTATAATTATAATTGAATTTATTCTGTGTTTTTATGCTACGAATAAAATTTTCTGGGATTCAAAACATTTCATATATTCTTCAGAAAGAAATATATTTCTTAGTAATTGTAAAGATAAGGTTTCTGTAGCTATAAATTATACCTCACATCTAAAATGTTTTTGAGCTAAAAGATCCGATCAGATTTCTCGTTTTATCCGTAAGTAAATGGCTCTTGTAAAAGTATTTAGGCCGAACTCAACACCTAAAACCTTGACAAGTTCCAAACTTGTCGAGTTACAAACAAAACCAGTGATCGTCAACCTTTTCCGGGCGAAAACAAAGCGGCCCAAGGAGTAAACAGTTCAAAAAAGACAATCCAAGTTTGGGCGGGCGAAGTTTTTTAATATTCTCACAACCCGATGTAATCCGGCCCTCCAAAATTTGGTATCCGTAACGGACTTGTCGCATAGGGAACGTGTAGTGATAATCATGTTAAGAGATAAAAATCTTATAAATTCGTGGACAAAGACAATACTAGTTAATTAACCGTTTACAATGAAACTATAAATAAATTTAAGACCTTGTCTGTATAGCAATATTTTTGTGCATATTTTTGACGTGTGCTGCGGTTACCGGTGAAGTAACCGCATCCCACGTCGATATAGTCATAATACATATAAAAAACGACTTTATTACATATCCCTACCGTTAATAATTAAAATTATATACTAAAAATAAAATAATAAAACGTTCTACTTTCACAAATACATATTTAAATAGCTACACGCTAGGATAAAATGTAGCGAAGGTGCTATTGACACATTTCACACGAGTATACAAATACAAACATTTTAAAAGTTGTAAAATCCTGTTGGCTAGTGACAGGAAAATGTAGGTACATAGAGAGGAAATTTTTATAGTGAACGATGAAAATTACTGCTATGGTATTTTTTTTATAATATAAAAGTAGCGGACAGTATGCAGTCCATCTGATGGTAAGTGGTTACTGCCACACATGGACATCTGCAACCTACTCCACGTAAGATTGGATTCCTCCCTTAGGTTGGCTAGAGATGCGCCGCTACCCTTGAGGACTAGGCTGGACCGCCTCGGAAAAGTATGTCTCCCTTACCAAACCCTTCACACCACAACATAGCAGCGTTTAACACTGTTGTTATTAGTTCTATCACCATTAAAGATTTATTGATAGTAGTACAAATTATTGCAAGAACAAAAACCCCGACAACTTCAGACAATGTCACTCCTACAATTTAGAGGATTCCAATTACACCTCATATGTTAAAACTGTCAAGCCATTTCGGCTGCAGGGCATCCTAAAACATGAGACATCTTATATAAAAAAATCTCGTGTCACAATGTTAGTTACCGTACTCCTCCGAAACGACTTTACCGATTTTTACCAAATTTAATATGCCTATTCAGTAGGTCTGAGAATCAGCTACTATCTTTTTTTCATACCTTTCATACCTTTTCACCCTTAACATTTTTGATGTGAAACATCTATAGCCGCACGTAAAAAAGATTTCTGGCGTGGCGACGATTACCTTTAACTACATAGACAAATGTTCTATAAGGGACAGAGCTATTAGAACAATGTGATAAAAAAAGACAACTAGTGTTTGACCTTGCGTTTCAAGTGTACGCAAACGTAAATATTGACCATGGAATATAGTGACCAATGATTACTTCAGTCAAAACGGGACATCGATTTTTTTATGTCAAATACTTTTTACTTGAAAAAATATAGTTAGAAATAATAAAAAACACGCTTTTATGATAAAATTAACTAAAAAGTAGAAAATAATTTTCAATCTAGGAATCATTTAAGGAAAAGTAAATAGTATAATTGTGCAAAAAATGTGGGGCGCTTTATGAAAACTGATAAATGGAGCACCCCATGTTTTTTTCACAATTATAATATTTACTGTTACTTAATTGACAATGGCAACGGTTCATTTCGGAGACAACGGCACGAAGCATCGAAAAAAGGGACTGTCCCGTTAAAAACGGGACGTATGGACGTATATTTCTCATTGATACTCATGCTTGTCAAAGACAATGAAATAATGGAACAGAAGGTAAAAAATGTCCAGAACTGTCGATAATAGTTTTAGTACATCGTTTACGTAGAAATGTTATAGTTACAGTTTAACTAAATAAATTATTATTATATAAATATATAATTTGATGAAAGAATGTATCTATACAGATGTATCGACTGGTTTAAAATATACGATTTAAAAATTGTTTATATTTATTATCGTATATAAGTAAAGATTACTCACTCCTAACAAGAAAATGTACCCAGTTTTGAGAATTGAAATAGTCGCGTAAAAAAGTTTTGCCACGTCTCCGTGCTAAAATGTCCCTAAAATATTTGAAATAATTATTTATCTATTATGTAAATTACGCAGTATTAGTTATTTATTTGTAAATTTTATCTAAAAATGTTTTTATTTGTCAAGAATTCAAAAAAACTTACTAATAAGCCGTTTGTGGCTTCATTCAATTTCAAGGCGGCGAAGTATCTTTACTAATTTATGTTTATTATTTTCAGTTTTATTTTACACACGACCATTAATTGCAAAGTTGTGTACATTTTATAAATGTACTAGCTGACCCAGCAAACATTGTGTTGCCATATAAATAAAAAAAATGTTAAGGGTGAACAACCCTTATCACTTAAGAGATATGAAAAATAGATAGATAGTAGCCAATTCTCAGACTTACTGAATATGCATATAAATTTTGATGAAAATCAGTAAGAGCGTTTCGCAGGAGTACAGTAACTAACATCGTGACATGCGAATTTTATATAATCTTACCGTGGTCTTTTTGAGGATTAATTTCTGGCTATACAAAGATTGTTTATTAAATTATGTTTAGGTTAATTTATTCAATTAAAGAAATTTTAAAATACCGTATACTATCCTATATAAATTTTATGGTAATATTTTTATTATTTACCACAGATATCGAAGAAAATTTAGAGATTAGGATACAGAATTTCCCATATATCGATTTTATTTTATTAAAATAAACTATAAAAATTTACATTTTGACTAAAACACACTAATATAAAAATTAAGCAGTGGGATCTTAAACTATAACATACACGTATGAACATCGTGAGCTTCAATAAAATGTCACTTCTGTTCTGTTGATCTATGGTCATAGATCAATGAAAATTTTTTCATTGATCTATGACAGTTCAATTCAATCAATGAAAGTTTTTGTCAATGAAACTATTGGCGATATGTGTGCTTCACATGTTAAACTAGAAGATGGAAGTGAATTGATGATGATTGTTGTGTACATTTCTCCTAATAAAAAAATAAATGACATCATTTCATTTTTATACGAGAGATTATTTCCGTACAGTCACAAAGGTTCAATAACTTTCAAAACCAATAAAGACAAACTACCATTGATTTTAGCTGGGGATTTCAATGTAAATTTTGCAAAAGATGAATCAACGCCATTAATTACGTTTCTCCAAGAAGAATTTCAATTGCAAATTAATAACAATCCAAGAGAAGCTACCACCAGATACGGAACAACAATAGATGCTGTATTTATTAGATATCTTGATAATGTTATGTCCAATACTTTTGTAACATACTTCAGTTACCATCGAACAATTGTCACAGTAATACCGTCCTCAGAGGCAACATCGAATATAACTATTACCGAAGTCACTGATTAAACAAATTAAGTAGTCACGATTTGAGATAAATTCGTAAATTTTTGTATTTAATGAAAATAAATTTTTATTCAATAAATAGTCATCGTTATCTGGAAAAAAATCGTAATATTTTATTTTATCATTATGACATATTTAGTTCCTATCACAATATGTTCTTTTCTGCATATTACTTTTACAAAATAATGTCGATGTTTCACATCTGCCAGGCGTCCCGTGACGGCTCACATTTTTTTATTTATATGGCAACACAACGTTTGCCGGGTCAGCTAGTACATACATACATTCATACATACGCTCGAAAAAACATAACGGTGCGTAATCGGGGAAAGAATGAATAAAATTTTTTTTTTTTCTCATAACTTTGATCGCGTATCTCTTCATTGTTTCTCTCTAACAAGTCCCTTACAAGGGCTTGCCAAACGTAATTTTGCATGAAAGAAATGACAAAGTTTTTGTGCAACTCCGCGGTTTCGGAACGATTAGATTAAAGGCGTATTAATGAGGCATACGCAATGACTCCCTTTTTCCTTATAATTTCTCCGTAATCCCTCTGTCAATGCCATAACGTTTTGATCTGTGGAACGCAATAATGCTACGATGTTTAAATTTGCTATTCCTTGTCATGATTGAATTTTAAAGCTTTTGAGGATTAAACTTCTTGTTTGTTTTTGCTTTTTATTTCCATGTATAAAGAAAATGTGTTTCTTAAAGCAAAGTCTATTACTTCGTACTTGGCTAGCATTATAAGTTTAGATTATAAGATTAAAATAGAAAATAAGCATGCAGTCCTAATGGTAGGAGATCAATGCCGTCCATGGATATTTGTAAGCGATTCCATATACTCGTTTATCAGGGGCTTGTAACCGTTATATATAATAGTTGGTATAGGCCCCACCAAACTGCTAACCCGCTCTGAAGTTGTTGCGAGCAGGTGTAGTCATACAATTTGCTATGGCGACGCGATTCAATTCTATATTCAGAGCGGACTAGCAGTTTTACGCGGACAATAGCAGATATCCTTGGATGGCAATGATTTACCACTAGGTGGATTGCAAGCTAACTTGCAATTTCAATCTTATAAAACAGATATATTCAAAAAGTTACTTAAATAAACGAAGTAGACACAAAAAATATCTGTGCAAAAAACCTCAAAATGCGTTGCCGACCGCTATTTTCAATATCGACTAATTGCATATACGCTGACTACGCAATAAGCCCGAATGTTTTTTATACGGCCCTAAAATCTTTTATACGGGGAGGGTTCATATGCAATGGGTGGCTAGTAGCATTTGTGGAAGTAATATTCTGAAATCGGATTTATCATCATCAAAAATTCAGTACTAAAAGGTGGTCTTCTTGTTCCTGTAGTCCCGAGATTAGAATAGGGCTACGGTATCCCCCGCTTGGTGACGGGTACCTTTTGAAGGATTCTCGTCATAAAAAAGTGGTAATCTTCTACAGTTTGTTGTTACGTAGACTTCGCGTAGAAAAAAATATTTAAGTCTGTCGTCTTTCTATGGTTAAATTGGAGATACCCTGCAGGTATGTAGTTTCCTTGAGACTTTCAGAATTAAAGCTTGCTATAATTCCTTATGACTTTTAGAATTGAAGCGTGTCATAATTAATGTTTATTTCAAAAATGTATTTAAATTATAGCCTGTGTATATAAGTAGTGATAGCCTAGTGGTTAAGAAAGTCAGCCTCTCGATTGAGGGGTCCGAGGTTCAAATCCCAGGCGCGCGCACCTCTGATTTTTCGAAATTATGTGCGTATTAGAAATTAATTATCACTTGCTAAAACATCGTGCATACTTGAGAGATTTATAAAAAAAAAGAATCTCAAAGGTGTGTGAAGCCTACCAATACGCACTTTGCCAGCGCGGTGGACTATGGCCTAATCCTTCTCATTCTGAGAGGAGACCTGTGCCCAGCAGTGGGACAGTAATGGGTTGATGATGATGATGATGATTTAAATGATGTGCGCTTTGATTTAGAACCCGGCCCTTCGGTGCCAAGTGTGAGTATGTAAAATCAATCATTTATATTGAAATTAGATAAAAACTTCCTCAAAAGGGTTTTGATATGGTTGTCTTTCTTAGCCATGCGTCAGTGACCATAATAATTGAGTAATTTTAAAGAGAAAAATGGTATCATTCTAGATCTATTTTTGCTTCTGAGACTTATCTAAGTCAACTTTAAGGTTATTTTCAAAAATAAGCTAGGTTTAGTAAGCAAAAACAGAAAGTCAAGCTCAGTCAACTCAGTAAAAATAAAAGATACTCAAAATCTTACAAAACGTAATTTTCGTATTACATCATTGAAAAACGTGAAAGAGATTGAGCCCTAATCACAGGAAGAAGGGCGGATTTAAGGGCTGGTTTAATCTCTGGCACTCGTACATGCATGTACTCGTATAACGTGACGTACGTTTCATACAATTTAGTGCATTCAAGGGAGTTTAAAGGGCCACTCGGTTGCTAAGAGGTGAAGTGCGACTGAAGAGTTACTTGTGAACAAAAAGTAATAATTCCACTCATTATGAGGGCGAGGGGAGTAATCCGACAGATGGAGACTATTTGGTGTTTTGTGGAAGCTTTTTGAAAACGGTGGTAGACGTTTACTAGGAATGTTCGTGGAAAACGTTGAATAAAATGTCATAAAATTTTATAAAACGTGGAAGAAATGAGTCATAAATGAAAAGTTTAAGTAGCTAATGAGCATGTAGTTTACCCGATGATATGTGGTTGTTGCAGCTCATAGACAATTGCATAGTATCCTCCATATAGATTAGGAGGTATATTTGAAAACGATCATAGTTGACTTATCACTTACTTCAAAAAAATAATTTATTTACCAAAAGTCATTTATAACTTTGTGAAAAAAATAAAGATCAACTTTTAAACTTCGATACTTAATCGAAGATTTATTTCAAAAAAATGAAAAAACAAAATACACCGGTCTGACGCCAAAGTGTCCCGGGTTCGATCCCCAGCCAGACAGATCTTTGAATGATCAATTTAAATATCTGTTCTGGCTCTGGGTGTTTATTGATTCGTCTTTGTGTGTGTCCATGGCACCCACGATACACGGAATCCTATTGTGTGGTTGTGTGTGTGAGTGTAGAAAGCGTTTATCTATACTAATATTATAAAGAGGAAACCTTTGTTTGTTTGTTTGATTGTAATGAATAGGCTCAATTTTTTTAAAAATTCTTTCTCCATTCGAAAGCTACATTATCCACGAGTAACATAGGCTGTATGAAATGAAATATATTTGATAAATAGATTTTGAGGCGATACAAAGTTTGTCGGGTCAGCTAGTTTATTTATATTTATAATTGTTTTCTAAGGGTGTATACACACGAGCAACAACCGTGCCGACGACCATCGCTATTTGTTGACGACCGTGAGCAAGGGTTGTTGCTCGTGCATTAACCCCCTAAATAACATAATAGTACCATTAAGACATTCAACGCCTTAATCCAACGACACCCCTTGATACTAACACTGGAAATTATGTAAATTCTTAAGCAAAAGTAATTTGGTAGTACCCGACCGAGCCAAAACATTTCTATTCATTGCAGGCAGTTAAACACCCTTTGCATGCATGGCATAGCATTGCATAGTCATCACGACTGAATTTTTACGTAATTGTCTA
The DNA here is from genome assembly GCA_014595695.2 of Epargyreus clarus clarus. Lineage (NCBI taxonomy): Eukaryota > Metazoa > Arthropoda > Insecta > Lepidoptera > Hesperiidae > Epargyreus > Epargyreus clarus. Next base: position 1,750,535 of record JACTTY020000021.1, read on the forward strand.
TATTTTACAGCTGAATGTTTAGGGGGAGATTGCTGTTAGAAAGAGAGAAATTGGGGAAAGAGACGGGTAATGAAAAGGTGTTGGTAATTATAAGGATACGACTTAAGAAGCGTAGTCTTATCTGTTTGAAATGCCAACGGTTATGGTCTCGATTTTCTGAAAGAGTTTTCTGAGTACTGAGCTCTGAGTACACCTGCGCGCAATAAATTCGGAGCGGACTAAAAGTTTGGCGCGGGCTTTACTATCAGGACTGCACTAATGGCGAACTGAGGCCCGGGGCGGAAAGTTGAATGGAGGCCCCCAAAAGTGTGTTTATTTGATTCAACAAAAGACAAATGTGTCATAAAATTATTCGCCTGTGATTCGTTGACCTTTTTTTTCGCTGAGTAATACACATTTCATAGATTGTTTGGTTCTGATGACCTTTTTTTAGCAACTGTGTTTGGAGGTCTCCCCAGGATTGCAGGCCCGGGGTGGACCCCCCCCCCCCCCTTAAGCCGCTAGAGGACTGCACAGTCGTTTTTTACTTCAATCTAACAAAAGTAACCATAACATCTAAACCTGCATTTATAATGAACACAAAATAAACACCAACGGAACCTCGAACCGCATGTGAACGCTAAACATTCCCTCGAGAGACACGATTTGTATGCATGAAAGTTGCATTGCCAAAAACATGTTTAATATTTTATTTGCGTGTCCGAGGGTTCGGAACAGACTGCTAACGGGTTCTTTTAGCGACTGCATAGCCAGCAGCTAGATTGCTTGGATTAAAAATGCAGGCAAGTTGGTGTTTTGTCGAAAGTACGGTAATAAGCCGTACTTTCTTATATATCAGCTTCAAACTTTAAATCACATATAATATATGTTATACCTTATTGATGAGGATTTAGATTTGTATAACCTATATCATTCATGTAAACTCTTTCGGGTTATTAATAAAGAAAGAGTTATTCATTTTGAACAAATTTTAACACTTGGGTCTATCAGCTATATGCACTATTGCGCATCAATATTTCTTTACATATTTACTTTAAATATTTTCCTGAAAGTAATACACTAATAATAATATCTTCTTATCTAAATGAGGTATCCAGGTGAAAAAGTTACTAAATTTCGACACAAAATAAATCTTTATTTAAAAATAGCGCCCATTTGTTTAAAGAAGCTATTTAGGAAACCACACATAAACATAAGTTTGAAAGTTTATCGACGTTGGTCACCATTTCCGTTAGGGCGCCACCAATGTTGTACCACTGTTTCCTCTTTACCCTTATATTATTTTAAACATATATATTACGGATATATTTATTTTAATATACTACTAATTGTATTCAGTCTATTTACAGATTAGTTTAGTGATTACATAAGTAATTAAATATTTATTTTTTTATTTATTTACTCTTTATTGACCATGTTAAAAACAGTGTGGTGCAAAAGGCGGACTTAATGCTAAATAGCATTATCTCCCAGTCAACCTTAGGGATGTGCAGAAAAATTGAAGGCGGTACAACTATACTAAAAAATAATAATAATAATAAATAGGAAATAAAATAAAATGAAAAAAGGGAGAAAGGAGAACATGGAAAAAGAAAGAATGTGAGAAAGAAAGAGAAAAAATATGCATTGTAATTAATCAATGAATGCTGGGAAACGTGATCTGTAACGAACTCAATATAGAATAAGGGCTCTATTTAAATGTAATGAGTTGTCTATGCTAAGTTCAGCCGGGTTCCTCATAGAAATAAGACTAATTTATATATCTATTGAACTATGAAGATAAATATCGATTTTTGTCAGATTTTCCACTCATAATAAAACCGAATGTTTATTTATATATTTTATAAAATTAAATGATAATTTTATCGTGACCAACGTTAATAAACCTTTCTGGTAAATGTTTGCACATGGCTGCGTTTCCCAAGTTTGCTTCTTTAAATAACGCGACCCCTTCGGAATAGGGTAGCCTTTTTCAAAACCAAGAATGCGTAACTGCCTTAAATTCCAGCATTTGGTTCAATACTATGTTGCATTTATTTTAGCAATTACTTGCTTGAAATAAATTTATTACTGCAATTTTTTTGTGCTGAGATATTACTATTGTTGTAACAATAAAACAAAAGGCACTAAACGTACGCACTAAAGTAATCAGTTGATAGTTTTTTAAAATAAATCTTTTAAAATGACAGGAACTTAGTTGCCAACATTTTACTTTGTAATAAGTATAAAACAATGAAGATTACCAACCCTACCATTCTGTCCACACAACAATATTTGTTAATGATCTATTAATCAAACTCATTGTCAGGGTCAACGAACGGTTAACTAAAATATTTCTCCACGACCATTCATACTGTCACTTACCCATTTCTGTGAGCGGACAATCGATCAAAAGGCTAACTTTATAAAGAGCAGTCAAACTTCGTCGTCCCACAATAAAGGCCCCCTAAGGCGTGTTCGTCTGATTGTTACCATGAAAAATGACTTCGGCTTCCTTGATTGTGGACCGACGAAACATTTGTTTAGTCAGTTCATTGGTATACTTGCTCAAGATCAGCGTAAAGGTTTGTTATTAGCGCATCAACAGTGAGAGGATGGTTGGTTAAACGCCGCTCTCGTAGACATTCTAATTGTATAGACGCTTCTTTGTGCATGCAGTCTACCTGATGATAAATGGACACTGCCACCCATAAATACATCTGTAACCAACTCCATATAGAGATTCTAATTAAAGCTAATTACAGATTTGAAGGTGGTAGAACCCTTTGTGGTTCGACTCCGGCGGCACCACCGCCACACCTATTTCTACCTAATAACAGCAGTGTTAGGCGCTGCTGTGTTCCGGTTTGAAGGGTGTGGTAAGGGAGACAGACTTTTCCGAGGCGTTCCAGCTTAGTCCTCAGGGGTAGCGGCGCATCTGTGGCCGACCTCAGGTAGGAATATCTAATCCTATCTGGGGTTGATTACAGATGTCCATGGGCGGCAGTAGCCACTTACCATCAGGTAGACTGCATGCTCGTCGGCTACCCTTATATTATAAAAAAAAAAAAAACGTTGCCACTCCTAACTCCACGGAAAGAAGAACTGCTTCACGCTACAAATAGATGTGACGGGTCCTTCCAGGTCGAACCATAGGGTTCTACCACCTATCTATTTTGGCATAATATTATAACCACTGTCTTTTTTAAATAAACCTGGAAGTTATTATTTATTCTTATGTATGGTTTTTAATATGTGTATTTTCGAAGTAACATGGCTCTTCAAAAGAGATGCAAAAAGCGCTCTCCTTCTAAATCGGCGATGCATTGGCGACTCTGGTGTAGCAAATGTTTATAGGCGACGTTGCCTGCTTTCCTTTGACGTTGCTGCTTTATCGGTAGGCTCAAATATAAAAGAGTAAAGTTTTTTCTTTCTTTCTTTCTTAAATAATAAGTATGTTTACATGACGCTTAACAAAGGCAAAATGTAATGTAATAAAGTAAGTGTATACTCGTTAGCAGGATTAGGCGTCGACTTAACGACATAGAAATTGCCGCGTAATAAAACGTCTGACTAATTAGTTAATTAGTGACTTGCTGTTTGACGAAATTACGAATACACCGTATTGTTATATTCAATATGTGCTTAGCAATGACCTTGAATACCATGATTCGGAAAAAACTAGATGGTTTTAAAAATGACGCAAATTTCGGCTTTGTTCAGTTTTAAAAAAAATCGAATTTATGCTGATGTTTGATTAACTCACTAAAATTAAAATCGTTTTCTACATTATGCTATCTTTCATTATTTTCATGGATATAATAAATATTTTTCTATCGTATTTTATTGCGAAATTCTTTCGTTATCAATATTCGCAATATTCAGTTCTGTTTTAATGTGTTTAAATGGTACATTGGTTTTTAAGAGGTAGTTCTAAATAATTGTTTTGCTATATTAACGAATAATATTTGTTTTTAAAAATTAACGAATACGCACTTAACCTTTAATAAACTCTAGTATTAAAGTTAAGGCTGAACTGAAAATCAATTTCGTCAGCTTAATCCTTATTAAATTTTAAAAGTGGAGCCATTGAACTCTAATACCGAATTAGTCGTTCATCAACCTTTGAAAAATAAATTCCTCTCTAGAAAATACACATCAAATTGAATCTTCTCAAGCCGCAAAGAAATTCGCTATAAAAATATCAACAAATTATCTGTATGCGCCCCGTAGCGATCCAATTTTAAACTTATTTATGTAAGAAACGTTTGGATATTCCAAGTATGTACAGTTGACTTCAAAAGTTGACGAACAGATTAAGGTTTCATTTCATACACTCAAGCGTTCATAAGTAGCTGAACACAACTAACACCATAATACTCGTAGATGAACGTCGTAGAGTTTCAAAAGAAGATGAACACTACAGTGTCAAAAGTAACTGAACAATGACATGTCATATTAGTGACGGCTATTTTTGAACATCGGTGTTCAGTTTTTGACGCGTAAATGTTCACCTAATTGCTAGAGGTGTTCAGCTATTTATGAACACCTGGGTATAGGTATTTTTGAAACTTTAATCTTTTCATCTACTTTTGGAGCAGACTGTACGCAAATGTAATTACTCCTGGTAGGAACTTAATGTCACCCTACAAGATGTTCCCCTGATTAAATCAAGCGTGAGTTCTTCTGCTGATTAAATCAACTTCCCTATCTGTCGCATTGCGAAAAGTAAACGATGAGACGACGAACACCTATAGGGTAGTAGTAAGAATTACAAGATTTTCCATTGGGAGTCTTGGGTTCAAATACAATGCGGAAACCTGTGATTTCTTGAATTTATACATGTTGTCGTACGTCGAAAGTCCAAGGTTCAAATTCCACGTAAAATCGCTGTACTTTTGTGACGTTCGTCCTTGTTATTATTATTATTTCAGGATAAGAGCCATAGTCTTCCGCCCTGGGCAAGATAGATTATGTGTGTAATGAAACTTAATTAAAAATTACAATTTACAATTATGTCATAGAGTTTTTAATGAGTTATAATCAAAATATAAATAAGCATGCATACCCGCATTTATTACGGTTTTCTTACCACGCTTTTATTAGCTTGACCTGTGTGTATGTAAGTAACTGAATTTTTGAACTTATTTTTACTCACTTTAAACGGTCCGATTAATTTAAAATTTTGAACAATTATTATCAAGAACCGATGACAATACACAATTTTATCAATTTTATCCCAATCTCCTCATCAGGATCGTCAGGAATCAGGATAAACGATTATCCTTGTGCGATTTTAGCGTGGTTTTTAGTTTTTCAGTTATAATTATTATTTGTAATGAAATTTCTCATTTATTATATTTTGTTAAGTACGTCAACAGAAGATAGAAAATGTAATTGTAAAATGAGGGTATTAACTAAAAAGGGGCGTATAAAAAGGCACTGTAGATCGGCTTCTGGGCAGTTATTTTCCGACTATTGTGTAAAGAACGTTACTCTGCCACTTTTGTTGTCGAATCCATAATTTGTATGCTTAATTGTTATTTTGTTAACTTTGTAAAGTAAAAGTTGTGAAGTAAAATGTTTTCGGTTTATAAACTTTGTTTTTAAATAATTTCCTGACTAATTTTTACTAATAATTTGTTATTACGTAACGCTTCTCGTTTATTAGAGGTTACTTTACATTTTAATTTAAAATCTTACGCTGCTCACTATTTTGTAGCTTCTCGTTTATCGCTGGTAGTGGTGCACGTCCCCGAGGCAGGATTCACAACAGTTCCGCTGACGTGTGCAATTTAACTTTGATGGATCCTGCGTTCGCGAAATCATTCATTCGGTTTATTAATGAATTTGCTTTTTACATTTTGCCGTTTGTAAAACATTTTGCCGTGTTCAGGTTTTTAAGGATGAACAGTTTTAGAAGTCCTCAAAAATATTTATGGGTGGATTTGCTATTTGTTTATATAATACTAGCTGACTGGCAAACGTTGTGTTGCCGTATAAATAAAAAAATGTTAAGGGTGAACAACCCTTATCACTTAGGAGTATGAAAAATAGATAGTAGCTAATTCTCAGACCTACTGAAAATGCATATAAAATTTTGTAAAAATCGGTAAACCCGTTTCGGAGGAGTACGGTAACTAACATTGTGACACGAGAATTTTATATACATACTAGTGGTGCCCGCGGCTTCGCCCGCATTTTAAAGAAATAATATGACATACATAAAACGGAAAATTTGTATCTGCATTGGAATGACAGTGGTGCCTTCTGTCAAAAATTGGTCTTACCAACTCCCAAACCATAGAAATACAAGTATATAATCGCACAATTATATAATATCGCGATTAAATAGACTCGAAGTGCACCAACTTTAGTGCGCGATTGAGTTAAAACTTTTCAGCAGACAATACAAAACCGGTAACCTAATTTGCTTCAGTATTGAATTTCCGCGAAGTTGTTACTAATTAAATTAGGTACTTTGTATCGACGGGGATAAGTTTAATTGTATTGTTTAACATTGTAGTTACATATATTAATAAAATAATGTGTAGGTTCTAGGTACATTACTGCGCCATTATATAAAAAAATACATCAACTATTACACCACTATATATTAAAATAAATTTCTAAATATGAGGAATGCTTTTGTAATTTCAACACAGTAGATTTCTTTGTATTTCTATTCTGGTGGCACCAATGTCACACCAAATTCTATCTTTGTATTAAGCGCTTTTGTGTTCTAGTTTGAAGGTAGCGATAAAAAGGCACTTATGAGAGGCCTTCCACCATAATTATCAGTAGTAGGAAGACCATACCAGAAAGGAACACACGAATATTTAGTATTTTTACAGGTTTTCATGCATAACAATACCCATTTACCAATAAATCAACAGCATCCTCGTTTGCTACTTTAATTTCAACAAATACAATTTTTACTAAATAGCAGGTACCAGGTATTACAGTTAATTATTAGTACACACAAATTATATTTACGATAGTTTGTGGAGTAGTTACTCACAATACCGATCTAAAGAAACTAACTAAACATAATTATCAATTAGAATTAATCTTCTAGCCCACTTGACAAAAACATTTTGCCACACAACAAACATTTATTGTAGATAGTAATAAAATAATGTGTAGGTAATAATATAATGTAATAATACCATAACTAATAATATATACCCCACCAAATCCGAATAATAGATTAGAGGCAAATATCAAAGTTTTTCCGGTACATTTATCCGCTAAGCCCGGAGTACCGCTATAAAGTACCGAATAATTAGCCGTGTATAATGCGATTTAGTTCACCACCCGATAAACTCACTCGTGTTAACAATAGAATGCTGTCGGAAAGCTGTTTATACGACACGACACGGCAACGACACGATTGTGTCTCTGATTTTGTTATTCGTTATTATTTACCATTATGGCACCAATCTCACTTCTATATTAGATAGGTACGTCAGAAAATATCTAGGTAAAGCTTTAATCCCTTTTTATATTGATTGATTGATTAAAGTAGTAAACTAGCATGCAGTCCACCTAATGGTAAGCGGTCACTGCTGACCATGGATTTATTATATCTGCATCTCTTATAGAACCATAGTTCTACTTGTAGAAGATCACAAATGTGTTGCTACTCCTTAGAACTAAGCTATTCGCCTCTTAAGTCTAATTTATCTGATTCGTACATAAATTCTGAAAAAATAAAAGTTTAATGCTACATTTTAGATCTGTCGATTATTGTTTATATTTTTTATTATTTGTTTCATGTCTCCTATTCCCATATTGCACGATTTAAAAGTATCCGTAAGTCCTAAATAACATTTAATTTAAAGCTTAATAACTTTATAACGACATTATAACGACAAATAACAATATCGTTTCAATTTCATTACGTGACATGTAAAAGCACAAATAGACCTGGATTACACGGCTATAGAAACAAAGCTACCCCTAGAGGCTTAAGTAAAAATACATTGGGATTTTGTATTTGTTTTGCAAAATCGGTTTATTTTCTGGCCATTTAAATGTGCCTTTTCTACTTTGTAGGTGTATCTTAAAAGGTTTAAAAAGGAGAGCTTAAGCGTATTATGTTGCCTATATTAACATAAAGCAGGTTCTAATCGGCCGGGCGTCAGACGGGGGTCCTAGGTTCGAATCCCAGGCAAGTCTGATTTGTTAAGTTATGTGCTCATAAGAAATTAATTATGACTTGCTTAGGCGGTGAAGAAAACATCTTGAGCAAACCTATGGGTCTGAGAGTTTCAAAAAGAGTTTTCAAAAATACATAATAATAGTTTTAAAAAAAGCGTGTTCTTATAATTTCGATAAGTACCAACAGACTTAAATAGGGTTAACAAAATACAATTATTTTGAAATTGCTGACAGACTCCTTAATATTATCAAATATACTCGTACCTTAATATTTATTCTACATCAAACTTTTTAGGTTTATAACCGAAGGGATTCTTAGGGTTAAGAGGGTCGAACCCAAATTATTTTCTTAATATTACGAAAAGCTAGGGATTACTTCTAAGGCATTTAGTATAAATATAGTTTCAAGATATTAAGGTCTGGAATTCTAGACTTAGAAAAACTTGCGGGTCTTTAATTAATTTGTGGGATAAAAAGGATTTTTATTTATAAAATCTCAACTCAAGTTCTCCTTAAAATAATAAATGGGTAAGGATAAAGAATTTGTTTTTCTGTTTCATCAAATCCAATTTAATCCCTTATTTCAAGATTTTCTTTAAAAATCTTTTATCAAATAGTATTTTCTTATAGCTCCCGTCCAGGCTTTTGTTTTGCTATAAGTATAATGGACACAAATAGAGACAAAAGCACATACATGCAAGCGTACAAGCATACAAAATCACACAGTATGTAGGTAAAATATTTATGGCAAATGTGTTTTCAAATATAAAATAATAAACAGTCACTAATCTTTCAAATAATATATTCATTCCAATGATCTTAACTTTAATGTTCTTCAGTGTGACATTTCAATATGTTTATAAGGCCCAATTTATAACTACAGTCGTTGAACGTGTCAAGCGCGAGCCGTAGCAGACAAAATAATATTTCTCTACATATATTTAGACAGACTCGGTCCGTACCTGCGCGACTGTTTTACGGTATTAACACTTGAATATACATTTTATAAGTATACCATATTCATCTGTATATGCAAATGAATCTAAATTGCAAAACATAAATTATCAATATAACCGAAACTCCATCTAAATTGGATCAGTAGTTTTTGAGAAAATCGCGGACATACATACATACATACATAGCGGTCTAATACAGAACCTCCTCTTTTGAAGTCGGTTAATAAAATAAATATATCGTAAAAATGTATTTATTCTTATGTTAAAACATGTTATACCCACAATAACAGCGAAAAAAGTCAAAATACTGTTACAGGATTGTGGCACAGGGGAGCTTTGTAAGCTTCCCCTAACGTCACCGCTTTGCTTTTAGTTAGCTACTTTTTAGTTACTTTATGCGAAGTTCGCTTCACGTGGAGGCCAGCTCCCTAAACTTAATTTCGATCCGAAAGCAATAAAACTCGAAAGTAATTTGTAATAAGTATAGTACACTATTCATCGTTTGTACAATAAGATGTATTGTACTACCCATCGTCATCATCAATACATTATTTTCTCACTGCTGGGCACGGGTCTCCTCTCAGAGAGACAAGGATTAGGCCATAGTCCACCGCGCTGACCAAGTGCATATTGGAAGACTTCATATACCTTTGAGATTTGTACTACCCGCCGTTTCATAATAAATGTGACATTTCAACCCGCCGCTCGACTTGAGTCAGTCTTACTTCGGTAGCGGCGAGAGACGGACGTGTTGTTGCGCACGAATTACAAATATATTGTTTTCCTGAGATTTCCTGAGATCCACGTTGTGGATTCGCAAGACATAACAATAAAATAATTCGATTTTTAGATAAAGATTGAAATTGCGATATGTCGATCATGTAAAATGTTTTTTGGTAATCTTTAGGAATAAAGACAAACATTTCTTTAGTTGTGGAAATTATACATATTTTAGTAAATAGAGTAATAGTTTGTGTAATTTAACGACTTTTTACCGCATTATTAATTGATTGTAATCATATAATATAGGAAACTACGAGTAATTCATAGACACAAATAACGTACTCCTTCATCTGTAGATTATTTGAATGTAATTGTAGAGTCGTGGACTTGTGTGAAAACATCCGATAAATAATACTGTAATATTTATACTGTTTTCGTTGACTGTTTATTCTGCCTACGAAAATATGTCTCTACAGAAATGGATTAATATTATTATTATATTATTGCGACAATATTATCTTTACTTTGCTATACATATTTTGATCAACGAAAAATACGATATGTCTTGATCAAAGTTTGGCTTCAATGCCTTTATATTTTGGTATTTAATGTTTAAGGTTATAATTTTTTTTAACCATCACCCCATGCATTTCTGCCTATAAACAGTAGTGTCAAGCGCTGCTGTGTTCTGGTTTGAAGGGCGTGGTAAGGGAAAAGGAGACATACTTATCCGAGGCGTTCCACCTTAGTCCTCAGCGCATCTGTTGTCGACCTCAGGTAGGAATATCTTATCCTATCTGGGCTTGATTTTATATGTCCATGAGCGGCAGTAACCGCTTACCATCAGGTGGACTGCATGCTCGTCTGCTATTCCTATATTATATAAAAATAAATCAAAATTAAGTTTTTCAAACAAAACAGAAGCAGAAATATCATCTTCGCTACCTTGTGAAACAAAAAATCTACAGAAATGTTGAAAACACGTAACAAAATTCTCGAACATAGAGAAAATCTGCTTCAGAATTTCCCTAACTGCCACCGCGAGCTACTTTATTCAAAGTTCCAAATCTACTTAGGGACGAATTCGATAAATTTAATTTCGTTTCATATACTAATATAGGTATTTTTATAACTTATTATACAAGTAGCAAATATGCCTATTTCTGCACTTAGACGTCAATTCCGGGTAGAATTACCTTATCCTATATCGGCCGCGGATACGCTGCTATCTCTATTTTACGGCACTTCAAATAAGAAAGTATCGGCGCGTTTTTTATATACATTGCAGTTAAAATATAGAAATGGGTATGTACCTGTGTCCTCCGGAGACTAACCAGGAAGATTTCTACCACGTTGAAAACTAAATATCCTTTAAAATACTACTAAAATCTCAAGTCTTGCAACATTTTGAATGCACTTAGCTGATTGCGGTCCCTGGTGTAAAATTCAGGAACTTACGTTCTCCGGTTAATTTTATAAGACCGGAGGGTGCATTCGTAATGCCTTTTCGGGGCTAATGTTCTGAAGGTAAGTTTCCGCGGAAAGTCAAGAGATCTATGTGTACAGGTGTAATATAAGTAGGTATCTTAACCAGATGAATTGAAGCTGTTACATATAAGGGTAGGGTGGCTGGAATGTGTACAATATTTTTATATTAATATGAGTAGTGTATGTTGTATAGATTATTCTCTATGAAATATCTAGCTGTAATGACGGAAAAATCAAGGTATATTTTATCTTTCCCTAGTAATAAATATAAGGTTCATAGGTTTTCACCGTTGTCTATAAGGTAAGGAGTATGGTGCCAGACTTAGAATATAGAAATATTAAGTGGGTTGCATCATGTAACTTTAATGTCTACAACTGTCAAATCTATGGTTAAAAAAATTATCAGTTGCACTATTTTAGTTGACGTTGAAATTACGTCATAAGTAACATTTAAAATTAACCGCATTATTTCGATCGGTTAAAGTTACAGTATTTGTCAAGTTCCCTATCTGTTAACGTCGACTAAAAATTGTGATGACAGCGACACAAATGACGTTAATTTGCAATGTGGTGCAACGTGGATTTTTTACATTCCATTGCTACCGTCAAAGTTAATGTTATATTTAACTTTAATACTAACTTTGAACGAGCTTATGATGTAACCCACCATTAATAAGTTACAACTAAAATATATAATCCGTTCAATTGGATTTACCGGTTTTAGACATATTCTAAAAATAAAATCCTTAAAACTTTTTGGTAAAGTAAGAGTCACGTGTTCTTACGAAATGCGCTATAAAATTGAATGTAGTCAAATAAAAATAAATAATTAAATTTAGGGGTCCGGATTGATACTCGCATAAAGGAAATCCACTCCGGGTTTATTAGATAACCGTTCTGAGAGCAGCATATAATTTTATTTGACATTTTATGCAAAGTTTCAGAGGAATGTGGAAGATTGAAGGGACTTTGAAGGCATTAAAGTACAGCAAATTGAAGGCGAGGCTTTCATTTGTATAGCTTCTTGTATAAGGCTTGAAAAAATTAAAATCATTTCCACTTTTATAAATATAAATTTTACATCTTTAAAGTGCCAATACTACTATACGTAAATTCTGTAAATAACTATAGGTATAGTACATATATGCATTTTAAAGGTTAAATAATCCTTCGTGATTTTTACTACCACGAAACCGCTAAACCTATTTCTGCTTTATGTCAGCAGTGTAAAACTGTTATGTCTTGATTTGAGAGATTATTTCGTACTGTCCGTAGGCATCTATAATATAAAACATATGTCCAGCAAACTATCTCACAACTTCCATTTAAAAAATGCATCTCCATTTAAAATTAAACAACTGTCAACAAATTAATCGTCCGCTCCGTTAAAAGTTAGTTTCAGCTGAAAACTGTAGGTCTGATTCAGGTAGGAATTTCACAACGTTTCAGCCACTTCCTGTGTGGCATTTGGGCTTTATGCCCCGTTGGTTCACGTGCGAATTTGCCTCCGAAAGGGTATGTTTTTTATTTATAATTCCATGAGTTTACGAGGTACCGGTTTTCAGTGTTTGTTGTGGACTTATGTCTGTCCGCGACTTTACTCATACGAGCTTTTGTATATCATTTCTGAGTTTGTTAGAAATTAGTTATGTAACTCTTTTTAAATAATGACGTTATAAATGTAGTTATCCCTACTGGGCTAAGTATGTGAACCACAGTTTGGTGAAGCCTTGACGATACTCTACTATGACTTTACTGGTATTAAAGGTACTGGTTATTTACATTTTTAACCCTTATCCGATACTATAGAATAGAAAAGTAAGCTTTTTAGCTTGTAGTATAGTATAAGTAGTGTAGTGTAAGCTATTTTACCATTTGTTAAATCAATGAAGTACTACTACTTTACTATTTCTATTCTATTTCTATCTGTCTTTACATAAAAGTGTATTCGATAGCCAAAAAGAGACACAGACAAACATTTTAAAAGTTTGAATATCGTGAATATTGGTATGCTAATAAACAAAACATAAAAAATGCAGATACAATCACAAAACGATCACAAAACGAAACTAAAATTTTATTGTACATGAACTCAATATGACGTCGAATGCAATTGCAAAAAATAGGCTGTAGGCTATATTAGTTTTACTATTTGAAACAATTCACAATTTAATGGTAACAAAGCGATGCGTGTTGTTGAAACATCGAATTTAATCGTACCTCACTCACCGTTGGGCGCAGGCTGTTGAGAGCAATTGGAGGCATTGGCCGTAAGCCTGGACATCGCTAAGGCCTTTGACCGGGTCTGGCATAGGGCTCTTCTCGCGAAGTTACCATCTTACGGTCTTCCCGAGAGGTTGTGCACATGGACAGCCAGCTTTCTGTCTGAGCGGCATATTAAGGTCGTAATTGACGGGTGCTGCTCAGACACGAAGCTCATCAACGCTGGCGTGCCCCAAGGGTCTGTATTATCTCCCACGCTTTTTATTCTGCATATCAATGATATGCTGCTAAAAATCGGTGGCATTCATTGCTATGCAGATGATAGCACGGGAGATGCTGTGTACACAGGCCGTGCGAACACCTCTCGGACATTCGTGGAAGAAAGCAGAATCCGACTTGTGTCTGAAATCGAGAACTCTCTGGAGCGGGTCTCGGAATGGGGTCGTCTTAACCTTGTTGAGTTCAACCCCTCGAAGACACAAGTCTGCGCGTTTACCGCTAAAAAAACCCCATTCGTCATAGCGCCTAAGTTCCAAAGTACCATTGGTAAAAGTGTAGGGATCCTGGGAGTCGACATCTCGTGCGACGTGCAGTATCGGAGTCATTTGGAAGTTAAAGCCAAGTTGGCTTCAAAGAAACTGGGCGTCCTAAACAGAGCCAAGCAGTACTTCACTGGGGGGCAACTCCTGCTGCTTTATAAAGCGCAAGTGAGGCCCCACATGGAGTACTGCTCGCATCTCTGGGCAGGGGCACCACAATACCAACTTAACCCACTTGACTCCGTACAGAAACGCGCGGTGCGAATCGTCGATGACCCAGTGATCTCTGATCGGTTAGAACCCTTAAGCCTTCGGAGGGACATAGGTTCCCTCTGCGTGTTCTACCGACTTTACAATGGTGAGTGTTCTGAGGAACTGTTTGATCTGGTGCCTACGTCGCCTTTCCTTCATCGCACCACTCGCCGAAGGATGAAGTTCCATCCACATCAACTGGACCCGTGGCGGTCCTCCACGGTTCGGTTTAATAGATCATTTTTGCCGCGTACGTGCAAAATGTGGAATGAACTTCCTCCTGAGGTATTCCCTCAGGACTATGACATGGGGCTCTTCAAGAGGGGTGTAAAAAGAGCTCTCCTTCAAAGCCGGCGATGCATTGGCGACTCCTCTGGTGTTGCAAATGTCCATAGGCGACGGTGACTGCTTTCCATCAGGCAGCCCGTCTGCTTTATCGTTAGGTTACATATAAAAAAAAAAAAAAAAAAAAAAAAAAAAATAATATTTAAGAGAGATTTAAACAAAACATTGAAATTAGTTATTTCAATGTTATTGTATAAATCTACAAAACGTGTGGTATTGAATTAGCGCGTTTTAATTTGTTTTCATGAAGTGTTGTATGTGTAATGTGATGTTTATTTCAACCCATTACTTTCCCACTGGGGCGCACGAGTCTCCTCTCACGGTGAAAGGGATTTTAGGCAATAGTTCATCGCGCTGGCGGAATGCGAAGTAGATACAAATCTTTCAGGACTATTTTTAAAAAACTCTGAAAATATAGTCAGAATTCTTACACTTAATCTACACGGGGTTTCCTGACGATGGTTTCCTTTACCGTTAAACAAGTGATTTAATCATTACTAGTACACCCAATGCAAGTAACTTTGTGCGTGCCAGGGTTTCGAACCTCGGAGCTCCGGAATGAAAAGACGAGTTTCAACCACACTAACTTTACCAGGTCAAAAAATTTGAGAATATAACTTCAAATAAACATCTTACTACATTCAGTATCTTACAATTTTTTTTTTACGCACAAACAAGTCCTCTCCACGCTGATCCCTCACAGTAAGTTACCTTGTTATAAGTTGGTGCTATTTATCACGGCTTATTACTTGAAGATTTCCGCCTGGTAATGGTACGTGGCTTCTACTGCCAATGGACATCTGTAATCAATCCCAGATAACATTATATTCGTACCTGATGTTAGCCACAGATGCGCTGCCACCCTTGAGAACAAAGTCGAAACGCCTCGCAAATGTATGTCTCCCTTACCATATCCTTCAAACCAGAACACAACAGCGCTTAACACCGCTGTTATTAGTTCTACCACCCTTAAAGTTGAGAATCACTATGTATATAACTTGAAATAAACATCTAGCAACAAAAAATATCTTACAAAAGTCTTAACACAACACATCACTGTTGTTATCAATTTTAACGCATAAACAAGTGTTAGTCATTCCACGCTGATCCTCAAAGTAAGTTACCTTGTTATATGTTGGTGCTATTTACCACGGTTTATTTCTTGAAGATTTCTGCCTGATGTTAAGTGGCTACTACCGCCCTATAGCTGTAATCACCCCCAGATAAGATTAGATGCCTACCTGATGTCGGCTTGAGATGCCCCGCTATCTATAAGGACTAAATTGGAACGCCTCGCAAAAGTATGTCTCCCTTACCATATCCTTCAAACCAGAACACAGCAGCGCTTAATACCGCTGTTATTAGTTTCTACCACCTTTAAAGTTGAGAATCATTATATAACTTGAAGTAAACATCTTACAACAATAAATATGTAACAAAAATCTCAACACAACACATCACTGTTGTTATCAATTTTAACGCACAAACAAGTGTTAGTCATTCCAAGCTGATCCTCAAAGTAAGTTACCTTGTTATAAGTTGGTGCTATTTATCACGGTTTATTTTTTCGCCAAACTTGTGTTGTGAATCACTTCTTGAAGATTTTTCGGGAAAATATGTCAGATATTTTTTGGATTAAGACAAATTCGTACTTTCTTATTTATGTGCTTATTACGAACAAGTTAAAATAACATTTCACAGTTCAGGTATCATTAGAATTATTTATAGCACATAGTCTTTTAATAAAATAGAATTACTAAACTAACAACCAGCCAGACAGTCTAGCAGTGGACAAACGTGGGCTGAAGATGACTAAAGTAACATACAGTCCACTCATGGTAAGTGGCTACTGCAGCCCACGTACATCTGTATTTAACCCCAGATAAGATAAGATTCCTACCTGAGGTCGGCAACAGATGCATTCCCTGAAGATTAAGATGGTACCTCACTATATGTCACTGTATGATCAGCCACGCATCCACACTCTTCCACTGAAACTGCTTCACAATCGAAATAGGTGTGACCGTGGTAGATACCTCCTCAGTTTTTCCCTATAGTTCCGGGACTAGAATAGGGCTATGGTGAGCTCGAACCGTCCAGTAAGCGACCCCGGGAAGGACGGCGGTATGTGTGGTCGCATACCGTCGTGAACACCAGATGGTGTGGTAGGAGCGAAAACTGCTCCCCCAGGGCAGAGCCCGATCGGGGCATCGCGCGTGGAGGGCTCAAGTTTTGTTCCGTCGGAGATCCGGGATTTCTCCAACAAGCGTTGAGGAGGGCCACCGGGGGGCTTTAGTGTGGTAAAAATCCCACGTAAGAAAAAAAAATCAGTTGTGGGGATTCCGTGCCCAACAGTAGAACATAAAGATTTATAGTAAACCATATCAATGTTATGAAAGCCCGAACCGTACTATTAATTAACTCCCAATCTCTGAACACGATCAGCGGGTAATTTGTTTACGTGAAGTTTATCGCCAATCAACCGAATATTCAGCACTATTCGTTACTAGAGAATATAGATTGAGCAAATGGATGCAGTATTCACAGTTTGTGGGCTGGCCACAAGTTATAGTACGAATAAGGTGGTAGAGTCTTTTTGGTTCGATTCCGAAGGCACCAAAGCCACACCTATTTTACCCAGTAACAGTAGTGTTAAGCGCTGCTGTATTTTGGCTCGAAGGGTGTGGTATGGGCGACATACTTATCTGAGACGTTCCAGCTTAGTCCTCAGGGGTAGCAACGCATAGGTGGTCGATCTCAGGTAGGAATCTTTTCTTGGGTTGATTACAGGCGTCCATGGTTGAGTAGCCACTTACCATCAGGTGGAACGCATGCTTGTTTGCGTTCGCATGCTCGTACTACTATTATAAAAATAAATAAAAAAAGCTAAAAATGAATAAAAAAATACTTTAAGATAATATAGAAAGAAAACAGATCGAACCAGATGCTATTGCAAAGCAATTAAGAGATTATTACACAGCACAGAAATATTTAATGTACAATAAATCTACTGTAATTGTATTTATCTCGGCCGACAAAGAAACTTTTGCTTTGAAAAAATATCTAGGGGCAAAAAAATCGAATCCCTACTTGGCAAAGTTTATGGAAGTTTTCTTTGTGAAGAAGCGAATAAAGCGTAATATTGTTGTCCCACGAGGGAAGTTTTTAGTCGATTTTCACCCTTATATACTCAACATAACGTTCATATATGCGCCATGCGCAACAGATTTGTGCTTTGCGTTTTAAACTGGATTGTCAGGATCACTGCTTTTTGGCCAATATGAGTTCTTAACGCATATACCGTCTCCGTTCCGTCGTGGGTGAAAAATATAAATCTTTAAAAATATTAAAACACTTGCTAAATTTTTAATCCGTTCGAGCTCTAAGTAAAAGCTTACAGAAGCTATTTAAGAAGGAAAATGTAACGAATGTACGATTTAACGAGCGAAAGCCCGCGCGATGGTCAGTGGTAGTCGCTGACGACAATCGTTGGCGGTTGTTGCCGATGACAGTCAACGACTGACGATAAACAGTACAGACAGGATGTATTTATTGAACGTTAGCGACTTCTATAAACATGTTGCAATCGTCGACCGCAGGGTTTCGAGGGCGATAAATCGATCTAGGCATGTTTTATTTTTAGAAAAAGTTGTTTATAAAAAACTGAGCTGAGCTCGGTTGTCCAGATATAGTCCGCGTAAAACTACTAGTCCGCACTGAATAAAGATATGAATCGCGTCGCCATAGCAGATTGTATCACACATTGACCTGCTCACAACAACTTCAGAGCGGACTAGCAGTTTGGCGCGCACTATACTAACTAACCTTTTTAAGAGTAGTGTCATGTTTTGTAGCTTTATACATTAAAGTTTTTTTTCTTCTATTAATGTGGCAATTCGATAATAGTACAAACATCACATTATTTATCTGACTGAAAACACAATTTTCCTTTAACCACTCTTGTGTCCAAGTCCCATTCGTACTTGGCCGCTTTTATTTACTATTGTGTGATGTCATAATCTTCAGGTGTACAAAACGGTAAGGTAGCCATACGTATAGAGGAGTTGGGATAAAAATTCACCGTGCGTCGCGCCGTCACGTCTCTCGGTCTCAATGGGACCAATTAGGGATATGCCCACGAAGGGTGGCTTTTTGTAGTGTGTCCAGGCTTGCGGATAATGTAGAATAAAATAAATAATATGAGAGTTTGCTTAGTGTTTGAGTGTGTGTAGTGTTTTTTTATAGTACAAGCTTATATCCTGGTGTTTAGACCCTCAGGGAAGTACTTTTAGAAAATACTATTTAGTTCTCTTCTACGTAACAAAATTTCTTGCTTTTAAGCGCATCAGATTAAACTCTTCGTGGTTCAGATTAGTCGTGGGCAATCAAGTAATGTTAGTGTTAAATTTTTTTGTTTATAAAAAATATATTGACTAAAATAATCTGACTGTTTTGTTAAACTATTATCCTTATATTCATTTTCAAGCGTTTTCAGGCAATTCATTACACAAACAAATTATTAAAAACGTAGTACTAATGTTATGTATGTATGTATGTATATGTTACTCGAAAGTTTGAGTCGTGAAAAATACTTTGCTTTCAATTAGTAGTGAAAATGCAAAAAATAGACCTGCTATATTTTAGAATATATGGCTACCCTACTGGAGTATATTTGTTCAGTTCAGCCTAATGAGAGATCTATACATAATGCACTGAAGCAACCCTTTGATAAACGTTTCTCTGTGTACCCTTTCTGAAGATTTCCATCCGGATTTGGTCTTTCAGAAAGGAACTATAATAACAATATTTATGTCCTTTTTGAACTATTTATTATGTTCTACTTTTATTTAATACTGCCTGACTAATAAATATTTGATCAGCAATACTTTTTTTATAAGATTTAAGTAACAAACGGGCACCTGATAATAAGTGGTAACTGCCGTCCAGCAACTTTTGCAACCTACTTCATATAAAAGAGGGGTTCTAAGTCTGTCCTAAGTTCTATGTAGATCAACTAGCATTAACACCTTACCACCGAAAAGCGTGGACTGCTTTATGGTAGAAATAGGTGTGACGGTGATAGATTTTTTATAATTTAGAAGTAGCAGGCGAGCATGCAATCCACCTGATGGTAAGTGGCTACGGCCGCCCATGTACATCTGTAATCAACCCCAGATAGGATTAGATATTCCTACCTGAGGTCGGCCACAGATGCGCCGCTACCCCTGAGGACTAAGCTGGAACTCCTCGGAAATGTATTTCTCCCTTACGACACCCTTCAAACCATAACACAGCAGCACTTAACACTGCTGTTATTAGGTAGAAATAGGTGAGGTGGTGGTGCCGCCGGAGTCGTACCAAAAGGGGTGTAACCCTTCGTATTTTTATTTTACACATTTATACGTATAAAAAAGGTATTAATAAATGTGACGATGTTACCAGGGCATTAGAACCACAAAGAGTTTAACCCGTTAATACTTTAGGTACTTTTATTATTGGCTTTCTCATTTTTGTTGGATTATCACTTCAATCGCTAATCGTGCATCTAAAGATGTGAAAAACTCGAAAGCTCTCGGGGTAAACGTAGAAATTGTGGACCACAAAGGCCGCCTTAAGGGTACTTGGGCGGCCTCTGGTCAGATTAGATTATAAGGTCACATTGGATCTAAATTGGCTGTAAGCTATTTTCTAAGAATATTTATAGACGGTACAAGTGGTGCTCGACTTGGAGGGGATAGGTACATATTAGATGATCATAATAGTAAAGATAATTTAAATCTTTAGCAGTTGTCTGTCGCGGCATTATCCTCGTTTAACTCATGAAGCGGTCACCACGCCGGTCTGATACGCAATGGATTGCGGGTTCGATCCCCGGCTCGACAAATATCCGGCTAGATAAATACAATAAAATAAAATAATAATAAAATATACATTTGAAAAAGCAGTGATAGCCTAGTGGTTAAGAAACTCGGCCTCTCGATCGAGGGGTCCGAGGTTCAAATGGAGGAGGAGGACGCACCGCTGATTTTTCAAAATTATGTGCGTATTAGAAATTAATTATCACTTGCTAAACCGTGAAGAAAAACATCGTGAGGAAACCTGCATACCTGAGAGATTTATAAAAAAAATCTCAAAGGTATGTGAAGTCTAACGATACGCACTTGGCCAGCGCAGTGGACTATGGCCTAATCCTTCTCATTATGAGGGAGACCCTTGCCCAGCAGTGGGACAGAAATGGGTTGTTGATGATGAATATAATATAAATTTAGATTTCTGTTCTTGGTCTGACTATTTGTATAACTGTAGGTGTATTTTATTTGATATACAAACCTAGGGTTCTCCAGATTATTCTCAATATGTGTGAAGTACATATCCATACTTGAGCAAAATTGTCAATAGAATTAACTTTATTTTGACATGAGATATAAGCTCAGAGGTGAAATAGTAATAAATTCACAGGAAAATTACGAAGAGAACCCAACAAACATTGAAAGTAAATATTAAAATGCACACAATTTTTCCAGTAGTAATCTTTATTGAAAAGACTCGAGTGTCCTCGAAGGTGAAACGTGCAAATTACGAGCCCACGTGTGGCGTTTGAGGGCCCTCGAGTCTGAGAAGTTAGGGTTTTGGATCAGTGTATCTTCCTCGTAAAATCACAAGGTTTCTCTCCATAGTACAGTGACAGAGTTCCGGAGTCGATTCCCGTTTAAGTACTCCAGAATGTACCAAAATGTATAAAGTGCCAATCTGCACTTGACCAAAATGGTGGGCTTCAGTCCACACCTCATTTTAAGAAGGGATCTAAGTTCAACAGTGGGAAAACAGTGTATTAATTATATCATAACTAGCTGACCCGGCAAACGTTGTGTTGCCATATAAATAAATATGCAGTATGCAAAAAGTCATTAACCCGTCAACTGGCGTGTGCGCCCCGGGGCGCACAGATCGCTACTAAAAAGTATCACCGCTGAGCCGGTCGGAGTGGGGGGTGTTAGGTTTTTTTCGTTACGGAATTTCTGGATTCGGTCTCCACGCTCAAGGCCCGCGATAGAAGCTATGCAATAGCTTAAAAATGTTAAGGGTGAACAACCCTTCTCACTTATGAAAAAAAAGATAGTAGCCGATTCTCGGACCTACTGAATATGGATATAAAATTTGGTGAAAATCGGTAAATCCGTTTCGGAAGAGTACGGTAACCAACATTGTGACACGAGAATTTTATATATAAGATGAAAAATACTCGTAGAACTCGACTAACATTGAAAATGAATGTTAAAATATGCACACAATTTTTCCAGTAGTAATCTTTATTGAAAAGACTCGAGCATCCTCGAAGGTGAAACGTGCAAATTACGAACCCACGTGTGGCGTTTGAGAGTCCTCGAGTCTGAGAAGTTAGGGTTTTGGATCTCTATAATTTGATTTGACGTATACGTTCATAATTAGGTTTAGGAGTTTAAATTAATTTACAGTTCTATGTATCTATGTATATTTGGACAAATAAAATGTATGTTTGTGAATTCAAAATTTAACAAATAGAATCTGTGAATGTTTTTGAATTTAAAGTTGACTTAATGGTCATTATATAGAACAGATATAATGTAAAAGGATCTGGGTTCGAAACTCTGTTAGGCAAACAATTGAAATATTTTTTGTTTTAAATCTTAGCGTTTCATCTTTAAATCTATAATTCTTTTAAAGCATACGTGTTTTGCTAAATATCAAAGTATCTTTTATTCATGTCTATTGCTCTGTCCATCTTACTTAATCTGACAATTTTTATAAGGCAGAAATGAGAGACTGAGACATGCAAACGTTCAAAAAACATTCCCCTCCGCATATAACAACTCAGTTGTACTCGTATAACAATAAAAGGGTATACAGCTGGCGTAAGAACAAACATGGAAGGCATAGACTCAATTTATATTAAACAGGAGCCGTTGGGACCTTGTCGATTTGATAAGGAACAATTAATTAAAAGGGTCCACTGGATTCCTAATAATATAAACGGGACAAAGGATTTAATTAAATCGACGGTGATTTTAATTTTCCCGCTAAATATTTGTAAGTGAAGGCTTGTTTTGTTGTTGAAATTAATTGCGATAATTTTATTAGCTGTAGTTAGTTGACACTCGTTTATTTATATTACTTAGTTAAGAAAAAAAAGTGTATTTGTTTTAAAATAAAACGTGTTATTTTATTTTTATTATTTATTAAGTAATTTGATTAGCTTTTAATATTTACTTTCAAGCATTTGGTCCTTATATTACATCAATAATATTAATCAAGCAATTATATTAAACAGATCTTATTGTTCAATATTTACGTACGTGCATATTTTGACGATTATTAATTTTATTATTGTAATTCTCTATGTATATTTATACGAGGCAGTAGGTACAGATTAGTAGAAGAAAAAAAAACGTCAATTTTATAAGAATTGTGAATGCAAATGAAAAAGTCATATTTCATTATTTCTCTTATTTATAATATAACTATGTTATTATTTCTTTATTTATTTCCTCCACTTAATATATTGATAGTTGATTCGTTAATTAGTAAAACATCTAGAACATCACTGAACTAATAAAACAAATAAAAAGAAAAATAACGGAGAATACCATACTTAAAACCTAGATAACTCTTCCAAAAGAAACATTACTCTACAACGTTAGGTTCCTCATAGGAAACATCAGTCTACAAAGCGTGACCTGAATCTTGTACCATTTGTCACGCCATAGTGTTACCGTCACCTACTTGTTTCATTACTGGAGTTCATTACTCGAGTGACATATTTTAGTCTCCACTTTTACCTTCTCGAGATAAAATGAAGTGTCGTCCTACATACATGTTACGACTACGACACACGATAAATACTCGTAAGGTGCAAATATGAAACTTATTTATATTATTTAAAGAAATTGTGCAGAAAAGAGCAGAATTTAAGTTACGAATTTGGAATTCTTATGAGTTATGATTTTAAATAAACAGTTAAATTGTGTAAATGACTGTGAAATGGACTAGATTTAATGTGACTCAGTGTAATATTAAGTGTAAAACCACTATTTTATCAGTAGAATTTACTAATTAGTAACCATGCAGCAATCCTTTCACTTGAAACTTCATGACATAAAATGTCAACGTTGAAAGTACAGAAATCGATTTCCCCACAAAAAAAAAGAATAATTGCAAATGTCAGAACATTATCATACATATCATACCGACGTCCTTTACGACACATCGTAGTCGTAAACCATAAAGCCCTTTACCCCAGAAACTAGGGAACTAGAGGCGACTTCATTAGTGAATTGCCTAACTAGCACCATTAGCCTAATTGAATGACGTACGCTTATAAAAATGAGCCACTTTACGTAGGTGTTCATAATGAGGGTAATAAACACCCTCTCGTTCGTTTTATAGCCATTAACTATAGTTATTGAGTTAGTAACTATAGTGATTTTAAGTTTAGTTTAGCGCTACGACCTTTATGTGTAAGATATGCTGTTGTTTTCGGGTTAGAAAGGTAGGGTGGAAGGCCCCGTTTATGTACAGACATAGAATGTATCAGATACGGGCATTGGCAGATGAAATATTGTTTTCCTTACAATACGTATTGAGCTTATAATATAAAAAATATTGCGTGATATTGGCTATAATATTTTGATACATAGGTATCAAAATATTATAGCAATATCACGCAATATTTTTTTTAATAATATAGAGCAAGCAAACGACCATGTAGTCCACCTGATGGTAAGTGGTTACTGAAAGTCTGTAATCAACTCCAGGTAAGATTAGTCGGTCACGGATGCGTTATTACCCCTTAGGATTTTGTTACAAAGCCTAGAAAAATTATGCTGGAAAGCGTGTCTGCCTTATCCGACCAATCAAACCAAAACACACCAACACTGTACCCTTACCATGAGTTTTCAAAACATCCTACAATTTTACGTTACGTTTACTCAATCCAATATTTTGTTCCGTTTGCTTCAGTAGACTGAGTAAACGTAACAATTAGTAAGTGCCGAAGTATTTTTGTCTACCTCACATGTGCAGAAAAAGAGAGACAAAACATAAAGTGCCATTTTGTCAATTTAGACATTTAATGTTACGTCAATGACACTATAGTTTTGATACAATCCGCTAGGGGCACTGAATAGAATTTGTATGGGCAAATACGTAAACAAAAACCTAAGCAGTCATATTTATAAAAACGTAAAAACTCATGGTAAGGGTACTGAAAATTATTTTTATTAGGCAAAAAGATATGTAGGTGTTGCCGGAGGAGTTCAACCATAGACTACCACCTTCAAGCTCTCGCTTCAATTCCCGGCAAAGCAAACATTAATGTTCTAGGAGTTTTTATACTTTAATGTAAGGGTGACCCTACTTTGAAGCCCTAAGTTTAAAAAGCATTACGTTAATATGAATACGTTTTGATTTGTTTTAACCCTCATACCCAGAGGGCAGGGTGTTTGGCTGAGTACCGTGTAAAGCTATATAACTGTTGGCATGGAATGTTCATGCGGCGTTTAATGAGCACAGTTGTTGCCGAATGCCAAGAGACTAGTGATGGGAGGGAGCTACGATATATCGTTGATTTTCATTTCGATTATTTTCAATCGAATTCACTAAAAAGTGTTTTAATTCAGATTGCTACGATTGATTTTGTATAGATATTTATTAATACTCAACGTTTAAAATATACATATTATGCCTAGAAAAAACCCAAGGCTATCCGGTATTCATATATCACATCGGCTTCCATAGGAAGACTTGTTTTTAGATTTTTACATTCTATGGTAGATCATAATGGTCTATAATGAGTTAGGTATGCATTTAAATAAACTTTGATTAAGTGGGGAGTTATTTACATAAATGGATGTTTTTTAAAGGAAAAGTATATTGAACATTATTCGAATTCAAATTTATATAGTAACTGCGTCAATATTATAAAGTATTATAAGACACGCTTAAATGTATCTTGATAACTCTTACCTACATTTTAGTTCGATTTAACCAGCTAAATCTATGCCACAGGTTTGCATTTTTCCTCATTTTTATTTATATATTTTTGAAATCTGAAGATGTTTATGATTTTAATAATTCTATCGGAAACACATACGCTACGAATGGATAATCTAAAAAAACTATCGATGGTTTAATTAACTACATAGGTACATCACTATCGTCCCCAGAATTGCTTAATAACCGTCGCTTTAACAGTTCTCTACCGCAATTCGAAGATGGCCGTATAGTTATCGACTGCAGGGTATCGTGGCAGTTAGATTGTACGTAATTAGTGGTGTTCGGAACAATATTTAGGCAATCTTGTCGACAAAATTACGATGTTCTATGTTCTAACTACTCTTATATTCGTGTTTCTAATTTTAATCACCTGATCATCTGATTTCTTGAAGATGATCTGATTTTTTTCTTGACCGAATTCATCATAAGTTGTATATTCGTATTCGTATATCTTTTCTATTTCGTGAACTAAAGTTCTGCATCTGTATTCCATATTAAGAATTTTATTGATAAGTATACTGTATGTGATACAATTAAACTGTATAACATATTAATGCAAAGCAACATAAGTCACTTTTTTAAGCAAAATACAGGGCTAAACCGTTTTGTGAAACAGATATTAGTTTGGCGACTTTCAAAAATCTTGCTAAAACTACATACCTACTGCTCTTTTTTATGTTAAGGGCATATTTCATATATATTTTTTTTATAATATAGGAGTAGCAGACGAGCATGCAGTTCACCTGATGGTAAGTGACTACTGCCGCCCATGGACATCTGTAATCAACCCCAGATAGGATTAGATATTCCTACCTGAGGTCGGCTACAGATGCGCCGCTACCCCTGAGGACTAAGCTGGAACGCCTCAGAAAAGTATGTCTCTCTTACCACACCCTTCAAAACGGAACACAGCAGCGCTTAACACTGCTGTTATTAGGCAGAAATAGGTGTGGCGGTGGTGCCACCGGAGTTGAACCACAAAGGGTTCTACCACCTTCAAAATAAATACTACAGTAGTGAGACAGAGAGCCACGTCACATTAGTGCAGTATCAAAAATAATGCCAAAAAGAGTATTTTCTCGAAAGAAATACGACTTGTCGCTTATAATTCCTTAAATTGCTACAACTTATGATTAACTTGCTCCCCAAATTCTTCGGGAGAATTCCTTCAACAATTCCAATAAAGTCTTAGACTTTACGAAACTTACATTAATCAACTTGTCTCATTATTCGCCAATCTTTTGTATAAAACACACATTTGTTCATGAAGTTGGGTAGCAGGTAAAGATTTGCTCATAATATATTCATTATCTTGCCTCCCTTTAGAACCCCAATATTCATGTGGAGCTATTTATCACTTTCGAATAAATGAGTATTTGGACGCTTCCTACCGAGTTGGTTTCCGTAGAGATTGTGGAGCAGGAGTTTCGTTCGTATTAGATATTCTATTTGTTGTACTTTTCACAACAAACGAAATACGTTTTGAAGTTAACCCTATACTTGGCAGAGAATTTTATCCTAAAAAAATTATACTTTTGCTACTTCCCTGCGTTAATTGGGTTATAAGGATATTAGGAAAAATAAAATAAAAAATCTCTGAATTTCAGTTTTCAGAATATAGTATGTGTCTTTAAGTGCACACTGCCAGGTTCACGAGAAAAAAATATGTGTCTTTAAATGCACACCGCCAAGTACTCACTAAACTAAGAAATAATTAAAAAATATAAAAAATATCATACATTTTGAAAATACTAAAGATAAAAGTCTCGGAAGTTATGACATGTCAACAAGTTTTGAGATATTTTAGTTGAGTTGAGAGATTAGAAGACCTCCTCCCAAAAAAACACAGTTCCAACATAAAGCGACTCAAAAATTTTTGAGTGGCAATAATTTTTGTTTACCGCTGTTCCCATGACGAAACAGCAACCAGGAATTACAAACGAAGATGTCCAGGATCTGTGAGGACAATACTAACAATGGCCTATCACATTTATACGCTATAAAGCGACTTGTCTGTTTAGACCTGCATCCATGTTTCCGTTAGAATGTTGTATTAAATTTGAGCATATGATTGGACTTTATTACACTTGTTTGAAGGATGTGGTAAGAAGATATACTTTTCTGAGGCATTCCAGCTTAGTCTTCAGGGCTAGTGGCGCATCTATAGCCGACCTCAAGTGGGAATTTGGTCTTATCTGGGATTGATATTGCAGATGTTCTGGAATCATCATTATTGGAGATGTTTACATTTTTGACAGAAGACGCTATTGATTGGACAGGACTTGAGTTCAGGGACGTCTTTATGAGACCTAGACATCTGGAATTCATCTTTCTAGGGATTTGCTGGATTCTACATCCGATTTAATTACGCAATTTAGACACCAAAGCTAGAATTTTTCGGCCTCCAGTCATCTGAAAAAAATATTGCAAGCTAAGGACTGGGAATTTAGTGGAAACGGGGAAATATTAATTTCAGTCATGAATTATAAAAAAAAACTCTGTCTGAACTTTGTTCACCCAACCCTCTACCTTGTGTGCAGAACCTTAGTATATAGTAGCAAAGTTGGCAGTGTGCATTTA
The DNA here is from genome assembly GCA_014595695.2 of Epargyreus clarus clarus. Taxonomy (NCBI): domain Eukaryota; kingdom Metazoa; phylum Arthropoda; class Insecta; order Lepidoptera; family Hesperiidae; genus Epargyreus; species Epargyreus clarus. The sequence goes on from JACTTY020000021.1 coordinate 1,778,814, forward strand.
AAGACACAATATTGACAAACAGTAATATTGTATGTCGTTGGCAGTGTGCATTTTAATGCACACATAACAAAAGTCATGAATTACTATATATTCAAAACATTATATCTCAAAAAAAATATCACCAAAACATTGCATAAAGCTTGCAGAAAGTAAGATTATATAAATTTCGTACATATAACTTAATTTCATTCAGATAAAATAAGATTCTTAGAGAGCGTTGCGCAGGCACTGAATGACGGCTCGCTATTTTGTTTACCACTTACAATGTGTGAACGAGACAGATATTGATTTCATTTTCTGACATAAAGAAACGTTTGCTAATTCGCTTTCAGTTATTATTAGTAAGATTCGATGTCGCATTATCCGAAAAAAAAAATCTGATTCTAATGTGCATTTAAGTGCACAATGTCAAGTATAGGGTTAAATTGAATTAAAATTCATTGGATTAGTTTATGTTAATTACAGATACAACATCATTTAAATTATTAGTAACTAATATTTTTGAAGTGAAAATTTCTTTAGCTGCGTTGTGCACTTTTTCATCATCATCATCATTTTCATGATGGTTAAAAAATGTTTAATTCGCGGCGAGACACGAGGCCTGATCGAAAATTCGTAAGACGGCAAAACAAGCTGCAAAAGTCGAGATGTCATCTGGTGTCAGCATAGAAAAAATATCAATGGGTGTCATTATGTTATTATGTTTTATTATTCCAGTTAGATTTCGAAAGTTTTCACTTCTGCCGGCACTTTCGAAGTGCAACCCGTTGATTATGTTACATATTTATTTCAGTGTTCTATGTGGCTATGCCATAGGTGTACTTAGGTATCCCTACCTTCCCTTCGTAAGCTATTTACGCTTTTTTATGCAACTAAAATTAGTATTTAGCCAGATATTACCCATTATACAAGTAAGTAAATCAGCAATTATAATATTTTTCCAAAAATTACTTCCAGAACGGTGTTAAATTTTACTTCATAGCTCCTGGCCTAACATTTATCAATACATTACACTATCAGTCAACGTTGCGTGAACCGTGATCTTATACAATATTATTATACATACACGTGCTCGTATATACGAGGTGTATTGACTGTTTCCCCTTTGCTCACTGAATATGACACGTGTTGAAGATATGTGACCTCTCAAATTATTTGTTACTGTTTTTCGTATTTGCTTATCGTTTTATTAAGATTTAGTTTTTTCCTTATGCTGTGCTCATTGAATTTGACTGTGTCCTTTCATAATGAGAACGATTAGTATCTAGATTATCATTTTTATTAATGTTTCAATAGTCAACATAAGTATAACAGTTTTCCATAAATGCTGCGTTTCAGATTTCATCGTCGTCAACCTATTACAGTCCTAATACTGGGCACAAGTCTCCTCTCAGAGTGGAAGATTTTTTTCTAATCTTAGGCGCGTATGAACATTCAAAAAGATGTGAGTGTTGAAAATTAATTATCACTTGCTTTAATGGGAAAAAGACATCTAGAGGATTCTTTAAAGTTCTCAAGGGTGGGCAGTCTACCAATTTACACTTGGCCAGCGTACTAGACTAAGGCCTAAACTCTAATCTGAAAGGAACTCCATGACCAACAATGGGACAATAATTCACTAATAATAAGTAGTTGTGTGGTAAGGGAGACATACTTTTCCCAGGCGTTTCAGCTTAGTCCTCAGGGCTATCGGCACATCTTTAGCCGACCTCAGGTAGGTATATCTAATCCTATCTGGAGTTGATTACAGATGTCCATGGGCGGCACTTACCATCAATTGTACTGAATGCTCATCTGCCACATGAGTATTTAAAAAAAAAACGTTAAATATCTAAACTGTAGGTACAATACCAACCCTTCCATTCAATTCAATGGGTCTCTGACGTCATCCATCATAATTATAATTTATCATTCCGCTTTTCTAAGGCCGTGCATTAATTACGAAATAATTATGATTTAGAAGCCCGCGTCGCGACAACGGGAGTTCAGAGAGTTATTTTATTAACTCGTTCGTTAATTAATTTGGGTGCTGTTATGTGAGCGTTCATCGATTTGTGAAGAATTTTGCTGAAGTAAAAGGTGAAATAAGGTAATTATCGTTTTTGTACTGAATCCAAAAAATAACCCGTTTAGTATAAAAAAAAACTAAGGGCTTAATTTTTAAGTTAGGATTAAAACTACTGCGCAACAATCCGTTACAAATATGTATGATGGTATATATTTTAAACCATGCAGTATGTACCGCCCTCCCTCATACAAAAGAGGCGCGCAGATGCAAAAAATAAGTATATACACCACCATACATACCTACCAACAGCAACACGTGTTTCGCTTCGAAACGGAGCGTCATCAGTACCCTAACCATGAATTTTCAAAACATCCCACATTTTTACGTTACGTTTACTCAATCCATTATTCTGTAGCATTACCATGAGTTGGCATAGAAACGCCACTATAGAAATGGTAAATAGAAAACTATTGTCATTTTGCTAGTGAATAACATAACTACTATCGTTACGGTATTTCTTGACAACGTCTGTCAAATTAATGACTCATGGGACCGAATTTGTATGGCAATAGATCATAATGACATTCGCTAGCGATTTGATTTCGATAGGTTTTTTACGTATCGAGTTACGTCACTACGGATTTTAGTTCTACGAGTAACCACCAGAGGCGCTGTACAATTTTTCATACATTTATTTTACGCAGTCGCTAGCGAGTAATACTTTTGTAAACTCATGGTAGTCCTACTGTTCCGTTTGCTTATTAGACTGAGTAAACGTAACAATAAGTAAGTGCTCAAGTCTTTTTGTCTACCTCACATGTTTGCAAAAAGAGAGACAAAACATAAAGCGCCATTTGTCAATTAAGACTTTAATTAATTCATTAATTAATGTTACGTTACTGACACTAGTTCTGATACAATCCGCTAGGGGCGCTGATTGGAAATTGTATAGGCAAATACGTAAGCAAATACCAAAACAGTCATATTTGTCAAAACGTAAAAACTCATGGTAAGGGTACTGGGTAAGTTGACTCTACGACGATTAATCGTTAAATATAATTATTATTTTTTTTCAAACATGCATGCATTTCAATTAATGTTAAGAATACACACACACACACACACACATGGGTATATCGAATTGCCCATACATAGGTACTGTCTAAAATTGTATTTAATGATTAGGACTAAGTTCGAAAATCATAAGTATAAACGTCTTTCTTATCTCACCTTTTCCTTGCCTCCTACACAATTGTCTGTTACATTGTCTAACTGTCAAAAGGTAGAAATTGATAGGGCGGTGTTATTTCCGGAGTTAAACCCCTAAGGGTTTAGTCAGAAATAATCTCATGCTCTTAAACATTAACTATAATCTATACTAATATTATAAAGAGGAAAACTTTGTTAGTTTGTTTGGTTGTAATGAATAGGCTCAAAAACTACTGGACCGATTTTAAATATTCTTTCACCATTCGAAAGCTACATTATCCACGAGTAACATAGGCTATATTTTATATGAAATATATTTGATAAATAGATTTTGAGGCGGTACAAAGTTTGCCGGGTCAGCTAGTATTGTATACGAGTACTTGTTATCTATATTCAATCTGTCCGATCTTTTACCGAATAATCATATCATCAATCATAGACCGAAATTCTAGTAGACAGTTCTAATAGACAAAACTTGACAAATTTCGATCTTTGGTTGGCAAAACACTAGATAGACTGATTATTAATAACAAATATAAATAACATGTACGTGTACGTTTAAATGAAAACAGTATGCGAAGAATGTCAAATCAAGGTCGCTTTTTAATGTGACCTGAAAATCCACTGAACAGAGTAGTGAGACCTAAGAATCCTAAACAGAAGATCGTGCATCGACAGTCAAATCATTCGCCGGCCCGCTTTGTCACATTATTCAGCGTTGGCAAATCAACTGCATTTCGAGAGCTTTATCTGCCATCAAACGCGTCCTAGAAACTCAAGTGCCTGGATCCAACTTCACGGGAATTTCAACCTAACTTCCGAAGAGTAGCAAACATTCTACAGCTCATTTCTCCATGAAGTTACACGAATCCCATAGCAAATCTCAGGTGGTTCTGTTGAAAAGGAATGATAATGAAGTCGTTTCTTTCAGACTGTATAGGTGACACGTCTTCAGTCCGGGATTCGTGTCGGGATGATAATTTGATGCTATAGAGCGTTGGAACGTGGAAAAGTCCGGTAAAAAGATGTGTTGGGATTTGAACATGAACGGACTTGTATGCAATTACATGTTATAATGAAATGATAAAATGAATAAGACTCATATTGCAGAGATTTTGGAATGTAATGGGATGTAATCTAGGGGGATAAAATAAATAATTGAGATTTAATTTAAAAATATTTTCAATTTGAAACTTATTGGTATTGCTCTTCGACACAAGTATTGGATTCGACTCAAATATACTTAGTTATTTCAGTTGTTTTTCTCAAAATGTGATGCATAATATATTATGTAATATTAAAAGCCTTTCTCTTACATACATTTACATTTAAGGCACTATGTAGGTTATGCCTACATAGTGCCTTCACCAAACCTAATAATTTTGAGTGAACTTTAAGCTTCTCTACCACCTTTGACCTTTTGGCAAAAGTATAGTGCTTAAAGTAGAGGTTTAGGCCATTTAAGCTCTAAAACCTTCTCCTTTGTAAACAAGCTCCGTAATAATATATACATGATTGTACTTAACTACAATATGCAACTAAATTTACTCTAGCTCACCTCTCCTTTGTACAAATATAATTAATTAGAACCAGTGTTCTTTTCTATAGAAAACATAAAAAGCCGTATTTCCATACAAAGCTTAGTTTTGTTCGTTTCACGGGGACATAAATCTTGTCGCTGCCAGGCCTCCAGGTGCACCCTCTCTCAACTCTGAATACAAATGATAATGAACGCTCGCATCCGGTGTATATCACGCACAAACGGAATAAACGCGGCGTTTGTTCTGTGGCGCAGTATAAAAAACGCTTAGAATAAAATTTCTGTGAAGAAGTAGGAAAATAAAAGTATGTTATAGATATGGTATATTTAAAAAATATATTATTTGCTCATTTGGGATTTTTTGTTCAAAATGCCTGAACAAATATATTAATTTGTCATTACTTATGTCATCAGAGACGACTTAAATGAGTGTCTGTGTTATTTTCTATAGAAAACATAAAAAGCCGTATTTCCATACAAAGTAAATCTTGTTGTTGCCAAGCCTCCAGGTGCACCCTCTCTCAACTCTGAATACAAATGATAATGAACGCTCGCATCCGGTGTATATCACGCACGAACGGAATAAACGCGGCGTTTGGTCGGAGAAAAAACGCCTTGAAAATTGTTGTGAAGAAGTATGCAAATAGAAATTTGTTAAAATAAGATTTTTTTTCAATCTTTGTTGAAAATGGCTGAACAGATATAGGTACTTGCGATTGTCATGTCAAGAGGGCGGACTTTAAATCGTAAGACATTTGTTACATTTTACTTCTAAAAAAGGCTCTGTAAGCTTTTACGTCTCGAAAAGCATTATGATCGATATCGTGTCATATGTGCAAACACTTTATAACCCATACAAATACCAATATAAGAAATGTAATATTTAAGAAAAAATCATTCAGTCTGAAAAAAAATTCAATATAAGTTGCTGCTCCATTTCACAGTAAGTTTTACTCTGGAAAACCAGAAAGTTCTTAAAACTTTATCTCCAATAAAAAAATAATAGTAATAAAAATCAAATTGCATCATAAAATCTATATTTATAGACTTCTAGACCTGGTCCTGAAATAATTTCTATAAAAACTTATTTCTTTTATAATTTCGAGCGTTTACCCGCCGCGTTTTTCAACAGAGTGCGTACGAACGATTTATGTTTGCGTTATAAATGTCTTTTGAGAAACGAAAATATATCCTAATGAAGTGTCGCGCGACGCATCCTGATGAACTCACGTACCAAAAACTTAAACAAAATAAAGTAGGATCATAATGAAATTGCATTTTTGCTTCTATGTCAACAATTCGTAGGACCGGTAATAAATCATCCTCATTTGTTTAAAATTTGCACACTTAACACTCTTGTTTAAAACTTAATAACTACTTTGTCTTTCTAGTTGTGTTGTCGTCGCCTGTCCTACTGGGCATGGGTCTACCGGGACAATTTTAGGCCATAATCCATTGTGCTGGCGAAATGCGGATTAGTAAATGTCACACACTTGTCATGAAAATCTCATGTCATGAAAATCATTTTTAGGTCGACCACCGTTTAAGCAAACGATAGTAACTTTAAGAAAATAAAAGGTATCTCTGAGATTCGAACCTTGAATATCGTAAGAGACAACAAAGGAATTAACTCCAGAATTAACTCCAAAAAGCAGTGATAGCCTAGTGGTTAAGAATTGCGGCCTCTCAATCGAGGGGTCCGAGGTTCAAATCCCAGGCACGCACCTCTAATTTTCAAATTTATGTGCGTATTAGAAATTAATTATCACTTGCTTAAACGGTGAAGGAAAACATCGTGAGGAAACCTGCATACCTATAAGATTTATAAAAAAAATCTTAAAGGTATGTGAAGTCTACCAATACGCACTTGGCCAGCGCTGTGGACTATGGCCTAATCCTTCTCATTATGAGAAGAGACTCGTGCCCAACTGTGGGACAGTAATGGGATGGGTAGTAATGTTTTCCTGTAAAGTTATATATTCATCTGCGCCAACACAATAAATCCGGCAACTATTTATTAGCTGTTCTAGTATATAAAATCGGACAACTTTTTGTGATCGCGGTAGTCTTTAATCGTATTCGAACTCTACCACAATAGTTTACATTTTAGATGTCAATATCAATGTAACTTCTACTACAAAAACAAATAGATGAAAAATCGAACTCGTTTTCACTCACAATTTACAACTTACAGTAACACAAATAAACCTTAAACTGTCGATCAATGTCCATACGAGTGTATTAATAACACGTGCCATCACATTGATACAAAGTCAATCGCAAACACAATAATTCAACCACAACATTGACAAGTCTACGCACCGAGACAATAGTCAATAAACAACATTATGACATTCACATATGTTCCACGGACAGACGAGGAATAATACTGAATAGATGTGACTATAGCTTAACAATTTATTTATTTTTTATTTGGGAAATATACAATACAATATAACACTTATATACATTATACATGTTATAAGATAAGCACATATCTGTAAAGTTTCCATTAATATCTTATTAGTTAAAATGATCGGTAAGGGTGTCATTAAGGAAAACAGAACAAGATAAATAGAAATTGTCTTATTATATTAATATAGTCAGTCAAGAAGTTTTTACCAGACGCTCTTATGGATTTATTTTCCATCTTGGGGAATCAGGTTCAAATTTCTAGCTCTCTAATTATTATTAGCTGATCCGGCAAACTTTGTACCGCCTCAGAATCTATTTATGAAATATATTTCATATTTACTCAGTTACCTTTTAAACCTTCCCTGGACTTCCACAAATTATTCTACACTAAAATTAGCCAAATCGGTCCAGCCGTTCTCGAGTTTTAGCGAGACTAACGAACAGCAATTTATTTTTATATATATAGATTTGCTACATCAGTGAACAAACTTCGCGATGTATCTCACATGAACAAAAATTAAACATAATGTTAAGTAAACTTTTTAAATAATTTTAAAATTGTATGAAATATAAATCGTTTTTCTTGACTTGGAAGAATCGATGATGAGTTTTTCAAGGGGAAAAATTTTAATGAAATTTTCTACTTTATGTACCATATACAGCGCTTACAATTAAAATAAGTCAAAATTAATAATATAGTAGTGCTAATTGATATTTAAATAAAAATTAAAATGTTCTAAATAAATTGTATTTTATTAAAATTACTAATTTACGTTCTTTTTATTAAATTAAGTCTGAATAAATCAATAATAATGTTTTTCGCAATACATACCACTTCTAGCCATGACTAGTTCTGTGCTACCAGATACCGGACAGGTTTATGTATCAAACCACCGAAACCTTTGTAGTGGTACATTTAAGGGTTAATATCCCGTGAAACAAGGGTAACGTGGAACAAAGTTAAGCCGAGGTTGATTTGTGGTTATGAAGAAGACAACATGTTTTATGGTTTCCCTTACCGTATAAAAGAAAGATGTTTGCAACACGTTACTTATGTAACTTGTTCGCTATATTTTTGGGCAATTCAGAGTTATTTCGCTATAATAGATACTCCAATATTCTAGCTTAATAAATATAATATATGTGAAATAGATAAATAATAAACGGAATATAATATATCACAAATAAAAAAATCAACGGATTGCACTCCGGGAGTGCCGACAGAACTTGAATATTAAAGTTGTACATTTTTGATACTTTGGAATGGTTTGAGAATAAGTTTGCACGAATTGCTTTAATTATCAGTATAAAAGTACTATCATTTTTGTGTTAAAATACATTTTACGTGTTCTGACGCGAGTTTATCATTTTAAACCCGTTACAAAATGTGCAAAACGCAGCTAAAGACGTTTTCACTTCAAAAGTATTAATTCAATCGCAGTCTCTAATCAAAACTATTGAGAGGGATTCTAGCCAAATCCATGGAAATGTATGTAGGTACATTGCGTAGTTCTTTCAAATTATGCATTGCCTATATTTCGATGGATTGAACATATATAATATTTAAATACGTTCAATTAATTTTAATTTATGCTTACTTATTGTCAATCGCAGTTCGTTTTAAACTCAACATAATAATCGATCGTACCTACAGTTATATAAATTAACTTAAGACTAAGTATCGCGTATTAAGTATCTTAAAACTCATACAGTTATATTACAAGTAAATAACTTATAACTACAGCGTATAACAGCCATTAATAAGGTGCTTTATACTATAGGAGTAGAGGGCGCTACAGTTATAGTATACTAGCTGACCCGAAAAATGTTAAGGGTGAACAACCCTTATCACTTAGGGGGATGAAAAATAGATGTTGGCCGATTCTCATAGATACCGGATAAGCACAAAAAATTTCATCAAAATCGGTCAAGCCGTTTCGGAGGAGTATAGCAACGAAAACTGTGACACGAGAATTTTATATATTAGATTTATAATTACAGTGCGTACCTTTACTGTTTATGAAAACCCCCTTTTAATTACGGTTTTATTAATATCATTCTCAATATGCCGAGCAAAATAAATTAATTCAGGCTCATAATTTATCAAAATATTCATCGAAGCGAAGGTAACACTTTAAGATATTAAATTCTATTTATAAATTAAAGGTGACTTGAGTGTAGTGAACTTTAAAACCAGGTCATATTATTTTATTTGATTAAAATATACTTTTATCCGCGGCGTTACTTATGAGGATTTAATTCAAAATTTGCCATGTGAATATTCTGTGATTTAAATTATATGAATGATCGAATGAAGAAGGAAGAATGATCGCTTTGTAAAGAATGCGATAGATGCAGACATTAGCATATATGCAAATATATGTACCTAATTTATACCTTTTTTTTTTGTTTACGAGGGGGAAACCTTCAAAAGGTACCCGACGACGTGGGAGCGACGCCGGTTTATGTGGGATTTTTACCGCACTAAAACCCCCCCGGTGGTCGTCCTCAACGCTTCTTGGAGAACTCCGGGATCTCCGAGGGAACACAAGCGGAGACCTCCAAGCGCGATGCCCCGTTCGGGTTCTGCCCTGGGGGAGCACTTTTGACTCCTCCCACACCGTCTGGTATTTACGACGGTATGCGACCACACATACCGTCGTCCTTCCCGGGGTTGCTTGCTGGACGGTTCGAGCTCCCACTCTTGCCACCCGCAACCCCGGAAGCCCCCTGTTAGTCGCCTCTTACGACAGGCAGGGGATACCATAGCCTTATTCTATTCCCGAGACTGCAGGGACACCTAATTTATACCTACTACTCGTTTTATTATTTACATATTTATTAACCGGGATTCCATCTCCGGAAACCTCTGTGTATAACTGGTGTAAGAACTGGCAAACCTTGGCCATCACTCATTACCTTACTGTGTAGATACTGCTTGAAGAGACATTTTTTCCGAGGCGTTCCAAATTAGTTCAAAAACAACACATCTCTAATTGACGTCTCGGTTGCACTAAATATTTAAGATTTAGTTAACTACATTCTTCGTTACTACTTTTGATGATTTGTGTCTTTAAATTTATGAGTGGAAAGTCATCATTTGACTTGATAATTGATTATGACTTACAACCGATCTTGTCTCGTTCATGTCGCCGACTTATAACTCCTGTCTTATAATATAATTTTCATGTTCATCTGTACTCAGTACCTTATTTTGCTTATAAGGAATAATGTTTATTCTAGATATAATATTCCGAACAATTTATTAGCTGATTTTCATAATGTTCTATGAATGAACGTTATTGACGAAACAAATGGAATATTTAGGCTATGATTAGGCAATCAGTTATACAAATATTTGTATTTGTTCAAATTACGCAATGTTCACGCCAATTTCGTTTTCGTTTGTAGTATTTAGTTTGAAGTTATGAAGTACTGAGGTTTGTTAAAATATGTTGAATGTATACCACCACATACATACATGAACTATCACAAATATAGTAAATAAACCTTAGTGTGACGACGTTACCCAATATACAGAGTATTCAAGTCTAAAAGCAGTGGGTCCGAGTTTCAGACCCGAGGCAAGCCTCTTTGAAGTTTTCAAAGGTATATATGTATATTACAAATTAATTATCACTTTCTTAAAAGGTGATGGAAAACATTGTGTGAACACCTGCACAGTGAAGAGTTCCGTAAAAAAATGTCAAAAGCGCAGTTTACTTGGCCTACACCCTCTCAATCTAAGAGAACATCTTACATATACATACATACATAACTCATAATATATGGAAATTAGTATTCGGTATCTAAACAGGCAGCCAGTTAGTAAAAACCACAATTAATAATCATTCTCAACCAATTCTTGCCTACTAAGTTGAAAAATAGACAATTATTGCGAAGATTTTAGTAGACATAAATTGTTTAAGATAGATTATTAATAACGGATCTTCGAGCCAGGTAATATAGAAATTCATTTCCCAGTCTCTCCTAAATATGTTCAGAAGCCTTAAATTATGATTTCACCAGCCTTACGTCCAAAAACTTAGAAATAAGAGCGAATAATTTACCATTAACAGTTAATTATACGAAATAAAATTCTATTTCCATACCCGACAGACCGATTTACATTTATATACTTTAATAAATATTGATTGATGGATCCGTCGGAGCACCAGTTTCGCTGATACACAGGAAATTGGTATTTCATTCCATTCATTAATTTGATTAAAGGCTTTTAGAGTTTGACCCATTAAGCAAAATATCTCATTTCATGTTTTTATGAAACTGAAATAGCAAATATTTTTCATCTATTGACCTGATGGTGTATGGTCTATGTTAATGGGTATTTGTTGTCAAAGTCAAATAAGACTGTTCTCCTGAGGTGTTTCGCAGTTGCGTTGCTTCCTCTGAAGACTAAGTCGGAATGCCCCGTGTAATTTCCTTTTACCTCTTACCAATGGCACCCATTTTATTTGTTTACGAGGGGAAACCTTCAAAAGGTACCCGGTGCCGTGGGAGCGACGCAGGGTTATGTGGGATTTTTACCGCATTAAAACCCCCCTGTCCTTAGCGCTTGGTATAAAACTCAGGGATCTCCGATGGAACACAACCGGAGTCCTCCGAGCGCGACGCCTCAATTGAGCTCTTCCCTGGGAGAGCAGTTTATGATCTTCCCACACACCTGGTGTAAACACCTACGTTGTAAACAACGGTCACACACACCGTCGTCGTTCCCGGGATTACTTCCAGGATGGTTCGAGCTCCCACTCTTGCCGCCCGCAACCCCAGAAGCCCCGTTTTAGTCGCCTCTTACGACAGGCAGGGGATACCGTAGCCCTATTCTGGTCTGGAGACTACAGGGACATACTAATGGCACACCTATGAAACCTTATGACGATAGTGTTAACTTCTACACTCGACTTTAATATTTTGATAAACTGAACTCCAACTAAACTTCGTCATTATGTCGACGCAATTCATATCATAAATTACTGTTTACACAAAACGAAAAGTATCTTCCTATCAATTTAATCGTAATCGTAATTTTATCGAAGTCAACAGTTCAGTCTAGACTTTGAGACAATAAAGGAAAATAATACAAGAAGCTATTAACCAATTAACGGTGACAAGCCACACAATGGGAGACATGGACGCTAATTAGCGGTCCTGTTTGTGGATCTTAATCCCGACAATTAGATGCGCTGCAGGCTAACGGTAATCGCTGTAATGTTACATTTATAAAGGGTTACTAGGGTTTGCATATGGGCCGACTTTAAAAATGAGACGTGACGTACTTATTAATAAGTCTAATAAGTACGTCAACTTACGTTGACTCATAAAATTATAAAATTTATAGCTAGCTAAGTGAGGGTTAAGAATATGAGATATTGATGGACCTATATAAAAATTGGCTCTAAATATGTAAAAAAATCGCAAATTATCCAAGGACATATGACAACATTTTTGTATTGAAAACCACATTACCGGCTTAGGAAACCAAAATTAATCACTGAATTCTGAGACCAGTCCATGAAACTTTTACTTTTGTATGATGTATCAGAACAAACCTAAGTAAAAATTCCTTAATCTCATTAAAAACACTTGTAATTTTATTGAAGTCAACAGTTCAGTCTAGACTTTGAGACAATAAAGGAAAATAATACAACAAGCTATTAACCAATTAACGGTGACAAGCCACACAATGGGAGACATGGACGCTAATTAGCGGTCCTGTTTGTGGATCTTAATCCCGACAATTAGATGCGCTGCAGGCTAACGGTAATCGCTGTAATGTTACATTTATAAAGGGTTATTAGGTATTAAGGGTTAAGGGTTATTAAGGATTGGATATGGTTTATTTAGTGACGTTCTTAGTTAAATATATAGGCATAAATGCTTCCTCACATTTTTTATAATATTGAAACACCATATGAGCATACACTTGATGCTAAGTGGTCACTGCCACCCATGGACAGTTATAAACTTCATATAGATCAGAGCTTTTGCCTGAAATCGATTAAAGAAGCGTAGCTACTCTTCATACTCTTTTGTAATAGATTACATAAGATGTACTAACAAATCCTTTAAAGACAGCAAATGTATTATCGCCTTCTAAACGGCGTACAATATGTCAAACTTTATTTTATCCATATCAAAAAAACCAACAACACTAATACGTATGCCTTAAAAAATCAGAAGCGAAGGTTGCGAAGGTGGTAGAACCCTTTGTGGTTCGACTCCGGCGGCACAACCGCCACACCTATTTCTACCTAATAACTGCAGTGTTAGGTGCTGCTGTGTTCCGGTTTGAAGGGTGTGGTAAGGGAGAAAGACTTTTCCGAGGCATTCCAGCTTAGTCCTCAGGGGTAGCGGCGCATCTGTGGCCGACCTCAGGTAGGAATATCTAATCCTATCTGGGGTTTATTACAGATGTCCATGGGTGGCAGTAGCCACTTACCATCAGGTGGACTGCATGCTCGTCTGCTACTCTTATATTATAAAAAAAAAGCTTAGTTTTCAAAACCTCCAGCGTCAGAATCCAAAATTAACCACTGGGAATTCTACGACCAAATTAAAGCATAATATAGCGTACGAAGCCACAGCTAATAGCTAGCGTATAATAAATCTCCGAGGCGAGAACATTAAAAAAGTTCTCAAATACTTCCCTTTGTGTTGCGAGGTCGAAAATAGCTCTAAAACAAAAACAAGTTCCATTCAACCACAAAGTATCAGCAGAAACAATGCCTTTTTTGATTCACAACAAAACAATAGAAATAATGATCTCAGAAACACATTAGACAAGGTTAGCACCGCAGAATACGACATTTTAAGTTACTGAGTATTAAGGAGAAAGAAAGAAAGAAAGAAAATACTTTATTCAGGAATATTGCAACACACAGTACAATTGCAAATAGACAAAATAAATGCAACGAAGTTACAGGGGGTCAAAAATGGGCCGAATTGCTTCGAGAAAAGAATGCTACGTGCCGCTTTTTTTGGCTCGACTTGGCGGAGGCACTGCCGTGCCTCCAGATAAACTGCACGGTTATTAAAATAGTTAATAATAAATAACACATTCAATTAAGAAAAGAATCCTTAAAAAAATAAACTTAAAAAGATACAATACATAACTACTTAAACTTCTTTTTTGTTTATAGTATTCTCATCATTAACTTTTTTGTCTCATTGCTGGGCAAGGATAGTGTCAAAATGAGCAAGGTTTAAGTCATATCTGAAGTTGATCAGACGCATTCTATGTATTTCTGATAAATTTCGAACACTTCGTATATCCTGCCTTACATCCTACAAACCAGAAAAGAGCAGCGTTTAACTCTGTTGTATAAGATAGAAATGGCAGTGATAACAAATGAGGCGTATCATGGGAAGTACTAACTTTAATCCCCCATATCATACATATATCCTAGATTTTACATAATTTATACCTCACAGAAGTAGAATAGACATTGCTATGGTAATTCGCAAAGTAAGACAGACTTCTCTTTATAAGGCGTTCCAGCTTAGTCTCTTCCTATACCTATCTATCCTATACAGATGTCGAATCCAGCAATAATCATTTAACATCGATAGAAAGCTATATCACATGTCAAACTTCCTTGACAGGTACTAATACAAATGATAATAGCCCATTGTCCCTTACGTATGGTTAATTGTATAAAATTACTGTCAATACTACTTGGAAGTGAATTAAGGACCTTGCTCCAATTTCCACAGTTTACAACTCTGATAGTACCGACCCGGTAAATTCAAATTTCGACCTAAATCACCGCCGATTATAACTTCAACGGCTTTAACCCGTTTAGGTGCGATTATAGAGAAGCCGTTTGGTGTAAAGAGTGTTTAGGTAGATAATTGGTAAAAGTTTCTTTACGCTGGAATATCCTGGCCTTGTATGTAAAGTGGTGTGAAAAGGGAGAACATATTACTCCCAGTATTTCCTGTCAAAATATTACCCCACCAATTCCTAACGTGAAGCAGTTCCTGCGATTCGGTTCAAATCAAATCAAATCAAACTTTTTTTATTCAAAATAGGTTCTTTACAGAGCACTTTTTGAATGCCAATACAACTAGTACCAATTCACAAGGTGTTTCGTTATGGATAAGAAGCGGCGAAAGAAACTCCATATGATATGATATGTTGATATGTGTAGATGCTGTCGTACATATTATGGAAGGACCACCTTACTCCTGAAGAGTGGCAATGTATTTGTAATCGGTTTCAGATAGAACCCCTAAATTACAGATGTTACGGGTTGCGGTCATCTGTACTGAGGTGGAATAAAATTTCGTTAGCTCCAGGTGTATAACAATATATATTTTTTATAATATAGTAGGTAGTAGATGAGCATACAGTCCACCGGGTAAGTGGCTAGTGCCGCCCATCTGTGATCTACCCCAGATAAGATTAGATTCCTACTTGGTCGGGCACAGATGCACCGCTACCCCTGATCAGTAAGCTGGAATGCCTCGGAAAAGTATGTCTCCATACCACACTTCAAACCAGAACACAGCAGTAACACTGCTGTTATAAGGCAGAAATAGGTGTGGCGGCGGTGCCACCGGAGTTGAACCATAGATTTTTACCATATTATTTCCAGTTTCAGAAAACTAGCTTAAACTATAAACGTATCAGCGGTAAGGCACTCAAAATTGATCCCTTTCAAACAAGTTACACAGTTATGAAATTATAGAGGTATCCGACTAGAAACTACCAACTTACTCTAATGACGAATACATACATAATGAGCAGTTCTCAAACTTCATCATTTCTATTTACATATTTAAACTTGCTTCCCTCGGGTACGTATGAGTTTGCTACTGATTAATATTTTTTTATATTTACGAGAGTTTCAACGTGGTAGTTTTCTTATAATTGCTATGCGAGTGTAAGTGAGGTTGCATAATGAAAAGTTGAGGTTAGGTTAACCTATGATGATGAAGTTTAAGCTTGAGGTGCCTCAAAGATGTGATGTAGCTACGACTCCATCCCGATATATGTTTGACCCTGATGATGATGAACGCTGACAGTACCGTCAGTTGGGACAAATCTCTGCATTCAAAAAGATAATGGAAACATACTTTCCGAGGCATTCCAGCTTAGCCCTCAGGGATAGCGGCGCTTCTGTGGCCGACTTCAACTGAGAAGCTGGTCTTGTCTGGAGTTGATGGCAAATGTCCAAGGGCAGCAATACTTACTTATCATCAGCGTGTTTATCTGACAATAATTTACTTGTAAAATAAAAAAATATATAAACACGAGCTTTTGCCCGCGGTTGGGGGTAGAATTGATCAAAATCCTTTCTTAGCGGATGCCTACGTCATAACATCTACCTGCATGCCAAATTTCAGCCCGATCCGTCATAGATCACTATGTCAGTCAGTCACCTTTGAGTGATATATATTTAGATTAAAAATAAAATATTGCTAATATCGTAAATCGACATGAAATTCATTTACGACTAGTATTATTTTGTGTCCTACAGTAAAAACAATCTTGGTTATACAACATTTTTTCGAAGGTTACGAATTACGTTATTCCTCGACGGAACGGAAGTGCTTCCGGCACGGTTCGACGGACGCGTTCGTCTGGAAATGTCTTTGTCGTTTCACTAAAATTAATATTATATTTTGCTATGTAGATAAAAAAAAAACAATGTGAGCCGTCACGGGACGCCTGGCAGATGTGAAACATCGACATTATTTTGTAAAAGTAATATGCAGAAAAGAACATATTGTGATAGGAACTAAATATGTCATAATGATAAAATAAAATATTACGATTTTTGCGCATGGTGACGCGTCGCCACACCGTACACACTACTGCACATAGACTGTATATATATACCATCGTATAGCGTGGCCACGGCATGCGTCGCCACGCCAGAAATACGTTTTTCGTGCGGCTATAGATTTTTCACATCAAAAAACCTTAGTCGTTAATCAATATGAAACTCATTTACGAGTACATATTATTATTTTTGTGTCCTACAATAAAAACAATCTAGGTTATACAAGCTAAATTCCCTGAAGCTTGTAGAGGTTACGAATAACGTCGTTCTGACGGAACGGAAGCGCTTCCGGCACGGTTCGACGGACGCGTTCGTCTGGAAATGACTTTATCGTTTCACTAAAATGAATATAATATTTATTTAATTTTACCTCCTATTAATGAGAATTAAGGAGAACTATGTATGTAAGCGTTGTTGCAAAATTTAAATCGGTAAATAATGTTCCCAACAAATATTATTCTTATGTCAGATGCTTCCGAAGTGGTTAAAGGGTATATCCGTAGCCTCGTTTAATCATATGGACAGTGGACACCTTTATTTTTTTAGCGTTAAATACAAAGTAATGAAATAAACTGCTAATCTAATGCCTTTTCTACTAGTAGGTATAGTGTTGGATGGCGTAGATAGCAATAATGGTTAGTTATAATATATCTTTATTAAAATTAAATCTGACAATTAGGCAGTCAAACTAGTAGACACCATCACCTAAACAATTGCAACACCAAAGGAATCACCTATGTTGACTTCAAAGCAAAGCTCTTTTTGCATGATTTTTAAAGTGTTCCATGTCATATCTTTCCAGAAATACCTGTGGAGGAATTTCGATTCAAATCTTACACATATGTCAAAAGGAACGTACACAATAGACCTCTAATTCACACACTATCACGAAAAATGCGTTCAAAAAAAATACCGTGTTAAGATTATCGCCTTTTAGGAATCCATTTAGTTATATGATTGTGTCGATCAGGTTCTCAAAAGGATTGTGAATTTAAACTTGTTTAGCGCTCTATTTGACTTTTTTGCAAAGGTTTCGGGTGGGAATTTTATCGTTCCCTTGACAAAGTTTTGAGGTGTTGGGTCAGAAGTGCCGTGGTTGCTTTTTTGGAACTTAATCCTTTTAAGACCCTTCTTTCACACTTGATCTTGTAATCAAGCAGAAAGCATACTACATACTAGTTAAGAAGTATTAATTATCACTTGCTTAAACGGTGAAGGAAAACTACGTGGGGACCTACATACCTGAGAAATTAAGAAAAATATTTTCAAAGGTATGTCAAGTCTACCAATACGCACTTGGCCAGCGCGGCGGACTATGACCTAATCCTTCTCATTATGAGAGGAACCCGTGCCCAGCAGGGGAACCGTAATGGGTTGAGGATGATACTACTAGTATTAACAGATCTTTTTTATATTATATTGTTATGAAGAGAAACTTATCTAAATTTTAATACTTTGCCTAGGGGGGTTACTACCATCTCTTAACACAATATTATTTTAATCATACTTTTACTTTTTTGCAGCACATTTAACTTTTTAAGCAAAATATGACAATTTCAGTTGGTTTTATACAATGGATAAGCAAAAAAATAATAAAGGTTTAAGTTTGTTCAACTGTGTATGACGGAATATTTTACTGTTTTAAGGAGGAAATAAAACTTTCCGGAACTATGATGATTTTTAAAAGAAGGTGGTATGCTGGACTATTAGTATTAGTATTTGTTAATTCCAGTGTCTGTCTATTATGTTTCAAGAGACAGAGCCCTGTAACAGACAGATAGACAACGGAGGATGATTTATAAGGTTCTGTTTTTGCCTTTCGGGCACTGAACCACTGAACCTTATTAGCCGTCTGCGTCAGTCACAAGTAGAAAACGTTATTTATAATATTGCTTAATAACATAAATACATATCAACAAGATTGTATAAAAGTCCACTCTTTAATCAAGAGCAGTAAGCGAAAAGTTAGTTATAAAACTAAAATTTTATTTACCGAAAGAGCGAACTAATACCACTCTGAAATTCAATTTAAAACCTCGTAAATCTAAACGAGTACGAAAAAATTCAATTACGTTATCACAGAAGCCTGCTAATATTCCAGGTGTATTCCCAATGGACCCATTCTAAAACAACATCAGAACTCTCGCTCTAAATACCCTCTTTTGGGAATAACATTTCACGTTTTTCCGAACTTTTTCCGGTAATAACGCAGGCCATTATACATGTTATCGCTTCGAATTAACGACCAAAGTGGCGTGTACAGTTTGCTGTTCAAGGACGCTTGAGTACATATAATATGAAAATGAGACGTAATGACATTCTATGTAGTCTTTTTGCGTCATGTGTTCGTTTCGTAATGGGAATTTTAGTGATTTTGTTCTTTTAATGAGATAAGTAACATACTCGTACTTTTTTAAATGGGGATAGGGGTAGCTTTTTCGCCTTTTGACCTGAAGAATAGTAGAAGTAGGATAGGAAAAAAATGTAACTGGCAATTTGTAAGTGCCTCCGTAGGTAGGCCTATATAAAATAAATATATTTTGATTCATTAAGTGAATCAAATCAAATCTAAATACCGTCTTTTGGGAATAAAATTCACGTTTTTCCGAACTTTTTCTGGTAATAACGCAAGCCATTATACGTGTTATCGCTTCGAATTAACGATCAAAGTGGCGTGTACAGTTTGCTGTTCAAGGCTTGAGTACATATAATATGAAAATGAGACGTAATGACATTCTATGTAGTCTTTTTGCGTCATGTGTTCGTTTCGTAATGGGAATTTTATTGATTTTGTTCTTTTAATGAGATAAGTAATATACTTGTGCTTTTAAAGACGGGTACTTAAAGGCTTTTGTTTAGACCTCTCTTGACTAGGTGAACTAATGACCCGGAGAAGAATAGTAGTATAAGAAGTCCCGTAGGTCTATACAAAATAAAAATATCACTCCTCATCTCATGTTATTTCATTTAATAGCGCGTATTTGTTGAACTCAGATTGCACGGGACTGGTTGAAGTTACACTAATTAGAAAAGTCCTATGTATGGTTGGATGGATGGATGGCTATTGTGTGTTTAGCAGGAAATTATGTATACTTGTTTCTAATTTTTTATGTACCGATAAAATCTGTATCCCTTTATTCCCTTTATATGCCCCACTAATAGACATGGATTTTTTCCTTATCACTTGAAAGGCCATGGATATAATCCATCACCCTGTTCAAACGGACTATTTGATAAGTATTCTACTCTTTCAGGATTCTTATGATTTTAGGTCTAATTTAATACTAAAAGACCATAAGTATCAGGAGGTCTGGTTGTTACTTTTAACCGCGACCTAATGCTTAAATTAGGTCGGGTAATGACGGCCGGGGATGACACGGGGCAACTTTTTATGAGCAAAATTAGAACGCCCCAGAACTGCTGTTTGGCTGATAACTTTTTTAATTAGCGAAACATGATGTTGGCTTATTTTGCCGCTAATTGTGTTGACGGTAATGATTTTTTCTTTGCAACTGTTTTCGCTCGTAATTTCTCTAGTTGGTTTAGTTGATTGTTGAACGAAATGATTAGTAAGACGAATATTCACAGAATTTATGTTAATAAATTGTTTTTTCTTACTAATTGTATAAAATTTGCACGCCGACACGGCCATATGAGAAAAGATTTGTAACTTAAAGACCTTTTGTTAAGCTTATTATAGTTAAATAAAGAATTATAAATGAATGAATTAATTAATTAATGAAATTGTTTGGTGATATACTGAGTATATATTTTACAGTAAAATAATTCATTGATTAATTTGTATTGTATTTTTTTAATACTCCCAGGGAATAATATATTATTTTGCTATCAACCCATTACTATCCCACTACTAAGCATTTTGCATAAACAGGGGCTTAGGGAATAGTTCATCATGTTGGCCAAGTGCGAAATAATACTCGTAGACTTCACACACCTTCGAGATGTTTTTCTTTATGAGCACTATGAGGCGTTTACGTTTACACATGATTTTTTCCTTTGCCATTTAAATAAGTGATATTTAAGTTATAATAAAAATATCTGCCAGTTTGCCTAAGAACTTCGCACACTGAGTTTCAAGTGAAATTAAATTATTACACTGTTATAAACACGAATGCGTAATTGAAATGGTAGTATTATTTTACAACGCAAATAATATTCGAGATAAACAATAAAATAATCATTTGAAAATAGATTTACTTTATTTAATACATAAATAATGAACAAGAAAATCGTCAATGAGTACTGATTAAAATATTACTTAATGAAATACAATTTTACATTGAAATAATAGAATTTCACAGAATACAAGAAAGTTGGGTTCGTTGCGCAGATACAATCAGTAATTTCCTCCGCTCAAGTCAATGTTGAAAATCGCTCAGTTTCCTCGACTGATGAGTTCATAAACTTATACATTATTTATATTATTGATTGATTTGAACAAAATAAGTAATGGATGGAGGTACAAGGTACGAGGTTTAGCCGGGGAAGTACCTACTTACACCGCCGTATCAATTTTTAGCGTGAAGTTCTTGTGTTTTAGCGCAAGAATATGGATGCCAGACTTTGATAAGTAAGGATACTTCGCCGCTTTGAAATTGAATGAAGCCACAAACGGCTTATTTGTCAGTTATTTATTTGTCTGTTATGTCTTATTTGTCAGTTATGTCAGCTGACTTACGAGTACGTATGTGGCGGCCATCTTGGACTTTTTGAGTGGCATCATTTGTAATTGGCTTTACCCCTGTTCTATATGAATTTGATTACAGAAGTCGTAACAGGCGATGGCCGTTTATCATCAGCTGAACTGCTTGTTTCTTACTTCAGCTTTATAAAAAAAGGTATAACTTGTTACGATGGTTGTAGTAGAACCGAATCACGAACAGTTTTAACCATCATCATTAAGAGCTACCATAAATATTAATGTAAGCCCATATTGAAATCGCTCTCAATATATTAAAACACATTAAAATAAATAAACACATTACTTATTCAAAATTACACAAATAAATTGTTATAACGAATTTGTTATATAAATACATACAAATTATTATGCCATTATGAAATAATGCCATAAAATGCTTATTCAAAATTACACAAATAAATTATTATAATGAATTTGTTTTATAAATAAATACAAATTATTATGCCATTATGAAATAATGCCATTAAATTTACGACATAGCAGGGTTATTACTATTTATTAAAAGATATTAACGCGGCAGTTTTAGGGAAATTGGGCAGTTATTTTCAATAAAGCAACTTTATTGCCTGAAAATAAATTTGGCTTAATGTAAATATATTTTATGCGTGCCCGTAATGTGCCGTATTTGTGCATACTGTGTAATATTAGGGTGTTTTTCCACGAAAACGTGCAAGATGGCTAAGCTATTGAGTGTCAAATTCAACATTAAGGGATTGCTTGATTTTAATTGATTGACATCAATACTTTTAGCGACCCTGACGTTCATAGCTTAGCTACCTAGTGGAAAGGCACTCTTATCTATACGACCTATTGTATATGTTTTAACTTGTCTTCAATCATACACACAGTTTACGTTAATGTGACAAACGCTAGTATTGTAAGAATAAAACTTAAGAATGTGTGTGTTTTTATATTGCTCAGAAAAATAAACTATTATAGGTACCTACTTTCCAATTGCAATAATGTGTTGTCTAGTATTAGTATGGTATTTGTTCTTGTTGATCTTTGATATAGCGAATCCTCTGGGATAGGATAGGATAGGATAGGAACTAGAAGTCATGGACATACAAGGAGAGGGGTGGACTAAACACCCAGAACAAAAAAATAAGTATCTTCTAGTCTTTTATTTAGATAATACGAATTATTAATGAGGATACTTAATTAAACAAAATTTAACTTCAATGATGATCTAAACTTACACCGGAAATCTAAATCAACTTAATCGTATGTTAAACCTGAAATTATTAATACAGAATAATAGACGCGAATAGAAAATCGCCTATTCCTCTATTGTGTAGGTACATATTAATTGACTCTCTCATTAAGATGTGCTCCTTGTGCCTGTGTGTACGTTGGGTATGTTAATTACGTGTGCGTGTAACGTGTATGTATTAATTACGTGTGTAAGTTCGTTACAGTAATGAATACAATAGATCAAGCTGCTTCTTGGATTTATTTACATGTAATATAGTCATTGAAAATTTACTTACAATAGAAATAAACCATATTTGATTTAGCTTAATACTGTTTATATAAATGACATTTCAAATACTAATAAATTATAGTTTAATGTTAAGTCGTGGTAACTGATATCATTGTAATTATTTGAATTTAATATTTATTATTTCTTATTTCAGAATTTTATTTTTAAGCTTTTTTGTGTAGATTTAACCCCACGAAGTAAATTCTGCGATGATACTTATATTAAATTTATATTGGGAGTTTAGTCTCTAATTATGTAATCTTAAATCAATAATTTTATTTTTACAGTTTCCTGTCATTACAGCTGCCTAGTTCACAAAATGTAAAATAATTTTTAAAATTAAGAAATAAAACTCAACAATTTGTTATTTATTGTATTTTATTATTGAAATCAGAATAATTTACATTGTAAAAAATACACATACTCAGTAATTATTACTCTAAGGTTAACATTTTTGGCTCTATTTTACAGTTTGAAATTTTAAGTTTAACCTGAATAAAACCGTCTAAGATAATGTGACGAAAAGTTGTAAATGCTACAGAACATAATCAATTCGTACATTCATTCATGGAAAATATTGTTGAAATTAAAATAATATGAAAATTAAATAATGTACGCTCTTACGAATTTTAAAAGTTACAAAAAATTTTATTTAGATGTTGAACGGACATACCTACTTACGTTAAGGATTAAGTAATTAAAATTTACGTAACTTTCGAAAAACAAATTATATCAATGATATACAATAAATTCACGTAAAAAATATTGAAATTTAGAATCGTAAGATATTTTTACAGTTTCAAATTCTAATTAAAATTTATGAATGTATGAATTGACCAACAGTGAAGTTTACAAAATTAAGCATTTACTTTCTTTGGCATAGCTTAAGCAAATTATCTTTTTCCGTAATCTTACAATATAACGCGAATCTTTTTAGAAAAAATTATATCTAAATCTTTTTAATAAAAAATGTGTACATAATTAAGGTAAGTTAACACTAGGCTGGAATACATAAATATTTATATTGAAGTTATGTCCTGTGAAAAATTTAATTATTTTTAAATGTTATTCATGACAGCTTTTAAATGCACAATTCTAAAATTTGCAACAATTCATTGTTTATCCTCAACCTTTACCTATAGTTTCAAATGATCAGATTTTTTTTCGAACAGTACCCTTAGTATGAGTTTTTACGTTTTAACAAAAATTACTGCTTTTATTTTTGTTTACATATTTCCCATATATTTTCAATCTGTTCTGATATAGTCCGCTAGGAGCGCTGATTAAAAATATATGGACAAATACTTAAACAAATACCAAAACAATCATTTTTGTAAAAACATAAAAACTCATACTAAGGGTACAGTACTTTAAAGAATATCTCAGAAGGCTTTCATCTATCATAACTTACGCTAAATACAGGCTTACCTATCTTACTTTACACTTATACGTATGAAAAATAAAACCTGTTCTTTGGAGTTCACGCTAAGTAACTACGTATTATTGAGTTATCGTCACAAATCTCACGACTTAAGCGATATGTATTTTATTTGTGTCTAATTGACTAATGCGGGCTATTGATCGTGTGTTCTATTTACTAGCCGCTAGATACTGGAGCTGTTTATAGAAAGGCAAACTTTACACTAATAATAACATTTAAATACTTTGTTACATTCAATCACACGTGGTAAAATAATTGTATGTCGCGCGCAAGAATCGCCTGACGTTGATGGATAACAATACAGTGTGTATGAACCTTATTTTTTGTTCAAACTAAAGAGAATATTCAATCGACTTCAGTTACTTATACGGATGAAATTAGTAAGTCACAGGTAAAAAATACCTATTATTATTTTTTATTTTCAAATTAAAAAGCAAGGAAATTAAACGCAGCGTTCGTGTTGCGTAATCGCAGCGGAATCGTTGCGTTCGATGTCCTCACGGGCTCGATAAGGTCATCTCACTGAAAACTTTATCAAGTATAATTTAGAATTGTGTTTTTTGAAATGTTGCAAATAGTTATTACCAGCTTTTTCGATTCAAAATCTCTTTAGTTTGAACAATACTTACGATTAATGAAAGAATTAATAAAGTGGAAAATACAAGAGCTTTCAGTAAATATATTAAATAAAATATTATTTATACGTTAATAGCATAAGACACGTTCATTCTTCCGTTTTGTACTAGAGCGAATAAGTATGTAAATAAACATCTAGCTTTGGAAAAATAACTTATAGGCCACTTTATATTATACGATAAAGTTAATAAAAGAACTGAAGGTCCATCAGAAAAGATTCTGTCTCGTACGTGATAAATCGTATAATATAAAGTGCTTTTCAAGTGTCAACGCTAACTTATGGGTATCGATTACAAAATTCGAGAAACTATTCAAAATACTGGGATGGGTAACAGAAGTTCTAGAAAAGACTAAAAGAAAACGCTACAATGATTTACATGTCTCGTCGCATTAAACTTATCACTAACAGTAATTGACAAATAAAAAACCGCAGAGGAAGCATCTGTAAATACAGCGTCAAATAATAAACATCTATTTATCCGAAAACGACAGTCTTACTAAAATATTTTTACACCAATTCTCACCGACTATGGTTTTTACACACCGAGAATTTACAATGAACGTAAATCGAATGCAATCGAAACGAATTGGAATCGAAACAAAGAAATACATTTGGACGGACAGACAGATGAAAGTAAAGAAATAAAATGCGATCTGTGTAACAATGGCCACTCACAAGCGGTGTTAAAAAGGATTGTCATTTTGAAAATGGAACCGAACGGTGTTCTCGAACATATAAATGGGATTACGTGAGGTTATTGTGCCAGTCTTCGTGCGGCTGTGCTGCCGTGCAGTTGGTCGCGCACCATCGCGATTGCACTGTTGGTGGGCAAGGGTTGCCCCCGGTTCGTTGCCGGCGAATTATTCTTCGAGTGCGTAACGCTGAGCCGACGCAACCGCCTTCGCTGCGGCAAGGGCTCCACTCACCCCAGTCCGACACTCTGCAGTCTAGCAATTCTGTGATAAAACAATTAAGGTCATTCCAGAACGTAGTAGTAGAGTCTATAGTTTTTAAAATAGCACAACCTGATATGCCAACCGCGTACAGATAACCTCAACATCCCCAAATAGGATAGGAGTTATAACTCAGAATAAATGGCTTACCGCACCATTCGAACCAGAAATATAAATTCAACTTATGCTGGTGGCAACGCCGCAGTTGAGCCACGGAAAATCTTTCCTTCTTCAGTCTCCCTGAAAGACCTACCACTAAAATTTACTATTTTAACTTTTGATAATTTTATGTAACAAGAACCTAAAACATTTTAATTTTTTTACTGATCGCACCTGAATTGGTCACATATATATGCGTTATTATCTTTAAATACTAAGTTGAAATTACTCAAGAAGACATAAGTTGATTACCGCGTCTCTCAAACCAAATCGCAGTAACGTATGGAGTATAGGCTTCTGTTTTATGTAAGAAAAAATGAGATGCAATGATTTCTGTGGCCTCAATTCGTGAAAACTACTTCTTACTTCCAGTACTCACTTGTTCTTTTTCGCTTCCTCCGCTCGGCAGGGTCGGTTTTGTCGGCGCGCAGCTTGCGGCGCCGGCGGGCCCGGTACCGCCGCGCCAGGCTCCGGAGCGCGGACCGCTCGCTCGCCGCCGGTCCTGATGTCGGCAGCTCGTATGCTAACGCCATTATAATAATTATCCAAATACTTTACCTGAGTTGCTCCATCATGCGTTGTTCTTGTTGAAGGTTAGACAAAAATTACTTCAGTAGATATATGTTTCTCGCCGCACCCTTCGAAGGAAAACACGCAAGCGTATACCTACAACTGCTATCAAGAAAAATTGTGATGCGATGATTTTGGTGGCTTCAATTCGTGGAAACTACTTCTTACTGGTTCCGGTACTCACTTGTTCTTTTTCGCTTCCTCCGCTCAGCAGGGTCGGTGTTGTCGGCGCGCAGCTTGCGGCGCCGGCGGGCCCGGTACCGCCGCGCCAGGCTCCGGAGCGCGGACCGCTCGCTTGCCGTCGGGCCTGAAGTCGGCAGCTCGTTCGCTGATCGCGGCTCTTCTGTCGTGCTTGCTGTATTGTTTGTCCTAATGAGAGAAGTTCAGGCTTTGAAATTTGCAAAGAAGAATTGAAATAGTGTTTGCCCATTTCGATTAATTTGCTGAGATTACTCACTATAAAATTTAAATAGCTACAAATATAGATGATAGGAAGCGGTTATTGTCGCTCATCGATTTTTTCAATCTAGACCAATCAATATTGCAGATCACCCCGAAATCAAAAGCTAAAAATGTATCAATCAGCAAAATATGAAAGGGGGTACTAATCGACCGTATTTTATATAACGGAATATTGTAATTCGGTTTTGCCTGACTTTAGGTTATTTCTGCTTTAAAAAGGTTTAATGCCCCTAGCATGTCTAGTATGTTGACACCTCGTTAACTCGAATTCCCATCAAACAACTTGCATGTTGAAACACATTAAAATAAAAATAGTCCGATTTGGGTTAGGAACGGAATGACTAAACAGAAATGACTAACAACAAACGAAAAAAAAATGATAACTTTTATAAATATATTTTTTTATAGAAGAGGGTTAGATTCCTGGCGAAGCAGATTTCTAAAAATGAATTTTCTGTTCTGAGTCTGGATATTTGTCTAAATGTAATTCTTTGACACCTATGACACGGGAAATCAAAAACGTTATTATAATTTAAAATGAGTATATTTACTATGATACTAATCTGCCACTTAGAAGGTCCTAGGCATGTCCTGGCCAAATAAACTAAAATTATTAAATTAGTTGTTTTCGAATCTGGGTTGCTAATGTGTATACATAAGTCACTCATAATTTACAGAAAGAATAGTAGTCGACGCTATCAATTTAATGCACTTAATAAAATACTCACAGCATAATAAAAGAAATACGATATGAAGATATAAGAAAAACTTCAAAACAAAAAAGAAAGAAGAAAGACAACGCTGGAAGCATTCTTTATTCTTCTTTGTTCGTTTTAGAAATAAATAGCGCAGTGCATTCCCTGTGGTTACGTTTGATTACTTTCAAGAAATATGGTCGGAGAATAAAATACTTGGAATAATAGTGAAGTTTGATAGCTTTTTTCTGAGAAATACGAGGGAACTATTCTTGTATTTCTACGGCTTTATTTCTGGAAACCCAAATAGATCAACAGAGGATGTTGCTTTCTCTCACGAATCTATTAAAGGTAATTTTAGCGTTGATATATAAGCACAGAACGGGTATAAAGAAAAAAAGTACAAAGATAGTTAAGAGAGATATGGTCGCAGAATATAATTATTTACTAACCAAAAGAGATAATAATAAGTTACATGACCAAAGATATTAATTAAATGAAATAAAGAATATAAATAAAAAATAAGCTCTGTATAAATAGAGAGAAAAAATTAATAAGTTATCAATTTGTATTTTCTATTTAATTTCTTAAGAGAGTATTAGAGTGAGTTGCATCAAAAGCCCTTTTAAAGCTTGCGTTAAAGTTAAATATAACAGTAACTAAAACCGATCGAAATCGAGCGGTTAATGTTAAATGTTACTTATAACGTAATTTCAACCTGAACTAAAATGACGCAACTAATTAATTTTTAACCATGAATTCGACGGTTAGTTAGGCTTTTGTAAATGTTAAAGTTACACGATGCAACCCACCCTAATAAGGATATCGTCTGCATGTTCGTGGTGGCGCAAGTCACTTTGAATCAGATATTCGTATCCGTCTGGAAACTTAGATTAAATAATTACATTTAAACTTCAAATATGAGATGAGATAGACTGAATATATTTTGTGAGACGCGAGTAATATTTTGTGAAATAGGTTTTCATGAAATTTTGATTAGATATTTTGTAGCTAGAAATCTAGCTTCGTAGTCTGCGTTCAAAATAATAGGAATATTATTTACTAAAAATTGAAAAACTTGGATTATAATAATTGACACACGAATATAGTGCAATTCACTTAGTAGCGCTAAAAAAATTTTATATACTCTTTTCAAATTGATGCTGGTGATACTAAATAATTCAACCAATCAATCAATAGTGTTTTTACTTTTCACCTTTTTAGTGATACAAATAAGATATTTCAGTAGCGGTCTGTATTTTTCATTATTTTTGAATATTCCATAATGTCTATGAGCAGCAGCATTCGTAACGGATTAGGATTTCTAATGTAAATTACTGAAGGTCAACACATGATTATGAAAAGATTATAAAATTATTATGAAATGATGAGAAAATAATTTGACTAATCCCTTTTGCTACATTACATTTAAAAAAAACTTACAAAGAATAATATGAGTAAGCCCCATCAGGCGTAGTCAAGGATCCGTCAGCGAAGATCCGTGGCGCCTGCTCAGCTCTCTCCACCTCTTCAGCGATGGACAGAGCTCGGTTGCCGTCCAAAACGTCAATGCTGTTGTGGTTTAGTTTGTCCAACTGAAGGACATCGTATCTTCGGTCGTCGCTGTCCCGGTGGAACACTTCGGAGAGTTCGTATTCGCGGAGCTAGAAGAAGATTCAACTTTAGAATAGGGATTTGTAGTTAAGAGATAATGAGAAAGGTAATCTTTAACACAGGTCCTCGAGCAGGGGAGATTTAATTATTGCACAGTCAAAAAATATATATTTTTAAGTAAATCATTTAACAAGATAAATATAACCATATATTTGTTTCCAAAAGTCTTTAACTTTACCTGGTCTGTTACCCAAATATTTATAAAAAGAAAATACTTAAAAATATAAAAAAAATATTATGATATAGAAGATATAAAATATTTAAATAACTTTACAACACTTCTACAATATCATTTTGGAAATAAGAAATCCGTCATCTACTAGGTCTGTTGAGTATTTAAGACAACTAGCATATTAAATTGAATCTTAATATACAAAGCTTTATTCTAAATTGAAAAACAAAAAAATGATAACATTATGCTATTCATGTTGATCGTATTACCCACTCAAATGGAAGTATGCGACAGAATCTTGAATCGGAAAGAGTTTCTTACGAAACTTTAAATCTGAAACATAAACTACGCAGAAACTTGTGGAAGATCAGGACGCAAAGTTTTAGCTGTTGCATTCTTAGAATCGTGTATCTTCGGAATTTGTTTTAACTTGGACGTTCGAGGCATATATTATCTTGTATAGGCTAGTTATGTTGCACCACTTGAAAGTTTGAAATCGTATGAACGAATCAAAAAGTTTTGCTATTTCAACACGTAGGTCGTTTGTGAAATGTGCAAATTCTGTGAACTGTCTTCCTATAGCCTGTGGGTATGTGTCTACCTAAGAACGTTTGGTTTAATTGATGTCTACTGTATGGATAACTTTACCGATTTCGATAAAAATGAGATAGCTAATTGATGAATTATGACATTGTCATGATATATTATTAGGCCTTCATATTTCTGTATCTTTGTATGCAGTGTCTTTTTACTTCAATCGCTCACTAAACCACAATTCAGCTTGATGGAAACTAATTCTAAAATAGTCGATCAAATACACTAGCTGGCAGCACAACCTAAAGAAAAAGCACAAAATTTAACCCGATACAATTGGTATAACTCAGAAAGCAATGATACAACGCTCGAATCGACTGGCTGATAGTAATGTAAAGAAAAAACATCTTCGAGCATAATGATTTCCAGCTATAGCTATTTCCTTGTGCGATTTTAGTTTGATTTTTAGTTTTTAACCTATTATTATATTTTTGCTACTTACAAAATTAAAAGCGCTCTAATTAAGGCAGAAGCTTACCTTTATGAATTGAAACGTGGCGATAGGGGGTAGTCTTCTCAAATGCGGGTAGAAGAAGGATCCGGCGGGGTGTGAAGGGTACTTGGAGGTGATGCGGTACGCTACTCCCTGCGGTGCGGTGGGCCAGTTCGGGGCGGTGAATGTGAAACCGTTGTCAGTGCCCGCATCTAGGGGATCCACCTGTTGAAACATGTCGAGATTATGGGGATTTTATCATATAAATAGAAGTGTAATATAACATTGGAATACTTAATTGTGTAAAATAATTAAATATTTTCTTTGATTTCATTTCATTCTATGTTTTCATTTGTTTTATACAATTTCTCTATAAGTTCATGTATGACTTTAAAAATCACTGCTGCTAGGTTTCTTTACTTATATGAACAAAAGCAAAATATACAATTATATACAGGTATAATTTTAGTATGTTTTCGTTCTTCGGTAACATTGAAAAGTTATTCAAGCAAATGCGACTTTCACGCAAAGAGGAATGATAAGAGGTAAATAACTTGTGAAATCCCATAAACTGGTCTTACAAAAAGTAGCACTAAAGAGAAAAATAATCCTGATTTGGTATAATGCATATACGGTACAAAAAACAAAACAATGTTTGACAACCGTAGTACGAGTATAGACAAAAATAAAAACCTCTATAGTGATGCTGTCGATCCAATTGCCATCGACGCAAAGATCAAAGCTGTCGACACCAATAAACCAATCCGGGGATGGTATCATCCTCGCCATCACCGATACCTGCAATAGAAATAGTTATTTTAAAACATCATCAATTCAATATTGTTCTACTGGTGATTATTTACTGTTTCTTTAAATCCATAGTATAAATATAATCATCATTATAATTTTATACTTTTACTTATTTTGTTATATACTCATCTACAATGTTGAATGACTTGAGATGAATATATTGTCAATTGAGCGTTATTACTGTAAATGTCTTCTTAGAAATCCATTATAGAAATCAACGTGATATGTTTTCTTTGGCCGTTAACATTACATATTCGGCTTCAAAAAATCAAAGATTCTTCGAAAGCTGTCTTCAGTTTTGTCATACGTTCAAATTTAGATTTCACATTTATAGTCTAAAATTTATCTCTCCATTATTCTGTAGTGGCAGTATTTTTATAGAATAAAGAAAAGTCACCAACAACAATCGCTTTTTTCTACTATTTCAGTAAATTACAAACATTAATACTGCCTCTGGTAGAGACAAGTATGTCATAATAAATGAATGTCGCTGACAGCTTGCTGAGGTAGCGATCCTGATAAATGGGGGCTAATGAGAAACTAATTTCGTTTTACTGTCCGGCTATCAGAACGGGGCAGGGTTTTCCATGCGTATGAAACAGGTTGCTTTGTTCAACATTTCAATGTTAAGTAAGAGATGATTAATTTCTGTTATATACCTTAGGATGGAAATAATTCTCAAGGGTATGTAGGTAAAGTTTACCAATACGCACTTAGCCAGCGCGGTGGCCTAATCGTTCTCTTCTGAGACTCCTCTCAGAATGAGAAATCTCCACCCGTGCCCAGCAGTGGAACAGTAATGGGTTGATGATGATGATGATGAGCCTTGGGATTATTTAGTTACGCGTTACGCACAACTTTGAAGTTCAAAGAGTCCTGTTTGTTGACATATCGCAGCCGTAAGAGTAGAATTTGAATAATGAGTGCATCATCTATAATTTAAAAGATATAAAACTATTTCTAACGATTAATTAGGTGTGAAGAAAATGTCTCATCTTGGGTATCTTTTCCAAAGTTAGCGATATGGACGATTTCTTAGGGGTAGCATTTTTATATACATTTTGGCTTTACCGACAGTCTGTTACAGCTACGACACTAATAAACAAAATCATTAAATAAATATAAATATATCACCATTACATCCCAAGCTGTTTAAAAATATTTTTCCCATAATTGAGCAAAATATAACCATTAATATAGATACGGAACCTGTCGAAGAAAAGGAACTATATTTTATAATAATAAATGAATGTCGCAGACAGCCCCAGATCCTGACAAATGGAATAATGAAGAACAATTTTATTCGTATTGTTTTTTAAGAAATTGTGTACTAAATACTATGAAATTCAATTATAATTATTTTGTTAAGGGATACTAATGGGTACGAAGCTTGTAAAGGTTGTAAATGAACCGGTATCGTAGCATAGCAGCTACCTAAGTTAGCTATCCTGATAAATTTATTAAAAAACAAATGTGTTGTATAATTTTTGCCTAAGAAAAAATCAAATACTTCATACATCGTCTGCTGAGGTTCATTGCTGGGGACTTTCCTGCCATCTTTCTACTTCATTTATTGCTGATCCTCTGTCCATTGAATCAAATGGTGTCTCGCTATAATTTTCAGGTTATTGGTCCAACTTGTCACGACATCATCATTAAAAATCATCATTTAGAAATCTTATTTTATGTATTCTTGCCTTTATAAATTAAGCATCAAACTTTTCAACAAAAATAATATTTAATATAAAAATACAAGACACAGGAATCATCAAATTTTATCGATCAGCGAATTTAAAGTTATTTTGTAAACAGTAGAACATAAACAACAAAAAAAACTCAACAGTCAACGTTTTTTAATATTAAAACTGAACGTAAGAGAGATTTTACGAACAGTATAAAAGTAAAATACGCGTAGATTAAATTTTATCGAGCAGAATGTATGTGCTCAGCGATATCCATGAAGTGTTGCAATCGAAAAAGAACAACAAAATAAACCGAACAATATTAGACCTCTACTGTTATTCATTTTGCATTCGTGTCAGCGTATTTTTGTAAGCTTTTATTTAGCTTCAGCTGTCCTTGTGTTTGTGGTTGTAGCCTCTTTTTATATAGTAAATCTCCCAATAAGTAGCCTGGTCTCCCCCATACTTGAGCTGGCCCCAAACTAAAGCGGGTCGCCAAATTTAACAAAATCAATCAAACCTATATATGGTTGGAATTATATATGGTTGAAATTACAAGCTAAAGATACTACTAGCTTAATTGGAACGTTTCGTATAAATATATTTTTACTCGAAAATTAAAGTTTCGTTAAAAATTATACTTTTCAACCTTACAAGTATTTAGACATCATACTCCTACCGCTACCGCACTACCTCCTGTCAGTTAATATAAAATGGGTTGTTCCTGTATAAGTATATCATATTATATGTATTTCTGTACATAATCTCATGTCTCATGTCGATTAGTCAATCCGTGTTACAAATTAATAATTTCATAATTATACCTACCTATACTTTTACTTTAATGTCATAAATTTATACACATAACAGAGAATATGAGCGTTATTCAAGTACTTAACCATTATCCTGCGAAGTAAACATATTACGGCGCTCGCTCTGAACAAAGCTAAAAAAATACCTTTATTTTTACTCAACTTCTCCATGTGGAAAGTTGCGTCGAGTGGGATTAGTAACGGTAGGCCTGTTTTCACCATCCAGTAGTTCCGGTAAACATCTGCCTTTGTAGCGTAACGAGGGCGGAGTAAAAATATCTTTTATATGTATACCTTTGTCCAATAGAATATACGGATTTTAGAAAGGAAAGAGTATGTACTTAATTACATTAAGGTGGTGTCCTTTTTTAGCATTAGATTAATCAATTCAAATAAAAAATATTTTATGGAAAGTACGTTCTTTACAGAACTCTTTTTGAACGTAATTATTATCAACTGCCACTTCGCAAGATGTTTCGTTATGGAGAAAAAGCGGCTTAAGCTGTTCTTATTCAGTTTTAGATATACTCGTAACATAATCATTATCTGAAATTTGAGGATTATTTTTTTTACTTTTTTTTTTATTATTATTGATAATTGCTCGTCAATAGTTACCGATTAGTGGAAAAAGAAAGAGGTAAGGCACTATTTTTCTTTATCTATTTATTTACATATAGATAATCATACTAGCTTATACCTGCTTCGTCGAAGTATATCTAACAATATATAGATTTATAGAATTTACTTAACTATCATCACCATTAACCAATTACTGTCCCACTGCCGGGAACGGGTCTCCTCTCAGAATAAGAAGGATTAAGCCATAGTCAACCGCGCTGGACAAGTGCAAATTTGTAGAGTTCACATACATTTGAACTCTTTGTATGTATGCATATTTTTACGATGTTTTACTGCGGCGTTAAGCAAGTGATAATTTCTAAATTTACTTAACTACACTTACATCTTTATTATTAATCAAATTATCTTTTTTTATCAAAGTATCTTAAGGGACGTATTACATAAAAGAAATAAGATTAAATATTGCTCCTGGCAGAATTTATAATTTAAATCAACAGATTTAATTCTCTACAGCAACAGATGTAACTATTTCTATATAAGATAAGACACCGCCCAATTTTTCGGGCTTCACTCACAGACGAGGCTTCGACGGTAACGATTTGTCTGTCCCTGACATATTAATTACAGGTCTCAACAATACTTCTAACCGATTAATTTAACTATGAAACAATACCGTTTTTGTGCCGCTAACTGAAGCTTTTGTTCCTTCGTTTTCAAGTTTAATAATTATTTTATTATAATGATACGTAAGATAGCAGTGATAGCCTAGTGGTTAAGAAACTCAGCCTCTTGATCGAAGGGTCCGAGGTTCAAATCCCAGGCGATTTTTCAAAGTTATGTACCTATTAGAAATTAACTATTACTTGTTAAAATGGTGAAGGAAAACATCGTGAGGAAGCTGCATACCCAAGAAATCTCCCAAAAAAAATCAATAGTATGATGGTAATATTATGATAGCACTTGGCCAGCGCGGTGGAGTATGGCCAAACCTTTCTCTACCGAGAGAAGACACGTGTCCAGCAGTGAGACGATAGTGGGTCGATGATGATGATGATGACGTAAGAACTTGGAAAATGCTCAACTCGATTTACTTTCTGTGTTTTACAAAACAAAATATATATTTAGTAAGGCAACTAAATTAACCGTAATATAACTACTGTGTTCTGTTTTGAAGAATGTGATAGGAGAAAGACCTAGTGATATACGAGGCATTCCAACTTAGTTTTCAGGGGTAACATCCTATACGTGGCCGAAGGTTGATTACAGGTATTCATGGAAGGTTGTGGCCACTTACTAAAACTTAATAAAAAAAAAACTTAGCCTGAATGCTCGGTTGCTTCTTCTATATTATGAAAAGTAAGCATATTTTCAAGGAGCAACAGGTTAAGAGCTCTCATGAACGAATGAACTCGTAACCTATTTTATCTGTTTTGCAATAAAAATATTATGTGTGTCAAGTATCAAGTAGCGTAGCGTAGAGGTTGGATTGAAATAGTCTAGCAGTAGGAAATTTAGGTTTCTAACCCGAGGGTTCGGGTTTGAAGCCCAGCCTTAACAGGTACCTTTAATTTTACGAACTATGTATGTATTAGATACCACTCTCTGTGTTGTGGTTTGTAGGGCCACGCCATAAGAGAGATATTCTTTTTCGACGCGTTCTAACTTAGTCCTCAGGGGTAGCGGTGCATCTGTGGCCGGCCTCAGGGAGGAATCTAATCTTATCTAAATGCATGTCTACAAATCAAATCAAATCAAATCAAATCATTTATTTTGCTTAATATAGATATACAGTTGTTATATCCTTAAAATTGTCCTCTATATTACACCTCTTAGAGGTATGCAAAATTTTAATCAATACATAATTGTCTTCTTATTATTCAAATTAAATTTTAAACAACTTCTATATTATAAAAAAATATTGTTATGCACATTTTTTATCTTATTAACCTCATTTTATTCAAACTTAACAAAACAAAGAAAACTAAAAAAATCTGTTGGTTTAAAAAATATTCCGTTCCGTATACCATTCCATCAAGATCAAACAATTAGGTGGAGGCGCTAGATTTCAGAAAAATAGGTTAATTTAAAACGGAGTCGACTGATTTAGTGCCGCTTTGGTAGCGCCGGTTGAGAATAGCTGGCCTATATTCGGCTATTCTTGTTATCCACATTATACAAGTTTTGAAAGATTGCAAAACTGGAAAGTTGGAAAATCTCGATTTCTTTCATAACTGGAATATTTCTTAAGCAATTACAATTTTCTTTTTTTCATATGAAAGAGTGTTTCAATGCTGTACTTTCCTACCTTGACATGAAAAATATTATATAAAGGGATTATTAGGGCAAGTTTTGGAAACATTGTGTATTTTTTTAAGATTCTTTTAACTACGCACATTTTTTGCGAAATAAAAGTAGTATTTTATTTTGAAGCCTTTGTGGATCGACTACCTATTACTGCGTTATAACAGCAGTGTTAAGCGCTACTTTGCTTTCCGCTTTGAGGACCGAATCCGAATCCGCTTTGAGGACCGTTGTAAGGGAGAAATACTCATCGGAGGTGTTCCAACTTAGTCGTTAATGGTAGCAACACATTTGTGGCCAATCTCAGGTAGGACTTTTATCTTATCTGAGGTTAATTACAAATGTCTAAATTTCTGCCTAATGCTGGAGGTTTGCCACATTGCACACTTGAGGAATAAGTTGGAAAGCATCGGATACGTATGGATATTAAGGAAGCTTAATACATCCTTAAAAGGCAGATATAGATGTACACCAAAATCCAAAAATAGTTAACAATAATTTTAAAAAATACCTCCAAAGACTACTCTATGGTCTTTGCTAACACAACCAATATCCAAATCCAAATATCTCACATAGACACGTCACAGGCTAAAAATACGCCAAGATGATCCGTCAATCTTAATTCAGTTGTCAGGTCCTATCTCTTGTTATTCCAACCGAGGATTATTTTTAAAGATTAGTAACATAGTATAGTTTTGTTTTAGTGAAAAGTAGGTTATAATAGAATTTTGATGTTTCGTCAATCTGAGAATAGTCTGAGTTCAATAACCGCTTGATCTGCCAGTGTTTACGATACTATTTTTTGATTAGAGAGTAGCCAGAAAATATACGACAGGCGTCATTTTAGTTAAAAATAACCTTGAAATAAAGATATTACTTCTTCGTTACTGTAAACATTTATTTTTGTAAGTTTCATATGAATCTTCCGTTTTGTTGAAGACTGAAGTAGCAAACGAATAACACTTGGTGGTAAGTAGGTAATGTCCGCGTAAAACTGCTAGTCCGCTCTGAATATAGAAATGAATCGCGTCGCTATAGCAAATTGTATAAATACACCTACTCGCAACAACTGTAGAACGGACTAGCAGTTTGGCGCGGACTATACCATTCATTAATATTTGTAAGCAACGACATCTGCGTTGCCTCTGAGAATTAATATGGTCGGCTCATATGTATATTAGTCGGCATCTAGTAGCTCCCCAGTCGAACTTTACTTTTTCTACCATCTTCCACGAAGAACTACACGATGTTCACCTTACATATTACCATGTTAGGCTTGTGCCAATCAAACCTCGGCGAAGGTTTAAATGATTGAGTAGGTATATAATAATATAGTCCGCGTAAAGCTGCTAGTCCGCTCTGAATATAGAAATGAATCGCGGCGCCATAGAAAATTGTATGACTACACCTGCTCGCAACAACTTCAGAGCGGACCGGCAGTTTGGCGCGGACAACTGTTTTGAGCGATAAGCGAAAAGAGCATCAATAAAAGTTCAAAAACCAATCATAAAAGCATCATCAATAATACGAAACGGCTCCCGCTAACAAATGGCCACTTCAATCAAACAATCAAACATTGACCAATCAAACAGCCAACCGAGCAAACAGCTGACAAACGAACTCAAATTAAAAGTGCCCGTTAAACAGTAAACAAGTGAAATTAGTCTTAACTGGCAATAAAACGTTGGTCGGCCGCTGCAATAAATTCCCCTTTTATTACACGATTTGAATCGAGCTTTTTATTTGTACGTATCGGCTGACGTTCGTAATTGTTGTTTGTCGAGACCATCAATTAGTGCCGAAATACGATATTTCCGGCGAGGGGATCTCCAAGCTGTGCGATTTAAGTTGCTGAATGCAGTTAAGTTGATGTGTTAGCCTTTTAGACGCAACAGCAAAGTTATGAACATTAGTAGTCTACCAAAAAATGTGTGTTCGGACTTCGGTTGTGTGCACATTAGAAATTACCTATATATAGTTTAAACTAGTTTAGTTTAGAATTAGTAGTATCGTATTAAACAATAAATA
This sequence comes from Epargyreus clarus clarus, assembly GCA_014595695.2. Taxonomy (NCBI): domain Eukaryota; kingdom Metazoa; phylum Arthropoda; class Insecta; order Lepidoptera; family Hesperiidae; genus Epargyreus; species Epargyreus clarus. The sequence goes on from JACTTY020000021.1 coordinate 1,818,003, forward strand.
ATTCAGTCATGTTGTCACTAGATGGCATTGTCTTATTAAATTTGTCCTGTAGTTTTATAAATACAACGCGACCTCTAACGTAATTCATTTCAATCTTTACTATCCTTACTTTCCTTACTAATATTATAAATCCGAAAGTAACTCTGTCTGTAGGTTGACTGTCTGTCTGTCTTTCCGTTTGTCTCTTCTTCACGCCTAAACCACTGAACCGATTTTAATGAAATTTTGTACAAAGATAAGTCTAAAATCTGAGAAAGGACATAGGATAGTTTTTATCCCGGAAATCCCACAGGAACTAGGGATGGCGATCTAGGATCGATTAATCGGAGAATCGATCTGTTGGACTTGAAGTCGATTATTTTAATCGATATTAAGGATTGAATCGTAAACTATGCATTTGATCAAGTGATAATCTGTAGCAAAGTTGTTGTCCATGAGCCCACGAAGGTTTCAGAGTTGTTACGACCAATTTTCGCCAGATGGCGCCACTGTCATTCCAATGAAGGTACGAATTTTCAGTTTTATGTATGATAGTATATCATATTATTTTCTTTTAAACGCGGGGGAATCCGCGGGTAAAAACTAGTATTTTTATATAGTTATTTAAAACATTATTCGTAATGTAATTTTTCTTTTAAAAATGTTATAAGATTTTTAGTCTCTTTTTGCATATATTACGAGTATGTTTGCCGTTTATATAGCAGTGCTATACTGCGCTGGAAACAATCCTCATGAGCGCTATTTTACACTATATTGCAGGGCAATATTGCATCACATAGCAGCACTACACTACGCTAGACGTTATGCAACCTAAATAAAAGATTCTAGACGTCGGGTAGAGGGGCTTATATGTATATATGTATATCTTTAGGAGGTGTTAACAGTTTATCTCAAAATTATGTGTATAAGACAGCCGTACCTTGAAAAACTGTTACGAATATATTAAAACAATACATTTATATTTAAAATATATTTAATAAATATGCTTTTTCGTAACATTTTTAGTTTTACGTAGTTTTCTTATAAGCCCCTTTCAAATGATACGCATATCATAGGGGTGGATGAAAATATTCGGTTTGCCATCTTAAAGCGTCCATAATATTGAATTAAGAATAACGTAACTCAACTAATCATATTATTATACAGTTATCCAAACCAATCGTGTGTGCTTAAATTCAACTTAATTATTTGAGATTAACCGAAATAAAATTAAGTTGACCCTTACATACATAAGAAATAAAAACCTGTAATATGTATATCTATTAAGCAAAAATATTCTCATTTTATCGTATCGTAATGACGTAATATCAACGTCAATCAACCCCAGATAGGATTAGATATTCCCACCCGAGGTCGGCCACAGATGCGCCGCTACCCCTGAGGACTAAGCTGGAACGCCTCGGAAAAGTCTGTCTCCCTTACCACAACCTTCAAAACGGAACACAGCAGCGCCTAACACTGCTGTTATTAGGCAGAAATAGGTGTGGCGGTGGTGTCGCCGGAGTCGTACCACAAAGGGTTCTAACACCCTCAAAACCTACCTAGACTACCAGCTAACCGTTTTATCTTCGTTTTCCGATATAATTAATGTATTTATTATCCAAAGCATTAATTAGCGTTGAAATGCGACTCCTCGGCCTGAAGCCTCGGCTGTGCGTGAATTATTAAGACTGTTTAATTCGTAAATTTCGATTCGATTCAACCTGAGTATAGCGTGTACCTACGTCATTACATTTTTAATGAAAACCAAATTGGTGAGTGAAACATGTATTTTTTTTTGCTTCGCTTCGAATTTAATGAATTGTTAATTAATAATGAAATATTGAAGGACGTATGGCCCGCTTGTGTAAAACGTAAGTCATGTATTAACCCGCGGCGATCGGTAGTTAGATTTACTTGGAGATAGAGGTTTCTTGTGATCCTTTATTATCAAGTATTTTTTCTATTTATTTTTACCATTTATTGTTTATCGTAACGGGCGGCATAGCAATACGCATTTTCTAAATTATTTCAAGTGTTGTCTATAACGGTCTAAGAGATTCTATAAGAGATCTAAAAGCCCTGTAACAGACAACAACCTGCAACAGATAGTAGGGACATAGTAATAGGGTTCCGTTTTCGCCCTTTAGTAACAAAACCCTATAAGAGTATTGTATCCCGAAATAAAAATTAAAAACCACTTACCCTAGAGTGATTTCCATCAACGAAGAACTCAGCCTCCGTCCGTCCAGCGCCCTGTGCGATCGGCGGCGCACCAAACACGTCCATGGTGCCAGGTCCAGATCCGAGAGTGTCAGATCTCCCGGACTCCGCGAACTGACGCACCGGGGCCGTCACCCGCCGACCGAGACGGAAGAGCACGTACGACCGGCTGTGGGATACACCTGGAAAAGAGGGGAATGTCAGTTTCTTGTAATTAAGAGAGTCAGTTTCTTGTAATCAAGATAGTTGTAATCAAAATTAAATCGATTCCATATATATATTTCATTATTCAGATTTTTATGCAAATAATTTCATCCCATTTCATACGGACAGCTTCTCAAATTGATTTATTAAAAAAAATATAAGCCTCTTCGTCAATCTTACGATCTTCCACGTGGATCACCCTTTTCCTCCCCATGTCCGGACTATTGCTACAATATATTTAATTGGTAGGTCCTAACGTGGATTACATCTAATCAAAAGTTTTAACAAAGTTCCAGTAGTTTTTATATACCTGTCTTATCGAAATTAGTTCTACCGGTTTTAGGGTAAACATTAATCATATTTAACACATCGTTTGAAGTCTTTATTATTTTAATATTGTTTACTCTAAATTCTCTTTTCCGTATTCTTTACAAGCAATGAGAAATTTAATATTGCACTGACTAAAGTGCACGCCAGCGACTTATGAAACTCAAGTCTTTACTTGGTCCCTCGAGCTGGATATGAACCAACAACTTGAATTTTTTATTTAGTTTTAGCGTAGCTTGTTGGACGTCGATCAAACTCTTAATTAATTACAAAATATAGTAAAAGATCTATGTGGTATACAAAAAGTATACCTATTTGAATTTATAAAATCGTAAATTAATGGAAAATTCAAATTGTATGCAATCATTAATTGATTGGTTTTGATCATTATTTTATTATTAAAAATCAAATCAAAAACATGTTCATGAATAAAAATACAAAAAAATAAAATCATAACCAATTCGTTACACAAACATAAAGTTTCTGCACATTTTTTTCAAGCATTGCAATTAAAATCGCAATGTGAACTCCACGGCACTCATCCCGGCCTACATAAAACTCACATATTCATATTGCTCAAGTACTAATTGCATCTCGAAAATAAATAAAAAAAGACTAGTTTCCGCTCCGAATTCACCTCAGGATTGCCACTCGGTTTCATCTCATTCAATATCATCTCATAAAAGTATTTCGCTATCCACGAATATATTTTCGTATAACCTTTGATAAATAAAATCGAAAGATACTTCACTTCCTTGAAATTGGATGAAAACGCTGATTTATCAGTTATATTTGGAATTATTGACAAATGACATACATTTTTAGAGAAAATATGCGTATAAATAACAAATACTACGTGATTTACTTAATGTATAAATATTTCAAACATTTTGGAACATTTTAGCACGGAGACGTGGCAAAACTTTATTTACGCGACAATTTCAAATCTCAAAACTGGTAACGCTTTCTTGTTAGGAGGGATCTATCTATGTATTTTACTCATCTAAGGATACAGCATAAAAAATAGAGTGAAAGCTAGAACCCGTCAGATTAAAAAAATCCCAACGGAATCTCGGTAACTTTTTCATAGCTCTATGTTTACAGAGCAATTTGCTACCCTTTTTCTAGAGTTTTACAGTCCATCTCAGATTTAATATAACTTGCTAAGTGTCTTAATATTATTGGGTAAGCGATTAGCGATAAACTATGTTCAGATTTTCTCGACAATAATTTAATAATGGACATATTCACGTGTGTTAGGCGCTGCTGTGTTCCGGTTTGAAGGGTGTGGTAAGGGAGACAGACTTTTCCGAGGCGTTCCAGCTTAGTCATCAAGGGTAGCGGTGCATCTGTGGCCGACTTCACGTACGAATATCTAATCCTATCTGGGGTTGATTACAAATGTCCATGGGCGTCAGTCAGCCACTTACCATCAGGTGGACTGCATGTTCGGCTACTCTTATATTATAAAAAAAATGTGAATTACGCGTATTTTACGAACATTGACGATTATGTTATGTTAACAATTATAATAGCAAATATTTCATCCTATCAAGATTTTAACCCACAACAATAAATATGCACTGGCGAATGAAGTTACTAAACTTATTTGGCCATACTAAGGCAATAAGTAAAAAAAATTTTTTTTTTTAATTCATTTTTTTTTTCAAAAATCAAGCTTTTTCATATTCTCCTCAGCAAACACATTCATTTGGTACTTGCATCTTTGGAATGAATAACGAATAATTACTTCGCCATATTAGATTTAGTATAACGACTCACACAATTTTATTACTAAAATTCAAAACTACTTAAATACTAAACCAACATCTATTTAAATATTTCTTCTTTTAAATGCGTCGAAATTGATTATATATTTTTATATATATTTTGAATTTAATATCGCTACACGTTTTCTGTGAAACCTAATCCTTAGCAAGTAGCCGTAAAGAACTCATCTTGTTCTTTTATTAATCAACGTTAGATTGTTATACCTGTGAAAGAAAATTCATTTATAAATAGAGTGAAAGCTAGAACCCGTCAGATTAAAAAAATCCCAACGGAATCTCGGTAACTTTTTCATAGCTCTATGTTTACAGAGCAATTTGCTACCCTTTTTCTAGAGTTTTACAGTCCATCTCAGATTTAATATAACTTGCTAAGTGTCTTAATATTATTGGGTAAGCGATTAGCGATAAACTATGTTCAGATTTTCTCGACAATAATTTAATAATGGACATATTCACGTGTGTTAGGCGCTGCTGTGTTCCGGTTTGAAGGGTGTGGTAAGGGAGACAGACTTTTCCGAGGCGTTCCAGCTTAGTCATCAAGGGTAGCGGTGCATCTGTGGCCGAACGTACGAATATCTAATCCTATCTGGGGTTGATTACAAATGTCCATGGGCGTCAGTAGCCACTTACCATCAGGTGGACTGCATGTTCGTCTGCTACTCTTATATTATAAAAAAAATGTGAATTACGCGTATTTTACGAACATTGACGATTATGTTATGTTAACAATTATAATAGCAAATATTTCATCCTATCAAGATTTTAACCCACAACAATAAATATGCACTGGCGAATGAAGTTACTAAACTTATTTGGCCATACTAAGGCAATAAGTAAAAAAAATTTTTTTTTTAATTCATTTTTTTTTTCAAAAATCAAGCTTTTTCATATTCTCCTCAGCAAACACATTCATTTGGTACTTGCATCTTTGGAATGAATAACGAATAATTACTTCGCCATATTAGATTTAGTATAACGACTCACACAATTTTATTACTAAAATTCAAAACTACTTAAATACTAAACCAACATCTATTTAAATATTTCTTCTTTTAAATGCGTCGAAATTGATTATATATTTTTATATATATTTTGAATTTAATATCGCTACACGTTTTCTGTGAAACCTAATCCTTAGCAAGTAGCCGTAAAGAACTCATCTTGTTCTTTTATTAATCAACGTTAGATTGTTATACCTGTGAAAGAAAATTCATTTATAAATCTTAGCAAACTGAGTAAAGCAAATTGAGGTCTAGGAAACTAGGAATTAAATTATTTTACGGTTATGAAATCTGTCATAATAATATGATCCGTTTGCGTATTCAATTTCAGTTTCAAGTACCACAACTACTTTAAACTGAAATTGAATTCCTATTATACCTTCTGATACCTATTTATTGTATTTTAAGGAATCCTTTTTATTTCATTTAAATAGAAATGAATTAATCTTAACATACTTTTATTCGAATTTGTTATATGAATCGGATGGGTTGCACGTTACTCTACTATTTCAATTTTATACATGAACTGTGAATTGTTTATTTGTTAATTCTGATAATGTAACGACTGTAATCTGACGACCCGCGTGGCGGAGCGGTCACCCGGTCTGACGCACAGAGTGTCCCGGGTTCGATCCCCGGCCAGAGAGATTTCTAAATGATGAATTTAGATTTCTGTGTCTGGGTCAGGGTGTTTGTGTATTTGTCTTTGTGTGTGTCCATGGCACCCACGATACAGGGAATCCTAGTGTGGGGCTGTGAGTGTAGAAAGCGTTTTTTAATGTGCTCGATCTTGTCTCAATCGTCTAAGATTGTGGTAGTAAAAAAGACAATTATTCTTTTTACTCAGAATTTTTAACGTCACTAGTGTTTTGCGCGCGTCGCTGCCAACTCATTTTATATGTAACTATTTACATATGCAATGTATGTTGTGTTGTGTATTGACAGCGGCTATCTCATTATCATTGAATGTCGGGACGCGAAATGTTATTGTATTCAGCAATATCATTATCAATGTCAGCGCATAATGAGGGAACGGCGCGTTGTGTGCAATTTATACTTTTAAACATACATATTTTTGATGCAATCACATCTGTAATATGTACCTAATACGAAGTATGAATGAGAAGCTTGAAGGGCGCATTTCTTGTTCTTTTCTTCCATAGCTTCTTCATGATTCTTTTCTTTCGTAATTTGTTAATCCACACAAATTAGCACTCGTTATTAATTATTTATCAATCTGTCCAGGTTTTACCTACTTCTCATAGTTTGTCATTCATCATTACTTTACAGAGTTTGATCCTTATATGTGATACTACCTGATAGTGGAATAATACACGATGTGTTTCTTATTTCAAAACAAACTCTTTCAACACCCGAATAGGGTAATAGATTTTTAAAACTCTAATGATGCAGTTACAATTTCAAAATCGTCCGCGAAACTATTTCCAGAATATTTCGAATCCGAGCACACTTAAAAAATCATCCTGTATATTGTTGCGACATTTCGATGAAATAAAATTGTATAATTTCGTCATCAACATCTGTAATGGCAGCCACACACGATACAGTATACTTGCGCAAGCTTGGACTTGTAAAAATTGACGTATTTCGGAGGCGACCACAAACGGCTCAAGCAAGCTTGCACAAATATAATTACACTGATATTCGTACAAGCGTGCGTACCTGCTCCATTTAAAACAATATCATTTTTTGAAAGTGAGCTACCTGGTTGTGTTGTTTTGTGCTATGAATGATGCAGTGGCAATAGTTGGCTTTATTTTAGCTACAAAAAAAACTGAAAACTCACAAGAGAAATCGAACAAAGACATGGCCAAAGACATGGCTCATTTCTGTAAATATTTATAAATTCTTCCATAATATCGCGAACTCCATGTCGCTCGGAAGTCTCGTTCATTTTGGCGCAAAAACGACGTGCGTACGTGTAGGTGGCTAGAATTGTACTGAAACTTGCGCGCGCTCCCACACACGTTCATGTAAACTTGCGCAAACTCAAATTTGCACAAGTTGAGAATTGAAATTTGGAACTTTTTAAAGAACTTGTGCAAGTGAACAACTTGCGCAATTATCTTCCAACACACGATACAGTATACTTGCGCAAGTCCAATCTTGCGCAAGTATACTGTAGCGTGTGTGGCTGCCATAATAATATAGATCATTATTATGTCTATGACCTGAGCACGTTATACAGCGGAAGCGAGCCATTCTACGAAATCATAAATCATCTTAACGATTACCTGGGAATAAACTAGCAACCAATATGAATTGTGGGGACTGATTTAGATTTTCATTCTTAATATATTGCTTGTAGTGGTAACATCACAGAGTATCTAGAATGTGTACCTAGTAGTATAAACGGGTTTAGGGAATAAAAGTGTCATCCACGACTTATTACCAATTGGTAAGAAGTTGTTTCGACATAGGTAGGTATATCCCAAATGTCAATTAATCCGAGATTGTGTAAGTGCATGTTGAACTCTAACTCGAATGGTTTCGTACCACTAAAATTTTCATATTTGTTTTATTTTTAGTATTTGTTATTATAATAGCCATTGAAGTAAATGCATTATAAAAATTGCGGTTTCTTGTATGCACCCTACCCCATTACTTTTCAACTTTTTAAATTTTTAGTACTTGTTGTTACAGCGGCCATCGTAATACATTATCTGTAAAAAAATCTTTTACGGTTCAAGAGATAGATCCCTGCGACAGACGGACAGACAGCGGAGTCTCCATAACAGGGTTCCGTTTTTAATCTTTGGGTACGGAACCCTAAAAATGAAATTTTGGTCATACGTAACCCTCCGTGTGTGAGTTCGACTCGCACTTGGCTGATATTTTTTTTTAATTTGAGGAAATTCGATGCTAGTCACCAACAGTCGCAGACGGTCGCGGTCTATCGCCGACTGTCGCGGTCTATCGCCGACTGTCGCGGTCTATCGCCGACGACCGTCGCTTACGATGGACGGCGACACGAACTATCACTCGTGTCTTAGCACTGCCACTCGTGTGTTACAAAAAATATTTCAAATAACACAGTAACACACAATACCACAATATTGCGTGAAACCGCGAGATATAACATACTCGTACCTAATAGTGACAAAGTTGTTTACATAACGCATGATTCATACGATACGGGAGTGTTGAACTTTGCTGCCAATTGGCGAGACCACCGCTCCTCGAAATACTAGTATTAATACTTTACGCTGTCTTATCGTATTTACGTGGCTTTCGAATGAATAATTGCGTTTAAAATGTAATAATTCACTGAAGAATTAAAGGATTTAAATATTGAGAAAATTTAAAAAATCAGACTTTGAATAATTTAACGTGTTGTGTGAAATAAGTGCTAATTCTAATGATTGAGACGAATACAACATGACTAGGATACCCATCATTATGTTTGCTCAATATTATCATTATCATTGCATTTAATGCAATAAAAATAAATATTGCTGCACCGGAAAGTTCCTAAATTATTTTGCAACTAAAATTGACGTGCATAATTGTATATATTGAACATAGATGTATATAAAATTTCATTGATATTGAATATATTTTTTATAATTCAATTATTATACTTTTTAAAAGTAGATTTAAAAAAAACATGACGTCTACCTTTTCCATGTTTTTTTCAGTTACAATATCTCATAAGATGATGATGAAAAGAATTTGATATGGGTGCAATGATTGTCACACATTCTTCAGTATAGATAAACATTCGCTACTCTACTTTACTAATATACTAGCAAAAACTCATTAGTTACAATAAATACAAAATAAGTTTTGACTCACCACTAGACTATTTCATGAGTGTAAAATAAAACGTAAAAGTGCTAATTAGACAAGTTTCATGTGCCAAATACTACTTGGACTCGGCGCCTGTCACGTGACACGTCGCAGCTCATTAATGGCCCACTGATGGGCATGGGGCTTCTCTCAAATTGACAATGGTTAAATTCGTAGTCCACCAAGCTAGCCCTAGTCCGAATTGGTAGAGTTCCTTAAACCACCTCAAACTGAGAGAAGATGTGCCCAGCATTAGGAGAGCGATTGGGTGATGATGATGATGACTAATGGTGAGTGGCTACTGCCACCCATAAACATCTGTATTCAATCATTAAGCGTTGTTGAAAGCTACTTTCATCAATTTACTTTGAATAATCAGAAGTAAATGTGATGCTGGTGCACCTGGAGTCGAACTGGAGATACTGGAGTATTTCTACCGTATTCTAAACATATGTAAAGCTTTAATTATAGAGCTCCGAAATTGTACAAAAAGTCACATTATTCACCATTCCACAAGACGAAAATAGGAAGAAAACACTCTTCAACCCTCTCAAGTCAAATTACCGCAATAGCACACCTCTAACTTCATAACGAACAAAGGGTCTGTTTACATACACGCGTAATAATAGCAATTAGGCACGCGCACCTTGAACTAATGGCCTTGTTTTTCCTCTTGCCGTACCCTCGTTTCTTTCGCAGGAAAAATACCAGAATTCCTGTAACGACTACATTAATTCGCCCCTTATCGTATGTAAGGTAGTTGAGTGGTAAATCTGGTGTTTTGTGAAGCGTCTAATATGTAATTTTTCTACTTTACTTTCTATAAGTTAGGATAGGTTAGGTTATTTTTTGAATATTTGTCATCAATTTCTCCTCAACACCAGTTTCGAAACTTGGTCGAAATAATGGTACCGTTAAGCCGGTAAAAATTGACTAAAATCATATAGCTTAGATATCTACCAGGAAATGTAAACAAGGTAAATGTATTATAAATGTTAGAATTGTTATTAATAGTCTATGGATGTACAAAAGCCAAAGGATAATTACTTATTTAATAATCATCACAGGGCCTAAACTACTGAAGTTTGAACCCTGTTAGACATTTGATGTAAGCAACCACTAAGAAAGGATTATGGCCTGCGCGCTAACAGTGCTTACAGCTAATCGTTCATTAAATAATTATTTAGATATTTTATAAGTTTCAGTAGCCGGATTTTGTTATTTTACCTTATATAAAATTCGATAAAGACGTTGCTTAATTGTTTTAACGCGTCTCCACTAATTAAATGAAAAGGATTGAATTATTTACAGTACATAAAAACACTAAAATGTCAATAAACTTTGGATACTTTTTAAAATGTCAAGCTACTCAGCCGGCCTACAACATAAACATACGAGAATGTTATTGTCCCAAACTGGACGTAGAAGCTAAGTTTCGCTTATTTACTCCGTCTCCAAGCATTAGGATCCTACTTTATCTTTAAGTGTTAGTGGCACAGTGGCTTTTATCTATTTTTTGGGTCGCTCGGGAACTTTTGTCATAGACGTCGGCACAAATTCCCAACACTACTTTTAATGTCGCCAGCTCGACGTAATAGGAATGTTTTTCTTTGTAACTTTGAATTTGTCCTAAGTGCCTTATGTCTGCCTGTGTCTGACTGTTGTCCACGTAATGTTGCTTCCATCTTCTTAACTACTACAAAAACACGCTTATTCTAATATTCACGAAAACATATACGTACTCACTCATTTAAAATAAACATTTCGATGTTAAAGAACGATGTTAGATTTTTAATAATACTATTTAAAGTACTGTGTTGCGCTTTGTAGGGGCAAGTAGGCACACATATTTACTTATACGAAGAGTTACAATCTAGTCCTCAGTAGGTAGCAACGCATCAACCTCAGGCTAACCTCAGACAGGAATCTTATCTCTGAGATTGATTTCAGTAGTCCATTGGCGGCAGTAGTCACTTACAAGGTGTACTGCATCAATATAATAACAAAAATAACGTACTTTTTAACTTTCCTAAAATCAGTATTGTTGTCTAAAATAGTCATACTATTTGGAAGCACGATGACTAATTTCCAATTCTTTCACCGATGCAATTGCACCTGTCTCCTCGACTATTTCGGTGTCAGTGGAAACATGGGAACACAAACTAGAATTACAACCGAAGTTTGAACGGCTGCCAAGAGAGAGTGTGAATCAATCGGGTGAAGCTATGAGGATGACACGTAATGAGACACGTGTCGTGTAATGCCTCGGCTTTGTTGCTTCTGACAGTTAAGGTGATAAGGCCAGGATTCGTAACATTTATATTTCAGTAATTACAAAGGAATAATGGATGAAATGATTATTGAGAAATCAGATTTTTGTTATCCACGTTCTAAATGAGTATGTAGTGCTGCTGTTGAGTATTCATTACAACGTCATGTAGAACAAGAAATATAACAGGAGTCCTGTTTGGAATTTATATTATTGACGTGACAACGTCTTATAATCCGATGGAGCTGGCTGCACGCACCAAAAAATATGAATCATGCGGCGTTATCTCGCTCTGAGGCGTTCCATTAAAGGCTTGAAGTGCAAGCGAGAGGGCGGAACGAGCGACAAAGAGGCACAATCGGCCTCCGTGTATTCACCTCATTTTCTATACCCATACAAAATCTCTATCAAACAAATAAATTCAAACAATTAATTTTTTTTTTTTTAAAATGCAACCATTCCGTTAGTATTTTCTTTGACGTTGTCACGTTCAACTATCGTCAGTAAACCGAGTTTACAGACAACCGATTTTTTTTTTGACATATTCAAGACATAAGTCGCCACCACTGAGGTACTCTTCGTACTGAGGAGCTTCGTGCGACATTTCGACCAAATATAAACATAAGCTAAGCGCCCGGATCAATAGAGAATTTTACCAACTGCAAATGAGATCAACGGCATGACAAATGAATGATTAACAAATTCATTCATATGTCCGATGATCAGAAAATCATTGTTTTCCGGGAGAAAATGATAGGTTAGAGTATCGCCAATTAGGAGCAGTTTATATTCTGTTGTCTATTTCTATCCTGGTAAATTAAATCTAAAAAGAAATCACAAATACCGCCTTAAATTAGTTATAATGATAAGCGAATAAAAAACATCTCTTATACTATCACATAGTGATACCATTCTGGAATTCTAATAACAGTGTATCGTTGCCAACTGACTGACAGACTGAAAATAATCAATCCGTTCGTTTCTAAGAATGACATCTCGTTAGTGGTGTTATTTTGGAGTTAGTGGCGGCGCTTGGCTCACCATACTTCCGAAGTCATCGACCGATAAAGTATTGTAGATATTTAAACGACTTGTTAATGGTCAGCTGTTAACTGCAATTCTACGTTGGATGCTGTCAGTAGATCTAACATTGAATGACAGACAATACACAGTTTAACCTGGTTTGTTTAGAGCAAATTAAAGAGTTTTTATCGGAGGATAATTTGGTCAGGCCTTTCATCAGCATGAGAAGCTGTCAAATCAATTCAATTAACGCACTGGCATTCTTTCTCATACTGACTATTTGTACCTATGTAGTCGAACACTGAGAAGTGACATTTAAAATCATAATTTAGGTTAAATTAGGGACGAAGGAGGGTATTATTATGAACAATTAGCTTAAACACTCATTACACCTGTATAATATTTTTATACTGATCTGCTGTGAACTCAGGTCCGACAGGCAGAACAATTACTCGGAGGTATCAATCTAGATTTGACTCTAGACATATGTACAACGTACGTCTCTCGTGTTTGCAGTTATTGCACTTATAAGTTAGATAAATGCATCCTTCCACCTGCCAAGTTTCAGGTATCTAATTTCCTGAAATGATGTCACTAGAATTACAGGAAAGCTTAATCCTGGCTTTAGGCTTACAAAAAAATCTTCCGTACTATAAGAAAGTAAATAGACCGCACCCATCACATCTAGACATGACGTCAGATGTGACGTCAGAACCCTTATTGGACATAAATGTGGCTAATGTGAACATATCAATAACGTCAACGTCGCCTACTTCCGCATTCAACCCTCATAGTTCCGACCAGATTTTGGCGGCAAAAGTTCCCGTTTTTATTTGCCGCTACCCGAGATTGCTTTTAGTAGTTAGAAAGTTTTTGCTGATTTTAGCGTGTCCAATAACATTGTTTGTCGGGTACATAAACATTACATAGAGATTCCTATGGGATGTTATACAGTTGTATACTTAATTGTACACAAATTAATCGAACAGGAATATCAGAAATTTGCTTTTTTTTTGTTGTAAGTCTTCCAAAATAATGTTTATTTTTTTTGTACCATGTGCAATAAATTATTCAATTGCATTTATGGGAAATTATGTACTTGTTGATGTAATGTAGATGCTATGACGTGTTTAATGTATTACTACTTATTTGAGAATATAAAAAATCAAGATCATCAAAACAGATCACCCTTAATGAAATGCAAATACGATGATAATATTATGAATGATACATTGCACATTGTAATTTGTAATTAATTATTTATCTCGTATTAACTTTACCCAGAATTTAACTGGCATGTAATATAATTTCTCGATATAGAAATTTAACGCAAATATCCATTTCAATAATAGTGTTACACCCGAAGCGTTAACAAGGCAGACATCGTACAAGAGTAATCAAAATATCGTATGACGTCGAAATTACCCCCTCAACCCTAATGCCTTCAATTTGCTTCGCGCCTCCAACCGGATCGGATGACAAAATGTCGGAAGATTGAGCTATTTCTTTCATCTTGGGAAGCGTTAAAGAAATATGTGTCGTTATTGCTGACATCTAGGATTTTTTTTGGTATATTTTTTAAGGATCATCTTTTATTTTATATTTGAGCCTAACTATAAAGCAGACGTGCTACCTGATCGAAAGCAGTCAACATCGCTGGCTTTGAAGGAGAGCTCTATTTACACCTTTTTTGAAGTACCCCATGTCATAGCGCTCCAGGAGTACCTCAGAAGGAAGTACATTCCTCATCAAATTACTTTAGAAGTTTTAGAAATGTCTTAGTGTTGATAGTACGTGTATTTTGCTATAAATTTTAATTTATGAGATTCTTAGATAACAAAGATTACTGTACGAATGTATTGAAATGACTAAGTTAGACTTAAAATTGAATTTGAATAAATATTGTTAGGAACGATGGTAAGAGTAAAAACATTTAATTATCAAATGAAGATATTAACTAGTGGGCGTTTAAAAGGGCACTGTAGATCGTCTACTGGGTAGTGATTTCCCGATTATTGTAAAGAACGTTACTCTGCCACTTTTCTTGTCGAATCTATAATTTGTATAGAATCGACAAGAAAAGTAAAATGTTCTCTGTTTATAAAAGTTGCTGACTAGGTTCTTAATAATATATTAATTTGATTTGCTATTATTAAGCGAACATGGTCATATTGATGATTTATTTGAAAGCTTAATGTGCTATTATAAATACCCTTTATTTCAAGGAATCATGAATAAATTTGCACTAAAATGTTTTGTGCCAAATGAATCCAATCTCACAGTGTAGGCGTGAAGACAATGGATTATAGCACACGATTTATCGTTTTTTTGGGGTTTTCTTGGATTGTTTTTATATCTTTGGCTTTTGCCAAATAGCGGCGATTTATGTCGTGATATGTTAATGATAATGTTTTTGTCCTTAAAATTAAATCAAATTACTGTTGTAAAATAAGCAATCAGAATTCTTCGGAACGGCTGTTAAATTACGTTTCCTTAATTAATGCCATCAATCGTGTAATATTATATATACGCTTATATAAGCGTTCTGTATAGCAATACCTTAATAAATGAGATGTGTTAACGGGTTATAGACATACCACTATATTTCGACCAGAGAACTACCATCACCATACGTATTTGAGGGGTTGAAATTGTTCTTACGTTTCGGTCGAAAGATGTGGACACCGGATGACTTACGAGTACATAAGAGGGACCTGTTTATATGGCATTGTTTACAAATACCCATTTATATAATAATAGGCACATAGAAGCCATCATTAATAAAACTTGAAATTTCACAATAATACGTGTAGGAGGGTGATACCAACGCACAGTTGATCCAAACTGACAGCTAAGGCGTAAACAAACAATGGATTATGCCAAAGTATATCGGTTTGTTAGTAAATAAAGCTGTCGGATTATCTTGAGATACCCGCTTTTTGCCAAATAACGGCTATTTTGGTATTTCGATCGTGTAGTCGATTTTCCCGTAAATAAGGACATTTTTGTTTTTGTCCGAAATGAAATTCGGCTTCTGTATTGCAGATTGTTTGTGGCAAAAAATTTAGAGGATATCGATTTTGGTGTTGGAATTTGGATTGGCAAAAAGCTTTATTGATTATTATTGTTAAGGTGTTTTTTGATATTGTAAGCAAATCTCTCACAACCGCACTTTATTATCTGTTTTGTTTGCCTTAAACTATATTACGTTTTTGATACTATTTAAAACACCTTCGCCCTTGCAATGATCTTAATATAGTCTTAGCTGTAAATTATCAGTAAACCGCTCATAGACTCACCACAACAACGACCACAAATGACCTCATTCCGACCACAGTCGCGTAGCCCATTGAGGACTAAATTAGGACGCCTTAGTTAAATCTAACACACCTTTAAGCTGTAACACAGCAAATCTCCACTATGATGGTATTAAGCAGAAATTAATCGGTGTATGTAGCAGAAAGTCTAAGAATGCGTTCATTTAGTTTACTTAGTCTGATAAAATACTTCCTTTTGCTTTGTTTAATCATCCAAATAGATAAATAATTAGATATTTATAATTTAAGCCGGCCAGAGAAACATAATATATCAAAAGGTTCACAGAGATTTAAATAAACTATATCTATTACAGTTATTTCTATAAAATACCTCAAAACGTCTTGGATATTTAACTCTGACCGTGTTTATTTAATAAAATAACTTCATTTGACGAGAATCTGATTTCCCCTTTGGCAAGGAATTTGCTGAGTAATTAAAAAGATTTCGTCCAAACTTCAAAGAGTTTATTCGATTTTATAGGATTTTCTTCAAACGGAGTCCTTGCTAATTCATTAATCTTTGAGTCTAATTCTGTTACGGACTTAAGTGGATAGAAACAAATAAGTTTGAGAAGGAAATTGAGGTGCAGAAATTTAATGCAAAATTCTGGTAAAATATTCTGGTAAATTGTTTGGTCATTGGATTTCTAATGCTGGGTATAAAGACTAAAATCTAACCATTTAAAACATGAAATATACGAACTTAACATTTAACGATCCTATTATGTACCTAGAGAGTTTTAGGGTTTTCTATCTAAAAGTTTGGTGTTCGAATCCCAGTTATTTTTCAGTGTAGAAAGTTATGTGAATATAATAAATTATTATTTATCACTTGCTTGAATGGTGAAAACAATGCGAGGAAGCTCACATGTTTGTCTGAGAGTTTTATGAAGTGATTTCAAATGTGTGTTATTTTTTAGTATCAAATAAAAGTCAGTAATTTTTGCATATTCGTAATTCGTCATCATCATGATCAATAACCCATTTATTGTCCCACTGCTGGGCATCTTCCCCGAATGAGAAGGATTAGGTTATAATCCACCGCGCTGACCAAGTGCGTATTGGTAGACTTCATGTACCTTCGAATTTTTTTTTTAGATTTCTCAGGTATGTAGGGTTCCTCGCGAGGTTTTCCTTCAGCCTTTAAGCAAGTGATAATAATTTTCCATTACGAACATAATTTTAAAAAAACAAGGCAAGTCTCAGGACTTGAACCTTGGACCCTTCGATCAAGACGCTGAGTTTCTTAACCACTGGGCTATCACTGCTTATTAGTACAAATTAATAATATTGTTTTCTACATTGTACAATTACTCACTGTTTACAAGTTTATTCTGACTCTAATAAAGATGCCTTCACAACATTGTTTTGTAACACAATTTATTTTACCACGAAATGCATTCGCTAATTTTGTATCATTCGACCATTACGTATTGTTTGAATCATTTGACCTACAAACGTTATACCGCGAATGTTCTATTTGTATTCCATCTTTTGTCCTCTCAACATTGAATCACGATCATTATGGCGCCACTCCACTTGATGATCGAAATGTTTATGTGCTCCAGTAATCTTTTGCACTGTTTTTGAAATTACTAGTCATTGCTACGTATGATGATTGGTATTCCCAGTACTGATTATTATTGATTGCAAACGATCATGGAATAGAACCAGCGTGTGTATTACAGCCGGTTTAATATAAATTACTAATACCATATTTTTTCATCAAACCTAAGTATAAAGCAAATGGGCTGATGAAGCCGCCAATACATCGCTAGCTTTGTAGGAGAGCTGTATTTGCACCATTTTTGAGGAGTTACATGTCATAGCGGTCCAGTGATACCTCTGATATTTTTTCCACATCTTACACGGTCGAGGCAAAGATGACCGTGTAACCTTCAAGTGGAACGAAGAAACATTATTTCTTTCTATCCATTGGAACATGACCTTAACTACTATCAATGGTATGGTGAAGTAATAGACGTTCATGTTTTTTTTTTATAATATATGAGTAGCAAACGAGCATGCAGTCCACCTGATGGTAAGTGGCTACTACCGCCCATGGACATCTGTAATCAACCCCAGATAGGATTAAATATTCCTAGCTGAGGTAGGCCACAGATGCGCCGCTACCCCTGAGGACTAAGCTGGAACGCCTCGGAAAAGTCTGTCTCCCTTACCACACCCTTCAAACCGGAACACAGCAGCGCCTAACACTGCTGTTATTAGGTAGAAATAGGTGTGGCGGTGGTGCCGCCGGAGTCGAACCACAAAGGGTTCTACCACCTTCAAAATGTATCAGGAAAGCATTGATTTCAATGCGGCAACGCCACCGCCATACCCATTTCTATCATGATATGCTTGAAAAGTGATATTGTCCTAGAGGACTACGTGAGAACGTCCTATATATAGTCCTATAATAATTTGGAACCTTGCTATAATGGAAGTAGTGAGCAGTAGTTAAACCATAATACGTCTTTATTTTAGAACCTATAAATCCAAAGACGTTTAAAACGGTACCTACATTATACAGTCAAAGTACAGTTTACATTACAAGTCACGTCTTCGACTTATAAAAAAATAATTCATTCATAGTCGAGTCGAGCGCGAAAGTTTGCACAATGGCGTGAATTTATTCGGGTGCTCCGAGTTTCAAAGTGGCCCGGGCTGGAACGCCCGACAAATTTCACAATTGAAACTGCAGTCGTAACTATTGTTGCCTTTTTATTTCAATGGTACAATTATTTAAAGTGATTTTTATGTAATAAAGGTAAGCGTATGCCTAGTTCTGCTGTTTTAGGGTTTCGCGGAATATTGTGGAACACATTTTGATAATCTTACAACTTCCGTCCTATTTATATTTAAATTTTCTGTCCACCGGCTATAAATCAATAAAATAAAAATAAAATTCGAAAATTGGGAACTTCTAAAGCTCGGCCGTGAGTATTCCTTACTTCCTTGTATTCCCTCGGAAGGTCCTGTAGTCCTCAGGAGTGGTTACTTAACTGTGATAGACGTACTAGCTGTAGATAGAACCTACGTTCTTTATAGAGTTGATGAAAAATGTCTATGGACGGCAAGGACGGCTTAATATCAGATGTACTGCATGCTCATTGGCTACTTTACTTTTTATACAAACATATAGACTCTTTACTGCCCCAGCGTTGGGCATAGCTGTCAGCGAAAATATATTATGCTGTCCAAGAGCAGACTCGCATACTTCATACAATTTTAATAACTTTCCTTACAAAACTCTCTTGTATACAGTTTCTGTCAAGATTTTTTCCATCATTGGTAAAATAATTGATAATTGTGTTTTGTTTTAAATTGTAATAAAAATATTCAAAAATACTATTACCAACTGTCAACTATGTACCCACTATTAAATTAGTGGGTACTCCAGTAAATCTCACGAATTCGCTCGCCGTCCAAGTTTCAAGTGACTCAGTTCGCAACGGCCAAGCAATTTTACAATTGTATGAGCTGAACAATTTGTACGACTGCAGTTTTTCTGGCCCTATTTTTGTTTTTCTGATTTCTTTTTTTTTTCATTCGTTTTAGATCCATGGGTTAAAATATTGAGGTTAGAAAAATAATTCACTAATGCTCGTTGAAATAAAATTTGTGTAACATTTCACAATTTCTCAATTACATAAATCCAAAATAAGGAAGACAGTGCTAAATACTCTCTTTACAACTTCCACGAGAAAAAAGTGTGGATCAATTATTGTAGGCTAACATCAAATCGCAGAATTTATAAAGACATGGCCTACATCCACAATAAAAATCTAAATCAACAAGATGCATTTAATTTCATCTATCTGCAAGTCAATCCCGATACATTTCATCTGACACATGTAGTGACGATACGTGATCATCACGACATCATTAAGCTGCATCCAGATCCTTTTACATTTTAGTCGATTGTAGTGATTACTCCGCAACATTATTATCACTAATACACAAATGCTTGATAAAGTCAGTAAATAATCTTCACTCACCATAAATCCGTGACCACTGCGCCGGCGGTCGCCAGTCGGGGTAGTGCTTCGGGAACTTCTCCCGTGTCCAGTACGTGTGCAGCACCATCCGGTACACGGTCATCTTGTCCGGGTTGCAGCCGTCGTCCTGCAGCGCCGCCGCCGCGGACAGCGCCGCCAACAGTGTTAGGTGCAACAACGTCATGATGGTCTACTTCGAGCTCCACATGTTAACTGTTGGGTGGCACCTGGAACAAAGATTATCACTTGTAAGCAATATGCAAGTCATACATCTGGATGTGGTTGAATCCTTTGTGGTTCGAGTTCAGAGGTACCATCATCACACCTATTTTTGCCTGATAGCGGGTGTCGCTTACCACAAAGAGATAGTGGTTCGAAGCGCTCCAACTTCGTCTTCAAGAGTATCAACGCATTATTACGGCTCAAGAGACAGAGCTTTGTGACAGATGGATAGACGGACAAACAGCAAATTTAATAATAATAGCAATTTTTTTCTTTAGTTTTTTAAGGGTTCTTACCATATTAATACAGAGCCCTTAAAACTTTATAATAACATTTGTTTCACACAGCCTCACAAACAAAATCATATAAATACCCATTATTTATTATTGTCAGTGTAAGTTAGTGGAATTTTCAATATAAGCAGAAAGTAAGCGACAAGTTGCGAACGAGTTCAATAATTACTGGAGACAGTTTAATCCGCGCTGAGAGACTTAATCACTTGCAGTGAAGACGGATTAAAACTTGGCGCTTATCTATGGACAAATTGAATTGATGTTACCCTCATAAATATTATTAATTTGTTAATGTATAAATTCAAAAGAACCGTCCATTAGACGATTTGTGTTTTTATATCGTTCTGTTACACAGATGTCTTTCTGCTTAGTAGATAATTCTATATAAGCAAAAAGTAAGCTACAAGTTGTAAACGAGTTCAATAATTACTGGAGACAGTTTAATCCACGCTGAGACTTATTCACTAGCAGTGGAGACGTATTAAAACTTAGTGCTTCTCTATGGATACATTGAAATGATGTTAAAATATACTCTCATAAAATATAATTCATTTGTTTATTTATAAATTCAAAAGTTTATTAGACGACCTGTGGTTTTTATATCGTCTGATACACAAATATCTATCTGCTTAGTAGATAATTCTATATAAGCAGAAAGTAAGCGACAAGTTGCGAACGAGTTCAATAATTACTGGAGACAGTTTAATCCGCGCTGAGAGACTTAATCACTTGCAGTGGAGACGGATTAAAACGTAGTGCTAAACTCTATGGATAAATGGAATTGATGTTGAAATATACACTGATAAATAAAAACTATTTATTTGTATTTAAATACAATGGACCTGTCCATTAGACGATTTTTATATCAATTAGAAACGTTTATGCTCTGTACTGGTGTTTGTGTAATCACCTTTTTATGTTTAGTACCTTATAGTTACCTACCTTTGAATCCACATTGCTAATTACAGCTTTGATCAGGTGAATGATACAGATACAGATGAAATATATGTGACGGTGGTGTTTCTACGGCCGAACTTCTACCACTCCAAGAACTAAGTAAAGTCATCAATTTAACAGGTGAAAATACTGAGAATACAGGAAACCTACACGAAAGTCTACCTACAGGAAAAAATATATTTATCCTAATTTTAATGACCGGTGAAAACAGTGCAGTAGCTCAAGAGCTTTCAACTTCTAAAGTAACAACTCATCCGCACGTTACCTCACAAACCATATGTAAGTTATGATTTTTAGCATTGGCAAGAGATTTTCGCAAACTACCACATAAAATTAAATTGATGCATCGTGTTATCTCTGAGGAAAAATATATCAAGTTTCTAATTAGTTTAATTTAAGACACAGAACGTCCAAGAAAACAGTAAAGCGTCTAATTGGAAGTAATGAGTCTAGACCGGGCTTAATGGTGCTTTTAATACCTATAAAAGAATATATGATCTAAGCTCGCCAGGAATTCTAAGCAAAATGCTTCTTTCTAAAGTGTTAATAAGCATAGCTAGGGTATAAAACTTTTATTTTAACAAAGCAAGTAATTGGAAATGGGACATGCAGTTCCTCTGCAGTGAATTCTTCTTTTAAATCAATTTTATAAAAAGTGTCCATCTGACGTTTAGTTGTCAATTTCCGCTCATGGACATCAGTAAACATCTTCAAGTTGTACAAGAATTTTATTTGAGGTCGAACACAGTTGCTTCACTGACTATTTCTTTGCTTGCTATTCCTACTGCTTTAGTAGCATTACGTATTTTTGTAAGTATTTTTTATTATTGCAAATGGGCAAACAATCTACCTGATGGTAATTGACCACTGACGCTCATACTGGTCCTGCCACCTTAAAAAAAATTGATTCATTCATATACCTTATGCCGTGATAAACACTTTTATACCTAATATACATTTCAATCTTCTAAAAAAACAGTCAGGGGTGTAAGCAACCCAGATGAAGACATTATGCCTCCTCAGACAAAATCCTGTACTCTAATTATAATCAAAATCAAAGGTCGAATTTTTATGACCTTAAAAAGTGTAATGACGTTAATAAAAAGACTAAGAACCTCTGACATCAATTGTTACACTAATTGTCGGTAGCCCAATTAATTTAATTGCCCCCAGTCTCCATTTACGGCAAACACTAATTGCATTTTTATTACGTCGAAACTCTAGTTAATATGTACGAAAATTATCTTATAATCGTATGTTATCTAAATAGGTGCCTGATTAATGTTTTAATAAGGTAAATAACCTCGTATTAAATTTAAGTGGTTATTGTTGTTTGCGGATATCTCCTCCATAATTACGATTTTTTAAGCTATTGCATAGCTTTTATCGCGGGCTTTGAGCGCGGCGACCGAATCGAGAAATTCCGTAACGAAAATTCCTAACACCTTTTTTAAATATAAATTAGAAGTAGCAGACGAGCGTGTAGTCCATCTGATGGTAAATGGTTACTGCCGCCCATGGACACCTGTAATCAACCCCAGATAGGATAAGATATTCCTACCTGAGGTCGGCCACAGATGCGCCGCTACCCCTGAGGACTAAGCTGGAACGCCTCGGAAAAGTATGTGTGAAGATGATCACGGATGTGCTACTACATCTAAAGACAAAATTAGAATGCTTAATCTAAGAATATTTCCTTTACCACATCATTCAAAGCAGAATGCAACAGTATTAAGTACAGTATTATTGTATTTGTTGTATTGTATTAATAGGTAAAATAAGAGTTATATTAATGGCTCTAGAGTTTAACCGAAAAGTGTTTCTTCCTTTATTTTTATTAAAACATGTATGTTAAATCGATTTTATATCAATTTACAGTTAATCGATTCCTGTACCAGAGGAATAACTTCCAGGCTTATCGTTTATTCGCGGCACGATCTCTCGTTTTAGCTTCACACAGATTGAATTCCACGATTATAGCCTTTAAAATAATCGTATAAGTCGATGAAAACCCAGTAATACCCATTAACAGTTAACTGTTAAGAAATCGCTCAGGAAAGGCATGAAAGGAAAAGGTTTATCGTGTATTGGATACTGTTGATAGTGTTGCTGAAATGTGAAGTCTTTTGGCTAGGTAAATGGTTTGTAATAAAACGATACTAATACCTTGGTTAAAGGAGAAAGAATTGGAAATAAATGAAGAAACTCTTTTTATTCTCTGTGCACATTTCAATTATTTGTGTTATATAAGTATACCGCATCCTTTACTTATTATTATTAAAAGTATCTAAATATAAGTGTAGTTTGTGTTATATATACTCTTAGACTTGATCAGTTTACTTTATAAACTATTTATACTATTGGAATAATTAGATTGTTTACAAGTCATTAATAAATTCTCATTAAGTTAAGATTGATACTACTTCGCAACAATTCGCTACAAATATGTATGATGGTATATATATTTTAAACCATGCAGTATGTACCACCCTCCCTCCCACAAAGGATGCAGGAATACCTTTAGAAAGAGCTTCTACCGCACGGCCCTATTATTATAAACTCTACAATATCTATTTCACTATTCTTGTTTTTATTACGAGTAGGTCTTTTTCATTGAAATGTTGCAATGCCTACTATGAACTAAACATGCTACATGTTATGCCTACTTACTAATACTAAATATTAACCAGTGATACCAAACCCTTCGGCAATTTATGTAAGTTAACCATTCTATAATAAGGACTGCATTAATAAATTACATCGATAATTTCAACAAAAACAGCCCGCCCAATCGTGATCTGCACAACATGTCAAGCACACGATGAAATATGGGAAATTTCCCTGTCTTCAAAAGCAGGCGGTATAGAATATTTATGACGTCCCTAAGAGCATGCAGGGGTCAGCGTTTATCCCTGGAACAATCGTAATGTGGTATATTGATTTTGTCTTAGCTCCCGGGGGACGCAAATGCGTATGCTGTACGGCTTTTATGATGGAAGATGGTTTTTGAAAAATAAGCTTTTTTCAGTTATGCGTTTGCAACTGGTAGGGTTGTAGAACGAGAGATTGTTTTTCTGTGTATATATTTATCTGATGGATTTTTATTATATCAATAGTCATATTGCAGTATTCTGATATGAAGGGTGTGGTAAGTTAAATGCGATAAATATGTATATTTTTAGAAGGTATTCGACATTGTGTCTGAACTTTGGTAAAACCTACCTCTGCCTAATAACATGCCTCTGTTTTAAAGAGCGTGGTAAGGAAAACGTACTTTTTCGAGGCATTTTAAATTAGTTCTTAGGAGTAGCAGCATCCGTGGCCGACCTCAGGCAATAATCTAATCTTATCTGGGGTTGATCACAGATGTTCATGGGTGGCAGTAGCCACGTACCACCAGATGGATTGCGTGGACTGAATGCACGTCTGCTATTCCTATATTATAAAAACAACTCCTATCGTAATTCACGGTAGATATCCACAGCAGTAACTACTCACCATCAGATGAACTGCATGCTCGTTTGCTCATTATGTTTGTTGAAGAGCTCACTTATTTTTAGAACGAAAAGAAAATCCGAATAGTCGCAACCAACTAAAATATATTTACAGTACTTTCGTCCAAAATAATAAAGTACGACATTATTTTGTATACACTTACCGTCGAGAAGTATAGAATTTGACAAGCGTCTACTAAATAGAAAATAATTTACTAGACAGTATGATACAAACAAGCGCTTACGTCACCCGTCACAGAAGACAAATGCCACAAATATGATGCCACAAATATAGTCGCACAAACTTTTCTTTGCGGGTGGCGGTTCTCGAAAACAATCTTTTGTTGTGAGCTTCATGAATACATTTTACCCATATTTTTTTTTTAGTTTTTAAGATTATGATAAATAATTAAATAATCTTTACTTCATCTCATTTCAAGATCTTAAAAACTATATCTTAAGTTGTTTGCCAGTAAAATTAATATCTTTTAATATTATTAAGTACTAGAGATTATTTATAATATAATAAATATTGATATACAGTCGTTTAAATATCTCACTTCTTAGGTAGTTTTGACAATCTAGCAACATTATCAATAACATCTGAGGTGGTAGAACTCTCTGTAGTTCGACTGCCACGGCGCCACAACTTTTTCTGTCTTATAATGGCAGTGTTAAGCGCTGCTGGGTTCTAATTTGAAGGGCGTAAAGGAGACATACTTATCCTAGTCATCCCAGCTTAGTCCTCTGGGGTACCGGGGCATCTGTATCCGACCTCAAAGAATCTAATCTTATTTGTAGCCACTTCCCATCAGGTGGTCTGCATGCTCGTCTGCTACTCACATATTATAACAAAAATATATGTTGCCCAGCGGCGCCCCCGCCACACGCACAGAAATGTTTGCCGAATACCGTCTTCCGATGACAGATGTCTTCACATTTGGACGTACTTCAACTATCCCGGTCGTATCAACGATATTGCACCTCGTATGAACTGAAATAGACAGGTTATCGACCCCATCTTTTAGTCATGCCGATGAAATATTACTCATAAATCCGATTCCTGCCGTATGCTCGGTTTAATCTGAGTTGGAGCTATTTCATTGATGGATTTCGGTTTGCAGATCATAGGCTATGTATATGTTTACAGGAAATCCGGCTTAAAGGACCATGTTAAACTAAGAACATTTTATCGTCTAATTTATAACACTTTAAGTAAACAACAAAAAATACGAAAAGAAAATAGCACTAGACTTTTGTTTTGGCTTGCAAAGAAAAAAAAGACAGTTATAGTAACAGCGTAGAGGTTTGAAATAATATTTCAGAGGGCACCTCTCGATTTGAGGGTCTTAAGTTGAAATCCAAGACACCCGCCTCTTATCAAAGATATATGCGTATTAGAAAATCAGTTGCTTAAATATAGCTAAAAAAAGGTTTTAATCTGTAAAATAATTTACATTATTATGCAAAAATTATTCCATTCCATTTAAAAATGAGATAGGTCCTTTAAAATAAATAATGCCATTTTAATTCTTTATATTGGTTTTACAAGAATAAAGTGAAATGCAATTAGTGTCTCAATAAACTCTGAACGCAATTAAACAAATTGAACGAACGATTAAAATAAGAGATGTTTTAAAAGCATTCCTCTGTTTGGGCCATCAGGGATATTTCGTTGAAGTTAATTTTTAATTTTGCTCAGTACAGGCCTCCCCGAGTTCAATTCGATCGTCATTGGTATATATAATGAACCAATATGTTAATAATCAGACTAACTAATATTTTTATAATTTAGGTATTAGTTCTATCTAATAACATCAGTGTTAGCCAGATACAGAAAATTGCGGCTCTATATCGTTTAAAGATGCTGTAAAGGAGACATACGAGTACTTATTCGAGGCGTTCTAACTTAGTCTTCAGGTGTACTTGATGTGGCCAACCTCAGATACGACTCTACTTTTATCTGAGATTGATTACAAATGTCCATAGCCTACTCGTTTGCTACATAGTGTAACGAAAGGCTCAATAAACATAATCATACTTATAAATTAGGGTATTAATTTTGGAAAATATCCAAGACCTCTCTGTTTAATGTGCGTTTTGATATTGAAAAGATTCATCAAAGTTACAGTATTATCCGCCAATAGAAACAACTGCCACACCTATTTCTATATTTCTATTTCTATTTCTACTTTATAGGTGCAATGTTTGCAATGCTATACTGTTCTGAAGGGTGTGGTAATCTATTAAACAGAAATAGGTGTGGCGGTGCTTTCATACTCAGGTATTGCACATCAAATGAAGTTATTTATAGCGCAATACTGTTAACTGACGATTACAGCATTATTAAAGATGTTGTTGTAACAGTATTGTCATACTTTAGCCGTAATAACCGATTTTGTAGTTTTAGCAGTACCCACTTATTCCTACTACCATTTCGTAAGGAAGATTTTGAAAACGACGAAAGATTCTCTATAACATAACTTACTAAGTATATATTACACTCATCTTCAGTCTCACAATTTGTACAGTCTATTTTATTTAGTTGAGTATATCACGGTACGTCATTTTCTAGGCTTTAGAACACAGTAACACTTTAAGAATACTATTTTGTAGTCAGAAGTAGTGCACGACAGCACCGTAGTAGACGATCTACAGTGGCCTTTTATACGCCAACTTTTAGTTAATATCCGCATTTGACAATTAAAGTTTCTTACTCTTACCATCACTCCTAACAAGTGCATCATGAAACTTATATTTTGTATTGCAATATCGCAGTAATACGTAAAATATCTTATACGCTAAAACGTCGATTTCGTTAAAAAAAACGTATAAATACGCAATTTATTTTGTCGTGTTGACCGAGCGTGACGTGTCGCTGCCAAATATATCTATCGCGGCGAGATTGTCAACGAGCGACCTATATCGTGGCTATTTCTGATACGATACTTTGAGGAGCGATGGACATAATAAACGTCTACGCTCATTTCGATTTCAATATAGGTGTTCTAGTGTTAGTTTTTATTTGCTAAATTTGTAATACGAGGTTAAAATGCTAATAACGCAAAAATGCTAATTTAATTACAATTGACATCTGCACAGTTTTATTCAGAAAATGGGTGCGCCACTGGGCGTAACCTATGCATGTCCACTAGAAATCACATAACCCAGCTAAATACCTTGAGAGGCAGATTGCAGGACAATATGAGTTAAAATAAAAACAGAAAATAATAAAGTGTATGGATTAAATGTTATCTAATAATGTAACATGTTATTCCAAAATATTTTAGTGTCCAGATGATAGAGACCTACTTTAGATCGGCCACTAACGCTTTGCTACTCAGCAGGACTAAGTTGTTAAGTCAAATACTCGTAAGTGCATCTCCTACTACACCATTCAAACTGAAACCCGGCGGCGGTAACCTGTTATTAGGCAGAAATTGGTTTTGTCCATGTAGTTCTGGGACCAGAATAGGGCTACAGTATCCACTGCCTGTCGTAAGAGGCGACTAAAAGGAGCTTGCGGGGTTGCGGACGGCAAGAGTGGGAGCTCAAACCGCCCGGCCAGCAACCCCGGGAAGGACGGCGGTATGTGTGGTCGCATACCGTCGTACGCACCAGACGGTGTAGCGAGCGGCATGCTAGGACTCCGGTTGCGTTCCCCTGGAGTTCCCGGAGTCCTTTACGCAACGCTGAGGACGGCCACCGGGGGGTTTTAGTACGGTAAGAATCCCAAATAACTCTGTGTCGCTCCCACGGCACCGGGTACATTTCGAAGGTTTCCCCCTCGAAAAAAAAATGGCAGAAATTGGCTTGGCAGTGGTATATACCAACTGTAATCCACGATTTTGTTCTAAATATTTCTTATTCTAATTGAGACATGACCCAATCAGCGGGGTAGATGATGATAATACACCTCACAATTATGTATTATGTATACATTTCACGGTAACCTCGTACTACTGGATTGTATCGTGAACTAAAATAAACTCAAGTGTTATAATTTCGTGTCAGTGTGTCATACTCGTATAGGTGTCGATAGCTACCAAGGTCGACTGAGATTGAAGTGTTGAGATTATTTTTCGAAACTAAAACTGTTTTTCTATTTCATTTAAATTTTGTCAAATTATATTTTATTTTGAGGCTAATGGCCTCACGATGGTATTTTCCGTAAAACACATCGAAGCAGAAAGTTAAAATGTATTCTATATTAATTAAAGATGTCTGCCTAACCATGATTCGAACCCCATATCCTCTACGTGTCAAATCAGCGATCATCATTATGTAATATTTGAAAATATTATTATGTGCGAAAAGATAATATTTCTATCAAAGCATGTACTTATTTCAATGACGTAATATTTTTCACACGTAACATTTTATACGTTGACGTAATATGTTTCATCAACAAAGAAATATTAATTCAAACTCAATAGACAATTAACGGTATTGCCTTTACGCGAATTTATGAAAATATCTTCAAAATAAATCTACCACAAGATAATGAAAACCAAACCAAAAACCGTTAGTACTACAGTCGACATTATCAAACGCCCCAATACCGTAGAGCTACGAATGTGTTGTTTGTAGACCCGTAATTTATTCATAGAACCGCTTCCAGTTGAATGATTCGGAATACGTAGGCGCTTTTCAGTTACAAATGGCAAAAATAGAGGCAGACAGCTTTCAATATTTAAATCAGCGTTTATGTAACGGTTTAGTGGTCTATTTCGATTCGTTTACGTGGCTGGCACAAAATATGGACCGAATTTAACCTACTAAATGGAATTCCGAAAATAATAACGGTTATATTATTTTTGGGAATAAAATTCAAAACTGCCATTAGAATAATTGATTTACAAGATTTTGGGCACATTATTAGCTTTATTGTATTATGAGGTAAAACAATTTAATATAAAGCATTTTCGTGGTTCAAATTTATTTTCATAATTGTTTTCTAGTTTAAAGGGTGTGGTAAGCCAGCTTAGTCCTTAGGGGTAGCGGCACATCTGTGGCCGACCTTAGGTAGTTAGGGCTAAGCAGAAACGCCTCGGAAAAGTATACCTCTTTTACCACACCATTCAAACCAGAACACAACAGCGCTCAACACTGCTGTTATTACGCAGAAATAGGTATGGCGATGGTGCCACTGGAGTCGAACGACAAAGATTTCTGTCACCTTTAAACCATTCTTCGGAGGAATTCAACTTAGTCCTTAGGGGTAGCGGCGCATCTGTGGCTAACCTCAGGTCGGAATTTTAGCCAATCTGGGGTTGATTACATAGTTCCATGGGCAGCAGTAGTCATATAACATAGGATGAACTGCATGCTCGTCTGCTACTCCTATATTATAAAACGCTCTAGTTACATAATCCGTCTTCGTTACAACCATCATACCCAAATATGTAGGCCAGCACTCATCAGTAGCTACTTACCATCACGTAGAATACACGCTCGTCTGCTACGCCTATATTATAATTTGACGACCCGCGTGGCGGAGCGGTCACCATGCCGGACTGACGCGCAAAGGGTCCCGTGTTCGATCCCCGGCCAGACAGATATCTAAATGATAATTTAGATTTCTGTTTCTGGGTCTGAGTGTTTGTGTATTTGTCTATGTGTGTGTTCATGGCACCCACGACACAGGGCATCCTAGTGTGAGTGTAGAAAAGCGTTTATTTTAAAACGCTCCAGTTACGTAGTTTGCCTTACAATCGTCTCACTCTAAAGATGATGCAATGTTTAAAACTTCCTATCAGGCTCTCAGTTAAACTAAGCTAAAGAAGTACAAACAAGTACTTATACAGTCCGTTGTTTTAGTTCGAAACTTTCCAAG
This sequence comes from Epargyreus clarus clarus, assembly GCA_014595695.2. Lineage (NCBI taxonomy): Eukaryota > Metazoa > Arthropoda > Insecta > Lepidoptera > Hesperiidae > Epargyreus > Epargyreus clarus. Next base: position 1,848,749 of record JACTTY020000021.1, read on the forward strand.
TTTCATTGTCCAAATACGCCTCGAAATCGGAACAGTGTGTCAGTAATCTAAAGTTTTCATTTATAAAGTAATTCTGCTGATTCCAGATTTAAATGGGAATAGGATTGGATTAATTTACTTTAAGGTTTTAGGATTCTATGTAGTTCAATTGACGTAATACTTTTTTTTAATGTATAATTTTGGTGAGATGTAGTTAGGTTATAGGTTATTTATTTATTTAATTTTCTTGTAACACCTTAAACTAGTCTAGTGTAACAAAGGGTAAACTTAATGCCTAATGGCATTCTCTGCCAGTCAACCCTGGGCGATGGCGATAACATGTGGTAGGATTCTGAATCGAAACAATAAACTGCATACAATAAAAATGGCATCCAGTTAGATAGTCACCTCGCTTGGCTATGCATGTTGGTAAACGCAGAAGGTATATATCCCGGAGGGAGACTTCCTCCTAACTTCTGGATATTTTAATCATCCCTTATGATATTCATAAGGGATAATTATGTACACATATACATAATATAACACATAGAGTACACGTTTTTAATGAAACAGAAATAGGTGTGGCTGTGGTGTACCTTTTACACTACGAAGTTTCACTACCGCCGTGTGTTTTTTTTATAATATACGAGTAGCAGACGAGCAAGCAGTCCACCTGATGATAAGTGGCTACTGTCGCCCAGGGCAATCTGTAATCAACCCCAGATAGGATTAGATACTCCTACCTGAGGTCGGCCACAGATGCACCGCTACCACTGAGGACTAAGCTGGAACGCCTCGGAAAACTACGTGTTTGTTTTATTCCCATTCATACACTAAGCCGGATATCCGCAACCGGGTCAATCGGTCACGTGATACCGCACTCATTGTAGCTGGATGATTGTACTCTTGTAAATTGTGCTTTCTTTGTGTTTTCTTTTATCCGGGAATGAATGAAAACAAACGTAGGGTATTCACAAAATGCCAGTCTTGATATTTTCAGCTTTTCTGAATCGTTACATCATATCTTTCTCCGTTTTCATTGTTATATAAGACAAACAGGTGCTGCTGAAATGTAATTCTTAAGCTATGAACTTTCACTATCGACTTTCATATTTGTTTTATTCCCATTCATACACTAAGCCCGATATCCGGAACCGGGTCAATCGGTCACGTGATAACGGATTCATCATAGCTGGATGATTGTATCCCACAAAATAAATGTTTTACCTTTTAATTATAATAGCATAAGCTCTTATTTAGAGTTCTTCAATAGAAGAGATATAGGTGTGGCCGTGGTGTACCTTTCACGCTACGAAGTCATTCATGTTTGTTTTATTCCCATTCATACACTAAGCCGGATATCCGCAACCGGGTCAATCGGTCACGCGATACCGCACTCATTGTAGCAGGATGATTGTACTCTTGTAAATTGTGCTTTCTTTGTTTTCTTTTATCCGGGAATAAATAAAAACAAACGTGGGGTATTCACAAAATGCCAGTCTTGTTATTTTCAGCTTTTCTGAATCGTTACATCATATCTTTCTCCGTTTTCATTGTTATATAAGACAAACAGGTGCTGCTGAAGTGTAATTCTTAAGCTATGAACTTTCACTATCGACTTTCATATGTGTTTTATTCCCATTCATACACTAAGCCGGATATCCGCAACCGGGTCAATCGGTCACGTGATAACGGACTCATCATAGCTGGATGATTGTATCCCACAAAATAAATGTTTTACCTTTTAATTATAATAGCATAAGCTCTTATTTAGAGTTCTTCAATAGAAGAGATATAGGTGTGGCCGTGGTGTACCTTTCACAATACGAAGTCATTCATGTTTCTTTTATTTCCATTCATACACTAAGCCGGATATCCGCAACCGGGTCAATCGGTCACGTGATACCGCACTCATTGTAGCTGGATGATTGTACTCTTGTAAATTGTGCTTTCTTTGTTTTCTTTTATCCGGGAATGAATGAAAACAAACGTAGCGTATTCATAAAATGCCAGTCTCTTGTTATTTTTAGCTTTTCTGATTGTTACATTGTATTTTTGTTTATATTTTTAAAAATCTTGACTGTAAGGGTATTTCACGTAAACAAGCACTTTTTATATATTATATTATTTATAGGATATATAGGATGAGTATAATATATATATTATACTTATCCTTGTATCCTTCAAAATAGACATTTTATTATTTTAATAAAATAATCAAGGAAAACACATTAGAGCTACATAATCCAACAGCTCCAAACAAAAATTTGCCTTAAGCTGTAGTACTTGAGCGCTTCTGTTTTCATGCTTTAAATGGAAGTGTAAGCTTGAATGGTTTTAAGAGGAAAGGTGACACGTTTACGAGAAATTCGAAAACGGGAGTTAGTCAGCCATATAAGTAACTAATCTCAGATAGAACTCCAATCCTATACAGAGTTGATTATAGACCTAAGTGACACAAGACTCTTACACTTAGGTAAATTTACCTTTAGAAAAAAATACACTTCACATGTAAGACATGAATAATGCGAAAACCGTAGTTATTTTCCTAAAACCGTAACATAACAAAATGTCGATGCCCCGTATCCGCAACGAGGTCAATCGGCTACACCGTCCTACATGACAATGCTTTCACTGTAGCCGGATGATTGACGTTGTATCCTTGTAATGTAATGCCTATTTATTTACCTAGACTTGAGATTTTATTTTCCTGTTGTGTAGCCCCTTATATTAGAAATTTTTTTTCGTTAATCATTGAGTATTTGAGTGTAATTATATTTATAAGCGCTTATTATACGAGTAAATGTTATTAATATATCTTAAAAGTTTCTTTAATATTCAACTAAAAGATTAAAGATTCTCTTAGGTACCATATTGTTAGGTTTAAAGTGTCTGCGATACCTGTAGCCTACTAATTTGGGCGGTAATATATGAAGTGAGTTTGCAATTACGCTGGTATATTTGGGTAACTTGTCAATACTGCCCGGATATCCGCAACAGGGTCAATGGGCCGTAAAGTAACATAATAATGCTCTCTCTGTAACCATGATTGACGTCTATACCCTTTTATACTTTGACAGTTCATTACTAGCGGTCAAAACCTGTTTTTAGATAAATAAAAAAATATTTTTTTCGATCCAAATTTAGCATTTGCGTGTTTTACAATATTTTTATAACGCATAATGTGTATATTCTGTAAAGGTATTAAAGTCTGTAACAAAACGTACATACGTTATACAACGATTATGATAACGTCAATTCCGGTGCTTTACATTTTATTTGGCTTAACATTTTTTCATACAACAAAGACTGAAATATTTTACTTAGTATAAGCTTTTTCTTAATTTAATTTTCGACTCTTTAAAGGGTAACCATTAAACCATTACCATTAAATCTAAGGTCCTTGCGGCTCCGGATATCCGTAACATCATTATTTATCTGTTTTTTTTTTGTAATCCAGGTTCTGTATTGTCTTTTTTCCTAACGAAGTTAATAGGGCCCTTTCCAAAATTGAACCGACCTATTTTATAACCATGACCATATTATCTTACTTAATCATGACTCCGGATATCCGTAACATCATTACCGGTCTTTTTTAAGCTTTTTAATCCAGATTTTGTGTAGTAGTTATTAATATAACAAAATTCAGAATATTTTACCTGTTTTAAATCTTTGATTTCTGTAAAAGGATTGATATACCATATAAAATAACATTATTATATCCGTTAAATCATTATCCGTCTTTTCTTTTTTTAGTTTTTGACATAAAAGTTTTGTATTATATTTTTAGTTTCTATTTTTCTCCGTCTCGAAATATTTCCTACGTACTTACTTAAGTTTTTAAACTTTAATGCTTTCACTGTAGCTAGATGATTGACGCCGCATTTTTTACGCTTTTCACATAGGTAAATATAATCTACGTTTTTATTGTAAATAAGATTATAATTTAAAGTAACGTAATTAAAAGTAAGTTTTGTAAAACAATAAAATAATAAGTAATTTTATGAAAGAAAAAGTAATTTTTCGAATAAAATCAAAATCGCACTACTCTTGGGTCACCCAAGCATAATTTGCACGCGAGTTGCAGCGGCTTAAACCACAGTGTAGCAGCTTAACTGTTAAGGTTATAACTAGCTACAGCAACTATCGAACAAGCTATTGTAGCATATAGGTCGTTAGCCTGTACGAAATATTCGGATGGTGTGTAGCTCACCTGGCCTTATTTTGTATCCGGGACTTTACAGTAAACTTTTAAATAGCAGCACCTCCATAAAAATCATTTTCAACTGAAATAAAAATTGAACCAACCATAACCGATTGACATAAAGCAAAATGTTGAAAATATTTCGAATATCCACATTCAGGTCAATCGCTGCCGATCTAACCCGGATAATGGTCGTTTGCCATTTTATTGTTAGGCCGATATTTTTAAGCCTTTTGGGTATAGTATTCTATCATAAAATGCGTAAAAAATAAAATGGTATGGAAGGAATTCTTTAATGTAAATTTTGCTCAGAATCCAAATTTTTTTTAAGCAATATTAAAAAACAAAATTGCAAACGAGCTTTCAGTACACCTGAACCCTTACCATGAGTTTTCAATACATCCCACAATTTTACGTTACGTCTACTCAATCCATTATTCTGTTCCGTTTGCTTTAGTACTCGTAGACTGAGTAAACGTAACAATAAGTACTCATCTTTTTGTCTGCCTCACATGTTCGCAAAAAAGATAGTCAAAACATATAGCGCCATTTTGTCAATTTAGACATTTAATGTTACGTTATATACTACAGTTCTGATACAATCCGCTAGGGGCGCTGATTGGAATTTGTATGGGCAATACGTAAACAAATACCAAAACAGTAATATTTGTCAAAACGTAAAACTCATGGTAAGTGTACTGATCGTTACTGTGACATATGGTTCATGATCATGTTCAATTCCATGAAGAACGAAAGTACTACCTGAAGCCGATGACAGACGCGTAATCATCCCTAAGAACTAAGAGCTAAATTACTTTTATGAATTTATATGACGGGACATAAAAATTCGCGAACGTAATTTAGCCACCGTAGTAAACTATATCCTATTCGTGTTAAAGGTCCCCTAGCCTAGCAGCCCACCAGCCCAGCAGAGGGACAGAAAATAGCAAATGACGAAGGTATCACAACACCACAGAATCCATATAACAAAACTAGTGAAACACCACAATCTGTATCGTTGATCATTTAATAGTTTAATCATAATGAAATTAGGGTTCCAACTTAGTTTACCAACGGACTAATTAAGTTTTAATAATTCACAACGTTCCAAAGTATCCCGTTTGAGTTCTGTAACTTCTGGAACGCTTAATTTGTATACTGCTACATTGCCAACTTATAAACGATTCAAAATTAACAAGTTAATTTTTCTATTATAAAAGAGAAACAGTAAAAGTTATAGTCACTCGTGTTTTTAATAGGGCTGAAACATAAAATGAATAAACATGGAGTGCATATGATGGAAGGTTACTGCCGCCCACGGTCTACTGTTTTGGGGGACATAGGCAACATTATCCAAAACGCAATGGCAATATAAGAACTACGACCGAATTACAATAGTCCAACATTAACTAGTGTATTTAATGATGGACATACAGGCAGTGATAGCCTAGTGGTTAAGAAACTCGGCCTCGTGATCGAAGGGGTCCGAAATTCAAATCCCAGGCACGCACCTCTGATTTTTTCAAATTTATGTGCGTACTAGAAATTAATTAGCACTTGCTAAACGGTGAAGGAAAACATCGTGAGGAAACCTGCATACCTGAGAGATTTATAAAAAAAATCTCAAAGGTATGTGAAGTCTACCAATACGCACTTGGCCAGCGCGGTGGACTATCGCGTAACCCTTCTCATTATGAGAGTAGACCCGCGTCCAGCAATGGGACAGTAATGGGTTGCTGATGATGATGATGTTGCCTAGCACCTGTATAACAGTACGTTATACCAATTTCTCAAATTCCTCCTCGTTTCCCACCGTTTGTACAACAAGACCTCAAAGTATAAAATGTTAATATACTTAATAGGCAGTTGAGATGTTGAAAACTTTGGATACAAAAATCTCTTTTCATCACTTTGTTGTATAAATTTTGGTTGAAGAATCCTTATTTACTTTTATGTAAATAAAGGATAATGGATACTTTGTTTTACAGTGTAAAAAGTATTTTTTTAATTATTTATAAAACCTTTCTACGCTTAAAGCCCCGCACGAGGATTAAATACTACTCCAACCCAAGCCAGAAAACAAAATATAAATCTGCCTGGCCAGAGACCGAACGCGGACCCTTTGCTTCTTAGACCATTATGATGACTCCCACAATGGTAAGTCAATGGTTAAGTGATACATAACATAGAGTATCTTTTAGCAAAAAAGCTTTCAGCCTGGTGGTAAGTGATTGTAAGTTACCAACTATATATATATTATACAATTCAACGCGTAAATTAGAATTGTCCCAAATAATATTTTTTATACTTTTCAAAAATTATAGTCTTGATACTGAAAGCTAACAACTACATTTCAAACAACACACATTAGCCATTAAAACAAATTGAGCCAAATAGAAAAATAAAATAAAAACAAAATACTCACAAGATAAAGCCGTAAAACAATAAGGTAAAAAGCTTACGAATTATCGGCCCTTGGAGGTCCGCCCGAACAAAGGCACTCGTTAGCACTCGGTTGTTTACCCAAGATCACCGTTACTTATGAGACGGGCTTCTACGAAAAATGCTTCGAGATTTTTCTTTTATTTTTATTTATCGTTTAAATTTTGTACGTAAAAGCGTGATTTCTTTTAATATTCTTTGTTTTTGAAAGGTCTCAGGGGCGGCTTGTGGCAGACCGCAGGTGGAAATCTTATCAAGGGGCGATTACAGATGTCCCTGGACAGCAATAGCCACTTACCAACAGGTGGACTACATGCTCGTCTGCTACTCGTATATTATTTTAAAAACGAACTATTTTCTTATAATATAAGAGTAGCAGACGAGTATGCAGTCCACCTGAAGGTAAGTGGCTACCGCCGCCCATGGACATCTGTAATCAACCCCAGATAGGATCAGATATTTCTACCTGAGGTCGGCCACACCGCGCCGCTACCCTTGAGGACTAAGCTGGAACGCCTCGGAAAAGTATGTCTCCCTTCAAAACACAACAGCGCTTAACACTGCTGGTACTAGGCAGAAATAGGTGTGGCGGTAGTGCCGCCGGAGTCGAACCACAAAGGGTTTTACCACATTCAGAACTCTTATATTATTTTAGTACGAGAATGTTTCGACAGGGGAAGTGCCCACAACACATCTATGTAATCTTATAGGCCCGTCGGGGCTGTTTCTCGGACAATAGGCAGACTCGTTAACGTACCCTTGTTTACAAGTCTCGAGGATGTGAGCGTTTTAGGTGTATGAACTAAAATTATGATAAAACGTCCATATGTATATACGTGTAATAGTGTCTTGTGAAGGTGCGTATGTATTCTTTATGCTATTGCTTTATTTCAATATCTTAGTATATTATCTAAAGTTATATATTCCTGATAACACACTCACACACACATTCACACACACACACACACATACACACGCGCTAATATGAGTTGGACGCGCTATTAATTTAAGTAGTCATAATTCTTAAAACTATTTTTATATATTTTGTATTTGTATATTTGATTAAATTGTTGTCCTGGTGATGAGCGGGGCACCCAGTAATACGGGCTACCAACCCCTTGCGCCTTGTTTTTTATATAATTGTACTTTAATCAATAAAACATTTTTATTATTATTTTCTTTATAATACTATTTCTGTTTCTTACTTCTTCATAATAAAGTCAAAAGTTTCTTTTTTATCACGGAATAAGTTAAACAAATTACCGGCCCTCGAGGGTCCGCGCTCACAATAGGCAGCCTCGTTAGTACACAGTTGTTTACACGTCTCGGGGATCTAAAATTTTAACGTAACTCTATTGACTGCAATGTAAATGTATGTATGTGTTACTAATTCACGTGTGTATTTTTTTATAACTTTATGTACGACAAGAAAGGATAAAGACAAACATTGTACAAGATCACATTGTATTTAGATACGGTATTTTAATATCTCGATTTTTTTAATATTTCTACTGGTGTGGTAATCAGTGTATCTTTGCCAAAAATATTAGCAGATAGTTTTAAAGATAAAAACTAAGTTTAACGAATTATAGGCACATTGGCGTCGGCACTTGCAATAGGCAGCCTCATATCATTGTCAACAAGTCTAAAGATTTGACAGTTTTACGTAACCAGATCGATCAAAAGTATAATAAAAAGCTAGTTTACTTTAGAAAAAGATACAGGCGTGTTTTGCTTGTACGTATTAATGTTAAATTATGGGTGAGTTTGTGTTGCTAAATTGTATTTACATTTTAAGTCCTGAGCATGTTTTGCTTTAGTGCTATTCTTATTTGTTATTTCTCGATAATAATGTAAACAGTGTTTTTATCAGATAAACAGTAAGTTAAACAAATTATCGGCCCTCAGGGGCTACCACTCACAATAGTCAGCCTCGTTAAAACACCGTTGTTTACAAGTCTCAAGCTGGAGGTTTTTTATTGACCGAGAATTACTATAAAAGTCCATGTTTATGCGGATATACATAAATAGGTGCATGAGGTTTTATATATTTTTTGTATGGTTGTGAATATGTTTATAATTTGTTTGTTTTTATATTTCAATATCGAAGTATATTACGATTCTACTAGTGCAACTTCTCGATACTAATATGAACAGTGTTCTTTTTTTTTGTTCACGAGGGGGAAACCTTTAAAAGGTACCCGGTGCCGTGGGAGCGACGCAGGGTTATGTGGGATTCTTACCGCCGGCGTTGTTTACAAGTCTCGAATACGAGCGTTTTATTGACCTGGGGCTACTAAAATTACAATAAAATTTATTTAATGAATAACTTTACTAATATACAGATATTTTGTACCTCTTGTTTTGTAGTAGCCAGAATACTGAAACAAAAAACTTTCTACAATAGAATAATTTAGCGTAGAAATGTTTACATTTACATTAATGGACGGTTTTACAATAAATAACGTGAATACACAATAGCCTTCCCAAGTCAGGCATACAGTATAAAATATAATGTTATTTAACATTTTTATCGAAGTAAACGAACGAAACCTCTACAACCTACAAAATAAGGTAGTTTACAGTTAGTTCTAAACGTATATGAACTAATCAAGTTTAAAAAAACTGGTATTTTGATGTTTTGGGCTTTTGAATCTGTTCATTTACTTTTGGAGCTGACTGTACCACCGTCTAAGCAAAGTACCGAGTTCTATTTCAAGTCAGCCTTCATAATATAGTTGGAATCGCCGATGCGAACCATCGCGAAGAAACGTGTTATTCACGTTGTTTTGATTTCTCTTCTCACTGGCTTGTTAAAGCAATCGATCGGCTTTTATCCATTGCCAAGCTCCAATTGCTTTTCACTCATTGGGAATCACAAAACAACTTTCATCTTTATTAGGGATGGCGATTCTTTCCAACAAAGATCGATTCTTGAATCGACTCTAATCAAAGTGTAATCAATCGATTCACGAAAATTCGAGACCCAAAGAATCGATTCCCCAGAAATCTTTTCACCTAAAAGGGGCGCAAATAGCCGAATAAAGGTCATCAGGACCAAACAAACACTGAAATATGTATTCGTCAGCAAAAAATGTACATAACTCATTCAACCAACTTCGAAAAGATCAACTTTCGATTTTCTAATTTTAATTGTGTAATTTTATTTCACTGAATCGATCCGTTACTGAAGATCGATTAAAATAAAGATTTATTTTAAATCACTGAATCGATCCATTACTGAGGATCGAGTAAAATAATAGAATTTTTCGCCCAAAAGATCAATTCTTCGATTAATCGATCTCAGATCGCCAACCCTAATCTTAATATCCATTTACATAAAACGAGACTCGCTTATCGATTGAAACGTCTTTATTATTATTTTTGGTAACTTTTCGTACTATTTGCTCTTGAAGACTTTATTCTGCTTTTGTTAAAATGTATTTAGTTGAATTGTTTCGTCTGACTGACAGTCTAGACAGATCGAAAATTTAAAATGTGACTATTTTTATATTAATGATTTTAAACTTCTTTGGGCAAAAAATGTACCTATAACCATAGATTAGTAAAGATACTTCGCCGCCTTGAAATTGAATGAAGCCGCAAATGGCTTATTATAGTAAGTTCTTTTTTTGAATTCTTGACAAATAAAAACAGTTTTAGAGAAAATTTACGAATAAATAACTAATACTGCGTAATTTTCATGATAATTAAATAATTTATAATAATAATTTCAAATATTTTAGGTACATTTTAGCACGGAGACGTGGCAAAATTTTTTTACGCAACTGTTTCAATTCTCAAAACTGGGTACATTTTCTTGTTAGGAGTGAGTAATCTTTACTAATCTATGCCTATAACAAGATTTTTATTATTAAGTTATTTATTTATTTTTACAAGCTTGTATTTTATTTACGAGTAGCTTGTAAGTGACGGTTAAATCTTTCAAGTAAATTTTATACTATTTAACCCCAACCGATTGATCTGAAATTTTGCATATACGTTTGGTTTACATGACTACGCACGATAAGCTTACTAAATCCATAATGGCGGTCATCTCAAGCTGACAGTACAATTATTTTATGACCACCCCCCCCCCCCCCCCATAATAGGGTTATCAAATGAAAGGGGTTTCTGAACGATAGAAGCCCCTCCTTATAAATTATGTTTGGGGAATAAAAATTTTAACTAAGTAGCTCCAGAATTAAATAAGATATCCTCCTCATGTTTAATGTTTTTTGTTGAATCCATCTAAATACGTAAAACAATTTAGAAGTCTTATACATAATTAAAATCACACGAAGCCTAAAATCTCTGCATTACTACGGTAAAGTCTTTTTACAAAAAGACGTCTATTTCACACATACCAAGCACCCATTAACAAAACATATTTCTTCACTTTACTTTACTGTAGGTATTCGCGCATAAAATTATTTCGCTTTTGAAATTAAATTTACCCTGGAAGCGTGAAAATCCGGGGTTATCGCACTGAAATACGATTTATGGTACCCACCTTCACGTCGCGACAAAACTGAATAAATCTTCGCAGATAGTACTGGAACGTGGCGCAAGTTATAAGTGACTAGCTGACCCGGCAAACTTCGTACCGCCTCAAAATATATTTATCAAATATATTTCTTATAAAATATAGCCTATGTTACTCGTGGATAATGTAGCTTTCGAATGGTGAATTAATTTTTAAAATCGGTCCAGTAGTGTTTGAGCCTATTCATTACAATCAAAGAAACAAACAAAGTATTCCTCTTAATAATATTAGTATAGAAGTATAGACGAGCGTTTTGAAAATGGACGTTTATCGCTCATGAATACAAATCAATGAATGACGATGTCTATAAATGATGTACAGGAACAGAAGTACACGAGAAGCATTCTTCCAGCCTATCTTCGATGTAACCATCTGTTGGATTTAATGGCTAATTAACTGATAGATTTAACATTCAATATGATGGAGTTCCACCCCACCATAATACTTCATTTGCCCTGTAAAGATGGTCGAATGTAGGATTAAATATTAAAAGTAAAACAAATATATTTTGGACAGTTTTGTTTTTAAAGCTTTGGTTAAAGGTCGCTTTATTTCAAAAATAACTTTAGATGAAATGAAATCTGTCTTTAAAAAAAATACACTACATCACTAAAAATATTAAACAATTTATTTGTCAGTTTTGTACGCGTAGATCATGTGTCAAATAAGTTATGAATACAAGTGTGATCGGCAGTTGATAATAATAATAATAAATATAGTTCAAAAAACTAAAAAACACGCTTTTATGATAAAATTAACTAAAAAGTAGAAAATCTAAATGAATCTAGGAATCAATTAAGGAACAGTAAATAGTATAATTGTGAAATAAATCTACAAAGTTTGAACGAAATCTGGCCGTTTAAAGTGGGTCAAAATCGCGCCCAAAGAAGTCGGTTACAAACATACAAACATACAGGTGAAGCTAATAAAAAGCGTGTTAAAAAGACGTAGCTCTCATGACTTGCACCAAACAAAGCGCCAGCACTTGTTTCGCCTTAAAGCGCCCCTTGCTTTGACGTTTGCCGTCGCCACTCCCATTGCGAATCTAGGACTGGAAACGCTACATTTACTGATACCTTACTGTTTATTGAAAGCTTAGTAAGGTATTTAATTATTCATGATTATGGACAATATTATATTATTGTTTTTTTTACATTTCTTTTTTTTTGGCGACTTTCTGCATCTTGTCAAGAAATGGCGCCAATAGTACACACTAGTATTTAAATTACGCTATTAAAATTCTCAATGTATTACGCAAATTTAAACTCTCCCAAACGGAGACTATCGAAGCACATTCACTGCTCATACATGCTCACTTAGCCTAACGGGAGATCTCTTTTGTAAATGTAGTTCTTCCGACGCAATTTGAACACACTTCCTTCTTATTAGTTCTGATGGAAGGGCTAAATTTCTATAGTAGTCCATGTTAACCAACGCATTCAGAGAACTCCGGTTGCATTCCATTGAAGATCCCAGAGTCCAAGTCAAATTACCAATTTCTAAAATAAAGAAAATCTTTTGACCTACTTATGTTATTAATGCCAAAAACGTGTAGTTCATACTTAGTACGGATTTACTAGAATTCTATTAGCTTTCCCAAGGCTTCGTAGCACTCAGGAGTGATTGCTTTCATGCATGCTATAAAAGTATCAAAATTGATAGAATTTTATATCTCTATATCACATCACGCATACATTTTTATGAAGCAATAAATAAAATGAAGAAACAAGATATCGAAGTAATCCATCACTGAATTTTTATGGCGATACCTTGAAATCTCTTACAATTTGATATGGACAAGATTTAATTTTAACAACGTTTTACCATTTGTAACGCAATAAAACGATTTTATATTTCACATTTTATTACTTTCACAGATTTGTTATTCTCATGTCCAATAAAATAAACTATCGTAGTGTAGTCCTAAGTCTCAAGTCGAGTATCTCTGAGTCTTTCGACCTAAGTCACTTTCCACTTGAATCTATGTAAATCAAGTCGAGTATCTCTGAGTCTATCGACCTAAGTCACTTTCAACTTGAATCTATGTAAACTAGTATGGCTCGATATAACTCTAAATTGTGTGGATAAATGTTATTAAAATGACTGTTTAAGGTACATTAAACGTGAAAATAAATATTTCATATTGCGTTAATTTTTCAAAACAGAATTTTCGATTCTCCAGTCGATATCCGTTACGTTGTACAACCTAAGTCGCTTTATACGACTCAAAATACATTAATATTTTCGACTGATTATTTTTGTAAAAAGCCACACTTAGTACACACTTTTGCATCGTAAGCAGAATAACGTCAAGAAATTGAGTTATTTCAGTGCTAAATCCTGAAGTCGATACTTCACTGCATTCTACAACATAAGTCGCCTTATTCCTTATTCAAAAAAAAAATGAAATTAACGGTTTATTTCAATAAAAAGATAGAAGTACTACACACTTTTATATCGTAAACAGAATAACGTCAAAAACTTGAGTTATTAAAGTGCTAAATCCTGAAGTCGATACTTCACTACGTTTTACAACCTAAGTCACTTTCAATGCAGTGAGCATTGTTCAACCTAAGTCACTTTATTCCTTATTCAAAAACATTACTATTTTAACGGTTTATTTCCATAAAAAAGAAGTACTACACACTTTTGTATCGTAAACAGAATAACGTCAAGAACTTGAGTTATTTCAGCGCTAAATCTTGAAGTCGATACTTCGCTACGTTTTACAACCTAAGTCACTTTCAATTTTCAGCGAAAAGCGCTTTATAGTCCGCGTTGAACGTGACTGGCGTGTTCAGTTAAATATTATTCAAGTTTGTAGTAACATTCGGGGAAAATGTTGCTTTTATTTTAGCAGAGTATTGAAATTATCGTGTCGAAGATATAAAATAATGAGGTACAAGCATATAATTTTAAAATTTTATTAATTTATCTGTTTATTCGGCAATGAAACAGCGTTACACTTAATAATAATAATAATCTGTACATGTGTGTGTTTGTATGTGTGTGTAGTGTATATAAATGTGGATGTATTTGTCATAGTCTATGAAAACAATTGCAAAAATTCTTGTGTTATATTTACACCTATTAACTATTATTATATTACACATTTTTTTAAGTTAACTGCATATGAGACACGAATAAGTGTTATTTTCACACTATCACATAATCAATGTTAGTCTTAATAATATATATATTTTTTTAATATAATATAGGAGTAGCAGACGAGCATGCAGTCCACCTGATGGTAAGTGGCTACTGCCGCCCATGGACATCTGTAATCAACCCCAGATAGGATTAGATATACCTACCTGAGGTCGTCCACAGATGCGCTGCTACCCCTGAGGACTAAGCTGGAATGCCTCGGAAAAGTATGTCTCCCTTACCACACCCTTCAAAACGGAACACAGCAGCGCCTAACACTGCTGTTATTAGGTAGAAATAGGTGTGGCGGTGGTGCCGCCGGAGTCGAACCACAAAGTGTTCTACCACCTTCAAACCAATTTCTAAAATAATGAAATTCTTTTGACCTACTTATATTATTAATGCCAAAAACGTGTAGTTCATACTTAGTACGGATTTGTTAGAATTCTATTAGCTTTCCCAAGACTTCGTAGCACTCAGGAGTGATTGATTTCATGCATGCTATAAAAGTATCAAAATTGATAGAATTTTATATCTCTATATCACATCACGCATACATTTTTATGAAGCAATAAATAAAATGAAGAAACAAGATATCGAAGTAATCCATTACTGAATTTTTATGGCGATACCTTGAAATCTCTTACAATTTGATATGGATAAGATTTAATTTTAACAACGTTTTACCATTTGTAACGCAATAAAACAATTTTATATTACACATTTTATTACTTTCATAGATTTGTTATTCTCATGTCCAATAAAATAAACTATCATAGTGTAGTCCTAAGTCCTCAAGTCGAGTATCTCTGAGTCTTTCGACCTAAGTCACTTTCAACTTGAATCTATGTAAATCAAGTCGAGTATCTCTGAGTCTTTCGACCTAAGTCACTTTCAACTTGAATCTATGTAAACTAGTATGGCTCGATATAACTCTAAATTGTGTGGATAAATGTTATTAAAATGACTGTTTAAGGTACATTAAACGTGAAAATAAATATTTCATATTGCGTTAATTTTTCAAAAGAGAATTTTCGATTCTCCAGTCGATATCCGTTACGTTGTACAACCTAAGTCGCTTTATACGACTCAAAATACATTAATATTTTCGACTTATTATTTTTGTAAAAAGCCACACTTAGTACACACTTTTGCATCGTAAGCAGAATAACGTCAAGAACTTGAGTTATTAAAGCGCTAAATCCTGAAGTCGATACTTCACTACGTTTTACAACCTAAGTCACTTTCAATGCAGTGAGCATTGTTCAACCTAAGTCACTTTATTCCTTATTCAAAAACGTTACTATTTTAACGGTTTATTTCCATAAAAAAAGAAGTACTACACACTTTTGTATCGTAAACAGAATAACGTCAAGAACTTGAGTTATTTCAGCGCTAAATCTTGAAGTCGATACTTCGCTACGTTTTACAACCTAAGTCACTTTCAATTTTCAGCGAAAAGCGCTTTATAGTCCGCGTTGAACGTGACTGGCGTGTTCAGTTAAATATTATTCAAGTTTGTAGTAACATTCGGGGAAAATGTTGCTTTTATTTTAGCAGAGTATTGAAATTATCGTGTCGAAGATATAAAATAATGAGGTACAAGCATATAATTTTAAATTTTTTATTAATTTATCTGTTTATTCGGCAATGAAACAGCGTTACACTTAATAATAATAATAATCTGTACATGTGTGTGTTTGTATGTGTGTGTAGTGTATATAAATGTGGATGTACTTGTCATAGTCTATGAAAACAATTGCAAAAATTCTTGCGTTATATTTACACCTATTAACTATTATTATATTACACATTTTTTAAGTTAACTGCATATGAGACACGAATAAGTGTTATTTTCACACTATCACATAATCGATGTTAGTCAATTTCTGATTACCATACGTTAAAAAATGATATTATTTTATTGCCAACAAAAAGTGTCAAATTTCAAAATTTGGCTGTTTTATCTGGAACCGACAGCTTATCATCCCTTACCATCACGGTTACCATGATAAAGTTTGAACTACAAACGGTACCAAAACTTACTAACGCGATATCAGGTGCGTTGTCTAAGAACCTCGTTATCAACTTAGGCACAAAGCCTTTGTCCCGGTAATTAGAAAGCTTCGAACGGAAGTAGGTTGTAGCGTTAGATAGAATTTCTATTTGCAAAGGGCTTTAAGATTATAGAATGTAGATAGGTAGATATCTGTGAAAATTATGCAAAAGGGCTACTTTAAGGGCGATGCATTGGTTATTCTTTTGGTATTGCTAATGAGTTAAATCCTGTCTGATTTTTACGAGCAGTCGTAGTTTTCCACGACCCGACATTGTTTTGCAATACGACATCGCATCGTGACAAATTTGTAACGTCGCTCCGCAGCGTATACCTATATGTAATCGTGTTTTAGCCCTTACACAACAATTGCCAGCGAAAATGTAGAATGTGTATTACATAACATCCACCTTATTTGCAAATCAAAGCAATCCAGTAGTGTAATAGATGGTAATAACATCGTACATTCATAAGAAAGTTTCAAATTATGTAAAAAATATTGTTTCCCCTTCTAATTCTGAGATACTTATATAAAAATTGGACTTATATGTAATTCAATACTTTTACATTTAATTGATTTAGGTAGAAGCTATAAGAACAAATCATTAAAAATATCACTTGACTGCGCGACAATAATAATGATAATATAAAAATGATAATATAAAATTTCCAACCGTCGGAATCGCAAATAATAATTATAGGGTAGAGAAATAATAACGCACCATTCCGCCACGCGTTGCATATTCTTTATTTTTACTTTAAACAAAACTAAAACTATTCCTAAATGTATTCAGAACATAAAAAGTTTTACGATACGTTATGATTTACAAAGTAATTTAGATACTGGAATAACACTTTCGTATTCAAGTCCCTGGAACAAACCACTTCGTCCACATTCACATTTATAACTACTACGAGGATATAAAGTTCTTACGTTATGGTTCCCTAGTGTTTGCTAACTAGGGTTTGTCACGCGATGGAAAATATTGGAAAATAGTTACCAATACTTTTTATGGACTTTATTTGCTACTTCGCTTTACTTAGGGAGCTTATTTGTAACTAATATACATAAATCGTGAATCGTTTCACCCTAAGAGCCATAAATATATGAATTGTCATCAACAACATTATGTTATTTAAAACCGAAAATGTAAATTAAATGTACATAAAAACTTTACTATGATTAATTATCAGTAAGACCATCTGAGACTGGAATCAAACCCATTTTAGGCAAATAAAGCAAGTAATTGCTTAAATTCTCAAAGGACATTGCGTTGTGAAGGTCCTCGATAAAAAATTAAATAGAATTGACTGCAAATATATCATATGATAAAAGTCATTTTTTTAAATTTTTAACCAACTTAAATACATTTTTAAGGCAAAACCTTATAAAATTATTTGCTAATTAACCCTAAAATACGAACGACCTTTCCTGTTACATTTTACGTGTTATACTCGTAATATTTCAACATAATATAATATTCATATCAGCGCACCACACGCCGGTTATGTTCTTGAAAAGGTCAAAATAAGCATTAATTTGCACATTCACCTTACATAACAATAAAGTATGCTCAACTCGACTTGCGCAGCGAAAAAAATATGAACATAATAACGAGAATCAACCCTAAATCACTGTTCGCTGTGTGGGCTGAAATAAAGCGTAACATAAAACACGTAAAAACACGTACATATTTTTATTATAACTTTCAAATAAGGATACAAAATAACATAAAGGCGATGGAATGGCTTCTTCTCCATAACGAAACACCTTGTGAAGTGGTGGTAGTTGTATTAACATTCAAAAAGTGCTCTGTACAGTAGTTTCTTTACAGAGCACTTTATGGCTAAAATTATTATTTAATGTTGTATTAATACAATTTACCCGAAACTATAAAAAACTCTGTTAAACATCATAAGACTTGATTTTTCTGCGTTAATAAAATTGAAGTATTTTGATGTGTTCTGTGACGAATACTTTTAGACTCCGCTTAACTGATTTGTTTAGGAATTATGCGCAGATAGACGTCTTTGTCAGTTTACAAGGGATACACACTAACTTTCACCCCCAAAATGTATCATTACCAAAAATTTCCTAAAATAAAATGCTACAGTAATTATCACAGAACAAGCAAACCAACGAAGCAAGCTCGTTAACGAATGAAAATATCAAAAACCGCCAAAACAGGCGTCAATTTGCAAATTCACAAAATAGCACTTACATAACAATAAAGCGCGCTCGACTTGCGCTGCGAAAAAAATTATGATCATAATAACTCAGCGAGAACCAACCCTAAATCACTGCGTATGGCAGAACTGGCGTAAGCTAATGGAAAGTGGGAGCATTTAAACATTTTTTGCTCAATTGAAAAAAAAAAATCGTAGGACATAAATTTCGAGGAAAACGCAAGCTTTTGTTAAAGTTCAGGGATTAGGGGAATATTTTTCGAGCGCAACTGCACTGCAGTCGATGGTTGTCCGGCTCCTCTCAGCTTTGTAAACGGAATGAATCAAAGGACACAATGTGAATAAGGCCTATTCAAAGTTAGACTGTTAACAAACGACGGGAGTTGAAATTTAAATCGATTGTTTAAATACTTAATTCTGTTTAAAATGAATACTTTGTCGCTCATTGTTATTGTAGACACAATAATAAAACACAAAGCGTTTCAGAATGTGGTCCTAAATAAAAATGGCATATAATTCCGTAGTTTTATTTTTAATAAGAAAAATAATGTATTTTACGGTGGAACTGTTAAATTTTCGTGCGTGTAATTTTAGGAATGTAGCTTACATTTAAGCTATAAAGCGTGTAAATGGTCTTAAATTAATGAATTTAAAACTAAGAGTATTTTTTGTTGTCTTTCTGCAAACAAATTCTGAATGAAGTCTAAGTATATTTTAAACACACGAAATTTCCAAATATTTAAGTTCATATTTAATTGTTTTAGTTTGTTTTCAATATATTTTTGATTGACTTCTTAAACAATAGTAAATTATACTTTTAAAAAAACTACTTATGTATAATTATTTATCATCAATAGAAAGAACACAGATAAGTACGCGTTGGATTTACGGTGTCATTTTTCATTTATATTATCTAGACATATTGTTGCAGTACTTTTATAGGAGTGACTTCATAATTTATACGACGGATATAAAGAAAATATTCTGCCATTTTTTTCATTTTATTTCTGTTGTATTTTAATATATTATTTCTGACTTTACATATATCTTTCTTAAAATAGTAGTGTTGAGAAATAATATACTCTAATTTGTAGGATGTAGTGAAAGAGACGTTTAGACAAGACATTCCATATTAGACCTCAAGACTACCAACATATCTCAGGCCCATCTCAGGATATTCCAATCCAATTTGGGGCTAATTACAAATATTATGCATACCTTGCCATCTAAGCATCAGTTACCCAAACAAATCTTACCTGAATACATGACTAAAGTAGAACGCTTCAGATTAGTACATCAGTAGCATTACCATGAGTTGGCATAGAAACGCCACTATAGAAATGGTAAATAGAAAACTATTGTCATTTTGCTAGTGAATAACATAACTACTATCGTTACGGTATTTCTTGACAACGTCTGTCAAATTAATGACTCATGGGACCGAATTTGTATGGCAATAGATCATAATGACATTCGCTAGCGATTTGATTTCGATAGGTTTTTTACGTATCGAGTTACGTCACTACGGATTTTAGTTCTACGAGTAACCACCAGAGGCGCTGTACAATTTTTCATACATTTATTTTACGCAGTCGCTAGCAAGTAATACTTTTGTAAACTCATGGTAGTCCTACAGCGTTATTATACCCTTCCAACCAGATACTCGTAGTACTTTGAATCGCTGTGCAAGTGACCTATTCTTCCAATTTATTTTAGTCAACTTTTGTGAGTAAATGCATAAGTTAAATGTTGAAACAAACCTGTATTTTGAACAAGTAAACAGCGTTTGAATTATTAAAACAAACATGACATGAATTAAACTAGTATTCCCGTAAACTGTGTATTTTTGAGAAAACCAGAACATTTTACGCGAGTATCTGGTAACATTTTCCATTTCGCAAAGCTGCATTGTATTGTGAGCCGCGCATTGTTTTAAATTACGAGAAGTGTGACTGCAAAATTATGAGAAGTGTGACTGCAAAATTATGAGAAGTTCAGCTACAAAATATTTGCGTCGCGACTCTTTGTTATGGAATTATGACACGGTTTAACTTGCTCGGGTTAATTGGGGTTTTGTTGTTTGCGAAATGTTTTCGCTGTTTATCTATTTAGTTACCTTTATTTTGATTATGTTTTATAGAAATTTAGGTCCTTGTTCTGTTTGTTTCTGTACTTATAAAGTTCTTTGCATCCATGACAAAAAGCTATTGTGGGGTTAGATACGTATATATTAATATTATGTGATCGGTAGTCGGTAGAACGAGTTCAAACTGGTAAGTTCCATCATCACAAATTATTCGAGCAGTACCCTTACCGTGAGTTTTCAAAACATCCCACAATTTTACGTTACGTTTACTCAATCCTATTCCGTTTGCTTCAGTAGACTGAGTAAACGTAACAATAAGTAAGTGCTCAAGTCTTTTTAACCGACTTCAAAAAGGAGGTGGTTATCAATTCGGCCGGTATCTTTTTTTATGTACGTACACGAATTACTCCGCCGTTAGTGAACCGATTTTAATAATTCTTTTTTTATTGTGTAGAGACGAGCTACAAGTTGGTCCCATTATGAAAATATGATGAGTTGATGAGTTGTGTTTGAAGATATTTGGTGTAGGTTCACGAACAGACAGCGGAGGGTTTCGTTTTATCCTTTGAGTACGGAATCCTAAAAAATATTCTACAAGATGGCATTATAGATATGTTTGAGTACATTTGAGTTATAGGGAAATAACATTATTATTTTCCAAAGCTAAAAATCAATCTAGTAACTTTGCCTGAACGCTCCATAAGGCGCTTTCTCTCGCCTCGAAAATCGTTAATCCTTAGGATATTGATAAGGACAATGGTACAAAATTATTAAAATCGTGTTTTGTCATCGGTTTTTGATAATTCTTCAAAATTTTGAATTAAACTGAACGTTCAAAGTGGATAGAAATCGGGTTCAAAGATTCCGTTACTGTTACGTACATACAGACATACAAACGTACAACCCAAGCTAATAAAAATGTGTTAAAAATACGTAAACAAATACCAAAACAGTCAGATTTGTCAAAACGTAAAAACTCATGGGAAGGCTACAGGAAGCATCTGTTTTGCATTTCGGTGGAAGGGTATAGATGCGGGCCGACTATATTCGATAGGCGACAGTCTTACTCCAGAAGTGACAACACACCTGTGATCGGGTGGGGTAAAACTCTTGTTATATATGTAGATGGTTGCAGCTGTCGATAAACGGCAATAATCACATGCCAGCAGGTGGACCGCATGCTCATTTTTTACTACCATAATATACAAAGTCTATTAATGTATTTCTTTGTACCATTCAAAAAGATTTAACCTACATACATCTGACATTGTAATCAGAAAGTGAGAAAAGACCTCAGTTACTTGTACAAATTTATCTGATTCACCGCTCCTTTTAAGTCATAACAGCAGAGAACAATACAGTTATAAGTCATAATTACGAAACCGCCGACTTATACGTCTTTTAGACCTATACTTTTATATCAGAAAATAAATACTTACAAAAAAGACCCACCGCTTAAATATGTACACACAAAATAAGCATCGAATAAATTTGACAAAGAAAATTAAAGGGCCGTAACCGAAGGGCCGCGGGCGAAATCTGTTAAAAGGACATTTTAGTTATAAATTTAAGACTTGACCTGAGGTTTGACGGAACATCGACCCAGTAATAATTTATTTGAAAGCCAAATTAACTATTCCCTAAGCCCTTAGTGGTTTCATTTAATATTGATATCGAATAGGGGATCTTATTAGAGACGCCTTTTAGTTGGTATGTACGTCGATTCTAAAGTGAGAATATTATTTTCATATGAATTGCGATCCTTTGTTCAATTTATTACTATTGTTCCAAAAACTATAGCTTAGTATGAATTTCAGACTGATTTTGAGGTCTAGGTTCTGATATTAGAAAGTAATGTAAATGTTTGCTATTAATTATAATTTGCTTTAATGACGAAGAAAATTGGCATGGGGCAACATACTTTTTTGTATAATGTAATCATGAAAAATTTTACAATCTGTGTTAGTCGTGCGGTAGACTACAGCCAAAACAATTCACATTGCTAAAAACCTATTCTCATTGTAAGTCACGGATCCTTATTAGGTAATTCGTTGGTATATAAAGAACAACTACGAATTATAATAGAATATCATAATAGTAGTATACAACCCGGCTACATCTTTGGTATATAATTATTATACATATGTGTGTGTTTATGTTTGTAAATATATAATTATTTATAATATTTATACCTGTATTTATATATATTAATACCTATTCATAAAACGCTTATTCGAGCTGTTATAAGTTCTTTAGTTAAATAATTGTAAATCCGTAATTGGCTGTACGAAATACTATATAAGAAATGTATTTGAATGATTTTAAGAGCTGTGGGTTTTGTATTAATTAAATAAATAAATATACAATTGTAGACCTTCTTTTTTTTTTGTTGACGAGGGGGAAACCTTCAAAAGGTAACTTATGCCGTGGGAGCGGCACAAGGTTTTCTTGTCAAGGGATTCTTACCGCACTAAAACCCCCCCGGTGGCCGTCCTCGGTGCTGCGTAGAGGACTCCGGGATCTCCAACGGAACGCAACCGGAGTCCACTTGGCGCGTTGCCCCGTCGGGCTCCGCCCAGGTGAGCTTGAAACTCACCACACCAAAAAAAAAAGTCAGCCGAGTATATTTTTTGTTTAGTTTTTAATTACTCATTATTGATATAAATAAATAATTATGAATGTAAAAATATGACTTCGAGTATATCGAGCTGCACGTCTGTATGAAAATTATTTTAAGAAATGAGAACACATTAAAATATTAACATTAATATGCAGACATAAATAAGCTATCAATTATTAAACTGGCAATACTTTCACATTGAATAGTGCAAGATTTGTAATATGAATCCCATTCAAATTAGTACAAGCCTAAGTAATCTTGCCACATCATAATTATGTTCATACATTGTCAGCCGTTGTCAAGGGATGCATATGACTTAATTGTTATTTTAGGCCAATTTACGTTTACACGAGCATGTAAATTTCGTTAAACCCGTCTTAAGTAACCGTGGGATTCTTGGTAAGTTACTTTAGAGTAGTAGTACTTTAGAGTAGTGAGAGTAGTAGTAGTAGATATAACACGTGTCATTCGTATTAAAATTACGTATAATATTTACTATACGAGGTTTTGATAGCACTTGGAATAATGCTGCAAAATAAATATTTCTTGTTGGAGGCACAAAAAAGGAGAGTCTAACATAACGTAACATAAAGATTAATTCAAGGTTAATATACCTGTACTATATGCTTCATTTAATATAGTGACTAAATGTATCCAAAAAATCTGTCGTACCTAATCCGTTATATCGTAATCATCAATATTGTTTAAAAATGCTTTTCATAAATTCAAAATATATTTTCAAAAAAATCTATAATTATATTGATGATACTTCTATGAGTAGAATAATTATTACGATATTAAGTTTGTACACTCTGAGGTATACATTGTGAGTGTGTAATTATGGCGTCATCGTCAACCCATTACTATCCCACTGCTGAGCACAGGACTCCTCTCAGAATAAGAAGGATTAGGTTATAGTTCACCTCCCTCCCCAAGTACGCCAAGTACGTATTAGTAGACTTCACATAACTTTGAGAGTTTTTAAAGATCTCACAAGTATGTAAGTTTGCTCGCGACGTTTCCGTCGTTAATGCAAGTGATAATTAATTCCAATACGCACTGAAATTTGGCAAATCAGAGGAGCGTGCGTGGGAGTCGAACATCAAACATCTCGAATGACAGGGCGAATTCTAACTCCTAAGCTTCCCTGCTAAAAATATGTAAGATTTACTAACAAAAATAAGTACTGTGAAGACAAACTATATTATAATGTAACATACTTGTATAACTAATTATTTAATTTTACATGAAGTCATAAAGGACAAACATAATTGCTGACACAATATTGGCCCTAAATAGCTGAACACAGCATTAGAGTAATGACTGAGAGATAATTAGGAAATTAATTAGCCCAACGCCGTGAGTACGTCAGCAATGTTGATTATCATGTACATAATTTCACATTAGCGAGAATGATTATCTCATCATTAAATGTAATGATTGTTAGTGTTGTTGATGTATATATAGAGTTAAGATTTATATCATCATCATCAAGTTATTGTCATAGTGTTGAAAATAGAAAAATTAGCAATCCACCTGAATGTAAGTGGTCAATACCGGCTATTGAGATCTAACTATTGAAGATGGTACAACCTTCTGTGGTTCGACTCCGAAGGCACCACCGCCACACCTCTTACTGCCTAATCACAGCGGTGTAAGGCTGTTGCGCTAGAAAGGCGTGATAAGGCATTCTTATGCGAAACGAACGTAGTCCTAAGGCATAGTAACGGCCAACCTTCGGTAGGACTATTATTTTATCCGGGGTTGGTTATAGATGTCCATGGGCGGCAGTTAAACACTTACCAGGTGGACTGCATGCCGGTTTGCCAATAGAATATTAATTAAAAAAAAACGTAATTTCATATTACCTGGAGAGATCTGATTATCAAATATAATGAGTTTGTGCCATAGTAAGTGGCCACTCCCAGCTATGGACATCTATCAATTCCAAACAGGATCTAAGAAATCTCATCTGAGCGTAGTCGTGATACCACTTACGACTTTTAGATCGCCTCGTATAATTGTCTCTGGACCCCTTATCAACAACCTAGATCAACTACTACTGTCAAAGGTAGAAATCCCCAAAATAAGTCTTGGTAGTAACTAAGAAAGGCACTGTCGCCACACCACTGTCTACCTTATAATATCACCGTCAATTGCTGTACTCTAGGTTGAAGGGTGAAGTAAGAAAAAAACATATAAGTGGTACGAAATTAAAAGGTATAAAAGTATTTGGTCGATTATAAAATTTAATGTCCTTGAGCGGTAGTGATTCTTACCGTATTGTACTCTACACTCGTTTCCTATTTCATTTTGAAGAAAGACAATGAGATACTAATAATGTAATAACTGCTACGCACATCTACATAGGAAATATCGGCCTATCTACAAAATAAACTAGGGTCTAGCTACGCCGTAGCAAGGCCTACGGAAACTACACGCTACGACAGGTAGGCGAATAAAATTTATGACCGATGACGCTACGGAGTCCCTGGAAAAATGTCGATTGCAAAAGTTTGTCCGATAAACGTCAGCTGTCAGTTGCGGTAATGTATGAAATGTTAGTGTTTTTTGTTATATGTGGCTGGCAATTCGGTTTATTTGGATACGAATTGTCTATGGTCACCTATTATCTATCTTACAAATAATAAAATTGAAGTGTCTGCTTGTGACCTCAAAATAACAGCTTTTTATTTATGTAATTTGATATAATATTCTAACAAAAATATGAATTAAAATTTTACCTGTCTGTCTGTACGTTTATTCCGGCTAATCTCCCTAACAATTGAACCAATTTTGAAGGGTCTTTCACAGGTATGTACTGATGCTTTATGGTAATATAAACTCTTTTTATTTAAAAAAATAATAACGGTTCAATTAACAGCGCGTATAATATTAATGTAGCTAAAAGTGAAATCAGGTGAGTAGCACAAACTTAAGACGCCTTAAGCCAATACCTAATACCAGTAACCTTACCATATAGTTAAACCTACACATATTATCTTCAAAGATCCGAAGACCATCGATTCCTAATCGTTCCACTAAAAAAATATACAACCTTGAAATGAATGTTTGCATCCACGAAATCTACCACATTGAATTTGCAATTATGAATTGGTCTTGCAGACAATGATATAAATAAAATAATAATTATACATTTTTAACTAAAATATATAGCAATATCCTGAAATATACAATTATTAAATGTTAAGTAAAATAGCGTATGTCATAATATGAAAATAATTCTACTAATTATGTTATGATCCGTGCGAAAAAGCAGTTATAGTCTTATGATCCAAACTAGCTCTTTCAATAGGAATCTGAAGTGCAAAATCCAGACAGTAGATGGATCGTAGTAATGGATTGAGGATTTATGGTTCAAACCTTTTCTTTTCATAAACGTGACAATAGCTTCATCCATTTAAATACAGTTAACAAATTTTATTAACAGATGAGAAGATCCGTCTTCAGATATCTCATCAATTCCACAATTCCTTTACTCAATATAATCCATTTTTGAAGGTACTTAAAATAATTGTATTTAAATTTATTCTTTTATGAATGAATATCATTGTGTCGAAAAGCTTTTACTTATAATTTTCTGTTTAAATCCATTTTATATTCATTGGATTACTTTTGTAATATTAATATATGCCGTACGATTTACAGAGTATCATAAAATTGTTTGTCTTTCTTATAAAAAAATAATTTTAGTAATAATTTTATTTTAAAAAATATTCGTATGTACACCATTTTTATTATACCAAGCGAATGAGTACATCTGGTTGTTACCATCAATTCTAGTCTGTAATAACTACTACAATAATTATGTCGTTAATTTTTATAAATTTCAAAATGTAACCTAAATAACCTTAACCTACTAAATAAATAGTTTAAAACATGTTAAGAAAATACTCTCTCAGAGATAACATATATGAACAGAGCAGAGCATTTTTTTAAATTTTAAAATTACAAATATAGAAATCAAAGCTTATATACAGACAGAAAAATAAATACCCATATCTTATGTATTATTATAAAATCGTTATTCCTGTAAGACTAGAACACCTTACATACTTTTGTTAATTGTCAACAAAAACATTATCACTCTATGACATAAAAATATTAGCCAGATAAAATCAGCTTTGTTCTACAAAAGTTATTTTGCTAACAATGCCCTTCATTTGCATTTATTTGTAGAGTCATTAACCCGGTCAACGCCGCTTATCGTTTTAGTAATCTGCTCCAAACTGAATGAGAAATGGGTAAAAAATAAGTCACACGGAGATAAGTCACTAATTAAATTACTAAGAGCGCTATAAGCCACAATATTCAGGCAAACTTATCCACCTGTAATTGGCGCTGTAACGTAACACTTACCGTATGAGTTGCAGCCGGCAATATCATATCAATTTGCCAATATCCGTGTACCACACAAAGTTTAATTAGAGCACAGTCCGATACGCCCCTGCACCGACGGGAGATCGTTAAACCCGCGTTTTCATCAATTTTTCATTAAGGTACCCGGTAAAAACACGCCCGTAATGTATTCGTGGTCCGATCGCGTACAGACACACGTCCGGACGCCGCGAGCTCACGGACGAAACTAGGGAGTAGGGAGCTAAAAGCACTCCGAACCCGAACTCTGCGGGACAGAGACAGGCTTATACGGAAGACAGGGACAGCCGAGGGTGCAGAGGTGCGCAGGAAAGAATTAGATGTTTATTGTGGGCTACGTGTAATAGGATAACAGAAGCTGTGCGTGAGAGCTTTTCAGTAGTTTCGAGTGACAGTCGCGTAGTGTCTTTTCGGGTACTCCTTAAGTTTATACGAGCCTGATACGTTTTACCAAAACATTATTATAATAAACAACTATTACATACGATTTTAGTTTGAGTAATCTCTATGAACGCTTAAACTTTATGTCTAGTGAAAAATTAATTAACGTTACTTTTAATTTGCATTTCAGTGAAAAACATTATGCTTATATATTTTCTGCTAATATTATCTATAATTTACCTTCAATATACTCCTTTATTTCATATAAAATTTTAATAGCTTAATAGAGTAAAAATTTAACCGTTTAAAAGATAACATCAATTCCAATTAATATTTCCGCTAAGTCAATTGAGGAGAGAGGAAAAGATAATTTTTATTTCCACAAAGAAAGTCCCGAAGAAGGTGCGAATCCTTCAAGCATCCGATAAAATGTCGCACGGTTCAGAAAATTAATAAAGCGATTTGGCTATCGATATTGACAAATTGAATAAAAGAAATTCAATTTTAATACAAAAGATACGTCGAATGGAATCCGTCGGACTCGGGCATTAATATAATGAACGGTAAATTAACTCGGGCCGAAAATCATCCGGGTGGAATGCATAAAATAAATAGACCAAGAGTCGGGTCGCTTTTAGGGTTCGGTATTGCAAAACAGTTTCTGTTTCAGTAGTAGCGATGCTGTTTGTCTTTGTAAAATTAAATTGCTTTGATTATGCTTGTTCATTAAAATAGGATTGTTAACTATACACTTTATACGTATATTTTTAAAATAAATAGAAATATTTGATGTCTGATAACTTTATGTAAATTTTCTATAGGTATTAATATAAACCCAAATTTAATTCACAGTTCCAATTAAATGAATAGTAACAATTTATATTATCTGTATGTGTATAAGTATTAATTCTACGTATAACTTTACATTAAATACTGTCTTAATTTCTGATTATTGTAGACGAACAACCAATTCTATGCTGAATTCATGGTTTATAGTGGACTTAAACTCATTCATCAGTAATCTTATTAAATCAATAGTAAACTTGCTTAAAAGGAAACTTGGGCATTTTACCCAAAATAATGTAATAAGCGCATTCTCATAAGTTACCTATTAACCCATGGCAGAGAGTGGTCCTAAGCCGCATTGGAACAGCATGATGGTAAATGGTTGAGACCTTTCCCAATCTTATGGAGGTAAAGGAAATTAACAGTGGAACACAAGAACAGTAACATGTAATTTTTACTATGTAACGGGTATTCACGATATGCGTTTTTTTACTTTCTTTATTGCCGATATTTATAACCGTCATTAGAAAACCGCATACCGTAAAATGTATCAATTTCACGATATAGTACTCGTAGCATGTACAACACAGAACCCTACGTCAAAGATCCGACTCGCACATAACCGCTCGACTCGAAATTTGTTCCAACTATCGTACGTATAAAATTTTACACCGTACATCGTTAGCGCTGTTTATGTTTCCAATGGGTGTTGATAAAGTGTTTACGTTCAATTTCGACTATAAACTCCGTTCGGGTTTATCTACGGTAAGGTATTCATTATAATCTGCTTTGTTTTTCCTAAACTTCGTGGGGCGGTATGGACTTTCTTTGTTGGTTGTGAATGTTTGGTTTATTTTTTGTGTTTTAGTTTGTAAGCAAAATTCGATATACTATATGGATTTGTCATAATATCAGTATTTGCCCTTAGGTTTTATGATACAAAATAAAGGTATAGCAAGCAGCATTAACAGATATTCTTACTTAGGGTTATTTTTATTCCACTGCGAAGGATGTCTTCCGAACTTATGTATGCATCTATGATAGTGACCACTTACCATCAGATGATCTGCATGCTGCAACATTATTACATAATGTTAACGTTTAAAAAAAAAAAACCTATGTCATTCACGGTTGAGACGAGTCCAAGGATACCTCATATGTTAAAATCCGTCAAGCTGTTTGGACTATAGGGCGTGAAAAAGAGCAATGGAGCTCGAACCACCCGGCTAGCGACCCCGGGAAGGACGGCGGTATGTGTGGTCGCATTGCGTCGTATATACCAGACGGTGTGGTGATACAAACTCACCTGGGCGGAGACCGACGGGGCAGTGCGCTGAGAGGACTCCGGTCGCGTTCCTTTGGAGATCCCGGAGTCCTCTACGCAGCGCCGAGGACGACCACCGGGGGGGTTTTAGTGCGGTAAAAGTCCCACATAACCCCGTGTCGCTCCCACGGCACTGGGTACCTTTTAAAGGTTTCCCCCTCGTTAACAAAAAAAAAAAGGCCGTGCCAAAAAAGAGACATAGTATGTATGTCGATGTACTCGAAAACCTCACAGTTTTGTAGAAATCGAATCTTCTATACTTTTTTAGTATTTTTAAAGACAATAACTATGAATCAGATATCATATAGAGCTGTTACAACTACCTGCCCAGTGAACTAGATTTACGGCCACACCATCCGTTACACCAGATAGAACTTTATAGCCAATACCCGTTTTAGAAACTATATTACTATGGTGGCTATAAAACTCTGCTAGATTTTACTCACATTATTCATACTTCGTTAAACGAAACCACCAAACGCCAACAAAACGGCTTAGTTGAAGAATCTATTTACGAATATGAGTAATGTAGTCAGTAGGACTACCATGAGTTTACAAAAGTATTACTCGCTAGCGACTGCGTAAAATAAATGTATGAAAAATTGTACAGCGCCTCTGGTGGTTACTCGTAGAACTTAAATCCGTAGTGACGTAACTCGATACGTAAAAAACCTATCGAAATCAAATCACTAGCGAATGTCATTATGATCTATTGCCATACAAATTCGGTCCCATGAGTCATTAATTTGACAGACGTTGTCAAGAAATACCGTAACGATAGTAGTTATGTTATTCACTAGCAAAATGACACTAGTTTTCTATTTACCATTTCTATAGTGGCGTTTCTATGCCAACTCATGGTAATGCTACAGGATTATGTTTTCAGTGTATTTATTTTTCTTCAATATTTTTAATTAATAGTATAATTATAATATGTAGTGCAGTTTTTAAGGGTAAATGTGTATTTAATGATAAAAACGAGTCCTTTAGTATACATAAACATAAACAGCTTAGTAAACATAAAATTGTTCAGTAGCATTACCATGAGTTGGCATAGAAACGCCACTATAGAAATGGTAAATAGAAAACTATTGTCATTTTGCTAGTGAATAACATAACTACTATCGTTACGGTATTTCTTGACAACGTCTGTCAAATTAATTACTCATGGGACCGAATTTGTATGGCAATAGATCATAATGACATTCGCTAGCGATTTGATTTCTATAGGTTTTTTACGTATCGAGTTACGTCACTACGGATTTTAGTTCTACGAGTAACCACCAGAGGCGCTGTACAATTTTTCATACATTTATTTTACGCAGTCGCTAGCGAGTAATACTTTTGTAAACTCATGGTAGTCCTACAGATGAAACTATGGTTGAAATAAATGTAAACGATAGAACGCAATGATAATCCACATGTATGGTCTGGGTTCTAATTCAAGGTAACATTTTTTTCCAATTGATGTGCTGCAAATCTACTATCAGTTGCTTTAATTTATAAAAACGACATCGTGAAAACCACTTTATAATGTACTAATTTATTGATAATACCTATTAAGGCCACACAAATAGGGACTACTTATGTGTCCCTTGAATAGGTACCGAGGCTACTTAGACACACATTAACACCCAGATATAGAATAGAAATCTACACACATTTCTGACTAGTATGAGTAAGTTCCACTACTAGGTAATAAGGTGTTCCGATTTCCGACTATGAACCCGGACCCTCTTCTTAGTAGACATATTAACCACCGCTAAACCATTCAACCACATAAACCATTTCGCCATCTAATTACAGCATCTGAGATTATTTTTTTTTTACCCCTGAGGACTAAGCTGGAACGCCTCGGAA
Source organism: Epargyreus clarus clarus (assembly GCA_014595695.2). Taxonomy (NCBI): domain Eukaryota; kingdom Metazoa; phylum Arthropoda; class Insecta; order Lepidoptera; family Hesperiidae; genus Epargyreus; species Epargyreus clarus. Next base: position 1,880,765 of record JACTTY020000021.1, read on the forward strand.
AATTCTGTCTCCCTTACCACACCCTTCAAACCGGAACACAGCAGCGCGTAACACTGCTATTATTAGGTAGAAATAGGTGTGGTGGTGGTGCCGCCAGAGTCGAACCACAAAGGGTTCTACCACCTTCAATCATCAATTTAGGATACCACCAAATTGTATCTATCCTATATTGATCAGACTTAATAACGAATCATGATTCTCACGCGTATCAATACTTACAAAGGCCCTGAAGGATTCTGAATTTCATACATATTAATAGCAGGCGTAAACGTGCTACCAGTTTTTATTACAGGCATAAAACAGCGTTAGCCACAATGAAAATGAAATGGCCCGTGTGATGTCCGGCACGCAATGGCTTCATAACCAGCGAGAAGCGAGTAACTGATATCGCTTGTACGTAATATAGTTCGCAACATTAAGAACTCACGGAGCTATTTTGACGCGACAAAGTCTTGAACATGACTCATGCGGCGTTACCTCGCTCTGAGGCTTTCCATTTAAGGCTTGAAGTGCAAGCGAGAGCGCGGAACGAGCGACAGAGAGGCACATTCGGCCTCCGCGATTGACGTAATTGTATTTATGCGTACAAATAAATGTAACTTGATCAATTCCATTGTGATTTCAATTTACCTCCTTCTCTATATCCATACAAAATATCTATCACACAAATAAAATTAAAATTTTCTTTTGAAAAATGCAACCATTCCAGCAGTATTTTCTTATGACGTTGTCACGTTGAACTATCGTCAGTAAACCGACTTTACAGACAACCGGGCCTTTTTTCCGCTTTTCCACGCGAACGCGTTAATGCAAGACTTGACAAATACAAAAATGTATCAAAATGACAATTGCTTTTTTCACGGCGCATCAATCACTATATCAATCACTTTCTGTCCCTTCATTTTCCGTAATGGTCTAAGATCCGAAGCTAAATCCAACTGGACCGAGCTGATAATAGAATGAAACTCATTTTATAATGAAATTAGTACATTGGGTAATACATTAAAAATGGGTTTGCTAAAAAAATCCTGGACAGGATAATTTTAATTATTTTTTGAAAAATTAAAATTTAATTGAAAATTAAATTTTGCAACATCAAGATAATAAGAAAATTCTATTCTGAGTGAATGTTAAAAACATACAGAATGTGCAGGCTTTGGGTTGCCTATTATTTACGTGGACGAACTACTGGGTTGTCAGGTATAAACAGGTATTTCGCTGGCAACTACTTTCACTCATGATGATAATAGATAAAATTTTATATCAGTAGAAGCGCTGTTTTATTGTGAACACGTTGATATAGGGTTGTCTGCAAAATGAAAATTAATTTTTCAAAAAATAATTAAAATTATCCTGTCCAGGATTTTTTTAGCAAACCCATTTTTAATGTATTACCCAATGTACTAATTTCGTTATAAAATGAGTTTCATTCTATTATCAGCTCGGTCCAGTTCGACTTAGCTTCGGATCTTCTACTATAAGTTCTTTCTATAAATTAAAGTCAAGTATTTACTATTTGTAACTTTTAAGTCACTTTCTCCAACACAAATTGGTTTTTAAAATTAATATTTTAGGAAACCAGAATTATAGCTCACTTAGAAAAACACATTTATATTTGAATTAGACAAGGATTTTTTACCCATTTGGGGTTTATATAGGAGTCAATTGATAATGTACACTAAACTAGATCATTATTAATTACTTACCAAAAGATAACGAAGACCGTGATTAAATAAACAAATCTTTACGTATTTCTAGTTTAAGATTTCGATTTTCAGTTTCTTACTCGCTTCTCGCTTCCAATCAGACTAATGACTTACAATAGTAATTTACTTTTTCCATTCTCTCAATGACGGCGGTGTCCACAACGATATCAAAAGACCTATTAATTTGTAGAAACACTCAATATTGTACGATATTACCATCGAGCTTGATTACACGAGGTATTGGAGCATAATTAATGCTAAGAGTAATTTATATTCAATCATTTACTGTCCCAATAGATAGGCATTTTCTCTCTGTTCCTGTAGTCCCAGGTCTAGAATAGGGCTATGGATACCTGCCTGTCGTAAGAAGCGACTAAGAGGGGGCTTCCGGGATTGCGGACGGCAAGTGAGGGCTCGAACTGTTCAGCAAGCGACCCCGGGAAGGACGGCGGTATGTGTGGTTGCATACCGTCGTAAATATCAGATGGTGGTGGTGATGGTGGTCAGAAGCAAAATCTGCTCCCCCAGGGCAAAGCCCGGAGCATCACGCTTGGAGGACTCCAGTTGTGTTCCATCGGAGATCCCAGAGTTCTCCACCAAGCGCTGAGGACGGCCACCGGGGGCGTTTTAGTGAGGTAAAAATCCCACATAACCCGGCGTCGCTCCCTACGGCGTCGAGTACTTTTTGAAGGTTTCCCTCTCATAAACAAAAAAAACCTCTCGTCTGAGAATGAGAGGGATCAGATCGTAGTCCACGATGCTGGTCAAATGCAAATCTCGAATGTTGTCTATGCTTAACATTCGAAATTTGTTTTAACAAACATCTCTTGCTTGTAAATTTCTTGATGATATTGTTTTCAGCGCCAAAATGATAATTTTTTTCTACTACGTTCATGATTTAGAAGAAATTAGAAGTCCGTGCTTAGGATTTAAATCCGGGACACATGGCACACAAGTCCGAAGTTGATACAAATAGACTAAGTTTTTGACAGTTATTAGTGAAATTAAATTAAATTTTTGGCATTTTTCACAAATATTGGAGCTACGTAATATATATGAACAGTTTGATTAATAAAGTATTCCTTAATTAAAACTAACAAGCGTTAATTAATGCATTGTTAATTACGGTTCGAGGTAGATGTTTATACGTTATCCATTAATCTCTCCTTTATGTTACCTAAAAGCCGAAAACCGCATAGTACTTAATAGTACTGGTTTTATATCAAACAAATGTTTGGTCCAATATTATAAATATGAAAGTGAGTTTCTGCGTTTCTTTGTGTGTTTGTTTTTTCGTTCGTTTATTTCTTTGCTACGATTTTATGCTTACCCGAAAGATGAAAACCATTACTGTCATCGACATTTGACCGCGAGCAGAGCCGCGGGAAAAACTAGCGATAAACTAAATCTGCAGCGGAAAACGTAAAAAGAAGAGATACGAAGAAAAATATTAAAGGAACGAATGACATTGTATTCGACATACTGTAGCTTTAGTGTGAGTTTTTACGTTTTTACAAAAATGACTTCCATGACATACATTTCATGTATGGGCAAACGGAAATAATTTAAACAAATACAAAAACAGTCATTTTTGTAAAAACGTAAAAACTCATACTAAGGGTACTAATCTAACACAAGATTTTCGCCTAAAACCATAGAATAGTAAAGATTACTCGCTCCTAACAAGAAAATGTAACCTTTTGACAATTGTCACTGTCAATTATTTTCTTGTTCGAAAAAAAATTAAAAAATGTAGTTTTTAGATCATTTACGAATGAAACGATATTTCTTTGCACTTTTTCTTAGATTTCGTGCCTTAACTGCGCATGTCGCCATTATTCCGCGTAAATAACACCATGATAGCCATTAAGCGGCTGACAGAATTGTCAGCTGTTTAAGTCATTCAATGGCGGCTTCCAATTACAAGGCGGTGAGATTTATACTTATCTATGCCTAAAATGAAGGAGTAAAGAGCGTATAATCCACTTATAGCATCACTGCCACCCATGGCTATTTATAATCAACCCCTGAAGGGATAGGAGTCCTACAGGATGTTGACCACGGATGCTGCCACTAAGTTTTATTATCCGTGGATTATATTGGAGTTTAATTTATTCTGAACAAAGTTTAACATTTCACATAAAAAATTGACACAAATACATTTCTTTGCATACATTTTTAAATCTCGTCTGCGAAGTATTTTCATCTATCTTAGCTCGGAGTTGTCTTAGCACTTTCTTTTTATTTTTAATCCGACAGTTTCAGCGTCTGAAGACAAAAATCTCAAAATAGTTGTAATGAAATCTTGTCTTGTTTTGACATCTATTCAAAAGTTTAGCTTGAACTTTTCTTTTGCAAGTTTTTTGAGTACACTTTCGAGCTATGCAATTTAGAGTTTAAATTTAAATAAATAAATTAAAATATGTGAAATAAAGACGATTGTTAAATTGCGGTCAAATATTTTTTTCTACTTGCAAACAATATTATTTGTACCTGATGTGAAGTTGGTCTTCCCTCTTTGGTCCGAATCCGGCGATGCCATCGCCACACCTATTTCTGCCTAATAACAGTTGTTAAAGTCTATTGTGTTCTATTTTGAACGGCGTGGTAAGAGTGACATACTTTAGTCCTCAGGGGTAGTGTCGCATGTGTGACCGAGCTCAGGTAGAAATGTATTCTTATCTGAGGTTGATAACACAAGTCGATGGGCGGCAGTAGCTACTCCTATATCATATTATATAAAAAATAACAACCATATAACATTAATCCAATACCCTTTTTTATATTTTGTTATATTGAGCATTGCGTATTGTATCTCACAATTTCATTTGCACCTTCTAAGATCTCAGACAACCTTTGCATCTGTAACATCGATTGAACGACTTCATCAGCACCTTGTAACAAACACAGCTTATTTGCATCTCGTAACATCAAACAGACAAGCTCATTTGCTTTATAACAACTGCAGTAAAATATAGACATCGCAATCGATTGAACGACTTCATCTGCACCTTATAACAAAAACAGCTTATTTGCATCTCGTACCAGCAAGCAGAAAAGCTCATTTGCTTTAAAACAACTGCAGTAAAATATAGACATCGCAATCGATTGAACGACTTCATCTACACCTTGTAACAAACACAGCTTATTTGCATCTCGTACCATCAAGCAGACAAGCTCATTTGGTTTATAACAACTGCAGTAAAATAAAGGCATCGCAATCGATTGAACGACTTCATCTGCACCTTGTAACAAACACAGCTTATTTTCATGTCGTACCATCAAGCAGACAAGCTCATTTGCTTTATAACAACTGCAGTAAAATAAAGGCATCGCAATCGATTGAACGACTTCATCTACACCTTGTAACAAACACAGCTTATTTTCATGTCGTACCATCAAGCAGACAAGCTCATTTGCTTTATAACAACTGCAGTAAAATAAAGGCATCGCAATCGATTGAACGACTTCATCTACACCTTGTAACAAACCCAGCTTATTTGCATCTCGTACCATGAAGCAGACAAGCTCATTTGGTTTATAACAACTGCAGTAAAATAAAGGCATCGCAATCGATTGAACGACTTCACCTTCACCTTATAACAAACACAGTTCATTTGCATCTCGTACTATCAAGCAGACAAGCTCATTTGGTTTATAACAACTGCAGTAAAATAAAGGCATCGCAATCAGGGTATGAACCGTCCATGGTTTTGTCCTTTGGGAAATTTGCCGCGGTATACGTGCAGCGGAGCTGGCGAGTGTTAGCCAATGCCCGTGGTTCGGTCCCGGGGGACACAACCTGTTTTGTTTTATCAAATTTCAGTCTATGCTGACGCCCACGAGACTGGTTCGATCATAAAAGCGGTCGGCATGTATACCTTATTAATTTAAGTTATCAATTTACTAGAAGGATTATTAAGAATGTTTTTTTTTTACTTTTTGTGTAAGCAAAATAAATGTCATTAAGTGGTACGAGAGTATTGAAAATTAATGTATTTATACTGAATATTTTATTACAACTTAAAAGTGGTATCAACATGATACCATCATTAAAAATGTCGTCAAGTGACTTTTGAATATTAACATTATAATTATAAACAGGTACTATCTAAACTCGACCATAGATGCATAGCCATTCCTGAGGACTAAGATTACACACCTTACTACCATAACTCAGAAATACTCTTATTTCACCCTGATAATAATGTCGGTGGTACCTCCCCGGTCGAAACATTGTTTTCGACATCAAAATCAAAAGCATAATAAAGTGGAACAGCCCTGGATTATACCTAAACACATTCTAAGTATATTTTGTATTCAAAGACGCAATTTCTTTTTAGTCTCCTTTGAATATAAAACACGTTCTATAAACACTTAAACATTAAACAAAGGTGTCCACAAATAAAATGATAACGAATTCAAAACAAACGTAGACACTTACCTAGACCGCATTCGAAGTAACCGAGAAAATCTGATTACAGGCTAGGTATTCTAGAATAATGGATGCTTTGTGGTTGGGACATAGAAATTCAAATTACGTTGGATGGCAGGCAATTAATATTGTTTTAATGTGAATTGTTAATAATTACGTATTCATGGATTGTTTATGTTGGTGTTGTGTTGTGTTAAATGTGTAATCCAATCAGCGCCCCTAGCGGATTTTATCAGAACTATAGCGTAACGTGACATTAAATGTCTAAATTGACAAAATGGCGCTTTATGTTTTGTCTCTCTTTTTTGCGAACATGTGAGGCAGACAAAAAGAAACGGAACAGAATAATGGATTGAGTAAACGTAACGTAAAATTGTGGGATGTTTTAAAAACTCATGATAAGGGTACTGGCCGTGGCATTTTCTCGGTCGGAACATACGAATACTATTTCTAACAGCTATTAAGCAACAAATTGACAAAGTATAAAGTGGGAGAGCCCTGGATTATACCTAAAAATACGAAGTATATTGTATTCAAAGTCGCAATTTCTTTTTAGTCTCCTTTGAATATAAAACACGTACTTTAAACACTTAAATATTAAACAAAAGTGTCCACAAATAAAATGATAACGAATTCAAAACAAACGTAGACACTTACCTAGACCGCATTCGAAGTAACCGAGAAAATCTGATTACAGGCTAGGTATTCTAGAATAATGGATGCTTTGTGGTTGGGACATAGAAATTCAAATTACGTTGGATGGCGGGCAATTAATATTGTTTTAATGTGAATTGTTAATAATTACGTATTCATGGATTGTTTATGTTGGTGTTGTGTTAAATGTGGAATTAAATTGTTAAATTATTATAAAGAAAGATAAGTAGAAATATGTAGTTTTTATGAGGGGCATTAGGATAGTGTGATGGCGGTAACAAGGCTTATCCGACGTTATGACGTATGATCCCATGCCCATTGCCCAACAGTGGGATATAAAAGAGTGTGGTAGGTTAGCGATATTCGTACTAGTCTGCGCACTAAGTCCTAAGGGGTATTCAGATATATTCGACCTTAGTATTATATCTTTTATCAGTTAGAGAAAAATACACAAATTCTGAGTCACGCTATCGAAATTTTCTCAGCATCTTGCATATATAAAAGCTCTGAACTGATACTGTCGGAGTTCCCTGGGCTTGTTCCGTAATCCGTAAAATAATAATTATGGTAAATTATAATACATTAATCATTTAAAAAATATCCTTACAATAGGAACTAGTCAACGGATGAAGTGACGTAGCTCAAATAATTCCTGGTTCTATTCTCGATGGAGCAGATATCTAAAATGAATCAAATGACAAAGCCTAAGATATATGGATTTATGGATTCAAGCCTTCATTAATTAATGATGATATAACGGTTTATCTTATAATTTTCCCAGTAACTCCGCTGTTCCCACAATTGTCTTCAGTAATCAATACCGTAATATTTCATTCCTTTGATCCCGTAACGCCCCAAAGATCCTCGTCAATTACCATCGGTATTAATTAGTTTTGGCGACAAATTGCGAAATTATATTTCCGGCTCAGTACTCTGTTATTTTTCAATCGATTACGTCAAAAACTGTTATCAAATCTTTCATTTTTGTGGAACTTACAAGTATGTACTCGTAGCATTTATATTTTTTACAGTTATAAAGTTATGTATATGTTATTATTATTTACAAACATTAAGTATTGATATTTTAAATATCGAATGAAGATATTTACAGCAAAGTTATTTTATTTCAAAAAATTTAAAGGTTTAATTATATGAGTATATAAGTGCATAATCCATTTCGCTATCCAGATGTGAGTTAGTAGACTTCAATCTTTATTAAAAAACTCTCAGATATGTAGGTTTCCTCACGATTTACTTCACTGTTAAAGCAAGTGTTAACCAAATTCTTAAAGGCAAATTAATTAAAAATCATATATATTGGATAGGAACCTCTTACCCCCAGGTGAGAAGCAGAGTTTTAACAGCTAGGCTATCATTTCCATTACAGTTTTTTTCATAAAGGTATTAAATAAATACAGTTATTACACGAGTTATTACAACAAGGTTCTACAAGTATAAAATAAATGTTATGTCGATCAATTACAATTTGAATAGAAGGGTCGTAAATTTTAATAACGTTACATGTTCGGAATGTTTCCATAATGTGGAACCATGAATAACTTAGGCCGAGAAATTGGGATTTTTTTGCCCGGTCCCTAATTTACCAAGTTATGAATGTATTAAAATGTTAAAGAGCTTTTTGTTATATATTATGTTACGTATATGCCTACCTACATATTCGTAATAAACGCTTTCGACACTCACAGCCCCACGCTGGGATTCCTGGGATTCCCTGTGTTGTGGGTGCCATGGACACAAAGACGAGATATCAGTCTGGCCGGGGATCGAAACCAGAACCCTTCGCGCGTCAAGCCGGTATGGTGACCGCTCTGCCATGAAGGTGTCTTTTTTATATATAAAAACCCTTGTAGAAGGTGGTAGAACCCTTTGTGATTCAACTCCACGATGGACTCCTCCTCCAGGCGGCGATGACTGTTCTCCATCATGTAGTTCGTCTTCCTTATACAAAGGTTTTTTTTTATAATGTAAGAGTAGCAGACGAGCATGCAGTCCACCTGATGGTAAGTGGCTTCTGCCGCCCATGGACATCTGCAATCAACACAGATAGTATTAGATATTCCTACCTGAGGTCTGCCACAGACGCGTCGCCAACCCTGACGACTAAGCTGAAACGCCTCGGAAACGTATATCTCCCTTCCCACATCCTTCACACGAGAACACAGCAGCGCTTAACACTGCTGCTGTTAGTAGAAGGTGTGGTGGTGGTGCCGCCGGAGCCGAATTACAAAGGGTTTCAAATAGATTAGTAATTCATAGTTTGTGCGTCAAGTCCACATATAGCAGAGAACACTTACCATCAAGCAGCCTTAGTACTTCAATTTCATGAAAAGTAATGTAAGTAGACCATAAACGTTACCTTAATAATTTTGAATAACTAAGCGGGTGCCGTGAACTGAACAGGTCAGAGTCTCATCCCGTATGCAGAATTATGTTGGAACCTATCGAAGCTTGAACATCTTGCGTAAGCTATTTTAATACTTAATTCGAGTAAACTTACCTCGTAAGCAATGTATATTATGCGGGGATCTTTTTCTATATGATTTAAATTGCAAAAGTTGTAAACGATGTGTGATGCCTACCAAATCGCGCAGTCGTACAGTAAAGGGTTGGCTACGGAGTAGAAAACAAGCAACAGTACCCTTACCATGAGTTTTAAAAAATATATATACGTGTACGAATAGATAACCTGGGAAGTCGGTTAAAAACATCCCACAATTTTACGTTACGTTTACTCAATCCATTATTCTGTTCCGTTTGCTTCAGTAGACTGAGTAAAAGTAAAAATAAGTAAGTGCTAATGTCTTTTTGTCTGCCTCACATGTTCGCAAAAAAGAGAGACAAAACATAAAGCGCCGTTTTGTCAATTTAGACATTTAATGTTACGTTACTGTCACTATAGTTCTGATACAATCCGCTAGGGGCGCTGATTGAAATTTGCATGGGCAAATACATAAAGAAATACCAAAACAATCATGTTTCTCAAAACGTAAAACCTCATGGTAAGGGTAATTGTCCCTTACGTTTTACGTTTCTATGGGGTGACTACCGCTCATTTGTCTGCCAAATACCAAAACAGTCATATTTGTCGAAACGTAAAAACTCCTGGTAAGGGTACTGACACGTTTTTACAAGAACTGACGAATTAAGGTTTAATATTGTTAAAACCAATATCTGGCTTCCAACTAACAAATAACCTCTAAAACCTAAAATGTCTAAAGCCGTCGTACGTAAAGAAATGTAGACAAAGGAAGCAAGAACTCGATCCAATTATTGTGAAGCAACTCCTCAGGTAGCCGTTTTCAGTCAAAACTGCTATCTATGCTAATAGTTACGATAGAATGCTTAATGCTCCCTCCGGAACGAGGAAATAATCATGATAAAATAGTATTAAATGTCTCTAATCCGATGATTGACAGATCTGTGTCACTTCCTGTAAATTACGGGTATTGTGACAATGGTACCCATACTATGTAAATAGGCCCAGGAAAATAGATCCATTCCAGTTATCACTTTGTAATTCAAAAGAACGCAGTGAAATAGTCTCATCGCTCACACATCATCATCATGACTGTATCAATGTTGGGGACGGGTATCTTCTCATAATGAGAACGATTAGGCCATAGTTCATAGTCAGGCGTGCAGGTTTCACTATGTTTTCCTTCACCGCTTAACCAAATGACAATATAATTAATTTGAAACTCGAAACCATTTCAAGTTTCTAACCATTAGGATATCGCTGCTTTGAACTTACGGACAAGCAATTTCATTTTATTTATTTGTAATAATTGGTATAACATTAGTACAATTAGTATAACATGAGTACAATTAGTACAACATTAGCATGATTGGTATAACATTATGGTAGGGTTACGTTATTTTCGATATTTTGTTACGAACTTCATATACACAGAACCCACATAACACTAAAACGTCTTGCGCGTGTTAACTTGCCCTAAAACGTCTAAATTGAAGCCGGAACCGTGCCTAAACAAACGTAGACAGAGTAAACAAGCACTCGATTCATTCAATTAGTGTTACGAAGCAGCTGTCCCTTAGGTACTCATTCACTTAGCTTAACGGAATTTACTGTTTTCGTGTATAAAAATATGTTTTGTTTTTGTTTGTTTATTTTTCTCTTAACTCATTATACGTATAAGCCGCCGTTTTGATAAGCATACGTCAGATAAACTTCATCATCAATTAAACTCAAAGTTCTTTGAAGTCACATGATTATCATAATCATCATCAACCCATTACTGTCCCACTGCTAGGCACGGATCTCCTCTCAGAGTGAGAAGGGTTAGGCGTCAGTCTACCGCGCTCGCCAAGCGCGGATTGGTAACTTCACATACCTTTACACATTCTTCACATACATAAGTTTTTTTTATACAAATCTCAGGTATGCAGGTTTCCTCACCATGTTTTCCTTCACCGTTCAAGCAAGTGATCATTAATTTTTAATACGCACATAAATTTGAAAATCAGAGGTGCTTGCCTGGGATTTGAACCTCAGACATCTCGATGGAGAGGCCGCGTTTCTTAACCACTAGGCTATCACTGCTTTACTTTGAAGTCACAATGACTTGTAATGGCTTTTCGTAACTCGCCAAGAGCGCAAAGCAAGAGAGAGAGAGCGTTATTTTCTGAATCACGCTATCAAAGTTTTCTCAACATCTCATCATCGTATAAAAACAAGCTTCAAGCTGAGTATAACGGAGCACGGCCGCTCCTCTGGCGTCATCAAGCCTGGGGGGATATCCTATGTGGAAGATGGAGGCCTGTCTTTGCCGAAGGCTGCGTACAAACTGAAGGACTGACCTTTCAAAATATTTAACGTTACCTAAAACTCGAGCCCTCGACTTCTAATGCGTGATTTGTAACACTTATTTATTTAAAATACTTACGAGAACATATTTAATGCTTTATGAGGTACTCTCCCGACCGTATCAGGCTCTAGTTCGTCGCGTTTACGCAACGCCTACGCTGCGTATTCACGACGCGGTCCTTGCTTTTACCCATCGTTGTGTAACTAACTTCATACTCGATGAAAAACTTCAATATTTTCATAATGAAATCACTCTCATACGCATTGTCCAAAATTACATAAATTATAAAGACATTTTAATTCGATTAATACATGTCTTATGACTTTTATATACCCTTCATTGTAACAAAGTAAATTCGAAGTACTGATTAAGATCATTAAATTGAAATTAGACATTATAAACGACCTACAGCAGACATAAAAAAACAGACAAACGGAAGGATGTCAAAAAACAAAACAAAGACTCAAAATTGTTAGGCATAGCTTTTAATTTACAAATAGGTCTTCGTCATACATTGTATGGACGCCGGTCACGTAGCCAATGTATGGGGACATTGTTGTCGCGAACAATCGGTACATATTTCCACGTAGATATTTTTCCCTTTATTTACATTCGCTAAATTACTGTTTACGTCAATGTACCTGAAATATTAATGTGTGTGGAGTTCTAAAGCGTTTGGCATGGTTTATAAGGTTGAAGTAGCAATGTAATATGTATATGTGTATACCACGTTGGTGAACCTTTAATAAATAAATAATAAATTAATTTAATTTTAATAAATTTATCTATGTTATTTATTGTATAATGTTTATTCTAAATTTATATTTAATGTAAATTATAAACTTAATTTAATTGTATTTTAATTTATTAGAGCGTCAATTTTGTTAATGCCGTGTTCACTTATAATTGTGGGTACACGACTTATTTATCTAACTTTTGCAATGTAATTTATCTAAGTACTACGTCGGTGAACCTTTAATAAAATAATAAAATAAAATAAAAATAAGTGGTCTTTAGAGACAATTATAACTACCTCCATATAGAACAAAGGTTCTATAATACCATTTTTAGGATAGCACCCTCTCTGGTTCGACTCCGGCGGCATCACCGCCACACCTATTTCTGCCGCATAACAGCGTTAAGCGCTGCTATGTTCTGGTTTAGAGGGTGTGGTAAGAAAGACTTACTTGAGGCGTTCCAGCTTAGTCCTCAGGGGTAGCGGCGCATCTGTGGCCGACTTCAGTAGGTGGTAGGAATATCTAATCTTATCCGGGATTGATAACAGATGTCCATAGGCGGCAGTAGCCACTTACCATCAGGTAGACTGTTGCTCGTCTGTTGCCCGTATATCATAAAAACAAAATCTTTTCTGATACAAAACAATTTTGCATATCTTCTGTCTATTACATTTTACAATGGATATGTATGTAATATATAACATATTATACATTGTATGCATGTATTATAGGACCATAATATATCTAAGTGCAATCTAAAGTCATGATTGGTATTGAGACGCTATAAATTTTAATCTTAAATATTATGAAAACATTTATAATCTATATCTACGTATATAAGAACTTACAGAAAGTTTAAAACATTTTTATTTCAACACAAAATAATACATTTTATTCTGATGGCAATAATTCAACAGCATAATATTACAATGCTATGAGTCACGGGCCCGATTTCTATCTATTCATGTTTACATTATACTATGGGATTGGGGAATTTTCCATCAGGAACTTTTCCACAATCGCCGAAGACAAGTTCAGCCAGGAATAATAAATTATAAGGTATTATTCTCACCATATGATGTGATACTATAAGAGCTGACATACATAGAAGCTTTGTGGAGTGCCGCAACGCGCTTTCGAGATCACTTTTGATATGCGACACGTTGCACGACGCAACTTACTATAGCGACAAGTGGCATCGCCGATTTTGGTGGTGCAGTTCCGTAATATTTTTAAGTAATATCGACCCTTTTTTACGTGGGGAAGCTCTGCTCGGGTTCTTCTCAGCCGCGGCTACTGGCTAAAGCCTCACGGTGTTCCTGTACGCCCTTCATCGGTATTGCGGGTACGCTAAATGCATTCGCGTATGCTGGCCCTAAGTTCTCTGTAAATCTGTAGGACTTTCTGCACCTCAACAAAAGATGTCCATTTTCGACAATATCAACAGAAGACCAGACAATAGTCCCAATTTTCTATTTTGAACGAATAAGTATACATATCATCCACCTTATGTGCTGAGTTTGCCGCTGCACTACAAGTACGAAGATTTCCCCAACCCGTATATCCGTCAAATAAAAACTATAGTAACACGTATCGTTTACTCGTTACGAATGAGACACGTCAGTTAAATATTCGTAACTGATTTGTTCCGTGCCGCCGCGCAGTAAGCGACGGTGTTACGATTCCATATCACGGAATTTTCCTCATGAAAGTAGTTTACAGTGAATTTCCTATAAGAAATACTGCCTGTGTCTAAGTTTGCTCATAGTTTTATGGTATCGCGGCAGCCCTGCTACCGATAAAGGGAATTTTGTTTATGGATTCTAGTATTTTCTCACAAAGTAATGAATAAGGAAGGAAAACATTTATTTTGACAAAAAGCATAATATATCTATTTCTAGCGTGAAGCAGTTCTTGCATTTCGATGAATGGGCATGGGTCTGGCTGACTTACATATGAGGCTATCTTAGTCCTCGGGAGTGGCTATGTATTGGTTTTAGTTCAGGTAAACCCTTCCAACGAAACTCATAACTGCTTCACACTCAAAATAATTCCCCCGGTCGAACCATAGTTTGACTGTAAAATATGTGTTTGACTGTAAAATTTGTCAATACTATGGTGTCAACGTTAATACATTTCCAATAGTTAGCTCTAAAATATTTTCACACATGCTTAGACTGGCTGTGGACTTGTACCATTTACAATACTCGATAGACGATTTATAACACTCGTGTGGGCCCAAACCGACACTCAGATGCCCGTCAAATTAATTGCACACTCACCGTACGTTCAGGCACTTAGTAATTGCATTATTTGATCGGAAATAACACAGTGTGCAATAACATGTCAATTTTAACGAAGAACAATTCAAATAGTTAGCTCTATAATACTTTCACGCCCGCCCAGACATGACAGGTGGTTGACTTGTACGATTTACAATACTCGCGTGGTCCCGAGGCGACACTCAGATGCCCGTCAAATTAATTGCACACTCACTGTACATTCAGACACTTAGTAATAGCATAATTTTGTCGAACATAACATAGCGTGCAATAAAATGTCAATTTTAACGAAGAACAATTCGAATAGTTAGCTCTATAATATTTTCACGCTCGCCCAGACATGACAGGCGGTTGACTTGTACGATTTACAACACTCGTGTGGTCCCGAGCCGACACTCAAATACCCGTCAAATTAATTGCACACTCACCGTACGTTCCGGCACTTAGTAATTGCATTATTTGATCGAACAGCACAGCGTGCAATAACATGTCAATGTTAAACAGGGAATGAGTTCATGATGATAAAATATCGGAATTATTACGATTGAAATTGTCGTATACATTTCGGTCTTCAGCTTCTCTTAACATTGGTGAGATCCTGTTTTAATTGACTTATCTTCTCTGAATTTTCAAAGCGTGCAGATTAGCTAATCATTATTACTTGTTTTAAGGCTGAAGTTAATCTTAAGGGGCAGTTACCTTAAAGTTAATATCGTTATCCCACAATAGGGTCTACTCGACCTGAGGTCTATCTCATGCATGCAACCATGTTGCGGTAAAGTAGATGGAAACGAATGAAGGTATATTTAATAAAGATTTGGGTTAACGACTTTTAACCTATTATT
Source organism: Epargyreus clarus clarus (assembly GCA_014595695.2). NCBI lineage: Eukaryota > Metazoa > Arthropoda > Insecta > Lepidoptera > Hesperiidae > Epargyreus > Epargyreus clarus. The sequence continues at coordinate 1,896,271 of JACTTY020000021.1, forward strand.
TAAACTAAGATCAAAGGCTTAATGTAACCTTTGAACCATGAGCTCGCAGGTTAAGCCATTAGAAGTCCAAACTAGGATTACGGCGTGAACTATTCGTACTTTGAAAGACGACGTGCCCAGCATGTTTTTTACGAGAAACCCGACTGCGTAAATATAAGCGAAGTATAACACTATTATGCAAATGATATGTTATGCCTAAAAATAAATAAATAACGTTATTTTCATTTTTGAAATTTTAATCTATCCAGTCACTACCAAGACGAACCTAACAACAATTCATATTATGTACTATGTTAAAGTCCGTTAAGCCGCTTGGTCCATAAATTACGCAAAACAAATGGTCATAAATACATAAGCTCTAAAAGTTATTCTCTTTCTAATTCGATCGAGAAAAAATGTGGATAAACATTTTGTAAAGCTTACTTTTGATTTTACACGTTACAAACCACACAAGACTATTGCAATAGTTGCCACATGAACGGTATTTGCATGCGTGCCCAGATATAGGACAGCCGCCGCCACGCAAGATTTACGACGCTCGCGGGACAATCCCGAGCGACCCTCGGTTACTCGCTAGATTAATTGCATGCTGAACCGTCCGCTTAACTACCTCGATCCGATTGAGCGTTACACAACTAACACTTATTCTGTATTTTCACATTTATTTCAGTATCGCAAAGTTAAGGCGCTCCAAAACAGTATTGCAATAGGTGCCAACTGAACGGTATTTGCATGCGTGCCCAGATATAGGACAGCCGCCGCCACGCAAGATTTACGACGCTCGCGGGACAATCCCGAGCGACCCTCGGTTACTCGCTAGATTAATTGCACGCTCAACCGTCCGCTCTACTACCTCGATTCGATTTAACGTTACACAACTAACTACTTCAAAAATACAGCTTACACTTAAGCCGTATTTTTGAATTTATCTCACTATCGCAAGGGTAAAGCCCCTTTTTTGACATACATATACACTCAAAAATACACATATACACATACACTTAAAAAAAATACGCTACTTCTATTTCAGTTGCATAAAAAGACGACTAAAACTTTATGAAACTAAGTTTTGATTTACACGTTGCAAGACACACAACACTATTGCAATAGTTGCCACATGAACGGTATTGGCATGCGTGCCCAGATATAGGACAGCCGCCGCCACGCAAGATTTACAACGCTCGCGGGACAATCCCGAGCGACCCTCGGTTACTCGCTAGATTAATTGCACGCTCAACCGTCCGCTCTACTACCTCGATTCGATTGAGAGTAACTACTAACACTTAACTTTAACTGTGTTTTTACATTTATTTCAGTATCGCAAATATAAGACTTATTATTAAACTAATATTATCGCGAAATTGAAATATTTTTATGTGTAACGGGTTTATTTAAATCACAAACAGTGCAAATGTTGAGGCGTGAAGATACAGTGCATACGGTATACAGATATAGTGCATCGTGACACTTTGACTAAAAATCAAAAACGAAATAGACGTATACATTTTACCGTAACCACAATCTATGTAAGTGGATCAAATATCTGCTAAAATAAATTAAAATCGCGCGTCGTCAGTAGGTATTCTTAATGTAATAACATGTTATTAAATTGAATAAGATGTTCATCCTTTAAAAATGAACACATATATTTTAATTTTAAAATCAACATCTATTCTTTATTATAATAGCACTTCCACTCAAGATAAATAAAATCAGAATAGTAGACTGAATAAAACCCTTACAATTGTTTGTAATATTCAATATATTTCAAAGATTACTAATACGGTACTAGATTATTTGTATAAATATACGCAGATATGTGTCAGGCCGCGAGTGCGCTAGATTTACGACACTCAGTGGACACTCCCGAACAGACACTCGGTTGCTAGCTAGATTAATTGCACGCTCGACCGTTCAACTGCTGAGTTTTAATTCCATTCAAATCAATTTTTGAATTTAATATAAAAACCAAAAGCGTTTGATCGACTAATGCCAAATTGATTGGTGATTGCTTGATGGCCGTTTGATTTTTGCGGATTTTTAGCAAACAAACGTTTTAATAGATTTTCTTCGAATGTTTATTGAATAATATATTTTTATGAAGTTAATCTTCCTATTATTTCTTTTAAATACCACCTACGCGGTACACCGCTAACTATTCTAATACTCAAAAGTTCCAGGTTCAAATCCTGGCTGGGAAGTAATCAATTTTTTTCTGTCTAGCGTTAGAGCGATTTTGGTCTCGTTTTTATGTGTCTATGATATCCACGATATAGAAAATCCTTACAGTCCCACGTATTTCAAAAATATATTTCTAAAGTGCAATAACAGATGGCACTGAACACAATTAAGATTCCAACTTTGAAATTTACTTTGTTTTTCAGATGTATTGACTTATTTCCCTGAACACTATAAGCGTTTTACGTATTTGCATTATTACTCTTATTCAGTTTAAAAGTTATTACAGTATTAGCTACAATGTTCTTAATTTGCACCAAAGGTGAATGAACCAATTAGTCTAATTAGTTTCGCAGACCGAGACAATGCTGATCTTTAGTCTTAATGTACTAATGCGCTTTACCAGATGTGATTTGGTTAAAGACAAATGTAATAAAGTTAATATTTTGGTATAGTAATAATATTCGCGAACGACGCTACATTCGTGTCGTTTTCGTTTACTTCATAAACTAAAAAACTAAAAATATAAACATAAACTAAAAAGGTATTATAAAAATAATACCTTGTAAATTTCAATACAAAAATGTTAATCCATTTTCGAAATTTCTTTCTTAGATTTAAATTAAAAAATAAATTATTTAGTTTAGTCAAATTGGCTTAAAAAAATAGTTTTTATAAAAGACTGAAGGAAACGAGCATGCAGTCCACCTGATTAGTGGTCACTGGCGCCCATAGGCACCTGCAACCAGCTCCAAAATTATAACGAATTCTACCTAAAACCAATCGAACTCCTAAAGACTAGTAGACTAAGATGATCGCCTCATAAGTCAGCCGACACTCATAACCTTATATCCATAAACTTTTGATATAACAAGTGATATAAGTATGGTAATACCTCAAAAATTCTACCTTTTTTTATAATATAGGAGTAGCAGACGAGCATGCAGTCCATCTGATGGTAAGTGGCTACTGCCGCCCATGGACATCTGTAATACAACCCAAGATAGGATTAGATATTCCTACCTGAGGCCGGCCACAGATGCGCCGCTACCCCTGATGACAGCTGGAACGCCTTTGAAAAGTATGTCTCCCTTACCACACCTTTCAAAACGGAACACAGCAGCGCCTAATATTGCTATTATTAGGTAAAAATAGGTGTGGCGGTGGTGCCGCTAAAGTCGAACTACAAAGGGTTCTACCACCTTCAAACCTAAAATGATCTCACGAACTTGTTTGTTGTATCTCGCCCGAATATTGCATTGACGGCAATATTGATAGAACATCTGTTTTACATCGCAAAGTATTTCCTACTCAATAAATCGTACCTGTATTTCTTTCACGTCATTTCCCTAGTCTGAACGTAGTCTTGTGAGCTTTGAACCGATACATGTGTGGAATATATTTCGTTACTGAAAACTACTGAAAATGTTCGCTTAAGAATAAGGGTTTTTAATATGGTGATTCGACTCCGGCGGCACCACCGCCACACCCTTTCTGTCTAATAACAGTAGTGTTCAGCGCTGCTCTGTTCTGACTTGAAGGGCGTGGTAAGAGACATACTTTCCCGAGGCATTCCAATTTAAGGATAGCAACATATCGATTGCCAAATACAAAAATATTATGAACCTTCCCAAGAACTCCAATTTACATAACATACCTTTCTATTCTCACCACACCACTTTTTAGTAAAACAAACATGATCTAATTTTTTTTATCAAAGTTTTATAGGTTCCTGTAAGATAATTGGGATTTATTTGGAGGAAACTGGTGATCTACTTCTGGCACCAGGCTCTCACCACGATATGTGCAATATTCATATTTTAGAAGGGCAAAAAACATTCACAGTGCACACACTTGCTATGCGGTCAGCTCATTAACATGGAAAAATAATATTATCCTCCCGATATCTTAGTATTATAAAATTTTATAGTTTCATGAAGTTACTTTATTTTACTAAATTATTTAATTTTAAAATCATTATTTTAAAAAGACGAGTATCTAGGTATTATAATCATGCGTTCTAGTTTAAAGACCTTATAGTGAGAGTTTTTTTATAATATAGGAGTTGCAGACGATCATGCAGTCCATGATGGTAAGTGGCTACTGCCGCCCGTGGATATCTGTAAGTAACCCCAGACAGAATTAGAAATTCCGACCTGAGGTCGACCACAGATGCGCCGGTATCCCCGACGACTAAGATGGAACACCTCGGAAAAGTATGTCTCCCTTACCACACCCTTCAAACCAAAACACACCACAGCAGCGCTTAACACTACTGTTAATAGGCAGAAATAGGTATGGCGGTGGTGCCGCCGGAGTCGAACCACATAGAATGCTAAGGGTAAAAAAAATCGTTTTATATCATTCACTTACCTCCATACAGGAAAATGAGTGTACGGGAAACATAAAGACGCCAGACTTTGAACTTCAATAAATTTAATAGGGCTTTAAAAGAATGAAGCAAATACGTCAACAGGCCTGTGATGTGATTACGTGTGTTTTAGGTTTGTCTTCCAGTACATATTGTCATTGGCAAGCGATATTTTGCAAGAATCTTAAAACTGAATCAATGCGTACGTATCTTTGTATAGGAAGTGTACGTGCAACGTATTTGCATAAAGGTAAAAATGATTGTTAAGGAACTAAATAATGTAATACGTTTTCATGTATTGTGCGCGAGCTTTATTTATATGCAGTCATATGTGTATAGACGACGCGAATGAAAATAATCTAAAAATATTTTATAGTGTAAAATTAAAATCTAAATTTATCCATTTCGTGTAACACATACACATACATTTACTTCATGTAAATGACAAAACTTTTAAGTACAAATATTTTACACCTCATTTTAATATTATAGGTATCTCATTAAAAAGCAAAGTATCCGTAAAAAGCAATTATTTTTTATTTTCCGTCAAAGTTTAACCTAAATACCTATATTACCCCACACTTTTCCTAATAAATCAAAATACACGCAGTGTGAATCACACCTTAACGGCACGTGAAATTTCATTCAGCTAAAAGCAAGTATCGGGCAATGACCCTGGGTCTTCCCGGGGATCGCTGGGACTGCGAGCATTCCGGGGTCCATTGCTATTGGTCCAAATTAGTTCGGGCAATTGGTTCCAATGTTTATTTACTGGTATTAGAGTACGAAATTATGTGCAGATATACTCTTTTTCTATTACGTGGTTCTGTTTGTCTAGCCGTTCGTTTGTATGTAAATCGTATTGTCTAAGGAAATCTTGGGCGTTTCCCAATACTTGTCAGTAAAGCACGTTCTACGTAGGCTGCGTTATTCCTTTCCATTACTCGAAGCATCCAAATACTAATTTGTATTTTGAATCTGTCATCCATACCCGTATTACCGTGCCAATTATGAGTATATTACTAAAATCTGTTACGACCACAAACAACCAAGTTGTGTGGATAACAACTGACTTAAAGATGTGGTTACCATCTAAGTCTATAAGTGAAAATTAGTTGCAGATATCCATGAGAGGCAGTTGTTACTATCCATCAGGTGGAATGCAACATTAGGGGAAAGTGGGGGGAAACACGAACACCTAAGGGAAAACATTAATAAAATAGCGAAGTGAAGACATATTTTCTTTTATTCCTTTATAATCAAGTTTACCTATCTGGCTATATCAATCAATTAACATTTATATTTCTTTTATAAAATGTAACATTAACAGACAACTTAGTGTTCGTGTTTACCCGACATGGGTAGGGTAAACACGGGTTACCCGGTGTTTGTGTTTCCCCCACTTTCCCCTAACTACAATATCCATCTACTTCAATATTAGACACCTACCAAAAAGTCATCATCGACAGTCATGTCGACAGTGAGTAGTGAAGGAAATATAACCGCATATTTTCCATAAAAAGTTGTTCAAACACAAAACGTCAACATTTAACTCACCCTATGCCGAAAGTCCCCACATTATAAAAAGTCTATCCTAAAAATAAACACACACCTATTAAGCCGTCACTCTCAATTTAGACGCAGTCGAAAATAAATCTATTAGACGCGTTTTATGTCACCGTGATGTTCTATTTGATCGCCATCTTTACAGCCGCCATTTTGGTAAGGACGGCCATTTTAAATTAACTCGGAAAAATGTACCACTTGAATCTGGGCCTAATTTATTTATCGCGAACATTTGTTTCAGCGTAAGAACACATTTTTCTGCCTTCACGGTAAAGCTGACAAGAAGCTTAGGCCAGGATTTTAGGCACTTATTTATAAAACTTTATTTTTAAGTTAATCGTAAGATTTTTTAATGTTATTATTTTTGGTTACTACTAGTACGAGGTATTTTTGGTAAAAAGCCTTTTGTTATTTTGAAATCTACAGTCTATTTCAGTTAGAACTTTGCTATAATGGAGTTTTGTAAATAAAAATAATGTATAAGTAAATTATAATAAACACTAAATATTAGCACAACTGCACACAATTTGGTACATAGTAGATTTCTCGTTCTTTTAAAAATATTATCAAAAAGCATTTTTTCTTGAAATAAGTATACCGTACCAATTAAAATCAACTATTGGTTTACACACATTTTTGTCCATACTTTAATGGTTCAACATTTAACACCTATTTCTTTTTATTACCGTAGTTATAGGTTCCGTTCTTTGATACTTGTAACGTAGAGACATTGATATCAGGCATACTAAGTTTTCAGGAGCAACAACTCATCAGAAAAAACGATTTAAGAATCTATTTAGAATCGCTTTCAAATGTATGGCCACTTAACATAAGCTGGTATAAAAACTCATTTGCCGCTTCCATTACATAATAAAAGCGATTAAAATGAAAAGGAATACGAGAGTTAATTGAAACGCTCTCTCGATATTTAGTGCGCATATCCAAGACTACAAAGCTTAGTTTAAATGGGGCCTAAATAAGGACTGAAAAGTTTGTGAAAAAAGGTCCGACAAAAGAGCATAAATATAAGAATTTTCTTTTAAAAGTACCTAAAGCGTTAAAAGCGGATAGTATAAGAATATAATAATTTTAAGAAAAAAATTTAAACCTTTTTCTTTTTTTTCGAGGAGGAAACCTTCAAAAGGTACCCGGTGCTGTGGAAGCGACACGGGGTTATGTGGGACTTTTATCGCATTAAATCCCCCCCGGTGCCCGTCCTCGGCGCTGCGTAGAGGATTCCGGGATCTCCAAAGGAATGCGACCGGAGTCCTCTCAGCGCACTGCCCCATCGGGCTCCGCCCAGGTGCTTTAGTATCACCACACCAGCTGGTGTGCACGACGGAATGCGACCACACATACTGCCGTCCTTCCCGGGGTCGCTATCCGGGCGGTTCGAGCTCTCACTCTTGCCGCCCGCAACCCCGAAAGCCCCTTTTAGTAGTCCCTTACGACAGGCAGGGGATACCGTAGTCCTATTCTGATCCCGGAACTAAAGGGATAGAGAGAAAATTTTAAACCTAAGAAAATATTAGCTCATCCAATGTTAGGTATGTGACCCGTGTAATTAAATTGAGGAGCAAGCGTGTTTATTTTTAAATGTGACCCTTATTATAAGGTAGACGGGCCACCTAATTCTAATGATACTACCTAAGTTGTCATCTCGTAAGGAGACTTGTAACGCATCTCAGACTTTAAGGATAATATTCCTTTTAGATATGACCTATTGGATATGATATGATATGACTTGAGTCGTATGCTAAATAGACTTAGAATTGTATGCTTTTCCACTCATTAAAGAAAGAAAACTTTATTCACGGTATCGCATAACCAAAAACAGACTCAGCCGTTCGTGTCAGATTAAATAGCTATTCAATATTGTCCTATTTGACAATATTTACAGATTTTTATTATCAGCAGTAGCCATAAACCATGTGAACTACAATCTCTTTTACCAATTTCACAAAATAAAAGTTAGGACTAACCGTTGAATATTTCATTCGCTGCGAAAAACCCGAAACATAATTTCCGTTTTTTGAAATGTATTCTTGGGAGCTAAATTAGGGCCAGAGGGAGTAGCGCCCATCGGAAAATTAGATTATGATGTTTTTGTTGTTCTATGTCCTATATTTCGTATACTAAATTACGATCAATTTGACGTTTACACGGCTCTCAATTTCCATATTTCTATACAATAAGAAATAATGTCTTATTTTATTTGTAATCCGACAGTCTGTATGTACCCTTATGGTACAGGATCCCTAGTATAGTTTTCATCATTTATTACTAACAAGCTGATTTTTCGTGAGTAGCTTCGTTTCGACAAGACGCCCAACATTTTTCCTTACAGCAATGTTGGTAAATGGTAGCTTGATGGGGCAGCAAGGATAAAATATGTTGACCGGACGAATTCTAAAAATTTATTACTGACCAAATTTTTCTTTGTTAATTATCAAGATAATTATTTAAATAACGTGAAAAAATATTTGTCCTACAAAATATAAGGTTTTTATTAAGGCGTCCCCCCTCTCCAACATGTATCATAAACAAGGTCATGAAAAATAATTACTAACCAGCTGATTTTTTTTTTATTGGCTGTCTACCATTTACATAGTCTACCATGCACATTGTCCTACAAATTGCATGGTATGTCATCTCGGACCTACGCTGAAAAGATGTTAATTCCGCAGGATTTTTTTTTTATTAGTAACTGTAGGACAAAGGTATCACGTGATAGGATAATATAATTTTTATCTAAATAAAACAATGTCCTACAAAAAAAAGGGTAACTTTTATTAATCCTACAAGATTTGTAATTTAACTATAATATAATATAAATAAACTATAAAACTGGCGGACTGGAATAACGTACTTCGCAATTTGTAGGACAATGTGGGTAGTAAGCTGTGTAAATGTTAGACAGCTAATAAAAAAAAAATCAGCTGGTTAGTAATTATTTTTCATGACCTTGTTTATGATACATGTTGGAGACGGGGGACGCCTTAAAAAAAACCTTATATTTTGTAGGACAAATATTTTTTCACGTTATTTAGATAATTGTCTCGATAATTAATAAAAAAAAATTCGGTTAGTAATATTTTTTTTGATTCGTCAAATCAACATATTTCATCCCTATTATTTTAGTTATAAACCACAATCGAGAACTTTCTTACGAGAATTTGTTGGGCGTCTCATTGAAACGAAGCTATTCTGGAACACTCAGCTTGATACTAATTATTTTTACATTAAGTATTAGTACTACAACTTTTAAGTGTAGGTCCGAGATGACATACCATGTAATTTGTAGGACAATGTGCATGGTAGACTATGTAAATGGTAGACAGCCAATAAAAAAAAAATCAGCTGGTTAGTAATTATTTTTCATGACCTTGTTTATGATACATGTTGGAGAGGGGGGACGCCTTAATAAAAACCTTATATTTTGTAGGACAAATATTTTTTCACGTTATTTAAATAATTATCTTGATAATTAACAAAGAAAAATTTGGTTAGTAATAAATTTTTAGAATTCGTCCGGTCAACATATTTTATCCTTGCTGCCCCATCAAGCTACCATTTACCAACATTGCTGTAAGGAAAAATGTTGGGCGTCTTGTCGAAACGAAGCTACTCACGAAAAATCAGCTTGTTATTAATAAATGATGAAAACTATACTAGGGATCCTGTACTATTACCATGAGTTTTGAAAATATCCTACAATTTTACGTTACGTTTGCTTAATCCATTATTCTGTTCCGTTTGCTTAAAAGACTGAGAAAACGTAGCAATAAGTAAGTGCTCAAGTCTTTTTGTCTACCTACATGTTCGCAAAAAAGAGAGACAAAACATAAAGCGCCATTTGTCAATTTAGACATTTAATGTTACGTTACTGACATAATAGTTCTGATACAACCCGCTACGGTCGCTGATTGGAAATTGTATGGGCAAATACATAGATATATTATCCTACTGACGTAGGCAAATACGTAAACAAATACCAAAACAATCATATTTGTCAAAACGTAAAAACTCATGGTAAGGGTACTGTTTACGTTATACATCGATCGTGTAGTAAGCACTTAAGATTTTTGATAGAAAGGAGAATGAAATAATAACTGATAAACTATTTGTGAGAGCATGCAATCCGCTTGCCGTAAGAAGATTCCTCCTACCTGAGGTCGGCCACAGATGCGCCGCTACCCTTAAGGACTAAGCCGGAATGCCTCGATAATGTGTCTCCCTTACCACACTCTTTAAACCAGAACACAGCATCTCTCAACACTGCTGTTATTAGGCAGAAAAAAGTCGAGCGGTTGTACTGCTGGAAGCGAATCACAAAAGGATCTACCACCTTCAATATAAAATATTTGAAACTGTTAATTAAATAAACACGTTTTTATAAAGTTACCTAACAATACAACACTTATTTCAGCTTTGTGTGTGTGCTAATTGAAACTGTTGTCTATTCCAAAGCAGACACAAATTAAATTTTGCTCCCTCCACAATATTTACTGAGCTGAAACACTGGAGGCATGGGACTGCAAGACCGTATTGCTGCAATTTATTGCGTTATCTTGCATCTGGTAGTAAATTTGTTTTAAACACATCTTAAAGTATCTTTATGTATTTGTACTTGAAATTTAAGGGCTGTTTCGGGATTCATACTTAAGACACACTTACGCTTTAACGCTTTCTACACTCACAGCCCCACACTAGGATTCCCTGTATCGTGGGTGCCATGGACACACACAGAGACAAATACACAAACACCCAGACCCAGAAACAGAAATCTAAATTCATCATTTAAATTTCTGTCTGGCCGGGGATCGAACCCGGGACCCTCTGCGCGTCAGACCGGTATGGTGACCGCTCCATCACGCGAGTCGTCAATTAATATCTAAATTAATCATTTCTATCTTATGAGACGATCATGGTTCTGTTAAGTTGATATTTTTCAATTAATATTTTTCAAAAAATCCAATTAACAGCATTTATCATTTACATAACCTTAACTTTTATTTTTCTTATACTTGCCACCTTTTTTCCTACACTAGGATTCCCTGTACCGTGGTACCACACACAAATAAACATAAAAATATTGACACAAAATCTAGAACGACAATTTAGAACTCTGCCTGACTGGGATTTGAATCCAGAACCCGCTAAAGGGTGGTAGGGATCGTAAACAAATCCTTATCTTACTGTTCCCTCATACTTTTATTAACCTTAAAATTTATTCTTATTCCTAGAAGCTTTTAAAAGCTTTTTACAAAAAGCTAAAACAAAACAAAGAAAAGCGTCATAACATATAACACAAAACATTGACATTTCCAGCATCGTGGAAATAGCATTGGCTGGAAAAAATGGGTTGAACTCTTTACAATACCGCTTGTTGTGGAGTAGCGCCGAGTCAAACACGGAACTAAATCAATGGATACGCACCAGACGATGTAGCGAGCACCAAGCCGATGAGCAACGCGCTGGGGGGATTTTAGTGCGGTAAGAATCCCACCTAACGCTGCGTCACTACCACCACATTGATATATGGATACTTTTTAACGGTTACCCCTCGTAGACAAAAAAAAGATACACCAAATAGTGAAAGTCAACGAAATGCTCACGAAAACTCAGGTATATGAAAAACATATTAAATGCTCGTGTTTTTATAGGCATGAATATTGTATAATGGGTATAATATGGCCAAAATATCTAACAATATTTATTTAAATACAATAGCAAATGAATGAGTCCATAAAAAATGTATGTATTATTTAAAGATTCAAAAACTACATACTTTTTCTTTCTGGGAGTATGCGGCGATTTAAATCTATGTAACTGAGCTCTTAAACTCTTAAATCTACGTAGTGTTACTGCGCCACGTTAGCGAGCTTTAAAGCTCGCATTTTTTCCCGTTAGTAATAATCAACCTTAGCCAATTTTTGCCTAGCAATTTAGGCACATTTTGATGTGATTGATAAAAACACGTGCCTAATTATAAAAAGTACGGGACAGTAAGCGTTGACTCACGACTGATACTCGTAGTTCAGATTTCAAAGGTGTATTAAAGGATACTATTATTAAATCAATATCTAAATTTTTCATCAAAAATACTTAAACATCAATTTTGGACAAAACGTTAGACAGATTGATTATGAAAAATAGGCGTTACTCTTCTATCAATTTATATGTCCATGACAAAAATTCTGAATAACAATGCACTCGAACTCAATATAGAGCACCAAGTGTGACGCTGATACAAGTTATAAGTTATTTAGCTGTTTTCATAAACTACTTCTTAAAGTAAATTATACCACAGCCGAGCTTTTAAGCTCTTAAATCTTCGCCATAGTGTTACAACTGTAAAGCGAGCTTTCACACTAGGAAGAGATGCACTGCATACTTCACTTCAGTTGAGAGGTGTGGTCTACGTTACAAGATGAAGCGAATATAGACGTTACTTATCTAAGCTTCCATATTTGTTATCCTACACTAGGATTCACAGGTATAACACACGCACACTAGGTATAACACACACACAAATAAACATAACACAACATAATAAAAGTAATAAATATTAAAGGTGGTAGAGCTCTTTATGTTTCGCCTCTGGAGGCACCAAAGCCACTCCTATGTCCGATAACAACAGCTCTGCTCTGATTTGAATGGGGTGATAAGAAAGACATACTTATCTAAGTTGTTTTAACTTAGTTATCGGGTTGGTCACAGATGGCTTGGCAACGGACCTTACGTAGGACTCTACTTTTATCTGAGGTTGATTACAGATGTCGCTTGGCGGCAATAGCCTCTCACTGTGAGGTGGATTGCATGCTGATTTGCTAATTTTATATTATAAAAATAACAGCCTGTTAAAAGTACGCAAAATCATATTCAGAGCTATAATACATCTTAGTTTACTATTGAACAAGAGCATTATATCGCTTCCTCTTTGCAATTGAGACATTTAAAATTTGAAACAAACCTATGTACATACTCGTAGTTCGGAGTGTTTCGACGCGTACCACATTTATCTTGTTAACATAACTGAAGTTAGAAATATAGTAAAATAGTCACAAAAGTGTTCATGAATAATATATCTTCACTACATATTTACACATTACGGTCTTATGAAGAACGTGTTATTACCCGACTGCCAAGGAAGGGTTATGTTTTTCGCGCGTATCTTGTATGTTTGTCTTTCTTTATTTGATTCGATCTAACAAACGGCTGGATGAATTTCAACAGTTAAGGTGTCATTATATTTGTCTCAATGACCCGAGTGTCCTTAGATAGGTGTTAGTAAAATAAAAACAAAATGGCGGATTTTTGGCGCGAAATAGTAACACATTTAAAAAAAAAAGTTAACTGAACCTATCGAGTAGGGTATCAAATGAAAGGAAATTAAACGGAGATTATAAAAACATATTTGTATATATATAAAACAGCAAGGTGACTGACTGACTGACTAACTAAATGACTTTTTCATTTTTCAGAAATCAACGTCCAGCCTAAACCAAGGACCTTACACTTCTGAAATTTTGCACATCGGTTCTCTATATAGCGTGAATAAGTATTAAGAAAGGCCTTTTGGAAATTCTACCCTAAAGAGGGTAAAATAGGGTAAAACAGTTTTTTTGAAATCCTTTAATTTTGAAGCAACTACTATAAAATTTTGTATTTGGCTTTCTGGATAGGAACAAGGACGCACTTATTTATCCCCCTCCGAAAAATTAACCCCGTAGAGGGTAAAATAAGGGTTTAAAGTTCATTTGAACAATTGTCAATTTTGAAGCAAACACTATGAAATTTTGCATCAGGCTTGTTAGATAAAAATAATGAAATTCTACCTCTAAGGAGGTAAAATAATGACCGAAACTTTGATTTACTGAAGTTATATATTTTATAGACCCTAAATGGTGGATTTTTTCGCGAAATACGAGTAGTAACACGTTTTAAAAAAAGTTAACCAAACCTATCGAGTAGGGTGTCAAAATACAGGAAATTAAGAGGAGATTACACATACGTTATATAATATATCTTATATATAAAATTCTCGTGTTAGTTACCGTACTCCTCCGAAACGGCTTCACCGATTTTCACCTAATTTTATATACATATTCAGTAGGTCTGAGAATCGGCCACTATCTATTTGAAGGTGGTAGAACCCTTTATGGTTCGACTCCGGCGGCACCACCGCCACACCTATTTCTGCCTAATAACAGCAGTGTTAGGCGCTGCTGTGTTCCGGTTTGAAGGGTGTGGTAAGGGAGACAGACTTTTCCGAGGCGTTCCAGCTTAGTCCTCAGGGGGTGGCGGCGCATCTGTGGCCGACCTCAGGTGGGAATATTTAGATATCTGAGGTTGATTACAGGTGTCCATGGGCGGCAGTAGCCACTTACCATCAGGTTGACTGTATGCTCGTCTGCTACTCTTATATTCCAAAAAAAAAGCCGGGTCAGCTAGTACATATATACTTGTATATACACATCAAGATGACTGTCTGACTAAATGAGTGAGTTGCTGTACCAGAGATCGACGCAAAGGGAAACCGCTGAACTTAAGCATGCTGGAATTTTATACATTTTTTAGGTTCTTTATTATACATATAGCGTAAATGAGCACTACGAGGATAAAATAGGATAATATTGTTTGAACATCTTTTGTTTTTGAAGCAAACACCTACTATGAAACTTTGTATGTGGCTTTCTGGATAAAAATTACGAAATGCCTATTTCACTGCTTTTGGAAATACTACTTCAGCCTTTTTGGTGCAGTCGGGTTTTTGATTTTTTATTGTGGTTTTTACTTTAGATAAAGTGTAAAAAGTAATTTTGGGTAGAAAAAAATAATATGGCTTTTTTTCCACAGCTCGTGCGGATTTAAACGATTTGGCAGAATAAAATATTAAAACGTCACATAACGAAGTTTTATTTAAAAAATACTTGTTAACCTTATTATTGGATTTTCATATATTATTTACTTTTTACAACGGATGTTTTGAGAGTTGAGTCGAAATCTCGACGCGAATCGTGAATGAGTTTTTGAACCGATTTTTCAATTTGTCAATTATGGCCTACTATAAATTGTCGAATTTTCAATTGTAAAAGGTAAAAGTGAGTAAGTAAAGTGTGCTTTCGCTACAGCTTGTCAAATATCCCACACGCAACTAAACTAAATATTGAATGAGCCTTACCTTCAAACGGACGCAGCTGCGACCTTTAAGTTCACGAGATACGTGCATTGTGACACTTCAATGACCGTCGGGAGAGGGAACTCATGCAGGAATGGTAACAGGAAATCTTATAAAAATGGTGGAATTTTCTCAAAGTTATTGCTTTTATGCAAGTCACAAATAGTGCAAAGATCAGTGCGTAAAGATTAGTTAGTTGTGTCGTGATATGAGACCTAAAAAAATTTAAGTGGACGTAGGGTAGATGGATAAATCAACCAGTAGTAATTGTCAACGGTTTCTACCCGGCACCACAGTTTCGCCGTAACCACAATCCAACTGAGTCGAAATATCGAAATTAAAGAAATTTGAACCGCAAAGTCAAAGTTGCTAAGGTGTCGGCCTCAATGCAATGCACATATAGCCAACGAATCTTTAGTTTGTGTAATTTACATTCAACAAAATTTTAAAACAAAACACTACCAAACTTGTTTGAAGTTGTTTATGGATATCCATATACGGTCGGCACAGTTTACTATGAGGTAGACCACATGATCGCTCGGTATATGAATGTTGTAACAATAGCAGACCCGCTACAAATGTCACTACTCAAAAGGCTATTATTAAACTGTAAGTAAACTAAGGCTCTTATATGCATATTGTGTTACAAATACGATTTAATTAGATCAAAATTTAATTGTAATTTCACTCAAAAACAATGAAACTCGACTTTCGAAACCCCAATCTCCCTACAGCATGCCATATAGAGACGTAATATTACAATTCCATAAACACCATAATTTATAACAATAGGTCATTCCATCACCATATTCGAAAGTGCGGCACTTTGGCTACACTTTGGTTTACATCTCGCCGAATATAGACGAGTAGGTGCGTATATAAATGTAAACAATTCACTCGCTACTTGACGCTCTAATATCTGGTCTGATTTAGGGTTTCTGCAGTGCGAATCAAACGATCGCGATCGCTCGCTTGCCAAATTCCAAATGTTCCATCACAAATTTCAACGTGTGGATAGAGCATTTGACTTGGTTTGTATAATTTTTTAAGCGCTTGTAGCATAGCTTTTAATCAATGCAAAAATTTCTAGAGATTTGGAGTTTGCGGCAAATGCCGACCGTGTGACGTATATATTGACATTTCACTGTTCTTAATCTGCTATTTAATAAACGAAGTGGAAATAGGGCACGAATCACGATTCTTTCAGTACTATTCTTATAGCACAAAATACAATATAGAGTACAACAGTGCATTGAATATCACAAAGGCTATGATGGTTCGTATAACCATTGTAACCAGACATTGCTTAACCGAAATAAATGGCTTAGTTTCGTCAAGAACTAAGACCTTCAACGCAAAGCTTTTGTTACAATGCCAAGCGCAAGTACGCGGCTTGTCATAGGGTTGACACATTGTATAAAAAAAAAATTTTTGGTTTAAAAATTGATGAGTTAAGTTATGAGGATACAGTGTATCTGTTCTGGAGGCACCACCGGTATACCTTTTTCTGTCTAATGACGCCTGTGTTCAGCGTAGTTGTTATGATTAAAGATCCGTGGTGTTCTAACTTAGGTCTCAGCGGTAGCAACCCATCTGAGGCCAACCTCAGATAGAACTCTTATCTTATCTGGGATTGATTACGCTCCATGGTATGGACTGCATGCTCGATTGCTATTTCTATATTAAAAAAATGCTGGAGCCATAAAACGAATTATAGCAACTCAAATTGCTATAATTCGTTTTATTTATATGTGATTAATGCGATTTATTTATATTAAACTAATTAACAGAACTCAAGAAATACATCATTTTACACACAAAACAAAGGATTTGCAGTAATCATTTACGGAAATCAAGTACACCTGTTGTTTTAGCACGAATAGTTGTACCGAAACCATTTATCAAAGCTACCCCACACACCCCATGTTATTTACAGGGTAGGTTTCTGATGTAAAGATAATGCTGTTCTTGACAATTTTCAATTAACTTTCCCCTTTGGCAAAACCTTTATTTGCGCACAAAAACTCTATGTGCGTTGCAAAATAATTGTTTGAAGAATTCGCATTACCCCATTTATAGGAAAATGTGAGGTAAACTAGGTTGTGCCCACGGCTTCGTTCGCGTAGACTTAAGGGTTTTAGTTGATCATAATGTAGGCAGTTAAAGTAAAATTGATTCCATTAAAATATTGATAAAAAACATATAAACATAACTACGAGAATGTCAAGTTTCTTGGCAATCGGTCAACGGCGATACGGTGTAATAGTCTCATAATACATAAAAAAAATTACAAACATATTGATATTAAACTATAATTTGTGTCTGCATGTTTCATATAAACAATTTTAAAATATTTATTTAATGAAATTCACACGATGCGATACGTAATAATCATTATGTAATTGTTTTTATTTATTTTTTGTAATATTTTTTTTCGCGTGTACGTATTGATAACCCACTCTTTTTACTAAATAAATGAAATAAATACAACTTCTTACATACATACATAAGTATTAATTATTATTTATCCTCTAAGAAATGTAATTAAAATAAATTATTTTATAAAGGCAACCCTACGCGCTTTTTAAGACTTGAAAATAAATTAATTTCTCGCTACAATTATGCTTAAGCTTCGCAAAGTGGGCTGTTAGATAAAAGCTCTTGACACACCGAAGCTCCACAATGCACTGCGCTTACTAAAGTTTGGAAGTAGTTCAGAACATTTAAATGGTTTAGAAGATGTGTATTGTAGGGTATGTAGGGCAGATAAATGTTCTATAGATAGACCGTAAAGAAGCATTAGCGGCGCATCTCTGGCCGACCTCAGGTAGAAATATCTAATCCTATCTGGGGTAGATTGCAGATGTCTATGGGCGGCAGTAGCCACTTACCATCAGGTGGACTGCATGCTCGTCTGCTACTCCTACATTATAAAAAAAGAAAAAAAGGTATTAGTATCTGCAAGTGATACACAATTAATCTTATCTGGGGTTGATTACAGATGTTCATGGGCTGCAGTACCCACTTACTATCAGGTGGACTGTATGCTCTTCTGCTACTCTTAAATTACCGCACTACCGTCCATGGACATTTGCAATCAACCCCAGATAAGATTAGAGTCCTATCTGAGATAGGTCACCGAGGAGTTGCTACCTCTGAAGACAAAGTTGGAAAATCTTGGATAAGTATGTTTCCGTTACCACACCAAAGCGGAAGCAACAGCAACGCTACATTGATATCATAAATCAGAAATATGTATACCAGTGGTCTACGGACTCGAACAACAAAGGAAAACCTTGAAAAGTACTAAGTTTTGTACCTAGGAACATAGATTAGTAAAGATTACTCACTCCTAACAAGAAAATGTACCCAGTTTTGAGAATTAAAATAGTTGCGTAAATAGTAGATTACAATACGAGGACGAAAATTTTTTTTCTGACAAGTGTGAGTTTGCAGGCCGAGCCGCAGGCGAGGACTGCAATCACACGAGTCAGAAAAACATTTTTCGTCCGCGTGTTGTATAAAATTTTATATTACGGGGTCGGAAATGGGGGTTTTGCGCACGCGAAGCGTGCGTAAAACGTCCATTTACGCACGCCGTGATATAAAAAGTTTTGCCGCGTCTCCATGCTAAAATGTCCCTAAAATATTTGAAATAATTATTTATTTATTATGTAAATTACGCAGTATTAGTTATTTATTCGTAAATTTTCTCTAAAAATGTTTTTATTTGTCAAGAATTCAAAAAAGAACTTACTAATAAGCCGTTTGTGGCTTTCAATTTCAAGGCGGCGAAGTATCTTTACTAATCTATGCCTAGGAAGGAAATCGTACGGAACTATGCTTTAGAAAGCACTATTTATTTAAAAGCGTATTTCGCTACTCTATCCCGAATGTCACGTACTTCAGTCTCACCCTCCCGAAGGAAAACAATAAAGGTACCGCATACTTCATACTGCGCCCCCGGGAATCGGGTTCACATGCTGAATGCTAGCTTGCAGTGATTTTATTTTGTGGTTTTAGGAATTTGTTTGTTTGTATAAATCGAAAAATCTTATTTATAAATGTTGGTTAATTTTGTTTGCAATTATTTCGATGAAATAATAAAGATTGATTATTATAAAACCCGAGTGCTATGGGGCTTTTATGGTAAAAAAGAACTCTCTATAACCAGCGATACATTGGCGAATCTTCTGATATTGCAAATATCCATGGGCGACGGTGACTGCTTT
Organism: Epargyreus clarus clarus; assembly: GCA_014595695.2. Classification (NCBI taxonomy): domain Eukaryota; kingdom Metazoa; phylum Arthropoda; class Insecta; order Lepidoptera; family Hesperiidae; genus Epargyreus; species Epargyreus clarus. The sequence continues at coordinate 1,915,802 of JACTTY020000021.1, forward strand.
CCATTAGCCCGTCTACCTCATCATTTAGGTATGAATATAAAAAAAACAAAAGCCCAACTGCTTAATGCTTATAGCCTGTGTCACTCTCACAATTTAAACGAATCCAACGACACCTCATATGTTAGAATCCGTCGAGTTATTTAGTCTGCAGGACGTGTCAAAGAATGAAACATATATTTACATACGTTCCAAAAACATTATTAAGTTTTAAAAATAAATTATAAAGATATATACTGTTTATCTGAACTACGGTTCTATATTTATGGCTTGCATTTTTATGTCTGACAAAACTTCCACTAAAGAAGACCATTAAACAGAAAAAAAACTATATAATAATCTTAAATATCTTTTCAACTAACCGTACTACTTAAAACTACCTTTTAAGTAGTATAGTTATAAACATAGCCGTTTCTTCGGGGAATCGATTTTTAAAAATGCTTTTACATACATCAAGCGTTCTCTCAGGATTCGGTGTAAAGTGCGCGGTAAGTGCTTGGCACATATCCGATGCGGTGCCATTGTATCCGTCAACGGGAAACTTTGTAGCCGTTATGTTTGATTCACGAAAGGCATTGGAAGTGGCGGAGTTTACGTAGGATCGTTTTAAAAAGTTTTTACGGGATGTATCAGACGAAAATTATATATAGAAATTTATGTAAAATACAGTTTTTTTAATATTGTTTGACAGATTTCATGTAGAAGGTAGAATATTTGAAGGTAGTAAATATCCATGGGTGGCCACTAACTATGATATTAAAGGCGTATGTTACTTTATTGCCATAGAAATGAAAAAAAATATTATTTTTCCCTCTATAAATTAATATGACAAAATGCAAATGTTTTGATTTTAAAAACTATAGTATATTTTTTTTTACATCTGTATTCTATAGACGGTTCCTTATATTTTTGAATACATACATAAACTACTGTCGTTATAAACACAGCCATTTCTTCTAAGAATCGATTTTTAAGACGCTTTTACTATATCAAGCGTTCCCCCGGGATTCGGTGTAAAGTGCGCGGTAAGTGCTTGGCACATATCCGATGCGGTGCCATTGTTTCCGTCAGCGGGAAACTTTGTAGCCGTTATGTTTGATTCACGAAAGGCATTGGAAGTGGCGCAGTTTACGTAAGATCGCGTTTGGAAGTTTTTACAGCATATATCACATATGAAAGTATTTTACATGGGAAACGATGTAAAATACAGTTAAATTATGTTTCTTTAATTTTATTAAACAGACTTCAGACAGAACTTACTTAAACTATGTTATAATTTTTTGGTGATTATAAATTTTCATGGGTGTTTTCGTTTGTGTGTGTACATTTTAAATAACTATGTATATTTTAAATAACACGAGTAAATTTTAATATTGATTCAGAAAGCTTTAAGGTTTACGGTTATAATGTTTCTTCTATTATGAAAGGACCAAAATGTTTGATTCACGAACGAATTAAAATATTATATTGTACGTGGTATCGCTTTTTTAATTTGCACTATAATAATTACTAATATTATAGCCTAATAATTATTTCGCACATAAAAATAGAATATTTGTGCACCTACTTATTGTTTTGTTCATGATTATTGTTTCCCTATGAGGAAAATAAGATTGTAAGTGTAGAAAGCGGAAGACGCTTATTATTGCCATCCACCAAAATTTATTATCTCATTACTTCGAAACCAGATCCTTTCAAAAATTGCCAACAAATTTTTATTTAAGTAATTATTAGAACAAAACGTACCACCCTTACACCCTTACGGGGGTGTCTGATATAAAACAGAGGGTTTAAAGCACAATCAGGGAAGAGCTTAAAAGTGCAAAATGGTGGCATCCCCGCACGAAGTTATTAATTTGCCGTCTTAATCAAGATGTCAGCACTGTCGGTGGGGGAGTTAATTACAATTGGTTGTAGAAACCCTTAGAGATTTCACGTTGTTAAACTAATATCTGACTGGTCAGGTTCGATGCCAGGTAGGTATAATTGCTTAAATTTCTATTAAGGGTATTTGAGTACTTATCAACGCGTGGCAGAGCGGTCACTATACCGGTCTGACGCATAAAGGGTTCCGGGTTCGATTCCCGGCCAGACAGATATTTGAATGATGAATTTAGATATCTGTTCTGGGTCTGGGTGTTTGTGTATTGTCTTGGTGTGTATCCATGGCATCCACGATACAGGGAATCCTAGTGTGAGGCTGTGAGTGTAAAAAGTCTTTATTTATTATTTATTTATATTTACTCGTATCTTCGTGTTTCTATTGTCCAGTCTAGCAGCATGGGGCGTAATGTGGAGAGATTTCTTTCGAGACTTTATTTCGCTACATATTAGTTTAACTAATCGAAGGCAGCAATTATTTATGTATCTTACAACTGGACAACAGTTGTCCCTAAGCATGATTGAAAATAGTATCAAGTATGCTAAATATGACCATTCTGGAACCATTACTAATGTAACTGGAACCTACAGGGTGATAGTATTTTATAGATAAAATCGTTGCATTCGATCAATGTCATGCTAAACAAACAATTTTATCTTAGAAATGCGTTTCATATTCTAAAACAATATAAAGCTTTCTCTCGATTGTTTTGTGCAGAGAGTACAGAGTCGACATAGTTAGATGTGCATATGTGCATAAATACTTCGTCATATCTAATCAAGGACCAAAAACCATCATACATTCCTCTTATAGTCTTTCTGGTATGAAACGGAAAAATATATAACTCAAACCTTACTAAACTTAGTCCACGTAACCGAAACAAAAAAGAGCATTTATTAAGAGTTTATTTAATTACTTCATCTATGGTCATGAGTTAGAACACACTTTTTTCAAAGCAAGTGTCTTCCGAAATTATCAAAAGATATTAAATGCCCATCTTCATCAAGATGTCATCAGAGGAGGCAGGGGAGATAATTAACAATTAGTTAATGGAACGGGGATGTTTGCAAAGGACTCCAGCGGGGAGATTGGGCAAAGTGCACCGCTGCATGGTACGCTTTTTAATAACTTAAAAGTATGAGGAGCCATCAGAAAGTCTTCAACTGTGTATTGGTGGTGAATATTTTGAGTAACTCGAAAATGCATGACTTTGAAGTATAGATATTTTTTTCGTTTTTTTAGAGTTATACTTCTTTTGGTGCGTTGAAGCAAAATAATGCAAGTGAATTTGACGTGAATGAATAAAACAATTCGCGGACAGCTAAAATTTGCACCTTGAAGTGTTAAGAGATAAGTGGTTGGTGGTGGTGGATGAACTATAAGTGGCTTGTCGTTCGACTTCACAGCCACCACCGCCCTACATACCGGTTTCTGTTTCAACAGCTGTGTTTGGCTCTGTTGTGTTCTGAGTTTCCGTCCAAAAATTAAAGCTTTGCTAACGAAAACAGTTATTTAAAAGAACATATTTTTGATTAGCAAAAAGAAATCCATCCATAAGATTAGTTACTAATAATAAAGTGTTTCGACAGCAAAGAACATTTTGAATAGGTATTTGTCGATTTTCCTAAATATAAAAAATACATACAAGATATACCAAAACTTACACAGTCAACTAATTCATCTAATAACCTGTAATTTCGTAAGTGAAACTTACAGTCACTATAAGAACTGTTATTTAATCCAATTACAACCCTCTGTACAAGGGATGTTTGCAGAGAACTTACGTTTCGGGAACGGGGGTGAAGTACTTTGTTCCAGTGTTATTATCTTGGGGTACTTAGGGGTCTAATGAAATATTATCCTATATCAACACACCAATGTACAAATAGTAGATTATAAATCATATTTTGACTTCAGGAAATAAGGATTGTACAATTTTTAAAGGTAGAACCCTTAGACTAGGTAGTAGTTAGACTCCACCGACACCACCTCTTTCTACAAAATAAAAGCAGTGTTAAGTGCTGCTGTGTTCTGGTTTGAAGGGTGTGGTAAGGGAGACATACTTTTCCGAGGCGTTGTAGCTTAGTTGTCAGGGGTAGCGGCGCATCTGTCGCCGACCTCAGGTCTATCGCATATCTAATTCTACCTGCAGTTGATTACAGATGTCCATGGGTGACAGTAAACACTTACCACCAGATGAATAGCATGCTCGTCTGCTACCCCTATATTATAAATATATTAAAAATGACCAGATTAAGCAAAACTAATATAGTAGTCCTTACCTTAGTGTATTTTAAAATCTTAGGTATTTCACAAATTCCGCCGTTAATTAATGGCATTCCCCTTTTAAGATTAAAACACCAGTCGTATTCCATCCTAACCCTTCCCTTTTGAAAATTACACAATTATCGACGAATTCGTGTTCGGAATTCATAACAAAGGAAAGCATCGGAACTGCAGGGAATTCTTTTCTCTTGAGCGTAAAGGGCCCTTCAAACCCCATCCCCGGCGAGTGCACGACAAATAGCTCCAATCTGAGATGTGCTTAGGCAAATGAAAACCTACTGTTTACTTGTAGACAATTCGTTGAAGTTACGTTAGAATTTGAATATTGAACTGAAGGTGGTAGAACCCTTTGTGGTTCGACTCCGGCGGCACCACCGCCACACCTGTTTCTGCTTCATAACAGCAGTGTTAAACGCTGCTGTGTTCTGGTTTGAAGGGCGTTGTAAGTGAGACTTACTTTTCCAAGGCGTTCCAACTTAGTCCTCAGGGGTAGCGGCGCATCTGTAACCGACCTCAGGTAGGAATATCTAATCCTATCTGGGGTTGATTACGTATGTCTATGGGCAGCAGTGGCCACTTACCATCAAGTGGACTGCATGTTCTTCTACTTCTCTTACATTATAAAAAAAATATGCAAAAATACAATTATAAAAATTGCTAAAAACTAAAAGTTAATGGAGAAAGGAACTTGAATATTGAACGATACCAAACGATATAGAAAAGGAACTAAAACTCTTTAAAGGAGCTATCAAGTGACTTCAGAACGAATGGTAGTTGCCTCGACAGAACGGAAATTGTGTTTCTCAATCCGTTTTGCGCAATAACTTAATTTAAAACGAACATTATAAATGTTAGCACGTTATTTAGTTACACTACCGTTTTTAAAGTACTCCTAGGTAGTGATTTGTTTTTAGTAGATTATTTATTTCGTATATACGTAGATCGAAATCATATCACTAAATTATTGCTGTTCTAAACACAACTATGTTCTCTTCTATATCTACAAAACTGAACGTGTCAGCCATGGGCCATGACAGATATTTTCATGTAGAATACGTTGACCCATCTTCATGAGTTGCAACAAAATTTTACTTGACTGTTTTATCAATTCGCAACAGCGAATCTTTTACATCAGTTGGACTGCATATCTTTTTTCATACGAGTTGTCATTGAAGAATTTATTTCATAAAAAAAATAATTACGCTAAAAAGATAGACCGATTAAAGCTAAACATCGATGTAGAAAGGAACGGATTGAATATTGAACGATATTACCAAACGATATAGAAAAGTAGCTAAAACTCTTTAAAGGAGCTATCAAGTGACTTCAGAACGAATGGTAGTTGCCTCGACAGAACGGAAATTGTGTTTCTCGATCCGTTTTGCGCAATAACTTAATTTAAAACGAACATTATAAATGTTAGCACGTTATTTAGTTACCCTACCGTTTTTGAACTACTTCTCAGTTTAAGTGATTTATTTCTATTACATATACGTTTGTCTTCGATATATTAGAATTTGCGTTTGGATTTCAAGATTGGACTTTTATCGATATAGGCTGAAAATATACCTATTACCTTATTGATGCTTATATTAGCACGCTTAATCAGGCTTTGACAAAGGGAAATCTTCCGCCGTGCTAAGTGGTCATACCCGGGAAGTCGCCATAAGTCCTAGTGTACAAAGCAATATTTATTAATATTTACACATATTACAGTAAGTAATATTTTATTTTGAATTTAACTACACCTCAATTGTTTAAGAGCCGTTCTGCCGTTTGAGCTGCAGATCATGCCAAAGAAGGAGACATACTCGAAAACCTTTACCCTCCACAGTCAGGTAATTTTCCAGTTTCAGTGAGCACTAATTCAAATTTAATTTAGCAAACATTGAAGCTACATGTTTAAAAATCACCAACTGTCTCGCTAGCACGCAATTTATCTAGCGAACGTCCGGGTGTCCCGCACTCGCTGTAAATCTTGCTCGGTCCGGACCTGTCACACGTGAATGTTTACTTTGCGAATACCTTACTCGTGTTTATTACTTGTACATTTTTTATGAAATACTAGTAGCATACAAGTAGACTGTCGGACTATTCGTCGTATATTTTGTGATTTTTTTATAAGGGCCATATAGCAAACGGGCATACAGTATACCTGATGGTAAATAGTCAGTGTCGTGCATGGTCATCTGCAACCAACTTCATATAGAACAAGAATGCTTCCAGAAGCTGTTAACCGATGCGTTACCTTAGGAGTGGACTGTGATGATTGCCTTATATACAAGTCTGCTGGCATCCACACCCATCAACCATAACTCAAGAACTGCTTCACGCTTAAAACAAATGTAGCTGTAGACGCCCCCATACATTACTGCAAACCAACATTACTGATTACTACCACCTTCCTATTACACTGCAAACCAATAAAGCGAAATAAAACAGAATGGAATGGAATCTAACTATTTACATCACAATGTTGTGTGCATAGTTTCTGTTATACTAAATTGTCTATAAGTTAATACTGAATCATATTACATTAATAAATACATGTAATCTATTTTAAAACAAGTACATGAACGGGGAATATACTAATTAATCTGGAGTCTGGATGTCTCGCTCCTGACTATTCTCCACACGTCGTAAATCTTACACGTCTAGTATATTAGGTCTCTAGATCATACCTTATAACATCCGTCAAGTGGATCATTAACTATGTTCTGTTTTATGTGAATAAGCACTGAATATTTGGTGGTAGTAACGATAATGAAGATAGAAGATTTATTTGTGGCTCGACACAGAAGACACCACTAACACACCTATTGAGAGGTGGTCAGAATTACACACTCATGAAGAGGCGTTCCATCTTAATTCTCCTCTTCTCCTTCTTAATTTTTCTCTTAATCCTCAGGGATAACCACGCATTTAATTTGTAACCGATTCAGGTACGTCCTTTATTTAAAGCTTATTATATAGTAATTAGCTGTCCCGGCAAACGTTGTGTTGCCATATAAATAAAAAAATGTAATAAGGGTGAACAACCCTTATTATTTAGGGGTATGAAAAATAGATAGTAGCCGATTCTCAGACCTACTGAATATGTATATAAAATTTGGTGAAAATCGGTTAAGCCGTTCCGGAGGAGCACGTTAACTAACATTGTGATACGAGAATTTTATGTATAAGATAAGTTGTAAAGATCTTCAAAATATTCGATAACCGCTTTGATTACGTACAAAATCATGGCCTTCTTCTTCAAACTTCTAGAGAGTACGCTTACTTACACATCTGATAGATGCATTGACTGGTTTCAAATTTTCATATTCGACAGTGACTACTTTCCATCAGGTAGCCCGTTAGTAACTTATATCGAACACAAAACTATAGTTCAATACATATTTCACAGGTATTACACTTCTGTTTGGGTTTTTCTGACAAATATAAGGAACCTTACGACGTTAAAAACATTATTTTGTTTTATTCCTGTAATTAGAGACAATTGGTTGTTAGTATAGCAATATATTAATACGGATGCATTTTTACGATTCTTTACAAATATAAATAAAATGTCCGTCTGAATATCTTTCACATTTCGCCCTAACGACCGGCGGTTGGTATCGTTGATGCATTGCGAGATAATGTTCTGAGTACTTACGAAACACTGCCTGAATGCAGATTTGTATGATGCATACGTTTGCGAGCTTTTTCCTGCATAACATTAATAAATTTGTCCGAAGCACTGCCGCGCGTTTAGTTAAAGATAAGGAATTTGGTGTCGGTGGTCAGAAGCTTTTTTTTATTATATAGAAGTAGCAAAGAAGCATGGGCTGCGATTCTGGCAAATGGTATTGCTGGCTATGGACATACATATGTAATTAATCCCAAATAATGTTCAATAATGGTTTAAAGGGTGTCCACACCCTTCAAACCAGAACACAGACACAGAAAGTGGTGTAGGTGGTAATTCTGAACGACCATCGAACAGTCGAATAGCAAAGAGTTCTACCACCTCTCCATATTTTATATAAAAGAGTATAATCATGGAAATTCAATGAACTATTTAACGCAATTTCCTGAATTTCTCAATATTACGCGAAGAGTAACGAAAATCCGTCCAGGGCTGATCCCGGCAGCGAATAAGCAGATTGATTGATACGGAATTCCGTCGTTGACTGGTCAGCTGATAGGAATGACAAGCAATTCGGTCAGAGCACTCTGCCAATAATGACAGTGCGTGTTTGGGCGTTTTCCCCAAAAAATACATTTCCCATTTGCTATGGATTCCCCTATTTCCTTGTGATAGAAAAAGGAAATTTGGCCCATTGTTCTCGTTTCCTTTTTGTTGACACCATTTTGGGATTTGAACCTGAAACACTTAATAATTACACTAATTACTCGTCTAGTTCGGCTGATACTTAATTTTCCAGTTTCCAAAAAACCTTGAACATACCGCGAGTTTTTCTAATCTACTAAATAGCGAAACAATTTTCCTAAGGTCGACTTTTATAGACTTATTTTACTGGAACACGTTATGGACATACGATAAGAGAGATAATCAAACACTACGAGTTAGCCGCTTTGAAGCGCTGCTATTACGTGGCTTTCGGATGTAATATTATCACGATATTCAGTTTCACGATTGAAACTTGTCAGAAATATATTCAAATTATTGTATTATAGTGTTATTTTAATCAATCCTTTTCATGATTTCTTATTTGTATAATAATAAGTTCCTATTTATATAGTCACTGGCTGGTACGACTGTATTACTTAGCATAAAAAGTAAAAGAACGCGCCTTGACAATGTACATTGGTTCAAGAAATATGTACTTTTATTCTTTCACACTAAATTAGAACCACTTCTCTTACCCTCAGTGCGATTCGCGCGTATTCCATTTATATGAATTTACAAAGCAGTCACAATACTAACTAATTTGACGACCTGAAGATTTGAATCATTATGATTCACAAAAACAAACACTAGAACACGATACGAACTTAAACATACGCCGTTGCGTAATAGAACGTACATATTTGAGCGTACCCAGTATCGTATGATACTGGGTACGCGGGAGTATTCCCGAGCATTTCATTAAGGTTGCTGTATAATTAATGATCTAATCCCAACTGCATATGAAACTGGTGTAATGACGCGAAAACATGGCAGTGCCTATGGAAGCTTAATTAGTTACGGGGAAGTCCAATTAGCGTGGTCGTTGCAAGTTCTTTGCGAATTTTCTCTTGCGCTTGTTGAATCGAAGTATCATTGTTCTTGATTCAACAATAACTCATCATTATGAATCCTTTTTTTTTTTTTCTTTTCGAGGGGGAAACCTTCAAAAGGTACCCGACGACGTGGGAGCGACGTCGGGTTATGTGTGATTTTTACCGCACTAAAACCCCCCCGGTGGCCGTCCTCGGCGCTTGTTGGAGAACTCCGGGATCTCCGACGGAACACAACCGGAGTCCTCCAAGCGCGATGCCCGAATCGGGCTCTGCCCTAAGGGAGCGTTCGCTCCTCCCGCAACATCTGGTGATTACGACGGTATGCGACTACACATACCGCCGTCCTTCCCGGGGTAGCATACTGGACGGTTCGAGCTCCCACTCTTGCCGCCCGCAACCCCGGAAGCCCCTTTTAGTCGCCTCTTACGACAGGCAGGGGATACCGAAGCCCTATTCTAGTCCCGGAACTACAGGGACAATCATTATGAATCCTATTGATAGTTATGAGTCTCTCCTAATAATGAGATAGTTGCTCTAGTACACCAATAATTTTGTATTGTAGTTTTAGTACTATTAATTTAGTAGTATTGCTTGAAAGATATTGAAACTGAAAAACATTAGGGAAAACTCCTATGATATTTTCTCACGATATTTTTTTATCAATTAGTAATTGTAAAATCTAGATGCTAGAATATAATATTTTCATCGGACGTTTTATAAAGAACTTAGGCGTACACTCCTTAGTCTCCTTATATTACAAATGTCGAATAAGTTATTATAATTAGTATTAATCCAATTTATCCAATTAGTCAAATTTCGTTCCTTAATAGGCAAAACATTGAATAGATATAAACAGATAGGCATTTATATATTTTATTTTATTTTCACTTTATCAAATAAAAAACTCCACAGGCCTCAAAGTAATACATTCCATTATTTATAGCGACTAACCCATTTTCGGCTATCTCCAAGTCTTTGTCCAAACACAATTCATTCCTTCGTAAACCTAGACTATTAAAATAAATACTGTTAGTCCCAAAGGCAGTATCGTTTTTGTCGGCAAACAAAAGTAACAAATCTATTATTATTGTCTTATCTCCCAAAGGCGGCTAAACTTGGCACTCCCTTTATCTAGTTATCCCATAAATCATTTTAGCCTGTCGCTTTTTATAACGGTTTTTGGAGGACTAAGGTTCTGGCGTAAGGGACAAGATTAGCGCGTTTTCTCGTGATTATGTGATTAGTATGAAAACGGTCAGAAGGGATTCCAGAAATACAATATATTCTTCCATAGTCATCAACATTTACATTAATACATCTTTATCCACTATTTTATCATATCTCCATTATAAAAGACATTGCAAATATCAGCTGACATTTCATAACTCAAAGCAAGACTGAACATTCTAAAATATAAAATAGAAAAGTATTTAATAAGTGACGTAAAATATTAACAACCAGCAATATAAGTGGATCAATGCGATGTGCCTGTAACATTAGAAACAGCTAACATACATAAATTCGCTGTTAATTAATTTTTGTGGGCTGAGTACAACCTTTTCAATGTCTCACTGCTGGGTACTGGTAACCGACCACTGGGAGCCTCGAACATACTCCAACACACTGCACTGATGCTGATCTAGGAAAAACAAAAAAGATACGGATTAACCTCCAACAAGGTTAACAGATTTGCTCTCCACAGCACAGAAATGCGTATAGAATATAACATTTTTTTCTACCGAATGAGAGTAATATTGAGCGTTTCTGTGCTCCGGTTTGTCAGGTGTAATATAAGAGACATACTCTCAGTTCCAACTTAGTACTGAGGGGTAACAGCACATCTGTGGCTGGCTTGCCGTGGGACTTAACTTGCCTGGGGTTGATTACATTAGTCCATGGGGCGCAGTAGCCACTCATTGTCATTATTATAAAAAAACTCATCATGAGGTGACGCACCCAACTCCGAATTGTATCTGACATTGTCTACCTATTTAGAAGGCTTCTAAGGCCGTAAAAGTCAATAACTACAACGGCTGTATATAAGTTCATCGTCATAGCATTGCGATCGCTCGTAAATTGCACCACAATCTTAAGTAGCCTTTTGTCTCTCTTATCTTAATGCGGTTTGATTAAGTCATTGTGTACCGAGAAGTCATTTGTTAGCCTACAATTAGAAAGTCCGGCAGGATTCCCTTTCTCCGCTGGGTTCTTGTTTATTAATTGTTTTACTTAAGATATTCCTTTGAATTGAGAAATATAACACGAAATTACTTTGTTTATCTCAAACTTATTCGTTGCTGTAAACAAAGCGACCTGTTTCATTTTCTGGAAATAAAGGTAATTTTGTGACAGTGAAATATATTCGTCTACCAATATTATTATAGTTCCCTGTAGTCCCGGGACTAGAATAGGGCTACGGTATCCCCTGCCTGTCGTAAGAGGCGACTAAAAGGGGGCTTCCGGGGTTGCGGGTGGCAAGATTGGGAGGTCGAGCCGCCCGGCAAGCAACTCCGGGAAGGACGGCGGTGTGTGTGGTCGCATACCGTCGTAAACACCAGACGGTGTGGAGAGTCCTGGAGCTTACCTGGGTGGAGCCCGAAGGGGCGACGCGTTCAGAGGACTCCGGTTGCGTTCCGTAGGAGATCCCGGAGTCCTCTTGGCAACGTAGAGGAAGGCCACCGGGGGGGTTTTAGTGCGGTAAAAATCCCACATAACCCTGTGTCGCTCCCACGGCACCGGGTACCTTTTGAAGGTTTCCCCCTCGTAAACAAAAAAAAAAAGGTCTTTTCGTGATATGGACTTACCTTATTCACAAATGGTTTAACACCGTCTTAGCTTAATAAAGTCTTATTTGATTCTATTTTTAATTATACCATTTTTGACTGTCATCTGTCCTTGACTGTCGCTTGCAATTGTCATCGACTGTAGTCAGTGACCAACAACCGCGGTGGTTGACTACAATCAACGACTATCGCCGTCTGTTTGCCTGTCGCCACCTGGTTGTCGACATAACACGTACAGCATAATTTGCAATCAATATAAAAGCGAATAATTTCTCAAAGCATGTGGGTCGAAAAATATTTGAACTTCAATGATGGATGGATGAAGCAGTCATAGACGAAAACCCTTATATCTATATCCATACGGAACAATATGAAGTCTTCAATAAACGAAGTAAATAAACCTTCAGAGACCGTACAACGGAACCGCGTCCCGTTGAATAATTCCCGAACACTTTATTGAAACGCGGTTTTCTCGCGGGTGGAATTAAAACCGAAAGTTGTATAATTTATGCATCGGCACGCTCCCCCGAGTGCCATAGTGGCCGACAAACATTCCGGCAATATTTGCACAGACGCGCTAATTGTTATCGGTCTTTCACTTTTGATGGCATAATAGGGCTATAGTTTGTGTTTATGAATAATGGGTTTTTTATTTCTTTGTTTCTTTCATTTCATTTGGATTTAACTCAAATTTTAAAGTATCAATCGTCAATATGAAGCGTTCAGTGTTTTATGTCTACAGGATATTTCTGTATGTGTTCGGATATTAAATGTTCGAACATTAAATAGAGAAAGATCGCAACAAAGTTAAGTGCGGTCAAGAGTTGGATGGGTGTAGGCTAGTAACCAATCATTGGTTTTCGTGATTCCAATAGTACATTAAGTCAGTTCCAGTTATTATCATTACAGCAGCCATTAATCCTTTAAACCTCGGAGGCCAAATGAGCGGTTTTGGAAAAATCCCGTAGGGGTTGGCCCTTGGTCAATAGGCACTTGGCCAGCGCAGTGGACAATGGCCTAATCCTCCTCATTCTGACAGGAGACCCGTGTCCAGCAGTGGGACAGTAATGGGTTGACGACGTCGATTATAAGCAGAGAACCGTGCCCAGCAATTAGGCACAAAAGGATTGTAGAAATTGCTACTAGTAATAATAGCCATCAACAAACTGCAAATATAAACCCATCATTCCTGATACAGATGTCTCATATCCCACAAACACAGAACATCAAACATTAGCCGGTAATCATTGCCACGGTATTGCAACCGTCTATGCAAATCATGTCGATATTACCACCAAGCCTCCTTAGGGTGTATGTACAATACAATAGTCTCGGTTGCGAATTTGCGTTTAACTGAATTACTTTTAATCACTTACCCTTACTAATATTATAAATCCGAAAGTAAGTCTGTCTGTCTGTCTGGTTGTCTCTTCTTCACGCCCAAACCACTGAACCGATTTTAATGAAATTTTGTACAAAGATAGTCTGAGACCCGAGAAAGGACATCGGATAGTTTTTATCCTGGAAATCCCACGGGAACTAGGGATGGCGATCTAAGATCTATTAATCGGAGAATCTTTTGGACCCAAAACATCGATTATTTTAATCGATATTAGTAAGGATTGAATCATAAACTATGCATTTGATCAAGTGATGATCTTTAGCAAAGTTGAAGGTACGAATTTTCAGTTTTATGTATGTTAGTATGTTATGTTACTTTCTTTTAAACGCGGGCGAAGCCGCAAAAACTAGTTCACAATAAGTTCAGTTGCAATAAGGTATCTGTAAATGTAAATAAAATTTACTACACATATAATTTACACATAAGAGTGATTTATATTTACGTTGCGTTTCATATAAATATGTAACTAATAACCCGTACCCAGCAGTGGAACAAGGGATCGGTTGGCCACCAATATATATAAAATAGATATAATGTGTGTGTGTAAATAGACATTACGATCACGATGACCTTTTCATGACTCCAAAAGGATTGCATACCAATATATGGAATAATAATAATGGATATATTTTATACTATTGGGTTTATACTCAACGTTTCAATAAATCCTGAAACACACACATTGAAAACAACATTAAAAGAGGAAATTTGTGGGAAATTTCTCACCAAAAAATCTTTAACACGCCAATAATGAATTGACAAAGTTTTAACAACTATAACCAAGGGAAACTTTTTAGCAAAAAAATTGCAACTAATATAAACTACCCCTAACAATCGCCCCTCGGCTAGCGAGCGGCGTAATGACCTGAAAATGGAACCTGCAGCCGCCGCAAATGCGTCACGCTGCATCTTACTTTGAAGGTGTAATGAGATTTTGTGGTGGAAATTACAAAGTGCGATCAAATGTGAATATTACAGTCTGATGAATGGTTTTCTATCGGCCGCAATGTGGTAACGGAATACGTGCTAAAAAAAAATTAAAGCCTTGAGGCTTATTGTTTGGCCTTTAATTTATTTTAAAGACAATTAATAAACATTATTTGCCAACCAACACTGCATACATAGAATTTTCACATTTGTTTTTTACCAGAAACATATGTTCTAAAGGGTTTCATTATCTTTTTTTTTCTAAATCATGAAATAAGTTAAATAAAGCTTAAAATATAAATAAGAAAGAGGAACTTAAATGTGTTGGCTGTTCCAAGAATAATCGAAAAATATCGTTTAATATTCAAAAGGACTCAACCTTTATCCATAGTACTTATTTCATTGTACAAAAACTTCAACTCATATTGTACTTAATAATATCCTTCTTCGTTAAAAGAACAATTTCATAAACATAATTCAATGCACTTATTAAGTAAAATTACAATTAAAACCAACACTCGTCAACATGTCCTCTACACACGCGGTAAACTGACGAGCGACGTAATGGCCTGAAAATGAGACCGGCGTTGCATATCCGCTGATGCACATGCTACTTTACGCGTTTGTCGCACGATAATCGCCATGGAAAAAAATTACTTTTTTTTACTTTTTAATCAAAGTGGTACGAGTAGTAGTAGAAATATTTAATCCATCTGACGGTAAGTCACTGTTGCCAGTGTACATTTACAATCGACTCCACATCCCCAAAGCCTTTGACAAGTCATTTAACACAGTAACGCTTGACACTATGGTCACGTGCTGTTATGTGAGCTGAAAAGGGGGTGGTGACGTTTTTTGATCAGATCCACAAAGGGCTCTACCACCTTCTTTGTTAAAAGGACAATAATTTGACGTGTCAAAAAATCTGTTACCAACGTCAAATAAGATTACAATTAAAACCAACACTCGTCAACATGTCCTTTACACACGCGATAAACTAACGAGCGACGCAATGGCCTGAAAATGAGACCGGCGTTGCATATCCGCTGTTGCACATGATACTACGCGTTTGTTGCACGACAATCCCTCATGGAAAACCATACAGATTTTTACAACTTTAGTTTTTTTTTATCGAGGGGAACCCGTCTCTCTTGGCCCGATACCCTGTCGGGTTCCGCCCAGGCGAACATGTCGCTCGCCACAACGTCTGATGTATACATAACTGTAAATTCAGTGGGGGGATGCAAAATGGATGATGGTGGGAGCCTGGGATTTGAACCTCGGACGCCTTAATTATTTACTCATAATTTTCCAAAAATCATAATAATATAATCATCTGTTTTATAAAGTAGCTAGTCTATACAACCCGTGTGTATTTGCCGTCGGCTCGGTTTGATGGATATATCATTTTGTGGTGCAAACTTATTTTGGGGGCGGCAAAACGATTTTCATAATTTATGATGTTTCAAAAATAAAGTTATATTTTAGTTTACTTGTAGGTGCCCCATCGCCACCCTAGCTAGCACCTTATAACAATTATTGTGCCTTATAAAAACAGTAAAGCACACAGTTAAATATCTCGTTTAAAATTTGCACAATTATTAATTTCATTATAGGTATGTATAATGTATTTATTACATAATTATATTACATTTTGAAAGTGGTAGAACCCTTTGTGTTTCGACTCATAACAGCAGTGTTAAACCCTGCTCTGTTTTGAAGAGTGTGGTAAGGGATATATACCTTTCCAAGGCGTTCCAGCTTAGTCCTCAGGGGTAACAGCGCATCTGTGGCCGACCTCAGCTAGGAATATCTAATCCTATCTGGAGTCGATTACAGATGTTCATGGACGGCAGTAGCCACTTAACATCTACTTACCACTTACCAGATGGATGCTGCTCCCATATTTAAAAAAAATGTATGTATTTCCTATAAAGAAGTTCCTAACGCAGCCAAATGGTGTTATGATCACGCCATCTATCATATAAATTGTGAACTTTATTCCGCATGGCATAGCATAGCGAAGCGCGATGGAGATATAATTTTATGAACAACGGCTAACAAAACGATAATAAGTAAATTATATACAGTTTTGGCACATTCTCTCAATGGATATGGTAGTATATTGGTTTTCCAATATACTGTCATATCGATTCTATTAACTAATATAGCGATATAATTTATCGTTGTTATAATAATACTGTATGCTCCAGACGAGAACACACATCTGTGTGTTTCATATGTTTTTATTGGTTTTTCTTTGTGGCAATGGCACAAATAATAAATAAAGCATTGTTGAAAAGAGTTACGTGTAAGGGACAGCCCTACACGTTAAGGCTGCATCGCGCCAGCCCTACACCGTTCTTACGCTGCATCGTGCTTGTGCTGTATCGTGCCTTCGCGGAACGGTCAACGCTGACGAGGCGCGTCCCACGTGCAGGTGGCCGTCCGCCATGGAAACAGATCACCTCCATCGCGGAAAGTGACTCTACCTATCACAACATCTATTTTTTTATTTTGTTACAAGTTGTGTTTAAATTTAAATAAAAATTTAATTTGTTCGCGAAATAGACTGCAATTCTTTCCTCGACGCCCAGCTCCCATAACTAAAGTGATAAAAAGTTTGACCGGAGCGGCACTATTTCATCACCAATTTCCTGCAAAAGAAGTTCTTACCCTTCGATGTGGATGTCTAAGTGACTATATGAGGCGGGCATCGTAGTCACCAGGTATGTGAACGCGTCTATGATCGGCTTCAAGTAAAAGACGCTTTTTACTCTCACAGCCCCATACTAGGATTCCCATTCATGGGTACCATGAACACACCCATAGACAGATACAAACACTCAGACCTAGAGACAGAAACCAAAATTCAACATTTAGAAATCTGTCTGGCCGGAGATCGAACCCGGAAATCTCTGCGCGGCAGACTGGTATGACGACCGCTGCACTAGATGGATCTTCAACTCATAGTATCTACTATGAAGAGTACGTAGTATAAGTGGATTGCGAACATATTTTCTAAGTCAATTTTATAAAATTACTAGCTGACCCGGCAAACGTAGTGTTGCCATATAAATAAAAAAATGTTATGGGTGAACTACCCTTATCACTAGGGGTATGAAAAATAGATAGTAGCCGATTCTCAGACCTACTGAATATGCATATAAAATTTGATAAAAATCGGTAAAGCCGTTTCGGAGGAGTACGGTAACTAACATTGTGACACAAGAATTTTATATATAAGATAGCCAAAGTAAACGCCTAGTCTATAAATAGCCTTAAGCAAAACCAGAGGGTACATGCATGAAAAATTCCGGCCGAAAGCACTACATTGTAAATGAAAGGACATTTGGAGCACGACCTACAAGCCTACAGGAAGTTGAAAGGGAAGATCTCAATGCAAGCTGAATAGCTAAAGTGCCTCTCAAAGGCCATTCATCGTCCCTATGCCGAAACTCTAACATTTGTGTAAAGTTGCTGTAAACATTTGTTAGACTCTGCCCATATGGACGGTTTAAATTTGTTTTGCAGAGAAATCCGAGGTCCGCCATTATAACACCATTATTTTTGTATGGAACTTAACATATTTTGTCATAGTAGAAGATGCGGACTATTATGATAAATAAAAAGAGTACTTCATACCGAATTTAGTATGTTATAAAAATATATCGTGAATGAAACCTTTCCTGGTCAGACTATAAGGTAATTAATAATTTTGAAGGTGGTAGAACTCTCTGTGGCCCGACTACGTTCGCACCACAGCCACACATATTTCTACCAAATAAAAAACAGTGTTAAGCGCTGCTATGTTCTTGTCTAAAGAGTGTGCTAACATACTTTTCCGAGGCATTCCAGCTTAGTCGTTAGTGTTAGCGGTGCATCCGTGCCCGACCTCAGATAGAAATGTAATCTTATCTTGTGTCGATTACAAATGTCCATAGGCTGCAGTACTTACCAACAGGTGGACTGCATGCTTAACTAAATAAGTCGTTTATCAAAATAAACGCTATTTAATTGCGAGCACTATGATTTTTGTTTATTTAGCAGTTTGTTTAGCAGTAGCAGAAGAGCATGCAGTCCACCCGATGGTAAGTGGCTACTGCCGCCCATAGACATCTGTAATCAACCCCAGATAGGATTAGATATTCCTACCTGAGGTCGGCCACAGATGCGCCGCTACCCCTGAGGACTAAGCTGGACGCCTCGGAAAAGTATGTCTCCCTTACCACACCCTTCAAAATGGAACAAAGCAGCACCTAACACTGCTGTTATTAGGCAGAAATAGGTGTGGCGGTGGTGCTACCGGAGTCGAACCACAAAAGGTTCTACCACCTTCCAATATATATTCCTATGATATAGGGTTATCTGGGAAAAATCTGATTAAACTACGACTGACGAGCTTTAAAGGAAATTCCATAAAATACCCTTTCCGTAGCTCCACAATTGTTCCTTCCCTATGGACATGTAAATACAAAGATATATAAATTCGCAAACACTACTCTTGGACTTGAGAGAAATCGTACGCCACATGTGGAACAAATTTGCCTGAGAGCTGAACATCTGTCGTCCTGGCAGTAACAAATCCTTAACCATATGCATGCTTGCATGGCTCGTATTTAAACAAACGGTACGGATTTTCAAGTAGTGCAATTTTAAAATAATTGGATGTTAACATTAACAAGAAATTCGTAATAATGAAAATAGAATCAGTGATTAATTTAAAATAAGATTTTTCATTTGTTTACATATTTAGATTTCATTATTTTTTATATTATTAAATATTTTTATACATTTTGTAAAAGATAAAACTCTGCGCCATGTTCTCGTATGAATTACGTGGAAAAATCATTTCATTCGTGTATCTGTAAATGCTAATCTTGTATCTGTAAAATTGTCAAAGAAATATTGAATGAACATTCACAAAAAACATACATAGGGAATATTATAGACCACTTTTTGAATATCAAATAGCAGTATTCTGTCTAATACATCGTAAATTATTATGCGGGGTACAATATAATATCTGTTAATTTTCGAAACAACTTCCAAGTATTTGCTTAACAGACAGGCTTAATATTTTAACACATCTTGATCTTAAGTCTTAACATTACTACAGCATAAATCCACCGGAACCAAAACCGATTCCCGCTTAAGCTCGTAAATAAAAAACCAAGGAAAGGTGGTTAAACTATCGACATTTAACCTCCGCAACTAATTGAGGCGTGTCCGGCCATTCCGGAGTTCCGAGGCCGCTTGTTAGGGCAGTGGATTCGGAAATCGTATCCAAATGTTAACGAGGACCAATTTGGGGGCCGGAACGACCCGCGTACAAATTGGAATTGCGAAAACATAGTGCCTTATTAAAGGGTTGATTAGGGCGCTTGTTTTTCTATGTATCTCTCGGTTTAAGTTGCGGTATCCTAGTTAAGTTGTTTGATTGGAACGGTACCTAAGTTTGCTGTTTTGCAATTAAGAACAAGAAAGTACAATCGATACACTGAAGGAATGATAATAGAATTTACACCAACACCTTATACTTTATACTTGAATAGTAACAGTATATTTAAAGTGAGCAATCAATCAAAAACATAATTTTGGTAACATTCTGTAAATGGGACATTTACTAACCAACTTTGTGGTACCGATTCGAAAATTCACTTTCATAATTTTACCCAAATTCCCCAAAACTTTAATCTACTACGTCACTACCTATTGTTTTACTGCATGTCATATAAATATCATGTATCCGTACAAAATTCAACACGACATGATGATAGATTCGAGCATAATTCAATATGTCGGGCGGACAGCCGCGGGGTGTCATTACTCCGCAATTGCACTGCAATTTACTGCCTCATCTACTCGGCTTATAGAGCCTGGCGCAGACAAAAAATATATATAGCATCTAGAAAAAACATTACAGCATATTATTATTGAAGAACCCTGTGTGGATCGACTCCGGCGGCACCAACGCCACACCTATTTCTACCTAATAACAGTTGTGTTACGCGCAGCTGTGTTCTGGTTTGAAGAGTGTAAGGCAGACATAGTTTTCCGAGGCATTCCAGCTTAGTCCTCAGAGGTAGCGACGCATATGTGATTGACCTCGGACAGGAATCTAATCTTATCTGGGGTTGATTATAGATGTCCGAGGGCGGCAGTAACCACTTAACATCAGGTAGAATGCATGCCTGTAGGACCCCTGTTCTACTGGTTGTAGATAATGGGCCATGGGCCGCAATGACCATTTACCTTCAGGTCTGGTATACTCTAATACTTTAATCCTATGAAAAAAAATGCGTGCGTAAAACGTCCATTTACGCACGCCGTGATATAAAATTTTATACAACACGCGGACGAAAAATGTTTTTCTGACTCGTGTGATTGCAGTCCTCGCCTGCGGCTCGGCCTGCAAACTCACACTTGTCAGAAAAAAATTTTTCGTCCTCGTATTGTAATGTACTATTCTACACAGATGTTTTGCTACACTGTTAATACAAGGTATAACTGATTTTAAGTTTATATGAGACTTGAACATCATACTCATGAGTCGCTAAAATTCATACGGCTGGGAAATAACTATACACAAACTAAATACTGCTTATAATATGTCACAACATATAATATTACCAGCTAAAGGCATGGCGGAACGTCGCGAGGCGCGACCCCGCAATCGTTTTAGAAGCGATATACGGGTTACGGTAAATTAAACCCGTTGCAGTTATGAGCGCCTGGTATCTCATATGATGATATTTAAATATACAGCCATTATTTATAGTTTATCTTATCTATCTTTTATATGTTAAGCATTTCATATTTTGTTCGGGGTGAGCTCTTGGTCCTAGAAATGGCAGGAGTCTTCGAAATTACTGCAAATCGTCATATATGTATGTGCAATCATAGAAGCGATATACGGGTTGCCGGTAAATTAAGTCCGCTACAGTTATGAGCGCCTGTTATTTCATATTACTATATTATTTAGATATATAGTCATATACTTATAGTTTATCTATCTTTTATTTCTTATGCATTTTCATTTGTGTTCGGAGTGCGATTTTAGTCACAGGATATATTCGAAATTTCTGATAATCGTCATGTATCTAATATAATATAATATAATAATAATATTAGAAGTAATATTAGAACTGCCGGTATATATTGAATATTTTGTTTAGAGTGAAATTTTGGTCCCAAAATCTCTGGGGTTTTTTCGCAAAAAGCGAAAAAGCATGCGCGATTAAACAATAGCATAATTCTTTAAACTTTCAAAATCCACTAATGCTGCTATACCCTGATATGTGGCATAGTTCACCATTCTGACTAAGAGGAGCGTGAGTATGTGCATCAGAGGTGTGGTGATTCGTACATTGGACTACCAGATTAAACGTTGAATTTGAAAGGCTTAGGCACTAGCATTCGTGCACTAAAAGTACATTGGTAATTTTCACATACATTTGTAAATATTAGTAAAAACTGCACCTATGAATTTTCTTTATGATGTTTGAAAGGCTTAGGCACTAGTATTCGTGCACTAAAAGTACATTGGTAATTTTCACATACATTTGTAAATATTAGTAAAAACTGCACCTATTAATTTTCTTTATGATGTTTTCCATCAACATAAAAGCCATTAATAAAGTTAATTTATTAATAAACACGCCTTATACCTTCAGATATATATTGGCAATCTGATATCACTGTTAATTGTGTACTAACTATATTGGTGGTGACATGATGTATTCGTGCATAATTCAATATGGCGGAGCGTCGCGCCGGCGGGCGTCATAACCCCTCAATCATATTACTAAATTGTCTGATTGCCGAAAAATGAAACCCTCAGGGATGTATTAGCTAGTACGGCAGACAGGAATATAGCCTTAGATGTATGCATGGTATCTTCCTATGTATAAAATTGTCGTGTCACAATGTTAGTTACCGTTCTTCTCCGAAAGGGATTCACCGATTTTCACCAAATTCATATTCAGATATTAGATATATTCAGTAGGTCTGAGCATCGGCTACTATCTATTTTTCATACCCCTAGCTGATAAGGGTTGTTCACCCTTGACATTTTTTTATTTATATGGCAACACAACGTTAGCCGGGTCAGCTAGTATATCTCTAACTTTTGGTATTATCTGTAATCATTCACATAATATGATTATGTGATTGATTAGAGATATTTATAAGCGTCATTGGCCACATACTATATTACTAAAAACAAAAAAATATTTCCTTAAAGAAGAACTCTTGGAATATCTAGGTTCCGTCTTCACACACTGAAGGTATAACATTCGGCCATATTGAAGAACTTAGTTGTTTAAAGGCGACATACCCACTTATTTATACCTTTGAGCAATTTTATTTTGCTGTGTACTGAAGTGTGTATCTATGCGTGCGTGTGAAGGAAGGTAGTCCTACTTATATTATAATACTTCAACCAAACGATAGGTAAAAGACACTTGTATTTTGAGTCATATAGAGGCATAACCACAGACCACTTAATATAGGTCCTTTCCTATCTCAGTGCTATTAAATAAAATAATGAAACTGCAAAATTTCCTTATAAAATAGTGCTTTCAATATCAGAGACACGTGTCTTTTATCGCTTGTCACTGTCACTTTCACCCGCCGGTCTTAATAAAGTGGACAGTTTTGAATATCCGGCCGACATCTGCCTTTGATAGGATCTCTGGCACAGTACAGTGCATTCAGTAGGATTATCTTGTTTTGTATACTGTAGTATATGTATCTATTAAATAGATGTGTATGTATATTGTTTCATGTATGCCAGTAGAGAGGGTAGCTGTCAAAGTCGGTCTGGTGTAGTGGCTGGCCTTTGAGGTTCTCACAGATATTAAATATACAAAGTTTATACGTAAGTTTATCTTATACACACTTAAATGAGATTTTGATGTCTGCCTATATTCTACCAAATTATCTATCCTACTAATATTGATTCTAGTAAACTGTACAAATCGTTTTGTTTGTCGTACAAAAAGTTACTTTCGTTCTAGATGTTTGCAAAAATAGGACGAAAACTATTGCTTTCCGAAAAGGAAAATAATTCTAGAGAAAACCTAAAATAATCTAGAAGTTCCCATATAATATCGCAAATTGTTATTTATACACGAAAATATTGTGTAGCTAAATTAAAAGTACTTTCGTTTTTAGTCAACATTTCATTTTATAAAATATTTTAATATATTTCCAAAATATTTATATTAATCCAATTATTAATTATTTAATTGCCCGTTTAGATTTTTTTTCTACTAATAATAGTTTTTTTTTGCAATTGCATTCGTTTACTATTTCGAAGTCGTTTTTATAACATGAAAAATGATGGACATACTGATTTCATGTGATCTATGGCCCGCTTAGGTATCCGTTTATTTTCCACAAAATTCCGTGAAGAAAATTACAAGATTACTTCGAGATCCATTGTTTTATAAACTATCTGTCGTGGGGTGTGACAAGAAAATTACATCGAGACCTTCGGGAAACTTAATTAAATGTTAACCTGTATTTATTTATAGAAGACGCTTTCGGTAGTAACTATTTGCTTTTTAGTGATTTATTTTTATAGTTAAAATGATTATTTATTAAATTTTTAGGTGCCTTCACTGTAACTGGGTGAAGGTGGTAGAAACCTTTGTGGTTCGACTCCGGCGGCACCACTACCACACCTATTTCTGCTCTGCCTAATAACAGCAGTGTTAGGCGCTGCTGTGTTCCGTTTTGTGGTAAGAGAGACATACTTTTCCGAGGCGTTCCAGCTTAGTCCTCAGGGGTAGCGGTGCATCTGTGGCCGACCTCAGGTAGGAATATCTAATCCTATCTGGGGTTGATTACAGATGTCCATGGGCGGCAGTAACCACTTATCATCAGGTGGACTGCATGCTCGTCTGCTACTTCTATATTATAAAAAAAAAACTATTTCTGTCTTATAGTAACACAATTTGGGCATATGTGTGATTTATAGAATAAGTGTTTGTACTGTTATATGTACTCGTAATTAAACTCCTCCTAGTTTATTAACTACATCAGGTAAACTGGGAAATATATCTGTATTTTGATCATAAATCATTGCTGGTAAAAATCTCCGCCTAGAAATGATCATATTTCGGAAATATTTCTAGCGTTAGTTCCATTTCCGTCAAACTTCAATGATTTCCACATAATAAATAACAGACCGCGCTGTTTCTACAAGACAAAAATCCTATTCCATTTAAGCGTTTTCTTAAGTACATAAATGCATTTTAAGTATTAAAAAGCTCTACCAACCATTTTCAATTTTCTCGAATTACCTGTAAGCTTTCAATGAAATGTATTAATATTGCAAACAAAATGGTTGCGGCATCGTAAGATTGAATGGGAATAAATCTTTCAATTGGATAAAAGCTTCCAGATGCAGTTTGATTAAGCTTTAAGCATCGCAAGCTTTTATTAAAGAACACGAAGAATGAAGCTTGTTTTATCAGATGGAAGTTTGAGCAAAACTAATTCTTTATAAGAAGATTTGGTACTCCTAACTGCTAACATCGTTTGAAACATTACTAGTAGAATTATTTCTAGTAGTAGAACTGTTTACTGTAGACTACCACTATAGACTGTAGAAATAATTCTACTAGTAGGTAGTCTACATGTATGTCCCTGTAGTTCCGGGACTAGAATATCGCTACGGTGTCCCCTGCCTGTCGTAAAAGGCGACTAAAAGGGGGCTTCCGGGGTTTCGGGCGGCAAGAGTGGGAGCTCGAACCGTCCAGTATGCCACCCCGGGAAGGACGGTGGTATGTGTGGTCGCATACCGTCGTAATCACCAGATGTTATGGGAGGAACGAACGCTCCACCAGAGCAGAGCCCGATCCGAGCATCGCGCTTGGAGGACTCCGGTTGTGTTCCGTTCGAGATCCCGGATTTCTACAACAAGCGCTGAGGACGGCCACCGGGGAGGTTTTAGTGCGGTAAAAATCCCACATAAGCCGGCGACGCTCTCACGTCGTCGGGTACCTTTTGAAGGTTCCCCCTCAGAAGGAAAAAGAAAGGCAGTCTACAGTAAAGAGTTAATGCACTAAGACACAAATTCACTAATTAATTACTTAATTAATTTTAATTTTAGTTAATTAAATGTCAGGCGGCTTTGTCACCACGAGGATCGGCAATTAAGCCCAGAAAAGATAGAAGATCTACGTAAAGCCGGCCACAGATGCATTTTAAATGACTATAGTTGAAACTAAGTTGGAGTAACTCGTGTATATGTCTCTCACATATCCCATTCAAACCAAAAGCCAGCACGTATCGCTTAATAGAAAACAAAAATATACATGGCGGTGATACCTCCGGAGTCAGCCCACAAACAGTTCTAACACGCATTATCAAGTATTAAAATTAGCGCAGAATTCAACTCTTTGATAATAAAAACAGCCAATTTGTAAATCCTTAGAACAGAAGTAGCGTAAAAATTGGACGAGAAAGGCTGTGACGGCTGGAACCCGCCGCCGCTGCGTCAGCAGATTTCGCCACGGTAATCCAATATGGTCCACGGGACGGCGTGCCGACTTTGTGTTTGGGACAAGTTGGCGGATCAAGCGGGTAATACCTGGAAACATTGTGGTGTCCTCAGAAAATATATTAGCTTGTAGTTTAATATTGGAGTTTCGATTTATGTTCTCTTGGCCTGAACAAATTCTCGACTCATACGGACTGCCCAAGAATTTATTGTCTAAGTGTATTAGTGTCTCCTTAAAACATTTTTGGGACTTTTCAAAATGATGGTATATATGTACGTTCTAAGCAAGCAACCTACGATGATATACGATAATATATTTTATGATAAATGGTCCCATTCTTATTCACAGGTACCAAGTAAGCCAAATATATATTTAACCAAAATACTTTTATACGTATCAATAAAAACCTTATACTTATTTTAGATATTCGCAAATAAAAAATATTTTATTTTCTCCAAATAATATTTATTAACTTATATTGAAGTATTCAACAAACCATTTTTAAATAATACCATAAACCATTTAAAACTATAGTAAAATAATCTTAACCAATTTTCGCCTACTATAGTTCCAAATTTGCCAATTCAGGAACTCAAAAATAGCCTTTTATTTTATTATAAAAAATGGATAATCTGATTATTACTGACGGGTGTTAGACAAACAAACGACCAAAACGCTCGTAACTTACACTCTGCACCAAAATAAAGATGAAACAGGAATATCCTCACTTTTGTCAAGCCACCGTTTTGGCGTTTTCGAAATTTATTAAAAAAGAACCCTGTTGCCCAAAGAAAATAGATTCATAGTTTAATATTAAGTTTTAATTGCATGATACTTTATTTACTCTCATTTGGAAAACATAAATCAAAATCAACTCAACTTTTTTATTCAAAATAGGTTCTTTACAGAGCACTTTTTGATAGTCAATACAACTACCACCACTTCACAATATTTAATACACATAGTATTCATGCGATTGTTTGCTACGTCATAATATTTAGTACCCAAGTACACACGTAGTCAGGAGTCCTGAAAAGGACATAGATTACCTTTTATGCCAAAAAAATAACTGTCCCCGAGAGATAGATAAATCATCGACTGTGTCTCTCTGATGCGAACAGAGCCGCGGGTAAACGCAAATGCAAAATGCAAAAATGCAATTCAAATAAAAATCTATTTATTGATATTATTATTGTAAATGTAACCTTTTGACAATTGTCACTGTCAATTATTTTCGTATTTGAAAAATATTCAAAACATGTAGAGTTTAGATCATTTACGAACGAAACGATATTTCTTCGCACTTTTTCTTCGATTTCGTGTCTTAACTGTGCATGTCGGCATTATTCCGCGTAAATTACACCATGACAGCCATTAAACGGCTGACACAATTGTCAGCCGTTTAAGTAATTTAAGGCTTCCTTCAATTACAAGGCGAGATATCTATATTTATACACCAAGAAAACTTAATCGCATAGATCATTATGAAACTAAGACCACAATGCTATAGCCTGTTCCTCATAACTATCTGGAATACACGACCACAGTCCAGTTGTTTGAGATACGGGGTAGCGGCTGACTAATTGCCGGAAGTTTCCAAGCTGCCCGGAGACTTAACAAGGCTTAACGAGTGCTATCTAAGGCCACCGGCAGACTATCCGGCGTAAGGGATGTTTTGACGGAAAAGTGTGTGGCGTGACATTGTGTGGCGTAGGACCTGCGCACACGGCGCACACTAGGTACTTGTAGCAGCCGCGATCAACGATTTCTCGGCTTAACGAGTGCTATCTAAGGCCGCCGGCACACTACCCGGCGTGCGGTTTGCGTTGATTGAAAAGGCAACATTGTAACAGCCGCGACCGATGATTTTGCGATTATAAAAGCTAGATGAAGCCATAAAATAGTCCACACCGCAGACATAAAAATGCTATTTGTAGCAATTGGCGATCCTAGACTATCACTTCTCCGAACGATGAGACTCAGTAATCGCATAAATACAATGCATACGGCTACTTAAACGCACCTTTTCGATATAAGGCTGAGACCGCACTGCGATTAAACGCGCGCGTTTAATCGCAAGACTGAAACCGCAAAAATATAAAACATATTGCTTTCTATACAAGTGCACGCACTAGTGACTTTTTCAGGCGACTGATTTATTGTTACATTTTGACCGCGGCTTGTTTAAAGCGCGGTTTTTTTGTCTCCCATAGTAATTGTATGGTGGCGCATTGATATAAACTAAAGATATGTTACTAGCGGATAAAACATGGAATATACAAAATACACCAATTGGAGTGAATCGAGTCCAGTCGCTCTCGCGCGGCGTAGTAACCGACACGTATGTATGTCACTGTACACCTTAAACGTCATTATTTTAGTCTTCTAAGCCTCAGCATGCCTTCCTGTGCAATGCTTAAATGTACAAATTATGCAATTAAATATACAAGTTTCATGGAAGCACATATCACAAGTAAATGTGGAGAAATCATTATATCTTGATTATTTTTCATTTTTGGTCTGCCATAATTACGTAACTGACAAAAAAGAGATAACGTATTCCTTCCACAAGTAGTGATAGAGAAGCAAACTATACGTAGATATTTACGAATGAATGAATCTTGAAATGCAATAGCAAATACTAGTTGTCTTTTTTATCACATTGTTCCAATAGCTCTGTCACTT
The DNA here is from genome assembly GCA_014595695.2 of Epargyreus clarus clarus. Lineage (NCBI taxonomy): Eukaryota > Metazoa > Arthropoda > Insecta > Lepidoptera > Hesperiidae > Epargyreus > Epargyreus clarus. Next base: position 1,944,500 of record JACTTY020000021.1, read on the forward strand.
ATAAAATATCAAGCCAGCAAAATGAAAAACGTGCATTTGTGTGTCAATGCGTTCGCTGTTCGGTCACTTTTTGTGTTGTTTAGTGGGCAGCTAACATATCTGTAGTTTTAAATTTCATTGGTTTTTTACCCCACAACACGAGCTGTTCGCCTGAAATCCATGATGAGACTGAAATAAAATTAAGCCAAAAGAAAACCGCAGTGCGTGTTCGTATGCGTTTTGGCGTTTTCAGCTTTTTTTATTCAGTCTGCGTTTAATCGCAGTGCGGTCTCAGCCTTAGGGACCATATGCAGCTAGGCGTATATGTGTTACAACACAAATGCAATCGCCATAACGCCACAAGAAGTTTTTCATATTTTTACTTTTATTTCATTATATAAAATTACTAATAATTATCACGTGATCTACTAAGGTGACCTAAACATAATTAATCTGATCTAGGATTAGCTGTATCAATTCGCACGTCTCTTAAGAAGATAATACTCCAACGAATTAATCAATATTGTCTTTAATGCCGGATAGTGTATAAGCTGCTTATTATTACAGATACAGCTTAAAACGGCTAGCAGAGCTCTTCAAAGCGTAGAATAGCTAATGACGGAATGCTTGTGGTCACTCGTACACAACTAGTCCAATGCAGTTGACTTAAATATTTTGAATAATTAAATGTTTTCTTTATTATTTGGTTCCGCAAACAATACCCTATCCGTTCATCATTTTAGGGTCCCGTTCCCAAAGAGTAAAAACGGAACCCCAAACTAAGCCTCCGCTGTCTGTCCGTCTGCCCGTGTGTCACAGAACTCTATCTTCTGAACCATAATAGATCGACACTGGAATTGTTTACACTGCTGTTATTACAGCCAAATGCTAAAAAACATTTTGGTCATACGGAACCCTCCATATGCGAGTTCGACTTGCACTTGGCCAATTAATTTAAGCTATATAGCATTCTTAGAATTCAGTCAATAGTCAGCTAATAGGTATTATAGATTTAAACTCGACTGCGCTAGGTAGTATATTTCGAGCGAGTTAGGTACAAGTATGTATGTCTCATTCTTTGCCACATACTCTAGCCCAAATTACCGGATTTTAACATATGACGTGTCGTTAGGTTTGTCAATTTTTTTCAGTCAGTCAGTTAGTCAGTCAAGTTGGTTTGTTTTTATAACAATTGTTCAGTTAAATTACTTATTTTACGTATCTGACTCGACTTTTTTCGTTTACCAAATAATATTATTTCTAACATATTTTCAGCGATTTCTCACGAAAGGAGAGAAATATAAATATCCAGCTTCCACCCGTCGCCCACCTCTGTTCACTGCACTTTATACGATGGCTTATGGCGTTCGTTCTCATTTTTATCATTATTTCCTTTAACGCAAACTTTGAAGTATTATTTCAATTTAAAACGCTTATTGAAAATATTATTTCTACCTGCTTTTGCTCTGTATTATCTATTAAGAACTTTTGTTTTAATCTTAATCCGTTGCTAATGGTCTATTTGATATTGTACTCCCATTTCTTTATAAGAACTAAATAGGAGAATTCTTAAGCGAGCCGCCCTCGTTGTACTTTACCTGGAAAAAGCATTACGTTCTTCCTACACCTTCGAGTGTTGGTGGCGGTACACATACCGTCGTCGAAGTTACCTCACTACGTCGTCGCGTCGTTACCGGTGTCACTAGTTGACCGGTTCGGGCTCCTTTTCTTGCCACCCGCAACCCCGAAACGTGTTATTACGACATACGGAGGATATTGTAGGTCTATTCTAGTTCCGATTAATAGGGACAATGTTATGAATATCTAACGACATTATTAAATAATCTTTTAGAAGCCAACCAACTCAAAAACCAACAAGTGAGAAAATCTCTACAATATCTAGTTTCCCCTCTATTCCCTCGCTCTATTTCCTCGAACTGTCTCACCGTTTAAATAGTTCTGTACGGTCCGTTTCCTTTCTTTTCTATTTATATTCTAAGGATTGCACGGACAATTCACGATTTAACAATGTGGTTAAATATTTTATAGTGTATAGTATATTGTTAAAGCACATATGATTAAACTATTTGTAACAACCAATTTCTAGACAGTTTTTTAATTATCACAAATACAGTTATAAAATTATATTGTTAAAATGACAAAAAAACATAAAAAAAATATATTTAAACGAACCATACCTACTTAAATTCATACTCAAGACATCATTGAATATTTCCTGAGAAGTGAAAGCATTATAGAACCTTTCTACAATATCTATTTCCCCCAATTCCCTCGCCCTATTTCCTCAACCGTTGAAACTGTCCCATATGGTTCATTTCCTTTTCCTTTCTATGCTATTTCTGATCTAAGGCTAGTAAGAATATTTCACAATTTTACAATGTGTAGTTACCGGTCAACTACTATACGAATGACTTTTGGTAAATAAGTAAGTACTTACGATATATTATTTCATTAAGCCCTATGACAAACGAATAAACAGAAGGACGGATAGATAGTAAAATCGAATAATAGAGTCCCGTTTCGTTCGTTTGAGCATGGAACCCTACAAAAGATTTATGTTACAGTAAAGTTGCAAGAATAAGTGGCAAAATATTGGAAGACAAGGACATAGCCGCCATATTGTGGATCAGGTCAGGGACCTCCCAACGGTGGTTCTACGATAGATTTATGAGAACCCCGAACTTCGCGCACAGATGCTTTTGTTGTTTTAACGTATCTACGAAACAATCCATAGCCGAGCTGGTTTTAGGAGTCTGTATTTTGATTTCTAAGTTTTAAAAGCTGTAAAATCCTTTGATAGGGAAAATCCCACCGCCTATTTCTGTAAAACAGCAGTGTTAAACGCTGCTATGCTGTGGTCTGATTTGTTAGGTATGGTAATAAAGAGATGGTTATGCAGAGAGATCCAATTTAGTAATTATACTATTTACTGTGTTATTCACTGCCTCTATAACCATTTACTATTTTAACCCTCATTAAATAACTTTAAATTAATAAAAAAAAAATCATATTTCCGTTTTGATTATGTGCATATTTGATTACAGAAGATGATTATGCAAACTGAACAAAACAATATTTTTCATACAGGGAACTTTATATTATATGAGAAAGGATACTTTGTCTTTAAATATATTTAGATAACAACATAAACATTTAAAAACCAAAAGTACCATAAAATATAAAACTAAGACACAAAATCAAAAATAATAAAACACCTCACACTTGACCAGTGTCCCCGCATCTATTACACGGAAGGACAAAGTTGGTGTGATCAATGCAGCGAAAATCGCTTGCACGCTCCGAAGATTTCTCATACCATATGCGAGTTAAAGGAGAATTCTTGCTCGAGCAACTCTCGACCGTATGTGCTTCCCGAATGATCCATTCACTCGAAATGTTACGTATTCTCTGAGAAATATCTTCACCGTATTCTTTACAAAATATATTCGAGATTTTTAACACGTAAAAGTGAGCATGGTGCATGCATGGGCAAATAATGTAAGGGAGACATACTTTTCCGAGACATTCCAGCTTAGTCCTCAGAGGTACCGGCGCATCTGTGACCGACCTCAGGAATCTAATCTTATATAATTAATTGCAGATGTCCATGGGCAGCAGTAGCCGCTTACCATTAGGTTCATTTCGTTTTTAAACTAAACATTATATAAAAAACACTTTCTAAATTCATAATTTTGCTCACTATTGTAATTTAGTTCATCATTAGATATGGTGTCTACACCATTTTTCTTCATTTTCATATAGTAATTTATTTTAAATGAATTTACTTTTTTTCTATTTATATCTTATTTCTTTTTTTCTCTATCTTTCATTCTTTCTTTTCTATGTTCTCCTTTCTCCCCTTTTTTATCATTTTATTTTATTTCCTTATTATTATTTTAGCATAGTTGTACCGCCTTTATTTTTTCTGCACATCCCTAAGGTTGACTGGGAGAAAATGCTATTTAGCATTAAGTCCGCCTTTTGCACCACATTGTTTTTAACATAGTCAATAAAGAGTAAATAAATAAATAAATATTTATCTATGTATTTAAAAAAAGAAAGAATTGATTAAAAAGCAGATATACACAGAAATTATGCAGTCGCGTCCTATACTAAGTCTACTAGCTACGCTTCATAAAGCACGTCTTGAAACAAGCCAGACGGCTCTGCCCTCTAAAGCCTAATAAAATTTAAACTTGCTTAAAACTTAACCGATTTCAAGCGGTGGACCGAACTTGCCGTTACTTGGCACTTAGACCACACTTATGCTTATTTATTTACTTTACACATCACTTAACTTGTCACACTTGCTTAAATTAATTTTATCTTACACTAAATAATGGTGGAACGTTTCGTAGCACTGTTAAAGTTACTTGGTGTAAAGCTCTTAAGTAATAAAGACTCTCTTTATTTCTCGCCACTTATTTAAATAATTACTATTTCTTTGAAATATTGGTGCTTGCTACAATATGCGTATGTTTGTTTTAATAATCTATTTTATAGATTTCCATACCCATTTTATAGTGGTAAATACCTATTAATGTAATGATAATAGTATCGTGATAGCAGTGATAGCCTAGTGGTTAAGAAACTAGGCCTCTCGATCGAGGGGTCCGCGGTTCAAATCCCAGGCAGGCACCTCTAATTTTCCGAAGTTATGTGCGTATTAGAAATTAATTATCACTTGCTTAAACGGTGAAGGAAAACATCGTGAAGAAACCTGTATACCTGAGATATTTATAAAAAAAAATCTCAAAGGTATGTGAAGTCTACCAATACGCACTTGGCCAGCGCGGTGGACTATGGCCTAATCCTTCTCATTCTGAGAGGAGACCCGTGCCCAGCAGTGGGACAGTAATGGATTGATGACGAATAGTATCGTAAGCGCGAATAATTATTCGTTACTGCGATGAATCCTACTTTTTAATAAGATAAAATAAGAGAGGATTAATACATGCATGGATGCAGTTTTACATTTTCTAAATGTCTTAACGTTAGCTATGTTGAAAAGCATATTTTCCGTTTTTATCTCTAAAATATTTTTCTACCATTATCTCCAGGAATTCAGTGCCTAATTTTAATAAATATTTTATTACCGAGCTTTAATATATAAAATATATTATTTAATAATTATTTGCTAAGTAAAGGTATCTACTTCACACTTTACATTGAAACCCCAGTAGGGCTCGTTTATCTCGAAAATAATTATTTACGACGACCATTGTAAAAGCCCAAATTACTAACCAATTAAAATATCTTGTTTCCAATCAGTATTTATTTCACTTTAAAATACGCATAAAGACAGCAAAATGAACTCATTTTCCTACACTACACTCCATTAAACTGTACTAAGTTAAAATAACTATCCTAAATAACTATTTCCCAGCCCGTACTTTATACGGGAACATAAAACTTATTACCTAATATATCATTTTCACGGCTTTGTGCAACTTATAGTTAAGTTTCAAGGATAACTTAAGTAGAAAACTTAACTCGTTTTGCATGCTTCGCCGTTATTCTGAACAAGTTAAAATTTATCCACGGTTAAGTGTGACCAAGTTGGTCTAAGTTATGTGTAGGGTAAGTTAAAATTTAGTCATGGGTAAGAGTGCCTGAGCTAGAGCTTGGCGACAGCTAGAATTTAGCCAAGTTTTGTTCTAAACACTAAAACGGTTAAGTTTCAAGAGGATTTTGATTCTATCATGATTAAGAGAACGTTGGTAATTTGTACCTTTACAAGGAAATGTACCCCGTTTTGAGAATTGAAATAGTTGCGTAAAAAAGTTTTGCCACGTCTCCGTGCTAAAATGTCCCTAAAATATTTGAAATAATTATTTATTTATTATGTAAATTACGCAGTATTAGTGATTTATTCCTAAATTTTCTCTAAAAATGTTTTTATTTGTCAAGAATTCAAAAAAAGAACTTACTAATAAGCCGTTTGTGGCTTCATTCAATTTCAAGGCGGCGAAGTATCTTTACTAATCTATGCATGTAGGATAATTGTTCGGTTTAATAGGGCCGATAAGTGGTATAACTACATTCAAAATTAGACTCAAAATCAACGCATCATAATATGACTGGATGCATAACGCACGCAAAGAGTTCCAGACTCGATCCCCGGCCAGACAGACATCTGAATCATGACTTTGGATATCTGTTCTAGGTCTGGGTGTTTTTGTATTCGTCTTTGTATGTGTCCATAGCATCCACGACAAAGGGAATTCTGTGGGCCTGTAAATGTAGAAAGTGTCATAGTCACCTATGGACATTTGTAAAACCGGAGGAGGCGCCAATGCATCGTCGGCTATGGAGAGGAGTTCTTTTTGCACATTTTTTTGAAGAGCCCTGTGTTGTTGCGCACCGGGAATTGTATAAAAAAGTAATTTGAATGTGTCTGCCACGGCCCGCTACTAACACGTTCAAAGTATGTAGAGACGGAGTCTAAATGGATGTTTAATTACCCTATTAGATAAAAATATATGTATAAAAATTATATACTTCTTAACACAACAGGTAGTTTAACTACCAAATTCTTCAACCTAAACTTGTAAAACAATCCCACACTTAATCCTTTAATTAATTCCACATGATGTGGCAAGTTACGGAATTCCGGCCGTCCAAGTCTTCACCAAGATACTTGGTGTACAACTAGCTACAAGTGTCCATACTTTGCGCCCTTTGCGTCAAATTGATGGGACACTGAATGGAATGTTTTAGACTTACTTTTGAGCAGTGATAATCAAGTGATTAGTAACTTGGCCTTCAATCCAATTATCCGAGTTTTCAATCACTCACACGCATCACTGATTTTTTAAAGTTGTACGTATTAGAAATTTATGATCGCTTGCTTAACGGTGAAGGGAAATATAGTTACAAAATATGCATGCTTGACAGTTCTTCGAAAACTCTAATCAAAGATGTGAGGACTACCAATCCGTACTTCATTACTACGGTTGACTAAAACTACCTCTCTCACTCTTAGAGGAAACCTGTGCCCAATAATTAGACAGTAACGATTTAACGGAGATTTATACATATGTTTTGTTTTAGGAAATTTATCCATGAATGTATTTTCCACAAAATACTTGATGAGAATGGAGAAAGGCGCAATGTGTCAGCGTTTGCGCCATATGCGTCAAGTTGACGATGTGACCCTGTGGCGCTATTCGAAATGTTTCAAATTAAATATGTATTTAGAATTTAGAAAATAAGGTTTTTTTACTTTTTTTAAATGTTTTACTTAGTAATATGTTTTAGTCCGAGAATCTGGAGCAAGTGCTCGTAAGATCTTAGTTGGCCAAAGTTGGATAACTCGTGACAACTTACGTCGGTAGGTTGCGTCTTCACGCTTTTCGCGAAATTAACGATGTTATTATGTTTGGACTACTTCACTTATATGTTTTGGTTAGCTTACAAGAAGATTTAGACATTTGTATTAAGCATGATATATTTTTATTTTCTGCTTTAGTAACTAGACCCTCTAGTGCTTTATTCTGACGAATTCGCATAATTAACACTCGTTTTCCTTAAAATAATTCTAGTGGAACAGTTAAGAGATACCTGTTTTAAAGGCTTCAAGCATATTCAAGTAGGTACTTGTCATAAGATACTTTATTAGGTAACAACAACTCGTAACAACTTGTCACCTGTGGGCTTCTTAGCGACTGGTCGATCACCATCTAAGTTACAAAATGACTTACCGGACAACTATCTCACAATTAGTTATATAACCTTAACCCTTTCAATATTTGCGAGGAATTGCTGATATGATGGGGACTCTATTATTTTTATTTCAGCTAAATCTAGATTACGTCATCCAATAATGTTATAAGCCGTTTTATAATTATACAACCTTACTTTAAAAGAGTAGTAAAATAAACCAACGCCTTAACAATCCCATCTGATATGTTACTGAAGTAGTATTCTTTTACTATCAGGAGCACTACCATGAGTTTACTCGCTAGCGACTGCGTAAAATAAATGTATGAAAAATTGTACAGCGCCTCTGGTGGTTACTCGTAGAACTAAATTCCGTAGTGTGAGCCACTCGTAACGTAAAAAACCTATCGAAATCAAATCGCTAGCGAATGTCATTATGATCTATTGCCATACAAATTCGGTCCCATGAGTCATTAATTTGACAGACGATGTCAAGAAATACCGTAACGATAGTAGTTATGTTATTCACTAGCAAAATGACAATAGTTTTCTATTTACAATTTCTATAGTGGCGTTTCTATGCCAACTCATGGTAGTACTACAGTTGGTTTTTCTTAACTTTATGGCATGCTAATTATTTATTACCGGCCTATAATTAAACCAACGAGTATTATGTACAGCGTACACATATTGGTAATAATGTGTTGTAACTTATAACATTGACAAACGACTGTATAATTTAACAACTATAATGTCGAACAGAAGTTCGTTTTAATTGAAAAGCGAGTTTCCAGAAAATAAATTTATTATTTTTAAAATACATACCCCGTCACATTCATCAGCGAGCCTTTGTGCCAGTAATTAAAATACGCTCCAGATTACAAAACGTGCGTGTATGAAATTTATGTCGGACAAAATGGCGGAAGGAGTAGGGTGACAAGCTTGCACTATGTCAATACAGGACTGTATTAAAATAAAATACAATAAATATTAAGCGTTTGAATGGAGAAACAAATATTTGAAAAATATTTTGTAATTGCAATGTACTTTGTAGCAAACTATAAAAAGATAATGACTGCTACATAATGCTAGATAATTATTACTACAAAAATGACAAACATGGGTAAAACCACTTGTGACGTTAAAACAACAATCAATCCCTAAGCTTATTTCTGAGAGGAAACTCAAGCCTAAAAGACTAATAATTTAGACCTGATAACTTATAAAAGGAAACTCATATCCAACAGTCCAATAATAGGGTATACGGACCGAAATCTATATTAAACATTAAAGCCGATGTTAAAATTCGGATCTACGTTACGTTAGGTTGACCGCCGTCGACGTAATGTGCAATATAAGCATTTCGGGACAGTCCTACCTAATACAAATAATTGGCATCCTTTCCCACAGGGTAAAAAGGCGGGAGTCGGTCGCGGTCAGCGCGGGAACAGCTATTACCGCAGAGGCGATTTTTTTTAATTTAAAAGAATACGTTGTGTTTAAATTTCCGCTTTTCAACCAATAGCTGGCAGAAATCTGAAACTGTATTTCTGTGGAAATGATTTAATTAAATTCAATATTTTTGTTGACTTGTTTAATATTTATAAAAACCTTAATAAGATATCCTTACTAATATTATAAATGCGAATATAAGTTTGATTGTTTGTTTCACGCCTAACTATATTACCGAATGTCATGAATTTTTTTACGTTATCAGGGGTTCAGAAAGTACAAAGTGTCTTTTATCCCGAAAAAATTACCGTTCCCGAGGAATGGGTAAGAATCACTAAATGCGAACGAAGCCGCCGTTCAAAACTACTTCGTAAACGGGGACAATATTTTTGACAATATCAAAAGAACCAGTTTAAAGTTCAAATTACTTATTTATTAGAAAATTGTGTTGAAGACGGTCAGTTTACACGTGTACCTAATGAATGCCTTCAAATATTTTGTGAATTATCTAAAAATTTAAAATAATTTAAAAATTGTTTGTTCATAAAAGGTGTAAAATAATGAGGAAGATATTCTCCGGCGATATTCTCCAAGACAGTCACAAACAGAACCCTCGCATTATAAATCTTACGAGATAACTGGCTGTCGTCCCTACTCAAGCAATTTACAATTACATGCAAATAGGAGATAGAGATTATATGAGCCGTCAAGATGACGGGACGGTGAACATTCCGTCCGTCATATTGGACATGTCCCTACTTATCTATGTAAATGATACTCACTCTAATGTATGCATGTAAATTTTGTTTGTTTACTATATGTCAAATGTCAAAATTTTTAAACTAATTTCTATTCTTTGTGACTTTTATGGTACCAAATACAGCCTTAGTATTCCAAAATTCATCTTTCCGATCCATGGAAGTCTATATTAGGTTAGATTCCTCTCATCTCTAGAAAAAGTTTCCTGAGTCATGTATGTAAAAAAATCTATTTTTTTTCCGTAAAGAGGTTGGTGGGCTGACTTCTCATGAGATCCTCAGAAGTGGCAACGCATTTGTGATAGATAGAACCTCCGTTCTATATGAAATTGTTTACAGATGTCTATGGGGGCTGTGACCTATTTCTATCCAGTAGTTCATGATGATTTGTTATTTAAATCTTATAAAAACACAATTTAAATTATAAAAATCCTTAAGTATCGGCATCATGAATCAAACGGTAATACTTCAATAGTTTTAACAAGAATAAAATAATTTAATAACAGGACGTTGATAGAAAGCTAGTAAAAATATAACTACTCATTTCTTTTCAATACACATTATTAGTTTCTAAACTAAAAATCACGCTATAACAGTTACGCCTTATTGAAACTAAAAAGCAATAATTATTTGCAATCTAGTAACTTGCGATGAACTTTGTCTAAGGCGCATGAACAATCTCGCCTCGAAAATCGTTAATCCTGAGGATGTTGATCAGGACTATGGTACGAAATTATTAAAATCGTGTATTGTCATCGGTTTTTGATAATTCTTCAAAATTCTGAATTAAACTGAACGTTCAAAGTGGATAGAAATCGGGTTCAAAGATTCCGTTACTTGTTACTTACATACATTCCTACATACATACATACAACCCAAGCTAATAAAAGCGTGTTAAAAAGTCAATTAATCGGAACTTCACAAGTACGCTTTGCCTCACGAACGGTTATTTTTTGCAATTAAAACCCGCACTGAACCACTCAGTTGTCCATCAATTGCTCAAGAAAATGAATAATCGCTTGTATCCAGAAGGTAGAACCCTTTGTGGTTCGACCGGCGGCACCACCGCCACACATATTTCTACCTGATAACAGCAGTGTTAAGCGCTGCTGTGTTCTGGTTTGAAGCGTATGGTAAGGGAGACATACTTTTCCGAGACGTTCTAGCTTAGTTCTCAAGGATAGCGGCGCATCTGTGGCCGACCTCTCGTAGGAATATCTAATCCTATCTAGGGTTGATTACAGGTGTCCATGGACGGCAGTCGCCACTAATCGTCAGGTGGACTGCATGTTCGTCTGCTACTCCTATATTATAAAAAAAAGAATTAAAAATAGTTTCTTTCCCTACAAACTTTGTCTACATTGTACATTGTACATGGGTCTATTCCTATAAGTGATTTAGGGCAGAAAGCTGAAACATACTTTATCACGGCGAGCCATGACGATTGATAATGGTAGAAATCACCAACGCCTTACCGTGTTAGTAAGTAAAAAGTCAGCCACCAATGGTCTACCATTTGATTCCCGAGCGCGTCCAACATCAACATAATTACGTTGTCAATACCATCATAATGTTACATGTTTTCGTAAAAAAATCCGTCAATCTCATTCACCGATTGCAGCAACGCCCTTTTTTATATTTTATTTGATTATATACTCTTTCATTTTAATTTTAATATTTCTTTTTTATACCACATAACTTGGCAAATATATATTTCATTAACTAACTGTGTACACACAGTAGGTATTTATTCAAACTCACGCTACTGGCAAAGTAAATTTGAACGAAACGTTTCGAAAAAACGGCCGGTCGATACATCTACATAGGATCAAGACGCATTAGGGGTTGGAGACCGCTGAAAGAAAGGTCTTGATCCTCCAACAGGTTATGTGGTCACGTTCCGGCGGCACCACTGTTTACCGTCCATTACATCTTAATCCCTCAAGTTGTGCAATTTTGCGGATTATCTAGGGTCCTCCTTATTTATGAGCTGTGGAACGGTAAAAGATTTGAATCGTTTTAGATACGAGTAGAATCTTGACTCGAAAGCAGCTTATAAGTATGTGTGCGCTTTTCACAATATAAACAACTTGTGTTATATTGTCATTGAATTACGATATCTATAAATAATATGTAATACCACACGTATTATCCATAACATCTATAATGTAATTATCTATAACGTGAGTTATCCATAATGTACAAATAACATAACATTTCAAAATATGTTGAATATTATAGATACTACATTAAAATAAATTCTTATGTTAATATTTTTATACAATTATATTTAAGTAAATACATCATAATTATAATTACTTAAAAAGTATAAAAGACTTGCTAATCAAATGCCACACTTTAAAACCCACTAAATGCAATAATTTAGATTCTGATTTATACGAGTGATTGACGAGTGGGGTTAATCGACCGCACAGCTTGCAATGTACAAATATTGGAATATTTACTGGTCACTGGTTTTTTCATTTGCTATTTCAATCATTGTAGGAGCTGCTATATCAATGAATTGTAAGAGCTACAAGAATAGATAAGCTTTTTCTCTTGTAAAATCGATTAAAACCCTAACACATCATACGCAATAATTTAAAACCCGCTGCCGTCAATCATTCAGGTTCTAATTGATATAGCGAGCGGCTGACGCATGCGGGTTTTAATTGCGAGAATTAATCGCCCATGCTCGGTATTATACAACAAACATGGGAAATTTACTGTTCACTGGCTCTTCGGTATTGCTAATATTCGAATAATTTCTATGGATTTCAGCTCTATTCAGAGTGAAAATGGAAAACAGCATATTGCCGTAAAAAGATTTGCATTTGATTTAATTTTTTCGTAGTTGTAATTATTCTACTATTCCATAGAATACGGTATGCTAACTACAACATTACGATTTACAGAAATTTCACGCAGATTATTCGTATTATATACAGATTATATGTATTATTATATTACATATTTATGCCTTAATAAATACATAATTAGTGAATTTACTAATGAAAATATATGTCCATTCAAGGTTTTTAAGCATAATTTTCTATTCGTAGGTAGATACAGAGTTTTATTCCGAATATTATGTACCTAAGCTGAACACATACTTCATAACTTATAATAAGAATAAGTAAAGATTGGTAAGTTAGTAGTCAATTTCATATTTTTTTTTGTAACCCACGCAATATTTTATTTTTAGCAAATCGCTCTAAAAGCCTTCATCGAGCGTAAATTGATAGGTAAAACAAAAAGCTTTCGTTATTAATCAAACTGACGTTCATTGAAATCGGAATACCAGTACAATCTCAGTTAACTCGCACCCTATATAAACGTTCAAATTGAACTGTGATAAACGTATCTACTAAATACCAGGGACCGCTAACTTACCAGAACACGGTAATCCCCCACAAGCCCGCTCAAAGGGTCGCGGAACTTTCAGAGCGGAGTTATGGTCGCAAAATGTTAACACATTAGATACATCTCATAGTCATAGGGTCATAGTCTGACCAAGTTTTAAGGGTCGGGCTAGCAAGCGGCCTACGGTTTCGATATTGAAGCGATGAAATGTTTCGACATGTTTATATCAGATTTTCTGAACGAAATTGTTAATGCTTCGCGTAGAGAAACGATTTCGTTCTCTATAAAGTAAATAAAATGATAAAGTACTCTATAATTAATTCTTTCATGTGTTTTTGTGCGTATGTATTAGCATATAGACACAGCGCTTAAACTATATAGACATTTAAAATTATAAGTTTTTAGGGGTCCGTACCCAAAGGCTTATCCTTTACGGGATACTATTACTAAGCTTCCACTGTCTGTCCACCTGTCATAGAGCTCTGCCGTTATAGGTTAATACGTGATTTTTGTACATTGCTTAATATTATGGCCGCTAAAACAACAAATATTAATTAGATTTAGAAGATTTATAGATTTAGAATTACAGTTATTATCATTTGACAATTAAATAATTAATTTGTAACGTTTACAATTGTGATCATACAACAATAGAAAGTTTTTAGAAATTGAATTATATTTTAAAATTGATCTAATTATTTCATGAAAAAAATCTTTACCATATATTCATAGATAGCTATCGAAAAGTCGCATTAAAAACTATCATAGAATCGCCTTTGTCTCACCCCTAGAACAATTTCCGTGGCGCACAACTTTGAGGGTCGGTCGTCGGGTCTCGTCGGGTCATGTGACGCTTCCTCACGATATTAAATAAATGATCTAACTTCCTACCATCCTCTATCTCCTACACATTCACACTACATGAAATTTACTGCATAAATTAGTATTAGTTAACAAAGTATAACATGTTTCAATTAATTTATAAATTACTAGCGAATTATAAGAACAATAAAGCCGACTGCTTAAAAATATAGCCTGTGTCACTAATGTGTAACTGTGTCACGCCTGTGTCCACAATAGACGAATTCAAAAATCTCATAATAATATGTTAAGACCTCGACATCAGTCGGCAGCAGTCGCCAACGACACATCTCGACAGTCGGCGATCTTAGTCTACATACGCTGACTGTCGCTGCATCTCGTCAGCGATAGCCTGCGACAGTCAGTCACAGCTGGTGACAGCCAACGAAAGTCAACGCCAGCCAGCGAAAGCCAGCGACAACCAGCAACAACCAACGACAGCCAGCGACTGTCACCGGCAAGGGCTGTCGCTCGTATCCCACAGACAAAAGTGCGCTAAATCACATCGATCGACCTTCACAATTTTGTCCACAAAGCTTTGTCCCAAGGCCCACCTGGAATAATTTCCGGACTTACAGCGTCCCGGGTCGAGCGTCCACACATTATTATATAAATCTAACTTCCGAGTCTCCCCTTACAACCCCCATTTGTTCTTATTCTCCGGAAGCCTCGTGGTGCGGTGACAAATTCTTTTCCGGGTTCCCCTTGAACGGTAACTTTGAGAATCGACGTTTGTTAAGGAAGAAATAGCTGGGATTCGTTTTGGATTCCTTCTCTGAAATAGTAAATAAGTAGATAACAATGTGTGGTAGTGTAGTAAAAGCAAGTAATATTGACTATCCCACTGTTGGGCAAGACTCCACCACGTTGCTTATGTACATATGTAACGCGGACTAATGCAGATATAATGTAATTTATCAAATAGTTTTCTGTAACATTTTGCCGGTAACAAGAATATTTACAATGCAAAACGATCATTTTATCTTTAGTCTAAACTTTGAATCTATTTCAATGGAACTCCTATCACAAATATCTTAATATTTATTTCTACTTAACATAATACTTTTATCACAATGAAATGTATGAGAAAAACTAAGTAAGCGAAACGAATTATCCTTTTTGATGTGAAACATCTATAGCCGCACGTAAAAAAGATTTCTGGCGTGGCGACGATTACCTTTAACTACATAGACAAATGTTCTATAAGGGACAGAGCTATTAGAACAATGTGATAAAAAAAGACAACTAGTGTTTGACCTTGCGTTTCAAGTGTACGCAAACGTAAATATTGACCATGGAATATAGTGACCAATGATTACTTCAGTCAAAACGGGACATCGATTTTTTTATGTCAAATACTTTTTACTTGAAAAAATATAGTTAGAAATAATAAAAAACACGCTTTTATGATAAAATTAACTAAAAAGTAGAAAATAATTTTCAATCTAGGAATCATTTAAGGAAAAGTAAATAGTATAATTGTGCAAAAAATGTGGGGCGCTTTATGAAAACTGATAAATGGAGCACCCCATGTTTTTTTCACAATTATAATATTTACTGTTACTTAATTGACAATGGCAACGGTTCATTTCGGAGACAACGGCACGAAGCATCGAAAAAAGGGACTGTCCCGTTAAAAACGGGACGTATGGACGTATATTTCTCATTGATACTCATGCTTGTCAAAGACAATGAAATAATGGAACAGAAGGTAAAAAATGTCCAGAACTGTCGATAATGGTTTTAGTACATCGTTTACGTAGAAATGTTATAGTACAGTTTAACTAAATAAATTATTATTATATAAATATATAATTTGATGAAAGAATGTATCTATACAGATGTATCGACTGGTTTAAAATATACGATTTAAAAATTGTTTATATTTATTATCGTATATTAGTAAAGATTACTCACTCCTAACAAGAAAATGTACCCAGTTTTGAGAATTGAAATAGTTGCGTAAAAAAGTTTTGCCACGTCTCCGTGCTAAAATGTCCCTAAAATATTTGAAATAATTATTTATCTATTATGTAAATTACGCAGTATTAGTTATTTATTTGTAAATTTTCTCTAAAAATGTTTTTATTTGTCAAGAATTCAAAAAAAACTTACTAATAAGCCGTTTGTGGCTTCATTCAATTTCAAGATGGCGAAGTATCTTTACTAATTTATGTTTATTATTTTCAGTTTTATTTTACACACGACCATTAATTGCAAAGTTGTGTACATTTTATAAATGTACTAGCTGACCCAGCAAACATTGTGTTGCCATATAAATAAAAAAAATGTTAAGGGTGAACAACCCTTATCACTTAAGAGATATGAAAATAGATAGATAGTAGCCAATTCTCAGACTTACTGAATATGCATATAAATTTTGATGAAAATCAGTAAGAGCGTTTCGCAGGAGTACAGTAACTAACATCGTGACATGCGAATTTTATATAATCTTACCGTGGTCTTTTTGAGGATTAATTTCTGGCTATACAAAGATTGTTTATTAAATTATGTTTAGGTTAATTTATTCAATTAAAGAAATTTTAAAATACCGTATACTATCCTATATAAATTTTATGGTAATATTTTTTATTATTTACCACAGATATCGAAGAAAATTTAGAGATAAGGATACAGAATTTCCCATATATCGATTGTATTTTATTAAAATAAACTATAAAAAGTTATATTTTGACTAAAACACACTAATATAAAAATTAAGCAGTGGGATCTTAAACTATAACATACACGTATGAACATCGTGAGCTTCAATAAAATGTCACTTCTGTTCTGTTGATCTATGGTCATAGATCAATGAAAATTTTTTCATTGATCTATGACAGTTCAATTCAATCAATGAAAGTTTTTGTCAATGAAAGTGATAAAGACGCAAAATGCATGGTCATGCATTTTGCGTCTTTATCACTTTCATTGACAAAAACATACTTTGTCTCTTTCTGGTTACTCATGTAATCATGGTGGATCGAACACGAAAAATAAACAAAATTTAATAATTTCTCTTCATTTACGTGTGATAGGTGATTCCATGAATCTTGTTTCTTTTTCGAGCATAATTTTTGCATTTATGCATTGCACAAGAAGGCATTTTGAGGCTTAAAATTCAAAATAATGACGTTTAACGTGTTCAGTGACATTCGTGTGTATTACTACGCCGCGCGAGAGCGACTGGAGTCGTTTTAACTCGTTTTACACCACTTGACGTATTTTGTATGTTTTAAGTATTTCCCGCTTATTTTTCTGATAATAAAATGTCTGACCGTGATAATTTAGAGAGTGAAAGTGATCAGCCTTCTGCAAAGAAAGCAAAATCACACTATGACACACCATCAAGTCATCAGTAAGTTAATTATTTTTTTATAATTAAAGTATGCATTTATCTGTGCATTAAGCACGCGTATATTTGGTGTGTTTTGAGCGCCAGCAAATGTAAAATCTACTATCTTGGTAGATTAAAATTCACATAAAAATCATTGCATACAATGTTTTTAAATTATTAATTAATTTTAATGTCATTCTTCTCAGAGAATAAATTTATTAAGACTGACAGAATTGTATTTCAAAATCAGCTGATGGCGTGCAGCGCACGAAAGTTTTTTCTTATTTGTTATAAATATGAACATTAAAAAATTAGTTAATTTTTCTAATCATAGTGGCATTTATTGTGAAACATTCATTATTGATACTTATAATTTACGATTTTAGTAATATATTGAAATAACTAGCTAAGATTCTTGAGTTTACTAATATATTGGAGCCAATTTATTTTTTTCTGTATATTTTAATAACATATTTTTTATAAATATTTCAGAACCCAACAATCATCACAGGGGTCACAAAATATTATTATTGAAACTGGACGTCACCAAGATCAGTTAAACACAAGACATACTATTAATGTTATGTAAGATTTTGTAAATCTAATAGTACCAGAATATACTAATTTTTATTTAAGCTTCTTTTAACACTTATATATTTTTTTAGAGTAAATAATAATAAAAAAGAACGTCAAAAACGATACGGGGAGCAGAACAGAGACAAATTAAAGCAGCGTGAAGCGGAAAGAACAAAACGCATACAATATTCACAAAGTATTGCCGGACCATCTACCTCTTCAAAGACGAATAGAATAGAACTGAATAATGAAGAAATAATTACTGCTCAAAGTTCATCTGGTTCGGAAAAAATACAACCATCATCCATTCAAAGAAATGATCAAGGTAATGAACTAAATGCTCTCCAAAAAATAATAGTTTAAAAAAACTAAAAAAATACACTTTTTATAGAAAATCCAACTAAAAAATAGAAAATATTTTTTTTTAAATTTGAATTAAGAATAGTGTAAATAAGATAAAAATATTTTTTATTGTAAAAAAAGCGTGGGGTGCATGGTGTCAATAGTTATAAATATTTTATTGATAGATATTGAGTAGAAGGATTATCATTTTGATAATATCTTAAAAAGCACATTTATTTTTCATTTTTTGGTCGAATTTTTTATAAAAGCGTATTTTTTAGTTTTTTTTTAACTATTATTTATTTTTCATTTTTTAGTGATTATTTTAGCGATTATTTTAACGATTATTACGTAGCGTATTATCAAGTTTATCTTTCGAATCAGCATCAGCACCTTTGCTTAGCAGTGCAAAAATGAATATTGGGTCTTTGTTTAACACAACTGTATGAAGTGGTGTTTTACATTGGTGTTTATTTTTATTGTTAACGTGAAAATCCCAGAGGAGTTGTTGAATGACATCCGAATTGCCAATGCTAACTGCTTTCTTTCATAATTTATACCATATCCCAGGTCTTCTATCTTGGATAAAAGTAATCACGGAAAAAGGATGATAGAGCATCTTTTAAAAACAGGCGCTGATGGCAATACTCAAGAGAAAAACGGTCAACTGCTTTACATCTAGCCATTTCAAAAGGACGTCGTCCAATCATCGATTTAATATTACAGCATGATGATGTTAATATCAAAAATAATTCTAGAACTTCTTCTCTTTGTGTTGCTGCTGCCTGCAGAGATTTTAAAACTGTTTGTAGTTTAATTAATTTTACAGCTCGAGTTAATATAAGTTGTGACTATGACGATGAGCTGAAATCATATATGCCTTTACATTTGGCAGCAAGAAATGGGAACAATGAAATAGTGGAAATCTTATTAAAGGAAGGTGCAGATGTTGAAGTGCTGAATGAAGAAGGATGATGAGACACCGCTTCATGATGCTATTAACAACGGACGCGTCGAAGTTGAGGTCAGGTCAGGTCAGGTCAGGTCAGGTCAGGTCAGGTCACGTCAGGTCAGGTCAGGTCAGGTCAGGTCAGGTTAGGTTAGATGATCGGCGCGCCTGGTAGATTCCTTTATTGGTCTTAACGCAGACCTTCCGGGTCTCAGGAAAACAAAAATCGCTGATCCTGATTATCCTGGTAAGGATAACGGGTCAGAATGTTTAAAATATTGAATTGTCATCGGTCCTTAATAAGTATGCCAAATTTCAAGTTAATCCGACGTTTTGAAGGGGGTTAAAATCATGTTCAAAGATTCCGTTACATACTAACATACCAACATACATACGTCTGAAGCTAATAAAAGCGTATTAAAAAGAGAACGTCAACAAAGATACAGGGAGCAGAACAGGGGGGCTAGCCATGTTACAAACTTTGCATTCTATTCGTTTTCTATTCTATTCGTTAGCAAGTTTCATTCTACATATACGATAAGTCTATGGTTAGCGATCACATTTAATATCAATGAGCCGTCAAATACAATATCGTCTGGTTTCTACACCAGCCAAAATACCTACATGGTAATGATTAATTATTTAATAGTAATATTAAAATATAACATCATAATATACATAAAAAATATACCATATTTTATAGTACATGTATTTTGTTAATTAAAACTATTTGCAAAAACTAAACTTAATAATGTCTATGAACGGTAACTATGGTGATTGGTGATTGTTTACAAAGAGCATACAAATTATTGTTTATAGCGATATTACTAATGACAGTAACAGCGATTGCATGTAATTTGTGATGTGACCAAAAGAAAATATCTGGACGTCCAACTTCGTAAAATTTACTGGCTCATGGCACGAATGTCTCTCAGCAACAAACTTGACGACTACAAAGTCATACTAAAACCGATATGGTCATATGGATCTAAGCTTTGGAGAACCGCATCCAACTCAAACTTGGACATCACACAACGCTTCCAATCGAAAATGCTTCGCATGATAGCTGATGCCGCAGAGACAGCAGGGAAAGAGGAAGTGACAAATAAACTAAAATCATATACTCGTCATATAAGGACACCCCAATGGGCTTGCTAGTGAGCTTATGAAATCCACCCGCACTTTTAAGCTCATCAAAAGGAGGATCTTCTCCCATCGTAGGAGCGGCTTCCGAGGAGGCAATAATTATAAATGGGTATGTCACTGGGTGTATACCATACATGCCATCTCAACAAATAAACCTCATAACTACCAGCGTTATGCCTAGACAGGGAGATTGCAGGGATATGCCTAAACAGGAGATAATAATGAAAAAAAGGATACGGATATTAATATTATATTTTTCTTTTAAGATTTAAATAAATTGTTTAGTTACAAGTAAAGTTATTATGAGAAGGATTAATAATGATTCAATAAAACAGCTAAACTGAGACAATATTTTTATTTAAGCACTGGAATAACTCTAAGTTCTATCCTATCTACTTATCTATTGTATTATATGTTCATATTAATTTAAAATAGAAAAACGTCTGTGCAATTCATTTCTATCATATATTAGGATACACTAGTTATAGAGAGCCATATTCAAATTTCAACAAATTTAAAGTAGGTATACATTTTCAAATGATCAAAAGTAATTAAAGTCTATAATGCAGTGATAGCGCGTAGTGAAGTGACAAACAGCTGATACAGAATTCGCCATTTTATTAGCGTTTACGTTTTCTACAGGGTCGGCGCGATCGCTCACTATGACATTTATCTTAGAATACGCTTCGCTAACAAATTTGACAAAAAAATCAAAAGGTTGTCAAAAGGTTGTCAAAGGTTGTCATTTGTATGGAAAAAAGCAATGACATAGGCATTGTAGAATCGCTAGCGTTCTATTCTATCGTGTAACTTGGCTACGACTTTTCTACTTCGCTATTTTGATCACGTGATCATTGATAATTACATACATTTTAGCGTTTCTATAGCGTTTCTACAGCGCAAGCGACTGTAGAATGTCAACTTGGCTAGCCCCCCAGAGATAAATTGAAACAACGTGAAGCGGAAAGAAGAAGGCGTCTACAAAATGCAGATGTGATTACAGAATTATCTACTTCTCCAAACATCGAATTTACAGAAACAATTAACGATCCAACAATAGATGAAATAAGTACAAATTCTCGAAATGTATCTGGTTTAGAAGAAATGCAGCATGTAGTAGTTGAAGTATTTCAGCAAATTGGACGAAGTCAATCAAGTGCAAATACTACGGAAATTCCGAATAACTACAGTCAATTTAGATACCATAAATTAGCTCATGAATATTTTAACGATAACTTTAAAAATAATGAATTTGGACATGCTTGCTCAATCTGCGATCGACTTTGGTTTGAAAAAGATTTAAAGAAACCATCTGCATCTGGAAATATTATTAACACAATAACTAACAGGCAAAATGTAGATGCACTTAAATTACTTTTGTAACATACTTCAGTTACCATCGACCAATTGTCACAGTAATACCGTCCTCAGAGGCAACATCGAATATAACTATTACCGAAGTCACTGATTAAACGAATTAAGTAGTCACGATTTGAAATAAATTCGTAAATTTTTGTATTTAATGAAAATAAATTTTTATTCAATAAATAGTCATCGTTATCTGGAAAAAAATCGTAATATTTTATTTTATCATTATGACATATTTAGTTCCTATCACAATATGTTCTTTTCTGCATATTACTTTTACAAAATAATGTCGATGTTTCACATCTGCCAGGCGTCCCGTGACGGCTCACATTTTTTTTTTTTTAATACAATACTGACATAATCCATCTATTCATCTATCTCCTCCTTAATCCTCTTAAAAGTTATAGCCATGAGAAATTCACAGGATAACACTGCTTATTTTCTGAATTAATTCCTTTGTAATCCCACGACATCTATGGGAAGAGTCAGGAAATACATAACTGAAAAGCACAATAAAGTCACGACACTACAATATAATATATCATACACGAGTCGCATACACATAAGTCGAATAAAAATTTAATACGATATTTCAAGTCATTGCACGCTCTACCCGAATGCACAGACAGACAGCGGTACACTTCGTGCGAATATTTAATGTAGAGGAACCTAAGGAATTTGCACAGAAAGTTCTTAAAACGTGCTTTTATTTCTTAAGTAATTTGAGAAAACAGCGGTCGAGTTACAACTCACAGTTAAAATTCAACACTGAGTTAATGATTAACTGTATTCGTCAATCTTTCTTATCTTCCACGTAATTATCTTTTTCTGTTACGTAATAGAGTTTCCATGTTACGTGAGCTAACTATACACATAGTAAAACTGACTTACATAGCATAACTTTTATCAAAGATGTCCTACCACAACCAAGTCGAAATCAGAAAGTAGACGCTATGTTATGTAGAGAAACTTACGGAAAAAAATGATTATCATGGCATAAGCGACAAAACACCGCTTATTTTTGTCTGCTTGATATAGGGAATGTTTTAAAAACGCAGTGTGCGTTTACCTTATAGCGAACAGCAAACTGTTATTCAGTATTCATTCTCCGGCGTCACTCCACTAGATGTGAAACGCAGTTTTACTATATCTTCGTCTAGTTTTGAAGGCCCGTGACGGAGTGGTCACCGTCACAGTGTTTCCGGGTTCGATCCCCGGTCAGATATTTGTTCTGGGTCTGGGTGTTTGTATATTCGTCTTTGTGTGTGTCCATGACACCCACTACACAGGAAATTCTAGTATGGGGATGTGAGTGTAGAAGGCGTCTTATTATTGTTAGTACCTACTCAGGAACAGATAGATACCCGAGAAACGTTTTTGTTTTCAATATTTTCGAAATAAAAAGCACATTTTTTCAATATCACCCTGTAGTATGTATTACTGTGAAACGTCCGTGGAAATAAATTCATTAATTTTCAATCAATTAAACATCCGAAAACATGAAACAAATACAGGCTGAAATTGTAATACCATTTTTTAAGTGTTCTCACAAACAGTTGAAAAAACACTCATCAACTTTATTTATTTGCTTTTCATATTAAATTCAAATAGAAGACGAGCATGCACTTCATCTGAAAGTGAGTGACGCGTAGACATCCTCACGCTGACTCCAATAGAATTAAAGCGAGTTTTTTATAACATAGGAGTAGCAGACGAGCATACAGTCAACCTGATAGTAAATGGCTATTGCCGCTAGACATCTGTAATCAACCCCAGATGAGATAAGTTTCTTACCTGAAGTCGACAGCAGATGCGCCACTACCCCTGAGGACTAAGTTGGAACGTCTCAGATCAGTATGTTTACCTACAACACCCTTCAAACCAGAACACAGCACGCTTAACACTGCTGTTACTAGGCAGAAATAGGTGTGGCGGTGATGCCACCGAAGTCGAACCACAGAGAGCTCTACCACGTTCAATCTCTCGCTGACTTATAATCAGGCATAGATGCGCTCGCATTCTCAAGGACTAAGTTGCAACATAAACGTATATCTGCCTTGGTACACCTTTCAAATCGTCACACAGTATTACTTAACACAGCTTTTAAGCCAAACCAAACAGTGTTGCGTTGTTCAGACTAGGAGGCGAGTTCGTGTGTTGAACATTTATCTCACTATGATCCCAATATTCCAAATTCTACATAGTGAACGGCACACGAACATTTCACAATTGAATAACCTGTAAACGAGAAGACTGGTCGAGCAGACACAACGAGACTCAGACCGAGCACAACAGATGTGGGTACGTAATAAGTAGTGCTTGGGGCTCGCCATTTTAAATCCGAGCCTAAAATGTCCGTCTGTTTATCCAACTTAAAAGGCTGAATGTCTAGGAACGGGGTACTGCAGACGATTTTTTAGAGAAGTAAAAGATGTCTACTTCTTATAATTTTCACAGAAAATCACAGAATATACCTTGTCATTGACAAGACATGATAGACACTGTAACATATAATAAATAATTAAAAATCAATTGCTGGAGATTTGCATGAAATAAAATAAATGAAATAAAATGAATTAAACGATATTTCTCCGCACTTTTTCTTCGATTTCGTGTTCTTTTTGCACGAGTTAACTGCACATGTCGGCATTGTTGTGCGTAAATTACACCATGACAGTCGGAGACGTAATGGGCAAACAGTCAACCATTTTACATGTGTCAGCCATTTAATGGGTTCCTTCAATGACAAGGCGGTGAGATATCTATACTTATTTATGCAGTAACATTGAAATAAATTTTTACGTAAAATAATTAAATAAACAAATTTCCCAGTATTGTAGGTTTATTATTTTCCCCAACTTATACCAACATAAAGTGCGTTGAATATGAATTTTCATTTTGCCGTTTCAAGTCATAAAGTCTTGTGGAGCGGCGGCCATTTTGAAAGTTTTTTAATATTGAAAGAACGGACACTGCAGACCGTTGTTTATTTGAATTTCGGACCGGGAATGTTTAAGAAAATTTCCAGGAAAATTTCCCTACTGTTTATAAGTTTTATTTACTGTCGGAAATATGAGTTCCAAAGTTGTAAAAATATTTGGAATTTTCCAGCATTTTGTTTTCGAAGAACGCAGGTAACAAAAGGAGGCAACCGTCTTTTATTTTTTTTTTATTAATTTGTAACACTAAGACCCACCCTTAGTGCATGCATCGAAAATCCGGTTAAAGTTTGCGTTACAGTTAAATATAACAGTAACTTTGACGGTAGCGATGGAATGTAAGAATTCCGTGTTGCACCAATTGATTTGTCATTAACGTCATTTCTGTCGCTGTCACCGCAATTTTTATTCGAAATTGACAGATAGGGATGTTGACAAATACTGTAACTTTAACCGATCTAACATGATCGGTTAAAAATAAATATTAGTTATGACGTAATTTCAACCTCAACTAAAATGGTGCAACTAATTATTTTCTTAACCATGGATTTGACGGTTGGTTAGGCTTTTGTAATTGTTAAAGTTACATGATGCAACCCACCCTTAATATAACGTCTTAACACTTCTGTTATTATTACCTCCGGAGTCGAACCACGAGGGTTCTGCCTTTTTTTTCTTAACGAGGGGGAAACCTTCAAAAGGTACCCGACGACGTGGGAGCGACGACGGGTTATATGGGATTTTTACCGCACTAAAACCCCCCCGGTGGCCGTCCTCAAAGCTTGTTGGAGAACTCCGGGATCTCCGACGGAACGCAACCGGAGTCCTCCAAGCGCGATGCCCCGATCGGGCTCTGCCCTGGGAGAGCAGTATTCGCTCCTACCACACCATCTGGTGTTCACGACGGTATGCGACTACACATACCGCCGTCCTTCCCGGGGTCGCTTACTGGACGGTTCGAGCTCAAGGGTTCTGCCTACAGACATCAGTAGCCAGCTCGATATAGAGCACGGATTCTACTTGAAGTCGATCGCAGATACGTTGATGCTCTTGAAGACTAAGATCATATCAGCCGACATCCAAGGTAGTCCGTAGCGGCGCTTCTGTGGCCGACCTCAGGTAGGAATCTAATCTCATCTGACTTTGACTATGTCCCTGGGCAGTAGTAACCACTTACCACCAGATGGCTAGCATGTTCGTCTGCTACTCTTATATTATTATTATATTAAAAAGGTAGAAACATATGTAGATGTTGTACCCCTCACCAAACATTATACGACCATTAAAGATATTTCAATATAAAATCGTACTCAAATGGGTATATCCATTGGAACCCACGATACCACAGATAGATACAAAGGTTTCAAACTTACAAGACCTTTTACTCGGGGTTAAAACTCCCCTAGTAGAATGTTATCGAACTTATTTGCAAGGAATCGATTTAAAACCAATCGAGTTAATGTCCCGCGGCCGTCCGCTGTCTGTCCCCAACTTTTACAACTTCGCCCTCAATTAATGTACTTCGGAAAGCTGTAAAACAGTTGTGCTTTTAAAATTTTCGAGTTTGTTACTAATTTTATTTTAATATAAAGAAAGAAAAGGATCATAAGAAATCCTAATGAGGGGCTATGAGTGAGGAAAGCTACCCTCACAGCCTCATACTAGAAGTCCCTGTATCGTGGGTTGCATGGGCACATACATACACGAATACATAAATACCACCAGACCAGACTCAGACCAGAAATCTGAATTCAGCATTTAGATATCTGTCTGGCCAGGGCTTGAACTTGGAGCCTTTTGCGCGTAGGACGCGGGTCGTCATATTAAATTCCATTATTAATCACTATACCTTTACAATACAAGGAATGCCTAAACACAAATAAACACCACTACAACCGAACAGCAATAAATTACCGGGGCCGATATTACGAATCTATATAAACAACCCTACCATAAGTAGTATGATACCGATACAAACAGAAGTTCCTCTTCCGTCTCCGATTGAACGCAATGAGGAACTTTCGAGTGCATAATATTGAAGTTTTATTATGTCTTGTGAAACGATCTTTCACTTTTATTCCGCAACTTGGCAGATATCAGATTATTCATCGAAGTTTGTTATAAGGCTTTAAAGGAGCGTTGCTTTGACTGGGAGTAGGAACGCTTCTGGCAGAGACAAATCTTAACGTGATTTTAAAGTAGTCTGTGGAAAGGATTTTCTTTATTGGTAGTAGTAATCTTATACTGATAGACAGATAATTATTCTGATGTTATAATATGAAAAAGTACTAAGTCGCATGTTAAACTTAAACTGAACTCTGATTATAAGTATGTTGATAAAGATGATACATATGACATTGTACATGAAAGCGTTGTTGAAGAATGAAGATGAATATCGCCTCGATGAACATTAGAACCTTATAGATATTGTGATGAAGAAGTTGATAACGATACATTAAGTGATGATATATTCATCGGTAGTGGAGAAAACGTGGGTGATAATGACGTCGGTAATAATAACAACGGCGATTATAAAAAATGGTGATGAGGATGATGATGATTGAAGATGATCAATGATAATGGTTGAAAACTCAGCATATCACTGTCGTCACAGTAAAAAAGTAACAAAACATATTATGTTAAAAAATATTGTACAACATGCCAAAAAAATATGGAAGACGGTTTCATAGTAACACGAAAATTCAATATCATTATTGGCACAAAATGTTAATAGAACGTGCTAGTCCCTTAGGTTATCCCAACGTCATACAAACCTTCGATACTTGATAAAATAAATAGTGGACACAAATCCCAAAACCTTTTAGTAGGGTCAGACCTATAGTGTCCTAAGTAAACATAAATCATGAGTACCCAAATTTCTAGACCACTTATATTCGGCATTCTTTGATACCTTTTCTATAGCTTAAGTACAGCTTTTTGCATGTGACTTATCGTTTATTAACTTGGATTTGGATATTTTTTTATAATATGGGAGTAGCAGACGAGCATGCAGTCCACCTGAAGGTGGAACGCCTCGGAAAAGTATGTACCCTTCAAATCAGAACACAGCTTAACACTGCTGTTATGAGGTAGAAATAGGCGTGGATGTGGTGCCGCCGGAGTCGAACCACAAAGGGTTCTATCATCTTCAAAATGTTCCAACATGTTTGTATATAACGAAATATATTGTTTCGTACTAAGACAAGATCAAATAATCTAATCGAAATACTTACAATGTATTGGTATTACGAATACAATGTAGTGCTAAAAGTTGTATGTTCTAGGTAACAACTTCAATACTAACGGAAGAAAATATAGTGTATCAGACTTATCAAATTCTGTTAGAAATTCAATCCTGGGTCACAAGCTAAAAGCGTGACTTAATAGCCAATACTTAGCTACTTTGGTATCCACTTTTATTTTTGTGGTAATTAAACATTTATTAAATTTTTTGACATCAAAAAGAAAGAAACGTCTTATCAAGTTAGATTCACGGAAAATTAGCCGCTATCGCTCGTAGACTTTAAAAACTTTAAATACATGAAAGAACTAAATTTTGACTGAAGCAGATATCAACTGCAGCACAACTGACAAACTCGTAAGATTTTGCGACGGTTCCAAGAAACTATACTCCGTGTACTCCAAAAGCGATCAGATACGATTGTACGCCAGCGGTTCTTGGCAGACTCGCATGGAAGTTAGTTTTGGCTGCTAATATTTTATAGACCACTTCCAAAACGCAAAATGCTGAGAAGTTTATGAATGTGGGAAATATTATATAGGGAATGTAACTTGCTAATTTTGGTAATAAATAATGAAATCCACAAAGTTTCATCAGCATCTTCTGAAGCTATTATTATTGTACTACGATCAACTACACGTATAGTCAACGGCTAACTCGTACAAACCTGTTCTAGAAGAGGGGTATGTCCAGCAGTCTATAAGTTGATGAGTAATAAAAGGGGATAACAATTCGAAGGTGGTAGAACCCTTTGTGGTTCGACTCCGGCGGCACCTATCTCTACCTAATAACAGCAGTGTTAAGCGCTGCTGTGTTCCGGTTTGAAGGGTGTGGTAAGGGAGACAGACTTTTCCGAGGCGTTCCAGCTTAGTCCTCAGGAGTAGCGGCGCATCTGTGGCCGACCTCAGGTAGGAATATCTAATCCTATCTGGGGTTGATTACAGATGTCCATGGGCGGCAGTAGCCACTTACCATCAGGTGGACTGCATGCTCGTCTGCTACTCTTACATTATAAAAAAAAAAAAAAAAAAAAAAAAAAAAAAAAAAAAAAAAAACACTACAGTAACTTTTTACAACAGGATTGTTAATTTTATCATCTGATGTGAAAGATGTCTTGTAGTAGGTATAAGAATAATGTACGGCCAATGTATTCATTTTACATTAGGCATTTTTACATTATCTATACATATAGTATAGATAATGTAAAAATGCCTAACGATGTAAAAAAGCCTATACGATTAAATACAGATACCGATCCCTTTCCAAATAAACGTTGCTTACTTACCATGAAAATAAACACCGAAAATCCGAAAAACAGAGACAAATGAAAGGAATCACGCACCAATATCGGTCTTCAATAACCTATCGGAAAACTGTTTACTCACGGCTCGGTATAATCCTGGCCGTGAGACGATCAATCAATCAAGTGGGCACTGGTAGGGTTAAGCGTCCGATAAAACTCTTCTGCCCGAAATTACCTGGAGCCGTTTCTTTAATTTTAATAATGTTGAAGAACCCTTCGGCATCCGACTTTGAAGGGACTAACGCCATTCCAAAAAACCTTATCCTATAAGAGGTCATAGCAACTTTAATAATAAAAAAAATAGTAATTTCAATACCAAGTATTCTGTGGATTATTCCACACTAATCTTTATCTGAGAATATAGATATTACATACGAATCCTTGTCTAAATAAACGTTGCTAAGTTACCCTGAAAATAAATCCGAAAAACAAAGACAAATGAAAGGAATCACGCACCAATATCGGTCTTCAATAACGTATCGGAAAACTGTTTACTCACGGCCCGGTGTAATCGTGGCCGTGAGACGATCAATCAATCAAGTGGGCACTGGTAGGGTTAAGCGTCTGATAAAACTCTTCTGCCCGAAATTACCTGGAGCCATCTCTTTAATTTTAATAATGTTTAAAAACCCTTCGGAATTCGACTGTGAAACACTAACGCCGGACTTAACCTTTTCCTTTTAGTTTCCTTCGCGGTTTGTCTTCGGAGGTAATAACAATTTACTATCTACCTTGTAACAGCAATTTTAAGCGGTGAAATATTCTGGTTTGAAACGTGTGATATAGGAGACTTTACTCAGACTTCAAGGAAGGCATTGTAGCTGTGAAGGACTGTACTCCCGTATTATATTATACTGTTTTTACTAAAGTTCGCAACACAAATTTGGAATAGCCTGGTCGATACGCTATTAAACTAATAAGTTAGCTTAAATAACCATCTTTATTAAGTTAAATTAAAATAAGTTTATATTTCATGATTTTCGTTTAATCAAATTTTCCATATTTTTAAAAGAGATTTGATCCTTATGATTAATTCTATCGATATTTTTACGTTATAAACGTAAAGTGTTGTTCATTAGAATTTTAGCCAGTTCGATTCGCGGGCATGAATAAATATTTCCTTTCAGTGAAATTTGCTACCAGTATTAAGATGAATTACCCTGCAGTTGGTATAAAAAATCCACCCTGCATATATATTATATACATATATATAGCATTTATATCAATAGCAAAAAGTTACAATAAGTACTTTCCGATTACAAAGCGAAAAACAACCAAACAGACACTTTAATTTCTTTATATTGATTAATGATAATTTTAATAATTCATGTATACCCACGGCTTGACTATCAATCAATCAAATACCGGACACTGAAGAGGGTTAAGTGTTCGATAAGGCTCCTTTTTGGGCCGGAATTACCGGAAAGCACCTGAGACCACACTATTGAATATAGGAAGTAATGAAAGGAGGGCATAAAAATAATAATGGCGGTGGAGAATATTATAGTAGAGGTAAATACGTTATAGACAATGTTGGTTTTCAAAATACGGAAATCATTAATATAAAGTTTTAACAATATGTAAATTAAAAAATAAACAACAGCAATTTAAACAAATGATCGCTTCGAATCTGTCGATTCTTTTACCAACCAACCGTTTTTCATTATTCAGTTTTCATTTGTAACTTTTCATAGAAAAATGTAATTTCTACATATTTCAACTGTACAGATTCGATTTATCGTCACTCTATGCAACATTATATTAAAATTAGATAAAAAATCAGACATTAAATATTTCATCCAATCTCAAACAAAACTGTAAATTTAAATTAAAACAACGGAATCACAGTCGCTTAAATAAAACAGATGCAGAAACCCACTAATACGAATCGTCACCGCCTGTTTATTTCTGTCCCACAGCAAAGAGAACTCAAAATAGAAGTCCATCAGATCTCTCCACCGCTGCACGCACGCGGAAACCGAAATTAAATCTAAACTAACATTTGTGTTAAGGAAGCGTGAAATTAAAATCCCTTTCCCATTAGTGAGTTAGTGTTGTTGTTGTTTTTTGTTAGTGTTCTGAGAACGGACGACACGTCCATTCGCGATGGGGTCGCGGTCGCTAATGGCCGCCATCTTGGTTTTCGTGACCACGTGGCTCGCGGTTTCCGGATGTGACGTAGATATGGCGGTTTATAAAGTGACGGTTAAGTTCTTGTGGAGTGAAACGACGTTTCCGAAGGACTACCCATTGCAACGGCCGAAAGCTCAATGGTCTCCTATTTTTGGTACGTACGATACTAACATGTTTAACAACTCAGACAAAACAACGACAACGACAATAAGAACGAAGATGTCCACATTATTGTCGTAACAACGACGACACCAACAGCAACCCAGATCTTAAATACTTATAAACTGGATCTGTGTTCTCTGAAATAAATATATTAATATTATTATTATTATAAACTGTTCGACCAGGAATTAAAACCTCTAAACGGAAGACTTTAGTGGTGACCACACACGTATGTATATGTCACTTATGCTGTGGCAATATTCTTCGATCAAACGAAGATATGTAGAGGAAACACGAATCAGGAAAAACGGGGTAAAACAATTCATTCAACATTCCCTCTACTAGAACCGCTCCACATGTAACCTAAGCAAGTTATCTTATCTAATCTAAAGTAACGTTACGTTAGGTACGAGTTAACATAAACACGAAGTTACCACTTCTACACTAACAATCTCTACGTAACTACGAGTAGAATAGCACGTGTATCACGATTCTACGATCACATAAGAGTTATAGGCAAAATCCTAGACTCAGAAAAGATTTCTTAATTTATCGTTTAAAGCGCTTAAAACCTGATTTTGGGTTCAGATATAGATTCTTGGTTCGAAAAGAGCTATGAAGAAAACTGTGCCACAATCACACTCAGTAGAAAGCGATTGAATAATCTTCCTTTGCATCGACAACGCAACGGTTTACATCGGTAAAGTGTAAAGCGGAACCGAATATTGTAACTTCCAAACCCACAAAAATAAAATCAAATTGCGTTTTTGATTTTTTTACCAATATTTACTCCAATCACGCAGCAGTAAAACACCCTTACTTTCATAATTCCCGAACCGTTCAGGGGTTGAAAACTTTTTATGTAATTAGAACAATCCGAAACAACGGGGAAGGAACTTCGGAGGGGCACTAGAAAGAAGTTTGGCTTTTATCTCCAAGTTAAGTGACATTTCGCGGTTCCTCCTCGAAAACTCATGGATAAGACGGTATTTATTTGTCTTCTCGCACAAAGGGAACGATGCTATCAAAGGATTCTTTCGAAGCCCGAACGTTACCTTCCACTTGGTGGGATTTATTGGTATGTCAAGTGTTTGTCGGAAAACAATAACATAAACATTACCAAATTGCTCTTCGTTGTTTGCGGTTAACGTAGCATTTCTATTTATTACTTCATCTAGCGTGATTGGAATAAGATTAGCAGTAGTAGTGTATGCTACATGTATAACACAATTTATAAGCCGAATTCATTTATTTTTTCATTAAATCTTAAATCTTAACACACTACGTTTTTAGAATTAACCGTTATTTATAACCGTTAATATTATCAATCGATCAAATTTATTTTCCCATTTTAACTGTGTTCATACACGCTGATCACCAAAAATGTTTTGCTTATGCTATATGGATTAACATTGTATATAGTCCCAAAATTATTCGCTATAGTCTAAATTGTGTGAGTATCTATGTGCAGAGTGGTCTTCTCTTACTACAGCATCTAGCAATGTGACTATCTCGTATAAGTCAGATCGATGTGGCGATGCCTCCAAACTGAAACCCTATCAGAGAATTGCATAACCTTTATATTCTCGAAAAGCAATATCGCTAACCTCGGCAATTCGAACAGCATCAAGTCAGGCAACAGAAAAATAGACTATTTTCGATGATACAGAAACATGAAAAAGTCATTCATGAGTAAATATGTACTACTACTATAAATATACAAGTGGGACACACCGTGTTCTACATATGCTAACGTGAAGATATAAATACGACTGACCGAGGAAAATGAAATATGGAAGTGTAGTAAGAAACATTATTACACAAGGAAAGTTACTTTTACCTATCGTGGTACGTTATAATGTGAATGAGTTTGCATTCTTTCAACTTGTGAAGTAGTGAAAAGATTTACTATGGTTAAAAAATGAAAAGAAAATAGGTATTGTAGGTAAAAGCGTTAATAAAGTAACAACTTCAAACAAAGTATTCGTGGAACTCTTTGATACCACGCTGTCCAAAAAATATGCTATAAAGCTCGCTTTCGAACTCGGCGTTGCAATATCAACTCCTTTGGTAACTGCATACCATCAGGTATTCCATCTACCAAAGCGTTTAGTTATCGAACTTTAGAAACACGAAAAAAATTTCAAACTCAATTTGAAAATCGATCTTTAAAAAGTAAAACATTCACTCTAATAAAAATGGTTTGCAACAAAATATCTAAAAATATCAGCATGTTGTTTTAGAATCATATCGCCAGATATATTTCGTAAGATTTGTAACATAACTGTAGAAATACTGGATCTTCGCAAAAATGTATTCGCATTTGACGTGACCAGAAAACGAAGTCTACATTATTATGAAATACGATATTAAATTATCCGCTCCGAGATAAATCTTTGGGCAAAATGGTTTCAAAAGCATTTGTCCTTTTCGACGCAAAAAATCCTTTTGTCTGTCTTCAATCGGAAAGCGAAGAGGCGGTAGCTTCAGGGCTGCCTGTTTATTTGAAATCGTGAACACATTTGGAAGTGGTTTCGATAAACGAAAAAATAGAGTTAAGGTGTTAGAGCTCTTTGACGTTGTGCCTGAAGCTCTACACTTGTTTCTGCTTTATAGCAGCCATGTAGCGCTTAAATGTTCCAGTTCGAATTGTGTGGTAAGACTAATTCACTTTTTCGAGGCATTAAATTCGTTTTCAGAGGTATAAACCTTATACCCCTGAAGACTTATAGACTGGGGAGCTTATATAAGTGTATTTGTGTTTGTTTTTAAGTTCCTGTTAGTTTTCTTGAAATTGAGTACCGGTATCCAAAGTTTTATATTCATTCTATAAATTTTACCAAATAACATGTATAATGAATTTAGCAACGACTGAAACTAGGCTTATATTAAATGGTCCATTATATATATTGTAATCCTTATTTAATATACCAAAATAGTGTAGGTAACAGCCCTTAAATTAGACAAGATCACATGGCTAGAAGATCAAATAGACCCAGGAATAAAGTAATAGAATATAGGTAACAAAAATCCCGTACTAAGAAACAATTTCCGATCGACATATTTTGTGGGCGAAATCTATTGCGCGGTCAAAAGGGATCAACAAGGTTCATTTCAATCGAATGAAATCTTACAAAATACAAAGATTGTGGCAGCCCTTTGTAGTGTAATGAAATTGACGGTTAAACTCGTAGGTTTTTGATTTTGACCGTGAAATCATTTTCATGTTGCGAAGCTTTCTTATAACTTTTAAACAAGATTTAGGTTTGTGTAGGGTTTAGAAGGATTACATGGTGGTCAAAGTAGCAAAAGAGAATACAGTACATTATTGCTGCCTGCAGTCGTATGCAATCAACGCGATTGTATCGAAGTCGCCTTGAAAACGCTGAGGATAAATTTTAAATACTTTCCCCTACCACGCTCTAAAATCAAAACGCAGCAGTATTTGATACTGCTATATTGAGACAGAATACGTATACCAGTAGAGTCTCCTTATATCTGTAAATAATATTCAAACTAAGTATCTAGATTTTACCAACCAAAGATCGCAATTTAACAATTTCTAGAATGAAGTAAATATCAAACGACGATCTAGATAGATAAACTTTAGATAGAATGATTATTAACTGCGAATTGAACCAATTACTAATTATCGTATTTAGACTTTGGACTTTACATCACTAGAATTCCGTGGCTACGCTGGGAACGTACTCAAAATAAACTATATTAATGGAAGTTTCCTTCGCCAAACCGTTGCCAGGTAAATTATGTCCCATACATTTAGACATGAATCACCTGCCTATGTTACTAGTGACGTCACCATGGTGCGCCCTGAGATATTGCTCGTAATGGGAATACTTCGAGTGTTATTACATCCTAAACAAGAAGGCAGTTGCGCGACCACTTCAACTATGACAGAAAATGTGCCATACGTTTTGGTGAAGCTTAATAAAAATAAATCTTATACGTATATAAAATTGTCGTGTTACAATGTTAGTTACCGTACACCTCCGAAACGGCCTTACCAATGTTCACCAAATTTTATATGCATATTCAGTAGGTCTGAGAATTGGCTACTATCAATTTCCATAGCCCTAAGTAATAAGGGTTGTTCATCCTTTTTTTAATTATATGGCAACACCACGTTTGCCGGGTCAGCTAGTAATATAATATAGAAAAAATCTTGTATTAAACTTCTAATTTCTGACCACTAAAATAATATTACTAGGATAGTAATTTTGTACATGTATTATTGTAAATAAAAGCTTTTGTAGGAAAATGGGGAAAATAGCCCTATAAATATTTAATCTCTTTTATTAGAAGTAAGTATAATTTAATATAATAATTAATAGAATCGCTGTAAATATTATTAAGAGTTGAGTTTGTAAATAAAGCAGCTCCAGCATGTAAAAAGTGAAAGGAATTTTCTCATGGTCTATTTATGAGCAATGAAACGATGCATCGTCGTTTCATCTTATTAATAGACAGTTCGTTCACCTTTCGAGACGACTTTCAAGAACTATGCCAAAAGAAACTGAAATCCGTTTTAGTGAACGCGTTGACAATCTAAATTAAAAGGAAATATATAAATACTGGAATTTTAACAAACTTCGAACATGTTTTTTTTTTTAAATTGTCTCTGAATACTAACCGCCCATAGGCTAGTATTGCTTAAGCGATAAAAAAGATGAAGATCAAGGAAAGGTACGAAAGGTAGATAAATGTTGCACGTCTATTTAGTAGCTTATACAAACGCGTAGACAATTGACAGATGAGGGATTTGTGAATAAAATCAAACATGTTCCTCATCAGTAACTTAAGGAACAAATCAGACGCCAAAGTGCCAGCGGATTTACTGATCTGCAGTTTAGGCGACAAGATAGTAAGTAGCCCACGCAACAATCTCACATAAAAGTAGCCGATGAGTATTAGAAAAGTAAAAGTAAAAAGTAAAATAAATTCACATTTATTTCTTCAAAAAGTCTAAAAGTTGCAAAAAAGCCCGACGTAAAATCCAGCGATGCATAGGTAACTCCTCTACTGGTGTAAGGCTGAGACCGCACTGCGATTAAACGCAGACTGAATAAAAAAAGCTGAAAACGCCAAAACGCATACGAACACGCACTGCGGTTTTCTTTTGGCTTAATTTTATTTCAGTCTCATCATAGATTTCAGGCGAACAGCACGTGTTGTGGGGTTAGAGACTGAATAAAAAACCAATGATATTTAAAACTATAGATATGTTACCTGCCCACAAAACAACACAAATAAGTGTTACACTAAACACACAAATACACGTTTTTCTTTTTGCTTACCCGAAAGTAACTCATTCATTCATACGTAAATATGTACGTAAATTTTGCTTCTCTATTACTACTTGTGGAAGGAATACGTTATCTCTATTTTGTCAGTTACGTAATTATAGCGGACCAAGCACGAAAAACAATCAAGATATAATGATTTCTCCTCATTTACTTGTGAAATGTGATTCCATGAATCTTGGGTATTTTTTTGCATAATTTGTACATTTAAGCATTGCCCAAGAAGGCATTTTGAGGCTTAGAAGACTAAAATAATGACGTTAAACGTATACAGTGACATACATACGTGTCAGTTACTACGCCGCCGCGAGAGCGGCTGGAGTCGATTCACTCCAATTGGTGTATTTTGTATATTTCATGTTTTACCCACTAGTAACATATCTTTAGTTTATATCAATGCCCCACCATACAATTACTATGGGAGACAAAAAACCGCGCTTTAAACAAGCCGCGGTCAAAATGTAACAATAAATCAGTCGACTGAAAAAGTCACTAGTGCGTGCACTTGTATAGAAAGCAATATGTTTTATATTTTAGCGGTTTCAGTCTTGCGGTTAAACGCGTGCGTTTAATCGCAGTGCGGTCTCAGCCTTAGAGTCAAATGTCAAAGTCATACCTTAACATTTTATAAAATTAAATAGAAGTAGAAAACATACATGCAGTCCACAGACTGCTACTTCAATACCAGATTGTATCACTGCCACTTCTAGACATTTATAATCTACCCGATAAAATATTCCACGCGAATTTCCAGACGAAACCTAGTTACATAAATCACAAAATGCCGTGATTTATTTCCAAAAGAAAATCCCAGTAAAAGAAGCTTAAAGGTATCTTCACAAGTGTCAATTAGGAGCGATGGGACATCAGATTAATTAGTATTCTCTAATCAGAAAGCCTGCGTTGAAGCCGCTTTCAAAATGGTCGCATTTGCATATCTAACTAAGATCACTGTCTAGAAAATTGCCTGTTTAAATTATGTGATCGACACTCAAGTACAAAATGTTTAGTTGTTTATGGAATAGAATTAGCAGATAGCATAAGTAACAGATGAGTATGTAGTGCACCTGATGGTAAGTGGCGACTGCCGCGTGGGCGTGCCCGTGTGTATACCATCCATCCATCCATCCATGGATGGATGGATGGTATACACGATACCCGTGTGTATACACTTGTCGTCAACCCCAGATAAGGTTAGATTTCCACCTGAGGTCAGCCACGGATGCGTCGCTACCCTTGAGTACTTATCTGGAATGCCTCGAAAAAATATTATATGTTTCCTTTACCACATCTTTCTAACCAAAACACAGCAATGTTAGCTGCTGTTATTAGGCAGAAGTAGGTGTGGCGGTGGTGCCGCCGCAGTCGAACCACAAAGGGTTCTGGTGTGTGGTTCTACCATCTTTCTTGCATAATCGATATTATACGACCATTGAAGAGACATATCGACAAAATGATTTAGGTATCTCTCAATGTTCCGAATAGGTAGTAGGCAGGTTAGAAGGTGGTAGAACCCTTTATGGTTCGACTCCGGCGGCACCACCGCCACACCTATTTCTACCTAATAACAGCAGTGTTAGGCGTTGCTGTATTGCGGTTTGAAGGATGTGGTAAGGGAGACAGACTTTTCCGAGGCGTTCCAGTTTAGTCCTCAGGGGTAGCGGCGCATGTGTGGCCGACCTTAGGTAGGAATATCTAATCCTATCTGTGGTTGATTACAGATGTCTATGGGCGGCAGTAGCCACTTACCATCAGGTGGACTGTATGCTCGTCTAGTACTTCTATATTATAAAAAAAAGGTAGCATTAAGAGATTTAGGGATGCTGCGCGAAAGTCACAAATTCCACAGAATTCGAACCCACATTTCTCTGGCACAGATGCATTAGATAATTTTAAAGTTTCCGACTTGAATTCATTCATATTCAGTTCCATTTTCATATCATAGGTAGGTTGTATGCAACATTTGTTGAGTATGTTACTGATAGAGTTGATTTTATTATTTCTAGCTTGTTAATTGCTCCTGTGTTAAATATTGAAGAATTTGGTAAGAAAAAATAACATAATTATGAGGCGTTCCTCTGAGACAGCAATGCATCTGTGGTCGACCACAAATAGGACTCTAATCTACTCTAGGGTTGATTACAGATGTCCATAAGCCCATGCCGCAGTAACCACTTTACGTAAAGTGGACTGCATGCTTGTATGTTATTCTATATAATAAAAAGAACACCTTTAGTCCACTTCGAATAGGATTAGAGACATCATCGGACGACCCTGATTATTTTAAAATGCATCGTCTTTTATCTCAATAATATTTACTAAATAATTTCAAATATAATTTAAAACATCCCTTTAAAAATAAGTAGGTCGCGCGCCAAAACATGCGTCATATCT
Source organism: Epargyreus clarus clarus (assembly GCA_014595695.2). Lineage (NCBI taxonomy): Eukaryota > Metazoa > Arthropoda > Insecta > Lepidoptera > Hesperiidae > Epargyreus > Epargyreus clarus. Next base: position 1,983,807 of record JACTTY020000021.1, read on the forward strand.
GTCAGCTCCTAAGAAGCATTTACGCTACACTGCATCACAAAATTCAAGTCTTGGAATTGAAACCTACATCTCCAGTTCCCGTTACATAATTTAAGGTTTCCTCGAACGCTTTCAAATTTGATATTTTTGCACAAGCGAAAAATCCACTCGTTATACACATTTTGTAAGGAAATGGAACTTACTCTATGAATCTACTGTAAAACTCGTTAGTTCTGGTATACGAGGTGCTAGGTTTCAATCCCAGGGCTACTTGCCACATCTAATTCTACTTTATAAAAATAATGTCAAGCGCTTCTGTGTTCTGGTTTGAAAGATGTGGTGATAAAGCGCCGATTGCACTTAGTTGTTGGGTAGCAAGGCATCTGACGGACTTTAAAAACTACAACTTTTATGTGAGTTGACTACATAAATATCCATAGGTGGCAGTCAGTTTACACAATACATAAACTTAACTGTCAAGTTAACTTGACATCCTTTTATTTCTATATTCTAATCCATTACTGTAACATAAATGGTACCATAACTAACCATAACCTTTTATTATTTCCAGGCCAATCTCACAATTCCTCCTACACCCTTTACCACGTAGGCGACGTGGCAAAGCCGTCTGTACGCAACTTCGCTCAATATGGCAAGCTAGATGACTTGATAGAAGAAGGGGAAGAGGACCCGAAGGTCAACGACCAGTTCTCGGCGCCGGCGGTCGGCGCCGGCACCGGGGAAACGGGGAATATGGTGTTTGTTGATGGGGGACATAGCTTGGTAAGTTGTTATTATGCTTTTTAGCGGTTTCAATACTACACCGATGCAAACATAGTATTGCAATGCCATAAGGTTTATTATTTACACATGACATTCTCACATAGTTTTTTTTTTTATAAAATAAATAAATAAATTTTAAAAATAATTTTAATAATATTTTTTTAATATAGTCTATTATAGAAAGCAAATCATTCTAAAGTAAAAATATTAAATATTTTTCAGGTGTCCTTGATATCTCGGATAATACCTTCACCGGATTGGTTTATTGGCGTTGACAGTTTGGACTTATGTATTGACGAATCGTGGGTGGACCAGCTCACTTTAGATGTAAGTAATAAGTATTTTAAGTACCTACATGAGATACGATGTTCCTCTTAAAGAAACTGTCCCGAATATCTCTAGCATTTTTTTCATTTCGACAACTGAGTACATCATTTATTGTATTTGTAGAAGTAAAAAAAAGTGATTTCAGAAAATATAAAAAACGCTTTCTACAACACAGCCCCACACTAGGATTCTTTGTGTCGTGGGTGCTATGGACATATACATAGACGAATACACACACCCGTATCTCGTTCCGGCATCCAAATTCATCATTTAGGTATCTGCCTGGCCGGAGACCAAACCCGAAACTTTCTGCGCGTCATACCAGTATGGTGACCGCTCCACCACTAGCTGACCCGGCAAACTTTGTACCGCCTCAAAATCTATTTATCAAATATATTTCATATAAAATATAGCCTATGTTACTCGTAGATAATGTAGCTTTCCAGTGGTGAAAGAATTTTTAAAATCGGTCCAGTAGTTTTTGAGCCTATTCATTACAACCAAACAAACAAAGTTTTCCTCTTTATAATATTAGTGTAGATAATTATAGAGGTGACATAAAAAAAATTATTGACATTTACAGCTACAACCTCTAGATGCGGGAGCCGCCAGTGGACTGACCTTCACAGCGCCACGCTGGGAGACTGTTCCCCCAGAACCGGTGACCAAACATGGCCCCCGTCAGCCGAACCACCCTGCTGCTGGCTTCTACTACCCTAACATTAGGGAGCTGCCTGCTATCGCCAAGGTTGAGTTTAGTAAGGTATGTTGAAGAATGTCATATGAACCAGTCGTTTTATAAACTTAAAAAATAATATAATGAACAACTGAGGTTATATTAAGTTAGAGTACGAGTATAAAACGTAAAAATATCATAAAAAGTAATTAGCGTGAAAGCCTAATCTTTCATCTATATAACTATGACAAATGGAAACGATCTAATGACTGTTTTGATTTTTACACAAAGTTCACCTACGTAGAATAGCGCAGTATATATTAATAATACCCCAAAACTACTTAAGATCGATGTGGTGAATTTTTAAACTTTTTACGTTAAAGATGCACCTTAACCATTATTTTACCTTTTATCTAGATTCTATTCTTTACATTTTACAAAGAAATATCTTTTTCGGTTTCTCTTATAACAGTTACCTCATCTACAATCAAAACACGAGGCGTTCCAACTTTACTTTATCGGTATTAGAATAACCGACATTTATCAAATTGTTAGAATATTGCTTTAAAACAGCGATTTTACCACTACCATATTCCCACTAAATATCGCTTCGCTAAATTTAATTTTACTATTATTAGACCGCACTAAATTGGATACCAAACATCAGTGGATTTATTTAGTAAATCGGACAAATACAATTATGTGGACATTACGAATGTATTTTTGAATTAAATTTAACCAAAGCGCTCATTTAAAGCTATTTCGCATCACACAGCAGTTAAATTAAAACGTTTGATTGTTATTCGTCGTATTATGAACTGTAAATACGAATATAGTCCATGCAAAGCTACTAGTCCGCTCTGAAGTTGTTGCGAGCAGGTGCTACAATTTGCTATGGCGACGCGATTCATATCTATATTCAAAGCGGTGATAAATATACTCGAAACTCGATTTTTTCGAAATATGTGTGTTTTGGAAATATTGTGAATTTAATTGGAAATCACCTACTCCTAAAAGTTTTTATAAAAATAACTAGCTGACCCGGCAAAAGTTGTGTTGCCATATAATTAAAAAAATGTCAAAGGTGAACAACCCTTATCACTTAGGAGTATGAAAAATAGATAGTAGCCGATTCTCAGACCTACTGAATATGCATATAAAATTTGGTGAAAAGCGGTAAAGCCGTTTCGGAGGAGTACGGCAACTAACATTGTGACACGAGAATTTTATATATAAGATTTTCTCAAAGGTGTGTGAAGTCAAGTACTGCCTTGACTTCACACACCGGCGCCACACACTGGTGCGGCCAGCGTGTTTGACTATGTTCTCCGTGTAGACTGTCGCTGATGTATTTGCTCTCTTTCGTGCATTATTAGTAACGAATCAATCAAATGTTTTGATACCAAAGATCAATGATTGACAATACCTGCATACAAGAAATTGAAAAATTTTGCTTTGTGGTACGCAAAATTTGGATACATTAATAATAGATGTAAGGTAGCGTCTGTTCATTTAAAACCTTTTTTGACGTCCCGTGCTAATTTGCAAAAAACGTATTTTCTATAAATACTCTAACATCAATTACAATGAACCTAATCAATACGTATATTTTCCAAAACCACACTCACCATTAATTCTATTCCACGCAGACCACACCGCGCCCAGCGACGCCGCTGTATTAACGTATCGCGTTAAATCACAACGCTTGGATGGTTCGTTAGCGTTAAATACTTTAATAGCTGCCAATTACCAATAGAGGCTTTACTGGGCTTTGCTATTGTAAAAGAACTAATTGTTACCTCTATAGGAAACAATATTATTCGATTAATTTAAACTCTGAATAAATGGCAACAAAGCTTTTGCTCGCAATTTAATGTTTCTTTCGGTAAATCTTCCCAAACACTTTCTGAAGCGGCGGATTGACGTTCAAAAAGAGTCCTGTTAAGAATCTTGTTTGAATAAATTATGTTTGATTTAATTTGATTCGTTTCGCTTCATTTACTATGACGAAAATTTAAATACTCAATCAGTAATTGCAATGTATCTAATGAATACGTATATTTTCCGAAACCACACTCACCATTAATTCTATTCCACGCAGACCACACCGCGCCCAGCAACGCCGCTGTATTAACGTATCGCGTTAAATCACAACGCTTGGATGGTTCGTTAGCGTTAAATACTTTAATAGCTGCCAATTACCAATAGAGGCTTTACTGGGCTTTGCTATTGTAATAGGACAATTTGTTATCTATATTCTAGTACAGGAAACACTTATTCAAATCATTTAAGTTAGAATAAACGGCGATACAACGTTAACTATCTCGTATTTAAATATTTCTTTCTCCGTTTGTGTAAGGTAAGTATGACGAAAAAGTTTGTTTACTTGGTTGATAATATATTTTGAAACAGTCGAGTTTTCATTTTTATAATAATTTTCTAGTTCATTCTTACAGAATGTATAATTATTACTATGACAATGTAGGCATTTTATATCGTTCTATCTCCGTTTATTATCAGGATTATACTAACATATGATTAAGAAGCAGATAGAATGTAACTAACAGAAATAAATCGTCTCATAAGCCATCATTATAAGCCCGTACAATATGTTCCAATGTTCACCGTTAATAGCACGATTAACCCAGTAATCCTGGTAGGTAGTAAATTGTACAATAATCCTATATTAAACTGTATTTGCTTGGTGGTAAGATAAAATAACTTTAATAAAACTTATTTACGTCGAATATTAATAATTTATTATTTTTTGTTCACCAATGGTATATTTGACAATTTCTTCATACAAGTCAAATTTCAATTATTAATCGTGGGCGTTATAGACTAACGCCGTTCGTTAATAATGTAGCCAAGTGTTTTGTACCAAAGATAAACTTGTTTTGATTATTGACGACAGACGTATATACACATGACTTTGAAAACTCAGCTCCGTTTGTAACGTCAGATTGAATTAATTGAACTATTATAAGTCTTGAAATCAGTGCTACTTTGACATAACTTTGTCAAATCAAAGCTGCGTTTTAAACTTTGAATTGAATGGATTGAACTGAATTGAGATTAAAACCTTGGAAACCCCGATTAAAAGTCCGAGTATTTAACCACAAGACTATTGCATTAAAATAAATAAAAAGTAACAGATAAAACTTCAATCATTTTCCCATTCCAGATCAAAGAATACTCCACGAAGGAGATCAACGACCTCGCTCGGGCAGAGCTACTGCTGTCCTTGAAACTGAAGGACAAGCGTAAAGGTTCTCCTAGAAGACGTGTGAACTTTGTCGATAATTACGAGCTCCAGACTACTAAGGGCTATATGGACCAGCTGAAGGATCTAGAAGAAGATCCAGTGGGCACTCCGAGGCCTAATGTCCCAGAAAATAGGGTTGTTGTCGTCACTAATCCAACTACGACGTAAGATTTTTTGGTTACAAATGATAGTATTTAAAAAAAAATTGGCAAGTTGAAAGAGAAAGAGAGAATAATTATGATAGGATTTATATCTTAAACTGCGGTTACCAACAAGTTAGACAACAACATAGAAAATAGTTCTATCTGTAATCAACACTTAATAAGATCTGTCACAGATGCATTGCTACACCTGAAGACTAAGTACTAACTAACTAACTACTAATCTTTATACAACACAAAACGTCGAATAATGAATATGAAATCGATTAGCTACATTGATTAATTGCGTAATATAAAGTAAGATCGACGTTTTCAAGCCAAACCCTGGACTGTTTTTTCAGGAGTCTACTTGATGATAAGTGGCTAATGCCGCACATGGACATCTATAATCAACCCCAGATAAGATTAAATACGCGAATAAGAGCAGATTACACTTGTACATAACACTGCTGTTATTAAGCAGAAATAGGCGGTAGTGCCGCCGTCGAACCACAGAGGGTTTTCACTACCTTGGACTATTCGATCTAAGATTGCCCTTTTAAAGGACTTCACGACATACGACGTATATTCAATTACAAATGCCAAGACATTGGAACAACAATTACCAGAGGCGATTTAGACGCAAAAAAAACACAAAATAATCCGTATAGATAATAAGAATGACAAAATATTACAGCACGTTGCTCCATAACGCATTATCATAAGACACGAATAAAGAATACTTTATGAGATTTTTTACTGTCTCAAAGGAATTTCTTATTTAGAGACTTAATGCTCAAATGATATAGATTTAGTCTTTGAACGTGACTACAGACATTTTACTAATAGACTGCTGTTTTAGGCTGTTTCACATATATTTCCAAAATAAACAATTTTATAGTTCTGCAAGAAATGGGAAACATCCTTATTTTTTTTTAAGATATTTAAGACTGATTGGCTAATCAATACTACGATATTGTGTTCTACAATACATGTGAATTTGTAGATGTAGATGTTATACACACACACAACAATATCTACCGTTATTAATAATCAATCTATCCAATGAGATGCCTACCAAAGATCGGCGTTTGACATTTTTTTCACACAAGACATTGTCGAATTACAATCTTTGGTAGGAATAAATAAAGATTGATTAATTAACGGGCTTAAGTCAATATTCGAGTCCTTAGAAACCAACGCACTTATGAATTTTCCTCACAGGTAAGATTCGATGGATCGATCGAGGATCTATCTAGAATTAGATTATAAACTAGCCTACCCGGCAAACTTTGTGTTGCCATATAAATAAAAAAATGTTAAGGATGAACAACCCTTATCACTTAGGAGTATGAAAAATAGATAGTAGTCGATTCTCAGACCTACTGAATATTGATACAAAATTTGGTGAATATCAGTTATGCCGTTTCGGAGGAAGACGGTAACTAACATTGTGACACGAGGATTTTATATATGAGATAATGAGCTGCAGGGATCACTTATCATTACATGCATTACGTAGTTCTTTGCTACATATTTTTACATAGTTTTATTATATAGAAAAGACCATAATATTTAACGAAATGTTTTTTCTAGTATCATTGCATTTTCTGTGAGTGGCCTTATTTTAGCAATGTAGTAGTGTATAAATATAGACACTATGAACTCTAAGTGTACTCTGCAAGTGTTTTTAGAATTGTTTATGATTTACTCATAATAGGTATTCCGATTGATATTTAAAACATATTGAAAAAGTTATTTCGAATTTTCTTTATTAAAATTTGAATAACGAAGACCATTGACATGCAAAAATTCGTTCTATATATTCATTCTATTCTATTCATTCTAAAATAGTATATTTACATTTTAAGATAACTTTCGCAATGTCATTAGGAGAATTGATAAATATGCGTAACTAAAATGAAACTTAAACTAAAAAGATATCTGGAGGCACGGCAGTGCCTCCGCTAAGTCGAGTCAAAAAAAGCGGCACGGCCGTAGCATTCTTTTCTCGAAGCAATCAATTTTTATTAGGACTTTAGTTGAACAAACCCATTTTTTATTTTAGTCACAAAGTAAATATATATTGGATTGAGATAATTTTTATATTTCCATGAAATACTAACTGACCCGGCAAACGTTGTGTTGCTATATAAATAAAAAAATGTTAAGGATGAACAACCCTTATCACTTAGTGTGAAAAATAGATAGAGAATGAGCTATCATTCTCAGACCTACTGAATATGCATATAAAATTTGGTGAAAATCGGTAAAGCTGTTTCGGAGGAGTACGGTAACTAACATTGTGACACGAGAATTTTGTATATAAGATGTATTGCGTTAAATGTATAACCTCACATTCACCGTCATTACCAACTTTAAGGATAGACTCAAACAAGTCTTTGATCTTTTCAGGACGACAACAGAAAAGGAATTCGACAATGGTTTAAACAACATGGATGATGTGGTGTTGGCGGTGGCTCATGGCCGTAAGATGGGGCTCGGGAAGCACCTGCCCAGGCACTTCAGGTCACGATTACACCACGCTGTTAATAGGATTCAACGTAAGTTAAGTGATAGGTTTCCAATGATACATGGATACATTGACATATTACTGTTCCGGGACTTGAGTAAGGCTACGGTATACCCTGCCTGTCGTAAGAGACGACTAGAAGACAGTTTCTGGGTTTTTTTTTATAATATAGGAGTAGCAGACGAGCATGCAGTCCACCTGATGGTAAGTGGCTACTGCCATAGGATTAGATACTTGCCGACCTGAGGTCGGCCACAGGTGCGCCGCTACCCCTGAGGACTAAGCTGGAACGCCTCGGAAAAGTCGGTCTCCCTTACCACACCCTTCAAACCGGAACACAGCAGCGCCTAACACTGCTGTTATTAGGTAGAAATAGGTGTGGCGGTGGTGCCGCCGGAGTCAAACCACACAGGGTTCTACCACCTTCAAAGGAAAGCGGGCGGCAAGACTGAGGAAGTTCGAACGGCCCGGCCAGCGACGTCGGCGACATTTGAGCAAAATCTTTTGGGGGTGGTTTTGAGGACTACGGAGTTTTGGAAGGTTTGCTAACTCACTACTTGGTAGTGTGTATAGACCCTTACGTATGACGTCAGAAGAGCTCTCCTTACCTCACTCTACAAACCGACTTACATTAATGAGTATAACAGGTTGGCAGCACACATCCGTACAATATATAAAACAGAATGTATGTCTGTTTCTGTGTGTGATTTCAAAATTACTAATATATTCAATCTTAATAACTAGAAATTAATTATCACTTGCTAAAACAGTGAAAGAAACAAGGAAATCTGCATACCTGGGAGATTTATAAAAAAAATCTCAAAGGCATGTAAAGTCTACCAATATGCACTTGGTGAACGGTGGAATATGGCCTAATCCTTCGCATTCTGAGAGGAAACCCGTGCCCAGCAGTGGGACAATAATGGGTTGATGATGAATATATTGGAACTGCCTGTACAATACTGTACATGCCTCACATAAAGCAACAAAAAACAATAAAGAAAATATATCTTGTAAGCTTGTTACGCTTAGGGGAAGCTTATTTTAGAAACAGCTAAAAAGATTACAACTTAACGTGAAAATGACATCTTTTTAGGCATTTTCAGGAAATACAGAGAAACCCGAAAATATCTAAGATTCCTTTATGTAATATGGAAACCTTGCATGTGGGCAGAACCGGGAGCGAAAGCTTGTATGTGATATTAAGTCCAGTGTTCTTGACATGCTTGGCACAGCATGCGATGTCTGCGCTCAATGCATCTAGAATTATATTTTTACTAGTTTTCCAAATCTTCGTAGAATTCAGTCGGTATATAGGTAAAGCTTTCGACAGTCAAAAACAGTGAATCGGAACTTTTTTGTATGAAATTCCAAAAACTACTTCGCTCACTGTTTCTTGTCAAATATTTAACAGTAAAAGATTTTTAATATGTTTATCAGGTTTCAATTAAAAGATTACACTTATAGTTACAATTAAAAGGGTCACAATAATTTGTTTTGTTTTTTTAAATGGTTATTAAGTACTTTTCACTTAAAGATTACACTTATTGTAACGAGTAAAAAATCGTAATCGTTGGTAAATGTTAGGTACATTGTAGATTACACCCACAGACATCTATCTAAATACAATATCTCTAGTTGAGAAGAAAGATCTTAAAGTTTGCAATGTACTAAAGTATACCCCTTCCAGCTGATGACTGCCTGGTATCCGAATGGAGCGAATGGTCTCCTTGCTCCGTGACCTGCGGCTTCGGAGACAAGTTCAGGAGCAGACGCGTCATCAGACAGAGACAGAGGAACGGCCGCGACTGTCCCGCTCTCACCGACAGGAAACACTGCGGCAACGTCAACTCTTGCGCACATGTTGATTATTTTGAGTGGTGATTTCGATGTGGTGTTTTATTAAAGTTGTTTATGAAAATTGTGTTTTACTATAAACTGATTCAAAAATAGAATGTGTAAAAGGTAAAAAAATATAATGTACATCTGTCACACCTATTTCTACTCTAAAACAACTGTTCTGATTTAAAATGCGTCGTAAGAGTGACATACTTTTCTTAGACATTCCGACGAAGCGACGAAGACGATATGTAAGAATCAGGTCCTATCTGGAATTGATTACAGATGTCCATGAGCGGCTGTAGCCAGGTTACCGTTAGGCCCAACTAAAGGTTTCCAAAGCTAGCTTGTCTGCTACTCCTTATTATAAAAAAAATGTCCTTAAATGTGACAATAACATTAAAGTAAATCTCAGGTGTAACTTCAATCGTATATAAGGATCATTATAGATAGTGGCAGTAACCACTAACCATTACGTGTACTGCACACTGTTCATTAATAGTTAAATAGAAACCAAAATTTTCATAGATATTTATAGCGGACTTAAGACTTACGGCTCTTTGGTATAAAATTAAAAAGTAAATATTAAGGAAATAATCAACAAGCATACCGTAACAGAAAATAAATCGGGACATAACATTTGCAATAATAGTCATTCGAACTATAAAGAAACGGTATATACCTGTTTCGCTATTTTCTGTTTTTACATAACAATTCTCTAACAAATAAGTAAAAAGCGGAACATAGAGAAACGTAACAGCTATAAATCAAACACGGAACACTACATTCGATCACGAAGCAGCTGCCCTACTGACGTATTCAGGGAAACCCTTTGATCGTGCCATTTGTAGGTTTATTATCGAAATATTATAAGGGAATATAGTAAATAACGTATGTACATTATACAGTGGGTAATAATATCGTAAGCAAGTTCTTAGATATTTCCAATAGGAAACAGAAATATGCATGGAACTTTTTAAAGCCATTTTCTCCTAAAACTTTTAATACAAATTAAGTGAACTCGTAGCGTTTCTTACAGGTTTGGTTTGCACGATCGTATTTCTCTGGTATTGTAAATAGCCATAGGCAACGGTGACATCTGTAACTCCATATAAAAAAGCAATTCTACTGGAAACCAATCGCAGATATTTGAGCATAAGTAAACCATTCGACATCCACGTCCTTCAACCGAAACGCAACAACTACTGCCTCATGCCAAAAATAGGTGCATCTGTGGTAACTATACGGACTCCACGTTCTATCACGTATAAAGAGTGAATCCTTTAAATAGAAAGAGTTCAAATATACCCTAAGATTTCTAATCAAACAATTGTAAATTTGGTTTACTTCCAAAAAATACACCATAAACACGAACGATGTCACAGGGAATACCTAGTGTATAATAAAAGTGTGTTCGAGGCGTATTTTTTCGATTGCTCCCAGGGGTAGTAAAATGTTACCAGGCGATCGATGGCACGCCTCATCTGTATTCTGGACGTGGTGTTCACAAAATCAAGGAGTATGTGATTCGATTTCTATATACTTTAGTATCTGCATAGAGCGGTTGTTGCGAATTATGGGTTTTCATTTAACGCCTCAAGATTTTGCTAATAATAAGGTGAAAAGTTTTTGTTACTCTAACACATAGATTAGTACTCTAACATGATTTATTATTTACATTGGATTTGATTGCGGGAACTACGGACTAATACCGGAAATTACGAGAACATTATACTGTTTTTAATATGATATTTTGTTATAGTTACATTTTACTATAATTATATTTCATTTACCATATAATTAAACATTAAATTTCAACCGAATTCAAAAAAGGAAGAGACTTAATACGTTTGCGCTGTATCCACTTTTAATACAATTTTTTATTTCGGTTTGAATCAGAAATTATGGTTTTATGTTTATTATTAATTATTGTTTTTCTTTTGTATAATATTAGTAAGAAATAATCGAGGCGTTGATGCTTCCGAAATCGAATCATAAAGGACTCTATAACCTTTAAAATCATCTAAGTACTACATGTATAACTGCTTCTCTCAAAAAATTTGAGAGATACTATTTTTTTGGGAGCAGTTTAGCAATGAACACATAAAGTTTGATATAAATAGGATTCTTATCTTTGCATCTTAGATGTAGTACTAACAACTCCAAACCCATACCTTGTTCACCCAATCGGAAACATCAATTGAGTGTGACGCCGCGCGCCACATACTAAACGCACCAGCTCAGTGACGTGACGTGTCTTGACATTCACGTCATGACGAGTTTCAAACTTCGGCTTAAAGTTTACACTATTGGACTATGTATTGATGATTAATATGTGCAAGAATAATCAGGGCCTTATTGGTCGAGTCTATGATAAATTTAAATAAGTTTAAGCCTAAATAGGAGGTGAAATTGTTACAAATAATAGAAAATTTAATAATGTTAGGTGGTATAAAATCCACGCCATATACATAAACCATAAAACATAAAACGAATGTATGTAGACCGCAAAAGACCAGACCCTTATTTTTAAATCATATACTATATGTACAATGCTCGATAATTACAAAAGCCCCTTTCCCTTTTCTAGGGAGTTCCTGAGAAAATTAAAAGTGTCCGAAAAGTCCAATACACAAAATTACTTATTCTAGACCACGATCCATAAAATAGTCGATTTGACAGAACAAACATTATTTATAGCGAAGTTCTTTCTCATTCAACATTTACTTTCGTTCGCTGTTTACGATTGGGAAGAACAAATACTATAAAGCGAGGAAATTGCGTAACTACAACCACAACTACAAAGTTGTGGCTGAAAAATTTATTTGGTACGAAAATAAAACGGGTCATGTCGCGTAGGGAGAAGTGTACAGAGTAACTAATCTTTAGTTTTGTTCGGAATACCCTCATGTTATTCGAAATTATCACATAAAGATATATAAAAAAATCATAACCTTAAACCTTATTGAACATTTTAAAAGCTTTTATGTTACGACATCACCGCCACACCTATTTCTGCCTTATTCCAGAAATGTACCAGTATTACCAGTACCAGAGGCGTATACATAGATCTTAGGAGTAGCAAAGAATCTGTAGGCAACATAAGAATCTAATCTTATCTGAGGTTAATATCAGCCGTCCATGGGCGACACTAGCCACTAATAATAAGGATTATGAATACGAGCATCAGCTCGTTTGCAACTCCGGAGCCGAACCTCCGGAGTCGAACCACAAAGGGTTCTACCACCTTCGCTACTCACATGGAAGTTTAAAAATATAAGTATATTAATGTCTTTGTTTTTGCCTTTTTATCAGCACACACAACCATAAGTCAAAAGCACTGAAGCTATTAACATACACGGACAGTCAGATAAGCCTGAGTCTAGGACCTAGTTTTACCGTAATATCTTACAAAACTTTCCCAAACTTAAGTCTATCTGCTATGAAAGATAAAAAAGAAATGGGACACTTTTTACAATGTAACCAACGAGCATGTAGTCCACATGTAAGTGCTTATTGACGCTCATGGACATCTTTAATTAACCCAGCATTCCTACCTGAGGTAGTCAGATGAATTGCTGCCCCTGAAGATTAAGTTGAAACTCGGATAACCATGTCTCCCTTACCACAGCCTTCAAACTAAAACACAGCAGCGCTTAACACTGCTGTTATTAGGCAGAAAGAGGTGTAGCGGTGGTGCCTATAGGGTCGAATCACAAATGGTTCTACCACCTAAAATCATTGCATTGATTCTCCTAGTCAGTAGCTGACAAATCTATAGATTCTTTAGTTTAGTGATTCGTCTGTAACGAATTGTTTGATCTGAAAGTCATAAGGCTATTCAGTCACAGTGAATATTTGAAGAGCGATACGTCAGCTTTTTATTCAAGTCTGCTTACGAATTCTAGTTTTCTATTGACATTGACTATTGGCACTCCAGTTCTGACAGCTCTACATAGAGTAATCTATGCAGAGATGATAGAGACGCATTACTTTTGTATTTAACAAAATAAGTGCACATAAATATCTTTTATGCTGTATGTGTTTGCTTGTTTCAATTATTGATGTCACGAATCGTGTTTTATGATATTAACACAGTTATGAGACAAAACTTCAATTTATATAAATACTACAGAAATACGCTCTATTTGTCAATATTGCCTGCATTTAGCTGAAAAATTATTTAAGTTAAAATCTATACTACAACCAAAACATCTTACACCTGTTATTAATAATTAATCTCTCCTATCTTTGAATTAGATACATTGGTTAATACATTTTAATATATTTTTATTGTAATATAATGTTAAAGTGTAAGTAAAAGCGGTTATAAATATTATTGGCAACAAAACAAGAATAAACATAATTATAATGAAAAAATATACATATGTGCCAAAGGATATCGACAATATTTTCCGAAATAACAGGATGATATTTTTATTTTATTTGTCTATAAATAATTCGGCCAAGTATTTATTTGCACATTTTTGACATATCATAAATATTTTAAAGTCACCGATAGCATATTGCTCTGTGCAATCCACATTTACGATTCGGCCTACACAGCCTTTCTTATTGTTTCTGGATATCTGAATATCGACTCCCACTCCGGCTCGGCCGGTCTTCTCGGGTTATTTATTCGTGTAATAGACGAACTGATTCGGTTTATTGAAAGTTTGAGCGTTGGGTTTGGGTGAGAAATAGAGGGTGTCTTAGTACGTAGTAAACCTTCGTGGAAGGTCGCCGGTCGACGATATGTTACGGTCCAATCCAATTTTCAAAGGCTATACGTTTTATCTAGACCAAAAATAAAAGGCTAACGTTGTTTTTGCATTACGTGTTGATAGCCAGAATATTGAAGGTAGTTTGGGATAAAAATAATAGAAATATTGTTTCTGACGACATGAAATTAAAATATTACTTCAATTTATTATTTAGTAGCTTTTAAACAATTTAACCACAGGCTTTTCAACTGTTTCATACCTTGTAGTTAACTACATCGCAGAACATTGAGATGCTAATTCTTAGCCATTTTTATAACAACTCCTGTACAAAAATCAATTACATAATATGATTTATATTAATTTTCCAAAACATTATTTTTCAAGAAACATCTGTATTCTGTTACTGTAAACTCACTGTAATATAATTAATTTCATCGTTACGTCTCTGTCAATGTTTTAATAAATAGAACATCCTGTACCATAACATCATTTCAATGGCAAATTCAATTCACTTTCAATTTCATGCATTTTATAAAATAGAACTACGTATATTATTGTAATGGAACTCGTCCGCACGATTCAGGAGTTCAATTTTCCAATACATTAGATTGGGCTTCGGCTGTGATCGATTCTTCTCGGCCAAGAGTGATTGATCCTCCAGACAATCGCAACGTTTCAAAATAATCGAAATTCCTGGGAGTTTTTTTTTTGGGATTTATTATTCTTTTGTAAAAATAGAACGCCCTGTATTATAGATATATTCATATATTCAGTAAAACATAATATAGATATTTTCAGTAACATTTTTAATGGATTTAATTGGCCTGCTGTGATATTCTCCTCGATAGAGTGGTGAATGCCCCCGATTAATAATTTTATCCAATACTAGCTGACCCGGCAAAAGTCGTGTTGCCATATAAATAAAAAAAAAACGTTAAGGGTGAACAACCCTTATCACTTAGGGTTATGAAAAATAGATAGTAGCCGATTCTCAGACCTAATGAATATGCATATAAAATTTGGTGAAAATCGGTAACGCCGGTTCGGAGGAGTCCGTACTCCTCCACAGTTACCGTACCGTAGAGTTACCGTAACTAATTTGGCAAAGGGAGATCTCCCGCCGGGCTAGGTGATCATGCCCGGGGAGCCGTGCTCCGACAGTCTCAGTTCGGAACTTGTATATATGCCATATATTTACAAAACTTCGATAGCGTGATTCAGAATACTCGTGGCGCCATCTCTTCTCGAGTAGCGGGAGGTCGCCACACTAACATTGTGACACGAGAATTTAATATATAAGATAATCAAAATTCCTGTATTTAACGTTCCGTACGTCCTAACGATTTAGCCAGAAATAAGAGTAGCGGAGGTGAGGTAAATTAACCCTTGGCCGATATATAACCAAGACAATTGATACATTTATTTATTTTATTTATTTTATTTATTAACAAAATCCACAGCTCTTAAAGTATTGTACAAATTTTTTCATGCTTAATCTACTAACAGCCAATTAAGGATTTACATTTTATGAGCATTTCAAATACATAATAATAAAGTACGATCACTTACTAACACTAGTTACTATTTTTAATTTATTAACAACCACCAAAGCTATATTAATATACATAAATGTGTGTGTATAAGTATGTACGTGTAGTGTGTATATGTATGTGAGTGTGAATGTGTATGTGTGTATTTTGTAACAAGTAGGCAATAGATATATATATATAATACATATGAATAAGTTTATAAATAATTTAAGTAATACCATAGTTTTCAGTTAATATGTTCCTAACCTCCTGTTTGAATGACGTCTTGCTAGAGTGAAATAAATCAATTTTGCTAAACATTTTATTATAGGTCGTTTGTAATCGACAGACGAGTGAGTTTCGCGCGTAATTTGTATTTTTGCAAGTAGTAGCGAAGAGTACTGTGTGTCTCGTGCGATATTTTGGGACACCGAAACATAAGAACTTAGATGTTAATTCCGGACAATCTACGTAACCGTTACATATTCCATGGAGAAAAGACATATCTATTAAATTACGTCTGCTTTGAAGAGGCATAAGATGGTTATGATGGCAGGAATCCATGTAATCTGCAATTTTATGTGAATTACGAAAGTTTAAATGTTTTAAAAATTTACGTTGTATACGCTCTAAGTTATGAATATAACTTTTATATTGAGGATTCCAAATGATGCTACAATATTCTAGTACGCTTCTTACATATGAAGCATAAAGTACTCGCAGACACCCTATATCAGTAAAGGGTCGGCTGATCCGCATTACGAAACCAAGACTTTTGTAGGCTTTCGATACTGTGGTATTTATATGTTCAGAGAACGTTAATTTCGAATCAACTATAACTCCAAGATCTATCGCAGAATTTGCTTTGTTTATTTTAACATTATTTATTTCGTAGTTATACGTGATCAGATATTTCTTTCTGGTGAATGTGACAAAAGAGCATTTCCCTGTATTTATGTCGATGTAATTGTCAGCGTAATAACGACTTAGTTTATTGATATCTGCCTGTAATTTTATACAGTCTGTAGGATGTTTGACGTTCATATAAATCTTGGTATCGTCAGCATACATGAGATAATTTGCACATCCAGATATTTCTTAGAAAATTATGCAATTCATTTAATTTAATAGGTCACATTACATTACCTTAAACATGTGGTTTATTTTTATAAACAGTTATTTATGAAAAGTCCATGCAAACAAAGCCACGTAGAGAAGCTAGTAATTTTATAAAAATACAACAACCTGTATATTTATAAAAAGTAAACACATCTGCATATGATTCCGTTCAATTTTTCAACACATTAGAGCGGACTTCGTCCTCGTGATCGATTCTCCGTCGCTAACATTGATTGATCCTCTCAACGCACGGGACATTCCAAAAGCTCGTAACTCTTATTATTTTACTTTGTTTTTTTTATTTACTAAAATAAAACGTCCTGTGTCATTGTGTTTGTTAACAAAAT
The DNA here is from genome assembly GCA_014595695.2 of Epargyreus clarus clarus. Lineage (NCBI taxonomy): Eukaryota > Metazoa > Arthropoda > Insecta > Lepidoptera > Hesperiidae > Epargyreus > Epargyreus clarus. The sequence continues at coordinate 2,001,068 of JACTTY020000021.1, forward strand.
ATTATTCGGTAAAAATATTTCTAACTCAATATTCTAAATATTCTTAAATTACATTCAATATGTACTACCTATATAATGGATTTAAATTCCTTCTAACATTAATTATCTCTTAACCAATAGATACTCTCTAGTTTTGCAGCTTTATTTCTTAAATAAACCTGATATATATTGAAAAGCATAACCTATTATTATTTATACTCGTACAAAAAATAATCCTACTTATATAATAAGTATAATTTCCCATATATTGGTCAGTTTACAATATAACTTTTTATACATAGTATTATTATTTATTTCATTTTTTGTATTTTAAGATTTGAACATAGATATATTGTAAACCTAAATACCTATTATTACATACTCAAAGTGGGTATTCGTGTTTAAAAACATCAAAAACTAGTAAGGAACTCAAATACTATCCATCCAACATTCATACAACGATCAATTTTACTTAAACATTCTTGCATAAAATTGAATAATTGCATCTCCATCCTAATTGCATTCCTACACCCTATAAATAAAATACAATTTTCCGGCACATAAGACGTGGAATGCATCTCATTCTGAACATGTCTCGGAGTGATTAATGCTTACAAGAAGCATTCGGTTACGCTTTTTACCTTATTTATGTAGCAGGCATTGTCGTTTGCTTACTTCTTGGCGGGTAACAAATTCATGATTTCGTTGTCTTTTTGCTCAATATCTATGACAATGATTGTAAGTATAATAATTTCAAATTGATTTTAATATTTACATTTAGGTATTTGTCTGGCCAGAGTGTGAACCTGGAACCCGCCGCGTGGTCGCTATGGCATATGATGACATGTAAATCATCAAAATAACACCAATAAAATAGAATTATGAACAAAGGATTTATTTTAAATGTTATTTAATAAACAAGCCACTTACGGCCTTTATTAATATTTGACATATTTATATTTTGCTTACCAAGGAGACCAATTTTACAATTTTACAATTTCTAACTTGATAGGCAAATCATTAAATTATTAATGACACGCATAAATAAGCGAAGATAATGTTAAGTGCCGGGATGCCAAAACCTAAAATAACATCCAAGTTCTCTACATCTCTATCTACAAGCAGACTGCCTTCGCCAAAGTCCGATCCTTCAAAGAACACAATAACTAATTTGAATGAACACAGATTGAATACAAATCAATTTATAATGGACCCCCGAGAAGTACAAACAGATTTTATTACGATGCAAATTCATTCGATTGTTGTCTAGAGAGCCTATTTTTTGTATTCCTACGTAAATTTAGAGGATATCCTTAATTTTGGGACATAATTTACCTTATGATTCATTTGGTAATGACTAAATGACAAAATACTCGTAGTAGTAATATTGTTTTTTTATATAAGAGTTGCAAATGAACATGCAATCCACCTGATTGTAAATGGCTACTGCCGCCCATGGATCTATATTTAATCCCCCATAAAGTAAGATTCCTACCTGAAGTTGGTAACAGATGCGATGCTATTCCTGTGGACTAAGTTAGAAAGCCTCGGATGTGTATGTATATCTCCCTTACCACACCATTTAAACCAGAATACAGCAATGCTTAACACGGCTGTTATTAGGCAGAAATAAGAGTGGCTGTGGTGCGGCCGGACTCGAAATTCCAATCCAAAGCACGAACCTTTGACTTTTTGGAAAATTATGCGTATTAAAAATGAACACATGATTAAACGATACATGAAATCGTGAAATAATCCACATGCCTGAGACTTCTATTAAAAAAACGCAAAAATATAAAGTCTACTAATCTGTACATTGAGAGAAACGTGCCAGTGGGAAAAACGTTGATAATGTTGACAATGTACCTACACATATATTTATTTGCATTATGTAACTAGCAACACATACGTACAACATGAAAAGGCATCTTGCGTAATACCTACTATCTAGGGCTGAGCCATAAATCCCAGGACCATCTAGTAAATGTACGAAACAGTTATTTCTCCTTCAGATATTTTCAATACCGTAACTATCTCACGTAGCCAGAGCTGACGTTTTTACAACCGATGTTTATTCGAATCCAGAAACACGTTCGAAGCCAAAAACTTTTTCGAAACTACATTTCTTTTGCTACTTTTTCTACGCGTTGTTCACTCTTTTTCCATATTGGACCTGCCTTCAAATTTGGATTTACTGGACCACACGTGAATGTTCAGACATGGACCGTCGTGCTAGTTTTTGGAAATTATTTATCTGCCTGTTAATGTCCGTTCATTCCTTTGTACGGAACTGAAGTAGCAAAGTTGTTTACATTCCATCTCCGTGATCATCAATCTGAATTCTGCCCCAGATAATAGTAAGGTGCTACCTGAGGTCGTTCACAAATGCAATGTCAGATTAGCAAGTTTCCCTTACCACTCCCACTGGAATACTGCAGCGATAAACACTGCTCTTATAAGGGAGAAATATGTGTGAGTCACCGGCGTCGAACCATGAAGAGTTCTACTATCTTCATTTCAGGTGATTGTTATATTAGGAAGGAAAAAATATTTTTACAGTCAGGACACTATTTAAAACCAAAAGAAGCGTACAGGATAGTACTTATTTTAGAATGAAGAGGGTACTTAAGGATTCAAAAAATATATTATACTCTACTACTATCTACTACTTCTATATTATAAAAGACGTAACATAAATACCATCAAAAAGAAAAGCGCGGATTTCAAACCTAAAAACAACACATAATAAGTAAAGAATGAATGACAAGTAAAATTATATATGCACATAACATGAGATTTCCTTATATATATTATGCACATACAAATTAATAGACACGCACATACACGCACACACACACCCACAAACCAACACGCACGCACACATGCACACACACACATATATAAAATACACTATATAATACTAACGACTCCCGGACACAGCTTTATTATGTAAATAATTTTATAATCTCATTTTCAGTAACCATGTATGGCTTATGAGAAAATAAAGATTCTTTAAACCCAAAACCCCATGGGAACTAGCGTGGTAAGCCTTGGCACTGGACCATCACGCGACACTACAAAAAGGGCAGCATTTTCCTGTCGAACGCAAACCATAAATTTGTAGGGCCTACCAAAAAATACGGGTTATTTTCCTCCAGATATTCCAATACCAGTAACCATGCCACGTACGGACCGACGTTTTTACAACCTGTGTTTATTTGAAACTAGGCAACGCGCTCCAAAAGGCTTTACGAACAACCTGTTTTTGCCTATCAGTAAATTCCTTTCTCTATACTGAAATAAAGCTGAAGAGAATGTTTGTTCGCGTGTGTGTGTTTGAAACTATCAATTTGATTTTCAAATATTTTTGGAGTTTGATAGGCCACTAACTGAGATAGTTTTTAGGCTAAAGTTTAGAAAAATCGGTAGTCTGCAACCTCAGATTCAGCTAAGACCTCTCTGAAGTTTGGAAGCTCATTAATAAGGAAAGTCTATTAAACTGCATAGAAAATTATCAAAAACATATAAACCATTTAATGTAAGCATATATGAGTACCACCGAACATAGGAAGGAAATGTCTAATCCACGATCTATTACCAATTACTAATAAGTTGTTTTCAAACGTCAATCAGTCCGAGATGGTGACAGTACGAAGCGAGATAAAAGTTTTTGTTTAAAAATCTTCATTTAGCTATATATTTAATATTTCGATCTTAGGTTAAATTTTTACATTGCAATTATTTTTATTCGCAAGTGAAACCGTAGGGCTCTTCAAGTCTACAGAGCACTACTTTTTAATAAACAATATAAGCATCCTTATCCTTTTCCATATTGGACCTTTCAGGAATACGGATTTACTGGCTCGTAACGGCATAAATGCGGATATAAAGATATTATTGGGCTTTGTCGTAAATATTTCTATCTATCGATGTTGTAAACGTGTTTCGTTGATCGCTTTTTAGAATAAATCTCTTACAGATTTTATATGTACTTTTTCAACAATTTTACAATTTTTTAAAATGTATTAAACATAAATACCTAGTAGTTAAACATAAAAAAGTATTAAACATTAAAAATTTACAATTTTTAAAAAAATATTTTGAAAACATTGTTAAAAATAGTTATTAACTTTATAAAAAAATTAAAAGAAATTGAACATAATAATTAATTTTATAAAAAAAAATATAGAATATTTTTATAAAGTTCGAATCGGAGTAATCACGACCCAAAAATATTTTCGGTGAACCTTATATTCCCTTAGTGAAAAACTTTTTATAACTTAATAAAAAGTTATTAAGGTTACCGAAAATCGGATTAATAATGGTATTTTTTTTTTTCATAATGTAAAAAGGACTCAAACTGTTTTCCACTGTATTCCGGTACCGGGAATCGAACCCGAGCCTCCTGGGTGAGAGCCAGGTATCCTAGCCACTAGACCATACCGGATTGAATGTAACGAGTCGAAAGAAGGTATAATATTTTTCCAGGTACTATCAAATTAATAATAGTCTAGATAGACAATGATGGTTTCCTAGTACCTACGAGTACATATCTAGTAGATAGTATATATAAACAATGCAGCATTTGTATTAATTTCTGTTGGACTGTCATATACAATCTCTATTTGTCATTTATTTTAATTCTAAAAGTAAAATTGTACTATTCCAACGTACCCAGTCACTACAGTTGCATTTATTTCCCGTTAACTCGTGGAAATAAACTATGACGTCATAACTTTGAGTGTCAAAAGCGTTATTTCCTTTCCCAGGAGTTTGGACACTTGTAATGTTTGTACACAAAGTAATTACCATATAGACTACAGAACATAAATATTTCATCTTGAAACGGTAATAGAAGCATAGATTTTAAGTTATAGGTACCTATATTTAAGGTGGTAGAAATCTATGTGGCTCGACTTCGAAGACACCAATGCTACACCGTTTACTGCCTTATGAAAACAAAGTTAAGCGCTACTATATTTCGGTATGAAAGGTGTGTTAAGGAGGTATCCTTACCCGAGGCGTTCCCACTTAGTTCTCAAGAGTAGCATCTGTAGGAATTTCATATATCCGGGATTGAGTACTAATGTCTACGAGTGGCTGTAGCCATTTAGCTAACCTGCATGCTTGCTTGCTACTTCTGTATTTATTATAGAAAAAGAATAGCCTTTAAGTCCACAGCTGGGCAGTGGACCACGCCCTTTCGAAATCAACTCTAAAAACAGATTGGAATACACCCCTTGTGCGTTGATTAAATTAATAAAAAACGTTAGATTCCTGGATAATAAATAATGTATCTTTTAGTACTTATAAAATATATTTTATAAGTAAAGCGTTAAACAATAGATTAGACCCGTGGCCGAAATAGCTGTGAGTAGGTTGAACCGGGCGTGGTTCAACTTTCTAGCCCTTCAGACCTCACTCGCCGTGCCAGAGCTATACTTAACGAATTAATTTCCCCCGTGGGATATACCTCCAATTGTAAATCATATATTGTACGATAAATACGTAAACTTATCATATAGATACCTAAAAAGTTAATACTTTTTTAATGACGTTTTTTGAGAAAATAAATATTAATTTTATAAAATATTTTATGGTATATTTTTACAAAGAAAGAGCCAGAGTAATAATGACCCAAAAATATCATGAGTGAACCTTAATTTCTCTTAGTGAAAAACTTTTTATAACTTTTTAACAAGTTATTAAAATTACCCTTGTGGAAATTTGATTACTGATGGTGAATAAAATTGTTTCATAATATAAAAGGTGGCAAACTGTTATCTAAAGTATTCCGGTACCGGGAATCGAACCCGAGCCTCCTGGGTGAGAGCCAGGTATCCTAGCCACTAGACCATACCGGATCATGCTGAAACTGTGAAAAATGTAGAGCATATAGAACTCGTACTCGATATCGATCCCGGACATGTAGAATATTTTTTTAGCAAGGGCACAGACATGACATGACAACACTCTCAATGTCTATCAATCCATTGAAAATGTACATTGGGGTTGCAATGGTCAAAGGTACCTATATTATTTTTTAGATATCAAGAGGAGTTAGTGTAAACCTAAATCCTAATTTGTGGAGTCGCAACACGAACGGCCTCCATGCCAAAAGGAGTGCAATTCGTCTTCACAAGCTATCAGGCAAATTATACGTAGCACCATAGATATATTATGCTAATAGATTGGCAATCCGAAAGAGTCAGAGCATAGTGTATACGTGTGTGTTAGAGCGAGATAGACAGGCGAGACCGTTCACGTATAGGCTATCAGCCTGTATCAGCCTGACGTTTGTTATCGTAAAAATAAATCTCGCTTATTTTTAAAGATTTCTAATCAAAAATAGTTAAAACAGTGCTGAGTAAAAGTGTTTGGCCATGGTTACGTGTGCTTTATCTGGATGTAACACATGCAAGAAAGAAAACCCACAAAAATACTCATTTCACATGTAAGTACTACATTAATTGTTTAGCTGTTTAAATGCAATATTTAATACTTATTACGAAAGTGTTATATACCAAAAGATAGGAAAAATCTTCAAATTGTATCACATAAACACTATAAATGCACAGAAGTACAAATAGAAAAATTAACAAATACGTGAATAGTTGGTTGCTATTTCTTATCAAATTTTTGGTTTTGCGTATTGACAATATCGATAAAAAATTATCGATATTTCTGATTCTAAAGTATATAGTTTAAATAGGTTGCGTGCAACTTATATAAAATCTTATCCGACCTCACCTTTTATTATTGTTGGATTAATAATTTTGGGTGATTTTATCTATGTAAATTTTGATGACATCTTGTTTAACTTATTTTTATTTAAGTTATATCATAGGCAAATCTATACTAACATTATAAAAAGGTAAATTCTGTAATTTTGTTTGTTTGTTTGTAAGGGCTAATTTTCGTAAATACTGAACCGATCATGAAAATTCTTTCGCAGTCAGAAAGTTACACTATTTAGGAGTGCTATAGGCTATTTTTTATTATGATTGACCAAAAAGTTCAAAAATCTTATGAGTAACGTTCATAGTTTTTTTTAACTCCCTTACACCTGCCAAAAGACATGAAAACTCCATAAGCTGCATCAATTTATTATACAGGTAGCAAGTAACTACTACAATTTATTTCATAGTACATATCTGCGCGCATTGATGTTTTTCTTTATTTTATTTATTGGCGGTCTTCATCAGTATAATTAATATTTAGCGATTATATCCTCTTTAAGTCACTGACTGAACAAACTACTGAACAAATTTGTTATTGATATCTTTATTTAATCGATATCGATACATTATTAGCAGTAACACTAGCGATGCACACTTTGGCATTTCACACACACATAAATAATCAGTTTTTACTCTCGTTTGTCGTTTCACATTGCCAATCTACCCTACGTCAGTAGAATAATATATCTATGCGTAGCACAGATAATTTGTGTGTCAAATTGTCAAATTTAATTAACTACTAGTGTTGTTCTATAATTTTTGTTGTATAACCAACAACAACAAAATGAATTATACGAAAATAGATGAAAATTTAAACAAATTTTCATTTCTTACTTTATAGAAAAATGACATCAGAGCATTTCAAAGAGCAGAGAAAGGGGTTTTCAAAGATTCAATTTAAATTGCATAAGCTTGAATTTACATTTCAACATTTCAATGGACTGTATAGGTAGAAATAAACCTTTAAACTGACTTATTTTAATCTGAAAGCCCTCATGTAATATTGATCGACCTTCTGTTGAAGCGTTACCGCAGTATCAGAAACAAACACAAGATAAATCACGTACAACGGCATATCTAAGCAAAAACCGATTAAGACACGAACCCTTTGACCCAGAAACCGTCAGGAAAGTATATCGTATTAACGTGGTATTAACTCAAGTGGAATAACTAAAATTATCTGTGTATAACTTTTAGAAAAAAAGACGTAATATACATGTAGGAGAGAAATATTTATGAAATAATCCATGAAGATTGTACAGATGAAAGTTAATGTTAATCAAGGAACTTAGATGTTAATTGAACCTTTGTTTAAAAATATGGAAGAATTTTATTAATTGTTGAAAATAAATATTTTAGATCAAATATCAGATTAGAATAAATAATAAAGTTTCCTTTGAAAGTATAGAATTGTGTTCTTTCATATAATTCTCCTAGATACCGAATGAACGGTTACGGTTTCACTGTGACTTCAGTAGCACTACCATGAGTTTACAAAAGTATTACTCGCTAGCGACTGCGTAAAATAAATGTATGAAAAATTGTACAGCGCCTCTGGTGGTTACTCGTAGAACTAAAATCCGTAGTGGCGTAACTCGATACGTAAAAAACCTATCGAAATCAAATCGCTAGCGAATGTCATTATGATTTATTGCCATACAAATTCGGTCCCATGAGTCATTAATTTGACAGACGTTGTCAAGAAATACCGTAACGATAGTAGTTATGTTATTCACTAGCAAAATGACAATAGTTTTCTATTTACAATTTCTATAGTGGCGTTTCTATGCCAACTCATGGTAGTGCTACAGCAAGTTTTAACAATACTTCTTATTTTTGGAACACCACCCACATCTCAAGACGATCTTCGGAGAAGCTGGTCCTTAAGACTATTTCTTTGTATGCCTTATCATTTTTTAACCACCACGTATAATGAACTAATTGTCGATCAAAAATATTTTTTCATATGGCACCAACAATTTTGATTCGATTTTTAATTTTTTGTATAAATGTGCTTTTAGTTGCTGAAAAAAACATGCCACAGTTTCCCGTTATCTAACATAAACTAAACGCACGGCAATAAATCATTCCATTGATTAGTCGCGGTGCCACGAACGTGAAAAGGGTGCTACGGACTGCTACGAGATCCAATCGTGCGATTGCTACGTCTGTTTGATTTTTAATTAAAATACTGTGGGATTGGGTAGCCAAACACGAATTTGTAAATTAACATTTAAAAGATCAGGGGCAGGAATAAAATGCCGATGCCGAGCAGCAAGCCATATACTATTTTTATAATACTATTTTTATATAATATTTTTAATAAAAATTGTTTTTTTTTAACCGACTTCAAAAAGGAGGTGGTTATCAATTCGGCCGGTATCTTTTTATTTTTCTATGTAATTAATTCAAATAAATTCTCGGCGCTCATATGAGACACGCTGTTTACATCGTTATCCAACGAATTATATTGAGCGCCGACTTCAGAAATATATACTAAACCAATATTTATTTGAATTATTTTTTACTATATAGTGACATAGAAGTCGGTTGTATCTTTTGTTAAATTTTTTTTATAATTATTTACAATAAGTATTATTTTCCTTTTGTTTATTTATATTATATTTATAATTTATCTATTAATTATACTTATTAACTCTATATTTTTTTTTAAAGTTACCCCTGTAAAAATTGGATTAGTGATGGTAAATAAAATTGCACTACTTTTGATGCAATAAATCATTTCTTTTTTTAATTGTTTCATAACATAAAAAAACAAGCTTCCGTCAAGCATATTCCGGTACCGGGAATCGAACCCGAGCCTCCTGGGTGAGAGCCAGGTATCCTAGCCACTAGACCATACCGGATCATGCTGAAACTTTGAAAAATATAGACCATATAGAACTCCTACTCGATCCCGGACAAGTCTAATTTTTTTTTTGGCAAAGGCACGATAATGACATGACAACACACTTAATGTCTATTAATCCATTGAAAAGTTACATTGAGGTTGCAATGGTCAAACTATTTAATTTTTTAAATATCAAGGGGAGTTAGTGTAAACCAAAATCCTAATTTGAGGGGGTCGCAACACTTAACCCACGACCGCCATGCCAAAAGGGTTACAAATCGTCTACTTTACCCTTACCAAGAGTTATTACGTTTCGATAAATATGACTGTTTTGGTATTTGTTTACGTATTGGCCCATATGATTTTCTAGTTCTGACACAATCCGCTAGGGGCGCTGATTGGAATTTGTATGGGCAAATACGTAAACAAATACCAAAACAGTCATATTTGTCGAAACGTAAAACGAAAGTACACGCTCAAACAGGCAAACTATACATAGCACAGACAATTCGTAAGAATAATTAGTGTTAAATTTTGTTATCTACAAGTTTTATTCTATAGCTTTTTGTTGTAAATCAAAACTATCGCAGCAAAATGAAATGTACGAAAATAGATGAAAATTTTAACAAATTTTCATTTAAACATTGAGAAGCTGCTGGCCACAGCTACGAGCGGCGCGGTTAATTTACCAAGTACGATTTAGTTAATTAATATTTAAAAGTGATACGAGTAAAATAGTAAATGTTGAAGGTGGTAGAACCCTTTGTGGTTCGACTCCGGCGGCACCACCGCCACACCTATTTCTTCCTAATAACAGCAGTGTTAAGCGCTGCTGTGTTCCGGTTTGAAGGGTGTGGTAAGGGAGACAGACTTTTCCAAGGCGTTCCAGCTTAGTCTATAGGGGTAGCGGCGCATCCGTGGCTGACCTTTATTTTTAATTAAAATTAAAATTATTTAAAATAAATATTGTTTTTCTTATAGTCCATCTCGATAATACAAATTATAATTCTTATTAATTATACTTATTTTTATATGTTTTTATCATAAATAAGAATCATTTAAAAAATGAACATTGTGCGATGTTTTTATTAAAATCTTCCTTCGGTTATATGTTTTCATAATTGTGAAAAATAAACGAAATAAAACATCAAAACAAGAGCATGTTAACCGCTTAAAAAAATGGAGAAATTATAAAGCTTGTACCAGCGGTATTTCAAGGTTTGTATCTCTAACGTTTTCAAAATTCAACCCCTAACACAACCCGATCCGTGATCTAAAACATCAGAAACTACAGGCCATACATCAATCAACCCTTACGAAACATCCCCTGACGGTAGCCCAAAAATTGCGGTGCAGAATTTTTAAAAAGTTTCATGTTTTCCCTACTCTCTGCGACTAAATATTTTTTTAATTTGATTGTTCTTTTTTGGTGTCACTAGTGACATTTTCAGAATCTTATTGTAAATTACCTACAATTTAAAATAAAGTAGCTGTATTTTATAATAAATATCATAATATAAAGAAACGAAAATCTGTATTTATTTTATAATACATTTAATAAAAAAAAAACATACCGATACCGGGAATCGAACCCGAGCCTCCTGAGTGAGAGCCAGGTATCCTAGCCACTGGTTATATATTTTTGAAGCTGACATACACAAGGTCTTCCAACTTCAATTGAATTCAGATTTGCATTCAGGGCCTACGCGGGGTGGTTACAGGACTGAATGAAAGGGTTATTTATTTATTTAAAACGTTATCTACAATGCCAGTACCCTTACCATGAGTTTTTACGTTTTGACAAATATGACTGTTTTGATATTTGTTTACGTATTGGCCCATACTATTTCCTAGTTCTGACACAATCCACTAGGGGCGCTGATTGGAAATTGTATGGGCAAATACGTAAACAAATACCAAAACAGTCATATTTGTCAAAACGTAAAAACTCATGGTAAGGGTACTGATAAGAACTGTAGTACATTTTGAATATATCTTTGCTTATATCAATAGGCAAAGTTATGTAGACTAGTTTGCTCGCATAATATCAACAGAAATCAAGAAACTTATTGAAATTAATAAAACAAAATTATTCAAGATTTTTATAATACAATTTGCGAATAAAATACGTTGTAAATTTTAATTAATTATTTTGAAAACATCTACCTTCATTGTAGGATTGTTGGTTATCATAATAGATTCGTTAAAAATTAAAAGTTATAATTTACTTCAATGAACTTTCTGGGAACTTTGTAGGTAAAGTAAGAAGTTACCATAATTTCTATTGTGACCTTGCTGAAGAAACTTAAGCATTTCAATCAGTCACGCCTTTTCTCAATATGAAAAGAAAAACATTTTAAAATTGTATGCTAAAATCCTAACTTACGAGCAACCCAAACATTACAGTCTAAAATACAAATAAGGACAAGCCGAATAAACAGAAAATCTCTAAATTTGAATGACTAAAATATAAAGTAGTGTACTATACTACCTACCAAAGTAAGTGCTGGTATTATAAAACCGAAATAGATATAAAAATATTCCCACAGTCAAACCATAAAATCCATCACTGGAGTCCATGTAATACAATTTAACATACCACTCCAACGCCGTCCCTATTCTTTATTCTCTTAGATATTACTTCGAGAATATTCGCTGAAGGCGCAAAAGATGGCCGATAAAGAAACAATTTGTATTCAATAAGCCTCGCAGCGCAAAAGGAATAAAATCCTTCGAAATATAGAGCTGTTGCCAAAATACATCCCTTCCCAGTTTGTACAGGTGCACGCAATAAAATGGTTTCAGCTCAAAAATATGTCTATATTGCATTCCTTACTGAAATATCTGTTTATTTGAGCCTATATTTAGGGATAAAGACCGTAGACATGAGTGACGTTCAGCCTATTTCTCCTTTTAAACATACCCTAACAGAAGACGTGAATTCAGAAATTAAATATCTAGCTAAAATTGCGAAGAAAAACATCCTGAATAAACCCACACACCTGGAAGTCCTTTAAAAAAACGTTGTTTGAGGTGTATGAAGTCTATCAATTCACACTTTTCCATTGTGTTTGTCTACGGTCTAACCACACTTAAGAAAGGGACCCAAGTCTAGCAATGGGATAGTCGAGGGTTGACAACTTGTTGTCTTTAAATTTGCTTATTGACTATGATGAAAACAGTGTCATTCATAGATTAAGCGCACTTAAGAAAGAAACCCAAGCCTAGCAGTGGGATAGTCGTGGGTGGGTGGACGACACCTTGTTGTCTTTAACTTTGCCTATTGATGACAGCAGCATTCATAGATTAAACGATAAATTATACAGGCCTTACAATTTTCCTCCTATTTATTTGCCTATACAGCTGAACAATACGTATTCGGTCACGGCGCAAAAGCGAGCCGATAAAGATACAATTTGTATTCAATAAGCTCCTCTGCGCAAAGGGACCCATTGTGTCAGTGTAGCTCCGTTTGTAGTTGCTGAACATGAAGCTGTTAAGACAGATGGTAAAAAATATAGAATGTTATGTACTTACAAAATAATTTTTGTACATGGTGCGCGAATAACAGTATTTTTTATGCTATAAACGTAGAAAATCCACGTAAATGCCACCTAAAACCACTGCCTCCCATGGACATCTGTAATCAACAGCAATTAGAATCCTAATTGTATAATCATACTCCTACCTGAAGTCAGTCACGGATACATTGCTGAGGACTAAGGTATATCATATGTAACTCAGCTGGCATCCACACCCAGGGGCGGCTCAATCCCGTGTGCAATGAAACCCTGGCGCCCTCTAGGCCTGAACTAACTAGCCGTCGTAACAAGAAAGTTTTTTCATATTCCAACAAGCTATTTTATTAGGTATAGCTTACAGTATGGTATTCGTTACAGCCTTTCTTTTCATGATAGTCCAAGACGATGCTCTTAGCTGTCTCAGGAAGGCGCCCCTGTGCACACCCTTCCACCGAAAGACAAGAAATGCTTCACATTAGAAATAAGCGTGAAAGTGGTACCGCCCCGGTCGAACTTTGCTGGCTCCAGCACGTTTTAAACATAACGATTACATATTCATTTTATACATTTCGTCAAATTCATCGACCTCCTCATGAAACTTGGTCAGCATTGGTTCTTGAGAGTTAAAGAGAAAGAAGATAATTCTGATATTGTATATTTATTTAAAACTAGTGAATCCTATGTTGACGATGCATTTGAGTGCACCGTACACATATTGCTTACTCAAGAGTTAAGATCTCTTTGAACTGACTAAGTTACGAGTAGATCTTTTGATCTTTACATGCGATAAGCCTTTGCTGACTCCCAAATGAAATACGTAAGTTATGAAAAGGGTGAATCGTGCGTTCAGAGCAATTTGAAACGTGTTACGTACAACTTCGCGAAAATAAATGACGTTTGCTGGAAATGCTTAAGACTCTTTTATATTAGCCGGTCCGGCAAGCAAAATGCACTCCGATATACGGAACACTATATCATAACTAAAATACAAGACTGATGAAGATATACATGTATATCGGATCATCGATAAAGTATTCGTTGGAAGTTAATAAAATTCTATGGATTATTAAAAATGAATTATACTGCATTTTATTTAACAATAGTGTTTCAAATTGTGTATTAGATGATAAAAACACCGCAATGTACCTGTCGAATAGTGTGAATTAGCTATATATAAAATAAAAAACTCGATAAGTTCATTATAAATAAACTCAACCCTAAGATCTTACATCCTCAATTAATGTTTAAATTTCGCTAGTTCAAATTGGGATATAAAATGAAGATATAATATGATACTAACGAATTTAACCGCTAACTGATAAAAAGTAGTATAATTATAACCCACTAGCTGACCCGGCAAACTTTGTACCGCCTCAAAATCTATTTATCAAATATATTTCATATAAAATATACTCGTGGACAATGTAGCTTTCAAATGGTGAAAGAATTTTTAAAATCGGTTCAGTAGTTTTTGAGCCTATTCATTACAACCAAACAAACAAACAAAGTTTTCCTCTTTATAATATTAGTGTAGAAAATATAAGCATCCGTAGCACTACCATGAGTTTACAAAAGTATTACTCGCTAGCGACCGCGTAAAATAAATGTATGAAAAATTGTACAGCGCCTCTGGTGGTTACTCGTAGAACTAAATTCCGTAGTGTGAGCCACTCGTAACGTAAAAAACCTATCGAAATCAAATCGCTAGCGAATGTCATTATGATCTATTGCCATACAAATTCGGTCCCATGAGTCATTAATTTGACAGACGTTGTCAAGAAATACCGTAATGATAGTAGTTATGTTATTCACTAGCAAAATGACAATAGTTTTCTATTTACAATATCTATAGTGGCGTTTCTATGCCAACTCATGGTAGTGCTACCGATATCCGTTCGCTTAGTGAGAAAGTATCTTAACAATGTAACAATAAAATATCTCATTTCCATTTAGTTACGATGCGAGCGTGCGCCCTGAGTCTTTCCAAAGTGAAATCCAAGTAGAGATTCGTTTTAATGAATGCCTAAAGCTCATTGTAATCCATATTCTATACTTTTACACCCGATGCTGCAGCGGGAATCATTAGCTTAATTAAATGAAATAATTCAAAGGATTGAATTACCTTTTCCATCAGTGGAAATGTTTTAAATGGAATCAACTTTAAACTTATTTTATGATGTACAAAGCCGTGTATTATGTTTCATATTATAATTAGTTTAATTTATTAATACAATAGGTACGCTAAAGTTTCACCCAAGCATACCATTTTTATTTAAACAAATCAATTCAAAAGATTGCATTATTTACACATTGTTCAAAAATATTGCATTTTTTTCGCTGCAGGTATGGTATTATTTTATACATCGGGTAGATGAGAGCATCATGGGACCGCGATTTAATGCGGTACTCCGACTCAAATCTTCCCAAAAAGATCCCATATCACTTGGCATGTAACAGTAAAAGTAAAATTAGGTCATTTTTCACAGAACGAGTCTGTGAAACGTCTCACAGTATTCTAGTTTGAAGAGTGCGGTTGATCTAGAGATATTCCAGTCATAAGACAGATAACAATCTCTACAATCGTTCACTTCATATACACATCCACTACATACTCGTTTACTATTGACATCACATAGAAAAGTACTTAATTAAACGCAGTTGTGCCTAAGTTATTCATATAAAATTCAAAATGAGTCCGGCAGCAACAATAAAACGAATTAACAACGTTAAAAATGTATGACAAAATTAATTCACCCGTGAAATTTTAACGAACGTCGAGCCCTCGTTACGATACTATCAAATTGCACACATTCGACTAACTGCAATCCATTTCAATAAAAATGCCCGCATCATGTATTTTGCGCTGATAACATTGATAGCATTTGTAGTGGAAGTTAAACTTTTTTTTGTCCAGGTGAACATGACGCTCGCCACTCCGTGTGGTGTGCACGACGTTATTCGACCACACATACCGACATCCTTCCCGGGGTCGCTGGCCAGGCGGTTCGAGCTCCTACTGTTGCCGCCCGCAAAACCCGGAGCCCCTTTTAGTCGCCTCTTACGACAGGCAGGGGATACCGTAGCCCTATTCTGGTGCCGGAACTACAGGAACAAATTGAAATTTTACCTGGACTTATTTTATCGGACTTCATGTCAAATATCCATGTTATTTTAGGTTATACCTAAACCCCTGACCCTGTAGGACCCTGTGAAAACGCCATAAAATTAAAAATGTGCCATAGATTTCCACTTAATACTCCAATTTTAATTATCATCTCTGTAATCAATGTTAATGTTACAATAGATTTTAATTCGAAATGGAAGAAGAATAGGATAGATACTCTTTCTCACCCCAAAGTCCAAAATATCATGAAAATTGTATCAACGGCCTCTGGATAAGAGAAAATATATTCTATTCGAAGATTTTTAGATACATTCATTACGTCGAATGAGGTAGCAACTAGAGAGTTCTCGCGTTCTCGCGAGAATGTGGAGCAGACTTTAGGTTTAAAATTTATACTTGGAAATCACAGCCACAGAATTCACAGAAGGAAATAAATAGGATTTCACAGACATTAAATTAACTTTATTAACATAGCATGTTATAATACATTTTTCTCTTTTTAAAATCAAAATTTTAGAGTGTACACACGTATACAATTTACATTTTTATTGTAATTTGTAAGTTATATTTCTGAGAAAATAGGGAAGTTGTGGAGGTAGGTAATCGAAGGAATTCCAGCTAGGCTTTTTAGAATTCTTCAGCTTTGCAGGTTTTTTTTTCGATTGAGTTTTAATCTTCGTTAGGAATTTCTTCTCTTGTGACTTACTACACAATTCAGATATCTCTAGCAATTCATTAGAAACGGCCTCATACCTATCCTTGTGATAAGGACAGATTGATTGTACCTTACAGTAATAGGTCTGTTCGAATTTATTGCGTCTATCTGGCACTGGACGAGACTCGCTCGGCCTTATTACGATATGTGGTGACTTATAAGATTTAATGCTTTGTTTATCAGAAACGCCCAAACATTTACTTTTTCCGCACAAATGGCTCTCTGTGGGACTGATCGATCTACGCGAATTTATAAAATAATCTTGTGTATCTAATTTCTCACATACACATTTAGATGCATCGCATAACTCGTCATCTGGTTGTGCATTACAAGTAGTTGCAATAGCCTTATTATCTGGATTAATAATTTTACTAATGTATGGCGTGGTTTCACCTCTTTTAGAACTAGTGTTAACAGCTACGTTATTTGATATACGCTTGATTGCTTTTTCGTCCAGAATGACATATATATTTCCAGATGAGGTAACTTTCATTGATCCACACTCGCTAACACTTTCCACATTTTTATTGAAATTAATTGTAATTTCACCAGACTCCGTTCTTTTTATTGGAATTACACCTTTAGATGATTTGTCTATATAGGATATTAAGTTATTAATAAAAGATATTTTCGACTTTTTATCGAGAAATACGGCATATTGTCCCGATGGGGTCTTTTGTAGTGTAGTTGAGGATTTTTCTAATAAGCTTTGTCTACTACGAAGTTTAAGTTTTGCTCTCTCGTAGAGATGAGAATCACTGTTAGATTTTGTTTTCTTTGGTTGTGTTTTATTACGTTTGTGAAATGTACTTGAGGAAGGCAATTTCCTTAATAAATCAATAAGTGTTTTAGCAGATATCATTGATCCAGAGGCTAGAGATCTTTTCTTGTGTGCAACTTCTTCTTTGACACTTGATGTAGAATCCGAAACAATCACCTTTAAGAGTCCCGAATGGGATTTCATTAGTAATGCTTTTTTACTTTCCGATCTAACACGATCGTTCTTATCAAAGTCTAATATGATACCAGACGAAGTTTTGGTAATTTCAAAGAAACTCTCACTCTCCTCTCCCATCTGGTGTCTTATAGTTTGTGTATAAGCTTTTTCGAATTCTTTCTCCAAGACAATGTCATAATTGCCTGAAAGTGTTTCTTTCATTAACGCAGGAGGTTCAGTTATAGCATTATCAAGTCCTTTTAACTTAATTTTGATAAGTTCCTCTTTTTTTGACACGCTTTGTGTGCGAGGCTTTGCACTTTGTAATTTGTGCTTCAAATTAAAAATAAAGCCATTTGACTCTGTTCTCGTTGCGACGCTATTTGCTAAATTTTCATCATGATCAAAGCAAATATTTATGGTACTTGAATTAGTTCTATGTATTGAAACAGGAAATTCTACCCTACTCGTTGCTGCAATGCCGGGATTTTTAACATGAATACCTACATTATTTTCTGGTGGTACCTGAGTTATAGTGGCTTGTTTATTATTCAATTCCTTTTTCTGATATTTGATTTTAACTTCGATGTTTCTTTGGCCGTTTTTATACATCTTTAACAAATCTTTCGTGAGTTTGAGGCATTTTGGTGTGCAAGCACTAAAGTTTTCTTTTGAATTACGCAACAACATTTTTTTAACATTATTTTGCGTACATTTATCAATTTTACTACAAAGTGGCTTGCTACTTCCAGGAATTTCAGGACCAATAATCTCCTTTGTCTTATTTGTTGGAGATTTTGACTTTGAATCCACCTGTTTATTATTTTTTTTGGATTTTAAAGTTTGTATAGTATTTTCGTCAACTTCTATAAGCATATTACCAGATGGTGACTTCTTTATTAAAATGTTGTCTCCATTATTTTCATTGACTGAATTAATATTTAGAGATATATTTCCAGATTTTGTCTTTTTTAACATTACAAAAGTATTAGGGTCCTCTTTTGTAATAACTTCTATTAAATCAATAACTTGATTATCTATGTCTACATTTGGTGACTGCTTTGCAATAAATTCTGATGGTTTCGATTCCTCTTCCTTAGTATGACTTTGGTAATCATTTGCAAAAATATTTCTATCAATTTCCGTGGAATTTTCGTAAAGTAATGGTTGGAATTGTTCTTTAATTAAATCTTCTTTTATTTTACTATCGACTATTACTTTTTCGCTTGGACCCAATTGATTACCTTTAGTTTTATTAAGAGCGCTTGAATAATCATTCAACTCTATAGTGACACCGTTTTCAAGTGTTTGTAATGTTTGTGTAGATATACCTTTATAGCCTTGAATTGATTCATGGTTATCTAACATTCTACAAATCTCATTATTGCATTTCGTTCTTGGGTCTGCTTTTATTTGTTTTGCATCTGCAATCCAATGACATAAATATATAGTAAACTAGTTCAAAAATATATAAAAAAGAAATAGTATATGGAAGCACAAAACAAATGAAAGCAGATTGATTACAATCAAAAACAGATATTAATTACTATAAAGACGAAACTTAAAAGCTATTCTCACAAATTTTATGACGTCACATAATATTAAGTAAGGTTTATCTCCATATCAAAAATATGAAATTATTGACCCTGTTTCAATACATGTTATATTACTAATTCTTCTATTGTATTTTCTACAGATTTGCGCAAGCTATTGCGAATCACATCTAAATTATTGGTGTCTCTTTCTGGTCTGCCACTATCATCAACCAAAGTTTTTTACAATAATCGTTTTTGGATGAACTATGATTATAGTTGACATTTTTATAAATACTATTAATCTCAACTACGTTGCTTTTATTTTTAGGGTCTTCTCCATTTATTTCATTGTTATCTAACAACTCTGCCTGTATTTCTGTTTCATTTATTGTATCACTGTCATCCACAATTTTCATTTGAGATTTATTTATAATCTCTTTTACCAAAGTTTCTACAGTGATCCATTCTTTTGAACCATCTTGTTTGGAATCATAGTCAACTACTATGACATCTCTAATGAGTTCTTGTACTAAATTACAAACCTTTCTTTGGGATAAGAAAGGTCTTGTGTCTTCTAAGGATCTTTCATCGATAATAGATTTTGTAAAACCCTTACTATTCATTTCACTGCTTATGGCTGTATTATTGTTGATCATGACCGGTATAAGATCATCTAATTTTGGTGTACTATCTATTACACTTTCAGGGTATGTATTGTATGTATTGACTAATGTTTCTAGGTCCGATTTGAAATATTTATCAATATCAAAAGATTTGACGCTAAGACCTATATCTTTTACAACCATATCCTTATTATTATTTTTAGATGTACGACCATTATCATTAGTTATTTTTGCCTTCGCGTTTCTAGTAAAGGTATTGAGGCAGAATAAATTATTGCAGTTTGAAGATGTTATTGAACCAAAACAACTATTTAAGGGAGTTATGCAAACGTATACATCTTCGTTTTTTCTTCTACCCTTAAGATTGCTGTCACTGTATTCTTTTGTTATGGCAACCTAAGATAAAAGTATTTTTATCTTAATATCCTGCGTGGAACTTGCATGGTGGTTACATTTCCTAAAAATAATTTGGATGAAATAAAACCACCATGCTTTACAACAAATTTATTGATATCCAAATTTAAATAAACCATTAAAGGAATACAACTTGGCATAAATTAAATCATTATTCATGACAATTATTGAATATTCAAAGAGTCGCTGCTGATCATCGTATAACTTACTTTCTCGATAGGTTTTACTTCGAAATATTTTCCCATGACTTCCTCAATAATTCTTTCGCGTGGATGACTTCTACCATCTAAAATAACGAAATTACCACGTCAAGTTACAAATAAATCCCGCTTAGTCAAATATTTTGCACTTCCATACATTACTATGTATATAGATATGAAAAATAGGTTCAGAAACTAACCTTTCTTACAAGTACAATCCTGGGTTGGTGAAGTTTCACACTTGCACGGTATCTGAAATTAATTAAAATATCAGAAAAAATACATGCATAACACAAAGGTATGCTACGTTGTATTATGCTACCATATTATCGAAAATGTATATTGAGATTATACAAAATTTAATTATTACGAGAACCGGATAAAAAAATGAAGTATTTTAAAGACGAGCCAGCCAATGTATCACTTAATATACACTAAAAAAATCTTATTTTATCAAAATACCTCATCATCCAACATATTAATATTCGGAACGTATGGCACTGCCGTCACATAGCTGCGTGAGTTCGATATGTTATTCAACGCCTCCGGTCCCAGAACACACTGTGCTGCCCTCATGTTCTTGAAATGGCATGTCTGTCCCTTGCATGGATCAGGTCTCCATGCAGCGACGTCAGTACCAACTGCGCTTGGTACTGCATGCATCGCACAGTCTGGACCACAGGAAGCTGACTCTTTGTACGGACAGACTTTTTGTTCACCCTGGATAATCCCATTGGTATTAATAAATGAATGGGAAATAAATGTTTGTCATCAAGAAGTCAAGGATAAAACCCTGTTTTACGCAATTGCTGCGTCCTTGCAAGGAAAACTATTTGTGTATATAAGAGCTTTATAATCAGAGTCACGAAACTTTAGCTAAGTTTGCTTTTGAAGATAGCAATTAAAATTTTCATCAAAATCTAATTTTCGAAAAGGAATACACTGACATTAAAAAGCGAAAATCAAATTACATAGAACATTTTGCATAAATGAAGCCACATCAAAGAGGACAGAAAATGAAATAGAATTCAATTGATGATAAGCAAATACTTGCACCGCTGGCGTCAGGGAACCTTAAATGCTTTCTCGCAAACAAGAAACAATAATTTGGCGTAGTAATATATCAATCAACAATACTTACTAAATCTTCTTTATCAGGAGGAGGACACGGACTAGGTTCATCCGGGGGCGGAGGAGCCTTCTTAATACAAATGCACGCTGTGGGTCCTTTAGGGCAGTTGCATTCGCTCTCGCCACCCCAGCGTCGACATGGAGGCTGTAAAATTAATCTTGGTTTGAACATCAAAACACACTACCAGATGATGTTTTTGCTTTCAAAGGTGGTAGGAAAGGGTTCAACCGCAATGGTATCACCGTCACACCTCTAATAAACTGGAAGTCTTATAAATCAGAACTAGGCACTGCCACAATTTACATTATAATTTTTTTTACCACGTTTATCAAGTTCCTAATAAAATGTTTCTTGTTCTTGCCTTTGAATGTGTGTGTGTTTGTATATCTTTTGTATTATATATTACTACATATTTGTTTACTATAAAGTTTACATATAAAACGTAAATCATTGTTTTTACTAACCTTCTTGGCTGGAGTTTCTTTGTCAACTGTAGGTGGCTTAAAGGCTTTAACTTGCTTCAAACAGAGCATTAATTGCTTGTATGTTTCAGGATCAAGCTACAAATTAAACCAATATTAGTGAAAATTAAGATTTAAAACCATATCTCACCGAATTAACTTACGATTTACCTCACATCGAGTTTTAACAGCACCGCCCACAATCGTCAAGTTCAAATTCTTCTTCACTGTCGTCAATATAAAATCTTGTAGAATCTGTCTCGTTTCCTCATCTAACTTACCATTTCTGCTTCTCTTTAAGCAATTCAATATTGTTTCGGCTACAGATTTACCTGGTCCTGTTTTTATTTGTCTTTCGAGCACTGTATACATGTTTTCAAAGACATTATCCAGAAACTTTTGTTTTACACCCATGCATACGCAATCCATCGTGTGGTCGTGGCTGCAGTGATCCTCTTTATACAAACATTCTCTTTCTTCGAGACACCTCGGACAGTCTGTGCAAAACTTCCTAATGTCTATCGTATCGGTACATTGATGGCACCTAAGGCATTTAACCTTATAATTGGCTATTTCCTTGTCGATAATTTTTATTTCATCCTCAATAGACTGTTTCTTAGTTTTGCATCTGTCTTTGCATGTATCGTATGTTTTAGCTACCAAGTCAAATTCTTCTATCAGTGCTTCTTTCTGGCGAAATACAAAAAGTATATTGATGACATTTTCGAAAAATAACGCATAAAATTACATGTAAAAGGTAAATCAAAATATTAATTATTATTCATTAATTATTAATCAGTATTAAATTCTAATTAGGATTGTATTATAATTTAGCGATTACAACAATGGTCGATCAACTGCATAAAAATCTTAAACGAATTAAATAAGCAAATCAATGCTAAATAATAATGAGTAACTTAACAAAACTATTAAAAGTTTCTATAAAAACAAAAAGTTGTTGGAACCTGTGTCTTCATATCCTCATTTTCAATTTTCTTTTGCATCAACACGCGAGTCAAATTCAACAAGTCCGCTCTTGCTTCCTTTATATATTGATGGCCTTCATTTTCCTTGTCCACTTTGTGATTCTTCTCCTCTTTAATTAACGCTTCTTTTTTAGATATGTCCGCTGATATTTTCTTTATTTTGTCCTTGAAATTTACGTAATATAGTTTTTACTTAATTTCCTAATATTCATAAATTTGTACTTAAATATTTTACTGCTTATTTAAAACTTACATCCGATGCTTGTTTCTTAGAACTTAAAGATTTTTTCGCCGCTTCAACTTCTTTCTTTTGATTTTCAATTCTTTTTTTATAATCCTGTATATCCCTATTCATGCATTTAATATCATTTTGTTTCTGATTAAGTTTCTCTAAAATTTCTTGATGACACATGTTAATGTTTTCCAGTTGGAATTCTAAATCTTTCTTGTTTTTGCGCCATCTACCTGTATTTGCGTCAGCTTCTTTAAGCTGGAATATGTAGTAAGTATAATTAATTCTGTCATCAACTCAATAAATATTACCCTTAACCAATTTTCATTCACTAACACTATAATTATGAGAAACTGTTATAATTTTCGACTTAATGTTTTAGTGCAATTTGCTTCAACTCTTATTTACCCTAAACAAATTTAAAATCGTAATCGTTAAATGAGTACATACCTGTTTCAAGAGTTCCTGCTGTCTTTCCTGTGATTCTAGTATCTTTTTCTTGTACGCATCTTCCATGCACGACCACATGCAATCTGCCTGTTTCAACAGTTGTATCCCCTCCTTTTCTCTGTGTTCCAAATGTTGAATCTGGTCTTGTAGTTTCTTTTGCGCCACCATAAGGTCATTCACCATTCCTTGACACCTTCTATCAAATGATGCGGCCTTCCGGAATATTAAATTTGTTACTTTTATAAAGTTGGTAAATAACTAATTTAAGATTCTAATCAGCGGAATTGTAGTAATAAGATTCCCTTAAGTAATAGTATAATGCATTCTTATTTAGTCCATGGGATCCCAATTTAATAAGTCTTTGTTTAACTTTAAACTTGAAGCATGTTATTATGATGGCAAAATGTCATTGCGGCAAATGGACATCTGTAACCAACTCTATCTATAACATTGATTTTACCCGATGCTGTTGCAGTGGCATTGCAATTCATGATCACTTGTTATATGAACGGTCGAGATCCTTACCCTTCCACCAAAACGCGAGACCTCCCTGGCCGATCTACATCATTTCTACCTCATTTTAAACCTTATGTTGCTATGTTACATTATGTAATACCTCTTTCAAGTTACAAAGCACTTTGCTCAGAGGAAGAACGTCGTTGCTCGCATGGCTAGATGTGACCGATCTAGAAGCGCAACACGTTGGCTTCGGAGTTGGTTCCTGATTGGTGTGACAACACATACTGAAACCGAAAGGAGTACTTACCACCTATATGGCGATCATACACGTTTATATCGGTCCTTTAACTACGCCTAAAAGTTCACAATACACTATCCCTATAAAAATGGACTTGCTATTTCGTTAAAATAAAATTGATTGGGCCGATTTTCTGTATTTTATACAGGTATTGATTATCTTTGACGATTATTAGAAAAACAAAAATATTTAATTTGGTATGGTCGAATTTCGACTACCGGGTGGCCCATAACAGAAACATTTCAGTATTTTTTTCTCTTTTGTTTGTCAACCTATATTCTTTTTTGCTTTGGTTGCTATTGAAAAGCTTTATTTTTACCAATAGAATTCATTAAAATTTCTATCGTTACACAATACTAGCAAAATAGTAAGAGCTTCTAATTCTTACTTCTTAAGTTTGCTTCCAGGACCAAGTTTCTTCATATCATCATCATCTTTCTTCATACAATTGTGTGCAGCCATGTAGCAGGATACTTTTTGTGGTCGAAACATACCGCTGTTGGTGCTCTGTCCTACCCGTTGTTGTACTACCTTCTAGAATGTAAAAGAAGAGCGTATCTGTACGTAAGAAGCTATCAAACTTTAAATGAAACTATCGGATTAAATATAAAACGTTAATTTTATAAATTTCGGTAGATAAAAGCTCATAAAACCTGCCTCAAACAATTTCACTTCATTATGCTATGATATTAGGAATTCTGAACTTAACTTAGTGTTGATGGGAGGTACATAACACAAACGATTATGTAAACGGATGCTTAAATTACTTAAAGAATAATAAGTAACAAGAGTAGTAAATAACGCACCAATGATCGGCTGCAGGTGTCTGCATTATCCTATATGAAGGTTCCATTCATTCACTCATTCATTTCATGAAATGCATCTAACGTCAGATGGTTGGTAACCTCATGTGAATCACCTTTTTTTTTGTTTACGAGGGGGAAACCTTCAAAAGGTACCCTATGCCGTAGGAGCGACACAGGGTTATGTGGGATTCTTACCGCACTAAAACCCCCTTGTCGGCCATCCGACCTCTGGCCCCTCGGCGACGACCAACATCGGGCTCCGTCCAGGTGAGCATAAGCTCGCCACATCTGGTGTGTACAACGGTATGCGGCCACACATGCAGCCGTCCTTCCCGGAGTCGCTGGCCGGGTGGTTCGAGCTCCAACTCTTGCCGCCCACTACCCCGGAAGCTCCCATTCAGTCAGCTCTTACGACAGGCAGAGGATACCGTAGCCCTATTCTGGCCCTGGAGCTACAGAGACACCATGCAAATCACCTACGATACAAAAGGTTTTTCAAATTACCTTTAAGTTACAATCAGGATTTTCTTTCAAAATGTTCCAAAATTGGCACATCAACCTGACGCCTGGGTCGTTACAGCATTCCCCAGTGGTGTCGTCTATGCGATCTAGATCAGATATCGAGTTCAGGTCTTTGACCAGCTCGTCTAGAGCTTTGTACCGACGGTTCAGGCACTCAGAGATTTCGGGCATGCTAGAAGAATTAAAAACCGCGTATCGTTAGTACCCGTTACATGTTAAAAAGGTCTGAATTCTGCGATATTAGTCAAATATGGTCTCATGCGACTAAAATCTTAATAATACAAATACACTGGGATTTTGTTTTTGAAAACCATTTTAAAAGGAATTTTATTTTAATTTTTTTGTTTTTGAAAGAATAATATTAATTAATAATTAAGCTACACTTAACACCATGTTTCCGCCTTGCAGTAAAATGGCGAGATTGCTTTGTTTTAACCTAATTATTTTAAAAATATAGGTATATATTCAAATGTTAATGTGCCCATTTACTTAGCATGTGGTTGATAATTTACTTGTTGCACAAGATGTAAACATTATTAATACAGATGGCGTTGTCGAGACTTAAAAAATAAGTGTATTAAATAATTATCTTTAGCAACTAATTCCGTACATTCTAAATGTTAGTATACTTCTGGTTGCATGGAAATTTTACCTGTATTTGAATCTGAGTACATTAACAACAAAGTCGTAGGAGAACAGTAGTTATTATATGATTGTTTGTTTTTTATTACTTACTCCGTTTAAGCACGTTAAAGTATGGTATAAAAAGAACGTAGGTTTGAATAAATTACTTTGTTGAAAAGTTATTTTATCATGGTTTGGAACCACAAGTCTAATTTATTTTATTTGTAACTAAAATTTTGACATGCTAGTTTGTCGGAAGTGATTTCTTGATTTCTGAATGATGAGGAACGTACTTTATGCTCTGAATTAAAAGAATAAGAATACCAGTGGCCAGTGTTTAATCATGTATTCTTTTATTTGTAAGAATTTAACGGAATTATAATATTACTAGTAATATAATACAAATCTATTATTATACTGCGATACTATTGAAACAAATATCTTTAAATTTTTAACGAAAATATATTTTTTATCACTACCTTAGTGCAATATGCGTGAAAAACTTTTATTGACGTTGACATTACCATTTGACAATTTTGACTTTGACACTAAAAATAAAAATCTACTTCTATAGACGATAACAATGTAGACAAAACAAAACAAAATTTAAGATAAGGAATAACCCTTTATTTATGTAACGTAATTACTAATTAAACTGCACTGTGATACCTTCGTCACGGTTATAGTCGTTCTTAAAGCAAGGCAATACTTTGTAAAGAAAATGGGTGAATTCGGTCCTGTGAGTACGAAGATATTCTTATTTTAAATTATTTATTACGTTTAAAACCTATTATCCTTATTGAAGGTCCCATATTACTTGATGTATCCAATCTGATCGCTAACTTCATATTTAATAAATACATTTATTAAAAGCTTACAACAACGCAATTCGCACAGTCTAATATTTCTGATTCTAACATGGCTGAGTATAACCTCAGCCACTCCAATTGCACTCATATTGCACTATAATAATTAAAGATGCCGGTTGCTCCCTGTGCGACTCCAGCATATTATAAGTTAAAGCCAAGTGCATTGTTTTATTAACTATACTGTTAAATGATAAATAAGGAAGGTTTATCAAACAAACATTTTAAGTGGTGTGACATCTCAAGGTCGCTGGCGACTTTTTTTTTAGCTCGCGGCTTCTACCACCTTATGGTTATACCACAGAATATGTATCTTGCAATCAAGTAGATTACATGGCCGTTCAATTAACAGCCTAGCTTCTTTACTAAACAGTCACACTGGGGTGTTTTCGTCACCCAGACGGCGCTCGGTGCGGTCGCACCACTCGCACTGCCTTAGGGCCGCCTCTGAGTTTGTCAAACCTGAAACTTCCCGTGCATGAGACCGAGTATCTTACAGCATATAAATGATCAAATAATTCTGCCATATTTTAGGAGCACCCAAGGAACTTAATTCCGGAACTGTGCAAGCAATTTTACCACCTAGGATGGGTTACTGGCACCGGAGGTGGTATTTCTATTAAGGAAGGGTAAGTACCAATGTTTTTTTATCAAAAAAGATGTAGGTACATTTTTTTATACCTATATGAAAAAAATATGTATTGACAAATGTGTGTGATTCCAAAACAAATTAAATTTTTAAGTTATGTATTTTACCGAATACATAAGACTAATACTGATTTTTTAAATTAATTTCTGCCTGACTCTTTCCTTATTTGTCTTCAATAGCAATATTTTAATACAGTCTTCACAATTCCTATTTACTACAATTAAAAACCATTATGTTGATATGACTGTAACAATGTTGGTATCTAATATTTCACAAATATTATTTTCAGTGACAAAATATTTATAGCTCCATCTGGAGTACAGAAGGAGCGCATGAAGCCAGATGATCTCTTTGTGCAAACCATAAATGATGTTGACTTAGAGCTGCCCCCACCAGAGAAAAAGTATGTTTCCAATTTCAATATGTCATATGGTTGGTTATACAAACTTTTAGTATAGTCCAAATAAAACTGCTAGTCCACTCTGAATATAGTATTGAATCGCGTCGCCATAACAAATTGTATGACTAAACCTGCTCGCGAAGACTTCAAAGCGGACTAGCAATTTGGCGCGGACTATACACTATTAATTTCGGTGTAATAACAGCTGCTGACCAACTGTGTTCCGCTTAGAAGGGTGTAATAAGAGAGACTTATCCGAGATCTTTCAACTTATTCATCAGGGTAACAAATCATCGGTAGGAATCTAATCTTATCTGACGTTGATTACAGAGGTCCATTGGTGGCAAAAGTTACTTATCATCAGGAAATTTGCAACCCATTCAATATCATCAATTTTAAAAATGCATCAATTCAACTTTAATAAATAATTTACAAAGTGAGATTCTTTATTACCCTGTATTTCTTCATTATTTTTTAAACTCTCATATATTCCAGAGATTCAACACATTTTGTTTTAATCATCGAGAGATTGCAGAACTTTTTACTACTAATATGCTTAATACTAAGCACAGTACCACCCCATAACTCTGTACGGTCTATATTACAATCACTATCCTATTCCAATTTGTACTTGCTGCTTGATTGTTCTTCTGTCATTCCAGATTAAAGAAGAGCCAATGCACACCACTATTCATGTTGGCGTACAGAGAGCGGGGCGCGGGCGCGGTGATACACACACACTCGCCACACGCTGTTCGATGCACTTTGTTGTATGATAAGGAGTTTGTTATAACACATCAAGAGATGATAAAGGTAGTGGTTTGGTTTTATTATTAGAAAATAATAATGTGCTTTAGTTTACCTTTCATTGGTTACCAGTAATGTAGCAAATGAGCATGCAAACAAGCTGATGGTAAAAGGCTACTGCTGCCTATAGCTGTCTGTAATCAAACCCAGATAAGATAAGAGTACTGTACCTGAGGTCAGCTACAGATACCTTGCTGTGGCCCCAGAGGTCTAAGTTAGAATGCCTTAAATAACTATGTCTCCCTTGCCTTACCACACCTTTCAAACCAAAACACAGTAAAACTGAATGCTGCTGGTGTAAGGTAGATTTTTTTTGGCAATGCTGTTTCCAAAGTCGAAGCACTAAGGGTTTCTACCTGGTGGAAGTTATGATACTAAAACTGCCATTGAAAAAAAATTGCTTACAGGGTATAAAGGACGCGCAACTCGGTCGATACCTGCGCTATGACGAGAAACTTGTAGTGCCCATAATAGAGAACACTCCGTTCGAAAAGGATCTTGCTAGTAGCTTGGGTGAAGCGTTGCGCAAGTATCCAGGCACTAGTGCAGTGTTGGTCAGGCGGCATGGTGTATACGTGTGGGGGGATACGTGGCAGCAAGCGAAGACTATGTAAGCACTTGATTTGTTGTAATTCATACATACAGTAATATGTCCATAATGGAGTAGTGTTGTAAACTTTTAAAAGACAGACCTTCTTAATAGCTGATCTCTACAAATCGATTTTCTACAATTTATTTGCTTTTGCTATACTAGTCTATGGCGGCTTATTTCGAAAATTATCCTCATGTTTGAAACGAAGAAATAAGTTAGGGCGTATGAGTTTTTACGATTGCTCGAAAACGTTCAACGTTTACGAATTCGTTCACACAGCGCTCCCGTGGACCTTATTGGAATTAAAATTTCGCATTATGAAATTTAAAAAACAGAATAGTCAATTGTAACGACATTTAATTTTACAAATATAAATAGAATGCATTTAAAAAGTGCTCTGTAAAGAACCTATTTTGAATAAAAAAAATTGATTTTTGTTTTTTTTTTTTTTCATTTTAACATTTTTAATGTAATTTTGATAGCGTTATAGTTCCGTCTTTTAAAGTTTTACTGCGGAATTTTAGTTCCGATACGGTCCACGGGAGCGCTGTAGGAGCTAATTCGTAAACGTTGAACGTTTTCGAGCAAACGTAAAAACTCGTACTAAGGGAACTGTTCCTGTTCGCGATTTTGTGTCTTTTCATAAATACTTCTCCTATTACATTACACACACGCGGGTTGCAATGAGACTGTAACGGATTACGTGTGTTACGACATGCATACATTCGTAGAGTCGCGTGACAAGAAACAGCCCCGAGACTTCAGAAGTAAGAACGCGTCTATCGAGTATGCGTGTAGGACTTAAATCGTATAAACGTCTATATCAACAGACACTTCTTAGCACAAGGTAGTCCACCTTTCTACTTTTATCCCCAAAAAATCATACCTAATCAAATTGTTTTTCAGGACGGAATGCTACGATTATTTATTCGAAATGGCAGTGGAAATGAAGAAACTTGGGTTGGACCCCACCTTTAATCCTGAAACTCTAGAAAATGGGAAAACAAACTAATTATTTGTAAATATTGTTTATATAAGAACATGTTTTTATTAAAATAGTTTATTTTTGTATAACGTTTCAATAAATGTTTATTAAAAAGTTCAGTGTTTATTTCATGTATGTTTACTTCCATTTTTCAATAGTTCCGCGAAAATACTCTGCGATACAACATTGACATTTCTGTAATTGCTAGAGCTCGTGTCTTTTTCGGGTTTGATTGTTTTTCTATTAATTCCGTACATACTAGATGTGCACTTTTTAAGAATCAACTCTTTAACATTATCCAACTCTGCTTTAGATAGAAGATTTGTATCGGAATAATTGTCGTCTAAAGTTGGTTTTTCGCTTTTAGCCATTTCGTATAAAGCCCTTAGGTCTAAGGAAGATTTGTTCTTCTTGATATAAATTGCTTGCTTCCTCTTAAGGACTTTTCGAAGGTCATCCACGTAAGGTTTGTTTTCAGCTACCTTCCCATCTATTATTTCTATTTCTTTATCATTCAGTTTCTTTAGATCCTCTTCGGCTATATCAAACTCGTGTTTAACGTTAGATGGCAAATTTAATATTTCGTTATCTGAAAATAGACAACAATAAGTAAAATTAACTATTCTCTCATTATAAAAGGACTGATACTTCGTATATTATAGTATTCATATTTGCGCAGTACTAAGACATGAAAACCTATATTTATCTCTCTGTGTGGGTCTAAACATTGACGGCTGAAAACCTACATTTCAGTCGTATAAAACGAACCAAAACACTGCTACTGTCCTGAACTAAATTGTGTCGATTGGCGTCACCACGAAAAATTATCTTTAAAAATAACATTATAATTTCCTTACGTTCTCGCCTAGAATTTCCTGGTCGGATAGAGAAATAAGCCCTCATTTTCTGGGCAGGTTTCAGGGCATCACCTTCGAACACGTCATACTCAATACAAACAACTTTCTCATCCAGCCTTCTTAGTTCAACATTGTCCTTTTTGAACCTTGAAAACTTTTCCGCAATCACCTTTATACGAGGAATTTCTGATATTCTCATATTCTTCACCACGAATTGGGAATTTTTGGTACTTTTACCTGCAATTAAACCTTATAAAGAATTATTTTATATGTTCCAAGAGCCCGTGTGGAACACGTATATTCGTACGGCTTGTTAAGATAAGTAGGTACATCCATAAAATCAAAGGGTGGTAATGGAGACGTATTGAACAGTCCCTTAGTCCACAAGAGTATCAACTAGTAATGACCTAAAATAGAAATCGGCCGAATCGGCGGCACTTGTCACTTACCACCAGATGGATTGCTACTTTTACACTAATTACAAGAAAATCTTATTGTGCTCACTATGCCCTTCTATGATTTCATCAATTTCATCCGCGTCTTCAATATTCTGCCAATGGGACCCATCAGCTGTTTCTACGTAAGGTGGAAGTAAGAGATCTTCAGGGTTGATGTACTGTGAACTATCGTCCACCTTAGGAGTACTCGCACAAAGTACTTTCCGCAACTCCTTCAACTGGTGGATGGTCTCCGGAATTATCGGGTCAAAGCCGTATTGTTGTAATAAAAGATTTTGGTACTGGAAAATTATAATTATCATATAATTATGTCCTAGATATTTTATTAATAAAATCAATAGCGTGATTCAAGCAATTTATATGTCACCATATGGCGCCCTCTGTTGCCACTGCCAGTGAAAATCACTACCTTAAATTTAAGGCCCGTATTTGTGCGTTAACATATTCGTTAGTGTTTGGCAAGTTATTTGGCGCTTTATTTGCGTAAATTAGATATAACAATTATTTGATTGATACCTGATCAGTGCCATCAACCTCAGTTAGTTGACTGAAATCTTTCTTTTCCGGTGTAAAGTAACATGATCTATCGGTTGCATACTTATCGGTTTTAAATGGATTTCTTCGCGATCTCGGAGGTAAAACCTCTTCAATATCATAGTTCCTATTCTTATTTGGCCTGTGAAATGAACTGCTTTCTTCTCTCTTTAAAGTATTTCGCCCTATTTTTCGGTTTCTATTCATTTTACTATTAGTTCTTCTCTTTTACTTAATTTTGTTATCATTTTATAAACATTGTAATTAGAATTAAACAACTTTTTTTCATTCAACCCATGACACTTTTGTCAATCAATTTGTCGTTGTAATTATCAAATATTTTTGTTCATAAAAAATATATTTTGCCGTATAAAAGGGTTAACTTTAGAAATTAGTGAAATAATGGGCTCTTTCGTGTAGACAGAGATCATTATCGAGTTAATCCTTAATAAAACACCAAGGAAATCGACTTAAAATTTAAAACACAGAAAAAATGTAAATAGCAGCAGATATTAAAAAAATCTGTAATATAATTAATCATTAAAGAACGGACAGCTTGAAATGGCTTTTATTATACGTGATATTTTAAACAATATTCTATGATTGTTTTTTTCATTTGTTATCTGTACATTTTTTGTATCTGTATTATTTGCACTGTCAGATCCATAGATAATATAAAATTATAGAAAATTAGGAAAAGATAATCTTGTTTTCCCCACGTCCAACCTTATATATTTACCATAATTATTTCACATTTATGATTATAATAAAAAAGAAAAATAAGTAAAATAACATAGAAAACTAAAAATCCAAAAATCACGTGATAATAACAAACTAATCTTAGTATCTTTGTTTTTAATTCAACCATAACAAATCAAGTTGTGAGAAGTGTTCGTATACAAAACATAACTTATTATTTGTTATTACGATCATAAAACCAATTAAAATGCGTGCTGGGAGCTTTCATTCAAAGTTTTCAAACGAATCCATGCAACGATAGATTGTTTAGCTTAGTGACTATATAATTGATATTGAAAGTGGTGTAAAATGGGAGACGTAACTTACTGCTCCGTGTGTCTGGCGATAGACGTAAAGATGTTTGAGATGAGCCCCACAGCGCTTAGGATTTATGAGGAGTTGGTAGCGATACAAGTAAGTGGTCATATCAGTTTTGTTCGACGCTGGAGACCACCGCACCACTTGTTTCTGCTTAATAACAGCAGTGTGGGGTGCTGTATTATGATTTAAATAGTGTGATAACGGAGAGACACATGATAGTGCTCTTCCAACTTAGTTCCCAAGAGAAGCAACGCATATGGACCTCAAGTGGGACTCCAATCCTGTTTGAGATTATTACAGGAGCCACAGCAGTTTCCACTTACCATCAGGTGGACTGAATGCTCGTTTTCGACTTTGCGACTTTCCATGTCATTAAACATATGCCTTGCCTGAAATATTAAAACAATAACACTGCATATTAATGAATTATTTGCGTCAAAAAAAAATCTGTTCCGTAGTGTTTACTCTATCAAAAAATGAAATGTTAGATCCTGTATTTATGCAATTTATTATTTTCCAGGATATTTTAAGTATAAAAGAAATGTATGCATGTTATGAATGTGCGTACTTGTTGAATAAATATGCAGAATTTAAGACAAAATGCCGCAAAGCGTATAGTATTCTTCAGAGTTTTACAGAGGTAAGCTCTCCTTTTTCTGTATAAATTACCAACAATGTATAGCCCGTGCCAAACTGCTAGTCTGCTCTGAAGTTGTTGCACGCAGGAGATCCCACTCTGTCTTTGTCCTGCTAATATCCACAATTAGCTATAGCGATGCGACTCATTTCTTTATTCAGAGCGGACTAGCAGTTTGCCATACAATGCCATTGCCTTGCACTATCTTAATAATAATGTGATCAGAACTAAGCAGTGAGCACTGTACTATACCAATAAAATTAAGATTTACTATCAGATCAAATGAGAGCTATACACATATATTATATTCTCTTTCATTACTTTTTCATATGTAAGCATTGGTTTCATTTTTAGGTCACAGTGGAAAATTTAAAAAGCATTGATCGTAAACAAAATAACTTGGAATCTAAACTAACTACAGTGAGATGTGTTGCAGCTCATTCCTACCTACCTGACAAAAACAATAAGCTTCACTCCCCAGATAAGATTTTCAATGTTGGAACAGTAAAATCAGAATCCTTTGTAGATAGTTCAGAAGGGCAAGAGATTGAAAATGATGTTAATATAAGAGAAGAATTACAACCAAGTAACAATGAAACAGCTATTATCGAAGATACTTTGAATAATGATAATAATAGAGAATTTAGTAGTGATAATATGAAAATAGAATTTCTTCAAGACAATACACAACAAAATGGACATGAAAATCACTTTCAGAGTGTCAATATGTTAGAAGTAAATTGTCCTGACTATGATCCAAAGAAAGATGATGCTGCAAAAATCTTTTCTGATGATATAAAGATAGAATTAGATGTAGAAAGTATACATGACCATGATATTCCAAATGATGTACTATCTGAAGATAAGTTGGACTGTAGCAATGATAGCGATGATTCAAATGCATTGTCTGATGATAAGTTAGACTTTAACAGTGATAGTGACGAGCTGAATGAAATTCTAGCCAGATATCCTATTCCAAATTGTAGTAATACTAGTGCAAAATCCAAAAAACGTAAAATTAAAAGTCCAGATGATACAGTATGTAATAAGGTTGCAAAGAAAAGAAAGAATGAAATAAAAAAGGAATTAGAAAATATTAAAGTCATATCAGTTAGTGATATAAATAAAAAGAAGCTCACAAAAAAAGTGCCTCAAAAAAACAAAACCAAAAGTGTGATGGTATTGAATAGGGATAAAAGGGATCGTCGTTACTCATTTGATCCGAGTATTTTTAAAGATTATGCAACTATTATTCTTTTGACTCCTGAAGATGCTAGGAGGGATGTGCTTTTAAGAAAGGAGTCAACTAATTACAAGCAATGTTCATACAAGTGTGAATTGTGTTATCGAGGATTTGTCACTCAAGCTACGTATCAAACCCATATGAATAAACATAGTTTGGTAATTAAATTGTATAATTTTTTACTTAAAAAAGGTTTTTGTATTTTGATATTGGCCTGAACTAGTGTTACTCCTTATGCAATATAAGGGAAGTGTTAGGATGGGTCACCAACACTCATATATTTAACTGATTATATCAATGCCTATTTTTTTAGAAGAGGCGATTGTCCAGCAGTTGACATATTTAATGTCCAACATTTAAATTATGAAGTCTATAGCCCTCGCCAACTACTAGTCCACTCTGAAGTTGTTCCGAGCAGGCGTAGTCATACAATTTGCTATAGCGACTCAATTCATTTCTATATTAGGAGCGGACTAGCAGTTTTACGCGGACTTTGCCTTCGGCTACAAGGAACTGTAAATAATTAAATTATTATTAAAGCTACCTTCTGTACCTTGTAATTACATATTGTTTCAGGAATATGGTTCACATGAATGTGAAATCTGTCAATTGAGATTTAGTGATAAAAAGAACCTTCGAAAACATCGCCTGGTATGCCATACACGGAAGTTCCTCTGCAAGATTTGTCCATATATCTGTTATAGCCCGTAAGTTTTATAATGTAGTATATACACTGACATATAGTTTGTCTGATAGTTCTAGGTATTCTTTGAATATAAAAAGAAATGATTGCAAGAAAGCCACATTATTGTATTTTGCTTAAGTTTGTGTGTATTTTATGTTTTAGTGACCAAGCTAAAAATCATATGTGTTCACATAAAGGCAAGAAATATCCGTGTAAGGAATGTGGTGAAGTGTTCAAGTATGTATACTTCAATTTAGTCATAGTTTTTTTCTTTTTTTTTCGGTATTTCTAATGGTTTTTATAGAACCCAAACACCTCAATATGGTCCTTTGAGCCGGATATACTTCAAAACATATGTATATTGTTAATATACTTTAGGTGACAGCTATCTTTATGCAATGCACATTGAGTAAATGATAATTGCTTCTCCTTTCAGATTCCCAAACAGTCTATTAACTCACACACGTTTAAAACATTCTGTTGAGCTTGTGTGTGATATCTGCGGCAGTACGTTTGGATCCAAGAAAGGATTGCAAGTTCATAAACACAAACTTCATAAGAGGGTAGGTACATATATTAATATTTGGTACCGTGTTTGTAATGCTGTATTTACTCTTTGTTTTACACAATACCGTGTTGAATGTATTGTCAATTATATATGGTTAATTAGAACGATACACGCATCGATACATGATATTATAATTGTAGCATTCATACTCAGAAAATATATATAATTTAATAACATATGCTATAATCGGCTTTATTTATGACCCGCCAATTTATGCCTATCAAATATCGAAATTTAAGAATTTGTAATTGGCAGAAAATGTCAAATTTCGATCTCTGGTAAGCCAAAAAATTTAGTTTTTTTTTAATTTGGATCATTTACGGATGTATTCGATATTTCTTCTACAAACGATATTTCTTCGCACTTTTTCTTCGATTTCGTGTTTTTGCGCCACTCAACTGCGCATGTCGGCATTGTTCCGCGTAAATTACACCATGACAGCCATTAAATGGCTGACAGAATTGTCAGCCGTTTAATTAACTTCTTCTTCCTTCTTCCCTCTTCGGCATGTAATTTGGTTATTTTCGTTCGCAGGTAGTTAACGAGCATCAAGGCCCGAGATGTGAGGAATGCGACGTGCATTTCGCTACGGAAATGGCGTGGAAGAGACATCTGGTGCTCTGTTCCAAGCATGGTGTTAGGCAAGTCATAAATCTTCTTTCTTTATTTTTTTATTGTGTAAAAAAATATCTCATCAAATTCATCGCATAAAATCAGAATGAAACAAGTCTGTTATTTTGCCTACTAACCTGCCTGCCTGTCTGTTTATTCGTCTGTCAGTCTGTTTACCTATCTGTCAGCCCGTGTATAAAAATTACAGCGTAAACAGTTACGAACCTGCGAATTGTTATCTATACATATAAATAAAATTGGAGGGTCTGTTTTTAATACTGAAATAACCGCTTTTTACTACATGCATATGAATATCCATACGGTACATACCCCAAAATATATTTTTTTTACAATTTTTGTCTGTCGGTCGGTTTGTTCCGGCCAATCTCTGAAATGGCTGAACCGATTTTGACGGGACTTTTATTGGCAGGTAACTGATGTAATAAAGAGTAACTTAGGCTACTTATATTTTAGAACCATAGTTATAAATATATTGTTAGAGTTATTTTTAACGGGGGTGAAACCGCGGGGCACAGCTAGTGTCTTTATAAAATTTGAGACCAAAATGGCTATATGGGTTGTGTGACCTCATTAATAACGCTAAAATGGTCGGTCCACAGCGACGGTTGCAGTATATGCGGCGACATATTCCCGGACGCAGGCAGTCTGAAGGCGCACACGAAGGTACACGGGCCGCGGTCCAGCTCGATATGCTACCAGCAAAGCAAACAGCATAAGATGAAGCTCCAGCTGCCTACTAATTGTAAATATGTGAGTATCAATACTATCAATATATCAATGTGGTGAAGACAATGGACCTGTAACCCCACTTGAATACGAAGGTAAACTATGCCCTAAGTCAATCTATGAAAGGAGAGCTATGGGACAGGGTTAACAAAGAAAGGAAAGACCCGCCATAACAAGTATTTGTCTATATCTTTTCAGTGTGAAGTACAACTATCAAATAACAAGGAATACAAACAACACATGACAACAGAACATCCACAAACGGACATCGCCCAGGCGATAATAAAAGTACAACAAAAGAAGTGCGTGTGTGAGATATGTGGGATGATGTTTAAAGTGAGTATTAATAATGTATTATCAAGTAATATATCATTGGTTTTGCAAAGGGAATTTACATTAAACTACATGATCATACCTGAGAACAGTGGTCTACTAGTTTCAATTTGGAGCTTGTATATAACGCAAGATTTTTAGTAAACTTCGATATCGTGATTCAGAAAACTTTTAACGCCATCTATTGATGACTTCCGGAAAGTCCTATAAGCCATAATGAATCTTAGGAACATAAGGAAGTTAACCAACCCAAGTATGAGTGGTAAACCCCTGATAGGACTTCAATCAATTTGGGGTTACTTACAGATGTTTATGGGTAAAAATATCTGAAACAAAAATTCTAAACACACTTTGTATTAACTTGCAGCACCCGTGTTTCCTGCAACTACACCAACGTAAACACACGGGGGAAAAACCGTACAGTTGTCCAGAGTGTGGCAAGAAATTCACCAGTCTGAATGCGGTGAAGGCACACCAACCTGTCCATACCAACATATACCCTTACAAGTGTCACATCTGCGATAGGGCCTTTGGTGATAAAGGAAGACTGAATAAGCATGTTAAGGTCAGTTTTAATCAAAATTTTTATTATTATAGGAGTAGCAGACGAGCATGCAGTTCACTTCATGGTAAGTTGCTACTGCCGCCCATGGACATCTGTAATCGACCCGATCGAAAATAAGATAAATTTCCTAATAGCGGTCGGCTACAGCTGCGCCGCTACCGCCGAGGACCAAGGTGGAATTCCTCAAAAAAGTATGTTCCCCTACCCACACCCCCCAAACCAGAACACAGCAGCGCTTAACATTACTGTTATTTAAATTTCAGTATCATTTGGGCATTCGACCCCACAAATGCTGGGGCTGTGACAGAACTTTCCTGTTTAAGTGTGAAATGAAGAACCATGCCCAGTACGTTCACGGGAAGGTGCCCTGGCCGAAGCGAGATCGCACCAAACGGGGCGCCGATGTTAAAGAATAAACTAATAGTTATTGGAATAATACGGAAATATTGTATTTCATTGGTACATTGATAGAAAGCTTTGGCGTTATTAAGAAACAAAATAAATATTCGTTGATCGTCTCGAACGGCGCCTTCTGAAGAACGTAGTTGGTACATCTGCCTGCTTTCAGCCTGGGGAGCTTGGCGGGAATAGCTTAAATGTGATCGACTTGTTAGAAAACATAGTTGAACTAATTATTAAACTACAGTGGAGAGAATCAATGAATGATTGTAAAAATGTGAGTTATTAAAAATAAATAAATTTATGGAATACAATTGTTTGTAGGTAATAAAATAATATTTTATTTATACCCAATTGAATAAGCCTATATTTATTGATGTATATAATATTTGTATAAAAATAGGTATGCAAGCGTCATAAAAACTTTTATTTAATAAGAAAATTTTATATGAACAAAAGAAATAGATATGTTATAATTATGGATAATGGGTATATTTATTTTTAAAATATGTATATGTTTTTGAATGGAAATAGTTTAATAATCTGTAAGTTTTGCGTGAAATTTCTGTTTAAGATCGCCTATACAATTAATGTAAAAGGAATCAATTATTTTAAAAATTTTCCAAATAATTTAAATCGTACGAGGCATATTATTAACCTTTATTTGTTTGAATAATAAATTATGTAAATGCAATTTGTTTCCTTATACAAATAAAAAGCTGGTAAAAAATGCTTTTATTATTTTTCATTAAGTAATAATTTAAATATGTTGAGATTACTTTTGCCAAATTGTAATGTTAAAATTTGTTTATTGTTAAAACATTGTATAACATTTATTTAAGGAATGTGATTGTAAAAAGTCTTCAAAGAACTCATTAATTATAATTGAGGTAAGCCGTAAAATAAATTTCCTTTTTATTTTATGATTTATATCCATCGGCTATTGGAGATTATACCTACTATTTGTCATATGATGTATTTATGAGTTAAATATTAAAAGCTCA
Organism: Epargyreus clarus clarus; assembly: GCA_014595695.2. NCBI lineage: Eukaryota > Metazoa > Arthropoda > Insecta > Lepidoptera > Hesperiidae > Epargyreus > Epargyreus clarus. The sequence goes on from JACTTY020000021.1 coordinate 2,041,677, forward strand.
ATTTATAAACAAGATCAAGACGTTAAAAATAAATCTCAATAAAAAATACCTATTTGTTTTCTTATTCCTTCTTGTTAACTTTTTAACTTTTGATGCAAGCATTTTATTTTGACACACGTTTTTTAGTTTGTTTAAAATAAAGAAATTAATGCATGAAATTCAATGCTGGTCACTGCTTAAACATTACGTTTTTAGGGCATGAAATAAATAAAGTCATCAATTAAAAGATAATTATAATTAAGCATGTCCTAATTGTGACTATTCAAATAAATACAGTTATTTTAGTCAATAATAATTTGAAAGATGTATAAATCCACTTCATTTTATTTTATTTTAAAGTTACTGCTGAAGAAGATTGTCATTTTGTCCAAGCGTGATTAATTAATTTTAAACAAAACAGGCTATAAAATAATATTACAGATTCCACCAACAATTGGGTACTTGACAGTTATAACAATAAAATATGAAATATGTTGGATATGATAGCTTATAAGTAAACATTAATTATGCAGTATTTCGTTTATTTTTTAATACGTTCTTAATTTTTAATTTTTAAAAAGAAATTTTCGATTTTTTATCTGTGGATTTTAAATCCCAAAACGGCTACAGTGCTGCCTCAAATGTCATGTGACGTCACTACATCGAAACCAAACAAGACAAATAATAATTAAATCGTTTGCTGTTAGAGTTGGTTGAATTTATGTTGTGAACCGAAATGGAGCCATACGATATTAAAGATGATAGCGTGAACCTGCTTAAAGAAGATCCATATATGCAGTGCAATAAATCAAAATGGATACAAAAACTTTCGTGAGATAACCTATGGAAATATCAAATAAACAACGTAAGTAAAACATTCTGTATATTTACATTTAATCATATCGGACAATTAAAACATTTCTTAACTGACTTCAGACAGAAGAAAGGTTGTCTTCAAGTAATTATTAAGATTTTTTAAATATACTTATATTCTTATGTGAACTGTTTTAAGGTTATTAATTGGTTATATTTATATTTACAGATCTTCCCGACAATCGTATAGTGACAACGTTATAGAGTATGTGCAGTTTAAGAGGAAGGCAAGTTTGTGTTTCATGAAAAGTAAATGTTGTCCTGAACACAAGGTACATCAATGAAAATTAAAATGTGATGACTGTCCTGCCTAGAAGAAGTGAGGAGCCAAAAGTTTCGAAAGTGGGCATCAGTCTGAAATACATAAAGTAAAGTACACGGGAAATAGTACTTCTTTACTTGCGTAACCTACCCAACAAGATGAAGGAAGAAAAGTGACCATACAGTTCCTATTATTGCATTGCAATTTAATTCTGAAAATGACAGTGATAAAAATATATATCCATTTGTTACGGAAAATAATTTTAGTAATGAAGAAAAGCAGACACGCAAGCAGCACAAAAATGTAGCTTAGGTGATCTGTAGTAATTATTGTAACTGTAACATATTATAAATATATACAAAAGTTCTGCTGTGTATAGTCACTAATAAAACCATATAAACCAAATAAACAAAGAAATTGGTTAATAAAATACTAATATTAGCAAATCATGTATTTTTAATTATACAGTCCTGTAACTTAATCAGTGCACATGCACCATCAATAAAAACACAGTCATGAAATATTTTAATTGTGTCCTATTAATTACAGAATGGGCCCTTAAAATAGAATTCTCATAGACGTCTTATAATTATATTCTTATCATAGACATCTATATAATATATTAAATATATGAATACTTCCACTTGCTGTTTTGTTTTGATTACGTCCAAAGAGTAAAATAATATTACGTCCCATTCCAATTATTTGGAATTGACGAATCACTCGAGAGTTACTAAATTTATTCCTTTTTTTTTCAATAATACTTCTCTTACATAGATAGTATAAAATGTCATTGCTTGCAAACAGAGGATTTAAACATAAGAATCTGCAAGTTCTTTAATGTTTATGAGATTTGGGTTTAGGAACTTGCATAAGCAAATTTGTTAGGATATTTAGCGATCGTACTTGTACACATCGTCACTGCACACGCCTTGTAATTTGACATTCTTGCTAATAAAAGGTAAATAATTCCCAAGATTTCCCCTGAAGTATGTGTAGCGTCGAAGTTTATTTCTATATTTTCAATGTGTTGACGTCACGCTACGAAATGACACTTGACCGCCTGTTTTGCCGTAACGTTCCGTTTACCGTAATAAAAATATGTTTTTTATAAATAAATAGCCCTTTTTTCGAAAATATGATCAATGAAAGGCATATATAATACGTATATGAATTCATTAAAACAGTTTCACAAAAAGTGTCAAGTAGCCAATTATCTACATTATTTAACAGTTGTTAATATGTTGTTAACACTTTTATTATGAACAGTTGTCTGTAAACAAAAGATACTCTGTAACTGCAATATTCATAGACAACAAAAAACAATATTTATGACAATTACAACAGGGAATATGCATGTGATTTAGATTTGCTTGTTATTTTTTTCCTCGGTACATTACGGTCCTGAAATTACATCTAAACCATTATTTTTTCTTTATTTCGTATTAAATTGTTTAAAACTTTAATCAAAAATCGTAAATTATGCGCGCGAAATTCAAATTTGCAAAACGCATTCCCATTGGTCGAATAGAAAAATGACGTCACATAGCGTGTTACGATGTTTATCGGCGTCAATTTTCAAACTGTTTGAGAGAAAAAATATTTTTTTCTATATTCCTACAGTGTTATTTATTACCTAGTGCGATTTTTCTACATAGTATTATTAGGAATAATCAAGAACAATGATTGAAAGTAGTTTTGTCAAAGCACAATCGGACTATTTACCTAAAATATGCAAAATGAATAAACTGGTATTATTTAATTCAGAAATATTTAATTGATCATAACTTATTTTGTTAATATTCTCTTTTTTTCTTTTTTTTTATAATATAGGAGTAGCAGACGAGCATACAGTCCACATGATGGTAAGTGGCTACTGCCTATCACTTATCTTCACCTATCTTTATAATATTATAAATTATAATAGATTATAATGCATTTTGTGTGTTTCAAATGATAGCCTTTGATGTCGAAGAAGTCGATAAGTACCTAACGTAAAGTAGATGATCAATGCAATATTTTAAAATTATTTACCTAAAATTATTGTTTGTTACAGTAAATGCAAATGTTAATGCGATTTTGGAGATACTTTATCTGTTTCCTATAATGTTGCACCACATTTTTCGTATTTTCGCATCTTTTGCAAAAGAAAAAACACTATATAATGTATTTATAGTAGTGATTTTGCACAATAACTCTAGGAAATATTTATTAAGTGGTTATTTAGCCTTTCACATGATGTAAATAGCGATGAAACCTAAAAACGTTTAATAATACCTTTATGTGCATACAGTTATCACCGTTATCAATACAAATTACGCTACGTGACGTCATTTAAAGAGCGCGTAAAATGGCGGCGTTCAAATGTGTCAAATTTTATTGATACTTCAAATAATTTTTAAAAAAATATTTCAAACACCAATAAAATTGTTTATATTTTTTACTATGTTAAAACGATGTAATAAGTGGTTTAAAATAATAAAATAAAAATGTGCATATTCCCTACTGCCAATACTCAAAAGTCAAAACTAACATGTATAAAATAATACTCTATGGTCAAAATCAAAACTGCCAAATGTCAGTTCATGACTTCATGTCTGCATTTAAGAGTTTAGTTTGTTTATTTTTTAATTGGAGAAAGAGAAAAAGTTAATAAGCTAAAACATAACTATAGTTAATTATTTTGTGTATTTTATCTTTACATTATATAAAACTGTGGAGCGACTTAACAAAATGAATTTATTACTGTTATACAATTTACTTAGTCACTAAAATTGTATTAAACAGAGTCGTAATGCGGCGGTTGATTGTTTAATTTAGTGAATAAGTAAAAGTGAAGAGTGGTGTAAAATGGGAGACGTAACTTACTGCTCCGTGTGTCTGGCGACAGACGTGAAGATGTTTGAGATGAGCCCCACAGCGCTTAGGATTTATGAGGAGTTGGTAGCGATACAAGTAAGTGGTTATATCAGTTTTGTTCGACGCTGGAGACACCACCATTTGTTTCTGCTTCATGACAGCAGAGTAGGGTGCTATATTGTGATTTGATGGTAAGGTGGTCAGGGAGATACTTTATCAAGACATTCCAACTTAGTTTCCAGGACTGGCAACGTATCTGTCAGACCTCGGTAGGCCAGTCCTGAGCTAAACTCAGGTATAATAACGCGTTTAGATCAGTTATGGGTTTGCCTAAATACTGCAGTGCTTCAGGGATGTTCACAGAAGATAACGCTATAATGCGCAAAAGAGCGGCATTCTTGTGGTCAAGGATACGTAAAAGCTCCAATCGCTTACAGCAAACTATGCCGAACAGGTGGGATGGGCCCATACAAAAATATTGGATGTCTTTACAGATGGCATTGTCGCACATTTGCGCAAAGTAGTTTGTCCTGTCTTATTGATGTGTATTTGTTACTAACACTAGTTATATAATTGAAGTTGTTACTAACCCATCTATGGACACATCTGAAATATACGATTATTATTATTATAGAAGCACGGTTGGTTTTGACATCTGAATATTGTTGTTTAAGCCTCTGAAACACTTGTATATGGCCTTAACCACCATAGTTAGGCATTCGCCTTATACAAAATTATCACAAAGTCATCCGATCCTGCACCGCCATCATGCCGTGGGAACGCTGACTCCGCACCACCGCTCCGTTTCCATCATCCATCCCGAACATGGGAATTCACTCTGGGCACTAACATTGCCCCAGCAAGTCACTTAAGATAGTTAGTTATAATTTAGGTTAGATTTAATCCAAAACTTGTAATATTCGGTTTTGATTAAATACATGTATATAAGTAATTCGGTCCTTCTGTATCCTGGCTGCTGCATCCCGACGCAAAACATAACTCACTTAATAATTCTATTGTATTATGTTTACTGAAGCAAAAAATCAAATGTTGAGATTCTACATTTATATAATTTATTGTTTTCACAGAATACTATAAGTATAAAACAAATGTATGCATGTTATGAATGTGCATACTTGTTGCATAAATATGCAGAATTTAAAACAAAATGCCACAAAGCATATGGTATTCTTCAGAGTTTTACAGAGGTAAGTCCTCCCTTTATTTTTCGTATCAAGTCTAATGAAAGCACATATATATTCTAATGAGATTTTGCCCGTGACTTCGCTCGCATTACGAAGTAATATTTTCATCTCCTGTTTTATCCCCTTGGGGGTAGAAATGATCAAAATCCTTTCACAGCTGATGCCTACGTCATAACATCTATCTGCATGCCAAATTTCAGCCCGATCTGTCCAGTGGTTTGGGCTGTGTGTTGATAGATCCCTATGAGTCACTTTTGAGTTATATATATTTAGATTAGATTTCACCGGTTCATATACAAACATTGGTTTCATTTTTAGGTGACAGTGGATAATTTAAAAAGCATTGATCGTAAGCAAAGTAAGTTGGAATCAAAACTAACTACAGTAGCATGTGTTGCAGCTCATTCCTACCTACCTGATAAAAACAATAAGCTTCACTCCCCAGATAAGATGTTTATTATTGAAAAAGTAAAATCAGAATCCTTTGTAGATAGTTCAGAAGGGCAAGAGATAGAATATGATATTTACATAAGTGAAGAAATGCAATCAAGTAACAATGAAACAGGTATTATTGAAGATACTTTAAACAATGATGACCATAGACAAGTTAGTAGAGATAATATGAAAACAGAATTTATTCAAGACTATACACAACAAAATGCACTTAAAAATCACTTTCAGAGTGGCAATATGTTAGAAGTAAATAGTCTTGAAAATGAATATACAAAGAAAGATGATGCTGCAAAAATTATTTCAGACGATGTAAAGATGGAATTAGATGTAGAAAGTATACATGACCATGATAATCCAAATGATGTACTATCTGAAGATAAGGTGGACTTCGACAGTGATACTGATGATTCAAATGCATTCTCTGATGGTAAGGTAGACTTTGACAGTGATAGCGACGAGCTGAATGAAATTCTAGCCAGATATCCCCTTCCAAATTGTAGTTATATTAGATCAGAATCCAAAAAACGTAAAATTAAAAGTCCAGCACGAAATAAGGTTACAAGGAAACGGAAGAGTGAAATCAAAAATGATTTAGAAAATATTAAAGTCAAATCAGTGAGCTATATAAATAAAAAGCAGCTCACGAAAATATTGCCTCAAAGAAACAAAACCAAAAGCGTAAAGGTATTCAATAGGGATAAACGGGATCGTCGTTTCACATTTGATCCGAATAGTTTTAAAGATTATGCAACAATCATTACATTGACTCCTGAAGATGCGAGGAAGGAAGTGCTTTTAAGAAAGGAGTCAACTAATTACAAACAATCAAAGTACAAGTGTGAATTGTGTTATCGAGGATTCCTCACTCCAGCTACATATGAAAACCATATGAATAAACATACTTTGGTAATTACATTTCATTCTCTTACTTTTCGTTAACAAAACATTTTGGTACTTCTTTTTTCCTCAAACAATATTTTATGATTGATCTTAAAAACGAAAGTCAATCGGACAAGTGCGAACTAAACTCGCGTGGAGAGGTTTACATACAAATTTACAGTGTTATGTTAATGGAAAACTTGTTCTTCCATACGTAATGTATGGGAAAATATGTTTCATCATCAACCAATTATTGTCCCACTGCTGGGCACGGGTTTCATCTCAGAATAAGAAGGATTAGGCCATAATCCACAGGGCTGATATTGGTAGACTTCACATAACTTTTTACCTGGGATTTGTACCTTGGACCCCTCGTTCAAAAGGCTGAGTTTCTTAACGGCTGTCACTGCTCACGAAATATGTTTACCAACTAAAAATGTATAGTGATACATCCACATCAAAGACGATCTTCATCCATCCGTTTAATAGAGGAAATCTATTTTATATCAAAGTTGGTATGTTAAGAAATCGGCTTCATCTATTAATACAAGTACCAGAGGACTAACTTATTTATTATTTGTATAGTAATTGGACAAGTAAGTTTTTTATTATTTGTCTGCGACATTACACATAAACTTATAAATATATTATTATAAATTTGGGAATGGTAATTTTTCGTCTTCTTTCTCGAAAATTAAAGATTAAAAAAAATATAACAAAAATATATATAAGATCTCCACAAAACCCCTTTTATTTGATATGCCACACGATGCAGTTTGACAAACATTTTTTTTTATTTCACATTTCGCCCCTAAAAACTCACTCCCCCATTCAAAATTCAGTTCTTGCGTTATCCCTTCATCTTTGGGTTACAGAAAGAAATACGAGTATGAAATTGGATACTCGGAACTAATTTGGTCCGGTAGTTTGGGAGCAAAGTGCAAAGGGGCAGACGGACGGACAGACGCACGAGTGAGATTATAAGGGTTCTTTTTTACGATGTTTCGTACGGAACCCTAAAAATACTTAAAATTTTATTTCAGATTACTTAAAAAGTAGGCTAAAATTACAACGAAAATATATTTTAATGTAGAAACATGCTTTATTACTTTAAACAATATAGTCTTGCAATTTTTCTTTGTTTCGTGTAGAAAAAATTCGTGATTATGCTACAAGGAATAGTAAATGAATTAAAATATAATTAGAACAACCTTCTGTAATCTCATACATATTGTTTCAGGAACATGGTTCACATGAGTGTGAATTCTGCCAAATGAGATTTAGCAAAAGGTGCCTTGCAAAACATCTCCTCGTATGCCACTCACGGAAATTCCTCTGCAACATTTGTCCTTACATATGTTACAGCCCGTAAGTTTTTGAAGTAGGTACTACAATTACATGAAGTTTGTCAGATAATAGGCCAGTTATGCTTTGAATATTTAAAAATGTGGTATTGCAACAGTGAAGCATTATATACAATTGTAATATATTGTATCTTTCTAACGTTTGTGTGTATTTTATGTTTTAGTATCCAAGCTAAAAATCATATGAATTCACATAAAGGCAAGACATATCCGTGTAACGAATGTGGGGAGAAATTCAAGTAAGTATACTTCAAATTTTATATTATCACGCTTTTTTCCATCTCTCCTTAATGATTTTTGATTTGAATGTAATACATACAGTGAAAAATTATTTGGGAATGTATAATGTAAAGGAAATTTGTCATTACAGTCCCTATACAGTTTATGTTTATGATAATTATTTGTACTTTCAGGCTCCCACACAGTCTATTAAGTCACACACATTTGAAACATTCCCTTGAGCATGTGTGTGATATCTGCGGCAGTACGTTTGGATCCAAGCATGGATTGCTAGGTCATAAAAAGAGAATTCATGCGAGGGTAAGTGTATTAAGATAGTATTGATAATCATAAAATACAGAAGGTGGTGGAACCCTTTGTGGTTCGATTCCGGCGGCACCACCGCTACACCTATTTCTACCTAATAACAGCAGTGTTAGGCGCTGCTATGTTCCGGGTTGAAGGGTATGGTAAGGGAGACAGACTTTTCCGAGGTGTTCCAGCTTAATCCTCAGGGGTAGCGGCACATCTGTGGCCGACCTCAGGTAGGAATATCTAATCCTATCTGGGGTTACAGATGTCTATGGGCGACAGTAGCCACTTACCATCAGGTGGACTGCATGCTCGTCTGCTACTCTTATATTATAAAAAAAAACATACAATTATGCATATATATATATATATACAACTAGCAAACCCGGCGAACTCCGTTTCGCCACAAGCTTAGTTTTTTGGAACATTTCGTTTGGGGATTAAAAGATGAAGAAAAAATATTTTTTTTGTTTTATATTTGAATGTGTAATTTAGTTGAACTTTATTTGCCCTAAATTATTGGATATGTGTCTTGTTTACACGATGCATGATATTGCTTTTTCGCTAAACGACAACGTCTCGTGATGTAGTTGGATGGCCAACAATAATTGCAGCAACATCATCAACGATGGGTGCATTGAATCTTCGCTCATGTTCACCTGTTGGGGTACGATCCGCTCTTATGACAAATTTGCGCGTATCCGATGACATTCGTTCCAATGCAATTTTGAACATATTAACCACAGCGTTATTAGCGTGAAAAAATGCTTGCTTCAATAATTCGTCTCTTTAACTGTTGTGTTCAGCTGATCCACCATCGACGAAATGAAATATATTTGCAGAAATTGATGCGGTTCATCTGGTGTTGGCACCATCGAACCATGCAAATGATATATTTGTCCTTGTATCCGTGATGGCAAACAATTAAGATAAGCATAATTAATTAATTTATTTTTGAAGAATACGGTGTGACCTCTGATCGTGTGATGGTGTAGTGTGTGGTGTATGTGTAGTTGTTGTGTTCCAATTGATTGTGTTGGTGTGTGTGTTGTAATTTTTACCTTTCAAGTCGGCATGAAGCCGACTTCTCGAATGACATTAGCTCCAAAGGAAGTCAAGCGAAAGCAGTTATTGTATTCAAGGATGCTTTGAAGAAAATGGTTGGAATCGGGATCAATTCCATCGAACAATGTTTTCAGTGGCTGTGGTGGTGTAAGTAATGGATCCAGTTTGACTTTTCCACTTGCGTAGCACAATCCAGCCGTTTCTTCTTCAATATCTAAATTGTCATCATCACTGTAGTTCGCAGTGTGATCATATTGGAATGCCAAGCGATTGTATGATGCCAATGATCTTCGTGTGCTCACACGTTGTCTCAATCGGGCATTATCTCTTATTATATTTTGTCTTTCTTCGCTTAAGTTCTGTGAATACACTTGTTGCTGGCTTGCATATCTCGTGCGGCGGCCGATGTTCGCACGTCGTTCTCTCGGCATTTTGGACTATGGACAGACTGGTGAATTTAACCTCAAAAACACGATCCACATAATTTACACAGTTCAACTTACCACCTTAAGGACAAATGTCTGCTGTTGAAGTTGAATAAAAATTTGCCCAATACGCGTAATTGATTTGATGGTTTCCAATTGAACTCTTAGCGTTTGAAAGAACGCGCGCATAATAATAAATGTCACATGAAAGCTGTCAAACAATGTATCACGCACCTGCGCCATCTACTTAAAATGAAACGTACTTATTTGCGTGAGGGATACTCACACTCCACGTACTGGCGCCGTTGTAGTACATGCTATGTATCAGAGATGGCGCTATATGTGAAAAATGATTTTCCCTGTTTTCCTGCTTTTCTCTTAAAATTTTTCCTGATTTTTTTTGTTATAAACCTCACGGAGCCCAAGACCTTTCCAACAAATGCAAAACCGTGGAAATCGGTTCCTGCGTTCTGGAGTTATAGCGTCAGGAAGGAAAACCCGACTTATTTTTATATATTAGATTTTATCTATATCAATTTATTCACCCGTGCAGGTAGGACATGCCTCCCGACGTAGAGCTGGGGGAGGAAAGATCCGTATTTTATGTAGTTGTAAGGAATCTTCAGTGATTGAGATTATCATTGATTGTGCTGGTGTTGTAATAAGTAGCTACTGACGCACGTGGACATGTGTAACCAACCCCAGATGAAATTAGATTCCTATTTAAGTTCGACCACACATGCCGTTACCCCTGAGAACCAAGCAGCAATTCCTCGGAAATGTATTACTCCCTTATCACATCGCATGGCATATACATTCTTGGATTGTCCAGGCTTACTAAATTACGACCTTTTCGATCTGTAATTGTGTTAGATGATACTTATATTGGTACAGAAATTAAGAATTTCATCTTATCGATCATATGTTCCTTAATTGATTCCTAGATTGAAAATTATTTTCTACTTTTTAACCGACTTCAAAAAGGAGGTGGTTATCAATTCGGCCGATATCTTTTTTTTTTAGTTTATTTTATCATAAAAGCTTGTTTTTTAGTTTTTTGAACTATATTTATTTTATATTGGCATATAATTTTTTTTCGTTCGCAGGTAGTCAATGAGCATCAAGGCCCCAGATGTGAGGAATGCGACGTGCATTTCGCTACGGAAATGGCGTGGAAGAGACATCTGGTGCTCTGTTCTAAGCATAGTGTTAGGTAAGTCATAACATATCATCTATATCCTCGCTGGCCAAGTGAGTATTGGTAGACTTCACACACTTCAGATTATTTTTATATAACGAAAGGTCGAGTTTCACTTAGCTATCAATGTTATTTTACCACTCTTTTATTAGCTTGGGTGGTACACATTTTGAACGGTCCGATTAATTTAATAAAATTGAACAATTATTAAGAACCGATGACAATACTCGATTTTATAGTTTTATCCCATTCTTCTCATCAGAATCGTCAGGAATCAGGATTAACAATTTTCCTTGTGCGATTTTAGCGTGGTTTTTTAGTTTGTAAACTATGTATTACTGTTATGTATTCCAACTCGGCTGGGCTGCGTTCGGGAAATTACGGAATATCTTCTCGTCCAAAATTTCTCAGTGCCTGAAGTCGAAACTATTCGAGCAGTGTGTGTTGCCAGTGATGACCTACGTCGCTGATACGTGGTCCTTTACTGTAGGCCTTGTTCGAAAGCTCAGAGTCGCTCAGCGGGCTATCGAGAGAGCTATGCTCGGTATTTCGCTACGAGACATGGTTCGAAATGATAACAATTTGTAGACGAAAATCCGTAGACGAACCAAGCTTACCGACATAACTCTCAAAATTAGTAAGCTAAAGTGGCAATGGGCCGGCCACATCGCTCGGAGGACCACGTGTAGGCAAAAGAAATTCAGGCCTTCCCCCTGACCAGGTGGACTGATGACCTGAAGGAGACGGCGGGAAACCGCTGGCTTCAAAGGGCACGGGAACGGATGGAGTGGCGCCAATTAGGGTAGGCCTATGTCCAGCAGTGGACCTCAAAAGGCTGATGGATGGATGGATGGATGGATGGAAACTATGTATAAATATTCAACCCCATTATAACAGTAAAATTGTCGACAGCAACGGTTGCAGTATATGTGGCGACACATTCCCGGACGCGGCCAGTCGGAGGGCACACATGAAGGTACACGGGCCGCAGTCCACCTCCGTATACAACCTGCAACGGAATCAGCATGATATGGACCTAGATAATATTTGCAAATATGTAAGTAAAATTCTATTATCATCATCATCATTAACCCATTACTGTCCCACTGCTGGGCACGGGTCTCCTCCATAATGAGAAGGATTAGGCAATAGGTAAACTTCACATACCTTTTTTTTCATAAATCTCTCCTCACTATGTTTTTCTTCACCGTTTTAGGAAGTGCTAAATAATGTATAATAATAATAAATAATTATATCAGTGTGGCCAAGACCAAAATACTGTGGCATGGACATCGTAAATCTATTACTGTCCCACAGCTGGGCACGGGTCTCCTCCATAATGAGAAGGATTAGGCAATAGGTAGACTTCACATACCTTTTTTTTCATAAATCTCTCCTCACTATGTTTTTCTTCACCGTTTTAGGAAGTGCTAAATAATGTATAATAATAATAAATAATTATATCAGTGTGGCCAAGACCAAAATACTGTGGCATGGACATCGTAAATCTATTACTGTCCCACAGCTGGGCACGGGTCTCCTCCATAATGAGAAGGATTAGGCAATAGGTAGACTTCACATACCTTTTTTTTCATAAATCTCTCCTCACTATGTTTTTCTTCACCGTTTTAGGAAGTGCTAAATAATGTATAATAATAATAAATAATTATATCAGTGTGGCCAAGACCAAAATACTGTGGCATGGACATCGTAAATCTATTACTGTCCCACAGCTGGGCACGGGTCTCCTCCATAATGAGAAGGATTAGGCAATAGGTAGATTTCACATACCTTTTTTTTTCATAAATCTCTCCTCACTATGTCTTCCTTCACCGTTTTAGGAAATGCTAAATAATTTATAATAATAATAAATAATTATATCAGTGTGTCGAAGACCAAAGTAATAGTGGCATGGACATCGTCAATCTATTACTGTCCCACAGCTGTGCACGGCTCTATAAGTGAGAATGATTTATACTGGTTACTTCATGCCTGCGGGTCGAATGCATTGTAGGATCCGGCCTACAGCATGTTGTAGATGGCGGCAACATTTCGAAAACTCAAGACTAATACAGACGTGCCTGGGAGTCGAATCTCGTATCCCCAGAACGGCCCCATAACTTGACTAAGGAGATAAGTAATGCCGTAAGTCAATCTTACCATGAAAGGAGAGCTATGGGACAGGAATGGGTTAACAAAGAAAGGAAAGGCCCGCCATAACGAGTGTTTGTCTATGTCTATGTTTATATTTTCAGTGTGAAGTACAACTATCAAACAGCAGGGAATACAAACAACACATAACAACAGAACACCCACAATCGGACATCGCCCAGGCGATAATGAAAATAAAACAAAAGTATGTGTGTGAGAAATGTGGGAAGACGTTTAGAGTGAGTATTTATAATCTTGTATATAAAATTCACGTGTCATAATGTTAGTTACCGTACTCCTCCGAAACGGCTTTACCGATTTACACCAAATTTTGTATGCATATTCAGTAGGTCTGAGAATCGGCTACTATCTATTTTTCATACCCCTAAGTGATAAGGGTTGTTCACTCTTAACATTTTTTTATATATATGGCAACACATCGTTTGCCGGGTCAGCTAGTGTTTTATAAAATAATAAATCAGTGCTTTTGGCAAAGGTATATAAGGTAAAGGTAAAGATATTTCTTAAGCTACATGATCATGCCTGAGAAACAGCAGTGCCCTCGGCTCGTATCTCAATTTGGGGCTTGTATATAATGCAAGATATTTAGAAAACTTCGTTATTCTGAACCCTTCAGGAAGTTAATTAACCAAAGCATGAGAGGTTGCAAATGTCTATGGGTAAAATATTGTGTTTACAATCTAATGTTTACAAGGTGGTAGAACCCTTTGTGGTTCGACTCCGGCGGCACCACCGCCACACCTATTTCTACCTAATAACAGCAGTGTCAGGCGCTGCTGTGTTCCGGGTTGAAGGGTATGGTAAGGGAGACAGACTTTTCCGAGGCGTTCCAGCTTAGTCCTCAGGGGTAGCAGCGCATCTGTGGCCGACCTCAGGTAGGAATATCTAATCCTATCTGGGGTTGATTGCAGATATACATGGGCGGTAGTAGCCACTTACCATCAGGTGGACTACATGCTCGTCTGCTACCCTTATATTATAAAAAATATATATATATTAATTTGTTGTCTTAACTTGCAGCAACTGTGTTTCCTGCAACTACACCAACATAAACACACGGGAGAAAAACCGTTCAGTTGTACGGAATGCGACAAGAAGTTCTCCAGCCTGAAGGCGGTGAAAGCGCACGAGTCGGTCCACACTAAGATATTCCCGTACAAGTGTCATATCTGCGATAAGGCCTTTGGTGATAAGGCAATAATGACTAAGCATGTTAAGGTATGTTTTAATCAAATATATCATTATGTATCGTAATAAAGTCGTTGATGGATTGATTTCAACAATACAATACTTTAAATTTTCTTTTATTGATTTTATTGTTATTTATATAACCTTAATATAATTGCGGGCGGCAAGAGTGGGAGCTCGAAATGTACGGCCAGCGACCGCGGGAAGGACGGCGGTGTGTGTGGTCGCATACTGTCGTATACACCTACTACTATCTCTTAAAACAATTATTTTTATTATTTTAATAATTTATTGAAATTTCGTACCACGACCTCGTTAATTATTCATTCTTTTTTTTTGCAAGGAAATCAAATTTTTAAAGCAATTTCAGTTGGTTTTATACAATGGATAGACGAAAAATGAATAAAGTTGTAAGTTTGTTCAACTGCGTATGACGGAATATTTTACCGTTTTAAGGTCGTGGTACGAAACAAAATATGTAATTTTGATGCAATATTGAAATAAAAGATTCCTGAACTATGATGGCTTTTAAAAGATGTCGATAGGCCCCCTGGGCGGAGCCCAACGAAGCAGTTATACCTCTCATTTCAGAATTCGTAATTCTATAGAAGTACCATTGATTTTTGATTGCACATTTGAATTTCAGTATCACTTGGAAAAGCGATCCTTCAAATGCTGGGGTTGTGACAAAGCTTTCCTGTTCAAATATGAAATGAATAACCACGCACAGTACGTACACAAGAAAGTGCCCTGGCCGAAGCGAGATCGATCCAAACGGGGCTCCGATCTTAAAGGAATAAACGAAAAGTTATCAAAATAATACGAAAATATTGTATTTCATTTGTAACAAAAGGACGTCGGAGTGCGAAATTCACAAAATGTTATATTTTTTGTCACAAGAAATAAAATAAATGGCGTTTTATAAGGAAACATTGTTTTTCATTGGGCTTAACTCTTGACCTGTTAAATGGATAAATAAAGGAAATTCATTAAAGGTTTCTCATTTTTTTTTTGCCTTAATTAATAAAAAATAATTCGCTAAGAACGAGAACTTGAACATGGAGGCTTCCGTACCGTAAAATGTTCATTATTTTTTACTTATTCATTTTATTATATTATTTTAACAATACTTATTATATGAAACAGCGGCTTCTAATCAAGCCTAAAGAACTACCATACTAATATGCCACTATCACTATTTTCTGACAATGTGGCTTTAAAAATAAATCTCAATAAAAAATGTACCTATTCGTTGTACTTAATTCTTCTTATTTACTTTTGCTGCAAGCATTTTTATGACACGCGTTTTTCATTATTAGTGTATTTTACTATTTTCAATAAAAATAAAGAAAATAATGCAGGAACTCATTTGTGGTCACTGATCTAAGAAATGCAATTGTAAGGCATGGCAATAAAGTTATTAATTAAAAATAATTTTATTAATTATTGTAGTTAAGTATTCCATAAATTAACTTGGAGGAAGATTGTCATTCAAGTGTGATTGTAGTAAATTTTACACAAAGCAGACTTATAAAATAACATTAAAGACTCAACTAACAACTGTCTATATTATTGAACCTGAGTTTTGAACACTCTTTTATTATGAATAAGTTATATGTAAACAAAAGATACTCTGTATGTATATGCAATATTCATAGACAATAAAAAAATTATATGACACTTACCACTGCCAACTGCCAAAACTCAAAACTGCCAAATGCCAGTTTAGTTAAGAGTGTAAGTCATAGAGTATTATTATTATACATGTTAGTGTAAGTGTTCTGTGGTTCATTCATATCATTATTATCATACTTCATGTCTTCCCATATATTATTTTACTCTTTGTTCATGTCTTAGCTCATGAGTTTATTTATTTTTTAATTGAAAGAAAGTGAAAAAGTTAATAAGGCAAAACAAAACTATAGTTGTTTTATTTATTTCATCTTTGCATTATATCAAAGTGTGCAGTGACTTAATGAAATGAATTTAATTGAATTTATTATTTTGGTACAATTTATTTAGTCACGAACATTGTATTAAACAGAGCCGTAATGCGGCGGTTGATTTATTAATTTAGTGGATAATTAAAGGTGAAAAGTGGTGTAAAATGGAAGACATAACTTACTGTTCCGTGTGTCTGGCGACAGACGTAAAGATGTTTGAGATGAGCCCCACAGCACTTAGGATTTATGAGGAGTTGGTAGCGATACAAGTAAGTGGTCATATCAGTGTTTTTCGACGTTGGAGACACCACCGCCTCACTCCAATCCTGTTTGGAATGATAACAGGTGCCACGGCAAGTTCCACTTACTATCAAGTGGACTGCATACTACATGAACATGATGATCACATGATCAATTTAATATGAAGAATTAATAAGTTATGTATACCAAAATAATTCTATTGTATTGTGTTTACCAAAGCAAAAAATCAAATGTCAAGATTCTACATTTATTTAATTTTTTGTTTTCACAGAATACTATAAGTATAAAACAAATGTATGCATGTTATGAATGTGCATACTTGCTGCAAAAATATGCAGAATTTAAAACAAAATGCCACAAAGCATTTAGTATTCTTCAGAGTTTTACAGAGGTAAGTCCTCCCTTTTCTGTATCAACATCCAACTACATACCATACTATGCCTTGCTCTAAATTAATGATAATTTTGGTGTATCAAATCTAATGAAAGCTGTGCACATGCACATATATATTCTCGTTCATTATGGTTTTATATACAAACATTGGTTTAATTTTTAGGTGACGGTGGATAATTTAAAAAACATTGATCGTAAACAAAATAAGTTGGAATCAAAACTAACTACAGTGAGATGTGTTGCAGCTCATTTTTACCTACCTGACAAAAACAATAAGCTTCACTCCCCAGATAAAATTTTTAGTATTGGAAAAGTAAAATCAGAATCCTTTGTAGATAGTTCAGAAAGGCAAGAGATTGAAGAAGAAATTTATATAAGAGAAAAATTACAACCATGTAACAACGAAACAGGTATTATTGGAGATACTTTAAATGAAGATGACCATAGAGAATTTAGTAGTGATAATATGAAAATAGAATTCATTCAAGACAATACACAACACAATGAACTTGAAAATCACTTTCAGAGTGTCAATATGTTAGAAGTAAATGGTCCTGATTATGATAGAAAGAAAGATATTGCTGCAAAAATCTTTTCACACAATGTAAAGATAGAATTAGAAGTAGAAAGTATACATAACCATGATATTCCAAATGATGTACTATCTGAAGATAAGTTGGACTGTAGCAATGATAGCGATGATACAAATGCATTGTCTGATGATAAGTTAGACTTTGATAGTGATAGTGACGAGCTGAATGAAATTCTAGTCAGATATCCCATTTCAAATTGTGGTAATACTAGTGCAAAATCCAAAAAACGTAAAATTAAAAGTCCAGACAATACAGCACGAAATAAGGTTACAAAGAAACGGAAGGGTGAAATCAAAAAGGAATTAGAAAATATTAAAGTCATATCAGTGAGTGACATAAATAAAAAGCAGCTCGCGAAAAAAGTGCCTCAAAGAAACAAAACCAAAAGCGTAAAGGTATTGAAAAGGGATAAAAAGGATCGTCGTTTCTCATTTGATCCAACAATTTTTAAGGATTATGCAACTATTATTCTATTGACTCCTGAAGATGCACGGAGGGATGTGCTTTTAAGAAAGGAGTCAGCTAATTACAAACAATCTCTGTACAAGTGTGAATTGTGTTATCGAGGATTCATCACTCAAGCTACATATGAAACCCATATGAATAAACATAGTTTGGTAATTAAATTTCATTCTCTTACTTTTTATTTAAAAAAGATTTTGGTATAGGCCTGAACTAGTGTCACTCCTTTTTTCCCCTTACATAATATTTTACAAGAGGTATCCTTCTAGTGAAAATTGGTTGAAATTGATCCTAAAAATAAAATACTGAAAATTTTATTTCAGATTGCTTAAAAAGTAGGCGAAAATAGAAACATGCTCTATTCATTTTAACACTATTTACTCGAAATTTTTCTTTATTTTTGTGGAAAAAATTTTTATTGATTCTGCTACAAGGAATAGTCAAATATACATATTATTTCCAGAGATGTACAAAATGGTTTTAAAAAAGCAGTTAAATACAAAATTCTTTTCAGATTTACTATATCAAATACAAAATAGTTTCGCGTTTCAAAATACCAAATAGTTTCGCGTTTTGTATTTCTAATGCTAAATGCAAAATAGGTATTTTCAAAATAAAATACCTTTTGTTCAAATCGAATGATATTTTTAATTATTTTAGGTACAATAATATACAAGGTAATAAGGTAATACAAAATAGGTATTTTGCATTTTGTATTTGCATTTTAAATAAAAGTATTTCGAATAAATCGTATCTCTGATTATTTCAGGAATATGGTTCATATGAGTGTGAAATCTGTCAATTCAGATTTAGCGGTAAAAAGTATCTTGGACAACATCGCCTCGCATGCCACACCCGGAAGTTCGTCTGCAAGATTTGTCCTTACATATGTTACAGCCCGTAAGTTTTCATGTACCAAAATGACATGAAGTTTGTCCGATGATAGGCCAGCTATGCTTTGTCCCTGTAGTTCCGGGACCAGAATACGGCTACAGTATCCCTTGCCTGTCGTAAGAGCCGACTAAAAGGGGCTTCCGGGGTTTCGGACGGCAAGAGTGGGACCTCGAACCGCCCGGCTAGCGACCCCGGGAGAGATGGTGGTATATGTGGTCGCATACCGTCGTGCCTACCAGACGGTGTGGCGAGCGTCACGCTCACCTGGGCGGAGCCCGATGGGGCACCGCGCTAAGAGGACTCCGGTTGCGTTCCTCTGGAGATCCCGGAGTCCTCTACGCAGCGTCGAAGACGGTCACCGGGGCGGTTTTAGTGCGTTAAGAATCCCCACATAACCCTGTGCCGCACCCACGGCATAGGGTACCTTTTGAATGTTTCCCCCTCGTAAACAAATAAAAAAAAAGGCCAGTTATGCTTTGAATATTAAAAAATGCAGTATTTCAATAATGAAGCATTATATAGAATCGTAATATGTATTTTTCTAACGTTTGTGTGTATTTTATCTTTTAGTATCCAAGCTAAAAATCATATGGATTCACATAAAGGCAAGAAATATCCGTGTAAGGAATGTGCGGAGGTATTCAAGTAAGTATACTTCAAATTTTATATTATCATACTTTTTTTCCATCTATTCTTAATGATTTTTAGCTTATATACTAATATGTAATAAATACACTGAAAACTTTGGTGTGTACGAGTCTAATATACTTGAAATCCTTTTTATCTTAAATGTAAAGAAAGTATTTGAGAATATATAATGTAAACGAACTTTACTTTTACAGTCCCTATACAGTTTGTTTATGATAATTATTTTTACTTTCAGACTCCCAAACAGTCTATTAACTCACACACGTTTAAAACATTCCGTTGAGCTTGTGTGTGATATCTGCGGCAGTACGTTTGGATCCAAGCATGGATTGCAAGTTCATAAAAAGAAAATTCATAAGAAGGTACATTAAGGTAGCATTGATTATTAGAAAATACATTCAATTGTATCTATACCTATTTATTCACCCGTGCAGGTAGGACATGCCTCCCGGCGTACTTTATGTGGTTGTGGTGTAGGAAGCTTCAGAGATTGAGATCATCATTTATTGTGCTGGTGTTTTAGTAAGTGGTTGCTGCCGCTGATGGGCATCTATAATCAACCCCAGATATAGAAGCGGACTAGAAGTTTGGCGCGGACTCTACGATCTTTACGATCTGTGATTATATTGGATTACTACCTTATACTGGGACAGAAAGTTAAGAATTTCAGCTATGAACGCGGGTGAAACTACTAGGTACAGATAATTACTTACAAAAGTAATCATTTTTAATATATGACATAATTCTCCGGATCATCGAGTTTATAAAATAATGAGTATGGGTGTATGTGTGTCTATATGCTGTGCATGCTGTGCATTTACATCCTTTATAAATAACCTGCCTAATCAATTTCTGCTTATCAAAAATCGAAAGTTGACAATTTCTCATCGGCAGAAATCGTCAAATTTCGATCTTTGCTAGGCTAAATATTATAGATATTGAATATTATAGATAGGTGATAGATTGGTTATTAATATCGGGTTTTATATTGTGTTAGCATATAAGGTTAGAATTATATTAAAATTATGTACATTTCAATTTATTTTCGTTCGCAGGTAGTCAACGAGCATCAAGGCCCGAGATGTGAGGAATGCGACGTGCATTTCGCTACGGAAATGGCGTGGAAGAGACATCTCGTGCTCTGTTCTAAGCATAGTGTTAGGTAAGTCATAATATACCATATCTCCTATACCCTCTGTGTTTATTATTTCTATTTTGTTTAACAATATCTACATATTATGTTATTAAATTCCCATCGTTAAGTAACTATATTATACAAGTCTGTAGTTCATTGCCTAAATAAAGTCTGAATGTAAGAAACGTGTATTTTTTTCTATTTTAATTGTTTTGTCAAGTATTGCGTTCGACATAACAGATACTATCCATTTGCGTGCCTGCGTTCCTGCCTATATGTCTGTGTGTCTGTCAGTCACAGTCACATTATTCATCATCAACCCATTACTGTCAGAATGAGAAGGATTAGGTCATAGTTCACCGCGCTGTCCATGTGCGTATTGGTAGACTTCACATACCTTTGAGAACTTTTTTATATACCGAGAGGCCGAGTTTCACTTAGTTATCAATGCTTTTTTCAACTTCATTATAACAGTAAAATTGTCGACAGCAACGGTTGCAGTATATGCGGCGACACATTCCCGGACGCGGCCAGTCTGAAGGCGCACGTGAAGGTACACGGGCCGCAGGCCAGCTCGATATTCTACCAGCAAAGCAAACAGCGTAAGATGGAGCGGAAGACCCAACCTATTAATTGCAAACATGTAAGTATATCAGTAGCGAAGACCATAATGCTGAGGCATGGACATCGTCAATTTATTACTGTCCCATAACTGGGCACGACTCTACAAGTGAGAATGATTTTTACTGGGAATCGCATGCCTGCGGGTCGAATGCGTTGTAGGATCCGGCTCACAGCATGTAGATGGCGGCAAAATTAAGAGAGACGTGCCTCGGAGTCGAATCTCGGATCCCCTAACGGCCGCTTAACTTGACTAAGGAGATAAACTATGCTGCAAGTCAATGTTACTATGATAAAAGAGCTATGGGACAGGAATGGGTTAACAAAGAAAGAAAAGGCCCGCCATAACAAGTATTTGTCTATATATTTTCAGTGTGAAGTACAACTATCAAACAACAAGGAATACAAACAACACATGACAACAGAACACCCACAAACGGACATCGCCCAGGCGATAATAAAAGTACAACAAAAGAAGTGTGTGTGTGAGATATGCGGGATGATGTTTACAGTAAGTATTAATAATGTGATATCAAATAATAATTCAGTGCTTTTAGCAAAGGGAACTTCCCTTAAGTTACATGATCATCAATTTGAAGATTGTATATAATATAAGATATTTAGGAAACTTCGATATCGTGATTCAGAAAACTTGTGGCGCCATCTATTGTTAAGTTGCAGAAAATAGCTAGGTATAATGAACTTAATAATAATTGACATATCACATGTGTTGCTAACCTTGAGGAAGTTAATTAACCAAAGCATGACGGGTCAACCTCACACAAAATTTGAACCAGATTATGGGTTATTTGGAAAAAATGTCTATGAGCAAAAATATCTGAAACAAATATTGTAAACACACTATACATTGCAGCACCCATGTTTCCTGCAAGCACATCAACGTAAACACACGGGGGAAAAACCGTACAGTTGTACGGAATGCGACAAAAAATTCTCCAGCCCGATGGCGGCGAAAGCGCACGAGTCGGTCCACACTAAGATATTCCCGTACAAGTGTCATATCTGCGATAAGGCCTATGGTGATAAGGGAAGACTGACTAAGCATATTAAGGTATGTTTTTATATAAAATATCTATAATATATGGTAAAAAAGATATTATATAAAGCTGTTGTATCTTTGTGTCCACAAAACTCTTAAAATTAGTTGATGGATTTCATTGTAATTGTTATCTATATATTTATATAATAAACTTAATATAATCTTCGAAAAATAACAGCTTATTATTGATTTTTTAGGCAGGATTATTTTTGAAACTTCTAGTTGGAAAATCTTTGATTATAAATCGGTGTTTTAGTAAATTAGATGAAGTCATCAATTTTATTTGATCAAATGTACATTGGACAAAGATATTTGACGAGTGGAATACCACCCTAATACGCATATAACTTCGAAAAGATAAAAGCTTGTAACATACTTCAAATTACACGTCTCACTTCAGAATTCGTAATTGTACTGTGGTACCATTGCCTTTTTATTTAAAAAAAATATTTCACATTTGAATTTCAGTATCACTTGGACAAACGATCCTACAAATGCTGGGGTTGTGACAAAACTTTCCTGTTCAAATATGAAATGAATAACCACGCGCAGTACGTACACGAGAAGGTGCCCTGGCCGAAGCGAGATCGCGCCAAACGGGGCTCCGATCTTAAGGAATAAACGAAAAGTTATTGGAATAATACGGAAATATTGTATTTCATTTGTAACCTATCAAAAGGACGTCGGAGTACGAAATTCATAAAATGTTATACTATCTGTCGCAAGGTATAAATAAATGGCATTTCATAATAAGGAAAGATTGTTTTTCATTGGGCTTGACTCCTATGTTAACAACATAGGAGTCAAGTAATAAAATAGTTATTTTATTTATGCTTATTAATACCAATCGTTGGTATGTGCAATATTGAGCAATATTTGTTTAACAATATAAATAAATAGGCATTATAGATAATGAACACAGACTGTGATAATGGGTATATTTATTTTTACTAGGTTTGTGTATATATTTTCGAATAGAAATAGTTTAACCTGTAAGTTTTGTGTGAACCAATGTCTTCAGGGAAATTTGTATTTTCAAGAGGAATAAATTGTTTTTGTCCAAATAATTATAATCATATGAGGCATTTTATTTAACTTTATTTATTTGTGTAATAAATGATGAAAATAATTTTTCTTTCTTACACAAATATAGTATCAAATAAAAGCTCGTAAAATAGGAGCCTAAGCAAGTTTGCCTGTTTTCATATTTTCTGTTGAGTAATAACTTAAATATGTCGGTATTAGTTGTGTCTGATTGCGATGTTAAAATTTGTTTATTATTCAAAATTGTATAACTTTTCTTGAAGGAATGTTATTGTAAAAAAGTCTTAAAACATTTTGAATTATTATTAGGAGAAATCGTAAAACAAATTTGCCTTTTTATTTGTGAGTCATCTCCATCGTTTACCGGAGATTATAATAATTAATCTCTATAATATTAATAAATCTGTCGTATGTATCAATGAATATTAATTATTAAAATATTATTTTAAAGATAATCATAACATGTTAAATGAAATATGTATCTATAAACGTACCTATTCGTTTTACTTCATCCTTCTCATTCACTTTTGATTGTTGTATTTTAATTTGACATGCGATTTTCAATGTTAGTACATTTTAAAATGGTGGTCACTATTTAAGACATGCGTTTTCACTTTCACTGCATTTTTTTAAGTTAAATAACTTTGAGGAAGATTGTCCTTTCTTCAGATATGGCTAGTCAATTTTAAACAAAACACGCTATAAAATTTAAAGACTCAACTATAGTCTGGCCGCTCCAATGTTCTTGAACGAGAATAAATAAAGGAAATCTGTATTTTTTCAAAAAATATACCGATATTCGCACCCAAAATCGGTATATTAAATTATGGCGCCTTTTTTCCTTGACTATTTTTAATGATGTTTTACGCCTTTGGCTTTTTGCCTTTTAGCCTAACTTTATTGTACATTTTCCTTGAGATATATTTCACAGATTATTTTGTCCTGATGACCTTTTTTTTCACTGATAGGGGAAAGTAGGCATCATTCGTACAGAGGGAGCATTCGTACTGTGAATATATGTACACTATCTATAAAATTAGCGTATTTCTATTTATATACACGTTTTCTGATAATATACAGGGTGAATTTTTCAAACGGGCCTTCAGGGCCAAATCCTAAACTATAAGGATTAGCGAAAAATTCTGAAAGGAGTTACGAGGCCGATTTTGATAAAAACTAAAACTGCATCATTATTTTTATAAAATAACTTTTTCCTTACCCGAGAATCGAACGACTTCATTTTGAAAAAAAAATACACCCTCTATATTATTCCACTGTCTGATAGTGTTGCTTATAAGGATCAAAATCTGGGAAGTAATGATAAATGACAAACTAAAGGAAAAGCCTCAATTTTAAGAAAATACATAATTTTTCATATTAATTTGGCAGTTAAGTTCCCGCCATTCATCAATTTAATCATTTCGCGTATTAACAATTTTTTTGGCTCAATGTTTCAAATCATTCGAAACTGACGTTTTGTTCTCCAAGAATTTATATTTTTATGTCCGACTTAGTTAAGGTTATTTTAGGAACATTATAATAGATTTAAATTGCTATGGGCGGAGTTTCGTTTAATACAGATGTAAAGTTGACAATTTGCGAGAAAGACTTTTTCGAGTCAAATCCGAATGATTACTAAACAAAACAATTTAAAAAATCATATTTAACGTTGAAACAAAGTTGTAAGTTATCTATTTTTATGAAAATATAAATCCTAAAAACGGCGGTAACTTATTTTCCAAACTATTACTTTGTCATACTAAGTCGTATGTCATGGTCATAACATCGAATAATTAGTTGATTAACCAAAAATTCTTCAATGGTATGACTTATGTATGTTTCTAAAGAATTATACATCAAATCATTTGTTATGTATAATCCTTAAGAATTAGTATGCCAATGTATGGAAAAATATGTATTTTCTTCAAAATTTTTCTTTTCCTTTAATTTGTCATATAACATTACTTCCCAGAATTTGATCCTTATAAGCAACACTATCAGATATTAGAATAATATAGAGGGTGTATTTTTTTTCAAAATGAACTCGTTCGATTCTCTGGTAAGGAAAAAGTTATTTTATAAAAGTAATGATGCAGTTTTAGTTTCTATCAAAATCGGCCTCGTAACTCCTTTCAGCATATTTCGCTAATCCTTATAGTTTCGGATTTGGCCCTGAAGGCCCGTTTGAAAAATTCACCCTGTATACAGAATACCTGAGCGTAGTTAGGCGACACTACGGCCGTCGGCTTCGAGTGAATGAGCCGATACGTGTTTTCGCTATAGTAATGTGAGATTTATGGAAAAAAATTGATTAAATAAAAGTCGATTTTTCTTTATTAAAAATTAATCGTTTTTCCAAAAATCGATTTTAATAAATAAAATAATCTATTTTTGCGAAAGCTCGATTTTTTGTATTATTTAAAGGTACATGCTTTTCATATTCCAATAATAAACATAAAAGTGAAATAAAATTATATGATTAAAAAAATAACCAATTGGAAACTAAAAATCAAACGCATTGTCCATTTAAAATTTCAAGGTAAGAAATTAGGAACCCAAAAAGCATTACAGATACAAATTTAGTTTTAATAATAAATAATAATTTAATATTATAATAAAATATTAATTAATATTATAATAAAATGATAGGCAAATAATAATTACTCGCATAGATACGAGCTTTATATTTCGTTTTCTGAAAATCTAAAATTCTGTTTCTAAAAATCGATTTAATCACGTAATTAATATAATCGATTATTTTTTACATCCCTACCTGTCAAGGAAATACGTTTCAAATGGTAGTTTCTTATTTTTGACGATATTAAAGTAATACAACAATAATAAAATAATAATCTAAATAAATTAAGATTAATTTTCATTTTATAATATTTATATTACCGTTCTTATTAGTGATCGAAGATATTACCTCAATTTCGTTCCATACAGTAAGAATAATAAAAAACAAGGTTTATAGTAGAAAATTAAAATGTGATAATGGTAACACAATCAGAATCCAAAACATTTCATGTGCCGTCATTTTTAAGTTTCGTAGCTGATACTATTAATTTCCGTGATTGTGATTTGTGATCGAACTCGTATGTTTTCTCGTTTTCATAGCGCGTTTGTTAAATTGTATATAGTTGTTAAAGTATTTTTTTTTTAAATTTGAATGAGGCTGAGCTATAAAGTTTTTGTTTCTTGTTAATTTTGACAGTGACATTTCTTTGTTTACATTTTGGACACCTAATTATGAATCAGACTATAGATAACTAGATTTTGGAGGACACTAGTAAGAGTGCCTCACCAAAAATAAGTTTATCATACTTGCTTTTATACAGGGTGAATTTTTCAAACGGGCCTTCAGGGCCAAATCCGAAACTATAAGGATTAGCGAAAAATGCTGAAAGGAGTTACGAGGTCGATTTTGATAAAAACTAAAACTGCATCATTAGTTTTTTAAAATACTTTTTTCCTTAGCCGGGAATCGAACGAGTTCATTTTAAAAAAAAAAATACACCCTCTATATTATTTCACAACCTGATAGTGTCGCTTATAAGGATCAAATTCTGGGAAGTAATGTTATGTGACAAATTAAAGGAAAAGGAAAATTTTGAAGAAAACACGTATTTTTCCATACATTGGCATACTAATCCTCAAGGATTATACATAACAAATGATTTATCTAAAATTCTTTAGAAACATACCATTGAAAAATTTGTTGGTTAATCAACTAATTATTCGATGTTATAACCGTGACATTCGGCTTAGTATGAGAAAGTAATAGTTTGGCAAATAAATTACCGCCGTGTTTAGGATTTATTTTTTAATAAAAATAAATAAGTGATAAAATAATATTTTTTTATTGTTTGTTGTTTATAACTACGTTTCAACAGTAAATATAATTTTCTATATCTCTTTGTTTAGTTATCACTCGGATTTGACTCGAAAAAGACATTCTCGCAAATTGGCAATTTTACATCTGTATTAAACGAAACTCCGCTCATAGCAAGTTAAATCTATTATAATGGTCCTTAAAGTAACCTTAACTAAGTCGGACATAAAAATATGAATTCTTGAAGAACAAAACGTCCATTTCGAATGATTTGAAGCATTGAGCAAAAAAATTGTTAATACGCGAAAAGTTTAAATTGATGAATGGCGGGAACTTAACTGCCAAATTAATTAAATATTTTCTTAAAATTGAGGCTTTTCCTTTAGTTTGTCATTTACCATTACTTCCCAGATTTTGATCCTTAAAAGCAACACTATCAGATAGTTGAATAATATAGAGGGTGTATTTTTTTTCAAAATTAACTCGTTCGATTCCCGGCTAGGGAAAAAGTTATTTTAAAAAAGTAATGATGCAGTTTTAGTTTTTATCAAAATCGGCCTCGTAACTCCTTTCAGCATTTTTCGCTAATCCTTATAGTTTCGGATTTGGCCCTGAAGGCCCGTTTTAAAAATTCACCCTGTATAGAGTCATTTAACACTTATAATTATGTTTTAAATATGTAGAACCTTGCGTCTTATAGTATTGCTAGCATCATATCGTTAGCGCGTTTCAGCTTTAGTACAGCACCATCTGTGTTGCAGACGTGTAAGAGACCACCTAAACGGACAATTATATTGTGCATATTTCGAATTGTGCAATATTATTTACCGTTTAGGGTTACTATTGAAAATTGCGCATTTCACCGAAAGTTTGAGCGATTTTAATTTTTATTGCACCATATTTCCATTGCATCGTGTACGGTATTGCGCAATATTTATTTTTCTCAATCAATACTATTCTCCGATTGAACACGAAAACATTGTGCATTTCGTATTATTATGCAATACAGTTCGTTTGGATTCCGAGCGCCTTTCAATCTTCATGTACAATAGGAAGTGTTGTACTTGAAGATTGAATGTTATTGTGGGTCTTTTTTTTCTTTTTGAAGGGAAACCTTCAAAAGGTACCCGGTGCTGTGGGAGCGACACGGGGTTATGTAGGATTTTTACCGCACTAAAACCCCTCCGATGGTCGTCCTCAGCGCTGCGTAGAGGACTTAGGGATCTCCAAAAGAAATAGGTGTGGCGGTGCTGCCGCCGGAGTCGAAACACAGAGGGTTCTACCACCTAGGCTCCTGAACTAGACTCTAAGACACTCTAAGTCTAATCTAGCCTAGCCTGATCTAAGCTAAGATCTTAAAACTCTTATTTGGATTCTGGAGGACACTAGGAAGAGTGCCTCATCAAAAATTATTATACACGATTTGTACTGAAAATTGGCATTGAAGGCATCTGGTTTACAATAAACTATCCTTACGTCTTATAGTATTGGTAGCATCATATCGTTAGCGTGTTTCAGCTTTAGTACAGCGCCATCTGTGTTGCAGATGTGTAACAGGCAACCTAAACGGGCAATTATATTGTGCAATATTTCGAATTGTGCAATGCTATTGACCGTTTAGGGTTGTCTGCAACCCATTTATGGCCCACTACTGAGCACGGGTCTCTCCTCACAAGTGGAGAAGGCCTGGAGCATACTCCACCACGCTGCTCCAATGCGGATTGGTGGAGACAGGTTAGTGGCCAACCCGTTTGTCGGATGTTTTCAAACCGCCCGAAAGGCCTCCGACAAGGTTTCACGACTGCCATCTATCGACAACAACCGGGACCGACGGCTTAACGTGCCCTCCGAAGCACGGAAACGGTTAGGGTTACTATTGAAAATTAACTGAAAATTTAATTTTTATTGCACCATATTTTTCCATTGCATCGTGTAGGGTACTGCGCAATATTTTTGCTATTCTCAATTAATTCCATATTGTACTTGAAGATTGAACAGTATTGTAGATCCAGTGGCCGCCTCAGTAGTTTTTTTAAGGCTTTTCACACTATCTCCATCTCGCTTCGGGAAATAAGAGTAGCAGACGAGCATGAACTCCACCTGATGGTGACTGGCTACTGCCGCACATGGATATCTGTAATCAACATGAAAAGTTTAGATTCCTATCTGAGGTCGGCTACAGGTGTCGCTACCCGTAAGGACTAAGCTGGAATGCAACTGAAAAGTTTGATATAACGCTACACTGCTGTTATATCAGAAATAGGTGTGGTGGTGGTGCCACCTAGGCTCTAATCTAGCCTGGTCTAAGCTAAGATCTTAACTACCGATGGTCGTTGAATCAACGACCTAGTTAAATCAACCGTTGATTCATTTTCAACGAATTAACGTTAACCCATTAGAAATTAACTAGTAAAATTCGTCATCGACGTTGACTTAAGAACGGAACGTTTCGTTATTTTCAACGTTAATTGTATTTTGTTTAGAATTAAACTTACGTTAAAAATAAAATTAAAAAATATACTTTATTAAAATATATGAGTAGCAGACTAGCATAATAATTATACTCGTATCTAGATTGTCGGTGTAATGACATAATTTGAACTCCAATTATGTAGAATATATCTAATAATTTCCTAATCCTCGAGAACTGATATTTATATCAATACTTGAAATTTATAACACACACTACGTCAAATGTTTCTAAAATAACATTTGCCGCACGTCGGTAGAGGCGCGTTGATCGTTGCAGCGCTGCAACCTGTAACTGTTAGGGAACGTACCCATACTACGTCACTCATTTAGGGGGGCGGGGAGGGAGGTCTTTAAAATGTTACGCTAAATCACAGGAGGGGGGCGGGGTTAGATTTTTGTCAAGTAGTAAAATTCACTGAGAGAAATCTCGCAAGCAAGCAAGTCGACGAGAATCTGTGCTACAGGTGTATACAATAATTTTGTTGCACGATCGGGGCTCAGGACACAGTTCCCGTTTTTTTTTGCTCGTCGCGCCGGCTCATGACACAGTTCCTGTTTTTGACGTGACAACGTCTTATAATTTGATGGAGCCGGCTGCACGCACCGAAAAAGATGACTCATGCGGCGTTACCTCGCTCTGAGGCGTTACATTTAAGGCTTGAAGTGCAAGCGAGAGCGTGGAACGAGCGACAAAGAGGCACAATCGGCCTCCGAGTATTTACCTCCTTCTCTATATCGATACAAAATATCTATGATAATATAATAATATAATAAATAATAAAATTAAAAATTTCTTTTGAAAAATGCAACCATCCCATCAGTATTTTTTTATGACGTTGTCACGTTCAACTATCGTCAGTAAACCGACTTTACAGACAACCGTTTTTTTTTTGCTCGTCGCGCCGACTCATGACATAGTTCCCGGTTTTTTTTTTGCTCCTCGCGCCATTTCATGACACGTTTAAGGCATACCTAATCCTAAATTTACCTAGTACAACCTTCGATCACTAATAAGAACTAGATACACAATCAGCGACAAAAAAATGGCGCGACGAAAAGAGCACCCAAATAGACATTTGGGTGCGCTTTTAGGTTAGTAGTGTTTGAACGTTCGGAGAATAAACATGCCTCAGTGCTCGTTCAAAACTGCAAAAATCACACGTCTAGTACGCTAACAAATGATGGAATATCGTATTTTCGGTAAGTATTATTATTATAAGTAGGTAATTGCTATCACTCAATTATAAATACTGCTATTTCGTTCGTAAATAATTTATTTTTAAGTTTTAAAAATTATCAACAAAAATCAACAGAATGTATAAACCATTTAAATTGTAAAGTCTGTTACTAAACGTACAATTCTTACTATTGCAAGCCCACTTGATTTGTTCGGGTTACATGGTGACTCTGTTCTAACTTGAATGGAGACGCTATTGTTTTATATTTTTTTCTTTAATTTAGTTTTATTTTTTTCTTTTTTTTGTTATATAAAAATATTTGTTTTGTATAATAATTAAACATAGGCAATGAGTAAATAGTAAATGAGTGAAATTAAATTATTAAGTAAATTATTATTTAATATATTTTATGATGTCTTTTCATCCAACTGCCGCGACAATAGTCATAGAATTATTATAATAAAGTCTATTGTCGAAAGATACACTGAAATAAGATTGCTTAACATAGCCAAAAAAGATACGGAAAAAAAATAAAAATCCATCGAAAAGACTGTTTTCCAATAAACTCACTTTATTCAAGGGAATTAATGGCATCCTGTTGATTCCATATTTTTATTTTTATTCGACTGCCAAGGAAGGGTTATCTTTTTTGCACGTATCTTGTATGTATCTTTATATGCGGACTTTAGCTGCACTGCATTTTATTCCCTCGGATCTAACATACGGCTGGGTGAATTTCGACAGTTAAGGTGTCATTATATTCGTCTCAAATATCCAAATGTCCTTAGATAGGTGTTGGAAAAAACTGTAAATTTAAGAAGAAATATACAACGGATTTCTGTCACTACAAAGTAAGCAAGTAATTTAATTAAAATAATCAAAAACCCGACTGCACTATAAAGGCTGAAGTAGAATTTTCAAAAACAGTGAAATAGGCGTTTCATCATTTTTTAGCAAGAAAGCCAAAAAAAAGTTTTATAATAGGTATCTGCTTCAAAAACAAAAGATGTTCAAACAATATTATCCTATTTTATCTTCGTAGGGCTCATTTACGCTATATAAAGAACCTATGTGTAAAATTCCAGCACGCTAAAGATCCGCGGTTTCCCTTTACGTTGCGGTTGGTGTCTGGCGCAGCAACTTACGCATTTAGTCAGACAGTCACCTCGATGTGTTATACACATGTATATATCATATAATATGTGTGTAAACACCTTTTAATTTCCTTTATTTTGATACCCCACTCCATAGTTTTGCTTAACTTTTTTTAAAACGTGTTACTATTTCGGAAAAACATCCACCATTTACGATTTATAGAATATTTAACTCCAGTAATTCAAAGTTCTAGTAATTATTTTATATCGTTAGGGGTAGAATTTCATTATTTTTATCCAACAAGCCAGATCCAAAATTTCATAGTGTTTGCGTCAAAATTGACGGTTGTTCAAATTAACTTTTAACCCTTATTTTGCCCTCTATGGGGTTGATTTTTCGGAAAGGGATAAATAGGTGTGTCTTTATTCCTATCCAGAAAGCCAAATACTAAATTTTACAGTAGTTGCTTCAAAATTAAAGTATTTGAAAAAAACTGTCATCCCCTGTTTTACCCTCTTAGGGGTAGAATTTCCAAAAGGCCTTTCTTAGTACTTATTTACGCTATATAGCGAACCCATGTGCAAAATTTCAGAACTCTAAATTAAGCGGTTTTGGCTGTACGTTGATTTCTGAAAAATGAGAAAATCATTTAGTCAGTCAATCAGTCAGTCACCTTGCTATTTTATATATATTATTATACAAATTATATGTTTTTATAATCTCCGTTTAATTTCCTTTCATTTGATATCATACTCGATAGGTTCGGTTAACTTTTTTTGAAATATTACTATTTCGCGCCAAAAATCCGCCATCTTGATTTTTTTTTCTAACACCTATCTAAGGACACTCGGGTCATTGAGACGAATATAATGACACCTTAATTGTCGACATTCATCCAGCCGTTTGTTAGATCCGATCAAATAAATAAAGACAAACATACAAGATACGCGCGAAAAACATAACCCTTCCTTGGCAGTCAGGTAAAAATAATTGAAATAAATGTTGGTTTACTACATATTTGTATAGTCGTGGGCAATATATTTCGTTGGATAACGGGGTAAACAGCTTGTTGATTTTTTAATTAAATTACTTGTATTTGGTTATATTTTAATTTTAAACTTATTATATTTTTATTATAATAAATTGTGACTGCATATTACTTACTTTCATTGATAAATTATTATTATGTTCATTAAAATTAATTACTTCGACCTAATAAAAATATTAAAAGTAATGACAGTTCGTCTCCACTAATTCCTTGTCCAAGTGACAAACCACGGTCGTCAATTTTTTTTTTCTTTTTTTTTAGCGTCAATTTGACGCCACTTTTTAAGTTCATTTTTGTATGGGATTGTGTATCTAGTTCTTATTAGTGATCGAAGAGTACAACCCATCTCTAATACTACGTAACAATTTGAGGAGGGGGGGGGGGGGAGGGGTCGAAAAATATATAAAATTGGGCCCGTAGTATGGGTACGTTCCCTAATGGTTAAAAACCGTTTATTATTGATGCAAGTTGAAATTAGTAGCACGTTAACTCGTTGACGAAATTAACTAGTTGATCAACGGAAATCAACGTTGACGGTTCGTTGATGGAAAAAACTTCAACGACATCTTATAACTTTTATCTGGATTCTGGAGGACACTAGGAAGAGTGCCTCATCAAAAAATAATTATACAAATACAATACAATACAATACAAAAATGCTTTATTGTACACCAAGTAATAAATGACAAATATTCACATACATATAATGAAAAGTACAACAGGCGGTCTTATCACTTAAAAGCGATCTCTTCCAGACAACCATAGAAGTGATGGGGAGGAGGAGCGCGGGGGGCCTAATTGTCTGCAACACAGCAGCGTCCATTACGGCCTCCGCTTCCTCCATGCTATCCACATATTCTTCGGATGATGACGAAGAGGGCATCTTTCTTTCTGCGGTCGATACCTTCGCGGGTGGCTCTTGGGGCGATTCGAAGGGCGAGACCCGTCTGGGGATCTTACTCGCCCTCCGAGGCGGCGATGGTGGTGCCGCGGGTGTCTGCTCGTATATATATTGGACAGGTATGTCCTGTCCGGTTCCTGGGGCAAATGCACGTCGTCTTCTTACTCGGCTGGTGGTGGCGGCGGCGGAGCCTCTCCGAGCCCCCCTTCAGCCCCTGCTCACCTCAATCAAGGAGTTCAGGGGATCCTCTGTTGGTCGAGGCAGTTCACTCCGGGGCGTGAATATATCGCGCACCGTGAGGCGTCTTCCCTCGTCCCTTTCGAGGCTTCGCGGGCTCGCGCCGGAGGACCGACGCGCTCCCTCCTTGCTCTTGTCCCGTCGCGCGGCCATCCCTACCGGGGGAAACGCGCTTGTGCGGAGCCCAGTAAGGCGCCAGCGACGACGGCGGTTGTAGATACGCGCGGTGGCTCCGGCACTCACACCCTTTCACACACGAAAGGGACGGGTGTACGGAGACACACAATGGTGCTCTCTTGCTCGCACCCCGAAGTGAGACTTTCTATTCGTTTATTCGTGGCTATTCGTCCATCTTAGCCGGCTGGTTTCACTCCTAATTGGGCACTGCAATCCTTATTTTTGCACTGCAATCCAATAGGAGGGCATCCGAACACTGCAATCCAGATAATTGGCACTCTTGTAACACACTCGGTACTATTTATTTTGTAATTTGAATCAATTTTTCATCACAAGTAATGATACGATTTAAAATCCTCTCGTTATCGTGACCGTTGAGAAATGCAACAAAGCACTCGCCCTTTTTAGGTTTGTTCCACTCAGTTCATGTGGTAGGCACCTATTTTACGAGCAGTCTCACTTTTCCAATTAGTTTCAATTGAATTAAAATTTTCTTAACACATCCGCCGAAGCCTGTTACTATTTCTGGCGTGACTTATGATGGATCCTTAGATATGGCACCTTAGATAACGAATATGGACCTTCACAATCACTTTTAATTCTTCAGGCGAGTCTCGGCCGTCCACATTCAGGGTTTGCTCAGTGGGTAGGTCAACATTTTTAAATAAAAACATTGTTAACCAAAACGTACTGAATTTAATTTTGCAGTAACTTGCCCATACAACACATCATTTATCCTACCTTTTCCTGTAGCACAGGGCCCACTCCCTCGTATTCGTAAATAAAAGGTTATTTGAAATTTTCCATTGTAGTCAAAAAGATATCAAATAAAAATAAAAGGCACGGAAACAAATGAATCACTAAATTTAAAACATATATACACAAGCTTAATTAATATAACATAAATTTGAATTTGAAATAGGTAATCAAAAGCTAGATATCTATAGTCAAAGTGGTCAGTTCAGACAAAACGCCAATTTCATTCACATGTAATGGTATATTATAAAAGTTTTCTATTTTTATGTTGAAATAACTACTTTAAACACGAAAATTTTTATTTTACTAGATGAAGGCTTATTTATTGTTAACTTCGACCGCAATATTCGACTTTAATATACTAAATATATGAAATTTTCACTGAGCGTACGGATGTCCCCTACTATGTACGAATGTGCCCTACTCTGTGTACGAAGCTACCCCGCGTGTGGGGTAGGTTCGTACGTTTGCCTCTCTTTAGAAAAAATGCCGTAGCTTCGCTATACTTACTAGTATCAAAACAGTACCTCCCTATTATTAAAGCAGGTAGGGTATACAACAATTGAGAAAATATTAATGTTTCTAACAGACCAGATAGCTACATTTTACAAACGAAACGATAAAAGATACTCTGTGTCTGCCTCGTCTGCAATGTTCGTAGACAATAAATTATTATTTATGACAATTATCGTGAGTATAGGTGTTCTGTGCTACCAAGTGCCAAAACTGTCAAATGCCAGTTTAATTCAGTTCATAGAGTATTATTATACAGATTCAGTTTATGTCTTCCTTCATGAGTTCATTTTGTTAATTTTGTTTATTTTTTAATTGGAGTAAGAGAAACACTAACAGTTAATAAGCCAAAGTAGAACTTGATTGAATTAAAAAAAAAATAAGCAATGTTTTATTAATTTTATCTTTACGTTACATCAAAGTGTCAGACCGTGTCGTGAGAAGAGCTTTACGGACATAATAAAATGAATTTATTACTTTGAGTTTGATACTTAGTTATGCATTAAACAGAGCCGTAATGCAGCGGTTGATTGATTGGTTTAGTGAATAATTAAAGGTGAAAAGTGGTGTAAAATGGGGGACGTAACTTACTGTTCCGTGTGTCTGGCGATAGACGTAAAGATGTTTGAGATGCGCCCCACAGCGCTTAGGATTTATAACGAGTTGGTAGCTATACAAGTAAGTTATGTTGGGTTTTTTAAGTAGCAAAAGTGCGGTCCAGCTGTTGGTACGAGGTCGCTGTCGACTATGGTGACATCAGTAACCAATTTCATATCAAACATTCCTACCTGAAGTCCCACCTGAATCACAGATGCGTTTCCACGATGTGACTCCTAAGGACTAAAATCCCAAAATGCAAGTCAGCTGGTGTCCTTTTCCACAAAATGCACTGCTTCATGCTTATTAGATGTGCAGTGATACCACTCCAATCAAACCATAATTCTACGACCGCTTAAATCTACAAAAATCACCTGACAGACAAC
This sequence comes from Epargyreus clarus clarus, assembly GCA_014595695.2. Classification (NCBI taxonomy): domain Eukaryota; kingdom Metazoa; phylum Arthropoda; class Insecta; order Lepidoptera; family Hesperiidae; genus Epargyreus; species Epargyreus clarus. Next base: position 2,078,376 of record JACTTY020000021.1, read on the forward strand.
TCTTGGTACTTTTTTTTTATTTATTTAATATACACATAGGCTTAAAACTAACTTTACAGGTAACCTCAAGTCATTAGAGCACTTAATTTTCCAATTAATGATTAAAGTACGATAGATGATGTTAATTAATTAAATGATAATCATTTCTAAATATTCAACACATAATTACAATAATGCATTAATTTACGTTAAATGTCATCAACAAATGGCAGTAAAGCAATAATAATAATAAAAAAGTTATGCAAATATTATGAATGGATTATAAATATTATGTCATAACTTGTTTTGTAAATACTGCAGTCCCTGGACACCTGTTGCCAAGTACAGGCGAAACAGGTGAATCCTAAGAGAATATTGAGTCCACCTGATAATTGACACAGCCATGTAACTAAGTGATTCTAAGGCTTAAAAATGTATGTAGCAGATGAGCACAGTCCACCTAATGGTAAGTGGCTACTGCCACCCATGGACATATGTAATCAATCCCAGATAGCTATAGACTAAGCTAGAACGCCTTGGAAAAGTATGTCTCCCTTACCATACCCTTCAAACCAGAACACAGCAGCATTTAACACCGTCTTAAAATGATGGTTTATTTCTTTTACAGGACAATCTGAGTATAAAACAGATGCATGCATGCTATGAATGTGCATACTTGTTGCATAAATATGCAGAATTTAAGACAAAATGTTGCAGAGCTTATAGTATTCTTCAGAGTTTCGCAACAGTATCATCTGAGGTAAGTTAATACAAACAATAAATATGTTGGGGTCAACCTATCAGTACATACCTATCAGTATAAAAAGGTATGTCTGTGTCAGTGTGTTATTAAAAAATATAAAACGTAATATAAAATATGAAATTTATAAATAAATGTCCTATACATGTTTATAATATAAATATTATTTCTTCTTAGGTCAGAACCAATTTTTATTTCTTTTCCTTTCAGGTAACAGTGGAAAATTTGAAAAGCATAGATCGTAAACAGAGCAAATTGGAATCAAAACTAACAACAGCATGTGTTTCAACTAAATACTATCTACCTGTCAAGAAAAATGAATGCCATGCAGATAAGAAGGGTAATATCATAAAAGTGAAGACAGAATCCTTTATAGATAGTTCAGAAGAGCTTGAAGATGCTATTTACATAAGGGAAGAGTTACAACCAAGTAACAATGAAACAGGTAATCTGGATGACCAAAATAATGATGATAATCAAGAATTTTGTGATGATCTGAAAAGAGAATTTCACGTTGATAATATACAAAAACCTAGGATCGTAAAAGCCTTTCAGAGAGTCAATATGTTAGAAGTAAACTGCCCTGACTTTGACCCAACGAAAGATGGGGCTCCAAAAGTAAATGTTGGTAACATAAAACTAGAATTGGAGATAGAAAGTACACAAGAAAATAACATTCCAAATGATGTACTATCTGATGATAAATTAGACCTTGGGAGTGATAGTGACGAGTTGAATACACCGCCTAATAAGTTAGCCAGTGATGGTGAGTCAAATGCACTTTCAGATGATAAGCTAGACTTTGATAGTGACAGTGATAATGAGGAATTGAAGAAAATTCTATCTAGATACCCTGCACCAGATGGAAGTAAGGCAACTAATTCAGAATCTAAAAAGAGAAAAATTACACGTCAGGATAAAACAAGCACAGTTAAAGGAAAAGTTACAAAGAAAAGAAAAACCGAAAGCAGAATAGATAAGAAAGAAAAAAGGGATACTAATAAGAAACAAACAAAAAAAGTATCTCGAAGTACAACTAAAAGTGCAGTGAAAAAAGAAAAAAAAGATAACCGTTATTCATTTGATCCGTCTATTTATAAGGACTATGCAACAATTGTTATTTTGACCCCAGAAGATGCGAAGAACGAGTTTCTTTTAAGAAAGGAATCAGCTAATTACAAGCAGTGCGAATATAAATGTGAATTGTGCTATCGGGGATATAACACAGAGGCTACATATCAAACACATATGAACAAACATACTTTGGTAAGAACATTTTACTTTTGAAATTATATTTTTAGCTTATCTTTATAAATAATTCAATACTTGACAAATATCTGATGAATTAATTTGAAATTTTCCTCAACTTTGCATTTTAACCTGATTGCGGAAGACTACCCTACAACCATAGATTAGTAAAGATTACTCACTCCTAACAAGAAAATGTACCCAGTTTTGAGAATTGAAATAGTTGCGTAAACAAGTTTTGCCACGTCTCCGTGCTAAAATATCCCTAAAATAATGCTAAAATATTTGTAATAATTATTTATTTACTACGTAAATTACGCAGCATTAGTTATTTATTCGCAAAATTTTCTCTAAAAATGTTTTATTTGTCAAGAATTCAAAAATAGTACATTACAATACGAGGACGAAAAATTTTTTTCTGACAAGTGTGAGTTTGCAGGCCGAGCCGCAGGCGAGGACTGCAATCACACGAGTCAGAAAAACATTTTTCGTCCGCGTGTTGTATAAAATTTTATATTACGGGGTCGGAAATGGGGGTTTTGCGCACGCGAAGCGTGCGTAAAACGTCCATTTACGCACGCCGTGATATAAAAGAACTTACTAAAATAAGCCGTTTGTGGCTTCATTCAATTTCAAGGCGGCGAAGTATCTTTACTAATCTATGCCTACAACCGACAACACTGAAATAGTGTGGGAGTAAAAAAAGTCTATATAATTGTACATAGACAATATTGTAAAACACTTTTCCCTAGTGGTCTAATACCTGGTAGTTATCATACTTATCAGTGTCAGTAGTTATCATAAGCATATGGAAGAATATAACTATTTATTGAACCAATTTACAATTTTTATTATTCCCGCGCAAAATAAAATTCAAAACGTCAAATGGTCTTTTTCTTTTTTTATGGTAACTCGTATAATCCTACCAGCCAGTGACTATATAAATGGGAACTTATTATTATAATAAATAACACATAATGACAGTAACACAAAATAATTAATTAAAACAATCCTATGATTAAATAATTTGAATATATTTTTAACACATGAATTATGAAATAGTTTTAATAACAATGACAATAATATAGAGGATTATTAATATACACATATCATTTGCAGCACTACGTAATTTATGACGGAATTTACTTTTAGGTTCAATAAAGTTAGGCTGAAAGGCTAAAGCCAAAGCCATAAAACATAATTAAAAAAAGAAAATACTTTTAGGTTGCTTTACATGTTTCAGGAATACGGTTCACATGAATGCGATATCTGTCGATTGAGGTTTGGTGAAAAGAAGCACCTACACAGACATCGCCTGGTGACTCACACTCGGAAGTTCCTCTGCAAGATTTGTCCTTACATCTGTTATTGTCCGTAAGTTATTAAAGTTACACTCTGAGATTCTATGAGAAGCTTACAAAGTATTGGTGGAACGATTTTTGTAACGGCACCATTTATATTATTATCGTTACAAAAAGCTGGAGCTTTATATTATGATAATAATATTTATTTATTACTAGCTGACCCGGCAAACGTTGTGTTGCCATATAAATAAAAAAATGTTAAGGGTGAACAACCCTTGTTACTTAGGGGGATGAAAAATAGATGTTGGCCGATTCTCATAGATACCGGATAAGCACAAAAAATTCATCAAAATCGGTCAAGCCGTTTCGGAGGAGTATGGCAACGAAAACTGTGACACGAGAATTTTATATATTAGATTTAATTTTTTATTGTTTATTATGTATTTTAATAGTATAGCGACTATATTATGGACTTATTATGTATTCAGTTTGTTTCTGTTTCGTTTCCATAACTAAAGTCTACAATATAATACTCGTATTTATTTACACTTTGATTATATTAAGATTACGATCATTCTTTGATAATGATGACTTGCTATTTATTATTTGATATGATATTATTTATTCATGTAAGAATATGTTTCGTGTTTCAGTAGCCAAGCTAAAAATCACATGTGTTTGCACAAAGGCAAGAAATATCCATGTAAGGAATGCGATGAGGTATTCAAGTAAGTTACTTAATTGAATTAAAATTTACTTGATAATATCCAAAAGATATAAGCAGTGATAGCCTAGTAGTTAAGAAACGCGGCCTCCTGATCGAGGGGTTCGAGGTTCAAATCCCAGGCTCCTCTGATTTTTTCAATGCTATTTGCGTATTAGAAATTAATTATCACCTGCTTAAATGGTGAAGGAAAACATCGTGAGGAAACCTGCATACCTAAGAGATTTATAAAAAAAAAAATCTCAAAGATATGTGAAGTCTACCAATACGCACTAGGCCAGCGCGGTGGACTATGGCCTAATCCTTCTCATTATGAGAGGAGACCCGTGCCCAGCAGTGGGCACAGTAATGGGTTGTTGATGATGATGATGATAATATCTTCTGATAAATAAAATTATTAATTGGTTAATCTGATAAAATAAATTCACAATATGGTCCTTCAAGCCAAATGAATTTAAAATTATTAATCATTCTTGTTTACTTATAGTTTCCATATTTGAGAATTTATATTATATCGAACATAGCAGAGTATATGGCAGGTATAGTCCGCGCCAAACTGCTAGTCCGCTCTGAAGTTATTGCGCACAACTACAAGCACATATTCCGTAGCAACGTAAGGGCTTACTAACTGCGCTATGCGCCCGCGGGCGAGAGTCCCGCTAATATTTTAATATCTACACTATACCTATGTAAAATTATGATCATTACGTTTATTTTCAGATTACCAAACAGTTTATTAACTCACACGCGTTTAAAACATTCTGTCGAGCTTGTGTGTGATCTCTGCGGAAGTACCTTTGGATCCAAGAAAGGATTGGAAGTTCATAAATATAAGCTACATCGAAAGGTATGTTTTTATGATATGAGGACCGACATTGCGACAAGTATAAAATATACCCTTATTTTCTATTAAATTGAAGTAGAAAATGCATGCAGTCCTTCAGGGGCACCACCGCCACACCTATTTCTGCCTCATAACAGAAGTGTTAAGCACTGTTTTCCGTTTTGAAGGGTGTGGTAAGGGAGACATACTTTTCCGAGGCGTTCCAGCTTAGTCCTCAGGGGTAGCGGCGCATATGTGGCCGACTTCAGGTAGGAAAGTCTAATCCTATCTGGGGTTGATTACAGCTGTCCATGGGCGGCAGTAGCCACTTACCATCAGGTGGACTGCATGAAAGTCTTGCCTGATGTGTTGCTACACTTTGTTGTTAAATTGGCCATAACATTTCAAACATCTTAAACACAAAATCAGAAACTAGCTAGCTTATAAACTGAGTCTAACTTAATATACATCTTAAATCAAAATTATTTTGTAACTGAGGACACTCAAATTTTCTTACGGTATGCAAAAACCAATTTCATTTGCAGGAAGTCAACGAGCGTCAAGGTCCAAGATGTGAGGAATGCGACGTCCACTTCGCCACAGAAATGGCGTGGAAGAGACATCTCGTACTGTGTTCGAAGCATGGAGTTAGGTAAATTATATATTTTCTACATGTAGCTAGCTAACTTGTATTAATGTTATGTTCTTAACACGTTCAGTGCCAACGACTCGCCTTGCGAGTCGATATAAATTTCGTTCATGTGCTGGCGACTCGCAGGGCGAGTCCAATGTTATATATCTAAATATAGGTGGCACTACCGAAGGAATTAATGAAATTGTATTGGCGTTGAACGTTGAATTCATTTTTATTATTATGTTTTATGTATTATTATACATAAATGTCTTTTAAAATGTTTGTTTGTATGCTTATCTGGCCGTATGCATGCTCGTATGTTTGCCTTCATGTTTGTTGTTTGTCCTGTCTGTCTGCCTGTCTGTCTGTCTGTCTCCCTGCCTGCCTGCCTTTCTACCTGCGTTTGTTCGCTTGTCACTTTGCTTGCATGCCTGTCTGTCTGCCTTTTTGCCTGCCTGTTTGTTTATCTTTATTTGTGTGTCTTTTCCCCTTTGATGTTATATCGATATTATAGTTAAATATAACTCTATTAACAGCGACGGTTGCGGTATATGCGGCGACATATTCCCGGATGCGGCCAGTCTGAAAGCGCATACTAAGCAACACGGACCACGGCCTGGTTCGACCTGTTACCAGAAGGATAAGATAAAGCTACCAACCACATGCAAATATGTGAGTATTTTTTGTACTTATTTCTGTCTTATAAAAGTTGTGTTGAGCGCTGGTGTATTGTGGTTTGAAGGGGTGTTATGGGAAGGGAGACATACTTATCTGAGGCGCTCTAGCATAGTCCTTAGGGTTAGCGACGTACCCTAAGGAAGGGGCCTGTGGCTGACCATAGGTAGAACTCTAATGTTATCTGGGGTTGATGGCATATTATGTCCGGGGGTAATCATTTTTAATGCAGTTCAGTCATATTCAATATTTCTTAATGTCATTATTTTTAAACTGCATTTATATCAACATACATCGTAAGTGTTAGAAACGATATCGTGATAAAAAATCATATCGTTCTATACGATGTGTATAAACGTACATAAGTACGTAAGATATAAATAATTATATTTTTCGTATAGACACTCGCCTGTCAAAACATTGAATAGAAGAATATGCTTTTGTCTTATACAACCTCTTCAGTCTCTGTAGATATAAGCCTATGTATGTTAAGGTAATTTTACATAATTGTTATATATTTTCAGTGTGAGGAAACATTGACAAGTACTAGAGAATACAAACACCACATGACAACGGTACATCCGCAGTCAGACATCGCCGAGGCTATAAATAAGTTGCAACAAAAGAAGTGCGTGTGTGAGATATGCGGGATGACGTTTACAGTAAGTAAAAAAATCAGAAAATAATTTTATTTTAAGTTTGTAGTAATTCAATTATCATCAGGTACCAAGGAGTATTCGTTTATATAGGGGTTTTACGGTCATTAACTCAGCAATATTTATCTCTTAAATCTGATTTGTTGTGAAATTTAGTTTTTCATCCTATACGAATTCCAATCGTGCATATAAAACAAGCAAGAATAGCAATATGTAGAACTTTTCGAAGTTGTAGTAAGTTGTGCATAAATGAGGAGATATTCTCGCAATTCAATAGCAGAATTGTTTCGCCGTACTACAAGGAAAAAATATTGGTGTGGGGATTAAAATACATTTAGAGGGTTAAGTAGCAATCCCGACAAAATTCAAAAAAATACTAAAACATGTATGTACTTACAAAACAATAATTTAAACCACATTTTCCAAATTTCAGCAACCATGTTTCCTGCAAGTGCACCAACGTAAACACACGGGCGAGAAGCCGTTCAGCTGCCCGGACTGCGGCAAGAGGTTCACCACGCTACATGCTGTGAAGTCGCACCAGCCTGTGCACACTAATATATACCCGTACAAGTGTCATATCTGCGATCGACCCTTCGGCAACAAGTACAGGCTTAATAAGCATATTAAGGTATGTTATATTTATTACTAGTTATTTGTTTTTAACACAGGTGAAACCGCAGGGCACAGCTAGTTCTAAAATATAAGTAGCTAAGTTAATCCTTATTACATTAGCTACCTGCCAATAAAAGTCCCGTCAAAATCGGTCCCGCCATTTCAGAGATTAGCCAGAACACAGACAGACAGACAAAAATAGTAAAAAATGTTATTTCGGTGTATGTACCATATGTATATTCATAAGCATGTAGTAAAAAGCGGTTATTTCAATCAAAAACAGACATTCTAAATAATGTATAGATGTTTGTAATTGACTTAATAATGTAAAGGATTTTTGTATTTGTTGCGCGTATTTTTTGCCCAATGCTTTGCTTAGCTCGACAAATGGACCTAAAACAAACTCACGATCATTCTCATATCTTAGAATAGAGTACTTTGGTTTAATTTTTTTGCTACCATAGTAACCTCAGTTCCCCAAAAAAGATGTCGCTACGTGATCTTGAATCACGCTATCGAAATTTTCTAAATATCCGTAGATCACGCATGACTCATTTAATATCTAAGATTCGCACTAAGATCTGTCTCAAGAGAGGCCGCAGTCTTATTATCCATAATCTTAATCTTATAACTATTATTATAAAAATGAATGTTAAGGCGTAACATAACAGATTGTCATGAAATTTTTTACACGCATTGTCAGGGTTTCAGAAATAGCCATAAGGTACCTATTACCTAAAAAAATACAGTTCCCGAGGAATAGATAAAACCTCTGACTGCGAGTAAAGCCGCGTATAAAAGCTAGTTATTGTATAAATAATATGTTTTTTAATTTTGAATTTCAGTATCACTTGGGTATCCGGCCACACAAATGCTGGGGTTGCGACAGAACTTTCTTATTCAAGTGTGAAATGAATAACCACGCTCAGTACGTTCACGGGAAGGTGCCCTGGCCGAAGCGGGATCGCACCAAACGGGGCGTAGATGCTAAGGAATAGAGAATCAAGATATGAGAATATTGGTTGATAACAAGAAACAATTTTTAATAGTTCAGTTTCTGTAAACGAACCTTATAAAGCTACATTTTTATGTACAGACATGAAATAATATTCTATACAATGTGCTTCTCAAAAGAATACATAGAAAAATAAAAACGTGCTTGTAAAAAGTATGACATTCAAACAACAAGTTAATGGATCCTAATGTACATTAAAGAGTAAAATTAGTTTGGCGTCTTTATTCATTATCTTTTTCTTTTTGTTACTATTGAAATGATTTAAAGGGTTGACGTAATAATATCGCCCTTAAAGGCTGTGGGTAGTTTTAAAAAGTTTTGTCATTTGACTCTTAAAGCGGTCATGGCACTATGGGGATATTTTAGCAATATTTTTAACGAAAAAAATCTATGCAATTAAAACATATATTATTGAATTATTATGTAAATAATTATTCTATCGGATAAGTAACATTACGTGGTGGTATTTGTAATGAAATAGTATTAATTTCGGAATGGTGTATTCCCAGTTAAAATTGTATATATTAGCCGTTTCTTTAGACATTGTAATAAAGTTATAAATAAAAAAATTAAAATATAAGTTGAAGTTATTCATTTTTATGGAAACTTATGTCAATTACAAATATGTACAATATGTAGGTGGTAAATGTAATGAGAAAAAGCTACCTAGATTTTATAGAGATTTACATGTATGAGACAAGCTTGGTAAGTAAATACTCTTACTTATACAATAAAAGACTTTCGGAACTTTATTTATTTTATTTAGTTTAAATTTTAAATAGGTATATTAAATTTACTGTATAGTATAAAGGGTTCGTTACTTTTGCTTATTTCGTAAGACATCAGTTTCGCTAATAATATAAAATACAAGTTAGCAAAGTCAAAGTATAATTTGCACTTGTTTTATGTTCCCTATACCTTTAAAAGTATTGCGCGATCGTTTGACTAATTTTTATTCGTATATTTGGAACAACATGCTTTATACAAAATAATATACTACTAGAAATTACTAGAAACATGTGCTTATTTTCGTCAGATACGGGTTGTTAGGTCGTTTGTCTACCGCACGGTCACCGAGCCGTTACCGACAACGAGGTTATTTCGGGCCGATTTTAATATGTCATGACAGCATATAGTTTGTCCACCGCGACCGATATCGACGGTTAATTTTGTTCCAGCTGTCACGCGTGTGACGGCAGTGTATGGACAAGTTTCAATGTATTTTATATTGGCACATCGGTCCGTCTAAATCTCGGTGCCGGTCTAGCGGTCACGCCGATCTACTCGAAATATCGGCGGCCGGGATGGCGGTGCTCGAGTGACGGACGTGCGGTGGACGAACGACTTTATAGTCTTAATGACACTTATATCAGACGCAGTTCCTTGCAAGTTACGTTGATAATCACGAGTAGTTATCGTCTAGGTCGGTAGAGCACAGTATGTGCGGGTGAGGTAGAAGGACCCACAGCACGGATAGAGAGCAGCAGCCGCGCGGCGGGCGGCAGACACGTCAGCACGGCCGCGCGACGCGCCGCGCCACAACGCTGGGCCGCACGACCGTCTACTAACAACTGTAAAGAGTATATTAGTTTTAATAAACAGCATGGTAAAATTAGGAATCACACAAGTTTTCATGTCAACTGACAAACCGAATCTTGCTAGAGGGCACTAATTTCGAGACTTGTCGGCCCGTCCTAGCGCCCAGAACGGGATCTGGTGTTTCATGAACGAATAAGTAATTACACATTGCCGATCAACAAAGTTAAGCAAGCCGGTTCAAAGTAAACTAGGAAATAGACGGATATACCTACTACTTATAATTTAATTGCAATGGTTACAAGCAATGTGTGAACAGAAAGCTCTAGGCTAGTGGCTGACCCATGATGGGTTATTATCCCAAAACAAATTCTGCCCAAAGAAACATCTTCCTTACCTATATTTATTTTCGGACTCATAATTCATGAATTTGCGCGATATTGACCTAAGTTTAGTGGAACGAATTTAAACATAAAATAAGATTTAAGTAAAGAATAACTGATTTCGTTGATTCTTCCTTAGAAGTCATCCATTTTTACCAATATCATTTTAATACAACTTTAGTACCTAATGTTAAGTAATACTGACCTCGTAACCCTCGACGTCTTTCAGACATTTCGGACCGTTCCACTTAACAAGCACTGTGTGATCGGATATTCTTCGTAGCCCAACAAATTTCACTTTATATACTTCACGACTGCTTCTCTGTGCATGCAATACATGATTACAACCTAAGTCTTGAATATGTGGTCAAAAAGTCAATATATTTTTAAAAAATAATTTTCTTTGATATCTTAATCATGGAGGTACATAAAAAATGACATGTTCGCCATATTGGAATTAGAAAAAGTCACTTATCATGTATTTTCATCCAAACATATACAATTTCAGCTCAATCGTTAGGGGTTAACTGGTTTTAAACTAATTTGCAAGATTTCACTTGCATTGAAAGGAAACTATTAAAAAAGTTGTGGTCGACAACAGTTTTAAAGACTTCAAATTAATTAATTACCTGATTAATTTGATCGCTGTTGAAGTTAACTTCCTTATCAACTTTAAGTAACGGTGGATCATGAGTTTGCGATGATGCAGTACTTAATATACTATCAGTTTTTCCCTGCAATAATAGCTTTTTTTTATACTAGCTTATTATACTAATGTAGAGATCTTGATTTCCACAAAAAAATGTAGGAAAACATAATAAATCGGAGTAAAAGATTGCATTTCAATTAGATCGTACACGCCATAAAATTAAATCAATAATGTGCATAAAGGTGACGTATATAAAATACGTCAACTGATGTAATACACTTTTTTTCTGTTTAGTCTTGCAATATGAGTGTACCAGTTATCAATACCACTTGACAGTCATTTATTTATTATAAATACATATTAGTGACTCATTACCATTTACCATACTACTTACTAAACATATCGTTATTGAGGGTAAAAAACTTACCTTTGTTTCTGAATTAATAGCGGCATCAGCAACTTGGGCCTTTTCCTTAGATTGCAATATAGGCATGTTCAGAAGACTGCTTACTTCAGATTGTAAATTAGTCTAAAATTATTAGGAAAATGCATAAAAGGCAACAACAATGATAAATATTAATAATGCTATTTAAATGGCACAATATAAATTAAATGTTACATGAATAAACAATAATAATTGCCGACACAAATAGCAATACTACTTGACTCGCTAATGCAATCACGTCCGCTCGGGCGGACGGTCGCACATAAACTGACTCAAATACCCATCTACCCACATACACTACAATAGTTGTCATACGTACCAAAGCTTCGTTCGCTCTAGAAACAACTTTAGGGAAATTTTGATTAGCACTTTGTAGTTTAATCGCTTGAATAGCTTCTTTTATGTCCGTTTCCATCGTTGGAGACCCAAACAGTCTTTGATTTCTTCCAGGTGGTACGGTATTTAGCAACAGATTTTTCCTAAATACTGTCCAAGTTTGTCTTTCAACTTGCTATAAAGAATTTTAAATTTAGAATCAAGTATTAGATAATTAACTGCATCGATTATTATAAAAGTTCAAACCTCTGATTGGTCCTCTGATTTCTTCTCTTTATCCTCAGTTTTTACGTTCAAATCATTGTTAGTTGTATTTCCAAACACAGAATCTAATTTCCTCATTACTAAAGCCATTCTTTGTGTTTGTTCGTTTGTACCATTTGAGTTTCCTATGTCTTTTAAATTCTGAGTTAGATTTAAATAGTTTGCTCCAAGGTTCGCACCTTTCAAAATAGTCGATGTGAAGTTCTACTCTTTTTAAGCAAAATGTGCGTAGATCTTTTTATAAGGTTTTTCTTCGTGAGGTGTCATAGAGGATTCTTGTGGAATATAATATTGAGTGTCTTTACTATATCCCTCATGTATATTATCGTTTTGTACGATAGCTTTATCTGAATACTTCATTTTGAAAATATCGTTGCTTAAAAAATTTAAACGTCGCATGTATTTTGAATTAGTAAATTCCATAGGTTTTCTTGTAAATTGTTCATATTCTTTTTCTGCCTTATTTTCATATTTGTATTGTCTTCAGTTTCTTCACATTCTTGAATTGCATGTGATGTGTTTTCATAAGTTACTACATATGGATTTGATATTTGTCTCAAGTTTGTATTACAACTTTTATCGATTTCTCCGTTACTGATATTCAAAAGAGACTTATGAAGCTTTTTAAATTTCTGCGACTCGCTTCTAAATTCCCTGTTAGCTTTATCAAAGCTATCTAACATTTTAACTAATTTCAGTGAAAATGCTTTTGCTTCTCTTAATACTTTTTTTGCTTTTTCATAAGTTAGAGTAAGATCTGAGTAGTTATCAACGCAAGATGCTTCGTTTCCCTTGTTATTATCTTTTATCGTAACACTATAAGGGTCGTTATTATTGTGTGACTCGTGAGGAATATTACGTCCATTGTTAAAAATGTTGTCATAAGTCTTGTCATAAGAGGAACCTTTCAGGCCTTCCACGAGATAATCATCTACTAATGTTTTCTCGATGGTATTGATTTGATTGTTTCGTCGTTCAGTTCTTTCACCTAAAACTTTATTTTCATGTCTAATATGTGAACAAGATGCAATTCCATACTTTGATTGAGGTGTTGCAGTGAAACACTTATCATCTATCGGTCTTGACACAGGTGATTTATAATTATCGCAAATATTTGGAGATACATTATTAGCATATAAAGCTTCATTGTGGTATGTAAAAAATACTGGTAATGATTCATCCGAGTCATTAGGAGATATTTTAATGGGTGTGTCATTAATGATATTAGAATCTTTATATTTTGATTCATACAATTTGTCTTCAGAGTCATTATAGAGTCTAAGAGATTTTAAGGTCATTTGATGTATTGTTATATGTTTCAACAATGTGTCTATTTTGATTTGATTCTTTATTGGATTGACTCGGAGATTCTATAGGATATTCATTAAAATTGAATAAAACATTTTTCTTCAACTCATTTGAAATATTGTTATTATTAATTCTATTTCCTCTTCAGTATTTAAGGGATGACTTACTGAAGCGTAACCATTTCGGGAATATAATGGCAATTGGCAATGTCTTGTCTGAATATACCTTCTATAGACTTTTTTGGACTTAAAGTCGTTGACGACACACTATTGCCGTGTTTTTCTGAAACTATTGAATTCAGACCTAGAAGGGGACACAAGCATTACCTTTCGTAAACATCGACTGTCTTTCTTTCCACACTTGTTTCGGAATTATATTTACACTGTTCTGACTGTTACAGCTGAATAATTTTCACAATTCCTACATTCGCAAGGGTTACATTACAATTACTATTCCTGTTGACGTTATTTATTGGCTTTGCGGTCTTTCTGATACCTGTACTGCAAGTTGGGAACGGAGTATTGTTTGAAGGACAGTTTAAACATCACAAATATCACATTTACAATTACTGTATCGGGTTACTACTACTATAGTGTTCTCTTCCCTTTTAGTGCATATTTCACATTCGCAGGAGGCACATTACAGGCATTCGCTAAGGATGCATTCAATTGAACATTATTTTGGATTAACCGAATCTTAGATTGTAAGTATCTCTTTTACGACGCATTGTTTCATCTCTGCCGGGGCACAATATACATTCACAGTCAAGACATTTGCATATACTTTTATTACCGAATTATACGGGTAATTACTTTTAAAGAGGCATATAATGCAACAGTGCTCTGTTTTTTGATAACACTTTGATTATTTTGATTAAAGGGGCTATTGTATCAAATAACGTTCGTATGTCATAGTCGTTATAGTTCTTTTCAAATGATTTTCTCATACTTCTACTATGTCTTTGGCACGTGCAATTTTCTGTCTCACCGAATTGGCAGCGTTCTACGGGACAATTATCGCAACGGCAATGACGTATCTGGTCATTTCAGTGGAAGTTGTGCACATAACGGTCGGGTTTGTTCTGTTATAAATCTGTTTACATTCGATACATTCACATGGAGAACATTGACAGGCCTCTCGTTGGGCAATTTTCCATTGGTGCCATCTTAACGGTCTTTGGTGGACGAACATTTAACGATTTACAGTTTATACATTGACAAGGTTCACAATTACATGGTTTTGGTGCGTTTTCTGTGCATTGGATACAGTCACATGGCTTACAGTCGCAGGCTTGTGGCTCTGAAGCACTTTTCACAATACCTTTACAATCTTTACGGTCGCATCGAATGCACGGGCATCCTGCGTGGGGTATTTTTCTCATACTCTGATTTATTTTTCTCTTTAAACTCGCACAGTCGTGACAATCACAAGGTTTACATTTGCATATTTCATCGGGTACCGTAATAGGCTTACTAGCGATACATTCGCAAACTTTGCAACTACAAGCTTCATAAATTTCTTTTATTCTTTTAAAAATGTTAAGTTTAGATAATGGCATGTGTTCTGAACAGGCTTCAGACGGGACAGATTCATGTAGTTCTTCGTAAGGAACATTCATTACTTGGGCGCTTAATTTTGTTGCAGTTTTATCGGCCTCTTTTTGAGGTTGGTTTACATCTGCACTGGGAGTCTTACCAATAGGTACTTGCTTACAACATTCCTTTGAATCCGTTTTTTGGTATCTTCTTTGTTTTCGCAGACACTTTTGTTACCAATTTCACTAGTTTTAATGTTAGGCCTGAGTTTTTTGTTATTGAGTTTCGACAGTCTTTCGGTAATCATCTCCAAATTCTCGTTATCAAATCCGTACAAGGTTTCTGTAACTTTTTTCAAGCTTTCAATTGTTTCTCTTGTTACTACTTCTCGAATTATCTTTTTCGTGGCTGTGTCTTTGGGATCGGCGTCTTTCTTAGCTTGGCTCGTCTTCTTAGCCGCTAACTTGCCAGCTGTAACAGCTATGCAAGTTTTGGGGTCTTTACACTCTCCACATTGGCATATATCCTTGTTTCTTTTCGTGAAACAGCCTGTGGAGTCACACTCTGGGCACGAACATAGTGATGATCTGTTGGAGAGTCTTACGGAATGGGCGTCCGCTTGGGACACCAACTTTCCGTCTTCGGTTTGGGGTTTCGTAACGGACATTGGCTACAAATTAATTATTGGTCTTTTGTAGACAGTTGTGTTTCTTGGGCTTTTTGGGCGGTGGAGTGGCTACAAGGGACTTGATTACGGATGAAGTGCTTTGACAACATAGGTTCGCTGACTCTATTACCTGTAGGCAAAGGGAAAAGGCGTTTTATAACGAGTTTAGGAGTAGGTAGGATAAGATAAAGGTGGGCAGGGATTGTACGTGGAGTTATATTCAAATTTAATTAGTCTTCAATCCGCGCAAAGAGTAATTCAAAATCATTAAAGTTCCATGAAAGTATTTTTTGCTTTGTTAAAAGTCTTGCTTTACCTGTCACGCAGGCTGTGTCCGTTGTCGAATCTGGTTTGTATGTATGCCACTTTCATCATCGTTTCATAGATCAATGATCGCAATGCATTAATTCATTTTGCGTGGGACACGCATGCGGGAGTAACTCCCATGACAGGAAACAGGCCGTTAATTTCAGTCCCGTAACACTGGTTTGGTTTATTATAAGACTTTACCGTCATTATAATTTCTAAATCCGAAAGATATTTATATGAAAACAGTATCTACTCGAGCTGGGTAAACATGGCCAACTTTGGAGTAAATCTATAAATATTAGGTAAATATATATTCACAGAACAGCTTTAAACTAAATTAAATAAAATAAAGGGTAAATTTACCTGTATCGGGCCATTTTTATAAATATATTTTTGTACTTTAAATTTTAGTGGGCTATATCTAGCGTTGGCATATTTGTCAATTTTAAATGATTGCAGAAGAATTGTGACAGATTTAATCTTTTTTATACCAAACCTCATTCTTTCGACTATTACCAAGATACCTACAATCCGCTTGATTGTAAATGACCACGGACATCTGTAATAAACTCCAAATAGGACAAAGATGAATTCCTACCTAAATTTAGTTATAAATTTTAATATTACCATGCCTCTCTCTTGGGATGAGAGTCTCGTATTGATTCGAAAGGAACGTACAGGAAATAGGGATATCCATTGCAGTTGAACCATGATCAAACAAGAAAAAAAAACAAATATCTTTAAATAATCATTTAATTCACCAATGAAATTCATTTTCGTTATCAAAACAATATCATTTCATACGAAATAGACAAATACACGTCATTTGTGAGTTTCTTTAGTATAAAGACGTTACATTCAAATCTAAACAGAAATAACTATTTACATAACCTATTCGAAACACGGTTGGCACGGAAACGATAAATAAAATAAAATGATAAAACTCGTTAAAGAATATTTATTCGTTAAACTTAGTCGAGATGAAGGTACGCGTTTGTTCGATATGTGTCGCTTATTTAGTATTACGTAGATATTATTTACGATTATACTTATAATTAGTATAATACAAATTATATACAGGTCGCTTAACTGGCTAGATTAATGAAGGCACCAGAGTGAGGTCGGTGGAGGTTAACACCTGAACAAAAAATAACGAATTTTTTAATTAAAAGCTCACAAAAAGTTGGCACTCAAAGTCTAGATAACATATATTAATTTAGCTTAAGTTGTCGTAATATAAAACTTTACTGTCTGTGTCCAAAATACAATATAAAAAATTAATAAAAATAAACATTATATTAATTTTAAATAATAACGTTAGCATTATATTAAAACAAAACCAATAACAATATGTAACGTTACGTTATGTTAAGTTTCAAAAACGTATCGCATTATTGCGTTAAAATGTTTTTTATGCAACGTAAACAAACAGTTACCAAATTCGAACTATTTCTTTAGTGCTGTATACCTATATCTACCGTTTCTAGTATTAGTCAAAAAGATCTTATGTAAATGATAATAATCATATATCCCTTTATATACATATACACATAACATACGATTTTGTCATACGGATCAATAAATATTTATAAGTAGAATACTTACACAAAAACTACATGATTGGCGGCTCTACACGTCCGTGCTCCAAACTATCGCGTTTGTACCCAACGCACAAGATGGACAATTCTGTAACAAAACATAACGAAATTAATCAAACCAAACTTAACTATGTTTTACACTAAAATAAATGAGAGTAATATTGTAAGGAATAGAACCTTTAGGTTGTTCTTTTAAAGCTACAGCCTATTAAAGGTGACATTTTTGGGTACGAATCTTTTTAGCATTTCACGGGAAAATCTCAGAAATGGAGATATTGTAAATTATTCCTAAAGCATTCTAACACTCTCACCGGAGAAAAATAAGAGAAGACAGAATAGAAGGCGGAATTTCATACTAATCTTAATGAAATAAGTGGGTACTAACAACAATACTCTCGATCGCATTCGCTAATTGTTCCTCCATGATTTTCACATCGCCATGATCTAGAACTTCCTGAAACAATTAACAATAACATTTGAGCATTTTATAATAATAAAAAAATATCAATTATGGAAATACTTCCCTAGAATACTGCTCGAAGGACCAATAAATTTATAAGTTAATAATATATTTCATTTACATTATAACTATTACTATATAACTTATACACAAACACACTCTAGCTCAGCGATCAATTATTACCTGGCAATCTGCTAGTTAATGTAAGATAATAGCTTAATATGAATAAATTGCCAATGTGTTATACTCGAATGTATATAATAAATGTTGTTGTGGAATAAATATACAACAACAACGTTTTTAAATATGGAGGTAACTATATTCTTTTAAGAACGAAAATACAGATAGGTAGTTTGTTGATTGATCAAAGTTGCATTTATCGAACAAATCCATTTATATTTATTTTTATCAAATCACAATTATATATATGTATATCATAAGTGCCTCGCACACATAAACATCATATTTATTACATATGTTATTCATGCCATATACTCAATACTCATTGTTATAGTACATATTTCCATTTAATAATGCATAACATTTATATATATTTATTATCTACAAACATTAACTTCCTATTCTTTAGTTAGATTCATGTTAATGCACCTACCTTTAATTGCTACGCATGTTGTGTTCATACGTAACTAAAATTACAAAAAGACTAACTTTAAGATTTAGATCCGTAAGAACTGCTGTATTTTGTAATTTTGTGTATGATCCTTAAATAAATAAATAAATAAATATGCACTATATATTTGACTGATATCCTAAAAACGTGGCACGAGTACGTTGCAACACATATTATAGTAATGATTGAATGCATGTTTTATTGTCTTTTGTTGTTGATTTTTTTTTCATGTTTTTTTGTATTTTTTTATAGTTTTTTGTATCTATCTGTTATGTCACGTGTGTTGCAATTATCCGAATAAAATGTTTCTTTCCTTCTTCTTTCTATCTATACATTTACTCGATATACTAAAAAACACAAATCACACGTTAATTAGCAAACAAGAAATTTAAATATCGATAGTTATCAACAACAAACCTCCTGGCAACTTCACCTGAGCCTACGTATTACTATGTATAGTTCACAACAAACCTCCTGGTAACTCTTCACCTGAGCCTATGTATTACTATGTATAGTTCACAACAAACCTCCTGGCAACTCTTCACGCTGTCTGCGAGGTCGGGCGCGGCGGCGCACAGCCGGGCGGCCGCGCACGCGCAGCTGACGGAGGCGAGGCGCGCGCGCCGCGCCCGCCAGCACGCCCGCGTTGCCCTCCGCGCACAGGCGCACCGACCAGTCCGAGCGACCGTCTGTGCTGTACGAGTATGCCATTGATGATACCGCGCGTTGCCATTCCTGAAATGGCTTGCTGGATTAGGTAAGTTGCGTAATGTGTGGTGAGTTATATGGCATGAGCGAGTTCAACGTAGTATAGGTACATGTGTAAAATGAAAGCTAAAAAGTGAAAGTACAGAACTGAATGAATCGCCCGTATATATATTTTCATTATTTCTCGATACAAGGTAGTGTTAAAAGTAACATACGTAATGAATAATCGTGTTGTAGTGCGTGTAGGGAACTTCGTAAATTTTGAAATGTGCGTACATTATCCCCTTAATATCTCTATATGAAATAAAAATAATAAGAGTCAAGGTGCGTGGGAAAGTTAGAGTAAAAATTATAACTATAGGATGAAACAGTTGTCCGCAAACGTGCTCACATTAACCTCCTCTATACAAGGTAGTGTTAGAGTAATAAATGAATTTGCTGAAGAGAATTTATCGTTTTGTATGTATAAAATAGAAATTATTATAAGAGAGATACATAGAGTGAGAATTCGTGTGTTCATAAAGTGAATGAGTCGCCCGCTAGAACCCCCAATGCATGTGTCTAGACAAACCAATCATTCCTCCTGCCCGTCTGTATTTCCATACGATTACCTCATCAAGGATTTGCCTGCCTTGAAATGTCTTAATGAGTGAGGAAGAAATGTCGTAATGAGTGAGTGAAGATGTTAGAGTAATTTGCAGAAACGTATGCAATGTTTAAGGATACGTGTAAAGATAAACATAATAATGGAATTATACTGTGCGTATATGTGTATATGAGTTCGTGATGACGAAAATATAAGAACCTAATAGTGCATGGTATATGTGCATGCATCATACACGCAGTAATGATGATAAAAAACTTTCCTTTTTCAAAGGAAACAAAAAGTTTGTTATTGATTTGTAATTTGTATGTGTGAAAATAAATATGTGGAGAAAAACAAACTGAAAAATAAATATTCATTCTAAAATAAAATAAGAATAGCAGATTATTTTCTTGTTCTTGTTTGTAAAGAAACTTCATGTATAAAATGATTTCAGAAATTCCATTCATTAAAAAAAATCATAAAACGTACATAAAGTATTTTAGGTAAGAGTCGACGAACAATATTTGTTTCTTTTATTATTCGCTAAACGCAATCAAAATCGTTATAAATTAAATATTATCCGTAACCATTATTAGATTGATATAATTAGTCAAAATTAGTGACTCGTCTAAATCTAATGCTGTTATAACTTCAATTTTAGTCACAAATGATTCTTGATTAACAATATAAAATATACTCACCTCCGTATCAGTCTTAGCGTCAGCATCTCCTATAGATCTAATGAGTTCTTTCGATATCGCCATTAAGAGATAGTTTGTGATTTTCGATTTGGTTTCCGTCGTCACTTCGCCCTTCGCGGGCATTATTTCCTTGCACAACCTCGTGAGGTCCTCATCGACCGAGTTGTGGATTCGATCGAACAGATCGTCGATCAGTTGGCTGACTAGTTGGTTCCTCATGGATGGGCACGAGCATCGAGTTTCCGATGTTATGTAGCTCATGCTGTGGTGCATTCTGCTGTAGTCAGTCTTCTTTGGTACCGCCGTATATATAGAATAACCTTCGTCGACATATTCTGTTCTTTCTGGCTTCAAGTCTATTCGAGACGCGTGGTAAGACTGCCTTATAGTTTCGCTCCTCAGCTCTTCGAGTTCCTCCGTCTTTATCGACAGCTCGTGGCTTATTGTCTTCATTTTCTCGTCACATTTCCTTTTACACTGCGTTAAAGCCTTCTGCGTTATGCTAGCTGCTTTTCCAGAGATTCCACCTGAGAACACACGTCTTTCTAGAACTTCGCGACGCTCCATGCATACACACGTCACAAAGGTAGATCTCTATAGAGAAATTACCTGTTTCAAAATATTTTTCAAAACATGCACTTTTTGAAAGTGGTGCCGAAACCGTGAAACATGCAAACATGCAGGTGAGTAAAAGCGGGTGCAAAGCCGTTGTTGATACAAAATATATAAACTTTCGAAAATAACATCGAATTCTTTGCTTTAAATATAAAAATTGTAAATCTCTTTGTCGTTTAATATACGTATAAGGAAATTGTATAAAATAAAAAGAAAGAGTCAATCTATCTACTTTTATTAAGTCGTTTTCCTATCACGCGGGATTACGTTTACACACACATGTTCCACTTGCACGTGTGAATTAACACGATCTAATCTTTTCGTGACTCGCATACATGTAGCTTGTATGACAGGAAAGGTTTCTTGTCGCGATAGAATACAAGTGCTACAAATAAACCCGCGTTATAGGAAAAAGGCTCTAAACTCAAAAGCTAAATAAGTTTAAATATTCTATATCAACATTAATAAGCGCTATTAAACGGTTACTAATATAATGCCTAACTACCACACTTATAAGCATCTACTTACCACACACTAATTACAGAAACCGTCTACTCTACATCCCGACTTCCCTATAATCCCTTAATGTTTTATCCGTCTAAAAAGCGAAATTCTGAAAATTTTGGCTCTACTTAAAAGAGCTTAGGTTTCAATATTGTAGTTGCCATATTTTTTATGTTAGATAATAACGCATGTCTATATACAATCTTGAGTAAAAACCAAATATTTATATTGTTACTATTTTCAAAGGGCTTAACTAAGTGTCTTTATATCTACATCCCAGTCAATTTAATAGTAATAAATAATTTGAAAAGGTTTACGAGTAAATAAAATTAAAGATTGAGCCTTTTGTGTTTCGCCAATTAATTTTTAAGCGCCTTCTAAACTACACCCACATTAAAACAAAATAAGTATATAAATAGTATGTACCCTGATTTCCATAACAATTACTATTGCAACACCAAAAGCCAAAATATTTACAATATTCAATTTATCCAACTTTCTCTATAATAGCATTTATATTATGCGCTACTATAAACATTTCGCCTTTTTTAATACGTCTATATTTTTCATAAAGCATCATATCAAAAACTTTTTATATAATTGATAATACATCTAATATTCTTCTAATGTATCCTCTCTCTAATCCATAATCTAATCCCTGTACTCTAATCTCAATTTCCTTAAACACCTCTTATCATCCCTAAAATATTTTTCTAATCCAAAAAACTCATATTTTCCAACATACCTCCTCCTTCAGTTCACTATTAGTGACTTCCATCTCCTGGTTGTTCTTGCAGGCTCGCGTCAGCTCTTTCCTGATCACTTCCAAGTCGCCCATGAAGCTCACTTCGGTCTTCTTCGAGAGCTCTCGGTGGCTCTTCAGATCTTCGTCCAGTTGCTTGTTCATCTTGCGGAGTTGCTCGATTTCTTTCTGCGGGTAAAGAAACAAAGAATTGGTTACTCAAATATAATTGTTATTTTTCTGTCAGCAGATAAAACATAGTCATAAGAAAAAGACATAGCATTGTTTTTAAACCAAATTTATAAAGCACGAACACAACATTACTTCTGATTGATCGTCAATGATGCTAAGTTAACAAATAAAAAAAAACATAACTGCGTGTTATGGGGAAAAACGTAACGTTATACCTGAAATAGTGAAATTTCATAAAAGAAACTTACTTTAAACTTAGCATCAAGCGCTTTAAACGCTGCTTCAGATTTCTTAGCCTCCGCATCAGCTTTCCCATACATCGCGACCAGATTAGTATTCTGCGCTTTAAGCGTTATAGTGTCCCTTTCGGCTTTCTCTAGCGCTATTCGCATACCGGATTCTGATTCTTCTATTTCTCTTAGCTTCTTCTTTAGCGGTTCGATGCACTTTTCCATTGGTCGCGCTCTGATTCTAACTTCTTAACCTGTAAACGAGTTGTTACAATTTTTTTAGGCACATCATATAATTCACATATTATGGTCTTATTAATATTGTATATGGAACACTTCACCATACAAAATTGTCTATACTTAATACGAATGATCTCTTTAGTTCTCTCTACATTTACATTTACCAAATGACTGATTTTATGATATATTCCTTTTTTAAGAAATTCAAGTAGAAAAATCAACTTAAAACTGACCAATGGTAAAGGGTTACTATAGTTCATAAACATCTGTTATAAACCACTAAAAAGAAAGTCCTAAATGAGGCTGGCCGCAGTATTGTCACTAGCTTTGAGGACTAAGGAATGCCTCTTGTATCTGCTTAACTATACCCTTCAAAACAGACAGATGTCCATAAGCGGCATTAACCACTTACCATCAGGTGGACTGCATGCTCATCTGCTACTCCTATATTATAAAAAAAACCCTTATAGGAAAACCCTAAAGGCCGGAAATTAGAACACAGCAGGGTTTAACACTCATTTTATAAGGCAGAAATAGCTGTAGTAGTGTAGCCACGAGCAAAACTTCTGCTTTGCTTGCTTACTTTATCACTTTATCATTATCTTGCTTATTCTATCTATCTAATTTCTGTTCAATCTGTCTCACCTTTCCTTTCAACTGCGTCTCTGTCGCCTGCGACTCCTCAATTTTCTTCTTATACCCGCCTTCCATCTCCGCCCACATATCATCTGCTTGTGTTAACATCTCTAGATAGGCAGTCTCTCGCCTCTCCAGTTCAGAAATGCGGTTTTTCAACTCTTGTTCACTTTGGACTAACGCACGGAGTTTGGTTGCTATTAATGGGTCGGCGGGTAACTGAAATAGAATTTTAATATATTTTTTATTATTATACAGATCAAAATAAATTGATGATATTTATTTGTCGGCGACAGATTGCTGTAATTAATAGTTATGAGTTTACGAGTACATTTGTGAATGTTAAAATAGAGCCAATAGAGCCAAAAGAGGCAATTTTAATTAATATTGATATTATCTAAAAATAAAAAAATGTAACTGATAAAATTAAAAAGTATACGTAACGCTACTAATAAAAGTAATTAATGGCACAAAAGGGAGTCATAGAGCAGAGGAACAGGTTCCAGTATATTTTGAAGGTATTTATGTATTCATAGTACTTGCATACGTACGAGTAGCTCTAAAGACAGCGTTTATAATGTTGATTGTACAAAGAAAACTTGTAGAAATAAATCAAGTAGCATGTCAGCTAGTCAAAAAATGCTATAATCGACGAATAATTAAAATTACCACGCACGACGTAACATCACGTTTTATTAAATAATTTATATAACAATATCGATGACAGCACTATTCGCAAATATATAAACAAAAAACGCATATATATAGCACGTATTTCAGCGAATTACTATAGCAATTCAAAGAGGAAATGCTACCAGCGTCTTGGGAACCTTGCCCAAAGACAGCAATAGTGATATATTTTTATGATATTGTTTTTGGTTTTCAAAAAATGATTTTTTCATTTTTGTACATCTGGTAAATAAGCTTTTTATTAGAATATAGTTTAATTTATTTTAGCTTAATTAATGATTACTTTACTGCTCTTTTCGTAAATAAATTGTAACTGATTGACTAAATAAATGTAAACAAAAATATAGGTCGGTAAAACCACGTAACCGAAGGAGATTTCATCGAAGAAATTTGTCATGGTCAACGATTTTCGGTGCTACGCGAGGAATCCTTACGGTCTAATTGGCGTGTTATTTAAACAATGAGTTTGTTAACTTGAACGAATAGTGATGTTTTGATTGTCTTTATTTACGATACTCGTCATTTCGACATCATCTTTATGGTCTGGTTAGTTCGCTGGTTTTGATGAAAGCGAACAAAATGTTTGTTGAAGACGGCGAGACATACATTAAACATATTAAGATCATTTGCATTATTATATTAGATGAAAGTAACATGCAAATGTTCTAAACGTTAAATATTTATTAAAATATAAGAATAGATATTTACATTTTTCGTACAAAATTATACGTAAATTTCTCTATGATCACTATCTACACAACGAAGCGAAAATATAACATTGTTCGTTACATAAACAGTATATGACGATTTTCTAAAATAAAGCAACGATAATATTAAAACAAGAAGTTTAATTTTTTTGAAAAATGATTATTGTGACTGATTATTGTGACACTATTAAAATTTAGCAAGAATAATACAGAACAAAATTTTGTTTTGAAAAAGACAAAATTAACCAAAGGTCCTTTGAGGTCTTATGAAATGAACGAAACTCAATTAACAAAACGTGAAAGAAATTAATCAATAAAACATTCAGTACCGACCCTTTCATCTATAAAATTTGAAATTGAACATATGTTATGTACATACATATTGATTACCTAATTCAATGAATTTTTGGACACTTTTTTTGTAACGAAATTTATTTTGCAAAATTTTTACAAAACTGTAATAAAACGAATGTCGTATATACTTAAGCAATCCAGAAATAAAAAAAATGACTGCTACAAATACTAATAGTAATTTAAAAATCACTGTCTTTCTTAAATTAATAGATACCTGAATGCCATAATTATTCGGGACTCTTGTAATTAAGATTACCTAAAAAAAGTTAATACCCCTTCCTTTAAATTTAGCATCAGCTTTCCCATACATCGTCACGAGATTAGTATTCCGCGCTAAGCGTAACAGTGAAATGTAAATTTATCAATAAAACATTCTGTACCAACCTGTTCATCTTCTTTCTCATTCCTAATCTTCTTTTCAAGTTCTACGATCTTCTGTTCTATCTTATCCTTCTTGACTTCAGCACCACACATCGCCGCGGCGACTTGTCTTCTAGCAGTTTCTAATTCTTCTTCAAGTTGTTTAACTCTTGCCTCTAAACTCTTCTTTATTTGAGTCGTTTGTGTTTCTATTTGCCGTTTCTCTGATAGTAAACTGTAAATATCATATAGTTTTAATTTAAATTTAAATTTAACAGTAAATTTTCTGTACATTTCTTTTATTATCTGAGTCTTACGTAAATTATATTGTGTAGGTATGTTATGTTATTTGATATTAATGTTAAAAAAACTTTCTTGTCTATTTATATAATATAACGTTACGAAACAGTTTCACGTAATTTAAAAACGTATGACTTATTGTTATCGTAATTACAAACAGAAATCTCTACAATAAATTTGGAAGTAAAATTTGCTTTTCTGTTCACTCTAGCACAGCATAATTTTTCCACTAACACAATCTAATCCACCAATGGTGTATCATTCTCTAGTATATCCATTAGGTTATGTATTGTATGAAATCTGATTACAATTTCAGCCCATCTAAATCCTCAGAAAAAGTACTTAAACATTTTTCCTCACAAATAATTCTGCCAATCAGCCTATCTCTCCGTTCAAGCAATTATAACTCGTTACGTTACTTCGAATTAAATGATACTTTATTTCGAATGGAAATATATTATTTTTCACGTATAAGTATGAATTTTCGTAATACAATCTTATTGGGTCAACAGGAACAATTTTACCTGAAGATGGTAGAACTCTTTGTGGTTTGACTTCGGCGGCACCACCGTCACACGTATTTCTACCTCATAATAGCAGCGTTAAACACTGATGTGTTCTGGTTTGAAGGGTGTGGCAAGGGAGACATACTATTCCGAGGCGTTCCAGCTTAGTATTCAGATCGCGGCGCATCCTGTGGCCTACCTCAGGTAGGAATATCTAATCCTATCTGGGGTTGGTTGCAGATGTCCATGGGCGGCAGTAGCTTACCATCAAGTGGACTGCACACTCGTCTGCTACTCTTATATTATAAACAAAGCCTCATGGAACATTACTAACTAAGTAATACTTACTTAGAAACCTGCTGTTCTAGAGCTCTGACATTAGGTGTTTGGGACACATTCATATCATTCCAAGCCACTATGGCATTACATCCTCCACTGTTTTTCGCTTGTCTGATGTGAGCGATTGCTGATTTCGTATCTTGACCGAATGGACCCATCCGCGTTAGTAAAACACGCTGGAATATACATTTAATTTTAATTATTTATAAGTTTTTGCACACCGGAAAGTAATTAATAGCAAACATTATAGAAATAACTGTGTGCACAATGTACAATGGACTGCTTATTAAAAAATCTATTGAGATTGTCCTGAG
The DNA here is from genome assembly GCA_014595695.2 of Epargyreus clarus clarus. NCBI lineage: Eukaryota > Metazoa > Arthropoda > Insecta > Lepidoptera > Hesperiidae > Epargyreus > Epargyreus clarus. Next base: position 2,105,654 of record JACTTY020000021.1, read on the forward strand.
ATTGGATTGCATGTATTCTTTATTTTAAAATGTCCTTAATGAGTGATATCAAGGGACTTCATATCTAGATGATTTGTTTACCGATCAATCCTGTTATGTAAGAATATGTAGGTGGTAACAGAAATTAAAACATGTATTTAAAGAATCGGTTATATAGACGTAATATTATTTAAATTAGATTTAAAGACACAAGTTGTTGAAGAAATAGAGAACTTTGAAGAAAAAAAAACAAAAATACACAAAAGTTCTGAAAATTAAAAGTGAGAGAGAGTTACACAGGAAATGGTAGAAACGGAAATTATTTCTATAAAATATGATCATAGAAAGTGTATGTAATCTATTTTCTATTTACCTGCCCTCCAGCCGTAAATTGCCCGCCGAGAGCCTGCATAACATTCCATACGATCAGAGCCGGTACAGCCTTCTCCAAACCATGAAGCCTTGCAAGTATTTCATTCTGAAATATCACGACAAAGATTAACACTTATTATTTTTACTTCTTTTCACTTTTTCGAAAATTTCGTCTACTGTCAGATGCTTCTTAAAATTTTGAAGGAATAGAAAATGAAAACCTTTATAAGAATGAATTGTTTACTATATAACATTTTCATTGTTCTTTGAAAAGAAGGTTCTATGTTCGTTTGTATTTTTTCATTTTTTTTCTATTTATTGTTACTTTCTCAACCATTCGTAGCTATTATTCTATGAAATCATTTATTATTTAGAGTTCATACCTCTTTAGCTTTTAACGCGGCCTCTCTACTATTAAGCTCAGCAATCAGCCTCTCCGCCTGCGCCCTCGAACATTCCCTTTGCTCCGTCATGTCTCTTAGTTGCGCTGTGCAAAGCTCATAGTCCATCTCAAGCCTAAAACAACCAATCATGTATTCTTTGGAACAGAAGAAAACAATAAGGTAAGTAGTTACTGCAGGCTACATGCTGTAATTAATTCGAAACAGGTAGCAGATTTATTTGAAGGTAATCGTGAAAGTTTTTCGCAACATGTGGATTAAGTTTAATAATAAGTTGAGTTTCTTTCGCTGCTTACTTTCCATAGCGAAATACCTTCCGAAGCGGTGGTAGTTTGACGTTCAAAAAGAGTTCTATATGAATCAATTTTGAATAAATTAAATTTCTGTTTGGTATTTTATGCCTCATCATCAAATCCTTTAAATAACGTTTTACTGTTATAATGAAATACGTAAAATAAGCTAGTATCAGTACTGTTTTGATAAAATATATGAAGCTATCGATTTAACTATATCATTATCGCATTTAAAATCTATAAAAACTGTTGAATCAATGTTAATTAATATAATGAGGTTGGGTACATACTGCTGCCAATGTAAACGGGTATCATTTTCGATTTCTTCCAATTCACAACATTCCTCTTCTAGCCTCTCGTACTTGTCTTGAAGTTCTGTGAGTTGCGATTCTAGCTCCTAAAAAGATAACATCGATATTTTACCAAGTTACAAGGCAACATTTTCACAAAAATCTGAATAATTATTTAACATACTTGTATTCGATTTTCAAGCAGAAACTCCTTTTGCAATCTCTGCGCTAACTTCGCCTCCTTGACGTCTTGCGCCGCTTCGTATATCGATATCTTCCCCTCCAAGAACTTGAGCCTCCTCTCGTAATACTGTTTGTGCTTCTTCCCCAACTTAACACAACTGCATTCTAAGCCTTCACCATCGTCCTTCGTACTAAGCGTCCTATTTCTAACACCTTGTCTCTCTAACTTCTCTCTTATACTATTCAGTCGTTGTATTTCGGTGTTGAGCTCACCGGTGCATTCGAAACTGTCGTTGACGTCAGTTTGAGTGCTCTTAGACTCTGTCTCTATGCCCTCAAAGATGCCACTCTCCTGCAAAATGTTATTTGGTTTCCTCTCTTCGCTACATAGACTTTCGAGTGATTCACATTTGTAGCCCTTTTGCTGATAAGGTGTGACGGTTGCGATCGCTTTCTGTGTTTTGTGCGATAGAATATCTGTTTCGGATTTGAGTCTTAGATCACATATTCTTTTCGGTTTTGTCTGGAAATACGGAAAATTTGTGTTGAATATCAAACCATTGTTATTTTGTCAGACACGGTCAATAACAATGACACTTTTTATTTGTCATTTTCGATTGTCTTGACGTCGACCACGAAGATTTTAAGGTCGAATGTCGATGTCGATGTTTGTGCATGTTTTGCATAGCATTAACATTTTAAATAATATTCATTTAATGGCAAATAAATAAAACTAAATGCACCATGAAAATAGACTTACCTGGTAGCATTCATCTTCGCTAACCGAACTGCTTAACGCTTGGAAATTGTACAGCAACATAAGCACTTGTTCCAGACATGTCCTGTCTTCCGCAGACGCGGCGTTCAGGATCATCTGCTCCAAGTGGTCTTTCACTGGATTACTCTTTAACGAATCACTGGTTTCTGAGTTTCTATCCAAGATATCAGCTAGTACTTGTGCTTTCGCGAAGTCTTCTTTGAAATCGTCGTGCGGGGTGGTCAGATGCCGTCGGGGGTTGCACGGGCTGCTCGGCGCGTGGGGTGATTTGTACCCGGAGTCCATTCGCTTGAGTTCGGGAGACGCTGAGTCCTTTATTCGGGAGCCTGGGGACACGCAGCCGGAGTCTGAATCCGTTAGGTTGTCCCGGACACCCTGGAAATAAAACAGAGGTTAAGTTTTAAAGAATTTGATAATTCAAGTGATACTATGGAGTGACATTCTATATTCAATCGTAACATTTATACAGACAACTGTATGTGTCCGTAAAAATAACTGAAGTGTAGTCAGTAATAAAATTAAATATCATTTGTATTCTTAATGCGAATCGCTCAGAATAGCGATTTAAAACTGGTTGCTTTCTGAAATTATAATTATTGCTAGAATTTCTGTCTCTGTATACTATTACATAGCAAGTAAGTAACATTTTCCTTATGAAATCGCCTGTGAAAATCATCTGTTGCAAACCTAACAATATTTTCATGAGTATTGCACGTGTATTCTATTGTTTGTTCTAGATGTTGGGAACACGAAAACAATGCTGACATCGTCTTGAAACGCTAATCACATGCAATATACGTATTGGCACGACAGGTTAATTAATTCTTGCGACAATGAGTAGAAAAAACGGTTCAGAGTTTCAAACGTTATCCATCACGTCCTTGTTGCAAGCAATAATTAATTTGTGTGTACAAATCACGTCACTGTAAATGTATATGTAATCTATGTTCTTCAAAGAGGATACATTTTGCAAACCTAATACGATTTCAATTCAAGTCCAATCAATTTATCTGTTAATAAGATTATTGATCATTGTTACACCTTTTTGTTACATAGTCGCTATTCTGACACTGGCTTAATTCTACTCTCAGTATTAGTTTCTGTTCCCTAAGCCTTCTCCCTCCGCTCATTTTACTTCTTATTCTGCCCTCTTATTTTTCCAGGCATTTCCTTAACTTTCGGATCCTATTCCTCCACTCTTTCTGGCTTCTCCTTTTGTCCCTCTCGCTTCCCCCTCCTTCCGCCCTTTGTGTACCTGGTTATCCTTGTCACTTCCCTATCTCTTATCACTCTCTATTATTATGTGCTTTCCATATCGCTCACCAAATCCATTGAAAATATTTAAGCATATACTCTTTAACCATGCATATACTCTTGAAATGTAGTAAAGTAGCATACACTATCTATGTAAATATTACGTAACCACGATTCAAGCACACACGCTTGCTAATTGTCTCTTAACATTCTTATCACACACAACAGTCACCCAAAGAGAACGCCATTAAAAAGTTTCAATACATTTCTAACGTAGCTAACATTGTAAATCAATCATATTGTTAAGAAAACTCTCAGCACTTAAAGAAACCGCAATAAACGACCGTAATTACTGTGTTGTCAGCTAACATAACTTTAGAACATTCTACAGTTACATCACCTGTTGCTCATAAATTGAATAAATCAATAACGCGTCAAAGAAACTTCATTTATCTGTAAACTACGAATCATGTCTTTTATGTTGAGTTTTTTTTTGATGCTCAAATTATACAAATTACTCGAACGGTAACACGCACACAAATGTGCGATGCAAGTTATAATTTCTAATATACACATTAAGGAAAAATCAGGGTGCGTCTAGGATTCGAACCTCAGACAGGGGTCTGAGGTTCTGAGGTTGAGATTGAGAGGGTGATTTGTAAACCTAGGTTATCATTGCTTGTCCCTGTAGTTCCGGGACTAGAATAGGGCTACGGTATCCCCTGCCTGTTGTAAGAGGCGACTAAAAGGGGGCTTCCGGGGTTGCGGGCGGCAAGAGTGGGAGCTCGAACCGCCCGGCCAGCGGCCCCGGGAAGGACGACGGTATGTGTGGTCGCATACCGTCGTATACACCAGATGGTGTGGCGAGCGTCAAGCTCACCTGGGCGGAGCCCGACGGGGCAACGCGCTAAGAGGACTCCGGTTGCGTTCCTTTGGAGATCCCGGAGCCCTCAACGCAGCGCAGAGGACGGCCACCGGGGGGGTTTTAGTGCGGTAAAAATCCCACATAACTCGGCGTCGCTCCCACGTTATCGGGTACCTTTTGAAGGTTTCCCCCTCGACAAAAAAAAAATAGGTTATCATTGCTGTGAAAAGCTTGCCTAGAACTACAATTTTTTAACACAATAGGTACCTGCTCTAGAGTGAGACGATCCTTTTCTAAACGATGAATATCTATTGTTTTTGTTAGTCATAGATATGTATAGATATCTCACGGCCTAGTAATTGAAGGAAGCCATTAAAAGGCTTAAACGTCTACGTACGTTCTGTCAGCCGTTTCATGGCTGTCATGGTGTAATTTGGACACGCTGTGTACGTTGTCCTCCGAAATATGTAAGCATATTGAGCGCCGAGTTACGGAATATGTACTAAACCAACATTTATTTCAATTATTACCTTTACTTTGTAGTGTTTTGTTTTTTTTTTTAAGTTTTAATTAATAACCTAAGCTTGACAAGACAAAGAATTTAAACTTTAAACTGTACATTTAACATTCGTATAGCGTTACGAGTCGGTGACATCAGTTTTAAATATGGTGCGTAATAAAATAAACGGTTTATATCCGTCAGACCGTCACGTAGAACGGATCTTGCCCAGTTGTGGGTTTATAAGTGTCTATTTTATTTGTATTTCAAAGGTAGTATAAGATACCTCATGATATACCCTTCTTACTTATATTATGTATTCTAGAAATGTAGTAATTTACAAGTTTTTTTTATATTACAGAAATAACAAAGGGGCATACCATCCACCTGGTATGACCACTGCTTGACTTCTGTTATTAATCCCAGATAGATTTGAGATCAATCTGAAGTCGGCCACGGATGCGTCGCTATCCCTAAAAGTGAGGACTAAGTTGGAACGCCTCGTACAAGTCTATCCTTTCTTACAACACCCTTTAAAGCGTAAAACATTACACACAAATTGAGGCAGAAATAGGAATAAGGGTCGAACCACGTAGCGTTCTAACACTCGCAGACCGACATTACAAATAATAGGTTGACAATGAATTTGCAACTGATTTTAGGTATAAAGAATTGTAAGAGGTTTGTGTAAAATATCCTTGAATTACTAAGACTATATAATATAGCTTATCCGTTCATTTCCTACTTCCACAACAAAAAAACATGAGGATAATCTTGTCATCTACTAGCTACACAACATTCTATCTGTAAGAATGTGGCTGTAAATATTATTCTCTAGGTCACAACGCATTGCATAAATAATGCACTTTATGAAACAACCAGTGTCCACCGTTTAACTATGTAGTTTATTATCATAACAAACTAACTACACAATTCTAATTTACTTTATTTCTATTAATTGTTTAAGATTTCTGTTTTACTGCCGACGGTTAACGATAGTAAGTAAAATATAATATTATAAAATTTGCGCTTAAATAAAAAGCTCTAATTGATAAATAGGTATCGCTGAGTGACTTAATTAAACAGGTTATTTCATGTTCTACAAATCAAACCCCATTCCTTTGATTAAGATATGGGGTGCACATATTTGGTCCGTCATATTGTTACGACCGCCATATTGGAATTAGAATGATGACATGACAAAAAAAAAACTTTTATTTTCGTCTAATTTATCAAAATTTTTAGTAGTCTCGCAAAAAGTGCACGAATAGGCTGCCAGCATAAGGAAATCTTTTACACTCGCTTATCGTACGCAGTAGTGCAAGTGGCTTAAATCAGAGACGACAAACATCATGTCACGGTTTAAAAACCTGACATGAGTAGGTGCGATTTCATATTCATAGCCTTGTTATGTTCTATTGCCGTGTATGTACATATATGACGACAAGAAGGCCACTGCGTTACGTCTAAAACTCTAAATCAGAGGTTCTCAAAGGGCATCTTCACGTGAGCGCTAGAGGCCTATAGCTATGAAGGGGACAAAGAAAATCAGGGGCGTTAAAACGGTTTAGGGGCGATAGTTGAAATTGAAATCTAAATTAAAATATATTTATTTTTTTTGTATAGACCAACGACGTCACTTACAAATTGTCAGGTACAATATTTTTCTTAAACTAATACCGGATCGGAACGCGACCTCTACTGAGAAGACCCTTTGAAGAAGATGATTTGTGTTTTATCAAATAGGCCCAATTAGGTGGCCGATTTGCGAGGCCTCTTTTTCGGGCGGAAATAAACCTTTCTTTGCCGAGTTATTTCAGAGACGGATTATTAATATAGGTTTTGTTTGCCGACTTTTGAGGGGCGCTAGAAAATAATTGATTCATATATATATAAATATATATATATATAAACATAACTTTGAGAGCCGCTGCTCTAAATGAAAGGACCCAAGGCTGTCTTTCTGTAAGTTCGGATTTAAATCTGTATTAGATTAGGCGCACTGTACTCTGACCTTTCCACAACGTGCTTTTACATAACCTTTGACTCATTGTTTTTCTTTCAAAGCGCAATTAGCGTGATAACAATCGAAAGGCAATGGTAGTAGAACTTGATTCAATGTACTTCAGCATTAATATGTGCGTCTCATTCATTCTCTATAATGTATGAGCGAGTAACATATACAAAAACAATTTGGATTTTCATTCCATTTTGGGGCAAGTGCAAGTTAAAATTATTTTGATTTTGCGTTTTAACTTGAAAATTGCTAAGTGGTATTTGAACAGTCAAGTAAGCGAAGGCGGCGGATAAGGACAAACATTAGGAAAGCTAATAAAACTTGCCAGATCTAGATTTAAATATATTCAGAGTAAAATACGCAACGAAAACACGAAACAAAAGAACTACTTCCACGCTAAATACTTGAGGTCGGCCACAGATGCGCCGCTACCCCTGAGGACTGAGCTGGAGCTCGGAAAAGTCTGTCTCCCTTACCACACCCTTCAAACCGGAACACAGCCCTTAGCGTTTAGGCGCTAACACTGCTGTTATTAGGTAGAAATAGATGTGGCGGTGGTGCCGCCGGAGTCGAACCATAAAGGGTTCTACCACCTTCAAATATATTTCATGTAAATATATTTAATCCCGTGACCTATATTTGCGGCAGTTACCATTTACCATCAAGTGTACTATATTCTAGTAAGCTATTTCAGTCTTATAAAAAATACTCAGAGTACTTTTCTTTATGATTCATAAATCAATAACAAAGGGTAGGTTACGTATAACAATATATGTTAGCAATGCATGCAGTATGCAAGCCATTGATGTAATTGCTCCAAGTAGGGTCGGTGCAGGAAGCAGTCTGTCATGCTATAAACGTGTATGTCACGACAACACGCGATCTTTGCAACTTTCAACCTTTTTACAATGTACTAAGAACTATTAGTTGTGACCTGGTGTAATGTACTGTGCATAACTGGCTGTGGACTTAGACTAAAAGAGATAGACTGACTCATGAATAACAAAGCATAAATTCACACACACTTACTGAAAATAAAAAAAAGAATTAAGAAATCATCTGGGAAGCTCAGGAAACTCAAGAAGTAGAGAAAGAATACATACAAACACTTACTAATGCCTGTTATTAATATTCAATCCAATATTGATAAATTTCAAGTGGCGCTTAAATCAAATGTTCCAGAGAACTTTATCTTCCACTTTTTCGTCTCAGGTAGTACTTGTGTTAGAAATGTGAAGTGCGGTGTTATCCTTGCTCGTAATATTTATCGTTTAAGTGTATTTATATGTTGTGAACTTGAATATAATTTGTTTGTGTAGAGATATCTGTCTAAGTAAAGTTTGTATAGATAGTTATCTTAGCATACTTATAGCAAAATTATTAGTAAGTGTGAGACGTGAACAAAACACATTTTTATTGACGTATTTTCAAATAGGTATATTAAAATTTATTGCTCGACTTGGCGGCGACACATTTTCTACGCTATACGACACTTTGTTATAATTCCATACTTCGATTCCATGTATCGTTAGTGACATCACACACAAAGACACATACAAACACACGGATCCAGGGTGGTCATCTAAATTCAAATATTACCTTCAGATCATGACTGGATATCGAACCCGGATCTCAATATCAGAACTATGTCGATCACAAGAACAATAGTGGGCCGGGGAACAAAGTTGAGGAACTGATTTGCGCTTTGATCATCATCAATGCATGATTTAACTGAATACAATTTCATTTCTTACATTTAAACTAAATCAAATAATGTTATTTAAAAAATATACAAGATACCCAAGTATGTTTCTTTTTATAAATAACAAAATACCAAAAAAACTTGCAACAAATTATGTCTATAGGCGTCTCCATATAAGGCCACGCGTGTATCAGATTCTCCGTGGGCTGAATATCCAAAACCAATTCCTAACAGCAGTCAGCATTGGCTGTCAGACATAATAATATGCCACATCGCTTCCTGTATACTACCGTACGTGGCGCGAAGGATGGTTCGGCAAAGTAATTACGTAGCTACTTAAAAGTAACTGTTTATTTTATTGTTTATTCATAACTGTTTATTCATGAATAAACTTCTATACATGTCTCCATATTATGAAGCGTCAGGATCTATAAAACTTCACGAATTTCGTGTCAAGCGTAACTATCTGCAAACTTTTAAGTCCCATTATTGGCTGTGTCGCCGGTACCTGTAGCCGGTAGCCATGGGCGTAACGTTGTTAAGGGCAGGGTCTAAAAGCTGCAGTCAAGGTAGGCAAAAGAAGGTGAACTTTATTGGTCACAGAAATGTATTGGCGGAAAATAAAATAAGGTCCATCAGATTTTTTTTCTTTTCTCGCCTAAGAATATGTCTACTTCACCTAAAACTCCAAACTTTTACTCATTATAATTATACATTTGTAGCGTACTACACACTGTTACAATGCGAATTGGGGGAGGCAAGGTTTCATGGTCAACCTATGTCGGTTGTTTCTAAACCGTTCTTCAGGTCTTGGACAAGTTCAAACAACTAGTACTCAAAGGCCCGAAACAGCGTGCCCTGAAAATCGGAAGCATGCATATTTAACCGCTAGCCACCCATCCAACCCCCGACTGCGGCCTACATTGCTTAACTTTGTAGATCGGTTACGATTCTCAAGCCGCGGGGCGTCGTGAGCTTCACGTAACATGCAGACACGTATCAAGACTAACCGACTGATCGGCGCCTGTTACCCACAAACAAACATATTAGATTAATGTAGTCGTGTCTCGTTAATTAGGTAATACAGAATGTGAACTTTTGATGAGAAACTCGTCTTATGATGAATCTTTAGGTTAAAGATAGGAAGAGGTTTTTTTAAGTAGAGTTCGAAATATGAATTAGTAAAGGGCCAATCGTACTGTGGTACTCGATCATCCGTGGTACAATCGTCGATCTATCGATGTTTTATAGACTCGTATGCGTCGAATAGCTAAAGTTCTCCACATCAATCGATCGCAGTTCATTAGAGTCAGTCGATGACATCGGTCAACGATCGATTTAATGTATTTAGGCACCATTAGGGTTATCTGTGTCTATCATAGGCAAACATAAAGACAAATGTAGACACCTAGAATCAAAGCAGGAACATAATCATCACCGACGTTTGACCGAGAATCGAACCCAGAAACTGCGTGTCAGACCTATACGGTCAGCATAATACTCAAAAATGGGTCTAGAATGGCACATAGTCACGTGGCAAAGATATATCTAACAACTTTATTTAATAAGTAAACGGCTATTAAGATCTGAATATGGGCTCTCAACCCACGAACTCAGTCTAAATGTCATATATTGTTCTGGCTCGATTGTGCAAACAGAACTAGGTGGCTGATGGTTTTGATAAATAAGGTAAATTGTTGGTATATATATATTGCTACTATGTACAAAACATAATACTTGAAGGTATAGTCCGCGCTAAACTGCTAGTCCGCTCTGAAGTTGTTGCGAGCAGGCGTAGTTTGCTATGGCGACGCGATTCATTACTATATTCAGAGCGAACTAGCAGTTTTACGCGGACTATACATTAGTATGCATGGCTGTACGATTAAGTAGTTGTAGTACGTAGAGAAATCGTAGAGTTGGAGAGTTCAGAAACCAAACTGAATTTAAAGTACCTCCTCATTGTGTAGAGTCTATCGAAAAAACTCAAAAGAAAGAGTAGGAATAACATAATAATGATAAAAGTAATAATAAATTAAATTAGAAAAATAGTTGTAGAGTTCGACAAGTAAGCTCAACAGAGTAGGTACAAGGAAGGAGTACTTAAACATACGCCAATTAAAAAATGCTTCATCTCAAAAGTTCCCGATTTATATATGTGTGTGTATCATCCTTCGATCAAAAGGTAGCATGTGAATCAAGGTCATCACGACAAACTAAAAATAAATGGACCTACCATAAATGTAAGAACTGCTTACTACGTACTTAAAAACCTGCCTCACAGATAACGTAAACATAGTTATTATCGTGGCACACAAACATAGTTTATTATCTGTATTGAACACGACCTTGTGACAAAATTAGATAAAATAATAAAACAAACACCCACCTTTTCAGGAACCTCCTTTTCCTTGACCGTAACCTCGTAATCCATATTCAATTATTTTGATTCACAAAATCATTTAATAGCCACGAAGTTTCACCAAGTCCTATCACTCGACCGCCTCAAAACCGAATGGGCACACTATTCGAATAAGTTCTTCACCGATTTGAATATTTGAATAAAGTTCTTCAACATTAGAATTATCACCTCCTAATCGTGTATTATTTGCATTTATAACGTACGTAATTTACATCATAATACATTATGCGTATTTTCACCGACACACTTTTCCTAGATTATTTATATTGTCGTATAAATTTTAGCTGCAACCTATACTTAAATGGAATATTGGAATGTTGAGTGTTTTCTTGAGTGTTGGTTTGGGAAAAAAATCTGATACTATAATCTGCTGTTTTGTTTTGTCTTTCTTTTGTAATAAGTAGCTATAGGTAAGTACCAACTACCCACAGTAGATGCAATGATTTAGTAAAATACCAACTATTGAGGTCTCATTTTCAGATTTGACTTTGCATTTCAGAAATTTGCATTTGCATTTTAGAAATTAATTGTCACTTGCTAAACGGTGAAGGAAAAAATCGTGAGGAAACCTGTATACCTGAGAGATTTATATAAAAAAAAAATCTCAAAGGTATGTGAAGTCTACCAATTTGCACTTGGCCAGCGCTGTGGACTATGGCCTAATCCTTCTCATTATGAGAGGAGACCCGTGCCCAGCAGTGGGACAGTAATGGGTTGATGATGATTTGAGGGACTGCCCCTTAAAACGTCTTAACCCTTACCTATCTAAGTTGTTTAAAAATTCCCTATTTAACATTAAAAATCTTTAAGTAAGTAATTTATGTCTTCATTTTGTCGCATCGCATTACAGATGGAATTTACATTTCGAACCGCTTCCGAAAAAGAAGGATGTTTCTTATTCGGATGACTGTTTTAGAAATTCAATACACAAACATATGGCTCAGGTTATAGTTAAAATTCCCGCGAAAGACACTCCAAAAATACTTAATACTCTAGTTACGAGAACTCCCATCTCGGATTTTTATCTTTATTCCTGCGAAGAGCATAAAAATGCACAAGTTTATCTCTGGTTGCAGCCAAAATTCCGATCTAGGACAGATAATAAATCATTATTTAATATTTAATTTCTAATCGGATTGTTGTTATTATCCACTAGCACAATACTTAAGTTAAACATTTCCACGAACTAGGAAATAAATCACTAATCACTCGATTCTCGTCTTAAGCTGAACTAAATTTTTAGTTGTAGCCGTAGTTCCTGCAAACATTTAAAGTAACTAATGAACACTAAATTTGTCTTGACGTTGGTTGTAGACTTTCCGCGACGTAAGAATTAATTAATCAGTGTTAATTATTCGACCTCAAATTGTAACCAAAACTCCCGCCAACATTCAAGAATTTCTGTATACAAACGTTCATTGTAGCTAAACTTTCCGCGACATTTTAGAAGAATTAATTCTATTTGAATTCTCTGGTTGCTGTTATATCCGTGAACGTAGAAAATACTCGATACTAATAAATCTTTACTTTATCGTATGCGATATTAGCTAATTCTTTGTACTTTGTAAAATTGGTGATAGTTGTAGCCGCAATGTCCGTGGTGCTTAGAAATACTCATATTCGATACGAGCTAATCCTTTCTACAAAATAAGTTATTATTTAGATGTAGCCAAAATTTCCTCAAAAATAACACTATTTCACGGCCTATTCTACACAAATTCACACACTGATCATTAAAACTCTTCTGTTTTTACACAAAACTTCTCAGTTACTCCAAATCCAATTCTATAATATCGGTAAGAACAGTCAATACAAGTAAATGATAATGGAACCGAAATTTACGCGACACTTCAAACTTTTCTTTTCACTTATTTCTCGTTCGACACAAAGCCTAAACTCGCACTTAATATCCACAAACAACATTAACACCACTCCCGACCAACCTTATCAGCGCCCGCGTCCTCGAGCTCCAACAGACGGAACTCCATCAGCTCGAGTTGGTCGCGAGCGTCGCGCAGCGCGTCCGCGAGCCGCGTGCACTCGCGCGCCGCCGCCGCCGCGCGCTCGCCCGCGCTCCGGCACTGCCCGCACGACTGGGGGGAGAGGGCGGCCGTTAGTTTTGGATGATGGGGATACTCCTGGGGATTAATGGGTAGTTTTTAACGAAAATAAATAAAAGTAGTAGTTATTACAAGCCTTTATGCCCCTAGGGATGGGTTATAATCAAAGTACATAGTTGATATTACAAGTATTTATGCCCAAAAATATAATAAATTGTGATAAACCTCTTGTTTTATTATTTTTAACCGACTTCAATAAAAAGAGGTGAGATGTTCTGATAACTTATGTAAGGAACTCTTGAAATTTCATATCCAATCAAGCCTTTTCAAAAATACTTTCTTAGTGCTTAGAATAAAGATAAAATTTAATTAAAGTTTAAAAAAAGATCCACCCGTTTTAGGCGTGCATTTTTTGTAAATCAGATAGTGGTAGAGATTTAAATCAAAATTTTATAATTTATTAAAATCCGAAATTAAATTACACGTTGCTTACAAATTGTTACGACTTATTACTATTTACTTAAGTTAAACGTTTGCAAGCATTATTAAGAAAGCATTACTAAAAGCTTAAATATAAGTAAACATGTCCTACTTTACTCCATATAACGCTTGGCCACCCTACATAACAATGAAACTCCAACTAAGTGACGCAATACTAGCGCCAATAGTTTAGTAGGTGACAACGTGTTTATATTGCGAAACTGTGGCATTTAGTTGTGAAGTACTAGGCCTCAAGGCCAGATCCGAATTCCATGGTAATTGGTGCCATCTTCATATACAATGCACCATAGATGTCGTCATTCAACCGTTTGAAGGTGGTAGAACCCTTTGTGAACTCCAGTGGCACCACCACCACACCTATTTCTGCCTAATAACAAGTGTTAAGCGCTTCTGTGTTCTGGTTTGAAGGGTGTGGTAAGCGAGACATACTTTTCCGAGGCGTTCCAACTTAGTCCTCAGTGGTAGCGGCGCATCTGTGGCGGACCTTGGGTAGGAATATCATATCCTATCTGGGCTTGATTACAGAAATCAATGGGCGGCCACTTACTGTCAGGTGGACTGCATGTGCGTGTGCTACTCCTATATTATAAAAGAGGTGTTTTGTTATGAAACAGCGGCGAAAGAAATTCTTTATTACTGTCCTAATGTTGGGCACGGATCTACTTTTAGAGTAAGAAGTTTAGGTCGTATTCCATGACAGTAAGGTTTTTTAAAATTTGTTAATTTACGCACGTCTGACATTTTTTTAGGAAATTTTGAACGTGTAGGCTTCCTTACGATGTTTTTTTTTACTGTTAAAGCAAGTGAATTAATTTGTAATACGCACATAACTTTAAACTTCAAAGGTGAAGGTGAAAGGTAAGATTTGGTATTTGAACCTTGAACCTCCATATTTAATCTCCGATTTACAAACTACTAGGCTTATACCATTGATATATGTATAAAAAAATAACTCTTGTTTATTTGACCCGCATATATGCACAAACCTTTCATCTGATTGCAAAAAAACTTTGCTTTGTTGTTGTTCGTATGCCCACCAAGGATTTTTGAATAATAAATGAGTACAATCATTGTAAAGTTGTTTCGCACATGCACAACCAACGCCCCTGGATCTACGTGTATGCAATTTTGCATAAGAAATCTTCGTATAATGTAAAGAAGGCTTTTATTTAAATAGATACTCCGAGGGCTGATTGGCGATAAGATTGGCGATTGATATGAAAATTCTTTATTCGATTATAATTAATAGAATTCTATACTAGAGTGTCTTCTGTAAATAGATTTGAGACTTCATACACCTTTAAAAAGTCTTAGAGCACTGTCAAGCATCGAATTCTTCGGATTTTTTTCCTCCATACATAACTTTGCAAAGTCATAGTCACAAAAGAAAAAACACACAAATAATTTTATTAAAATATTATTTCTTCAATATTGTGTGTGACTATGGTACACAACCTTAAGTTTTTCGGTAGGTTTGGTTTAGTTACCACATTATTTGCAATTCACTTTACGTTGTGTGCAAAGGAAAACGTCAATATTGGAATACTTAGAGACACGCAAGACATGCATAACTTTACTTATATTAAAATAAAGGCACATACACAATTATAGACTAACTTTACTTCATTTAGTCAAAGGGTTGATACCCTTCTTAAGTCCCACTGCTGGGCAAAAGCCTAGCGCAAAATTGGCGAGGCCTGCAAAGTTTGTAAATACGCTTAAATCTGGAGGCACGGCAGTGCCTCCGCCAAATCGAGCCATTATTTACTTTTGGTTCTTTTGTTTAAATTTTCACTGTAAATAATAATATTAATAATGAATTACTTAATAATGTACTACATAATAAGCACTATATAATAAGAATTGTTTATAGTTGATTTTTATTTTATTTATTTATTACATGTAACCCATACAGAAACAATAAAAAATAATCTAGGTAGCTTATAGCAATAGGCTTAATCAAACTAATCTATTAAATTGATCAGAGATACAGATATTATAGTTTTGTTTTTGACCATGAATAGCTTTTAAATCGATAAGCTCTATCATAATAACTTTAATATCGATATCATTGTGTTAAACTTACATAACCTTTACAAAAGAAAGTTGTAGTCACACCTATTCTTATGAACAGAGGAAGGAAAGGATCCATTTCATTGGCGATAGTAATGAGGCCCATTGTCGCTACGATAATTATTCTATCGGGGAACTATACTCTACCATTATGTATGCACTTTGGCTACCCGACATTCGTCTCTATAATTAATTAATTCTAGAACTCTTGCACATCATATTTTTTTATAAATTTTGATTGACATTGAATAAATGTCAGATATTTTTTTAAAGCAAACATTATGCTGTTTCCAATTCATGCGCATTATAAGTACTGATGGTTACTCGAATAAAATGGAATCACAATAGGCTACAAATCTATTGCTAAATTTGAGAGCTAAGATGGAACGACTCGTATATAAGAGTCGTAAGTTTCTAGGTCTTCAAAACACTTATATGTATTTAAATGTATTTAATATATTTTAAGTTAAATGTGATATAATGAGTATATTTTATAATACAGAAATTATGATGCCACTGTAGTCGACTTAGGAAAGCTCTACCATCTTAAAGGTTAAGTAAGCGTTCTCAACAACGTTCTAAAAAGCGTGTGAAGCTTACAAACCAGCACTTGGCCACCTCAGACCTTACCCCTTCTGGTCCTAGAGGATACCAGTACCAAGCAGTCGGATAATACTTAACAATGAAGGTTCCACTCACCCACATGTCGTTGAGCGGTTGTGGTGACAGCGAGGCGGGCGCGGAGGAAACCGCCGAGTCTTCGTCCGACGGTGCCTCCTGTGGACAATATTTTTTTTATAATGTAGGAGTAGCAGACGAGCATGCTCTCCATCTGATGGTAAGTGGCTACTGCCGCCCACGGACATCTGTAATCGACCCCAGATAGGATTAGATATTCCTGCTTGTGGTCGGCCACAGATGCGCCGCGACTCCAGAGGACTAAGCTGGAACGCCTCGGAAAAGTATGTCTCCCTTACCACATCCTTCAAACCAGAAAATAGCAGCGCTTAACACTGCTGCTATGAGGCAGAAATAGGTGTGGCGGTGGAGCCGCCGGAGTCGAACCACAAAGGACTTAACCACCTTATAATTATATTGAACCAAGCTTGTTTGACTAATATTCTTTAACAAAGTAACTAAATAGCGAACACATGACACGGTAGCGCTTAACACTTCTGTATTACAGCACATAAAGACATTTTTATGCACTCATTTAAATATTATTCAACTGCATAAATCGATTCTCGTTTATTCAAACCGGCAGTATTTGGTATGCATCAGTAATTTGTTCCAGAGGTTAAGTCGATATTTTTTTGGTCTAAAGTACTCAGTAAAGTAATTAGGTAGCACAGTTAGTTAATTCTTACATCTCTGCAAAGTTTCACTTGATGTCTCACGTGATTCCGAGCGTGATCCGTTATTAAAATGTTTATGATTGCTTCCGTAATCAAAAAATTTGGAAGTTATGTTGATTAGTTTCAATTAATTATTATATCGATCATTGGAATAATTATTGATAATTGGTTATTTAATCAATTATTTTAAATTAATTAAATATATTAAATTAATTTAATCTATGAATAAATTATTATTATTATCAAAAAAATTATAAACATACCCTGTAAAATGTTTCTTTTCTGTGTTGTATGTCGGTTTTCAGATCTTCTCGATTGCTTTTATCTTTTCCCTGTAACAAAAAAGTGAAATTAGTAACGCCTGAGAAAAACTTCAGAGCAAAACGCACGAGAACGTTACAATGTTATTTATTTTTAGAAGGCGTTTCGTAGAAGTAATATATGTACAGTGTTTGAATGTAGAACTACAGGGCATTTTATAATTGTAGAATATAGTGTGAACCTTGTAGGCTTTAATGGTAACCTTTTAAAATATAAATATAAAGTGATTCATGAACTTGTAACACGAACATGATGTCATCTAAAAAAACAATGGGGTTTTCTACACAGTATTTTTATACCCATTTGGTACGAACTTATGCATGTGATGGCCGCCATTGTCCAGAGCAGGGATTCTCATTTTTTTGGTGGGAAAAAAGAAAATTTCAATGAAAAATATTTGTGACTCCTTTCTATCTACCTTTCTATAAAAGTTTTATACATTTCTAATAAAGATTGATACAGTAATTCCGTTGAATAACAAAAAAGACTGAAGAGGGTTTTAGGAGAATTGGTTTTTTATGCGAAGAGCGTATGTGCCTAAAATGTAACTGTTATGGCATTCCACAAGCAAGTATCTACTTCAACATTGATTTATTTTTTTGCAATACCTGTATTATTTGTAAAATTAACAATACATATTTAATTTACAACCAAAACAGTACCTGACCTACAAAATACAAGTCCCAAGCCAATCATGAACAACCTTGTCTTTTCAAAACGCCATTCAGTCATCTGTCACTGGCATACGCAGACAATACAGTAACAATGATAGATGTGACCATAAGTTGTTTCTCTGTCTTGTTCTCATGTCGCTCGTCGCCATATCAGCGATAAGCGAGTAGATTTGACAAGCGATTAACGTGCGTGAACGAAAGTTATTACTAATCACTCCATTCTATTTTCCTACTAAAAATGGAAATTTGAAATCTAGTATGAATAAATTGTTAAATGTCGATCTGTGGTTGACAAAATATTGGATAGATTGATTATTAATAACGGACGTAAGTTAGTCGGATAATATCTTAGGTTTGAAACTCGGTTTCTCAATAGAAGTCCGAGGTTTGAATCCCAGACATCTATGATTTTAAAAACTGTGTATCTAATAGTAATTGATCATCATTTGCTTAATTAGTACAAAGGAAAACATCGTTAAGAAATCTACAGGCCTGAGAATTCTTATAAAACGATTCACATAAAAAATAATCGTTATAAAAAATCACATTTGGCTAGTGTAGAGGACTATGGTCTATGACCCAAGCCCTTTCCTCTGAGACCCGTTGAGGGGCCTATAGACCATAAAGTCGTGTTAAGTGGCTATACGTTATTAAGGGCTCTGTCTTATTTTCTTATTGTCGGTTGCCATCCTATAAGCGAGTCATTTTAACTAGCAGAGAGAAACGAGTAAACTTAAGATATATCTTTGAGAGTAAGTAGTTATTCTATTCCGTTATGTCTATTGTCCTATTGTCACTTGTCGCCCTGTCCGCGAGAAGCGATTAACTCGTACAGCGATGAATGTTTTCTCAGAACACGACTACAAACCCTTCTTTTCTACACCCTTAAAACCGGAACAGTGTACACTGCCGCTTTAAGACATGTTAGATCATTTGATGTCGTAAATGAACCGCAATATGTTCCACTCTTAACAATTTTAACGTTACTCATCGTTAACACCATCCAGACAAACACCTAAATGATGAATCAACTAATTGAGATTTATATTTTCGGGTCTGGGTATTTTTTTGTGTGTTTATATTTCACTTATTACACTTAAAGCGCCGTGCGTATTTTTTGTAAAATTCGGTTTTAATTTAGTGATACTCGTTGAAACATTTACAACGTGAAGGAGCGACGGACGGTAAAAGTATATTTCATGTATATTTCCATTTACCGCTCATCGCTTCTCGCTGACTATCCAACAAGGGACGATGCGGGTCAACTATAACTTTCAATAGTCAAGAGGCATAACAAAGCGATGTTTCGCTGAGCGTAATGATTGCAGCAGCCGTCGGCACTAATGTAGCATTATCGTGACTTGGGTATTAACTTGCTTTGAAGTGGGTTAGGTACCCTGCGCCAATATTCGCTAGATTGATAGACTTGGTGTAACCTTCGAATAAATGTGTTTTTTAATTGAAGTAGCGATTGTGGAATCACTTATTCATGGTAAGTGATCATTATCAAAGTTAGATGCTGTTAGATCTGTCCGGACCATAATAATAATTAATTCAAAAAATAAACCCTAAATAGGATCGCAGTGTTGTCTAACATTTTCAATGTGATCTTTGGGAACAAGTGTAATGTCCGCTTATTCCACTTTTCCCCGTTGGATGATCCCCATTGATGGGGATTAGTGAACTTTTTGTTCACTATTCCCCGTTGACCCAAAATTTTTATTTAATGGGGATAAGTGAACTAAAAAGTTCAATAATCCCCATTAGGTAGGTACGTTAAAAAAATAAAATATATGAATCATGTTACATTTATTAATTAAAAATATAACTTTCTTATACCTAATAAAATCACAGATTGTACAATTATTAATTTAAAATAAAAAATATAACTTTCTTATACCTAGTAAAATCACAGATTGTACAATTATTAATTTAAAATAAAAAATATAACTTTCTTATACCTAATAAAGTCACAGATTGTTACAATCATTAATTTCAAATTGTAGCATGAAAATATTTCTTTCTTATACCTTGTAAAATCACAGATTGTACAATTATTAATTTAAAATAAAAAATATAACTTTCTTATACCTAGTAAAATCACAGATTGTACAATTATTAATTTAAAATAAAAAATATAACTTTCTTATACCTAGTAAAATCACAGATTGTACAATTATTAATTTAAAATAAAAAATATAACTTTCTTATACCTAGTAAAATCACAGATTGTACAATTATTAATTTAAAATAAAAAATATAACTTTCTTATACCTAATAAAGTCACAGATTGTTACAATCATTAATTTAAAATTGTAGCATGAAAATATTTCTTTCTTATACCTTGTAAAATCAAAGATTACACTCACTTAAGTTTTTCTAAACAGTGCCCAATCGTAATTTCATTATTAATGAGTTCCATTTGGACCTCCTGTATATAATTATCGCGATTGATGCTTTTTTTTGTTTTTTCCGCTATACCTTTATTTTCAGAAACCCCCAATGCAAGAACTTCGTAATACGATGCATCTTCAGCCAACGCTGTGAGGAGCTTCATAATGTTGGGTTTCTTTATTTTCACACGCTTTTTTATTTTATTATTCCATGCTTCGACTAAATTCGTAGTGCGATGAGTCTGTCCAAATACACACCACGTTTTAATAAAATCATCTTGTAGCCATTGTCTGAGCATGTAATTTCTAAACTCCTTGCTATTATCATCATCAGGGCTTTGAGAGGCAACATTAAACCAACCCGCAATGATTTTATCTGATGGTAACAAAGCCAAAGCAGTGCTAAGTGCAACTTGTCTTCTGGTTAATTTATCTTTTGTTAGTTTGAGTTGTTTTCCTTTCTTCCATATTGCCTGGGTGAAATGGAAATAACAGCCGCTAATAGATATATTTACAAAAACATTTCGCATTGCGTTCATCGGAGCCACTTCATAGTCACATTTAAATATTTCTGGATTCCAATCAGGTAATGCAGATTTTAGCATACTAAATAAAATTTCATATGTTTGTTGATTTTTATGGCTCATGAGGGCATAAACAAGTGGCACAATGTTTATGTGTTTTTCTGTACTGCCCAAATCCCCATGAATGGTGTAGAGTTGGTAAAAGGGAGATGGACAGATCCAAAACGTTCCATCACCCAAGAACATCTTCAAATTTTTCATTTGATGTCGGGCAAATTCAGAGCAAAAAGCTATTACACGGATACCACTGTCATTGTAGTCTGCTAAAATAAATTCCTGATGAGCTGGAGGTACTTTAACTTCTTCAACATTTTTGAACTCAATTTTACTTACTTCAAATGCTGCATTTCTGTGTTTATATAATGTTGTTTTGATAGACTTCAGGGCAGGGAATTCTTTTATTTTGTCAATTCCGGTATCTTTTAGTGAGCTCACAGCCGCGTTGTAAGCAGTGGGAATAGCAGGTGCTTCTGGATCCGCAAGTGTAGTTTTTAGTTTGAATAACCTCAAGGTAACTTCATTCCGCGCAAAATCAGGTTCACAAACATTGTGTCGTTTCTCAGCTACAACTTGATTGTCCTGTAAAATTAAGTAATAATAATTAATTACTTTACATTATTTTTTAAGTAAACAATATTGCACTTACATAGAATACAAAATTAAATAGGCTATTTAACAACCTTTAAAACTTATAACAAATTGTTGTTATCCTATCAGAATAGTTCAACAAAACATATTTCACTTTATGCTTAACTAAAATATGTAATAATAATTAAATATATACAATTCACTTCAGCTACACTCTTTTACACTAGGTGTAATAGACTTGTTTGACAAAAGAATGACGTCACACGTGCCGCCATGACAGAAACAGTGTTTAAACTTTAACGTTGATTTTTAAATTTTGATATTGATAAACGTGATATTGATAACACACATAACCTGAGTTATTATTGTCATTATTAATCACAAAATATAATAAGTAACTTACCATGACAGTGATGGATCCGGCACATTTACTTTGTTTTCTTGTGGTACACTCCCACAAAACTCCACCATTTTTATATTTGCATTTTTTACTGTATTGATGTCCGGCCCGGAGAAGTATGGTAGCTTTACCTTTTTTAACGTACTCTAAACAAACGTCAGTTGAACTACCAGCCATTTCCTTTATTTATTCCTATATTAAACTAATAACTGCGAACTGATAAGAACTGCACGCTTGAACTACACTACACACTACTAACCCTTAACGACTACGAAACAAAAACAAAAGATGGGTCGACCAATCACATACGAGCTAACTCGCACCCCGCTCCGCCACCGCCTTGCGCGCGCGCCTCTAGAAAATGAGCATCTTTTACAGTATTGTGTATCTTATTAGACGTACCTAATTAGAAAAACTTAAGTGATTGTAATCTTTGATTTTACAAGGTATAAGAAAGAAATATTTTCATGCTACAATTTGAAATTAATGATTGTAACAATCTGTGACTTTATTAGGTATAAGAAAGTTATATTTTTTATTTTAAATTAATAATTGTACAATCTGTGATTTTACTAGGTATAAGAAAGTTATATTTTTTATTTTAAATTAATAATTGTACAATCTGTGATTTTATTAGGTATAAGAAAGTTATATTTTTAATTAATAAATGTAACATGATTCATATATTTTATTTTTTTAACGTACCTACCTAATGGGGATTATTGAACTTTTTAGTTCACTTATCCCCATTAAATAAAAATTTTGGGTCAACGGGGAATAGTGAACAAAAAGTTCACTAATCCCCATCAATGGGGATCATCCAACGGGGAAAAGTGGAATAAGCCGTAATGTCAAGTGTAAGTTTCTCTTCCTTATTTTACCCTTCAAACGAGAGTACAGAAGAGCTTAATAATGTTGAAAACATCAATATATAGTTACAATATAGAAATAGTTAGTTGGTAGAACTATTTGTGGTTCGGTGTGACTCCGGCGGCACCACCGCCACACCTATTTCTGCCTAATAACAGCAGTGTTAGGCGCTGCTGTGTTCCGTTTTGAAGGGTGTGGTAAGGGAGACATACTTTTCCGAGGCGTTCCAGCTTAGTCCTCAGGGGTAGCGGCGCATCTGTGTCCGACCTCAGGTAGGAATATCTAATCCTATCTGGGGTTCATTACAGATGTCCATGGGCGGCAGTAGCCGCTTACCATCAGGTGGACTGCATGCTCGTCTGCTACTCCTATATTATATAAACTCTGCTACTCCTATATCGTATGTTACCGCGTTTTATAGACTTTGTTTTATAATGTTTGTCTTACACCATTATTTAAACAACCAAAATACACCAAATCAACCTCTGATTGTGTTTGAAACCAAAACCGTATAAATTAGCGATGATTGCGACAACCATTAACGGTGAAAGGGAATAACGGTAGACACCGAAGATGGTTTGTCAACTAACTTGTTGGGCACAATACGCCGTAAACACAGTAGGTGTGAACTTTCACAGCTTTGGAACTATTTGAGTTAGGTGTTCAATAAGCAAGTAATTTTGCACAGAGTCAATAATTATAATCGTGTTGGAACTGTTTAACGAGGTACTAGCTGATACAAAAGCTTTACTTACTACAGAAGATGTTTATAGATGAAGGCCGGTATAACCACATACGTGGCATGTATAACTAATTTAATGTTATCTTACACAGGCCTCCTCCTTCTAACTAACAGCTTTTTTCAAAATTATTTATATTAGTACATTTTATTATGTTTTTCTTGTGTAAAAAAATATACTAAATGTTTAATATAAACTCCCCACATTGTCGATAGATAAGTTACGCAGTTTTAAGCTCGTTATTAATAACCAATCTATCCATTGGCTACCAAAGATCGAAATTTGACAATTTCTAGTAGGCAACATTGTTAAATTTTAATCTTTAATACGCAAAACATTGAATAGTTTGGTTATTGATAACAGATGACAATACATATGTACAGGATAATACTCCACTCTCAAAGACTTCCTTTTTTAACCGACTTCACTCTTTTATTTAAACTTAAATTACTTAATAATATAGAAGTCTATTACCTAATCCCGATACTAAGGCACCTCTCAAACAATAGACCAGTGAAAGTTCGTGCCTATCCGAATGCCAACACCGATCAGATGAAACCACTAATTCACATCAGGTAGCACTTTCGATGCCAACAAAATTCAGGGAATTTGGAGCAAATACGAGACCTGGCAATCAAATTAATCTATGGATACAAATAAATGAAATTGCAGCGTCTGTTTGTTGTGTCAAAATTGCCTTTAACTAAATGCATATGAAGGTATATGACGGTGAACGGTACTTACAGCAAAAAGCAATTAGTATAATTTTTGTCTGTGTGTTTGTTTTCGCCGAAACGGCTGGACCGATTTTAATGAGATCTTCTCTGGCAGATAGCTTATGCCGTGCGGTGCAACTTTTAGTATCATTAACCCAGTACTGTCTTACTGCAGCTGGGCAAAGGTCTCCTCTTACAATGCGAAATTGTACTTTTATTTTTAGAAAATATACATATAATGATTCCGCGTATAACAATGAACACTACCAACAATATGTACCCCACGCTGCCACTGTTAAAAGTGTTGAAGGTTAAATATTTCTAAAAATATGTATGTCATTTTTATTGACGACCTGCGTGGCGGATGGGTCACCATACCGATCTGACGTCATTAGGGTTCCGGGATTGATCCCCGGTCAGACAGATATCTAAATGATGAATTTAAATGTTTGTTTGTGGGTCTGGGTATTTGTATATATGTCTATGAGTATGTCCATAGCACCCATACAGGGAATCCATACCATACAGGGAAAAAAAGTGTGGGGCTGCGAGTGTAGAAAGCATTTAATTTTTTTATTTTTTTTATTGTAAAGACGACTGAAACCGCGAAGCAATACTAGTCTTCAACAAGGATGTCTGTATCTGTCTCATTAAGGACACTAACATCTTGTACGCTGTGGATTTCGCAATGTTGGAACAGATCTCGCAATACACTTGCAATTCTAGGTTCGTTTACATCGCCTTTATCTGAAATTATTCCGAACAAGTGAAATAGTAAGGTAGAGGCACGAAGTAATAAATACGTTTCGTAAGCATTGCTATGCTTAAAATGTTTTAATGGTGTTTGCTGATGAAAGTAGTGATAACCTATAGTTCACAATAAAATATTTATTGAAAAACTCAACTGAAAAAATTGTTAATTTTATTCGGAAAATAATTTGGGGCCAGGGGGCCTCCACTCCTTTGTTGCCCCAAGGCCTCTAGACCTCTAAATCCGGCCCTGGCTCAAATGGTTCTGCAGTTCTGTATGCTTCAAATACAACGATTATCCATTATATTCAGATTATGGTCTTGTGTAGGGTAGAAGCTTCTCGAGTATCATGGATAGGTGAAAGGAGCGCTGAGGAACTTATTCTAAAGACTAGACAGTCACCTCAGTTAGTATAATACCTAAATTGATCATCATAATGAAAATGTAGAGAATTTGATCTTTATTATTAACATATACACCTCTCCTATTTACTTACATGTCGGAGAGCTTTTTAAAAAGTTAACAAAGATATATGAAGTTTAAGAACCTACCTCAAGAAAAGACCCATGCCCAGGAGTAGGAGCACAGACAGATCTGTGAGTAGGACCAGCAAAAGGGGTATGATGATAATCTTGTCTCAACTTGGTTTGATCATATACCTATCTTAAAACACAATATCGCTATAAAGCAGCACTGTAAGCTGTCAGCAGTCTTACCCAGTAATTATATAAAGCCGGCCATTCAGACAAGTAACAACAGCAATATTGTGATGTAACGGAACCAACAAAGGAACCTTAATGTCTTAGTCTTGAATAGGGATGTTACAGAGCTTCGTAACTGTAACCGAAACTATCGGATATCCGAAATAAAACTATATCTGAGACCGATGGTGTCGAATAATTTCGGATTAGGGTGGAGTGATAATGACACATCATTATTAAAAGTTTAACGCGGCTAAGCCGACGCTGTTCAGTTAGGTACTTTTTTTTGTAATATATTTTATAATAGGACTAGCACGCAGTCCACCTGATGGTAAGTGGCTACTGCCGCCCATGGACATCTGTAATCAACCCCAGATAGGATTAGATATT
The DNA here is from genome assembly GCA_014595695.2 of Epargyreus clarus clarus. Lineage (NCBI taxonomy): Eukaryota > Metazoa > Arthropoda > Insecta > Lepidoptera > Hesperiidae > Epargyreus > Epargyreus clarus. The sequence continues at coordinate 2,131,826 of JACTTY020000021.1, forward strand.
CTTACCTGAGGTCGGCCACAGATGCGCCGCTACCCCTGAGGACTAATGCCTCGAAAAAGTATATCTCCCTTACCACACCTTCAAAACGGAACACAGCAGCGCCTAACACTCCTGTTATAAGGCAGAAATAGGTGTGGTGGTAGTGCCGCCGGAGTCGAACCACAAAGGGTTCTACCACCTTCAAATTATAATTATAATTCACTTTATAATTATAGCAAATGATTACCTATTTGTATGTTTTTTGCTCTACAATTATTTAAAAATGTAACATCCGTGACCGAACCTATCTGAATCTGCTGTAATATACTGATAATCCGACACTATCGAATAGGTAATCCGAAATAATTTCATATCCGAAACCGATATAATATTTTCATTAAGCGCGTATCGATATCAAGATCCGAATATGTTCATAACATCCCTATTGTCTGGCAACAAGAAATGGTTAATTCCTCATTGTTAATCAGTAGGCACTCCATTAGCGAAAGTCGATAGAAAGTTATCTAGGGTCATCACGGAAGTTATCTGCCCTAAATCGAATACCGACTAATCTCGTGTTATTAAATGGTTTTATAACCTTCGGGTTAGTTTATGTTCGTTTACAGAAGTAGTAAATATTAATAAACCGTTTATGGCGCCGGTAAATTACAAATGATGTGTCAGATTGGCCGTGTGGTGTGCTAGAATGCGAATGTAATAGTAGGGGAGCCCATGATGCTAAATGTGTACAAACTCGAGCGTCATTGGGGCCTATACGACTGTGTAGATTGGCTCATATATTATTTTGGCGTCGAGCATGTCCTGTAATCGATTTTTTTTACTAATCTGATTGACTCCCCTGTGCAAACCACCCGATATAGAAAGTTCATTTATGGTTAAGGATACTCTACAGGGTGTAAGGTATCTCCCATATCTTAGTCTGCCGCGCTCGAGACACTCCCGAAATCCGCTCTTGGGCTCCCCAACTGTAAGAAGCATTCGCTTTTCGTCGATTACGTAGGTAAAAGGTGGCAAAATGATATGGTGGCTGATTGCAGTGTTCTCAAAGTTATCTAGTGCTATCAGAAACACGTAGCCAAGTAGGAGATTAGCGTCTTTCCCAGAAATGATTCATCAAATGCATGTCAGTGAAATATACAGTTAAATGTGTGACTTTAGCAAAATCCTTTTCTAAGTTACCATACCCATAGCCAAGTGAAGAGGTTTTTAAAAAAGACAATGAAAAACTTTTTAGCGTAAAGAAAAGTTATTCAGTTTTTCGGTCTCCTGAAAAGTAAGGCTATTACGTATATGTCCCAACGGTTTGAAGCCGCGATATTATTAGTTTGTGCACAATGATATAAAAAACTACGTGAATATATGAAAGAGCATTAGCCATCTTAGCATACGGGAAGACTAGATTTTTTCATTCCAGTGTTTCTTAGGGCACCTTAACTTTGTTCAAGCAACTTTGCAACCAAAATAAAAGCAATAATTCCGAAGTAATGATTGAAGTAGTAATATGCAATTCAATAATTTGATAGATTGATGTACCTTCATCTACATAGGTGAAAATAATGGTTCCTTACATGCGAAGTCTAGTGCCAAATGTTCATATATTTCAGTGATTCGAAGAGCACCTTAAATTTTACAAGACTTTGCAGCCAAAACATTACAAAATAAATACAAGCAATTAGAAACTGCAACTTGTCCAAACACCCACGCCGCGTCATAACACCCGCGGTAATTGTCATTACTGTCCGCATACTAACCGAACCACCGCGCTCGCCAACTAATCTGTCAGGATTGGTCAGCTATACCATGCACAATTGTTACGAAAGCGACTGGTGTCTCAAATAGGGTTGTGTATACAATTCATATTAATGTTAACTACCTAATGTGGTATCGGATTTTCTAGACTCACTTCCCTTATTTACCATCAGGTCATAGTTCGCCACGCTCTTCAAGAGCAGATGCAGCGGGTAGACTTCAGATTAGGCAGGTAAAAGTAAAAGCTAATTAAGTAATAACTTTAATAATAAGATGTGCCTAATATTTAAAGTTTGGCGCTCCCGATACCTGGAGGTGGACAATTTGAGAGCTATTGTCTAAAATAGCATCCTGACCCAATTGCTTCAATCGATCCAACTATGAATGACAAATTACTAAGATCCATGAACGGCAACTAGATTACCACAACTTTTAACCGCAGGCGATGCTTTAATTTTAATTATTACCATCACAAAACAAATCAGTACCGCATGCAATAAAGCCTACAATTTTACGATATAATCAATTGTAATTGAAAGGTTGATACGAAAGCCCTATCCAATCTGTCCTTGCGTCCAGCCGGCGTTGCTCTACTCCAGTCTCTCACTTGCCCCAGTTCCCAGCGTTGTTTAGTTTAGTAGGAAGTCTGATTTATGCTACTGGCGGGTGACCACAATTTGTAACGTTCATGTAGGCGATACTGTGACAGGCTGAGGGATGGGTCGCTGTGAAATGTGGAACATTTCTGTAGTCTTTGTATGGAAGTTGGTGCTACATTTTCGATAGCTTTGTCCGGGTTTTCTTATCTAGGGATTACTCCTTTATGTATCTTATGGTTTTATTACCTTTATTTTATTCTTTACTATAGGTATATATAAAAATATGATATAGGTACGTGTATGTTTACTGTTTTGATTATATATGTATCTGTGCAAAAATTACACCAAATCCTTAGTTGTTATTACATTACGAATTTCAAATATAACGCGTTGTTCATTTAAATACTTTTAAACCAAGGAATTTTATATGACATGTGTTCTAGATACACATACATTCATAAACACCCAGGAGCGGAAGAAATATCTAAAATCATAATTTTAATTGTTTCGTCATCAACTCATTACTTCCATAGTTAGACTGAGTCTTCAGTCAGTTCTGGTCAGTCACACAGATATAGCTTTGTAAATATATTTTTAAAGTAGACTCCTTACTTTCAATACTAACTAACCCCTCCTTAGGTGTTGAATAAAAAAAAATCTCAGTATAATCCTACCTTATTTAAGGTGCTACTGTATAAAACGTCCACGTTTCTTAACCCACCGGTTTAGCCAGCGCTTTACTTCAAAGTGCCAGTTTTATTAAGTAGAAGCACAGACAATATAGCACTCGAAACATCAGCAAAGTAAATCACACGGCAGATAATCGCAATATCCTCAGTAAATCACACTCCGTGACACGGTAAAGAACGTAATTCCATCTGCAACACTATAATTCATCTCGTAATCATAGAACACATAAATCTGGTATCGAACTAGCTTGAGTGTGGTTAGGGTCACCGATTTCCATAAGTATTGAATTATGAGCGTACTTTTCAGAAGTTAAAGTTACCTATTTTTACTCGACTGTGGAGAGTAATGTTTCTCGAGCAAATGTTTTTAATTATGTCTCTATTTAGCACACCCTACAGCCTAAATGGCTTAACGGATTTCAACTTACGAGGTATCATTAAATTCGTCCAAACTATCTGAGTGACATAGTCTTCCGTTACTTTTCAGCTATTTTTTTCATTTTTTATTTACGTTATTATAAAATCAGCATTATAAAAACGCAACCAAACATATTCCAAGGTCCATCGCTAATGATACACCAGAACTTAATACAATGATCGGAAAAGTCGGGCCAGGTCAACAGTACTGTGTTAGATATGACTAGAGTCACCGGGTTAAGAGCTCTGAACGACCCATTGTCACCTGTTGGGACCCTAAGGATTGACAACAAAATGCAATTGTCGAATGAAGTCTTTAAAACTCTTTCAGCATCATCATCAATCAAAGTATCAGCGTTATGAAGAAACCAAATCTGTTTATCGTGAATAGTTGCGAAGTAATTCTATCATACAAATAATACCAAGTAAATATTTTTTACACAGCTTTACATATTTCAGTATGTGCACAATAGATTATATGATACTATGGTGATGCATAAATGTGACCGACTACACACAGTAATGATCCAGGTATATTTTAACATATTTTTAATATTCGTCCCAAATTAAAATCTTGTTTAATTTATGAGCCTGAAATAGAACACCGGGCGATTTGAGCGACCAAATCAAATATTAAATGAAAATGAATTAATATTACACTTGAATTTATCATGGCCTTAATGCCCAGCCGTCTCCAACAATCACAATGGTCATGAGTCACCCTAATCTTGCGAAACACATCTCGTATTGTCGGTAATTCAACTGATTGTCATCTGAATCGTGCACCACGCAAGTCAACCCCGATTGTGTGGACTGCTGAAGGAGTGCGCTCGTAGCTGTTGGTGACACCGTACCTACATTATGAGATTAAGCGGTCTCACACGCATACAAATCGGAGACTTTTGACCCTAGTTTGCATTGGCCGTTCACTTTAGTTACTAACTTCTGCCCGTGACTTCTTCTGAGTACCATTATAATTTGATTCTATATCTACACTGTCAGTCTTTACATTAATCAGGTGGAATCGGTTCCTACAGCTTGATAAAATCAGGATATTATTCAACAAAAAAATGATTCCTTTTGTCTGTCGCTTGTTGTTATGTTTGAGCGGAAAATATATTCAAAAGGCACATGGCTTTACAAACTTTATTGAATCTAGTAACACTCTTAACCACACCTATATTTTTTTTTGGCAGTGCCAGCCTAGCAACAAAACTAATTATAATGCTACAATCTTTCTTTAAATTTTTGTATCTTCATAAGGGGCTTCTCCGCTGCTACCTTTAATGTTAAATAACTTGCCATTTCTATTCTAGAAGAAAATAAGAGGAAAAGTATCAACAAACATACCAAAGACCAAGCTACTAGGTTATTTTAAACAAATAGCCATGTGACTTCCAACAAACATCTAAAACTGTAGTTTTGACCCGAGATGCTCATAAAGCTCCACCCATATCATCAGTAGGTCGTCTCCCGAAAGCAAGTGTGCGACCAACTTTCACCGGATGCTATACCGACCTTACATCTGCTTGCATTTAATGGATTATATAATCTTGATCCGTTGATTTATGTACACTTTAGTTCATCTTGCATAATTGATAATTGCGATGATAATTCGCGGTTCTTATTACGCTGGTTTGTGATGTTTGCTTATTTGGAAGTCCTTGTGCCTATTTGCCGGTGTATTATAATCGCAATTTGTGGAAATAATCTTGACCTGTGTATCTTAATGTATGATTAATGTAATCAATAAGATTATTGTTAGATAGTAGCAGTTTTAGTAATATTGTGTTCAGGAATTCCTACTACTCTGGATATCGCCAAGGAACTCTGAGATCAATCTGAAAGTTCTTCACTATTTGATTGAACTTACAATCCTATGAAACAATTATCATATTCATATTTTTGGACAGGCTTGCAGTCATATAGTAGATTTTATGTGCCACCTGACTACCATCATGCAAGAAATTGTAGGAACAGAAAATCCGGAAGTTTATGTGGGGTACATACCTACATGAGTCATTTTATCTTCTTCATCTGAACTAACGTATCTACTCGTACTATCATATTCAGTTGGAATTTCAATTCCTGTGGTGTGGTCTGATGATCATGAACTGTAGGGATAGTCCAATAACAACATGCGTTTCAACATAATCCTCAGGAGAAGAACGCAAAAGTGATGCCACACCAATCCTAATAGATGTTCATGGATAGTGACCACATACCACCATGAACACTGCATAATCATTTACTACTTCAATTTCTTTAAATTCCATCAAATGCGTGGTTCTTAAATAATCTTTACCCACGGTTTCGGGGTCTTATACACAAATATAATTAAGAGTATACTAGATACAGGTCATGTTGCCGATCCCACGCCTACGGGACGTGTGCCACATACCCTGGCGCTTTCGAGAAGAAGACGGCAAGGTCAAAAGTGTACGACCGTTTATGGGAAACCTACTTGAGTGTCGTGTTGTTTGAGGCACCTATTGCCGATATTCTTCAATTGTCTTAAGTACAAGCAGGAAATATTTTAGGAACTTACTTTGTCGTACGCTTGTGAAGCTTTTACGTTCCTATGAAAGTGAGGCTATGTCTTGCACGGTGGATTTTTCTGTGTCGCCATGGACACATACACGAATACACATAACACCCAGACCCAGAAGCCAGAGTATAAATATATAAGAGTATTAAAATCTTTGTATCTTCCAAGATATTCATATTTTTTTCCCAGCTTCTTAAGCATAAAATCTTGAAGAATCCTTACGAGGTAAGACCGCGAAATTACGATATAACATATCCACGTGAGAATGTGAAGCCTTCCGGTGGTAATTATCATTAGTGAATCACGTCAATGAGCGCAATATTCTTAACAACATACGGTTTTTATGAATTGCTCCGTACTCATTCTTTCAGATGTTTAAAATTTTGGGTATGCTGTTAACGTTGTCGTAGATAGGGACTGGCCTATTCGGCCAGGACAGCAACTTTCAGGGGGCATTTTGCCAACCAACATATAAAATGCTAGTGAAGACTTTTAAATTTGATTGATTAGGATAATACTCTTTCTAAAAAGACTCAAAGCCCAACCGCCTTAACTACAAGTTTTGCCAGAAAACAAATATAGGTTAACCCGCTTAAAAAATGTTCTACATATAGAAAAACATACAAGAAAATGAGCTTAAGAATTTTTATTATTACATGTGTGTGTATGTGCATGTCATGTATATTTTTGGGGCGTTTCAAATTATTTTTTATCTTTAAACCTAGCAACTAAGCCACATCCTTAAATCCAAGACACAGGAGCGCTACCCTCCTTTAAAACCCACAGATGTATGATGTTTTGAATAGGTCCTATCAAACCACACCAACAAAACACCTGTACAACTCTTACACATATTACATGTCATACATCATTGGTTATTTGATATGCTACGTCATTCTTGCGTAAACCGCAAAAGTTTTCTTTTGTTAAACCATATTTATGGCTTTGACTGGCGATGCCTTTTCGCTTGTTAATGTACAACATACAACACATATACACTTTCTCTTAGTGTACCATTTTCCTTGAGTTGGGAAATTACTGTCTTGAAAATATAACGTAAATGGTACCTCACAATGCATTTCTGTACAACAAAGTTAAATTTAAGAGACAATTTGTGGTATTATAATGTCTACTATATCTTTTAAACACGAAATAATGTACTAACTTGTAATATTTCATGTACTTGTTGCATTTAGTGTTGTGGAGTGTAGTGGAATGTTTTACGAACGCATGACGAATTTTAACATATGAGGGGCAGTTGAATTCGTTTAAATGATAAGAGTGATATAGAATACATATTTGTATAAATTATACATATTTATGGGATTGATATAGGGAACATTACACCCTTTTTCTGTTAGTTATTTTAAGCAGTTCGTTGTTCCTATTATAGTATTTATTAAGTCACTAATCATTAAGCTTGTAAGAGGTGACTTTTATTCTTGGACATCTTTGATCAACCCCAGATAGTCCTACTCGATGTCAGCCATAGATGCTTTGTTATCCCTGACTACTAAATGGATACATTTCTCTCTTACTAACACTTAATTTAGAACGTACGGGTCGCAGCACACCTGTTATTGGTCTTATAAACCAGAAGACAGCAGTGTTTAACCCACCTGTTACTAAACATAAATAACTTGATACTTAATACCTTTTACACACAATCCGGTGATTGACCCACGGCCATAAACGACCTCAAAATTGTAATTAATTCGCCAAATTTAAATACGGCATCGAACCGAAAAGGAGGTAACATTTTTACCCAATGCTCCACTTGAACATGTAAACCTGATGACCAACTTTTGAGACGCGTTTGACTACAAACGAATAACTGTTAACGATAAAGTTATTACGAAATAGTGCTTGGTTTTTTCTATAATATAGGAGTAGTAGACGAGCTTGCAGTCCACCTGATATACGTGGGTACTACCGCCCATGGACATCTATAATCAATTTCAGATAAGATTAGATTCCTAAATGAGGTCAGTCACAGAACTCACAGATGCGCCGCTATCCCCAAGGACTAAGCTGGAACGCTTAGGAAAAGTATGTCCCCCTTACCACACCCTCCAACCCGGAATACAGCAGTGCTTAACACTGCTGTTATAAGGCAGAAATAGGTGTGGAGGCGGTGCCTGGTGTTTCGGCGTCGTAAACAAGAATTTATAGATTTTTGAGTGTTTTAAAAACTCGGTTTTCTAGCGGTACTTTCATTAAGATTTAAATCACATTATAAAAATATATTGCTACATGGTGTTCATAATTAAATGTCTAAGATTAAAAGTTCGTACCACTAATAAAAGAGTACCTACGTAATAAACAACAAAGGTATATTTTTTTTTAGTTTTTTCGTAGTTTCCAAACTCAATCATAATAACCAATTTATAACTACGAGCTATTTAACACCAAAATATATCCCAATGTTACAGTATATCTTCGTATTTATTTTAAAATTAACAGGTTAGTACATAGCTAGTTAAGCTACAGCGAAATCTGATTATCAGAGAAGGCTATCAACGCGCCGCTGCTTTACAAGACTTCCCCTTAATCGAACAACGCATCTAGGGTTGACACATAGATTAATTATATTTTTATTTTATACCAAGAAAAATATATGCATAGTGCCAACGGAATTGACTCCTCTTTCAAAGATTTTGTGTTCCTAAAGTTTTTTTTTCAAATTTGGGAATTTGTTTCTTGGTCATACATTGCCGTTTTGGATTACAATCTAAATTGGTTACATATTTCTGGGCATCTTCATAAGAAATTTCATGTGCACTATTTTTTTTTATTAGAATTTATTACTTACTCAGATTCAAATAATTTGATCAAAATTTTCAATGTTTTTTTGCATAATTTTATTTTACAACACCGAGACATTCATTGGGGATTGGCGATTCATTGGGGTCAGATAATTAATGACAACTGATCTGCCATTAGAGCGCTTTATCCATACTGTAATACAGACGTAACAGACGTAACTACAGACGTTTTGAGCCTAATAGATAGTAGGTCAATGTATAAAACTAATTAAACGTTTTCCTATCTATGAGATGTGACAACCCTACACTTGTAGTATACCGTTCTACGGACCGGTCCGGCTTCCGATCCGGTTCCAGTGATGGATGACGCTGTGACGTCAGCCAAGCTACGGAGTACGGGTTTGAGGAAAGTGGGTGAACAAATTTTGTTATCGCCAATATGTGTAATGCATTCGGTTTTCTCTTGCCGATTCAGTTTTTTGACGCGTGGCACTTTTTACCACTTTGTGGCATTTAGGAAAGTGGGTGAACAAATTTTGTGTTATCCCCATTATGTGTGATGCATTCGGTTTACCCTTGCTGAATCAGTTTTTGTTGAACGCTTGGCACTTTTTGGCACTTTGTGGCATTTAGGAAAGTGGGTAAACAAATTCAAACTAAAATCTGCATGCTTTGTTATGTGTTATCCCCATTATGTGTAATACATTCGGTTTACCCTTGCCGAATCAGTTTTTGTTGAACGCTTGGCACTTTTTGGCACTTTATGGTACTTAGCAAAGTGGGTGAACAAATTTTGTGTTATCGCCAATATATGTAGTGCGGTTTTCTCTGGCCGACTCAGTTTGATGCGTGGCACTTTTTGGTACTTTGTGGCACTTTGAGAGATATTTCAGTTGGTAACCGGTTCGGATTCGGTTGGTACCTTCCAGGTAGATGATGATTTATGATGAACTTATTTTCGGTGTAAGTACGGCTATAAACCTTATTTTCTGTTATCGTGAAGTAAATGTTCAATTCCATATTGTATAATAGAATGTAATGTAATGCATCTTTCCCTGCATTTTTTTGCATGCTTCCCTGAAGCTAAGTGTGAGGAAAATTGTTAAAATTCCTACCAACCCAGATTGTACCACATTTAAACGCAAATAAATGAATGAATAAATTAATTCTTAAGGTCACATGTAATCTGGCTGGTAACTTGGTGCAAAGCTGGTTGAAACAAAATTGCTCGACTAGGGAAGTACCAACGCCGTACCTATTTCTAGTGTTCAACAGTTTGTGTTAAATTGTGTTAAAAATAAATGACCTGAAAAATAAAAACAAAAAAAAAAACAGTTCTAGCATTTAACTGAAGAGGTTTAAATGCTGGCTGACTTTATACGTAAGGCAATCTATCTATCATGTGATAGGTTACTCAATGATACTAAATAATAAAATAAATATTTAAATAGGTAATATCTTAATCTTTCTGCCTAGCCATTTGATTCCCAGCGACCTCATCTGCGGCGAGGTGAAAGACGTGAGTTAAGATGAATCTCAATTTCAACTGTAAAGAGAAATTTGATCATTGTGACTCGATGACTCGTCCGTCCGTCCATTCCCACGGCGCGACCCGTCTAAAAGCATCTATATATAAATTAAATGTCTGTCTGTGATTTTAAACGGCCACATTTAATTTTGTATTATTCTGTAGTTGTTGGTGGAGAGGTAACTATACTGGTCTTGAGAATATTCAGAGTTCGATTCCTATTCAGTAATGCAGAGCTAGGATTTCCATTCGGGTTTTCGATTCTTTCCTAGGATTTAATTCAAATATCCAGAACCATCTGCCCTGCTTATGTTTTTAACACTACTGTCCCACAACTGACCACGGTACCGAGTGCCTCATAGTGGAACATAACACAGTGGCAACAAGGTGGCAACAAATTTGAAAACTTTATTTTCCATGTGCTCTAGAATTCGAACTTCGTATCTCCCGATCGAGAGGACGATTTATTAACCAAGAGATTATAACTGCCGTCATATGGATAGTCGCAAATGTAACCGACACCATTTACCTTTATATGGACCGCAACTTAAATAACAATAACATAAACATTATTATAACAATGTTATTTAAAATCTATGCAGTAGTGACTATAAAGAAGCCGACATCACGACACAGAACCGTTACATAAACCGCTCTATGTTATTCGTATCGGGAATCGATTCGGTGGATCAAAGAGAAAAAAGACGTATTAGTCTGCACATTACATTTATAATGCTGTTATTAAAATGTTTTGTCGATAGAGATTATTGAAAATATTAATAAACAGTACGTGTATAGTAGTACAATGCTCACTCTATATGGTCAAGATTGATCATAAAATCATATTATTCCTTTAAAATATATTAGCACTTATTAAAACTCTTTATAGTTCGACTGCTGTGGCAACTATCAGCTATCAGTTTTTACACTGCTGTATGTTGATTTGAAGAGAGTAGTAAAGGGGCAAACGGTATAACTACTCACATAAATCTAAGAGGTAACAATGCATCTATGGGTTCTTCTTAACAATGTTATTTCTTAACTTCTTTACAATCACTTACTGACATATGGACTGCATGTTGGGTTGATACTTTTATTTCTAAAACATGCATGAATACTAAAGAAAATATCCAAAGTAATACATAGATCAAAGAGTTTTGTAGTGTTCTTAGAAGATCCACAAGAAACTAAGCGTATATTACTTTGAAAATACATTTTGTACTTGCTCATTTAGTTTCAAATAAGAGTAGGTGATGATTTACGCAGTTCAACTATTGTATTGTTATCAGAAATGCGCATCAGTTAATTAGGCAACTGAAGAACCTACACAATTTGCCAAGACATTGCCAATATGAACTGCAAGCATCCGTAAACAATTAGCCACCCACTTTCAATTCACCGACGCATCTGCCTTTACAAAAAAAAAAAAAACAAAAAAACAAAATGGCAGCAATGCTAGCTTATTTCGTCGATCGTAAGCAATTAAACCAGTAATTAAATGCGGCTGCAATACCAAACTAATCGAGCGTAACTGGCAGTATAACAATGGTTATTGCAAACAATAAAAAGTAGCACATACCTACAGCTGACCGTCTTAAAACAAAACAAAGCCAGGTGTGTATAATCTGTTGCATAATTTGACAGATGTCACGTAACGTACGTCAAGTGGGAAAGCGAGTTCGCGCGTATTTGGCTGTCATGCTAAATGTCAAAGTGTTTTGCGGATCGATGACATTAAAATTGTCATTCCGTTGCACATGCAATTAAAAGCAAAGGTTAAGTATGTGGTTAACCGTTATTTTTGCACTACATATGGGTTACGACTTACGAGTCGTTTTAAGTATATTCCAATGATAATTTTCACTTTTTTTTTGCAAATTTTATGATGCTATTCCATGAATTTAAAGGAAATTATGTGTTAATAATATGTTAAGGCATATTTAGACCAATGGTGGAGTTAAAATGATACGAATTGCTACGTTTATTCATTTTAAGTTAGTTACTAAATGTCAAATACTTTTACAAGAAATTACGAAGACATGAACGCATATAGATTATAGACATTGCGTATTATAGAAGCTTCTTCCATTTAACGATCGAGCGACTAATATTCCTATAAGGCATAATTTTAATTTCAAGGTGATTTTAATTTTGACTTTTTGTAGTATTTTGATGTGACAAAAATATTTCTTTCTATCAAATATTTCTGTTACCATCTAGTGCCGTTGAAACACAAAAAATAATGTACCATTGGCGACTCCTCTGGTGTTGCAAATGTCCATAGGCGGCGTTGACTACTTTCCATCAGGAAGCACGTCTGCCTAATCGTTAGGTTAAACTATAAAAAAAAAAAACCTACACGACAATAATAAACAAATCAAACAACCGAGATTTTCCAACTTAAAGGATTCTACGTAAGATAATTCAGTGATTGTTGCTATTCAAAACATTAATTAGAATTTCCCATTAACGGCACTAAGAACATTTACTGCATAACAATTACATCTCATGCATGATTGCTTCACGAAGGCACATCACAAACTCCTTATAATGAGTGTAACAAGAACAAAAATCGTTCACTGTACATGTCGTGGTGAGATGCAACGTTTTCTATGAGATCTATAATTCCTGTGAACACCTGGTTGGAATACCGCGTTGAATAAAACATTCAGTTCGATGTGATTTATCCTGTTTCATTGATTCAGCGCTGATTTCAATCGATATTCTCAATTACATCTTTATACGGAACTCACTTAGAATGAAACTTTGTAATTCTTATTACCTTAACATTAATTAACAGTTAAATAATTGGTGATTTAAATCTATACCAACGTAATAAGTCTATCTACTGTGAATTTTTTATGATCACATTACCACAATATTATACCTAAGTGTTTATATTATTTTTTACAAAAATAAACTTGAATGCCACTCCACAGGTATCTTCACAATCGAGACAGATCTGGGAAGTAAGCTATTTTACAACCTAAAATATCATAATAATATGGCGACATCTATTTTATCAAACTGAAGAATAACGTCAGTAATAGAGAGCAAATTTTAATAACATACAAAAATTCTAGAAATACTTAAACATATAGCTGACATTGATACATCCCTGTATTATCTAGTCCAAATTTAGTCAATGGTTTCATAACAGTTTATTTATTAATTATATAATTAGTAGGTTTGATAATTAGTACGTTCCGGAAGTCTAAGCGATAAATACTAATGAAGGAAGTCGTAGGCGAAAACATGTAACAGAAAAAATCGTAAAAAAATACATTGATATTCTCTCCCGTTATTTTTAATCCAAAATAAATTTCCGCGATAAATCTGACTAGGTCTTTCGCATCGATCAAATAGACAGACAAAATTACACAGATTAAAAATCATGAACACAGATAATACAAAGTTAATATATAAAAAAAAAAATTGGCTGAAAAGCTAGTTAGATCAAAATTGAGGGCATAGCGATTATAATAATGTTAATCATAATAATCTTGATTCTGCTGTCAATATAACAATGAAATAGTTAATTGATGGAGCTTTGAAATTCAAGTACCTATGCAATGTTTTGTCTCTTCCATTTACATTTCAACTTAAGTTTTATAAATTGTAATTAAAATTAATTCTGCATTATTTTTAACACGCTTTTATTTTTATGCTTAAGTTTGCAGTGTGAAAGGTTTTATATAGATTTAAGATTTGACATTAAAACAAATTCGCAGTCTTTGCAGTGTGATTTGTAATGGAATAGATTCTATCCGCCGATGCGACAGGTGCGTTTCTACTGTTGAGCACTAAGATGGTCAGCTTATATGCAGTCAGCTCATTTGAGTCAGTCGGCATCCATAGATCCATCGAATCGCAAAACTGCTTTACCAAATCCAAAAAATCCAAAATCCTTTATAAATAGAAATATTTGTTTCAACAAATTACTACGTTTATTTATGTTTAGAGAACCCCACTATTTTATGCTGTGGGTTGTAATTCAGTGAGTCAGAAGTAAGTTAGTCTGTAAACTATTCGTACTAGTTACAGAGATAACATGATTCGATATTTTATGGTATTGAAAAGTAATTCTTACCTGATCACCACGCAGCTTCCTACAGATCTCTGTTGTTCCGCACTCCATTCTTTGCGCCTGTAACAATAGGAAAATCATAGTAAATACGGAGTAAATCATAATTTAAATATCAAGTTACAAAGTATACTGTTCACAATAGTTGCTTTGTCTGAAGTAAAAGGTGTTATTTGAACTAAAAGGGCTTACAGCTGCTTTTAGTCAAGTTACCTATGCCCGTAAATTACATAAAATACGTACCATAGCAATTCTGAAGACCGCAACAGAATAAGGTTATTTTATCAATTTGCATTCCTAAACGAGTATTTTAGAATCTTCAGCGTAGTGCTTATGAGCAGGACTTTTAGTACATAAAAGTCACCTAATTTCACTGACTTATTTCACAGCCTTAAAGATGGCCAGATGACGACATATGCATTCCTATCTTACAAGAAAATGTAACTACATAGGAATGCCTCACGTCCTGGTACCTAAATAAGTCTGCTTTCATACTCTTCTCAAACAAAGAGTTCCACAGTATCCTTCAACTAATTAGCAGTAGGTACTTCATCTTCAAAAAAATATTCACAATTTCAAATGAATAACGGATTTGCTAACAATGCGGAGCACGATGCAGTAGACCTTCGGATTCCTAGCCACTCGACAAGGTTACTCTTAACTCTATTTACGTTCTGTTTTGTGTGGCCGAGTGGCTGTAACAAAGTTACTAGCTAGTAATGTAGATAAAACAGCATGTTTAACAAGAATACAATTATGTATCGAGTACTCCTTTCCTGTATTTTTTGGTTAATTACTCCAAATTTTAATTATGATGTGTTAAATTAGGTCAATATTTTATCAATATAAATCTGTAAAACAAATAAGTAGAAATATTGAAAATTTCCTTTTGGTTTTTGTATTTAGCTTAAAAACAGTTATGATTATAAATAATTTATTTGAGTACTTTTAAGTATTCATTGACACTATAATTTTATTCATATGTGCTCAGATTGACCTTTGACCGGACCTGACTGAGCATTTTAGAATTACTATTGTTGTGCATACATGATAAAAATTAAATATATTACACAAATAAAGATATTCAAAAATATTTATCCGCTAGCAAGACGTAAAAATTATGTACAGTCGTACATTTCGCAAGTGCGAGTACATTGGCCTTCCCCTAAATCCGATCCTTTGTTACCCGCAGACGTATTGGCGACGACACGGCTCGCATTTTTAATTACCAGTGGCTAATAATCCGTAACGAGCTCGTGTTCGACCATTGGCGACGAAGCGATTTAAACGCCGATTTCAAGGAACTAATTTTGACGGGTGTTCCTGACGAGCGATGACTAGTAAGGCCTAAATACCGCCGCAAAAATAAAGCAGTCAGGAAGCTAGGACAGCACAACTGGCAAGAAATTGCACAGGACCGGAAAAATGGCAACTTCTCGTATAGGAGGTTAAGATTGATTTCGGGTCGATGAGCCAACAATGTAAGCAAATAAGTTTGACGGCACTGACACTCAAAGATAGGAATTTTTAATAGAGGTAGCAAACGAGTAAGGTATCGACATGGTGGTAAGTGGCTACTGCCACTCAGGGAAATCTGTATTCAACCCCAGATTCGAAGTCCGGTCTGAGGACGAACGACTGCATGGAGTACTAACACTAGAAATAACTGCGGCGATCGAGCCTCCGGAGTGTGGTTCAACTCGAAAAAGGGTTCTACCACCGTGTTAATAAAATAGTTCCAATTTGTTTTTTTTTTTTCTATAATATAGGAGTAACAGACGAGCATGCAGTCCACCTGATGGTAAGTGGCTCCTGCCGCCCATGGACATCTGTAATCAACCCCACATAGGATAGATATTCCTACCTGAGGTCGGCTACAGATGCGCCGCTACCCCTGAGGACTAAGCTGGAACGCCTCGGAAAAGTCTGTCTCCCTTACCACACCCTTCAAAACGGAACACAGCAGCGCGTAACACTGCTGTTATTAGGCAGAAATAGGTGTGGCGGTGGTGCCGCCGGAGTCGAACCACAAAGGGTTCTACCACCTTCATGTTTTATGGATCATAGCATCACGGGATAAAATTAGACAATATTCTACAGTCAATTCTTCACTATCCATTACCGTTAACTCGATCGTTGTGAGACAACTTAATAAATTAATCATTGCAGTGATTTCATTGTTTTAGTCAGTGATGACACATTCGCAAAGGACATCATATGTCACTGTACGCACCACACTACAAACATAGGTCAGGAGATGAATAACTCATTGCATAATATTAAAACTCATGCTTGCAACGAACTTTTACTTAAATTGCTCTGTCACTATGTAACTTAAGGCAAAATCTTAAAAATCAACGTTCGTAACGTTCACGTTCTTAAATTTTGCATGCACAAAAACACGCTTTCTACATTCACAGCCCCACACTAGGATTCCCTGTGTCGTGGGTGCCATGAACGAACACACACACACACACACACACTCACACAAACACGAATACACAGACACCCAGCAAAGAACAGTTAAATTTATTATTCAGTTATGTATATCTGCTTGGCCGGGAATCGAACCGCGAACCCTTTGCGCGTCAGATCGATGTAGTGTGGTGACCGCTCCGCCACGCGGGTCGTTGATATTTACAAAGTCGATAGTAATCAATGCCCCTTTAATAGTATGGCCATTTGATGTAACTCGGCAATAGATGGCGCCACATGTTTCTGAACGTGTAATCTGACGACTTTCCGCAACTTTTCACGGGATTGCTATACACTTCTGAATCACACTATCGAAGTCTTTTCAACACCTTGCATATACACGAGCTCCAAAACTGAAACTTTTAGAGCAAGGCCGCTCCCTGGGCATCATCACTTAATCAAAATAGTATCAAAAATGAAAACAAAATTGTGTCTAGACGTCCAAATCGTGTCTAGGCAATGAAGCATTAAAATATGACGTCACAACCACTGTACGGTGACTGTAAACAATGTTTGCATATAACAAATACATTACACATACATCATTAAAGTATAATTAAAGATCAGGAAACATCCTTATGATTTTACAATATAAATTTTTTAATTTTTATATCACGCGTAATATTTTTTATATCATGTGTCATTCGACATAGCAAACAGTGCAGAACGGATATCAAGTGCGAATGGTCACGTAATGATGTAATGACTGCGATCGCTTCCGTCCGATGTGGTGCAATCAATCTGGGCTTTAAATTTTCGAAGAAATCATTACCGTTTTTACAGGAAAAGGTTTTTAATTAGCTCTTGTCGTGCATCGCTGTTCAAACCGCGATTATATGTGTAAGTAAATGCAATATGTGAATTGTTAACTGTAGTTAATATCATAAAGCTTATACATATATCTGTACCCTTACCATGAGTTTTCAAAACACCCCACAATTTTACGTTACGTTTACTCAATCTATTATTCTGTTCCGTTTGCTTCAGTACACTGAGTAACATAACAATAAGTAAGTGTTCAAGTCTTTTTATCTGCCTCACATGTTCGCAAAAAAGAGAGACAAAACATAAAACGCCATTTTGTCTTTATTTAGACATTTAATGTTACGTTACTGACACTATAGTTCTGATACAATCCGCTAGAGGCGCTGATTGGAATTTGTATGGGCAAATACGTAAACAAATACCAAAACAGTCATATTTGTCAAAACGTAAAAACTCATGGTAAGGGTACTGAAGTAAAAGTTAATGTAATTAATATTATCGTTCACTGTACAATATTTGGGAAAAAAAATATATAAACAATATGTCTGTTGGTTTTCTATTTACAAGAAAAGGGCTGAATAGTATTTTTGCCAATATGAGAAAATTACTTAAACTTATAAATACTTCTTATACGGAAAAGTTTCCTAGGAAAAACTTTGACAGTACAACACTTTTTTCTATGGATACCTGTTTTGATTTCAATGCTTTTTAATTATCTTTATGGTGTAATAAATAATCTATACTAATATTATAAAGAGGATAACTTTGTTTGTTTGTTTGATTGTAATGAATAGGCTCAAAAACTACTGGACCGATTTTAAAAATTCTTTCACCATTCGAAAGCTACTTTATCCACGAGTAACATAGGCTATATTTCATATGAAATATATTTGATAAATAGATTTTGAGGCGGTACAAAGTTTGCCGGGTCAGCTAGTGTATAAGAAAATACATACATCAGTTCTACATCGTAGTTTTTAATTTGCAAAAGGTCTAACAAACTAATAAACTTGAAACCATAACCTCATTTAAACAATAAACAAGGTTGCCAGTTACTGTCTATCCATTTACATTTAACTAAAGTATACCACAGTCCCTTTAACCGTTGCTTTGACTTCTCAAGTTGAGATTGATGGCTCGCGCCACCTTTACAGCCTAGGCAATACAGGCTAGAACTAATTGTAGAAAAGTCTAAGGTTAAATTTAAATCTAGACACTAGCAAACGGAATGGTAAAGGCGTGAAAACGATAACCATTAGCGAATGCGGAGTGGAAAGCCGATTGTTCCGATTCAGAGCGGTCTAACACGCGACCGACTTGCATGGTGATTAGAGTAGAACACTATAAAATACTATACGAATAAAGAACTTTTAGGGTGTAAAGCTCAAGCTAATAGCAAGCTTTGAAAACAATTTAATCAATTTGAATATACGTAATACATCTACTGACGTTAACGAGAATAGTTTGTGGCTATTTGTTCATTTGTTTTAACGCATAATATAATATGGCTAAGCAATATACTAAAAAATAGTAAATAAATACTTAAACATACATACATATAGTTCATTTGTAAGTTAATACAATAAGTTTGGAAAGAAAAGAAAGGAAAGAAAGGAGGTATTTGCTCCTTTTTCGACGTCGTTAAAAATGGGTAACTAAGTACATGTTACACGACTTGTTTTAACCGATTCGCAAATATACTAGGACGTCTCTTTTTTGGGAGAGAATAGGTCCTCTAAGGGCATTTGCAATCAATCTCAAATTGGCCGAAAGGCTTATTACTTGGGTGTCTGAGTAAGTTAAAGCGCTTCTTAACTAATATAACATTTTCTATGATTCATTGCCTGTGATTTTTCTGCTATTATTTTCAGGGTAAGTAAGCCATTGCGTCTATTATCTCACTTCTGTGTACACCCTGCGATCACTGTAAGTATTTCACGGACTTAATATTTATTTACCCCCATTTCCTTTAAGTATAATTAATGCCACACATCGCAACACTTCACAAATACACTTCAACCAGTTACCACAAATTCGCATTACATAATCAGTAATCACTCGGTAATCACATATCGCAGTCAATAATTATAAAAGGAAAGCTGAAAACATAATCACTGGCCGTCAATGCACATCATTATTGCTCACCAATTACTATCGTTATCATTATTGATTAATGATTGATTGCATAAATCGCAGGTTTTCGTGTGTGATGGACTTATGCAAACATAACATAATGAGTACTTGAGGGAATTATTTAAATGTTTTTTAAATGTTTGTTTGTATATAATGATGTCCCACATGACGCGGCAGTCCATGCTTGTTTTACGTGTAAAGTTCTAGGTTCTATTCCGGATCAATTAAACGTAAATTACGAATTTCTAATTACATTCTAGTTCTATAGATTGGTTTTCTTGTGTCTATAGTGTTCTGACGTATTAGTTTAAACTAATCGTAGTGCCTAAAAATATCCTAAAAGCCGGCTTATTTATTTGTTTGGATTATTTAAGAAACAAAATCCGTCCATAATCTTGTTGCCTTGATAGTACGTAATTTCGATGTAAAATTATAAGAGACTTGGATGGACATAAGTCCATAAGGATACACTGTAGGAATAATAATATGAACTACAATAAAAAGTAGTAAAAAAGTTGCCTAATCAAGAGTATTAAGTTAGTTACGTAAATCTAATCAAGATTGTATAAATATTAGAAAAGCAAGTAAAGAAATATACCTATTGTAGTATTTCTCAACAAAATATACTGTAGTAATTAATTGTCACATACTAAGTAAGATGGAATAAATACACAAAAACAAACAATATGCATATATAAAGAAATACGTAGTCCTACTTGATGGTAAGTCTACACAGTTGTCATTTAAGGTCTTTATTAGACCCTAAATAAGATTGGTATCCTTTTTTATAAAAAGGAAAAGTAGTTTCCCTTACCATACTCTTCAAACACGAACGCAGCAGCGCTTACCACTGCTGTTATTAAGGAGAAATATACTAGAAATCCTATAGGAGATCGGTCACAAATACGATCCTAGGTTTATTAAAGGTGCGTGAGAACCTCGGTGATCTGACCAGGAGACAGAGTTCCAATCATTAAGCTATCACTGCTTTTTCTTCATCATTAATACAGGTTACAACGAAAAACAGGGAAAGTTAACTCACTCGCCACCACGACGTTTCTACACTGTCGAAGAACCGACTACACTGTAACTTACAATAAAATTTTTGATGGAGTTTTCCCATTATGATCGACGGTAACTATTTATGCGTTGTAAGCCCTTCCTGGCTACTAAAATAATAAAATGGCTAACGACTTCTCGTATACCAAGACTTCCTGATCCCATCCATATTCATGAACTATGAAGGTGTGGTTATGAAGGAAGTAGTTAGATGGACGATAAGTTTGTGAATTTCGTGATTAACTCATTAGCATCCTACTGCAAACTAGTGGTCTCTTCTGGAAAAGGTTTACGGCATTCAGCGTTACTTGTAGTTTCATTTTTGTGGAAAGAATAAGAATGGTTTAGATCATATTATGTTTATAGTCCATGCGGTCTATTAGGTAAATTTAACTCTCGTTTGAGAACATAATGGAAAACTCTAGCTCTGAATTTTATATCAGGTTGAGGTTAGTTACATAATTAGGATCCATCGTGATCAGGTTCGTGCATCGTGATTCAGACCAGGGTTTAAATTTACCATCACTAGTTCTAAGTTAGTTTAGAAAATAATTACCATGCAACTATGTAACAAAACATCATGAGAAGCCGCGT
The DNA here is from genome assembly GCA_014595695.2 of Epargyreus clarus clarus. Lineage (NCBI taxonomy): Eukaryota > Metazoa > Arthropoda > Insecta > Lepidoptera > Hesperiidae > Epargyreus > Epargyreus clarus. The sequence goes on from JACTTY020000021.1 coordinate 2,153,231, forward strand.
GAAGAGATCCTAAGTTTTCTAAGGCATGTGAAGTCTTCCATTCCGATCTTACCCGGTGAAGATATAGCCTAAATTCTTCTTATTTTGAGAGCAGAGGATACCCACTTTTAGTAGGGTTGTATTGATGGATGATGCAGCAAAGGCTGAAATTCGAACCAATCTTCGTTCGTTCAATGTTAGTGTGTAGGTGAAGTATTTTAGAAGCTGTAACCGTCATTTCTTCGTTACCTAATGAGAATTTTCACTCTTACGTAACGCAAATAGGAAATTATGACAAATTTACGACATCGTTAGGGCCGATCGCCCTCTTTAATCTCAAATACAACCAATTTGGGAAATGATCTCCGAATAACTTATGTTAATAACTTTCTCTGTCATTTCAGATTTTGATGGGTTTTCGTTGCAAATTTATGGGAAGTTTTGTTCATAATTTGACTTAAAGGTTAACACATAAATTAAATTGGCTATCCACTATTTTAATATGTAAATGTCATCCAGTTTAATGTGTTGATAATGTTTACAAATATATGATAATGTAAAGATAAACTATTTGCACCTGATTTTGCATAATCGGTTTAAATAAAGACCATCAGTGTATTTGACAAGTTCTCAGCGGATCTTGTGCCGCCATGGTCGCTTTACCGTTCCACCCCAAAAAGTTCTAGGTTCGATCTCTGGCAGACAGATTTCTGTTTTTTGTCTGGGAGCTTATATTCTCTTTTTTTGTATGTGTCTATTACACCCACGATACAGGGAATTGTAATACAAATTTAGTTATTTACTAGCTGACCCGGCAAACGTTGTGATGCCATATAAATAAAAAAATGTTAAGTGTTAACAACGCTTATCACATAAGGGTATGAAAAATAGATAGTAGCCGATTCTCAGACATTTTTTTATAATATAGGAGTAGCAGACGAGCATGCAGTCCACCTGATGGTAAGTGGCTACTGCCGCCCATGGACATCTGTAATCAACCCCAGATGCGCTGCTAACCCTGAGGACTAAGCTGGAATGCCTCGGAAAAGTATGCATATAAAATTTGGTGAAAATCGGTAAAGCCGTTTCGGAGGAGTACGGTAACTAACATTGTGTCACGAGAATTTTATATATAAGATTTATTTGGAAGACATTTATAGAATTTGAGTCGTATTATTATATCGAGAATTGAATAGATTCAAACAGGATTTCCAAAGCTAAGTTCGTCTGTCTGTAGCCCAACCATATCACATTCAAATCGATTTCTAAGCAAGCGAAACCTTACCCAAAACGGGTATGCAATCGAATTTAATAATCCGTCACGATTTCCAATTAGTGATGGTTTTGGCGTGTGCTATTACCGTGCATTTACGACACAAGAAATAATAATTGGCCAAGTGCAAGTCGAGCTCGCACTGAGGGTTCCGTACCACCAACATTTTCATATTTGTTTTTATTTTTTATTTGTTGTAATAGCAGCCACTGAAATAATACATTGTGAAAATTTGAGCTGTCTACCTATTACGGTTCAATAGATAAAGCTAAAAATGCCGCTTTTAATATTCAACTTTATTTTAGTTTTGTATTTGTTGTTATAACGGCCACCGTTATGCATCCTCTGTAATAATTTCAAGTGTCTATCTATTACGGTTCACGAGATAAAGCCCTGTGACAGACGGACAGACAGCGGAGTCTTAGTAATAAGGTTCTGTTTTTACCCTTTGTGTACGGAACCCTAAAAAACGGTCGGAACAGCTGAAATTTGTCCAACTAACTGCGTTTATATACGACTCTATACGTCTAAAGGTAGAGGCGAGTTGAGGCAAAACTTTTGGACGGATTACGGATGGGCATGTCCGAATCGATTACGATTCGCGTTACGCAATCGAAAAAACGATTTGTATTAATCATGTAACTGTCTAATACAATTTGTGGCTTTCATTCAAGACACGTTGGTTACAGTGTAAACAATTTGGGCGGGGAAAAGTAGTAATTGCTGTCAATGAATGTATTACGAATGATTTTACGTTAGTATGATTGTATAATTAATATAAGGACAATTGTTATACGAAGTTTTTGTAGAGTGTGAAGTTCTTTCACACTCTACAACTTTTTAAACCAGTGTAATTAATGGAAGAATCAATCGAAATAAAACATAATAATAGTTTAAAAATGTCTGATTTTTTTTGGCATTTTGTCATTTGCGTCACTTGCATTTTGGGTTTTAGGGTCCGGTTGTTTTAGTTTTATTGCCATATTACATAAATATCATTATGATATTTTGCGTTTCTGACAATATGATATTAAGTTACCATGTACAGTTGTGTTTGTATTTAAAGGTACAGGGTCAATACCAAATTATGATTTATATTAATATATTTTTAATACAAGAAATATTTTTACTATCATATTTTTAAAATATATTTTAATTTAGAAAAAAAAACTTCTTACAAAATAATATTTTATATAAAAAATACTCGTAGATACTTTTTTAGAAACGATCTTAATGTTTTGTTACTTTGCGTAACTTGCATTTTGAGTCTCCCGATATTTTAGCTTTTTTGACATTTTACAGATTTGTCATTTTGACATTTTGCATTTTTGACAATATGCTATTACTTTAGTATCTGCAGTTTCAACCGTATTTAAAGGGACAGCGCGAACGCAGTCCCTACTATCAAAAATAACGCGTCCGAGTTACCCACATTAGGGGTAATCGCAGGGGTCAACCCGGCCGCAGTGCAATGGCCAGGCCTCGCCCTGGGGGAACCGCCTTCCTGATCACGGTGTCCCCTACGCCAGGTAAGTATGACTTCAACGCCGCGACGCCGGGTACTTATAGTACCTACGAAGAGGTCTCAACAGCGTGATTCAGAGGATAATTTTATACCGCCATCTATAGGCTAACAGTAAGCATATTTCAGTAGCGCCATCTATCGGTGCATACATTAACATTCATAACCCTTAACGGGATACCAACAGGACGAGCTTCTTTGGTGATCGTTATAGACTTGTTAGATATCATTACAGTTTATGTCAGTGCATAATTATTATGTACATAATATTTTAAGTATTAAGAAAAGTAGTACTATTCTAATTTTAAATTATGTTATGGTTTAGAAAAAAAATCATTATCCATCAACTTATGACATGATATTTCAAAATAAGTTTGAACAAACAATATTCAATACTTGGCATCTTAGTAATTTTGTTATCTTGCATTTTAAGTCTCTCGATATTTTAGTTTTTCTAACTTTTTACAGATTTCTCATTTTGACATCTTGCGTTTCTGACAGTATGTCATAAATGAATCGAATAAACAATATTCAATACTTGGCATCTTAGTAATTTTGTTATCTTGCATTTTAAGTCTCTCGATATTTTAGCTTTTCTAACATTTTACAGATTTGTCATTTTGACATCTTGCGTTTCTGACAGTATGTCATAAATGAATCACCTGCAGTTCCAATTCTATATAAAGGGACAGCGCGAACGCAGTCCCTACTATCAAAAATAACGCGTCCGAGTTACCCACATTAGGGGTAATCGCAGGGGTCAACCCAGCCGCAGTGCAATGGCCAGGCCTCGCCCTGGGGGAACCGCCTTCCTGATCACGGTGTCCCCTACGCCAGGTAAGTATGACTTGAACGCCGCGACGCCGGCTACTTATAGCACCTACGAAGCGGTCTCAACAGCGTGATTCAGAGGACAATTTTGTACTGACATCTAGTGGTTAACAGTAAGCATATTTCAGTAGCGCCATCTAGCGGTGCACACATTAACATTCATAAATCTTAACGGGATACCAACAAGATAAGCTTTGTTTTGTGATCGTTGTAGACTTGTTGGGTATCATTACAGTTTACGTCAGTGCATAATTGTTATGTACATAATATTTTAGTATTAAGAACAGTTGTACTATTCCAATTTTAAATTATGTTATGGTTTAGAAAAAAATCATCATCCATCAACTTATGATATAATATTTCAAAATTAAGTTCGAATAAACAATATTCATACTTGGGCATCTTGGTAATTTTGTTATCATGCATTTTAAGTCTCTCGATATTTTAGCTTTTCTGACATTTTACAGATTTGTCATTTTGACATCTTGCGTTTCTGACAGTATGTCATAAATGAATCACTGCAGTTCTAATTGTACATAAAGGGACAGCGCGAACGCAGTCCCTACTATCAAAAATAACGCGTCCGAGTTACCCACATTAGGGGTAATCGCAGGGGTCAACCCGGCCGCAGTGCAATGGCCAGGCCTCGCCCTGGGGGAACCGCCTTCCTGATCACGGTGTCCCCTACGCCAGGTAAGTATGACTTGGACGCTGCGACGCCGGGTACTTATAGTACCTACGAAGCGGTCTCAACAGCGTGATTCAGGGGACAATTTTGTACTGACATCTAGTGGTTAAGCGTAAGGACGTTGTAGTAGCGCCATCTAGCGACGCATACATTAGCGTCACCAGGATACTTTTGAGAAAGCTGTTGAATCAACAAAACTCTTATTATTGGTATCCTGGTTCATAAAATTCAATGCAATATGATAAGACAATATTGCTAAATACTGACAGATATTCACATGATTTTCAAATCATTTGTACATTTTGTAATATTGCATTATAAATAACATGATAAAAAATAAATGAAAAATTATTCATATTGCGGCCGTGAGAACATGCTGGTCGTTTAAAACCTAAACTTAATTATGAATAAAAAAATAATCCTCACAGACTCAACGCTGAAATACATTTTTGGACCAAAAGCGAAATTTTTCGACTCCCACGATTACAGACCGTATCATAGTACATTTTGCAAGTCGATTTTGAAGCTCATCACAGTAGTTATTAAGACATTAGTTGGTTGAGAAACGATTCATTATGATTGTATGCCCGAAACAACCCAGTTATAACGTGTAGTCGGTTTAATTGAGTATTGTGTTCATGCAAATGTCTTTCCACTGCATCTTTGGTTACATTATTATTAAGCCTGTATTAAGTGAGGTTACACTAGCACCTTTAATCTTTAGCATGTCTTGCATGCGTAAGGTCTCCTGTAATGTTTTCCACTTTATATTCTTCATAGAAATACTACAATTTTATTTACTTGGATTAATCTGCCTCGTCATTTGTTTTTTACTTTTTCTGTTCCTTCAGGGAATCCTAGTGTTCTCTTGTTTCTACTGTGTCTTTTTTTTTACATTACTGCTTGCAAATTGCAAGAAATATTACAATTCGACTTTCTTACTAGGCAATTAGGTAGCATAAGTTTTTTTAACAAGTTTACGTAAAAATAAATAATGATGACTAGTGATAAATAAATATAATAGATTTTCGCAGACGTTAGCAAAAATATGAAGAATAGTTTGTACATTTTTAACATTCGAAGACCAAGCTGACCCAGTAATGTTAAAGACCTCATTCATTAAATTGAGATGAGCATCTGTCGGCTTTTTAGATCATACCTAGAAATAGCAAACTCTTAGTGGCAGGTGAAACTAAACCGGTTCACTGCACACTTTATGTATCGATGTACTATTGAATAATTGAATGTATTGTATAATTTGAGGATGTGACGAGCAGATGAAGATGAGACAGGCAGGTGATAGATTAAGAAAGCTAAAAATAATTTACAATTTAAGTCAGTAATTATGGAGTAGGAAGATGATTATGTAGTTGAAGAAGGATAACATGTACTTATAAACATAATACAAGTATTTTATTTATGCTTTGTGGCCCATATATTCAATATTATTTAAATTAACAGCAGTATCTGTCTATATTGTAAGGATTTAATGAGAACTTGATATTGTAGGAATATTTGAAGTTTCTGGACTGGCTGCACTGCCAAAACATTAAAAAAAACATTTACATTAAATTTAAATTAAATTGCGATCACCTATTTAAAATCAAATCTATTACTGGTTTACAAATGAAAATGTAAGTCATATGATAGAAGAGTACATTAATAATTACGTTAATATTAATTTGCATAAGTAATAGACGTCTTAAATGGAGAATGGGTTCTCTATTTTGAAACATGTATCTATCAATGGGTCACGCAGTATGTCATAACACACATGGACGTTATTCTGTAATTAAACAAAGCGTACACAAATTCACGTCTAATGGGTAAAATTGTGAAGCAAGGATTACACAAGACGTGTCTAGCGAGGAACTTTATGCCTTTCGACGCCGACACACAAGCACGACTACGATTTGCGATATATATTGCGACAATAAAAATCTTTAAATCTTTGTTATCGTAGTACTAAGCGGGCATACTTCTTCGAATACAAATTATAGTCCTAAGAAGCAAATACTTACGCTTTACCAAAAGTATCGAACTGCCATTCCCATGATAATATTAATTGCGTATGAGATAGATGCAAAAATATCCTTTTAATTGCACGTAACTCGTAAATTTTAATCGGTAGTACTCGTATAATACATTAACAGCAAAATCATTATATTTCCAATTTTGAATTTATCAGTGCATTTTGTACTCGTATTCTAAATTGTATGAAAAATAATTTTAGTACTTTTAAGATGGCGACACGACCTTTTATAGAAGTTGTCGTATCGTTAGAACTAAACGAACATTTACTATAGGTACATTGATATTTATGTTCCAATTTGCTTAACTTCTTCCCTTGCGCAAGGCTAGTGTTGTTCACATTTTGTATTCAAAGTGCGCATTAGCGAAGTATTTTAGGTAAATTACAGTAAGTTAAGCATGGTGGAAAATTTGGTAATACAATACAATGTGTAAATGTATATTTTAATGTTAAAAATTATAAAGGGCGTGTATAATTTAGTTCAAGGACGTTATGTTGACAATATGTTGTGTAATATATGTTTAAAATAATATCAGATTTTGTTAGACAACTATTTAAGGATACTATGTAATATTTACACTAACTTGTTCTTAATAAAAGTATTTTTATCTATAAAAATAAATAAAATTATCTTGTTAGTCATTATTTCACAATGTTATACGCAATAGACCCATTGTTTGACAGTTACATTTCCATAGATTCAACTTATTTATCATTCAGTTATATTTCAAGTTTTATTTAATTCACACACATCCAAGTAGGTTTGACGCGGATTGTAAAGCAGACCTAAACTTTATAAGAAAAATAGAGAAAAGACTAGAAAAACTACACTTAGTGTACAAACATTTCCATTTAGACTAATGGCACAGTGGCATACAAAGAAAAGCAAAGAAAACCTGTCCGTCATTACAAGTGGAAGTACCTGTGTTTCCGTGAAAGCAATCATAGTAAGCTAGTTGTACTCTCTTGTCACTTTCCATCGAAAGTCGCTTCATTCACGAATGCTAATTCAACATCAACCCGTTACTGTCTTAACACTTAACAGGGATCTTATAGTGTGAACGGTTGAAGGGTTGAGAGATTTCACGCAACTTTCAGAACATGAAGAAGAGTATTCGTAATAGCAATACGTCTTTAATTATATAATTTATATCCAGGATACTAATCTAGGCACATTGTAGTGTGTAATCCAAGTTCCATAAATTGATTCATAGATCATTTCGCCACTTACATAACTTACTATTTTTAACTGACTTCAAAAAAGGAGGAGGTTACTCAATTCGACCGTATATATGTTTTTTTTTTAAATAATTAAAATAAATGTTGGTTTAGTACATATTTCTGAAGTCGGCGCTCATATTGGACACGCTGTTTACGCCGTTATCGAATGAAATATATTGAGCGCCGACTTCAGAACTATGTACTAAACCAACATTTATTTCAATTATTTTTTACTTTGTAGTGACATAGAAGTCGGTTTTATTTTTTAAGGTTCTTCCACCTTCAACATTTCTATTAAGAGGTTTTAAAATAAAATATTCTCCCAATAGTCCAATCTAATCAACTTTAGGCACCATAACTCAATCACCACTATTGAGTGTATGGTATGCCTTCGGAAGTACGGATGTGTGCCAAGTATTTAGTCCATTTGGTATGCATGTTGGCGCCGTCTTCTAGCTTCCGAGAAATGTCGCTTAGCGGCGCTTGCATCGTTTTTATTACCCACGCATATGCACGCATGTGTATATTTGAATAATTAGATGCAATAGTAGCCTACATTCCGATTGCGTGGTTACTACTGCGTCTGCTATTTAATCATATCTCTCGTATTATATGAGCACGGCACACACTTCTGATTTTTCGAAATTATATTCACGTATAAGAAATTTATTATCACATAATTTACCAGTGTAGGAAAACAATTTAAAAGCCTACATGAATGTGAGTTATCTATTGCGTGTGAAGTTTACCAATTAGTGTGGCGGATAATTGTATTACCAAATTCCCAAAATTTGAGGGGAGAGCCATGCTTAGCAATGGGACAATGATGGATCAATTATAATAATAAATACGCTTGACTGTGTTATGGAAAATCAACCATTAAGTACCATACCGATGACCGCTATTAAGTAACCCTAAAATCCGAACATTCAAGCGATGTATATCCTAACGGTCTTATTCATAAAAAGTTATAGCACACTTATAACGTTGCTATAGTACGATTGTCAAAAAGTGTTATTCATAAACGCATTTTAGGCACTAAACCGTTCTATAAACCTTCTATAACTTATAGAGGCCAGAACCCTACTATAACAGTGCTATAAGGCAAAGATGGCCGACTCCCAACAGCTGATTAGTGATTACTAACCTAATTTGACAATACGTTTTGAATAAATTTCAAATGCCAATGTCCATTTTGTATACAAACTTGAAATAATTTATTTTAATATCCGATAAATAACATTATTATATCACTATTTTAAATTACAATGCAAATTTTACAAAGCTTAGATTATTGAAAATCTAGAAAACCGTCCACTTCGAAGAACATTGCACCAAAGAGTGATCTGTTTTCATTACACTATAGGAAGCGTTATCGCTTTAATAAATCGACAGTAAATTTTATAATTGATCTCGTAAGTAATGATCGTAAATTAGATCGCAGAGGTCCTGGTACACCTTCTGAAATACAGGGTTTACTGCCATAAGATATTGCGAATGTTTACAAAACGAAACTTAATTGAATTTAACTTTATATAATTATATCAATATTACATAAAACATTAATATCCAACCAATTTTCACTCCTTTATCTTTTAACAACTTTTGCTTCACATCCCATTTTAACAAATAAAATATTTTTTAAATTCGCGGTATTTACAAATACAATGACACTGACATGTGATTTGGTTTTATTGACAACCCATTGACAAGAATGTCAAGACAGAATATTTTTTAGTACGAAATAATGTCATTTAATGATGTTTATCTCTGGATATTCGTCAATTTGTTCGCCGAACTTCACTATAATGGCAACATTTTCATTTATAGTTGACTTTAGCGACACATTAGTTATAGAAGGTTTATGGAACGTTTATGAATAAGCAATTTTATAGAACGTTTTATAAGCTTATTGAACACTTTAACTAATGAGTGCTTAAAACCTTCTATAAGCATTTTTTATGAATAAGACCGTAAGTCTGTACTCATCCCATCCTACTCTTGCCCATCATCACCATTCACAACCCATTATTGTCCCACTGCTGGGCACGGATCTCCTCTCAGAATGAGAAGGATTCGTCCATAGTCCACCGCGCTGGCCGAGTGCGTATTGGTAGACTTCACATACCTTTGAGATTTTTTTTAATCTCTCAGGTATGCTCACGATGTTTTCGTTCGCCGTTTAAGCAAGTGATAATTAATTTCTAATACGCACATAACTTTGAAAAATCAGCCTGGGATTTCAACCTCGGACATCTCATTCGAGCGGCCGAGTTTTGTAACCATTAGGCTATCACTGCTATTACTCTTGCCCAGTAGAATAATAGATCGATGTGGAGAAGTGTGCCATTTCCACATATACTATGTACTGTACAGTCTTAGATGACACTGTCATTAGCGGTCTAAATTATCTGCTTTCTATCTTCTTATGGGCATGAAAGCAATTTCTAATCTATTATGCACTATGAATAATACTCCCGAGGCTGATTACACCGCGGAAATATCGGGATGTGTGAATTCATTAAAATTGTAGGTAGTATGGTTGGTACTTCCGATTTACTTAAGCTAAAGCTTTCTTTATGTGTAAGTTAGGTGGAATCAGTATGACTCGATTGAGTAGCTTCTTCTTAGTAGTATCTTCAGGTATATTTCCACCTTCAAACCATTGTGCGTTCGAAAGACTGTGGATATGGGCTGGCTTATAAATGAAGGGTACTTAGTCCTCAGCAGTGGCAACGTATCTTTCATCATCAACCCATTAACGTGTGGGACGTTAATGGGTTACCTTTAAGATTTTTTTTTATCTCTCAGGTTATCTTATGATGTTTTCCTTCACCGTTTTGCAAGTGACAATTAATTTTTAATCGCACATAAGCTAGGCTATCACTGTCTCAACGTATCTTTGAACGGCTTCAAGTAAATCGCTTGTTCATGAAGTTCTTAAAAGATACTCTACATTTGTTTATCAAGGACTCAACCATTTTTGTGAACAGACCCATTCCTAGCAATAGGGTATAAAGGCATGCGACTACTAACCAAAGACACAAGAAACCAAATCATCTTCATTTTGTACTTTTTGACCATAGATTAGTAAGTTTTTGACCCAGAATATTGCAAATATCAGTTAGAAAAGCTGATTACGTACGGAAGATTTTTGACGAACATTGTTTTTCTCTAGAAACTGTACGTGCAAGTTGAAACATTTTATTTAATTGTTTTATTTTTAGAGCACGTATGATTACAATATTTAGGTAATCAAACTACTTAATAGAAAACGTTACAAGTAAGTATAATGTATATACTTTTACGAAATATTTTAGCGCATCGGGTGTGCAAGACTTTTGCACCTTTTTGTAAAGCCGATGTCGTAATTTTTCGCTTAATATTCGCGAGATTATGTTGGTAATAAAGTTAATCGATAATAGTTTACGCATTTATTTAACTTTGTTGGTTCGTATGTATGTCTGGGTCAAATCTTGTAATTGAATTTTAAACCAATTAACTCCAATAAGTGATGTAATTCTAAATCTAATATGGCGGACGCCCCGAGATACTAACTTTAAATATTAAAGTAATTATTCTCATACACCAACTAAGTAACAAACACAACTTTATTTTGAAAGATGATTGCCACCCGTAGACAAGATAGCAGTTCAACTATTTACGTTGTTTCACCAGAGAATCAACTTGGAACGTTCCACCAAACTCGAAGGTGGTAGAACCCTTTGTGGTTCGACTCCGGCGGCACCACCGCCACACCTATTTCTACGTAATAACAGCAGTGTTAGGCGCTGCTGTGTTCCGGACAGACGTTTTCGAGGCGTTCCAACTTAGTCCTCAGGGGTAGCGGCGCATCTGCGGCCCGCCTCAGGTAGGAATATCTAATCCTATCTGGGGTTGATTACAGATGTCTATGGGCGGCAGTAGCGACTTACCATCAAGTGGACTGCATGCTCGTCTGCTACTCCTATATAATAAAAAAAATCTCTACAAAGCCGAATATATCAATTTTACACAGACGTCCGTCAGAACTAGGTATGATGGTACAACCAATGCAGTTTTACTGCAAGAAGTTCCACTACTTTCATTGCAAATATCTAAAATTTCACATTCAATTACCGACAAACAATTTACGAACAAAAAACCAACTCTAATTAATTAATTAACTCCAATTACTAGTTAAAATTATTATGCCTTATGCAATTGATACGCCGGTGGCACGTTACAGTTGTATAAACGACAGGTTAATTATGCGTCGTTACTGATTAAGATTATGATCATACACGTAACGAAGGAACTGCCAGGAAAGTTACGCGTGGTGCGCTTCCTGAAACCCGAGTTTGATGCGTATCATTGCTTGAAATGTATCTGGCCTTCCTGTAATGGAAGCTTGTGTATAATGTATTCGTGTAATAGAATAGTAACAGTAATATTAGAAAGAAGAACCTTTGTGGTTCGAGTGTGGATGCGCCATTTACACCTATGTCTGCCAAATAACAGCAGTGTTAAGCCCTGCTCAAGATAGATAGGAAGATAGGAAAGTATAACCGAGGCGTTCCAAGTCAGTCGTACGGAGTAGCAAAGCATCTATCTCCGATCTCAGATAGCACTCTACTCCTATTTGTAGTTGATTATAGATGGTATACGTAATCCATGGACGGCAGTGACCACCATCAGGTGGGCTGCGTGATCGCTGGCTACTTCAATCGTATAAAAAATATATATTTTATTTTTCCACTGTGATTATAGTGTTAGTTCCGGTCAGACTTTTCCCAAATGATATTGTTAATAATGTAAGGTAAGTACTCTAAATTAGTCTTAATAGACAAGCATTTAAATATTTAAAAGATTCAAAGTTTATTCATCATCATATACCTATATACATACAAGCAAACTTAATATCGTAAAACGTTATAAAACTGTGTCGCATTTATTTACGCCGACATTCGGCTTTCGACCTCAGACATAACTTTTGATGTACTCGGTAACCGTTGTATTGCAATATTCTTTATTTACAGACAAGGGTGTCTACGAGGTCAGAATAATTTGAATGAAAGACTCACTCTAGCAATGCGTATGCATATGCAATCTTAACAGCCATTGCATCTATTGCAAGATGCATTCCACATTTAACATTATATAAGATATCCATTGTTTATTGTATAACTGACATGCTCTTTGCTGTACTGTTTCTCAATTAGTTAATGAACAATTTCACGGCATCAAGACGGGTAATGTCCGCGGAAATCGATCCAACACGGCCTTTTTTGCAATTCTACATTCAATTGAAACGTTTTGCGATTAAATTTTGGGGAGAGAGAGAACTATTTGTGGTTCAATGGGGCACCACCCAACTTGTCTGCCTTAGACAAGGTCTTTGACGTTGTGTTCTAATTTTAAAAGTCCATATGTTCCAACTTAATACTTAGTGGTCCTAGTGACCTAGGTTTGTTAACATTTAAATAACTCTGAATATAATAAAAAAATTGGAGTCTACTCTGTATTTTCAACTAACTTATGTATCTGTCTGCAAGTTCTTCTCTTTTTCATCGTTGTAAAATATAACAATAGGATGCGATAAAACAATTTTTTCCCTGAAACGTCGGACAAACTTTGGCCATTATAAATACAGAGTAAAACCTCTGAAGTCAACAAATAAAGTTACATGTCTACCTGTTAAAATCATTTATCGCTCGTGGATGTTTTTATGAACCCAATGCTAATAAGGCTAGGATTTATAACCTAACAGATACATCGCATCCCTGAGAACTAAGCCAAAACTCATAAGTAATCTAACCACACCCTTCAATCCTAAATCCATAACATGAAATCAATCATGTCAATGCAATCAATACATGATGTAACTAGCAACGATCTCATACAAGTTTCATGAACCGTTTGATATAAATAATGCCCATTCCACATTCCTGCCGCAGCATGCGAAATGGCTACGTGATGACATTTTTCGTTCGATGTTAGTAGGTACCGAATATTTCGCATGAGTTGAATGATCTGATGTTAGTCTTTGCATTGTAATCTTAGGTGCTAACGGTAATGGATTAAGATCTCGCTTGAAATCTGGAATTTAAATTTGAAATGTTGAATTTTTTTGTGAATATGCCCATTTCTTTGTAAGAATGTTTAAAAAAATATTGAATATTTTAGGTAAAAACATGTGTATATTTTGTAAAAGGCATCTTATTCCTACTCTACATCTTATACCACTGCTACTATGGATTCTTTTATCTCATGCCAGCGAAAACATTGCTATGCCTATTACCTAAGCAGAAAATTAAATTTTATGGCTACTAAATAATTTAAAAAGACGGAAGACGAAATGAGTTTTTCAGCGTTTCGATCTGAATTAACGCCTCAGTTATACACAGTTTCATAAAGAATTATTATATTATTCTCGAAAAATGAAAAAAGATTTATTATACTTAAATTATAATAATTGAAAATTCATCATTTTAATTTCATATAATAAGAGAAATTAAAACCGTAATATCTACGCATTATCTTGATAAAATCAACTCTCTCAAAAAACGTAGGCGTACAAAAAATGAGATCGCTTTTACAAATTATTCGAAAGCAGTAAATATTTTTTTTTGATGCAATCTGAGGAAAAGTTAACCATACACTTGAAAAAAAAACAATGTAAGCCGTCACGGGACGCCTAGCAGATGTGAAACATCGACATTATTTTGTAAAAGTAATATACAGAAAAGAACATAATGTGATAGGAACTAAATATGTCATAATGATAAAATAAAATATTACGATTTTTGCGCATGGCGACGCGTCGCCACGGCATGCGTCGCCACGCCAGAAATCGGTTTTACGTGCGGCTATAGATGTTTCACATCAACAAGAACACAGTATCGCTTACCACTACTGTTATTAGGCAGGTACACAACACTGGCTAAATTTGATGAAGGTAGAATCAATTATAACCGCAGTGTTAAACGCCACTGAGTTCTGGTATTCTGGTTCTGGTGAAGGGTGTGGTAAGGGAGACATACTTTTCCGAGGCATTCCAACTTAGTCCTCAGGATTAGTGGCGCGTCTGTAGCTGAGTTCAGGTAGGAATATAATCTTATCTAGGGTTGATTACAAATGTCTCTACGCGGCTGTAATGACTTACCATCACGTGGACTGCATGCTCGTCTGCTACTCATTCATTATAAACACGGCGGTGGTACCGCAGTCGAACCACGAAGAGTCCTACTATCTTTAGCAGTATTGATGTAATACCAGTAACACGTGCATTAGCAGTCTTTGTAGTAACACCATCTATAATACTAACGTACAATAACAATGGGTTAGGAGACGCGACATAATTCCCTAAGGTAGCCGTTTAGAATATAAAACGAGCCAGTTCCCAGCTCATTCATATGAACTGTTAGTGGACGACCACTGAATGTGTAATGACGTAATAAAGAAATGCCTGTATCGTTCATTAAAAAAATATCGACAAATCATTCTTGCATCATACCTACATATATTTTAAAGGACCCTTTGGTGGAACACACCGTCACATTTATTTCTTATTGAAGAATAAGGATACGCTGCAAAGAGCATGGTATACGCTGGTGTGTTGTGGTTTAAAGGAGACCTTAATTTTTTTCCTAGGGCATACTTACAGGGCCTTTGTGGCATACTTCTACATGAGGTATATAAATAAAATAACCTTTATTTAAGATTTTAAAAACAACCTTTTTCATATTATCAGAAAACTCTTTAATTAATTTTAACCCCTACCATGGGGGTGCATAAACAAATGATTCGCGATCTTCGGACGTCTGCCATATTGAACTAGATTGTGACGTCACTAATCTTTTCATGTATTGTCAATGTGTCATCCAAGCAAAGGTGTAGGTGTGTTTGTAGATTTGACCCTCACTTACATATGAACATTATGAACACAGTAAGTTAAATAAAATTTGTAAAATACAAAGAAAACAAGAAGCAGGTTTGGGGACAGCCGATAGAAGTGAAAACTACGTACCTACTCGTAACTTTTGAATTGATCGTCGAGTTATTAGATTATTATTTAGAGTTATTTTTGGTTTGTAAATAAGTGTTAATTACCAATTTAAAGTTTAATCCTTGATCATAAAGCATTCGGTGACGATGAGGCGTCTTCCATGATTTTTGTTTACCCGAAAAGTGCTTAACGCGCCTAAAAGATTTCACTTCAACTAAATATACACAGTTTTTTGATGTTTTATACCTCATCGTAAGTAAACATCAACCTAATTTGCAAATCAAACTGAAAGTAAGTAACATTAATTAAAGAAGAGAAATTTGTAAACATTCCGCAAAAGATAAATAAGTCGTAAGATTTGCTTCAAAGTTCATTAAAATGCATTTGTTGACAAAAATCTGTTTAAATTTGACGCATGCTTACTTTGCTCATAATGAGATTCTTCATTTCCGGTATAAACCATTGGTTCTCAACACATGATTTACCAATACTCATGAAAAAGACTCAAGAAAAGAAATAACGGCAACGGTAATGTGACGAACATTATAAAATATTCCGAGCCTAAAAGTCCTCGCTAAAAGTAGCAAAATCATCAGAAAAAGTTTGAGTACAGCTGGTATAAATAAACTTTACGTAAGTACGTACGGAGCTCAATACAAACAAAATGTTTTACACAAAATTGGAAAAAAGTAAGCAGTTATTTTCCAGTTACAGATGTTACAACAGTTACTGTGCTCGACAACAGACAACAGTTATTTAAAAACTACACAACAGACATTTGACGTTGTATTATTATGCTTCAAGATCGAACATAAAGATAACAAAGCAATATTTTTTATATATACCTACTAGCTGACCCGGCAAACGTTGTGTTGCCATATAAATAAAAAAATGTTGAGGGCAAACAACCCTTATCACTTAGCTATGAAAAATTGATAGCAGCCGATTCTAAGCTCTACTGAATATGCATATAAAATTAGGTGAAAATCGGTAAAGCCGTTTCGGAGGAGTACGGTAACTAACACTGTGGCACAAGAATTTTATATGTAAGATAACTTCGTATCAATATCATAATTTAATTATGATTATTTACAATATATATTATGATTATTTAGAATATCCTTGTAAAGTAATTAGACTTTTTTTTACGGAAATGCATGTTATAAAGTTATAACAATAACTACTTCCTACTTAGATCGGTATATAATAAAGTCTGTTCAGCAGACTTTTGCGAAATATGTTTTATCCTAACTTTATAATCTCCCTTATGTTATAAGCCGAAAGAAATCGAAAAATTGTTACTGAATTAGTTTCAATTATTATACAATGTCGTTTTTCTATACAAAAATGTTTTTATATACTTTTCATTCCAAATTTGTTACAGAAAAAAAATATTGGATCACTGCAAATCTTAATCGGATAGCGTTTAAAATAAAAATGGACTAAAATTTGAAAATAAGGTGTCACAACCATAACAAAATACTATTTTCAAAACTTGATTTATTATAATTACTGCCAAATTCTTATTATTAGACTTAATTAGAAATCAAAAGGTCAAAATATCTAATCAAAGTCTAGACTTTATCGAATGCTTAAAGGTCAGACATAGATCAAGTTGTTAAATTTTTGCAGCAATAAATCTTTTCTGCGAAATATTAGCCACATTTGCAATGATTTTATGCTTACATTCACACTCAGTTTTGTTGTTAAGTTAATAACAAATTACTATGCATGACAAATTTTGAATTGAGTTCATGACCAACGAAAATTATGTTCAAATTTTAGTCAGACATATTTTCAACTAGCTATGCCCCGCGGTTTTATCCGCGTTAAAAAGTAAATCTAACGAGGATGAAACCGGGGCATAACTAGTTCTAAAATATAAGTAGCCTAAGTTACTCCTTATTACATCAGCTACCTGCCAATAAAAGTCCCGTCAAAATCGGTCCAGCCATTTCAGAGATTAGCCAGAACAAACAGACAGACAAGAACAAATCGTAAACTATTGGACCCCCTGCGCAATAATTACTTCGCATCGCGTGACATGAACTTTTTGAATCATAAAGGGAAAATACCAAACAATGGGGCAAAACCCACTATACGGAACCTAATAATGTTCGTACAACTCATGCTTTACCAGTTTTTTATTAATATTCCTATAATATATCGTTAGGTGTCAAGAAGATGAAGGTCAACCGTTCAGACATGGTTTTGGTTACAGGTAAAGGGTTTTTTAATCTGTGTAACAAAGAAAGACCTTTAGTTCACTGAATTGGAGTTCTAAATTATAAGCGCCAAGCTTTTAACCTTACAAATCTTTTTACTTGGTACATTTTGACTTCAATACTAATTTAAATTTAGATTGAATTTGTTAACTTACTTTAAAATATTAATGAAGTCAAGAATTACTTGTAGGGTCTTTTAATTAGCGAAACGTTGGTCTATTTTTAAAAATATTTCGCTATATTTTACGATGCTAATATAATACGTTAAGTGACAATTTTTATATAATACGAACAGTGATTCATTCATAAAGTGTTACCCAATGTAGCAAAAACTTCCTCAATGTAACTATTCTTTAATTTAAGTTTTACGAGATGTAAATAACAAATGTAGCAGGTTTTCAACCCGCTCACCGCTCACCCCAAAGACCACTCAAAATTGAGAGAAGCCGTAACCAATAGGACGATATACAGATTCATATGTACACAAAGGTCCCGGACGTGGGAACAACAAACAGAGGACCCCAGCTACAGAGCAACAAGTATTCTGTTCTAAAATTTTAAGTATAATACCTGAGGATTAAATTACATTTTTTTTTAAATTGAAATAACAAATGAGCTTGCAGTCGATAGTAAGTGGTCACTGCCGCCCATGGACATCTGTAATCAACTCCATATAGAGAAATTCTAACAGAAGGAAATTACAGGAGAGGTACTCCTGGGGACTGCTGAGCCTTGGTAGAGAACCGATAAGGCTTGTTCAGAAATATGGGTGTATAAGGACTAAGTTAACAACCAAAAATAAAGTTCCAGATCTGTTGGAGAACACCACCCCGAAATTTCAAAGTGACGTTAAGTACAATCCGATGAAACAAATTAAACTTTTCGAATAGACTTAGGATAAATTGGGATTCTGCTATAAAACTCTTAATACGTTCAAAATAGACATTTGTTTATACATTTTTAGGCATAGATTAGTAAAGATACTTCGCCGCTTTGAAATTGAATGAAAAGCCACAAACAGCTTATTTTTGTAAGTTCTTTTTTTGAATCCTTGACAAATAAAAACATTTTTAGAGAAAATTTACGAATAAATAACTAATTTATGTAATAATTACGTAATTTACGTAATAAATAAATAATTATTTCAAATATTTTAGGGACATTTTAGCACGGAGACGTGGCAGAACTTTTTTACGCAACTATTTCAATTCTCAAAACTGGGTACATTTTCTCGTTAGGAGTGAGTAATCTTTACTAATCTATGTTTTTAGGCTGGAAACCTCAGACGAAACTACGCATTTCTGACAAACACCTTATAAACATAGATCACGTGACATCACAATTTCGAAAACAAACATAACCTTGTCCAGCACTTGACCGTATGAAGATTACGAGTAACTGACCTTTTGTATTGTTTTCTATATATAAACCCATTTCTATTTATAATCCTCAACTAAGAACCCATACGAGTGATCACGAGGCAAGTCGGTAGCCACCAAGGTGTCTGTCACGTTTTACTGTCGCTTAGAACTTTTATCGAACTATTCTTGATTATCGTTGCCTCAAATCATAGAAGATCACGTACGATGGATTATTGAAATGGATAAGGCGTTGGTTATAGAATATTTGATTTCGCGTATGTTGGCTGAATAACGCTAAATAAGGCAGACAATCGTAGCATAAAGTTGTGGGGTGGGTCACAGGGGAAATTTAGTCAAATTAGACCATTTACAACAACAACAACAGCAAACGCTATCTACACTCACAGCCCCACACTAGGATTCCCTGTGTCGTGAGTGCCTTGGACACACACATAGACAAATACACAAACACCCAGACCCAGAAACAGAAATCTAAATTCATCATTTAGATATCTGTCTGGCCGGGGATCGAACCCGGGACCCTTTGCGCGTCAGACCGGTATGGTGACCGCTCCGCCACGCGGGTCGTCCATTTACAAAACGAAACACAAAAATATCGGTCTAAAATATACCTATCTACGCACACGTACACACAGCACACACGTACATACACGAAGCGTATCGTATCGAATCATATACCAAAAAAAAATACATGCAATATTTGCTAGGTTACACTAGGTGTCAATTTTTATATGTTGGTATCTTCGATCACTAGTTAGTGATCGAAGTTTGGTATTGAAAAAATCACATTCATATTTTTTCTTAAACGCCTTAAAAGAAAAAGGTATACCATAAAAGTTTATAAAAAAATAATAACTTACCCAACAGTTCATTCCGTTCATTTTTCTTGTTTTTAGTTCTTTAATTTAAAGTACCATTTCACAAAAACTTCAACCACTTTTGTCTATACCTCAAATTTTGGTCCGATTTACACGAACAACATTCAATATTGTCACTATATGAATATGCACTTTATAGTTGCAAATAATCCTAGATTTAATTACATCCTGTCACTACTCAACAATTACTTGTCACACCTTAATACTGAAGTTGAAATAAAAATATTAGATCCAAAATTCAGAACAAAAGTCCACAGCGACTTCATATAAAACGTATTAACTTTTTTAATTAATATATTAAAGCTTAACCCTAGAATACTAAGCACTTATGGACATTAAAACCGGTATAAAAAAATAAAATCCGCGATGATAATAAAATAAGTAAATTGTTATAAAAATCTACTAAATCCTAAATCGGATTAACAGAAACAAACCGGTACTCCAACACAAAGCTCAACAATTTAAATAAGCTATCAGTTAAAATCTCAAGCATCTTCACACGACAAACACAACAGAACCACATCCAAAAACCGGTATTAACATTGCACAAAGCTAACAACATTTTTATAACGAACTCAAAAACTCACATTTAAGTCACTTATTACTGCACGTCGACACTAAAATCACTTGTTAATCCGCAAAACCGGTTCTATAATTCATTATTTCACGTTTAAATAGTTATCAAAGTTCATAAAAGTTTAGATCGAAGTTTGAAGCTGATTTCGATCACACGAGTGACGCAACAGCCGCCTCAGGTGACTGTCCAGTGACTGAGGTGAACGACAGAGACTACAGAGTAGTCGGAGTGTAGAGACAATGGGTGATTGATCTAGAGCTGTACATGATGCATTCATTGTGCAGAGGTCGCTGAAACAATGTTGTTTTGGATAACAAACAAGTTTACGATTATTATAAATAGTTTTCTGCTGAGTGCATTTTTAACAATATAATTTAGTTGCGCGGCAAAAGAGTAATATGAGGATCACAATATACGGAAGGATCTTTAAGTTAATAAATAATTCTTTTAATAACGTACACGTACTAGGCTTGGGATCCAGAGTTGATATCTAAATTAATTATATTAACCTCACGGGTGATCGAACCCACAACCCTTTGTTATGCAAAATTGCAAACTAATATTATGAGGTCTGCTATGCATTCCACTCGCAAAGTATCCAATAATTGACGTGAAATCATATTTGATTTGTAGTAGCTAGATAGATTCAGAGACATAATAATGTCTCTAAATCTATCTAGCTACTTAATCTGTATCATCAACAAAAAGTGCAGCGCTACATCATGATCTCAGTTTGTCTCCAATAGCCGAATGTTTACACATCGAACACACGGAGAGAGCCGCCTTGACACACTAAACTCTTCCGTGCCTGTTAAGTAAATAACATGATCTTCGTTAAGTTACAACTATATGTAAATAAACTACACAAGAAAATTTAAAACTCTACCAAAAATTGTTTATTATATCGAACTCATCGCACTTCGGGACAGAACTACAAGAAATGCAACAACAAAAAAGACAACAAGAAACAACAAGTAACCAACAACAACAAATGTCTCTGAGCGCAACCTAATCTGTATCATCAACAAGAAGAGCAGCGCTACATCATGATCTCGGTTTGTCTCCAATAGCCGAATGTTTACACATCGAGCACACGGAGAGAGCCGCCTTGACACACTAAACTCTTCCGTGCCTGTCAAGTAAATAACATGATCTTCGTTAACACGTTAGCTGCGGAACGCGGCTTAAAACACCTCGTCCATGTCTGGTCGTTATAGCGGTAAGAAAAAACTTTAACTTCTCTGTGGTGCGAGAGGCATAACTTCCGTCTGGTTCAGTGTAGGAGAGTGATATCTATATGTTTGTGATGTGCTACTGATTCCTAGTTCTATGGTACACCAACCTAATGTCGGGTTTGTTAGACCTCGTACCGCACTGAACAAATAATAATGCTAACACAGTGCGGAACGAGGTTGGGAACGCCACGTTTCCCCACGCACCTCGTACCGCACCCCACGCTAGCTTCACGTGGTTAGTGTTGTGCAACGCAGTCGAGGCTGCGTAGCGACGAAGTAGGACCGCTGTCTTTATATTGAAAATTATCATGTCGAAACGTTGCCGAAAAAAGTTGATCATGGAGGAAGATGAAGAAAAACCGGTTGAAAAATCTGAGCCAGAATCAGAATACAGGAAGATATTTCAAAAACAGGTAAGTCACAAATATACTCTGTCTAGGTGAAAGTCCAGTAGTGAGACTTGGCAGGCTAGGCGTATATCCGTATAGTAAGAAATTACATTATAGATAATTACGTTTCCTGTTATGGTTCAAAAGTTAAGTAGCTACATTATTGATATAGGAAACGTAGGCAAAATCGTTACCGAGTATTCCGATTACTCTTTACCCTAATCTACTCGCTCCTACTTTTCAGAATCCACTGCAAAGAAAGCACATCATCTCGATAAGGGTCCAAAGAAGAAGAGATGTGTCGGATGCTACGAAAAACTCCGCACATTCTTGACATGTCGTGAGGCAGACAAAAAAACCAAAAACAAAATCTCACGGAATGCACTGTTTGCAAAAAACCTTATTGTCTGAAATGTTTCAATGAAAAACATCCATAACTTTTCCCCTTTTTGTATTCATTCTGTCCATAACGTTGATAAATAAAAACAATAAAATAAAATCGATATTTATTTTCCCATCACTAAATTATATGGAAACCTGCCATTTTTCAGTGCGGTCCGAGGTGCATTAGACCCACATTTTATTTTACCCATAGAATCTAAAGTAACGAATTTAACCAAGGGCGGCGGCAGTTTTAGGTTAATCAACTCATTGTTAATAATAATCAAGACAAAAGCCGTCGATTTTGTCTTATTTGGCGCCAAAAAAAGGATTTTAGTCTCCTTCGGGCGGTGGGATTTAACACGCCTCGTGCCGCCACAATGTCGGATATAGGACGAGGTTTAAAACAACTCGTAACGCAGTAATGGAAAGTACAGAAAAATCTGTGCCGCAGGGAACGTGTTAAGCTGAAACTGCATTTAATATTGTACCAAATAACTGACTTGCAAATGTTAGTAATAATCAATCTTAGCTAATTTTTGCCCATCAAGAAATCAAATCGAAATCGAATTTCTACGATTTTTCTAGACAAGAATTGCCAAATTTTCACGTTTGGTAGGCAGAAATTAGACGCAATTGAGTATTACTAATGTAGACTGGGATAGGATATATTGAAGATTCCAGGTTCAATATCCGTTTATTCAAAAATCTAAATAATGAATTATTTTTTTTGCGTATTTGTATTAATGCTTGTCCTCAGTACTCATTAGAACACATACTAAAATACTATAACCAGAAATTCTACTACTAAATAGAAGAGAGAATATACTTAGAATAGAAGAATATACTTAGATTACAAGTCTTTTAAAAACCTGCATTATCAGCGTATTATTGAGGTTAATACAAAATTCAAAAGTTATCAAAACCAGACGATAAACTTTAATCGACTCATTAATTATTAAAAAAAATATTAAATACCTACATTTTAAAATTTTATAAAATGTTATTGTTACTAAATACAAGATAGACAGTTTTTACCTTACTTCGCCAATAAAATAAAATTTCTTATTCATCAAATATCCAAGAGGTAAGTGGGTCAAGGCCACTTAACTATCTTCCGTGTTAAGTAAACCAAAGTGTGTTGACATGGTTAATAGTAGAAAGTAACATACGAAAGGGAGAATAAATCTTTACTCGCAAATAAAATTGAATCGTCTGCGGTTGGTTACAAAATATTTCTAAGTTTACGCTTATTTCACGGCACCGAAACCTATAAAATTGTTAATATCTGTCGGTCCGAGCTTTAAAACGGCTGAAACGCTTTGAAGAGATTATAACAAGAAAATTCCAAGTTTTTACAAGCATTTTTTGACTCCAATAATGTAGGGTCCTGTGGTAAAATTAAAAAATCCATACGAGCAAGTACATGCTAGTAGCACGGTAAATTCATACTGGAATCCAATTAATGGCATTATATTATGCTATGCTTATTATCAGGTAGACATATTATGAAAGTACTGATGTGCAGCAGATTTGAAAATTACATAATACATGCATACTTCAAAAGTGGTAAAATGTTTTGTATAATGGCACAACGTCCATATCTATGTCTGCCATATAAAATCAGTGTCAAGCGCGGATGTGTTCTTGTTTAAAGAGTAAAAGAAAAATACACGGGTAGCAATCCATCTGTTATTGAATTCAGGTAAAAGTGCAGTCCTATTTGCGGTTGACTATAATCAACAAATGCATAATATTTCCTACTCTAAGTTCATAAAGCAAGACCTTAGTATGTTATAAATAATAGAAAACCCCACATAACCCTAGAATACATAATCTCAAATCATTTCTTCGTAATAGTATCAGAAACTGCAATGCAAGCTCAGTGGACTGGAACCGAACCCGATACCCATGCGAACTGCGGGCGGTAGGGGGTGGTCAGGTTACCACTTGCGCCACTAGTTCAACGCCTTGCTGCAATACCTGTGGTTTTGATTCGCATTGGACGTAAAAAGTGTAATATAGTATAAATAATAAATATCTATGTAAAGCCTGTCAATAGGAAACGCTTGAAAGCTTGGAAAGCTTAACTATAGCTGTATGGACAAATATAATAAACCGCTTCAATTCACTTTAATAATGGAAGGTAATCAATAAGACTTTTACATTCTTAGCCTCACTCTTAGAATTATGATAAATTCTCTAGTCTCTAAAAACAATAATCTCTAAAATTATGAAAATAAAGTATTTAATATTAATAATAATCAATTGTAGACAATTTTTGCCTAAGGAAGTTCGTAATTAAACATTTTTTCGAACTATACTAAGCAAAATTTGTTAAAATTGATTATTACTAACGCATGTTGAATCTGCCCGAGTTCAATTCTATTTGGGTTAATTACATGATATATCCGTAGGAAGCAGTGATCATTTAGTAACATGGGCTTTAATTAAACTTCGTATTACAACACCGATTAGTTTCATCCACAACGAATTTGTTTTTCTTGTAAACGTCATCTTAATTCATATTATAACGCATTACTTACAATGGATATGTCATTTATATAACATATCGATTGCAATCTAATTGTTGCCCCGAGCACTGGCAGTCTGCGAGTAACAACTGTATCGATCTTTATCTGTTAGGGTCGGACTACACGTGGCGTTTTAGAATTAAACGCTCGTTATTAATAATCGTTATTAACCCATTTTTGCCCAGCAAAAGATTGAAATTCATCAATTTTTTTCTAAATGGCCAAATTTAAGTAAAATTATCAATTTTCGAAATGTGATAGGTGAAAATAGGTTACGATTGATTATTAATAATTGGCGCAATTCATTAAAATGTACCTATTTATATGTCGCAGGAGGACTCAGGGAATTGAATTCGTCTAATGCGATTACTCTTTCGCAAGTTCTAGAGCTGATGAATTAAAATAGTCTTTAGGGGCTATAATCCATGCATTAGCTCAATCAGCAATCGTTTCGTAATTAATACTAATTGCAATCAGTTCGTCTACCTTTCCTATTTAGGGCAATTTACTATGTAGGTAAAAACACTGTAAAATAAAAATACAGTTAAAATCGCTAACATGCTTTTAAGAACTGAAGGTACAAGCAGACTACATTACATTTATTTGCAAAGAGCTGAATATTATTTGTAAAAATATTGTGACCAATAAGGCTGTAGCACCGTCCCATGCGGTCCTAGCCTTAAAGGAAGGCTCGAGTATCAAGGTGTGAACATTCGACTTATACAATAATCGCCTGGAGCATGGTTTATTTGTTAGATTACATATTAGAGAGCCTGATAAATTGATCGATTATGATTCAATGTGAGATGATTGATGCTGATTGAATCTGAATGTCAATGGGTTGGGTTGCATATGCACAACTCAACTTGAATTATTTATACAAACGAATTTAATTCAAATGTCTGTTTATGTGATAAGTCCAGTCTTTTTCTCTTCTTATGCGTTATGTAACTAATGGACCTACATTTATAAATACTAAGTTAGAAATAGTCTTGTAATTTTAAAATTTAATGCATTTAAGTTTATATTAAGAACAATTGAATTTGACGACAGTTTAAATAAACCTTCTCAAACATTTACGAATCTAATAATTTTCTGATTTAAGTAAGTTCCCACTAATTTACACCTGTCATTATTAAATAATGTGTCCGTCTAATGTCTCTAAAAGATCAAAATATGGCAATATCTGCCTTATAGAAATTGTCAAGTGTTTGTTTAGTAGGCAAAAAATTGACTAATTTGATTAAAATTGGATATTAATCTATTTTATTTATGCACGCACTGAAAATCGAACCTAATACTATTAATTGACCGTCATTGTATCTAATAATCATAAATTAATCGTTACAGGAATTTAAACTTAATATCTAATGTATTTACAAGCAATTAAATTACTTTCTTTTTGAACTCACGGAAGTTAATGATAACAGAAGAACATAATAAATATTGATATCTCCAATCATTGTATGCAGATATAGTACATAACAACACATACAATACATTGCATACATACATTTTCTCTTCCCTTTGAGAATAGGTGCAATTATATACAAGTGTTTAATTAAACGGCATTTAATATAACAATCGGATGGGTGTAGCTACTGTGACCATGTGTTTGCAAGTTGTGGGACAAGATCAAAAAATATATCTCTTTTGTAATATAGGAGTAGCAGGCGAGTATGCAGTATGCAGTCCATATTATGGTAAGTGGCTATTGCCGCCCATGGACATCGCTATTCAACCCCAGATATAATTAGACTCCTAACTTAGGTCGCCCACAGATGCGCCACTAACCTTAAGAAGTAAGCTAGAACGTCTCGGATAAGCATATCTTCCTTACCACACCTTTCAAACCAGAACATAGCAGCGCTTATATAGCCGGACAATTTGAAAGTTAAGTAATATTTTAGCTACGAAATTTCAATAGCATGATATAGATTACCTCTGAATTTATATCAGTTGTTAACCGGTGAATGCCGACGGTGAAAGTAATTACGCAATTTCGTTTGAAGCAAAAAGATAACCTTTAACCCGTATCTCTTAAGATTAAAATATTTTTATTTAGCCGTCTAGCACTGCGTTTCCCAACCTGTGGTCCGCGGACCCCTGGTGGTCCGCGAGTATATGTAAGGGGGTCCGCGTTGTCATCTCCGGACCATACATTGCAATAACTAATCATTAAATGCAAAACAGTCGGTAAAAGAAAAATCAGCAAACCAGTTTTATTAGAAAAACGTGATGTAAGCACACGGTTTTTCAAAAAAATAAAAAAGATGCATCCAATGATGTATAACATATAACACTATTATTAATCTAAAAAAAAAACAAAATACATAAATCGGTCTTTCAAATTATGTTTTGGCGGGAGTTTTTTTTTTTTGTTCTTTTTTTTTGCCCTTCATTTTATTAAGGGGGTCCGTGAAATATGTGCTTGATTTCCTAAGGGTCCGTGGACTGAAAAAGGTTGGGAAACGCTGGTCTAGCAGATAATATTAGAGATTATTAGTGTAATAGAGTAATATGATGGCATGTCGTAGGTAAAAATAAAAACCATGCTTGAGTGCTTAGCTCCCAAAACTTACAGTCCGTCAAGCCAAAATGTACGAAAGAAATATATACATAATTACATATGCTCTCAGGACCGCTGGAAGAGATTTCATTTTCCAATAAGTCATTTGTACTGTATTGATATAATGGTTCCTATGTACTATGTATAATTACTTGTCCGTTTCAAAAACTTATAAACAATTACGCATGAAAATATTATCCTCTGCAGTCCGGTAAACGCACATTTTCGTTCTTTAGGACACATTTATAACACAATCAGGATGTCCTCACACAAACAGATCATGGCCACCCTAGTCACGGGGTTCCTTCTCACTGTGAGATTGTTAATTACGGCCACTTCCGCGATCGCCAAGGGAACTGCCGCCGGTTTTTGTGAAACACCACTATTCTTTAGGTACTACTTCCAATATCGACGGAAAAGCGATAAGCGATTTAAAATAGATCTTAGTTTACGACACAAAGTCTAGATTCTCAATTGAAATTAATTTAATTTAACAATCATGTGATCATCATCATGAAGCCATTACTGTCCCACTGCTGGGTATGGGTCTCCTCTCAAAAAGAGAATGATTAGGCCATAGTGCACTGCGCTGGCCAAGTGAAAACTTGAAAAAGTGAAAGCTTTGAAAACTTTTTTTTAAGATTTCTCAGGTATGCAGTTTCCTCCCGATGTTTTGCTTCACCGTTTAAGCAAGTGATAATTAGTATCTAATACGCACATTACTTTGAAAAATCAGAGGTGGCCTGGGATTTGAACCTCGGACCTCTCGATTAAGAGACCGAGTTTCTTAACCACTAGGCTATCACTTCGTATCAAGAAGTACACGATGGTAAATCATTACCTTGGGTTCAACATGTTATCTATGATCCATAATACTTCTATATTATATTTATTTAATAAAAAAGTTACATTTACGTAGTCAATTATAAGTAACTTTGCTAACATCGATTACTAAATGATACTAAGTACTGTAACACTTAGGTAGTAATTTATTGAAGTAGTCTAGTACATATGGAAATCTAGTATATCTTTTAAGGAAGGTAAGGTTAATTAAAAAGCGAAGCAAAAAGGGAAACAATTATGAGTCGTGGTAGTTTCTTTGGATAGCTTATCGCATCAACCTTTAATACGACACGTGCCTTAATGCACCAGGGCATTGAGGCTAAACTCATCAGCCTTCCTCTGTAAGTAGGAGTTTCCGTAGTGAAGACTCTACATTTTAATTACAAAAAGTAGAGTTATAAAGGAAAAGTTTGTACTCGTACTCTATAAGTGTGTATCAACTTTCTTTCCAATGAATAGTATTATTTATTAAGTTAATTGTAAAGAGCGCATAGCCCCCGGCTTGTGTAGGTTGTAACTGATCTACAAAGTTAAGTAACGTTAGGCGTGGTCGGCAATTGGATGGGTGACCGCTAGTGGCTAAATTTCATTAGCGATTGTCCCAGTTATCCTTTCATGCTATTAATTTTCTATTTTTTTTAAATGAAGTAGCAAATGAGTGGTAGTCCATCTGATCGTGAGTAGCCACTGCCGTCATTAGGCATTGAGATCAATTGCCCTATATAACAGGGATTCTACATTTTTTTTATAATATAGGAGTAGCAGACGAGCATGCAGTCCACCTGATGGTAAGTGGCTACTGCCGCCAATGGACATCTGTAATCAAACCCAGATAGGATTAAATATTCCTACCTGAAGCAATGAATACGCCATGAAGCTGGCACAGCTACGGTGCCATTAATGAGGACTAAAAGTTACCTGATATGTTTCGAGTAGTCGTAAACCAAGAAATATATTCGTTTATATCCACGCAGAAGATAATTGTTTTCCTGTATCAAAATTAGAATGTGTAAGTGTTGTTCACGAGGTGAATAGGAAAAATAAAAGATACTACGGTTCACACTTTCCAAACTAACTTACTACGTATGTACTTACGCCCGATAATTGAACGTGGGTGAAACATTGTTCTCTTGTTTCAAATATAGTAACAATAATAGTGGGCATCTGTTACATAATTCAAACACCTTCAAATATTTAACTAACTACTATAGTTGGTATCCAAGAGGCAATATGTAAGTAGGTGAAATTATCGACATACATATCGATATACCGATAATATGGAGACTTCAAGGTTTCGATAATCACTTTCACAAAATAATTTTGGACACTGTTTCGTCGACTTATTTCGATGACTTTTTTTACTTATTTCGATGAAATTTCTTATTTATTTATTAGTATATCTGATTTACAATGTGTCGTAAACGAAAGACACACGAGCCGTTCCAATTAGTCATCTAACATATTCTAGCAAGGATTTAAATGTTATCTGAGGTTGATTATTGCAGTCCATGGGCACAAACATACAATTTTTCAAAGCACAATGTATGTAGCAAGCTCCCTTTGACATTGTTATTATAAGGCAGAAATTATCAATTTCATGATCACTATACAATTGTTTTTTTTTTCACAAAAACTTTCGAAAACTTTTTGGTTTTGAAAACGAATAGAGATTGGTTGTCATGAACTTAAATAGAGAAGTTTATAGCCAGAATGGTGTGGTCTAGTATTCATTCTAGTAAAACCTTACTAGTATTCATGCTAGTAAAACCTTACTAGAATGAATACTAGACCACATTATTCCGGCTACACAATTCTCCATCTAAGTTCTTAATAACCAATCTAAAATTAAGTAGATCGCAAAAACTGTACATATGTTCTATTGCACATATTGCATTTCACACGCTGTTCCTAGTCGGTTATTAAACTCGAATACAATAAAACTACCTTATTGTACCTTATTCTAGTTTTTACGAACACTACAGCTCTCATGTAACTTACACAAGACAAATCTCAAGGGAAGTTATAGTATTTTGGTCTTATTATCTAATGATATGTGTTCACTAGCTCTTGGGTCTCCAGAAACGTCAACCAGACGCGACGACATTTCTTTGAAGAACCGTCGTGCTTCTGGCCCCCACGGACCCAGTGTCTCTACCGCAAACGGCACAAATATGTAGCCCTCCCCCAAGGCTGCATATTTGCGCCGCTTCAGAGATTCAGCCGCCTCTGCCGCACCACCTGCATGCGTCGAGGTCACTGAAATATGGGATGGAGCCAGCGTATCCACGCAAGTCGCATCCCATACAAGTGACATCCCCTGTTTCCAGGGAACGAGAGTCATACCGTCGGGCCGCTTGCCATCGTGTTCACTTGTATAATAATACGATAATAAGGAAAAATACGAATAAATACAAAACAAAATCAACAATATATTGTCGAGTAATGCAAACTACTAATAATAGTAGCATCACCATTGAAAATATTATTATAAAAATAAAGACAAAACAAAAATAAGGAAAATCAATAAAATTACATATATAATAAAATACTAAAATAGTAAAAAACATACTAAAATGTTGAATTGAATATGAATTGGTTTCTTTTTATTATTATTTTATTAAAGCATAATAATATAATATATAACAATAACGCTCTCCACTTACAAATACAAATTGTTTTTTTATGTCGTAGATGCCATTGACACAAAGACAACACCCAGACCCAGAAATCTGAATTCATCATCTGTCTGACCAGTACTCTTAGTATGATTATTTTCGTTTTAAATAAAAAAATGACTGTCTTTGTATTCGTTTACGTATTTGCCCATACATTTCCAATCAGCGCCCCTAGCGGGCTGTATCAGAACTGATTGAAAATGTATGGAAAGACCTCAAAAACAGTCATTTTTGTTGAAACGTAGAAAGTCATACTAAGGTAGAGATTGAACCCTACTCCATCGGACCGGTAATGACTCATTAAACATACCTACTCGTATCCATAACATCCATAACATATCATTCAAACCAGTAAGCACAGATCATAAATCTAAGCTTACGAGCTTGTTTCAAAGCTAGCTATTACGACAGTAATCGAGGCTCGCAATAAAATATTCATTGTTTCCAACAATAACATGCGTAATGCATGCGGACGTGCCCACATTAGCAGTCCTACCTCGCATGCTTCTACGAAAGTCAAAGGTCCATAGGGTGATCACATGCTTGATATGCGTACGGTAAATCATAAAGAAAGAGGCGCCCTCTATGAAACTTTCAGCGCCATCTGTTGGCGTACTAAAAATAATAGTTACAGGATCTCGAAGTTTGTCTTTATGGGATATACTGTTTATATCAATAATTATTTTTTTCCAGAGTAAAGAAACGTAAACCGAGCAGGTATATTTACAGTTGTATTTGATAAGCGAGTTGGATCTCCAAGATTTGTAAACCTTGAAGTATTCATTGTAAAACTTGAATATAATATATATATAAACATTTTATTTGGGACATTTTTTTGGTTAATAATATTGGATAAGAAAATAAGACAAAACATGGTTTGCTCTACATAGAGTTCAAAGGCAATCAATTATTGCATTAATAAAAAAAATGAAATGACAAAAAATTAAACGGATTAAATGTAAATTACTAGTATGATTATGTAAATGTAAATTCCGAAGTATTGACAACCCTAGTACCTTTGACAAACGAAAGTGCACACCGGAAGTGAAAATCTATATACACGCACTTAAAACATAAAATAAATAAACCAAATATGCAGGAAGTTATTACGCAAGTTTAAATAATGTTCATACACTATCTCCGGCAAACTGCAATAACTGCAATCCATCAAATTAATGTTGAGGAAACTAATGAAATAATAATTATGCAAAGAATATTTTTATCCGAAATTGACTATCGCTGACCTCAAAATGTATTAACTTAAAGAGTTGTTATTTAATACTTGCCTGGGGGCCTACCACCATCTTTTAAAACCATCATAGTTCAGAAAAGTTTTATTTCCTCCTTAAAACAAACTTAAACCCTTATTAATTTTTCGCTGATCCATTGTATAATACCATATGAAATTGTTATATTTTGCATAATAAGTTAAATTTCCTGCAAAAAAGTAAAAGTATGATTAAAATAATATTATTTTAAGAGGTGGTAGTAACCCCGAGCCAAGCCAACCCAAGGGTGCCCCCCCCCCCCGGGGCTTATCATGTGAGTCGAAGTAGTAAGAGTTGAATGGTTCTCAGTGATCAACACTTCACCACTGCATATTTTGTTGCAGTACGAAATAACAGTAGTAGAATATCTATTTCCAGACTGAATGTTGTCAGACTTCTCAGAATGAATATGTTTCTTTATAAGATTGAAGCAAAAAATAAGTAGCAAACGAGCTTACAGTCCATCTAATAGCAAATGGTCACTTGTGCTTATGGAGAATTTGGACCACTGTAACCATCTCCATACAAAACAGAGGTTCTACCTAAAGCCGTTGTTATTCCTGAGGATTTAATTATTGGTCGTGTCTGGTTTGTTTAATTTAACGGTATCCACATCTTCCCACCGTGGCGATGTTAGAAATGGTTCTTTACCGAGCCAGTCCATACTGGCTCAACCATCATTAAACGTTGAAGGCTCTAGTGAATAATAACTATTACTGGTAGCAACACTTAAACATTCGAAATTACATGCACATAATTATGTAACATTACGAAACCTTAATACATCAAAATATCTGTAAAGTCAAGATTCTGTGATAGATAAGTACTTGAACACACCAACAATGGACGGTAATAGAGTGGTATGGCAAATTGAAGGACTTTAGTATCACGACTTGAACATTTTCAAGTCTTCGTTGTAAAAGGGTTTGGAGACGATTGATAAAACTCGTGTTTAATTGTCTGTTCGTTTGTCTGAAGGGTCAATTAAGATGACTGAAATCATTGTGACTCAATTGCGTTTTCGCAAGGGTTAACCGTATGAATACCGTATGATAGGTATACAAAGTTAGAAAAAAATCGAATCAATAATACTCGAGTTATTCAATATTTTAATTATTTGTATTTTCTTGTTTTTAACAAAACTGCTGCAATTTTCCGATTTCCAGAAAATGAGATTCTCTCTCTAATAAATCTTAGTCCGTTAAGTCCTCACGAAATAATCGGTGAACACACAATTAGAATTGAAGATGGTGATTGTGATTAGACTCCGGCGGCACCAAGGCCGCACCTACTTCTGCCTAACAACAGCAGTGTCAAGCGATGTTGTGTTCTGATTTGAAGAGTGTGCTAAGAGAGAAATTCTTTTCCGAGGGTTTCCACCTTAGTCCTCAGGGGTAGCGGCGCATCTGTGGCCGACCTCAGGTAGGAATATTTGATCCTATCTGGGATTGAGTCCATGTGCCGTCCGTAGCCACTTAGGCATTCTCTGCTGCTACTTCTATATCATAAAAAAAATACATACAGCTGAACATAGAACCTCCTCCTTTTTCGCAGTAAAAATGCACACTAATCTCTGTTATAAATTCCTCAAAATCATTGTATTAATTCCTCTACTATTAATACTTATATCCAAGAAGTACATATAAGGTAGCATCAGTCATAAGGTGGTCCATTATTAATGGCCCATAACGGCATACGGCTGGATCACGACCAGACTGTTTTAATGGTCTGGCATAAGTTTATCACGAGCTGTTTTAATTAAGGGTATTTCTATTGCTTCATTGAATTAGCGTGTGAGGAAAAGGTAAAGCGATAAGTCAATAAATCTAGCCAATACTCAGCTAGTTAAAGAATATCCAAAAAAACCTCCTTAGGTGTACAATACTCTGAAGGACTGTTAGTTCATATGGGCCACCGCGCTGACCAAATATGAATTAATAAATTTCTCAACCGTCAATAATATTAGAAAACGCGCATATATTTATGTATATATTGTAGTATAGACTCTATTTCCTCAAAACCATGTTTTCTTCAATTCTCTAGTAAAATTAATACTTACATACATATAAGGTAGCATCAGTCATAAGGTGGTCCATTATTAATGGCCCATAACGGCATACGGCTGGATCACGACCAGACTGTTTTAATGGTCTGGCATAAGTTTATCACGAGCCGTTTTAATTAAGGGTATTTCTATTGCTTCATTGAATTAGCGTGTGAGGAAAAGGTAAAGGTTACAGATTTATTTTTGTGCAATGTTTTATTATGTTTTCTCTACTGAAGTGATAGTCACATTGAGTAAAGAATCTTTGTATAGCGATTGGTCAATTCTCGTAGAGTTAAAGAGCATCCAAAAAACATCTCAGAGGTGTGAAATACTCCTTTATTAGGTAGGATTTTAATTCGCTTTTTGAGCACTCTGTAAGAATGAAATAAGTTCATATGGACTACCACGCTGATAAAATGTAAATGAATAAACTTTACACACCGTTAACAATTTTTACAAAACTCGCATAATGTAGTATAGATATAATTACGATGCTTTTCTTTACAAAACATGAGAAGCACTGACCTAGGCCTCGAATCAGACCATTAGTATAGAAAAGTGTATGAAAAGTTCAAACCACTTGCTACACTATAACTTATTTTAGTTCGTTCATCATCAACCCATTATTGTCCCACAGCTGGGCACGGGTCTCCTCTCAGAATGAGAAGGTTTAGGCCATAGTCCAACGCGCTGGCCAAGTGCGTATTGGTAGACTTCACATACCTTTGAGATTTTTATAAAATCTCTCAGGTGTGCAGATTTTTCGCGATTTTTTCCTTCTCCGTGATAATTAATTTTTAGTACGCACATAATTTTTGAAAAATCAGAGGTGGGATTTGAACCTCGAACCCCTCTATCGAGAGGCCGAGTTTCTTAACCACTAGGTTATCGCTGCTCTTTTTTTTTAGTTCGTTATATATTCTTAAACCAACTTTATGCAATTCCACATGTTCAGAACAAGTCGTGAATGTAACAAAATTCATTCATGGGTTCATTCCAATCTTTCTCTTTCTCACGCGATCGAGGAATGCCTGTACAGTTGCAATGCAAATTCATCTAATCACTTGTACATAATTGACTTTCAATGTTCAGTCATTCGGAGAGCTAATGAGCGGTACGGGGAACCGTACCACACTATTCTGTAATGAACTTAAAATAGTATCGCGCTAAATACTTAACATGTTTTGGTTACATTGACAATAGATTATCCTGTCAATTGACAATAAGGGAGGAAATACACGAGCGACATTTTATGTTGATGACCGTCGCCGATTTTCGCCGTATGTCGTCAGCGACTTTCGTCATCTGTCGCCGCTTGTCGCCTGCAAGCGGTGACCGACTTGTATCTCTGTCGCCCGTGTGTTACTTTCCTTAATTGCGATCAAAGAATATGAACTGAAATAAAACCTTAAAATGAACACCATTAAAAAATATTATCGAAAACGTAACGTATACAATGCATATGAACCTATATAAGTGTCTCTCTTTACAGTTTACATTATGAGTTAAAGCATGTGCGCTGACGGGAACCCATCATTTTTCCCTACCAAAAACCGTTCAACGTGTCTAAAGATATTTTCACTTAAAACATGTTCGCTAATGTGTGTAAAGTATACCAAGTCGCACTTATCCAGCGCGGTAGAATATGGCCTAAACCCCTCACTGACAGAAGGCACGTGCCCAGCAGTAACAGGTGTCCGCAGTCAACAGAGATGACAAACCATCTTATCAAAATAAACCTATCGAATATCACACATAGGAAAAAAAAATAATTAACATGAACCGTTTATGCAATGCTTATGGTCAACTGAACACTTTCTCTCAGTTTATTTGCACTAACAATAACGTAAGCGGGACCTCTGTTATTTATTGCTTATTTACTTTATGACGTAACAAACTATAAACCTCGTCGATTTGTCATTTTAAATGGTTATAGTGTGTAATAGAAATAGCCGCTAAATCTAAATATATTGCCTGTTCGCAAATTAAATGGTCGGTATTATTTCAAAATATTTTTATGCTTTTAAAATTTTTATTTATTCGACACAAAAATCTACGTATTAATATATTTTGTCTGTGGATGTGTCTCTAGGAGACAATATTGCTAAAGTAGGGACCGCTTTCCAAGTACTTTACATATACAGATATTACCGTCATACAATTATTTTTCTTTCGGGTATCGAGGATTCCTATGATAAAAAAAAGATATTAATGTTTCTTTTATTTTGTGAATTTATTGAACAACATACTTACTCTTTTTTGTTACCTCAGAATTCGCAAAGCCTCGCTGTAGACTAATTAAGGCTTACAGATACACCCAGGGGGTAGCAACCAACTTTGAAAAATACTGGATTAAACAAACGCATTGCCGTTTTTTATTATTTTTTTTATAATATAGGAGTAGCAGACGAGTATGCAGTCCACCTGATGGTAAGTGGCTACTGCCGCCCATGGACATCTGTAATCAACTCCAGATGGGATTAGATATTCCTACCTGATGTCGGCCACAGATGCGCCGCTACCCCTGAGGCCTAAGCTGGAACGCCTCGGAAAAGTATGTCTCCCTTACCACACCCTTCAAAACGAAACACAGCAGCGCCTAACACTGCTGTTATTACGCAGAAATAGGTGTTGCCTTAGATAGGTTTGTATTTATCACGGAGAATTGAGTTCAAATTCCGATTCACACGCAGTTTCTAAGAACTAAATGGCGGTGTTGACGACATCCGCTCGAAGGAAACGCTTCCTTCGTGAGGCAAATCACTTATTACCTCTAATACATACTCGACCACCATAACGCCGTGTCGTACCTGAAACAATTTGCATAACAGTTATTAATTTAGTAATTGCAGTGAGTTAACTTTCCAATGAGACACTTGATCCTAAGAGAAACCAGTCAAGTGGAGATAAAATGAACTGTTAGGCAATTCGCGCATGTTATCGAAAAGAACATTCGCAACATCTATTACACTCATAGATTAGTAAAGATTACTCACTCCTAACAAGAAAATGTAACCAGTTTTGACAATTGAAATTATCACTGTCATCCATTTTCGCGTTTAAAAATATGAAAAAAATTGTAGTTTTTAGATCATTTACAAATGAAACGATATTTCTCCGCACATTTTCTTTCGTGTCTTAACTGCGCATGTCGGCATTGTTCCATGTAAATTACACCATGACAGCCATTAAATGTCTGACAGAATTTTCAGCCGTTTAAGTCATTTAATGGCTTCTTTCAATTACAAGGCGGTGAGATATCTATAGTTATCTATGATTACACTAACTGAATATGTAGTCTGTATTAGTGGCCACAGCATTCCACGGGCTTTTATTACCTGTATCGAAATTGAACACAGAACAGAACATATTAAACTATTTTTGTTGGTCTTCATCAGAATTTTGTTGTTGTACAGAAGATTCATCTTATTTGTGTTGGTAGGTAAATAATATAAACCATTATCGTCGTAATCAATCCATTATTGTCTTATAGCTTAGAAAGGATCACCTTTCAGAGTGAGAAAGATTAAGGGCATAGTCCGTCACGCCAAGTAAGGATTGCAGAAGCTTACACTACTTCCAAGAACTATTTTCAAATAACCCAAATATGTTTCTGATTTCTGCGACAAAACCACCGCTATATAACTATTTTTTGTACATTTACAATCCTAATTTAAATGTAATAATTGCTGAATATAAATGTCAAGTAAGGAAATGTGTAATTAATCATTACTAATTATTATCAGCTATTAATCGAAAGCGATACTTAAAATCATCCAATAAAATGTTATAATGGATACTAAACATTACAAGTTAATTATTGATGAATCTTAAGAAACGTTTGTAGCTGCCGTAAGATTGATAGGTAATTACTAATTAGTGGTAATAATTAGAGATGTGCCGAGTCAGGTCGACTCGAGGCAGTACTCGAGTACTAACATAAACTCGCATACTCGAGTACTAATATGTGATACTCGAGTACCAGTGATACTCGAATATTGACGGTACACTGACTCCAGTCTTATGTACTCGTACCTTATATAGGCAAACGAGTGAATGCAGAAGGAATTGTGCAAATAACAACTTGTTTAATTTTGTTTAGTGAGTGCCTTTTTTGTTGTTTTTTTTTGGCCTTCCGTGGACTGTGCGTTACAAAGTACTCGAGTAGTAACTCGATTATTTTTTATACGAGTACTAAAGTACTCGAATACCAAAAATGGCCGACTCAGCACATCATTAGTAATAATAAAATTACACTATACATAATTAACTTCTACGGCATTAATGAGGTGTTATGTGAGACGTGACGTCACGAATATTTTGCAAATCAGTACTGGTTTTAGCAATATAACTAAGTTTGAGGTATCTTTTCTGGGTCACTTGGCTATTCAAGATTTCATGACATTTGGAATCATGTGAGTGTCCACTTGAGTATATTTGGGTTAAGACCGAATCGAAAACGTGTGGAGACTAATGGAGAAGCCTAATAGGTAATTAAAATTAATTGCAGTTCGACTGTGGCGGTTTAATTTGAAAAATATATTTTATAATATAATGTGAATTAGTGTTTTATAGAAGCCATGAGAATATATTGCTTTTTACGACTACTACCAGAGGTGGACTAAGGACTTCGGAGGCCCGAGGCGGAAAGTTAAATGGTGACCCCCAAAAGTGTAAAAAGTTTATTTGATTTTACAAAATGACAAATGTGTCATAGAATTATTCGCCTGTGATTCGTTGACCTTTTAGCAACTATGTGTGTAGGCCCCTCAGGATCGGAGGCCCGGGGCGGATGACCTCTTCCGCCCCCCTTTGAGCCCCTAGAGACTATTACTACTACTACGGCCAAAACGGCTTTTAGCAGAAGAGATATCGGAATTATCTAAATCGTGTGATTATTTATAAACTCCGGGTTTTTGTTTTCATAATCTATCTTTAATGTTAAGTCTTTCGTTTCATAAAAAGGTCTTAGCGTTAAATTCTTGTCTTTCTCCTTACAAACATTTTTAAAGCAAACACGCTCTTTCTAGGGATGTCAAAAAATGTATAAGGTCGGAAACTTACATAACAAACTGTTTCTAAACAATTAATCCGTGCATTACACATGCCAGAGAAAACCGTCCTATCACTTTATGATGACATACGGCTTACTAAAATATTTTTATTGCACCCACATAACAATGCAGCGATGAATATTCAATGAGCATTAGACATTGCAACACTCTTGGATGGAGACGGGTTAAAATATTTTTGTTTATTGACCTGGGTGGTATCGTCAACGAATTACTGTCCCACTGCTGGGCACGGGTCTTCTCTCAGAATGAGAAGGATTAGGCCATAGTCCACCGCGCTGGCCAAGTGCGTATTGGTAGACTTCGCATAACTTTGAGATTTTTTTATAGATCTATCTATGCTTACAAAGTTTTCCTTTATATTAAAGCAAGTAATAATAAGTTTCTAATACGCACATACCTTTGAAATAATCAGAGGTACTTGGGATTTGAACATCTGAACACTAGGCTATCGACTTTATGTATGTCTACAATCATTAGACTAATGTACTAAGAGTATAAAACCGTTATTATTTTTGTTGGTGTATTAACAATACTTATACTTATAATTATTTGAATTAACAGAATTAAAATGCGTTGAATTGTATTTGACAAACCTCATTATGATCATTTTTCCTCTATTTATTTTTTATGTATGTATGTTTCCTGTAATTAAATAAATCAGATTTTTGATAAACATAATTATAATTAAAATGTAGAATAAAATGCGAATTATTTAATTTAATTAATAGATAATGATCTCCCATTTTTTACCGACCTTAAAAAAGATACTATATTAAGCTGTATGTATTTTTTTTAATATCTACATTGGTAACTTTTGCGTACATTGGTTTTCAAAATTTCAAAAAGTTCAGCATTACATATTTAGAAAATCCGAACCGTCTTTTAGGTTTTTTGTTTCTTATTTTAACATTGTAGAAGCCACGCTATTAAGTCCACTTATCGGTAGGTTAGTGGCTACTCACGCCCATGGACATCAGATTAGATTACTACCCGAGGTCAGCCACAGATGCGAGGGTAGCAACCCTTGAGGACTAAGCTGGAACGCCTCGGAAACGTATGTCTCCCCCACACCCTCCAAACCACAACACAGCAGCGCTACAGGTCTGTGGTAGCGCTTAACACTGCTGTTATTAGGCAGAAATAGGTGTGCCGTTGTATCCTTGAACCATAGATCTAATAATCCACAGTATCATATCCAACTTTAACCCTTAATCAAAAGGTAATCAGTACTCATTTCAACACGTCACAGCTGAGCATTAAGCAAGAAATCATAATTGCATTGCGCACACGTTTCATTAAGCCCACCTGAGTTTAGACAACCTAAATACATAGGTGATATGTTAAGCAACCCGTCGTACTTGTAATTTGGTATGTAAGCGTGATGTTTTGGTTTTAGTACGATTATATTTTAATCTTGAACCGTCCAGTAAGCGACCCCGGGAAGGACGGCGGTATGTGTGGTCGCATACCGTCGTGAACACCAGATGGTTTGGGAGGAGCGAAAACTGCTCTCCCAGGGCAGAGCCCGATCGGGACATCGCGCTTGGAGGACTCCGGTTGTGTTCCGTCGGAGATCCCGGAGTTCTCCAACAAGCAATGAGGACGGACACCGGGGGGT
Source organism: Epargyreus clarus clarus (assembly GCA_014595695.2). Lineage (NCBI taxonomy): Eukaryota > Metazoa > Arthropoda > Insecta > Lepidoptera > Hesperiidae > Epargyreus > Epargyreus clarus. The sequence continues at coordinate 2,194,460 of JACTTY020000021.1, forward strand.
TTTAGTGCGGTAAAAATCCCACATAACTCGACGTCGCTCCCACGTTGTTGGGTACCTTTAGAAGGTTTCCCCCTCGTTAAAAAATAAAAAAAAAATTAAGGTCAACATTCTTAAGGATCAAAAGGGGTAAAGGCTGAATTTCAAAATTACTCTAGGAACTGGTTGAATTCGAAAATTTAGATTTTTTGGGAATTAACTGGGACGATGTCGAATTAATACCTATTTTTAGGCGGATAAAATAAATATATTCGCGCAGTGTAAATATTGTGAGACATATTTATCGTAGTTTTAATGTAAATGTAAAAACATGCATATTATTAAGAATCATTAAGATGTTGATTAATAGTTTTAGAGATGGAAATAACTACTAATAACAAACAATATCGTATCATTATTAAAACGTTTAATTAATATTAAAATGTGTTTTTTTATTCAAATACCCTTACGTAATATAAACTTAATTACTCATAAGGTTATTGTAACACTTTTTGTGTCCCACTACTTCAACTTTTTTTTATAATATAAGAGTAGCAGATGAGCATCCAGTCCACCTGATGGTAAGTGGCTACTGCCGCCCATGGACATTTGTAATCAACCCCACATAGGATTAGATATTCCTACCTGAGGTCGGCCACAGATGCGCCGCTACCCCTGAGGACTAAGCTGGAACGCCTCGGAAAAGTCTGTCTCCCTTACCACACCCTTCAAACCGGAACACAGCAGCGCCTAACACTGCAGTTATTAGGTAGAAATAGGTGTGGCGGTGGTGCCGCCGGAGTCGAACCACAAAGGGTTCTACCACCTTCAACTGCTTCAATTCAACTGAAAGTAGCCACAGCACTTGTCCCATCGCTGTAACGAGAACCTACATCTGGGAAAGCCAGCATACTACCACGCTCCAATACAAATTAGTGGAGTTTTACATCAACTTTGGGCACCCATCAACAATTTCGAAAGCGCTTAAAATGTGCACGTCGCTAGCCAAAAATGGTGCATAGCTCGTGACGGACAGATACGGTTGTTGAAAGCGACCCGATATACATTGTTATATAAAGACAGGTTAATTTGTTTCATACAGCGGCATGTTAGCGGTCTTCTTTGGAAGAAGAACAACTATTGAATGCTAAACCGATTTTGTTTTTGATATAATGGGTACCCAATTATTCTTTTATGGCAGCACCAATTATGGAGTGGGTAGGGATGCCAAGCGTTAGAAATTAACCGGACATTGTTGGTATTTGCTTCGTTACCGGTCAAATATTTACATATCCAATTTCTCATGTGCGTTAATCTATTTTTTATAATGTAGGAGTAGCAGACAAACATGCAGTCCACCTGATAGTGGCTACTGCCGTCCATGTCCGTCTGTAACCCACAGAGGCGCCGCTACCCCTGAAGACTAACCCCTAAGACAACCTTAAAACCAGCCACCTTATTTGCCAACTAAAGTCCACTCCCGAAAGAAATAGAAAATCTCTTGTGGTGACTTTCCGCATCTTGTCAAAAGATGGCATCAATAATATTTTAGAATAAGGCTATCGAAGGAGTTACTAAGTTTTTGTATATAAGATTCAAAATTCCTAGGCATTACTTAGCGTAAAGCAAGATCTCCTTTTGCCTCAGTAAATAACAAACGTCTGTATAATATATTTTGTCCGGACAATAAATAATAACTCCTCACCCTAAGGTTGCCTGGAAGAAATCGCTGTCTTAGCGGTAAGGCCGCCTTTTGTATCGTTCAATATTTGTATGTTTTTATTCTTGTATTCTATTGTTTTTGGGTACAATAAAGAATATTATTATTATTATTAAATGTCCGGTTAATTACATCGGTGAGTCCGACTTTTCTATTTCAAAGCCTGGCAACCCCAATTGTGGTTTACTTGTACACATTTGCACGATATCATGGATCGGGCCCTGTGCTACAATTTAACCAATTTTGATATTACTGCTCAATTAACCATTACCTTTTGGGAATGTTAAGAAACTAAATAGTTATAAAGGGTTGCCTCTCGGTTTTATAATTAGATCAGCACTAGATTTTTATGTTAAAGTTGTATTCAATTCGTATCACGAACTTTATACACATTTACACTTTATACGTAGTACACATAAACTTCCAAAATTCCAAATTTAATAGTTAATTGTATCAGGCGTTACTTTGCGGAAATCCATACTATTAAGTTAAGATTAAAACTACTTCGCAACAATCCGCTACAAATATGTATGATGGTATATACACACACACTGACACACACATTCACACACACACACACACACACACACACACATACACACGCGCTTATATGAGTTGGACATGCCTTTAATTTAAGTAGTCATTATTCTTAAAACTATTTTTATATATTTTGTATTTGTATACTTGATTAAATTTTGTCCTGGTGATGAGCGGGGCACCCAGTAATACGGGCTACGAACCCAGTACAGGGGCCCTTGCGCCTTGATTTGTATGTAAATGTACTTTAATCAATAAAACATTTTTATTTATTTATTTATTTATATATTTTAAACCATGCAGTATGTACCACCCTCCCTCCAAATTTAATGGTCACCACACTTATTTGTGACGCTCATGGTTCTAAGTTAGACATTAAACCAGACTTTTATTTATTAATATACTTCTAATTATTTTTTAGATTGCAAACCAGGCTAACAAACAAATTCATTTTTTTTAGGAAGGCTTTTCTAACCCCTTACGTCAAAAGGGGTGGTATAAAGTTTAACGTGTGTACACAAGTACAAATACAGATGTATTTCTGTGTGTCATATCGTAGCTCGAAAAGAATAAAACTGATGTTGATTTGATATATTTTTAAAGAGGTCTTGATCTAGATAATTCTTAGTTATGAATAAAGAAGATATGTTCCGCTGTTTTAAACTCAGCTGACTCTTCTCTTCACTTTAGTTGAATTCAGTGTATTTAGAAATTTTACTCTTACTTTAAACAACAGTGGTCTATAGCGCTATGACAAATATTTAATTGTTACTAGCTGACCCAGCAAACGTTGTATTGCCATATAAATAAAAAAAAAGTTTAGGGTTGTACTACCCCTAACGTTTAGGGGGATGAAAAATAGATATTGGCCGATTCTCATAGATACCGGATAAGCACAAAAAATTTCATCAAAATCGGTCAAGCCGTTTCGGAGGAGTATGGCAACGAAAACTGTGACACGAGAATTTTATATATTAGATAGATGTCATCTCCGGTCCTAGCAATAAAAAACCCAGATTAATAACTTCGCCCACGTCACCCCGATAGTATCAACTACATAGTTTAGCTTAACTAAGATCTTAATACCACCATTACGCTGTGTATGGCGGTTATGGTAATGGCTTATATAATTACATGGACAGAACTCAGCCCTTGCGTGGGTGGCTTTTATGGTAGGACTGTCGGTGTGTCTTTGAGGTTAGTTTATTGCAAGGGTTGGCAGTTATTTTTTTATAAGACTGAAGTATAGATTAGTAAAGATTAGTCACTCCTCACAAGAAAATGTAACCAGTTTTGACAATTGAAATTGACACTGTCAGCTATTTTCGTGTTTGAAAAACTTTAAAAGAATGTAGTTTTTAGAGCGTTTACGAATGAAACGACATTTCTCCGCACTTTTTATTCGATTTCGTGTTGCACCACTTTACTGCACATGTCGGCAATGTTCCGCGTAAATTTACCATGACAGAGGGAGACGTAATGACTGACAAACAGTCAACCATTTTGCCATTTGTGGCTTTCTTATCATACATACATGATTATACTCATACTCATCTGCTACTCATATATTATAAAAAAATAAAGATGAACTGTATGTTCGTTCGCTACTTCTATATTAAATACTTGATCATCGTATAAGAGTGAGACTGAGAGGAGACCAGTACTAAGCGGGACATTAATAGGTTGACAACAGCTAAGATACAGAATCAGGTACAAATTACCATAAACAACGACATTGGCTGGTTGCGTAGGAAGTAGCCTTTAAAGGGTCACCTAGTTATGACAGGAGTAAGTCATTGTTCAAGCCCACGTAGGTGAGTTCCGGATTCTACGAGTAGAGGCGCCAGCACTCATATTAGAAATATTATTATTATATTTTAGAGATGTCAATCCTCGTTGTTGAATATCTCTATCATATATATATATTTCTATTTTATATATTCTCTGTTCTGATTTAAGGTGTTACAGAATTCTTATAAGTGTTATACTGCCTCAACAGACCTTCTGCTTTTTCCAATAAGGTAGCGTGATAAACTTAATTTGTTAATTCTGTCTTGGTTTTCATGAATATAAGAATGGTAGGTGGTAGAATCCTTTGTAGTTCGACTCCGGCGGCACCACCGCCACACCTATTTCTGCCTAATAATAGCAGTGCTAGGCGATCACAGATGTCCATGGGTGGCAGTAGCCACTTACCATAAAGTGGACTGCATGCTCGTCTGCTACTCCTATATAATAAAAAAATGGGTCTTGGATTCAAGTTTCATGATTTTATTGGCATTAAACTAACAAATATTGTGAACAACGGCCATTTACCAGGAGGACTGGGTGTCTCTAGATATCGTTCAACGAAGTATTGAAATTGGCTAAGTCCATTAATTGCAAATAAAAGTTTGTCTTTACCGACATTTAAATGACAATAAGAAATAATTTTAACTTAAGCCATAACGTCGAGTAGGTAACCAATTAGTAAGTAAATATAATTAATATGTACATATATTAATGTTCCTAATTACATCCAACACTTTTTGTGAAGTATATCAGCTTAATTTACATAAAAACAAATTTAAATAAAGACGAGGTAATGATAATATCTGCTATATGAGCGAAATTAACAAAACTAAATATAATGACTATAATACACATTCGATCCTATATCGTTTGATCGGGGGGTATCACTACAAAATAAAAACTAACAGAAGTCAATCTTCATACAAAGCAGGCTCGAGCAACACACACAGACACCGCTCACCGACACGTTATCTCGGGGGGACTCAGGCACATACGTGTGCAGGCAGTCCATTCAGTACTGGCAGTACTGGCAGTCCACTTCTGACACGTGTTTGAAACTGTTTTGTGCACGAAATGGGGCAACAAAAAACAAAAAATCGTATTTGGGCAGTAGACAGTTGTTTAAAGTCAACATTAAACTGAATTTGCGTTTTTTTTGAGTTACCATTTTTTTTTATTTTGTGGTATCACATACATTTCTAGCGTGAGGCACTTCTTGCGTTTCGGTGGAAGGGCCTGGATGCTGACTGATATATGGCCATTCTAATCCTCACAAGTGGCCACGCATCTATGATCGGCTTAAGGTAGAATCCTTATCCTATATAGAGTTAATTACAGATGTCCATGAGCAACAGACATCACTTACCATTAGGTGAAGTGCAATCTCATTTGATAAATCTATCTTACAAAATATTATATTAAGCTAATTCTATCGTATAACAAAATGTTTTCAAAACCGGTTGTAAATCCGCAATCAGATGTTGCGTCTGACAACAAAAGCATGTACCGCCTACACCCAGGCCATTTATTAAGGCACTTACAGATTGAAAGTAGAAGTGCCGTATTTCTTATATCAAATAAATAATTGGATCATGAGTAATTACACTTTTGTATTATCAGAATTCTGCATTCTTTGAGAGAGAGGGGCAAGAGAGATTCATTCTTTGAGACACATTCATTCTTCAATTAAGGAATACGAGTATTATTACGTAATGAACGCTAAAGTGTAATAAAATGAAATTCCAACTTAAATAAATACGGCTACTTAAATTACTATGTAAACGAATCCATTATTTTAAACATAGTTATCATCTAGCAATAAAAACTAAGCAGAATATTAACAATATTGAAAAATACTGCAATGCGTTAAATTGTGCAACTCAATAACATGACTCAACTCAAGATGAAACGCGACAGTCGCAACGCCATCCGTCTGTAAACACCTTGACTATTATGGATAGTAAACAAATACGTTTGCTAAAAGAGAAATCCTAGTTCCCATATAAGTTAGTCATAAAGTGTCACGTATCCAGCTAATGGGCCATCTATAAAATGAATTATAATATTGACTAGTCAATCTTTTCGAGGACGTCTTCAATTGGTGCCATAATAACCACTTGGTGAAGTAAATATCAGCGTCGTTGAGTCACAACGCTTATACTTAAAAATATTTAATGGTACACGTGTTTCAACTTGATAGCCTAGTGGCTAAGAAACTCGGCCTCTCGATCGAGGAGTCAGAGGTTCAAATCCCAGGTGACGTCTAATTTTTCAAATAAAGGAAAACATCGTGAGGAAACCTGCATACCTGTGAGATTTATAAAAAAAAATCTCAAATGTATATGAAGTCTACCAATACGCACTTGGCCAGCGCGGTGGACTATGGACTAATCCTTCTCATTCTGAGAGGCGACCCGTGCCCAACAGTGGGACAGTAAGGGTTTGCTTATGATGATGATGCTGATGTGTTTCAACGTTTGTTACAAGTGAAATAAAAAAACAATACACTACTTGAAGCTTATCACAGAAACCCTACAAGTTGTAACTCCTCTTAAGAGAGCCTCTCTGCCTAACCTTCTTCAAATCACAACATCGCGTATACTTTTTTTTTTTTTTTATAATATAAGAGTAGCAGACGAGCATGCAGTCCACCTGATGGTAAGTGGCTACTGCCGCCCATGGACATCTGTAATCAACCCCAGATAGGATTAGATATTCCTACCTGAGGTCGGCCACAGATGCGCCGCTACCCCTGAGGACTAAGCTGGAATGCCTCGGAAAAGTCTGTCTCCCTTACCACACCCTTCAAACCGGAACACAGCAGCGCTTAACACTGCTGTTATTAGGTAGAAATAGGTGTGGCGGTGGTGCCGCCGGAGTCGAACCACAAAGGGTTCTACCACCTTCAAAACTCCTTCAATACTCTTGCGATAAAGGTGAGAAATGGTTTATAACAGCAGAGTAGACCAAACCAGCCAAACTTTTTTGGGAACTATATGGAAACAAGGGCCTTTTAGTAACTAAAGTGTATCTTTTAGTAATTTAACGAAAAAAGGTTACCATGGAGTATAGAACAAAGTCTAAAAGTCGGTAAAAAAAAACAGTAAAATTGATTGTGATCTATTTTAAGGTCGCGGACAGCGAGTTGCCGACCCCTAAGGTTTATTAACTTAATTGAATTAATTATTTTTTTAATTGAATAATTTACAAGGAATTCCTACTAATCTCCACATTAAAATCAATTGAAAATAAAATAAAATCATGTTAAACATAACGACATTACTTTTAATGCGCTTTAGACACTAGAGCATCATTAGTACTTCATAAAGATAGCTTTACAAGATCAAAGCGCTAAAGGTGATCTGGATGAAGTACTAGGAATACATAAATACAAAGAGACCATTTATAGCTCGCAGATATTTCAAGGGCTTACAGATAGAACGTCCCACTTGACTAATGCGAACATTCTCACGCGAACGTTGTGCTAAATGCTCTTCAAAAGATTAGTTGATCTTGAATTTTCTGAAGTATGTGTTGTAAGACGCAGATTGTTGTTTTAAAATAGTGTTATATTTTAAAACTGGCACCTTTAGAACTGGCAATCATAAACAAAAACATTTCAATAGAATAAAAAACGAAAATATGCAATCTGCAGTATTTTTGGCCACGAAAAACCTACATGATGGTACTAATATGTAATCGTTGGTATTTTTCTTATAAAAACGTTATATGAGTGAGATATTTCCACAATCTTTTGCTATATGCCTGCTTAGTGCGAAACACGTGCTTTAATGGCGAACGAAAACATCATAAGGAAACCTGTACCTATATGTGAGAAATTTAAAAAAGTTCCCAAAAATATGTAAATATTACCAATATGCACCTGGCCAGTGCACCTAAACCCATCTTATCCAGCGAGAAGACCTGTGCCCAACATTGGGACAGTGTTGGGTTGACGACGTTTTCTATAAAGCCTTTATTATTTCATATCCCTTTAATCCTATGACTTCGATTCGTTTATATACAAAATCTTCAAAACTACCAGATTTGATTCCTGACTGCGTAGGCACTTTTCAGAATAATCTGATGTTATTGTTTTGTGTGTCTGTGTCAATGCCACACATAAATCCCAGTGTAGGTGTTAGTAAAGCGTTAAATTATTGATTTACAATTCTTGTTACTGGTACAATTGGTTTATTATCATAAGGTTGTACTCTATTATTGTTCTGAATGGATTAATCTAGGCCAGTTGATGATACGATAATTCGCAGAGACAATACACTAGTAGAGAGCTTCTCAAAGTTATAACTCCATGTACCCCTATTAGATTTTTAAAATGACGGACTAACCTAACGTAATCTAACCTGTTTACAAATCAAAATAGGGTAGTTTACTCCAAACGAAAATTCCTTATAGATTCACTGTTTGTACTTTTTAGTTGATTAATTTGGAAATAAAATAACTAAAATTAGAATATAAGGTATAGTACATATAACAATATAATATGCAATACACTTACAAAGAGGTATAAATACATGGTATTAATAAATGTGATGGCTGGGACTTTTTTCTTGTCGCAAATTTAATTCGTTTATGTCAATTTTAGTCTTATAAATAAACGTTAGCTAAGCAGCAACTACGTAACTTTAGTCGCGCGCGTGTACCCCTAATATTGATCGAGTGCCCCAAGGGGTACGTACGCCCCACTTTGAGAAACACTACACGTATGATGCACTGTATGATATCCATAGAACAATGCTCGTTTGTATGCAGGTCAAGAACTTCGTTTGTTATTCAATTCTCATAACATTTGTTTAAAGCGAACACCGATTACTGTGTACGATATGAAAATATTGTTTGGGGTTTTGAGAAGTGTGTCTTTCGAGAATGGGCGGACTGTTTGATGGCTTTAGATGTGATTCTTCCGAAAATATTATTCAAGTTGCATGTAAGTAAATTGAGATTTAAATTATGTGACGTGTTGGGTCAGGAAGGAGAAATTTAAAAGAAGTATGTGCCCAACAGGGGACCGATAAAGATTGATATATGATTGTATTTTGCTGCTTATCATACAAACACATTCTAACGGAACAGGCGAAAACATTAGTATAGCATTTTATGCGGTTTTTTGTCGTAACCAATTCTGCATAACTACCAAGATATCAGAGGTCGGCCGCAGAAGCGTTGGTAACCCTAAGGACTAAGAAGAAACGCCTTGGATAAGTATGTCTCTCTTAGCACATCCTTAAAACCAGAACGCAGCAGAGGTTAACATTAACACTGTAGTTATTAGACAGAAATTTGACATTTCTGACGCGGTGGTACCTTGAGAGTCGAATCACAAAGGGCTCTACCTACAAAAGGCGTTGGAACCTTTAAAATGTCTTACGTAGAAATAATTAAACTTTCAAAAAACCAACACTACATCCAAATAGGATCAGTAGTTTTTGAGAAAATACGTAGCTTACATACGTATATAGCTATCCAATACAGAACCTTCTTTTGAAGTCATTTAACAAAACAAAAGTGGTTATCTTACTCCTAAGAAGTTTTAAAACATCAAAATCGACAAATTTGGAAACAACAACATCATTATAACTAAAAAGTGTATTTCAGGTTTAAAACCCAAGGTTATACCAAATTAGGTTAATAAATTGTGAATGCTGAGGTGCGGCTTTGGGCTCAGTTAGATTAGGATTTGTGCACAATAACTTAATTGTATTCTTTTATACAATTTTCTGAGGTCTGACTGCGTGATGTATATGTCCTTGGATATTGTTATTAGAGACATATAATACAGTAATGCTCAGTTGCCTAAGTAACTTTTTATTAATAATGCATAATAATTACCTTCACGAATCATTAAAGTTAATTATAATTTATTATAATAAAAAATCAATTTCAATTATAATTGTTGTGTATATTGTATATTCTTCTTTATAATATAAAAGTATCAAACTAGCTAGTGTTATTGGACATCTGTAATCAACCCTAGTTAAAGATAGCCACAGATTTTGATGAAGTTAGCTGAAGCACAGATGAAGTTAGCCACAGAATTAATTAACTTGTTTCATTAAAGAAAAGGCTCAAATGAAATATAGTCAGTATTTTTTTCCAGAATGTTTTACTATTTTCCAAAATGTTTTATTATTTTCCAAAATGTTTTATTATTTTGAATTACTTTATTTATCAAACTATCTCAATTTATTACCACACGTTTCAAATCGGAACATAGCAATATAAACACAATATTAACTTCAATACGAACAAACCGGTGCCTACAAAGGGCTTGAACTTACATTCCTAACTTAATTTGACCTTTGTCTCATATGCACAAGCCCTTACATTCTAAAGCCGTCAAATAATCGCATGAAACGAATATGACGTAAGCCCTTGACATGATGTATTAAGTTATTGAAATTAATTACACTCGCATGTGTGCCTATTTCGTGGTAATGAAAAGTTTTGGCTAATGTATAAATAATTGAAGGATAAGTCACCGATGGATAATTGTTGTATTGTTTTAAAAATAGACTGAAAGTAGACGCAAATACGAATGAAGTTTTTTTTAATAGAAGTAGCAAAGGTATGCGGTACACCTGATAGTGTGAAGGTGGTAGAACCGTTTGTGGTTCGACTCCGGTGGCACCACCGCCACACCTATTTCTACCTAATAACAGCAGTGTTAGGCGCTGCTGTGTTCCGGTTTGAAGGGTGTGGTAAGGGAGACAGACTTTTCCGAGGCGTTCCAGCTTAGTCCTCAGGGGTAGCGGCGCATCTGTGGCCGACCTCAGGTAGGAATATCTAATCCTATCTGGGGTTGATTACAGATGTCCATGGGCGGCAGTAGCCACTTACCATCAGGTGAACTGCATGCTCGTCTGCTACTCTAATATTATAAAAAAAAAAAAAATTGAAGAATAAGTTACCGATGGATAAACGTTTTTATTGTTTTAAAAATGGCTCAGTCACTGCATTTTATACACTGACAGTAAATGCAAATACGATTGAAGTTTTTTAATAGAAGCAAAGTAGCATGCAGTACACCTGATGGTAAGTGGCTACTGCCGCCCATACACATTGTACATCTATAATGAACTCCAGATAGGATCCTTAACCGAGGCTGATCACGAATGCTACCCCTGAATAGTCAGTATTTCTTTACTTATACCCTTTAAACCAAAAGTACCGGGATCACCAAGATTTGCTAGCTAGGTCGATTTATCGCCCCCGAAACTCTCTAAATATAAAATTTCAAGAAAATCGTTGGAGCCGTTTCTCAGATCGTTATAAGTACAAGAATTGCTCATTTAAAGGTATTAGATACAGTTTCACTAAGATTCAGCTTATACTTTTGTCAAGGTTTTATATTTGTACATTTAATTAATAAATAAACTTAATTGTGAGTATTAAGAAACCTTTCAGTTTTCTTTAACTTCTGTAGATCGTTTTGTGTCTGTACACAAACCGTGTTTAATTAGATTAATATAATATTACTCGCCATAGATTGCACTGTGGTAATGTAATACGATATGATTAAGGGTTGATTTACCTTATTTGTAGCAAGGTATTCAAATTATTGACTAAGAGTTATCTAAAAATATTACAAACGTTTCTAAAGTTTAATAATTCGCTCTTGATCAGTGCTACAGACTATAGCTTCCTCTCATTTTAAGAGGAGACCTGTGCCCAGCTGTGGGAAAAAAAAGGTTGACGACGATACGATATCTTCTAGGTTCTAGGGCCCTTAACATTAAAATATTGTTAATTTTCCCGTAACATCGAATTTCAAAACAGACCATTATACTTACGAAACCACTTACTTTTCTTTATAAGGTTCATTACGATCATCTCCATAACAACAATTAACTGCCAGAGAAATTCCCAACAACAATTACACTATTATGTTGTTGTTGTCAAAAAACTCGGCTTATTTAGACATCACTCGATATAATTTCGTATCATGCAACGCATCGTGATAAATATCGAACGTGTTATTAACGTCATTACCGATATTATAGGTTAGGAACAATGCGTGGAAAGCGGAATGCGTTGCATGCATATGCATTTAATGTAGGCGAACACTTGACGGGTATGAGAAAATACGTTTCGTTAAATCATAGCATTATTTTTTACAGATTTTTTGTAAATTGTTTACTGATAGTAACTCGAATTTCTATATTACTTCTAACGCACTAGATTAGGTATATTTTCTGCTCAATAAATAATATTGATAAATAACAGATAACGCATAGCTTAAGGGTCTAAAATTGTGAAGTTTTGTATAAAACAACGTACATTCTTAAAAAGGGTGGAATTTTTAAAAATCCTGAAGAAGTTAAAAACCCTAACTTACCTATCCCATATGAAAATTTGTTATGGATAAAGTTCACGTAAGTAATAAACTGTAAATTACTTAAAAGTATAACATAAGTTACCTCTATTTACCAAATTAGCTTAAAACGACCGAAACAATTATTAAAAAGATTACATACTGCTCATCTTAATTGAGAATTCTTAAAATTTTCATTTCCACATTCATCGCATAAAAACAAACACAAATAAAAATATTTTAGATAAATGACCAAACAGTGAATTCCATGTTCTAAGAAAACAAGAATTCGAGAACAATATTGATTTTAATATAATCTCAGCCCGCTGACACAGTTATATAAATCAAATTACCTGAACCACATTGAACTAAACCACTATATAAATAACAGAGAAAATAGTAATTGAATCACTTATTTACTATGTTATGGCCACAAGCATCCTGATCGCAATCACGCCACCTGTTCCGGTCTACAAAGCAAGTGTACTCGTAAAAGAGACAGTAACCACTGCGCACGCGCACCGCACACGCCGTGGCTTACATACATCTGCAACTTCGACCTTACTGGTTTCATAAACTGCGAATATGGAGAGAGCTATGCTCGGTATTTCCCTACGCGACAGAATCTGTAACGAGGAAATCCGTAGGCGAACGAAACTTACCGACATAGCTCTCAAAATAAGCAAGCTGAAGTGGCAATGGCCACATAGTTCGAAGGACAGACAGCTGATGGGGTAGAAAGGTCCTCGAATGGAAACGACGTTTTGGCAAAAGGCGTACAGGTTGCCCCTCGACCAGATGGTGATGACCTAAAGCGAACGGCGGGTAACCGCTGGATTCAGACGGCTCAAGACCTATGTCCAGCAGTGGACTCGTAAAGGCTGGATGGAAGGATGGATGGAATATGGTTTATGCAAAACTGAACTGCACAGGCCATATACAGACCACTATTAAAAACGTAGATAGGTAATACACGTTCGAAAAGTGACACATGAAATACGGGTTAATTATCCCATGCGAAATATATGTTTATCCCTCTTTTGCGCATTTATTTATACGTGCTATCCTAGTTTTTACTATTAGTATAGCAACTCGTACTATGGAACTCTTAAAAAAATCTGGCGATAATACGACTCACCTTGGTGTTGCAAATGTATGCAGTCGAAAATGATATGGACCTTAGAAGTTTGACTGATATTGAAATCCTCGTCACACATAACTGATTTTTCAAAATTATGTGCGTATTAAAAATATTATTGCTTGTTTTAATGTCCAAGAAAAAAATCACGAAATAAATCAATCTTCCATAAGAAGTCATAGTCTCATAGAGATAAATGCAAAGAAAGACGTACTCGTAAAATCTTAAAAAAAAAACATCGAGTAATCGAGTACCTAATGATTAATATTTATTTTAAACATCAATGGAACACAGCGACATTTCCCTGAAAGCATAATTTCCTTAATCATATTTGCAAGCCAACGCAAATATGAGTAAGACTACATGGAAAGCTCATTACTGAGTACACTTCCTCACCACTGAGGACTTCGAACTACCTAATTTAGGTGCTTACCTCAAGTTATTTGCTCGGCGCTGCGGCAAGACATTTTTACGAAATTATTCCTCACCTGAAACAAAAATAATAAATATGAGACTTGGTTAAATTATACTTGTAAAATGGTAATGCTATTTTATTACAAAATCCGCAGGTTTAAAGTGTTACAGATGATACACATGTTCGTTGCTCAATGCAAACAAACTTAAGATAAAATTTGCTTAATACGTGAAGTTAGTAATCTTCATTCGTTCAATGATAAGTGAAAGGGTCCAAAGGCAACATATGGCACAGTTAAGAGACCAAAAACTTGTCCTCGATTTTCCTTACGATCCGTAGGGATAAAACAATCAAAGCAATTTTTTGTTGTCCGGCCAAAAGGCAAAATCCTTTTAACCATATGAGAGCTTAGGAGAAAATTTAGTTATTGTCACTCCCACAATTCAGAAGAATCCAACGGCACCTCATAAGTGTTAAAATACTTCGAGACGTTTATAATACAGGGCGTGCAAAGAAATGAGATATACATAAATACATACTTACGCTTGATAATCATTACTGGCAGTCTGATAAAAATATAAGTTTAAGTAATGGGACAGTGACAGTGAATTGCTTCGTCTAATCCTACAACCAGTCATAAAGGGAGATTACCAGATACCAGATTACCAGTACATGCGATTATCAGAAATAATAACAATAGTACAACAATATTAAAATGCTAAGCAAAATCCAAAAAAATATTATGCAAGTACCTATCACTTATGCACCGCGGTCAGTGGTATTTCTACTCGAAAATATTTATTTAACATTTGCGGTTGAAAGCAATTTAAAATTTCTCAACTCAAATTATGTAATTTACGGGTCCGGCAGGTTCCATCTTTTTGTCGCTGATTGCTTGCATAACATCACATAAGTGCAATGTCGCATACTCAAATGTCATTCACATAAGGCAAGAACCACATGAACGTCTTTGTCGCTTAAGGCAAGAACAGACGGGCCAGAAAATATCGGTAGGTTTGGCTTAAATGTCATTTACATAAGGCTCGAACTGCATAGGCGTTTTGGCCGATATTAAAAAGGAAAAGGCTGGCAATCGACATCATAGCAGTAATAACATTAAAATTAATAAACATAACAAGAGTTCATAGTAAATAAGTTTTGAAAAAAGAATTTAACAAAATGACAGTTTTAACGGGCAATAGATGTAACGTTTAAAACGAAAACTTTTAAAACTAACACTCTAGTTCAAGCTTCTGTTGAAGCAAAATTGTTAATGGTATTCCATTTCTCTTACATTCCCTTAAAAACCGTCTCATGTAACCTGAGCCTAAGAACCGTTTACTTGATACCATATAAGTATACGCGATTTTGCATAACTTTCTCCATTTTGAATAATCGAAATATTGATGCATGAGGACATTCTGGTATTTGAAATTTGGCAATCAAATGTTTAATTGTCCATAAATTAATCAAATGTAATTTGCATAGCAATAAAGAAGTTGGTTTGTTGATATTGAAGTTGATAAACAGAGTAATGGGCAAATTATGTAATATTTTAAGAGCCGATATTTTCAGATGACCACAATAAGAGAGTTCGATCGTAAGAACCAGTGATTGCTCCAGGATTTTCGTTCCACATTATCTCTAGCTAAAGGTAAGCTTTGTGGAAAAAAATGTCGTCGTCGAGTAGGCCAGCGAAAATAAGTCACATCCGTGAAAATGTAAGAATATTTCTCAATTTTGTCGCTTGGTAAAGGTCACCAGGTAAGGTAAGGTAACCTTTATTACTTTGGACCACAGTTACATTAAATTCAATAATGATTATAAATAACACCAAGATAAACTTGTTTTCTTATTACTAGACCGGGCATCTTGACTTGTTGAGAATTTCAGTCAGTTTACCATGCTTACAAAGTACGAATTGGTCAGCATCATATAGCTTTGAGAAAATTGTCATAAGAGAATTCCCAGACATATTGATTGACTTGTAATGTTTTCCTTCACCGTTAAAACAAGTAAGCATTGATTCGTACTACACACATTAACTTAAAATCAATTACGAAGCACAATTATGAGGTTCTATTGCGCGCTTATCAAAAATTATATGTACGCTGGTAATAAAGACAGTTATAGTATTTACATGGAATTGCTTAAGTAGTTTTTCCCGTTCTAAATTTAAAATAGGCGTGCTGTATTTAAACTTTTGCGGAAGTGTCGTAAAATGTAAATTTCTACAAAAACTTGACACACTTAAAAATAAACTCAAAAAATTATATCCGAGAAGAGTTCCTAATCCCTGGGACTAAATTGAAACAGCAAGAAAAACTAATCGAAAAAATATTAGTCGTGATCCGCTAAAATCGCAATCTATCTTCCGATTGGCGTTGTCATCGATTTTTTGTACACTGCAATGTTTGCGGTTGATCGTCCCGTCGATCGATTAATCGATTGATCGGTCGCACAAAAAACCGGATTAAACCGGTGGACCGTGAAATTGCCGCCTCTGCTATGCGTTGAGAACGAGTAATTAAAACAGTTGTACCGAAGTTTCGTATTACTCGACGATTTGTAAAATTGATTAACACACGGAGGATTTATTAGCGATGTTGAAATTATTGAAGGCAATTGAGGTGATCTAATTGTCTGACATAAATATGAACACGCATAGTAAAGATGAATGAATTGAATTCATATGAACACATAAAAGATAGAAATAATGCATACTTTATTTTTTCCAAGAAGTTGCGTGCAAATAATTTAATTTATGAGTCTTCAAAAAGATTTTAATTCAGTAAATGCCACGGCTGGAAAATCCGAACGATGACACTGATTTTCAATTTAAAGACACGATTATCCTATTCATATGACCCGATTCTAATATTCTATACGATTATACCAGAAATATAGTAGAGTTAAAATATTTAAGTTATCGAGAAAGCAACCCACAAAATATAAACTACTATAAAACGCATTTTTAAATACTTCTACGACATACCTATGTATGAAAAATTAAAAAAATAATCAATTAAATCGAAATGTTTTGATGTGAAACATCTATAGCCGCACGTAAAATCGATTTCTGTCGTGGCGACGCATGCCGTGGCGACGTGGTGCCGTCGCCACGCTATACGATGGTATATATATACAGTCTATATGCAGTAGTGTGTACGGTGTGGCGACGCGTCGCCATGCGCAAAATTGAGTAGTCACGATTTGAAATAAATTCGTAAATTTTTGTATTTAATGAAAATAAATGTTTATTCAATAAATAGTCATCGTTATCTGGAAAAAAATCGTAATATTTTATTTTATCATTATGACATATTTAGTTCCTATCACAATATGTTCTTTTCTGCATATTACTTTTACAAAATAATGTCGACGTTTCACATCTGCCAGGCGTCCCGTGACGGCTCACATTTTTTTTTTAACATGAGAGACAATATTTTCGCTTATAAATATTTTATTTCGCGGAAAACATTCGTTTCGTTAGTGATTTGCAACAATAAGGAAGTAAATAATATTACGAATGAACAAAAGTAAAAAATGCTTGCGCAGTATTTCATGCATTTATAAACATTTAGTTATTATTATATCACGTTCGTCGTCCAGTGTAGACTAGTGTAATCATATCCATAATCTAGTTTAAAATAAACACTAACTGTGAAACAATTTAAACCATTGAGTCCTGTCACTCTAGAAAAATATTTTGTTTTATAATAAAATAGAGAACTAAGAGAAAATTCATGAAATCTCATCTTGTCAGGGCTCTAAATTGATAATACCTGAAAGAATATACTGTGAGATTG
This sequence comes from Epargyreus clarus clarus, assembly GCA_014595695.2. Lineage (NCBI taxonomy): Eukaryota > Metazoa > Arthropoda > Insecta > Lepidoptera > Hesperiidae > Epargyreus > Epargyreus clarus. The sequence continues at coordinate 2,212,178 of JACTTY020000021.1, forward strand.
GAAATGGAATAAAATCTAACATGTATAATGACCATCTAGAAATCGATGAGCAAATTGACAATTGGTTTGCTGACGACTCCTCGATCCACCTCCTCATCAAAGACGCCTTCCACATTTCCACCAATAAGATAATTTCTCCAAACTGATTCTATCAATATTTCTTACGTGCGACCTGACAGAAAGTCACCATCGTCATGTTCTTATCATCACCTATTCTTCCCTCGATGATCCCCATCAAAACGACAAAGTCCAATATCATATAATATTACTTCAAGAATACTTTGAATGGCGTCATAAGGAAATTCCACACCCTGTAGATGCAGACAGAACCGGGACATTAATGGCAACTAGTCCTTTAAACGAACGTTTACGGAGACAATTATTCCGGTCCATAAAGACAATATCTGCACGCCTGCTATCTTATCAAAGCGGTTGGACGATGTTTATCATAACAACTTTCGCTGATCCAACCACTTTCCACTTGATGCCCTTAGAGGATTAACCAAAGTAACTGTATGAGGTACCTACGTGATACGTTACAGGAGGTCTTTTTTGATGTTCTCTGCTACATAGAAAACAAATCTTAATGTATAAGAGCAGAACTTGTCGCATAACTATTGTAGAAATTCATAATGCAGCAATGAATGGTCTTCTTTTACTCTTAACTTTCAGACTTATGTAGCGTTCAAAAACGATTTTTGGATATAAGAAAAAGTGAGTTGAAAAATTGCTACATGATTGTATAGACTGTTTTATGTAAAGATTCAGATTTTTTGTGTCCTTTTTTTTTTCTAAATTACGAACCTCGCTAATGTCGTTTACTTCACATATCCGACATCGATCCAAACCATTTGTTTTATTCTAAAATCTAACTTACAAGTGTTACAACTTTACTAAATGCTTGTTGGATATAGCGCCACTTTATAAGGTGGTCAATTTTACACAAACAGCTTTGCTCACTTTTCACCTGATGACCATAGAAGGGCATAAGTGACGCAGGCCACTTAGGCTCCGGCGCCACTAACATTATCATTAAAGGGACTTGAATACACTGGAAAATCTAGAAACTATATTCTGTCTTCATTTGATATGGTATAAATTGCAATAAGCTAGCTTTTAATATCTGGTTTCAAGTGCTACTAAAATCAGTCGTAAATAGGCAATATTGCATTAAGACCCGTTAATTATTAAACCTACTGTGTTATTGAATAATGGTAATTGTACTGATATTATTCTTATGCAACAAAGTATCGAAAATTATTGAATTGGTTTAAATATTTTACCATATAACAATGCAGCTTGCATTGTTTATATGTTGTCCATAAACTCTTAGATTCGTCCCGTACCAAAGCACAGAAAATTTTATGTTTTTTCTATGCTATCCCTGTTTTCATTTACTGCTCTTATCTGCTTTTACTGCTTTCTCCTAGCTACTACTATTAACCATAGAAAATTGTTTTCTGGATTATCAAACGTCCATATTTTTTTATTGCAAACAAATACGCATTTCAAAAGTTGTGTCGTGACTAGATTATTTGGTGCATACATTATTTTGAATTTCCGTCGTGAATTTCTTCGTCTATATTAACATTTAATCTAATGTTATGAAAACTGTTTTCTACTGTTTTTTAAGGAAGATTTATTACGTTTTATTTTCGAATAGTTGGCAACATTACCTCCAAACTCAAAATCCTTATTCTACCTCTTTAAGTTTTTCCTTAAACCTCTATGATGAGGTGACTATGATTCAATAGTCTTACCACAAAGTTTCTACCTTCGAATTGCGGTAGAACCTAGACTTGAGACAGAAATTAATTAGTGCACAGGTGTGTCCCAAGTTGCAAATGGTTGGCAAGTTGGAGAAATTAATGGTTTCTTATCTCGACAAGTTAACTGATAAGTTTTTGCTATGCACTGGGCGTGCCGTGGCAGGAAGTGGTTGGCATACTGGAGCATTTCTCTGTGTTGTAACTATTCAAATAGAAATATGTAAGAAATGGGTGGGTCTAATCGATACAGTTATATTCATAATTCATAAATGGTTAATAAGTTCACTGGTTCCTACTCAATTCAATGAAGAAATAAAAAATGAGTATGTTAAAATATTTTAAAATCAACATTATTGAATACAGAAAGGTAAGTGTAGGCATATATGTATAATTAAATAATGCATGCTTATTTTATATGGGCACGGTTCTGAGGACATGTACGATTGTACGTACTCCAAAGATCCAGAAAACCCTATATTTTCAAGATAAAAAGTGGTTTATATTCCTACAAGCTGTAAAAATGAGATTGCATACTAACGCTTATTTACTAACAAAAACATTCAAAATCAATATGAATAATGAAAAAGAAAAACAATCCTTAAATATTAGAAAATATGAGTAGACCCGCTAGAAGTCTGTTGTCGCGAATATTACAGCAATGAATGCTGTAATACCAGTTGCCGCGATTTTGCGAGATAAATTGTATCCGTTTATTAGTCTACTTACCAAAAATAAACCTGATCTTATTTGGTACACCACACCTTATAGCCCGTAATTATAGAAAGCAAATGATTTTCAATTTACATAGTCATTATAGAAATTACACCTATTATAGATTACGTAATAAGGAAACTTGGCGCAATAAAGCCTAAAAATAAATAAATTTGATTACTAATAAAAAACGAATTTCTGATATAGATGTTAAAATGTAATAAGCAATCTATTCCCTCAATTTAGACGAATACGACGATACCTCATATTTTAAAATCCGTTAATCCGTTTGGCTGCAAGGCGTACCAAAAATGAAACACAAATACGCTTAAAAGACACTACTCTCAACAGACGGATAGAAAATGGACGTAGTTGAATAAGCTCCAGGCTTCCCCAGTGCACAATATTTGGCCATAAAAACGTTTCTTACAATGACAATCATATTAAAATCTTTCGAAAACAATTCAACCAAACAATCCATCCATCCATTTACCCAACTTTTAAAACAATCGAGCAGGATTCTAATATCCTACTATTTCACTCAATTTCAACACATTACGCCATACGCACACAAAGTTAGGATGTAGACAGATTTAGAGCAGAGTAATCTATTACCCTGACGTATTTTCATCAGCTTCATCAACTTCATCAAAGATTTCATAACGTTTGTTAGTATAATAAACATTACCACCGTTGCAACCGCAGTTCTAATTAGGCGCATTTCCGTTTGTGAGTACTCAATTTTCTTTATGTAATCTAGTTTGTTTTTACTGGTTTCGTGTTATGACAAATTGGTGATTTTGTGTTACGGAGATTGTAAACAGATTGCTCTAGATAATGTATGTACAGCTGTAAAAGTACATGAACATATTGAAATTTCAAAACCTACACCCAAGGGTTCGTAAGTAGCTAAACACAACTAGCGCCATAATTAGATAAACGTCGTAATGTTTCAAAAGTAGATGAACACTATAGTGTCAAAAGTAGCTGAACATATCATATTAGTGACGTTAACTTTTTTGTACATAGGTGTTCAGCTACTTTGGACGTTTTAGTGTTCATCTAATGTTATCCTTTACGATGTTCATCTAATTATGATGCTAGGGATGCTAAGCTAAGCAGCTAAGTAGCTACTTTTGAACGTTTGGGTGTATAGGTATTGGAATTTTGATCTGTTCATCTACTAATGAAGCTGACTGTACATAATAAAATATTTTTTCAATTCAAGATTGATAGTTAGCAATTGTATTATTAGTGTTAGCAATATCAGCATTTTTGTGGGATTGATAGTGAGTGAGAATACTGTCAAAGTAATCGTAAGTCCACTCCAAATGGGATTTGTTCTACATGATGGCCATCACAGATACGTTACTAACAGGAAGACCTAAGTTAGACCTCCTAAAGTTTCTAATAACACATTAGTACCTACTTGACAAGATTATGCTTAGTTTTATTTCGTCCAATACTAACCTATTATCACTATGTAACGGCCCTAGCAAACATGATACTTTTCGCATTGGAGTTTCGCGTTTGGTGATTGCATCGATGCTGCATAAAGTTTTTTGGCGTTTCGCGTTTAGTTGCTGCATCAAGCGACCAAAAGTAGCTGGCTTTAGCTTCCGAAGAATCCGTCAAATCTTCAATGGTACACATCAATGGTAAACAAAAGTAGTATGTGTATGTAGTTTTAAGTGACATCATAACTATGCATTGACAGGCCGCCCATAAACAGTCTATGATGTGTAAAGCGAAACAAAACAATGGAACGGGTGCAGCATCCGACCGGATGCGTCCCACTGTATTGTCTCATGCATATGCCCTTTATACCCTACACGTGAACTAACTGCCAACTGATAATTGGAACTGACAATTCTATTGAGAAATAGAATTTATTAAAAACGAAATAGTAAATGAGAATACAGCAGAAATAACTTAATGGTTTGAAATTCAGCCATAACTTTTAAATTGACATTGCTGTTATAAATCAAAAATAGGCGTGAGTGATATTCCTCTAAGTAAACAAGAAAGAGATTTCAAATTTACTCGTATGGATTATTATTAACAAATAATTAACAATTTCTTTTCTCAGCAGCTTTACTAAGTACTTTGCTATGATAAACATTTGAACGTAGAAAAGCCATTATGGTTCGATGTCCTACGTTTTGATGGAAGGGAGCAGATACCTACTTGCCTATCAGGAAACCATCTTACTCCTTAGTAGCAACGTGTCTATGATCAGCTTCAAGTACTGTTCTCTTCCTGTTCTACAGAGTTGGTTACAGATGTCCATGGGCGGTAGAGTATACTTAACATCAGGTACAGTTTATTTACGACTTCAATATCATATTAAAATTAAAAACTATTAAACGGCATAAACTATCGACGTCCTAAATTGCGTGCTAATTGCGCTAACACCATCATTAAGCAAAAATTATCTGTCATTAAATATTTGTAAATAATTTTACACTTAATATTTACACAAATTCCCACCATGTATTAAATTGTTCATTTTAAATTCTACAACAAATCGGCATTTAATGACCGTAATTCTAGTAATTAAAACCAAGAAAATAATCGCACTGAACGTAAAAAATAAGTGAAATTCTACAGCAAATCCTCAAAATTCCATTTATAATTATAGTATTTAAATCCTAACCTGGATTTTTGAATTCCAGCTGAATTAGCAATGTGGGTTGCCATTGAGATTTTCTCACAAGAATGTTGCCAGTTATTAAAACTTGCCAGTTACCGCTGTAGACGCATCATTGTTCTCCGCGCTCCATTTATTCAACCGCTAGACGGAATATTTTTTATCTGTGAGAAAAACGTCAAGGCTGTGTGGTCTAGATTGCTTGAACTAAAACGGAAATGTTATCAGATTGCGCGCGACAAATTTTTGCGGTTCTTTGAAATGGCAACAGATGTTACTTCGCGATTGCTGTCTTCCGCGATTCAGTTTCGCTATTTTTTTTATTTCAAAGATATCTTTTTCTAACACGTACGTGTACACATGACGTGTTAGAAAAGGATGTCATCCCAATCATAAACTATCAAACCACCAATCAAAATATAATCTAAATTATTATATTTTTTCTTTTTTTTGATAATAAAGGAAAATATCAGATGTGGCATCTACACAACACAACCGAATTGCCAAACTAATCGTGATATAAATAAACGCTTTCTACACTCACAGCCCCACACTAGGATTCCCCGTGTCGTGGGTGCCATGGACACACACGTAGACAAATAAACAAACACTCAGACCCAGAAACAGAAATCTAAATTTATCATTTAGATATGTGTCTGGCCGGGGATCGAACCCGGGACCCTTTCCGCGTCAAACCGGTGACCGCTCCGCCACGCGGGTCGTCACAATCACCGAATATAAACATAAATTAATTATTTGCATATTTGTCTTACCGGAGATCAAAGCCGAAATCTTACATTTAAGTCCAATATGGTGGCCGACACGGGTAGTCCTCATTTCAATTTTCGCCGTGCATACTTTTTATTGTACTTCCTAAGTATAAGGAAACATAATCCGACAGTACATTTTCCTTACTTCCTCGAAAGCACTTTAAAATCATGTATCATATGTAATGCGACATAATCTGCATGAACCAATGTAATGTAAGTTCGTAAGCATTAGGGCGTTAAATCATACATTTTGTGACCTTAAGCCGCGTGGTACAAGCTTACGCATATACACCGTACGTGACCCATGAGACCCTACTACTGTTATTCGATGCATTCATATTACAACAAGACAATAACACAACATGACTTAGACGAAACCGAACCGAATTTACAACTGATGTGATTGTTGAAGAACGCAGCATGTTACATTTTGTAGCGACTCTGCGTTTGAACGCCAGACCGAGCAGCCCCGCCTGCTCGCGCTCTAAGTGTTCGCTAACCCAGATTTTTTGTCTGGCCTTTCGGCCGGTTCTCGACTACTCGATTTTTATCGGTAGCGGTCCGTGCTTTGTGTATTGCCAATTTATTGGGAATAAACAAAACTCACGTCCCGACGCGTTTGAGTTGGTGGATACCTAACGGTGCCAACGAAACCAGCTAGCGTTGACCCGGTGCGCTTCTCAGACCTCTCGGCCTGAGAGAAACCGGCAGACCCGATCCCACTGCACTTGGGCTATCCCAAGGGTGACGGTAGCAGTTACTTTCCCTTAGGGGTAATTGCATTTCCCTCCCCCTCCCCGTTAGCTCCCTGCCTCGGCAGGGAGGCATCCCAGGTTACCATGGCCTACGTGGTAACAGATAGGTTTTTCGAGGCTCTGTCCTCCCTCTTGAGCAAGGAGCTCAATCGCCCATTTGACTCAGTCAAACTCCGCTCCCTTTGCGAGCCCTTAAAATCCGTAACGGATCCCCTGTCCGTTACCGATTCACCCGCATCCCCTGATGCCACCCCGAGACACGAGATGGACTTCGATGCCATCTCGCTCAAACGCCCCGCCTCCTCCGACGAATCGTCGGAGAACACTCTTACCTCCGCCGCCTTCTCCGACGACGACCAGGGTTTCACCCCAGTCAAGTCGAAGAAGACGAAAAAACGACCGGTGAAACGCGTCGCTAAGGCGACAAGCGAAACCTCTTCCGAGGCCTCTATTAAAGCCACCCCAGCCCCAGCGGCCCCCGCTCTGGCCCCCGTGCCAAAAGCCTCCGCTCTGGCCCCCGAGCCAAAAACCTCCACCGAGCCCCAGAGCTCAACCCCCGCGGCTAAGCCCGCCAAGCCAGCCACGCGCTGCGAACCGGCACTTGCCAAGTGCAAACCGCCCCCACACATTTTCTTTAGAGATAAGTCGAAATGGTCCGACTTCTCTAAAACCCTAGTGGAAAAACAGATCCACTACACCAAGGCACGTAACCTTCGCGACTCTATTCGCGTTTCATGCCCCACCACCGAGGACTTCAGGAGCCTCATTAGGCTCCTAACTCACCTTCAACTCCCGTACCACACGTACGCTTTAGAAGAGGACCGCAAAATCAAAGCGGTCCTTAGGGGTCTCCCCTACGAGCTTCCCACCGACGAAATCCTAACGGATCTAGTCAACCAAGGGTTCCCCGTGGAAGGTGTACACAAGTTGTACAACCGCAACGGGGTCAAATACCCTCTAGCCCTGGCCATTCTAGCCAAGACCCCGTCCTCCAAGGACATTTTCAAGGAGAAGGAGCTCACAATCTGTGGCCTTTCTGAGATCAAGGTGGAACCACCTAATAAGCGTGGCTACCCTGCCCAGTGCCACCGCTGCCAGCTTTACGGCCATGCAGCGGCGAACTGCACTGCCCCCCCAAGGTGCGTCAAGTGCCTAGAACCCCACGCCACACGTGAGTGCAAGAGGACTCGTGAAGACGAATCCCCTCCTGCCTGCGTGCTATGCACCACTTCAGGGCACCCGGCTAACTACCGTGGCTGCCCTAAAGCCCCCCGTCCCGCTCAAAAGAAGGTTGCTAAAAAGCAGCCCTCGAAAGCAGGCCCACCTCCGGTCAATTCGACCAATTTCCCGCGGCTAGGGGCCTCCAAAACCCCAACCGCTCCCATGAGTTGGAGGAAAGTCGCACCCGCGACCCGCCCCACCAACCCCGGCCCCTAAGGCCACTCCCACTCCCCGTCCCACCCAAGACGCATCGGTAAGGGAACATATCATGTTCCTTAAGGACTGCGTTAAGGGCGTGAACCTCGACGAGATCATACTCGTCTCGCAAAAGATGCGTAACGCCAGCCAGGCGGAGCGCATCGCAATCTACTCTGAACACCTAGCGTTGTTCAAGTCCATTCAATGAGTAACGTTCATACTCAACCCCTTCATCCCGGTCGTCAAAAACCTAAAGGCGTCTCGCTTATCTCCTTCAATGCACGAGGTCTTAAGCCTTGCATTCCCGAACTCAAAGAGTTCGTCCGCAACAGGGATATCGACCTGTTGCTTGTTCAGGAAACTTTCCTCAAGCCCTCCCTTAAAGGCGTAAGTCTCCCCTCTTACGCGCTTGTACGTAATGACAGAGCCGACGACCGTCGTGGCGGAGGCACTGCCATCTACTACAAGAGATCCTTCCATTGCACCCCTCTGGAAACACCCAAGCTCACCAATATGGAAGCCACCATATGCAAATTAGGCATGACAGGACACCCGTCCCTGATCATAGCCTCAATTTACCTCCCCGCCAATAAAGCCCCTCTCCAAAGCGACTTGGAGGCCCTCCTCTCGCTCGGAGACTCTGTCGTACTATTTGGAGATTTCAATTGCAAACATACCGTTTGGAACAGTCGTCTGACTAACACCAACGGTAAGAAACTCTTAACCATTTCCCGCGCACTGGACTTTGATATCTTCTCTCCAACAGCGCCAACCCACTACCCCGATCGGGAAGACCAAGAACCCGACGTACTGGATTTCGCCCTCCTTAAAGGCGTCGCGCTCAATACAAGAGCGATCGAAACACTGGACGATCTGGGCTCAGACCATCGTCCAGTCTCTCTACAGTTAGGTCCCTATGATCCAACTCCCCATACCTCCTCGAAAACCTTCACTAATTGGGAAGGGTACGAGAAATCTCTCACCTCGGCCATAGAGGCCCCCGATTCACCGTATACTATTCCCCCAGACTACCTTGTTAGCTCGGAGAAAATAGACAGTACGGTGAACTCACTCACCCAGCTAGTTCAGACTTCGCTTCATGACAACGCGAAGGTGGTAGAGGTCCCGAACCGAAAACTACCTCGCGAGGTCAGGAAGCTAATCCAAAATAAAAACGCAGCCCTCAGATGGGCCGCCAAGTATCCCACCCCTGTCCTTAGGAGGCGCGCTAACGCCCTCCAAAGGAAAGTCAGATCCCGGCTAGCCGAAATGAGGGACTCCAACTGGAACTCTCTCATGGAGGATATCCAACCTTCTCATAAGGCATTCTACAAAGTCGCTAGACGATTTCGTACCGAAGCCTTCTCAAGCACTCCCCCTCTCACGCGTCCCGACGGCAGCATAGCCTTCGAAGACGCTGAGAAGGCCGAATGCTTCGCAGATAGCATCGCTGCGCAGTGCTCCCCCAGCACTCAACCGTGCGACCCTATCCACATTCACAAGGTGGAGGAGGAGGTCCTTAAAAAGATCTCTCTCCCTGTCACCTCTGCTCCCATTAAAATCACTACAGACGAGGTCCGGACCGTCATCCGCGGTTTGAAACCTCGTAAAGCCCCAGGTCCGGATGGTATCTCCAACCTGGCGCTCAAACACTTCCCCGAGCAGGCACTGACCCTTCTGGTCATTATCTTCAATGCCTGCCTCGATCTCAGCTTCTTTCCAACAGCCTGGAAGACAGCAACAGTTATCGGTATTCCCAAGCCTGGGAAACCGAAACATATTCCCTCCAACCACCGCCCCATTAGCCTCCTCAATGCAATGGGCAAGGTTTTCGAACGGGTGATCCTCGTTCACATAAGAGGGCACCTCTTCCCAATAGATGCTCCCCCACTCATCATTCCTCACCAATTTGGCTTTCGCCTCCAGCACTCGTGCCCCCAACAAGTCCACCGCATTGTCGAGTACATCACAAGCGGGTTTTATCCAAGACGTAACAAGACACTAGCAGTCTTCTTCGACGTCGCCAAGGCTTTTGACAAAGTCTGGCATGGAGGACTGGTATACAAGCTATACCATTCTGGTCTTCCTGATCGCCTAGTCCGCATCGTGGCTTCCTACCTTCAGGACAGAACCTTCCGCTACAGGCACGAAGGTATCCTCTCTACCCCACGCCCCGTAACAGCCGGAGTCCCTCAAGGCTCAGTGCTCGCTCCTTCATTATTCATATCGTACTCCAACGATATTCCTATCCCCAAAAATGGGGTGCAGCTCTCACTCTTCGCCGATGACACCGCCCTTTACATCCAAGGGCAAAAGGAGTCATCTGTCCTCACCAAACTCCAACGCTCGGTCAACGAGTTAGGAAATTGGTTTAGGAAATGGCGCATCGAAGTCAATGCGGAGAAAAGCTCCGCAATGCGCTTCGACCACAAACGCAGGCGCTTAAACAACCTGCCCTCCGTCAAATTACTTGGGGCCCCCATTCCATGGAGGCCCACTGTAAAATACCTAGGAGTTACCCTTGACCCGGGCCTCACCTTTAGACCCCACGTCTCTAAGGTCACCCATACCGCCCGCTCTTACATGAGCCGCCTCAACGCCATGATTGGCAGACACAGCAAGTTGTCAGCCAGGAATAAGCGAACGCTGTATAAGGTTTGCATTCGACCGGTGTTAACATACGCCTCTCCAGTCTTCGCTCACGCGAATCCCACCATCCTAGACAAACTCCAGGTCATACAAAATCTCTTTTGTCGTCGGGCACTTAATGCCCCCTGGTATGTCAGAAACGCTGACCTCCACCGCGACCTGGAGCTCGCTCCAATACAACAAGTCCTCAGACAATTCTCTGAAGCGTTCTTCGACCGCTCAGAAAACCATTCCAACCCCTTAATCAAGGGTGCAGCGGACTATGCTGCCCCTCTTCCTACCCGTTACAATTGCCGTCGGCCAAGAAATATCTTGACCGACGCTCCTAACAAACTCTCCACCGATGTGGAGAATCTTCTGGCCGCCCACAGGGGCGTACAACTCTCCATAGAGAATCGTCTTCCCGACGATTCTAATCTTATTCATGATACGTTGACACCTTCAGTGTCATCTATCCAGCGGTAGCTCTCTAGGGAGCGCCGCTAGCGCCTCTCGCTCCGCAAACGAGAGGTCGCTATCCGATGTCGGCTGTACGGTCCCCTTGGACGAATGCCTTAAAGGAGTTTTTAGTGGGATGGTCCTCCCTTCAGGAGGACCTTTCAGTCAGCCCCACACGACGCAGGCACCGGCCGTCGCGGCCTGTAAGTGCTTGGACGCATTTTTTGCTCCTCCCTCTCCGTAGAGGGTCAGCCCTTTTTCCACCTACATCTGGGCGCCAAAAAAAAAAAAAAACATTTTGTAGCGTCATAAAATAGAATAATGTAATGTGACATAACATTGAATTACTATCTACTTATCATAATCATAGAATAGATTTGAAGGTGGTAGAACCCTTTGTGGTTCGACTCCGGCGGTACCACCGCCACACCTATTTCTGCCTAATAACAGCAGTGTTGGGCGCTGCTGTGTTCCGGTTTGAAGGGTGTGGTAAGGGAGACAGTCTTTTCCGAGGCGTTCCAGCTTAGTCCTCAGGGGTAGCGGCGCATCTGTGCCCGATCTCACGTAGGAATATCTAATCCGATCTGGGGTTGATTACAGATGTCCATGGGCGGCAGTAGCCACTTTCCATCAGGTGGACTGCATGCTTATCTACTACTCCTATATTATAAAAAAAAGAATGTAACTGACTTGTTGAAATATTCAACGTTGGAGTTACCACCGCCACACTTTGCTAGGGATTAGAGTGAAGCAGTTCTGACTTATATTCAACTACATGAAGCAAGCCTCCATGTCATCAGGAATTTTGTGTGGAATTGGTGACAGATGTCCATGTGTGGCATTGACCACTTACGAGCTGATGGACTAAATGCTCATTTGTTATTTCATTGTTATAAAAATCTTAAGCTTCATTATTTTGTGCAATTTTAAATAAATCGCTAAACAGTTTATTATTATTTTATGTCATTAAAATCGCAAAAGTATCCTCCAAACCATTTGCAATTAAACTAGATCCATTCCCTCTCAACAACCAATAACATCTTCATTAACTTTTGAATATTTTGAAGACCAGTTCCGACTAATTTTGAAAGTTAGCCGTTATATAAACTGAAGTGTTTTTGTTCCATTCACAAACTATCTCGCTTATCGACTCAATTGATCGAGCATCATCGAGTCTTAGTTGGATTATAGCTCTCTCCTTAGTCTATCTGCGTTGTTTTTAAACTTAAACGTTATCTATCGTAACATTATACAATATTTAAAATTCTGTACCGTTCATGCTTGTGGTAAAAAAACTTAGATCATTTTGTCACAAATTAGTTAATCACACTTTCTCATTAAGTTATTCCTTTTGATGCAGTGTTATTTTCACTATAATTTTGAATATTTTATAATGACGTGTAATATAGATAATGTACGTATAATAAATCTAACATATAAAATATACATACATTTGCTCATCGTATCAAATATATCAAGGTAATTAAAAATTATATTGTTGACTAGATTAAAATATGCTTTTTGTGACATAGAGCTTATCTCCTATACATTTATACAACTTATTTTTTCAATTTTAACATACCTACTCAGATGGTAAGGGAATAGGTATATATGGTATTCGATTCTTTTGAAAACGTATTTTAAACACTTATCAATAACCAACTTACATCACAATATTACATTACAATCTCTCTCATTCGTAACTCGAAGCCCGATCAACACCAATGGTAGGGCACACTCAAGATATGGTAGCGAGCACGCGCGTAACGGAACCACACATTAGCGTCAGTCACGCGTGTGATCGGACACACCTTCGCATCTGTTGAGCCATCTCCGGTTAGTTCCGGTGGATTCTTTAGAAAGCACTGCTTGGCAAAGTATTCGCCGGAGCTGCTACATGTTGGTACCAATGTGAACGAACTATTATGAGGTAGAAAGTATGGAAGCTGTTACTATTTTTTTTCGAACGCACACTGCGTGACATTTGAAACGTTACAATATTTTTTGAGTAAAATAAGTGGCAGTGATATCGCCGTGTTTTTACATTTGTTAGACAACCGGTAACGCCTGTCCAGTACTATTTCAAAAATATTTTATTTAAAAAAAACAGTTTAGTTTTTTAAACGAAGATGGAACATAAAGCAATCAATAAAAAATTGTTAGAAAATTTTCAAAATAAATGTATTTTTGTACATACTAACATTGGTAAAAGATTACTGTGTCAGAATAACACATTTCATACGATTATGTGTTATCTGCAGCTCTCCAATGCTATGATCTGAATTATCTCAATTTTCGCGAATTGATAACCTTAATATGTCAAATACTTAAGATATGTTGTTGTTGTATTTTCCTCATCTCTGTATCACCTGGTTAAACAAAATATGATATAAAAGCAACATATTGTAGAATAATAAGGCTATAGTTATTAATTAGGATCCAAATTAATATCTTTTCCCGTTGCAGGTCTAATCTTTTCTAAAATGGGAAGGGCTTAAACCGAAATTTAGCGGAAAGACGTTTAAGCCTTTCCCATTTTAGAAAACATACTACCCTACCCTTTTTTTTTTGCTAACGAGGGGGGAAACCTTCAAAAGGCACCCTATGCCGTGGGAGCGGCACGGAGTTATGTGGAATTCTTACCGCACTAAAACCCCCCCGGTGGCCGTCCTCGGCGCTGCGTAGGGACTCCGAGAACTCCAAAGGAATGCAACCGGAGTCCTCTTAGAGCGGTGCCCCATCGGGCTCCGCCCAGGTGGGCTTGACGCTCGCCTCACCGTCTGGTGGGCACGACGGAATGCGACCACACATACCGCCGTCCTTCCCGGGGTCACTAGCCGGGCGGTTCGAGCTCCCACGAGAACATTATGAAAATCTCTGAAATATTCCTCACTATCACTGATGAAACCCATTTACCGTTAAAACGAGTGATTTCATTTTTCTCTTTATTGATAAATCAAGTGATGAAATCAGTTTCTAATGCACACGTACCTATCTTAGGCAATAGAAATGTCCGCTTCGTTTTCAAACACTACACCGCTTCTACGGGAAATTCACGCTACTAACATTATTTCTATTGCCTCCATCTGCAGTACTAGAATTTAGTCGTAAGATATGATGGTAGGTTTTTTATAATGGAGTAGGCGACGAGTATGCAGTTCATACTCATGGACTAATGGTAAGGATGGCTGCCGCCCATGAACATCTGTAATCAGCCTCAGTTAAGATTGATTTTCCTACTTGAGGTCGGCCACAGATGCGCCACTATCTCTGAGTTCTAAACCGAAATGCTTTGGAAAAGTTTGTCTTTCTTACTACACCCTCCATACACAGCAGCGCTAACCACTGGTATTATTATGCAGAAATAGCTATGGTATTGTTGCCGCCGTAGTCGAACCACAGAGGGTTTACCACTTTCTATTAAAAGTTTAGATATATGTAAAGAATGTTACATCTAAACCACCGCTAAAACAAAGACTTCTGTGTTTTAATCAAAACATACCACATTCTGTATCTGTAATAATCAGCTACTACGAGTACATAACCGTAGCACGTGGGAGCGAAACAGATGGCTTCGAGTCATTAACCTTTACGCATTGCATTACATTGCTGAACGAGACCAGATGGTAATCCATCTTCTGAGGTAACCTGCTTGTAATGTAACCAATCCTATTTGCTACTCTGAAAAGATTTAATATTTATCCTGATTGATATTTGTTACTTAAATTAATGTTACAATTGTGATTCGACTTAAAAAACACCACTACGACACCTGTGTCTAATAACAAAAGTTTTAAGCGCTGCTTTGTTTTAAGGGTAAGACACCTAAGGCAAAGGCGAATATACGAAAAGTTTAAACTTACACAATATAAAGGGCAACAAGTAGCAACGTATTTGCGCCCTTCGCTATCCAAATAAACATAGGTACAATGCTATAAACAGAAGAAAACACTTGCTACACGCACAGCCCCACACGAGGATTCCCTGTATCGTGGGTGCCATGGACACACAAAGACGAAGACACAAACACACAGACACAGAACAGATACCTAAATACATCATTCAGATATTTGTCTGACCGGAGATCGAACCCGGAACCCATTGCGCGTCAGACCGGTATGGCGACCGCTCCGCTTTGCGGGTCGTCAGATCCAAACCCAATCCAATACCTATCAAGACGTATAATTTTTCAAATGTAATTAATTACACATGAGTAGGTGGCAATCTACAATCTAAATTATAATCAAATCTTAAACATACGGTAACATAAAATAGGAGCAATAATAACATATCTGTAACAATATATCCAATAAAAATGCCTATTAATCATCAAAGCTCTAACGTTCCGATGTTAAGGTTCCAATCAATTCACGCTTTCTCTCAATACTAGAACACTGTCGATACGTCGTACCTACAATGAAATCATTGACTTGTCTGTCCGTGCGACTGAAGCGATGGACGAGATTATCGCTAATTGATCATACTTGTGTAAGTACACGTGTTTAAAAAATACCATATTCTGATTATTATTTTGTGTACAATTAGGCAATTGTAAAGGCGTATATAAAACTACTAAAGCTGTTTTTACTGGTTACTAGATTGAGAATGGTAACACAAACGTTAGTTATTGTATTATTATGTTCGCTGCATAAACAAGTGTGAAAATTTGAAAATTTAAATTAAGACAAGTTGTCATTAGTGTCAAACTAAAAATAATCATAGCTCTCTCTCTCTCTATAATGGTACGCTTTGGAGAATGGTTATAGCTTCCTACTTGCTTATCTTGAAGAACTGCAGACCTTGGTATGCATATTCCCTACTTTCGGTTGTCGATGTTGCAGAAATATCAAACTAAAGAGCGCTATGTGACGATTTTAATGATGTATCGTCTATCGCTACTCGACGGCAATGGCACAAGGGTTTTGGTATCGTTGTTGTTTAGTCATGCCAAGAGATTTGTTCAGATAATACGCATAATAAATCCGGGACAGGCCACAATGCCAATATGAATCCATAAAAGGCAAGTCGGCAAACAGATTTGGAACTTTCATTTTCATTTTATAGAAATACGAGAGATATTTTTTCAAAGTAGTTTAAGTTGGCAGCTACTCTGAATTAATATAGAAAGCTATGGACGTACTCTATCGTTGAATTATAAAAAGTAGAGTTTTTATTTTTCAAAATATTTTATACTATAGGTACGAGTACGTCGATATACGAGTAGGGTACTTCCTAAAATAATGTTAAGACTTGATCAACAGTGATAGCCTAATAGTTGCTTTCGATCGTGGGTCGATCCTAGGTACACACCTCTTGTCCCTGTAGTCTCGGGACCAGAGTAGAGCTACGGTATCCTCTGCCTGTCGAAAGCGGCGAATAAAAGGGGATTTCGGGCGACAAGTGTGGAAACCAGAACTTGCAGTCTTCCTAATTGAAAGTCAGCTAAACGATAAACAATATTACGTAGACTAGAAAGTAGAACTCCCTGAGTGGTACATCAATATGTTGAACACTGCGCTCACGCTATGTAAGATAGTGCCTTAGTACAGGTAGTACTTACTAACTAATATAATACTCTCGTATGCTAAAATAAAAACTAGTAGTTAGTAACTACTACCAACGTCATCATCAACCCGTTATTGTCCCACTGCTGGGCACGAGTCTCAGAAGGATTAGGCCATAGCCCCCCGCGCTGGCCAAGTGCAAATTGGTAGACTTTTGAGATTTTTTTCTATAAATCTCCCAGGTATGCAGGTTTCTTCCCGATGTTACCCTTCACCGTTTGAGCAAGTGATAATTAATTTCTAATACGCACATCTTTTTGAAAAATCAGAGGGGTGTGTCTGAGATTTGAACCTCGGACCCCTCGATAGAGAGGCCGAGTTTCTTAACCACTAGACTATCACTGCTACTACCTAGGTACTAAATCTTAAATCTAATCAATTAACTGCACAATTGATGACATCACGCGATTCCGTCACCGGTCATCTCTCATGATCACTGTCATTATCTTAACGATGCATTGTCGACTTATTGAAATAATGCACATAATCCGCGATGCATGAACATGAATCCATGAACATAAATCTATAAACATAAATCCATTGTTCAGTCTCGGAAGAATCCACTCGCCGGAAATGCATCCGTTTCATTTCATTGTTTCCTGAACGTAAACTGATTAATATGATATTGTTTGGAAGAATAGAAGCATAGAATAGTCTTTCGTCAAGGACGTAAGTATGCTTTAGGAAAGAATTGAAATCTGTTTCATAGGAAACGCAACAAAATGGTTTTAAATGTACATCCGTAAAATCTCAATGAGAATTATAATTTTATGGTAGGTAATCTAATGCTACGCGTCTACAATCATTAATTTATTCTAAGGTAAGTTGCAATTTTTCTTAACTCTTTCCGCCATACTGTCTATAATTTTTACGGGATGTTTATCGATTTACCATTCAACTATATTTTTATTTTACTCATTCCGGGTTAAATAAATGAAGTAAAATGATGGAGCAAACAGAAAGAAAATTTGAATATTAATGAAATTATTATAGGCAGGCAACTAAGATCCATGTTTCCGTCAAAATACTGCAAATATAATAGAAATTAAAAACATTTCAAAAGCTAACCAAATTCTAGGCCGATACTAATCAATCTAAAATATCGCACAAAAGATTCAAAATCAGCTGTGCGAGCGATTCAACTTTAAACCAACAGAAACAGAGTTCATAGTACTACTTATATTCAGTTTCTATCAGACACTGGTAACAATACATTTTCTAAAATTCCCATCTACTTATCATATGCAACAACTATATTGTCAGTGCCACAATATTTGTACAAGTGATTCACAGGTAGCGAAGTTTCAAAATCCGCGACGTGTCTGGGCTATTACACGCATTGTATGCAAATCAGATTTATGATTTAGAGCGAGCTACTGGCGGCCACACACTATCGTTATGTATATATCTATATATAATAGATGTTTGGAGTTCGTGTATTAAATAATTTCATAATCGGTAACTCACTATTGTATCACTATTGGGTATGGGTGTCAAAGTGAGAGGCAGTATAGGCCATAATCAACCACCCTGGCTAATTACGCATTTGTAACCTTTGATTTTTTTTTAAATAAGTAGTGTCCTTAGCAGAATTTTGTAAATCATTATAATCTTATTTTGTATTTATTTTTACTTTTAAATTTTTAGCCTCGTCTGAAATAATTCACTCTCAAATATTTTATAGCCACGTGCATTTTGTACCCTCATCTAATATAACATGCTTAAAGATCTTGTAGCCTCGGCGCATCTACTATATCTCCAAAGCGGTTGTTAATATTTAAAAAAAATAACAACTTATAACTCATACACGAATACATTGTAGCCTCGTCAGTTGTAACTCATTCTCGAATCTTTTGTAGCCTCCTCGCGTATAGTCCACGTTCATTATGTAGCCTAGTCGAGTGTGTGACCGCGCAGATATTACGACACCCTAATTGATAACGTGATCCGTCCCAAGGTCAGGTCTGCAGGGAGCCGTGAACACATCGCTCCAACTGTGGGACCGATTAATTATTATTACGAAACTATTTATAGCAAAGTTTTAAAGATTGATATCAATTAAACTTAACTTAGGGAGTATTTTACGTCACTTCTCCATAGCAACATATCTCCGAAGTGATTGTTGATGTTCAAAAGGGTTTTATATGCATCAACTTTTAATACTAACATGTGCAAATACATTGTAGCCTCCGTGCATGTAATTATTTCTCGAATCATTTGTAGCCTTTGTAGCAATACGCTATCGTATAGTCCACGCTCATGTTGTAGCCTAGTCGAGTGTGTGACCGCGCAGTATTACGACACCCTAATTCATAACGTGATCAGCCCCAAGGTCAGGTCAAGGGAGCCGTGAACACATCGCTCCAACTCTGGGACCGATTAATTACTATTGCGAAACTATTTATAGCAAACGAAACTCGACTAGCTAATGTTAGGCGCACGACGTGCACTTGTAAAATTAGCGTTAGGAGCTGTCAATTTAAATTGACTGATGTTTATACACTGGAGTTGTGTATTAGGGTTCCGCAATTCGCAATAAAATAGCATAACCCTTGTTCTACATAAATATTTTTTCTAACATTGTTATCTGTTCTTCAGGTCAAATTACATGAATTTAAACATTACCAAATAGTGTATCCGTATCCCCCAAAATCGGTAGTTGATGTTCAAAAGAAGTTTAGAAATATTTAGAAATAAGTATTTACTTGTATTTATTCTTTTTGAGGAATTCTGAATAACTGGCTTTCGATTTTTATTTTTATTTTAAATTCATACCTTAATTATGTTAATTATCTAGGTCATGTATGTAATTTTTGCGCTAAGGTGAGTAGTTCAAGTATGTATTTACGTCGATGTCTCATACACTCATGATCAACCCACTGGTCATTTTGATTAGTTCATTACATGGGTGACCTTCGTGATCTGGTGCCCTCTAGACTTAATAATAAAACACTCAATTTTCGAAAATCGTATGTTGGCGTCTTAACGTGATCCACTAAATTTGATAAACGTTTTAATGATGAGTTCTTAGATTACACAGTCAATTTCATTCTTGAGTGTAAGCAGAAAAAAAACGCTTTCTACACACATAGCCCCACAGAACTCCCTGTGTCGTGGGTGCCATAAGCACATTCATAGACAGATACACAAACACTACACATAAAGAGGTGTTAGGTAATTCTCACATTGTATGTTCCAACAATTTTTTACGCAAAGCTTACCGTTCCGTTCGGTTTCACTAAAAGAGAGCTACACGAAACTATTGTTTTCGTGTAAACTAACGTGAAAACACTTTCGAATCAGACCGTTAATGAGGTCTAAAAACGCGAGTAAGTCACAAACGAACCGAATCTATATAGAAATAAAGGTAATATTAAATTGACTTATAAAGTTCGAATATAGTGGCATCTATCTGTAATATCTACATTTTTTTATAATATGCAGCAGACGGAGGATATGGAGTAGCAGACGAGCATGCAGTCCACCTGATGGTAAGTGGCTACTGCCGCCCATGGACATATGTATTCAACCCCAGATAGGACGTACTTTACGTTTATATTCCTACTTGAGGTCGGTCACAGATTCGCCGCCACCTCTGAGGTCTAAGCTGGAACACGCGGAAAAGTGTCTCTCCCTTACCACACCCTTCAAACCAGAACACAACAGCGCTTAACACTACATATATTTGGTTACATTTTTAACCGGCTTCAAAAAAGAGGAAGTTCTGCTTTGTTTTGTTACGTGATAGGAGTTTCATAGGAGTATGTTTGAAGGTGGCAGAACCCACTGTGGCTCGACTCCGGCGACACCACTGCCACACCTATATCCGCCTAATGACAACAGTGTTAAGTAAGTTTGAATGGCTTAGTAATTAGGGGTAGGAACGAATCTGTGGTCGACCTCAGGTCTTATCTGGGGTTGATTACAGATACGGGCTGCAATAGCTACTTACCATTAGGTGGACTACACATGTATCTACTATTCCTATATTGTATAGGTAATAAAATCTTTATACCACTGTTACAAGATAATTATGAGGCGTAGCGCCATCAAAGACGAATCAGAACCATTCCCTTACATTTATTGTTCTATCAATTTAGCCATGACCAAATAACTTATGTACGCATGTACAGCACACATAAATCTCGACATTACAACATTTCAATCAATCACACGTAACACTCGTTAGACTGTAACTAACACTAACAAAGCCATTTAACTTCTAATTACTCATTCGAAACGCTTCGTAAAGTTACTTGTCCGAACAAAAAGCAAGTGAATGTTACGAGTACGAATGGAAATCCTTGGTTTTAAATAAGTTAATGTAATTAGTTTTTTTGTTTTTGGTTTATTAATTTATTCATATTATGATCCGATTGAAGCAGTGATGCCTGGTGGTTAAGAAACTCAACAATTCGGGTCCGAAATTCAGATCCCAAGCACGTACCTCTAATTTTTCAAAATTATTTGTGTATTAGATATTAATTATCACTGTCTTAAACGGTAAACGAAATCATTACGTCTGTAAAGCTAGAAAGGTCAAGTCAGCAGAATCACTCGTTTTATATCTCAAAATTTAGTGCTCATTTAGTGCTAATTTAGTGCTGATAACAGATATTTGGTGCTGTGATAGGGGGACTAAAAATGAGAACACTGCTAACTTTTCATTAAGCTAGCAGTGACGTCTGTAAAGCTAGAAAGGTCAAGTCGGCAGAATCACTCGTTTTATATCTCAAAATTTAGTGCTCATTTAGTGCTAATTTAGTGCTGATAACAGATATTTGGTGCTGTGCTAGGGGGACTAAAAATGAGGACACTGCTAACTTTTCATTAAGCTAGCAGTGACGTCTGTAAAGCTAGAAAGGTCAAGTCGGCAGAATCACTCGTTTTATATCTCAAAATTTAGTGCTAATTTAGTGCTGATAACAGATATTTGGTGCTGTGATAGGGGGACTAAAAATGAGAACACTGCTAACTTTTCATTAAGCTAGCAGTGTACCATTCGTGACCGCGCTATGATACAGTTGGAGCGAGAGGCACATCAGCTAATAATTTAGTGCTCAATTAGTGCTGCCTGTACAAGCAAACAGATTTTTCAAAAAAAAATTTTTTCAATTTTTAAGTATAGGTAACTGCTGACATAACGATACGAGCAATCATAGAGCTGAAAGATGACTTTAAAATCGGTATTGGTGAAATTGAAAAGAGTTACAAATTAGTGCTAAATTAATGCAACCGGTGAACCCAGAAATTTTTTTAGGAAAATCATTATTCAACTGCCCGCTAAAAAAATCGAAGATTTTCAATAATCGAAAAGTTATAGGTATTATTCTGTATTGCAAATATCGAGTTTTCATCAGATCTCAACGTTATAAGGTCACAGGAAACGACCCTGACTCCCCTAGCGATGGAGCCGCTGTGTGTGTGTGTGTGTGTGTGTGTGTGTGTGTGTGTGTGTGTGTGTGTGTGAAATTTTTTTTTTTTCAAATCAACTACTAGCAGTCTTGAGAGCTATAAAAAGACTCGAAAACGAAAACAAATGGAATCAAATGACGTCACCATTTAGTGCTCAATTAGTGCTGTCAGTATAGCAAAAAAAATTTAAAAATATATTTTTTTTATTTTTTTTCAAATTAACTACTGCTAGTATAACGACACTAGCAGCCTTAAGAGCTAGAAAAAGACTCGAAAACGGAAACTAATGGAATCAAATGACGTCACTATTTAGTGCTCAATTAGTGCTGTCAGTACAGCAAATAATTTTTGAAATATAATTTTTTTTTATTTTTTTTCAAATCAACTACTGCTAGTATAACGATTCCAGCAGTCTCAAGAGCGAGAAAAGTACTCTAAAACGGAAACTAATGAAACTTTTCAGATATAAAACGAGTGATTCTGCCGACTTGACCTTTCTAGCTTTACAGACGTCGCCAGCAGCCTTAAGAGCTAGAAGAAGACTCTAAAACGGAAACTAATGGAATTAAAAGACGTCACCATTAAGAGCATAATTAGTGCTGTCAGTATAGTAAGAAATTTTTGAAAAAAAAAAAAATATATATTTTTATTCAAATCAACAACTGCTAGTATAACGACGCCAGCAGTGTTAAGAGCTAGAAGAAGACTCTAGAACGGAAACTAATGGAATTAAAAGACGTCACCATTTAGTGCTCAATTAGTGCTGACAGTACATCGAAAGATTTTTTAAATATATATTTTTTTTTATTTTTTTTCAAATCAACAACTGCTAGTATAACGACAGCAGCAGTCTTAAGAGCTAGAAGAAGACTCGAAAACGGAAACTAATGGAATCAAATGACGTCACTATTTAGTGCTCAATTAGTGCTGTCAGTACAGCAAATAATTTTTGAAATATATTTTATTTTTATTCAAATCAACAACTGCTAGTATAACGACGCCAGCAGTGTTAAGAGCTAGAAGAAGACTCTAGAACGTAAACTAATGGAATTAAAAGACGTCACCATTTAGTGCTCAATTAGTGCTGACAGTACAGCGAAAGATTTTTTAAATATATTTTTTTTTTATTTTTTTTCAAATCAACAACTGCTAGTATAACGACGCCAGCAGTCTTAAGAGCTAGAAGAAGACTCGAAAACGGAAACTAATGGAATCAAATGACGTCACTATTTAGTGCTCAATTAGTGCTGTCAGTACAGCAAATAATTTTTGAAATATATTTTATTTTTTATTTTTATTCAAATCAACAACTGCTAGTATAACGACGCTAGCAGTGTTAAGAGCTAGAAGAAGACTCTAGAACGGAAACTAATGGATTTAAAAGACGTCACTATTTAGTGCTCAATTAGTGCTGACAGTGCAGCAAAAGATTTTTTAAAAATATATTTTTTTTATTTTTTTTCAAATCAACAACTGCTAGTATAACGACGCCAGCAGTCTTAAGAGCTAGAAGAAGACTCGAAAATGGATACTAATGGAATCAAATGACGTCACTATTTAGTGCTCAATTAGTGCTGTCGTTGTAGTAAAGGAGTTTTAGACAATAATTTTTTTTTTTTTTTTTTTATTTTTTTAATAATTTCAAGTTTACATTTTTATATAAGGAAAAAATTGTATTAAATGTTGAAGTATGTATAATGTCACTCTGTATACTTCTAGATACATAATATAGTTTTCTTTCTATGAAATTCATCTGTTGTATAAACCACTTCATCAACAATTCAATTAACAACAATCAAAGTTAAATACGCGTTCTGAACTATTCACCTTTACAATAATGAATTCCACGATTCATGAATTACGTGATTTAAGGGTTACATAGGTTTGGGAGCTTCAGAATAATCAAATCTTTTTAATTGAGCTTATGAAATTTTACAATATGTTTACAATATTCGTTCAAATTTTCAAGTCGATCGGCGTAACAGTGTAGGAGATAGAGCTTAGGAAATTTTGCTCTCAAGCTGAATTAAACGTAAACTAAAAATTCTAAACACGTTTTTTTGAAACGATGTTATCAAAATTGGTTGACAAAATTTTAGCGAAATTTATTACATGTGTTCGAGATACTATTGATAAGGACTCGAATAAACGTATTTTTTTTTATTACAACTATTTTTACAATATCAAAGTTTAGAGCAAGTTTTAGAGAAATTTGAGGTTTTAAACTACCGAAAATTCAAATTATAATTTTTTTTTCTTCGTCGAATTTGTAATTTGAGGATTCAACTGAAAGATAAGATCCAATTTGATTTCTTCTGTCATGAGTTATGCTGCCAACACGATAACATTTTTTTTAGTAGGGTCACTGGAAATGACTAAATTATTAACATTTGTCAAAAACTCAACGCATTGAAAATCTCTATCATAATACCCCAAGGTAACAGAAGGACAGAATATTCCTGACATATAATCCCAAAAAAGTAATTGGAACCATAAGATAATTCTTAGGATAGTGACTATTTTCCAATTCTAATCAGTTATTTATACGGTCAAATGGTACAATAATCTACATAATTAAAAGTAGTACTATTGGTATTATACCGATTTTAAAGTCATCTTTCAGCTCTATGATTGCTCGTATCGTTATGTCAGCAGTTATCTATACTTAAAAATTGAATTTTTTTTTTTGAAAAATCTGTTTGCTTGTACAGGCAGCACTAATTGAGCACTAAATTATTAGCTGATGTGCCTCTCGCTCCAACTGTATCATAGCGCGGTCACGAATGGTACACTGCTAGCTTAATGAAAAGTTAGCAGTGTTCTCATTTTTAGTCCCCCTATCACAGCACCAAATATCTGTTATCAGCACTAAATTAGCACTAAATGAGCACTAAATTTTGAGATATAAAACGAGTGATTCTGCCGACTTGACCTTTCTAGCTTTACAGACGTCACTGCTAGCTTAATGAAAAGTTAGCAGTGTTCTCATTTTTAGTCCCCCTATCACAGCACCAAATATCTGTTATCAGCACTAAATTAGCACTAAATGAGCACTAAATTTTGAGATATAAAACAAGTGATTCTGCCGACTTGACCTTTCTAGCTTTACAGACGTCACTGCTAGCTTAATGAAAAGTTAGCAGTGTTCTAATTTTTAGTCCCCCTATCACAGCACCAAATATCTGTTATCAGCACTAAATTAGCACTAAATGAGCACTAAATTTTGAGATATAAAACGAGTGATTCTGCCGACTTGACCTTTCTAGGGTGTGTGAAAAATCTCAAGGGTGTGTGAAGTCCACCAATTCGAACTTGACCCGTGGACCATATAGACCATATGGCCAAATCCTTATTCTTATTATGAGACTCTACCTACCTACCACACCGACTTTTGCCTTAGAACAGCGATATTAAGTGCTGCTGTTTTCCACTTTGAAGATGGTAAGAGAGATTTATGAGGCGTTCCAACTTAGTCCTCAAGAGTAAAGCAGCTTTGGCAATATGGCTATTACTTATTTAGCTAAAAACTTAGTTCTTAATCATTACTATAATACTTTGAATTCCAATCCGAATAAGCACAGAGTAAAATACTATTATTAGCGAATGTTTTTCAAACATTCTGTTAGGTCATTGGCCGCACCGAACAAGATCGATAAGAATCAGCTTCAAAAGCAATAAGTTCCGATTGTAACTCCAAATTCCGAATCGTGCGAGAAAAAACTACCACCCACTAGTGTTTTTGTACACGGTCGACATCCGTTTGCTGTTTGCAGTTCCCATTTTAGGAGGAAATTAAAGCGGTTTTAATTAGAGTTCTTATTTTACAGACATTTATAAGTGGTAATACTAATTAAAAGGTGATAGAACCAGCGTTGTACCGTATACCTATTTCTAGCGTAAAGCAATTCTTGCGGTGTGAAGTAAGGATTTCAGTTGACCTGCTTGTGAAGCTATCATCTGAGTAAGTGGTGCAATGCATCCATCATCGCCTTCAGAGAGAACCCATGTTTTATGCAGCTGGTAACGGCTGAGATGGAATGCTTGTTTGCTAAAGTAAGGCAGTAGTATTAACACTTAGGTCTTAAGGCAGTATTAGGTATAACAAAACATGAAACAATGACTTAAATATGAAAGGGTTGAATGGGTATCTGATAATACTATGTGTGAATTGATGATACCTTAAATTAATGTAATTTAAATCTCTGTTCTCATAGAAGTGACGTATTTGTCTTATTTGGGAATAAAATTCCTTAAACCTAAACCATTGGTGCATCTGCAGTCGAACTATAAAGGGCTCTATCACCTTTACAAATTAAAAAAAAAAAAAATTAAAAAAATATATTTTCAAATAATTTTGTTAAAATTGTCAAACATATTTAATAGACAATATAACATACAGCAAGAAGCAGTAGACTCTAAGCACATAGACAATTATTAACTATTATACGTACAAAACTACCGCACGTGTTTATTACTCTAACTTTCCGCGAACTCGGATACTCCGTGTTCAAGAAGTAATTACAAAATAACCTTGATTTCTAAATTAAATTACGTAAACTGAATACATAGCTACGTATAGTGTAGTATTTAGAAATAGTTTTTCGGTAATATTAGGTAGTTTTATATAATGTAGGTACAGCACCCTTACGTTTTTACGTTTTGACAAATATGACTATTTTGGTATTTGTTTACGTATTTGCCAAAACGTAAAAACGTAAGGGTGCTGTACCTACCTGTTGTCAATTGGCGCTTTATGTTTTGTCTCTCTTTTTTGCGAACATGTGAAGCAGACAGAAAGACTTGAGCACTTACTTATTGTCACATTTACTCAGTCTACTGAAGCAAACGGAACAGAATAATGGATTGAGTAAACGTAACGTAAAATTGTAGGATGTTTTGAAAACTCATGGTAAGGGTACAGTACGGTAATGTAGGTTTTACATGTCCAGACTTTACAGATCCAGACATTACATCAGTTAAATAGTCATTCATTCAAGTAAAGGTCTATGTATACTTAATTTAGGTCTGATGGACACTTTAAAATGAAGTAATAAAATACATCTTCAACTTTTCTTTGGATCTTTTAAAATTCATTTTTGACTAAAAACTGTCAATATTCCAAGTAAATTTATGGTTTGGCTAAAAAATGCAATTTGTAATAGCAACCTAATAAAGTATTCATCTGAATCATAATAGTGTGAAATGCTTCAAAGGGAGCAAGTATATCTTTAAACCTTGCAAGTCCACTACATGAAAATTCTAACGTCAAAGTTTACGTGAAAAAGAAAAACTGAGGCACTAGATCACGAAACGTTTACGTAACTGTACGTTACATAGCCATCACACGTGATGTACATAACGTGTCGCTTTTCAAAAATACGTGCAATTTTGATCATTTACGTTTACTATTCGTTTCATACGATACTTTCGTTCAATGGGTGGTGAAATGTGTTTTGTTTTGCATTTAAAATTAATTTGAAAGTAGCATTTCATTAAAATGGATTGCTAAATCATGCATGAGTATAATGAATGTAAAATGATATATTTTTCGAACTATTTCCATTATTATAACTCATATGTTAAAATTCTCTAGAGGGATTGTTCACCATCATCGTAATTATGTGTATGTTGGTGACCACAGTAACTGGATTACTTGAATTATTTCGCATCTCTTAGATTTATTTGCCTAATTTAGTTGCCTTGGAAAAAGACTCCCATTAACGACAAAACCACTTATAAGAGGCCTTCTGCCCACCATCTCCAATCGAAAGCTTAAACCACGCATTTGTGGCCGACCTCAGATAAAAATCAAATTCTATGTGAAGTTGATTATAGATTTCTATAGTGTGTGGCTTTATACTATCAAATGGGTGTTCCATTTAATAGTATGTAGCCACAGATACTCAAGTCCACTTCTATAAAATAAAAAAGTGAAAAATATTATGAGTAAACAAAAGTCAGAAAATTGAACAATAAGTATTCCAGAAAAGGTACGCTTCATTGCATTCATATCAAACCAGTTTCCTTAACAAAGACCGGGCCTTATTCCGTTACCTAATCGGTAAAAAAACTTCAATTCAATAAAAAAAACTACTTACGACACAGTACCTAGCACAATAACGAATGGGGATGTGAGTGAACATCGATAAAAAAATGTTATATCTGATCGATTCACAATATATGTTATATCTGATCGACAGATATTATTATGTATTAATTATAAAAATACATAAAAGTTATTAAAATTAATGAAATAAGTACAACTACTACAAATAATTGATTTACAAATTATAAATTTAATTTATAATAATTATAATTTATCATAACGATATTAAAAATAAATATAAAAATATACATGGAAATGCTGGCAAGATTACCTCGTTGGTTTGCGAAGCAATGTTCTTCTGAATTGTTTAAGTGTACATTTTCATAACCTATCTGTCTGAAATGGACTGTTTACAGGGTTTCCGCGCAATGGTAAAGTACTTCTTATATATGACGTTGCTTTCCATCCTGCATTCAGAGATCTTGTATGAAAACCAAAAGACATGGTCGTTGAAGCTTATTGTATATCTTCTTTCGCAACTTGCTCGTAACTAGACTTGTAAATTATAATAATAACTGACATATCGTTCTAGTTTTTACTTTACTTTATCTTAATTTCGTTAATATATTTATTGTAATCATAAGTACGTAGGTAAATTTTACTTTTGTCATAATAGACCTAAAATATATTCGTACCTAAACAATATCTCAAGTTAGGGACATTAGGCACATCCCTAATCCAGTCGATGACATTACTTGTCATCAGTTATTGATTTTACATATTATCGATCTTTACAATCGCCCATCCCTACTCCAGTAACGTCATTTTTTGCATAAAATCGTCGATACGTACCGATAATGAGTTTACGAAACAGCAGTTTCTGACGGTATTTGCACACAGTTATGCCAATTTGTTACTTATTGACATCAAACATATACTCATATGTTTGATGTCAATAAGTAAATGGAACTGACAACAGTTATTAATAAAACTATTTGGTTTTTTCTATAGAAAAATGTAACCAATTTCAAATTGGTCTGTTTTAGTAAATAATTAAAAATAAATCTGTTTGCCAAATTAAGCTTAAGACATGACCTTGAAGTCAATATTTTTTTCAAGTTTAATAGTGTAGTTTAAAATATTTATATAAGTTGCATGAAAATGTAGCAATACAACATAGATGGTACTTCTTGTTACACATCTTACAAAGATACTTCGCCGCCTTAAAATTGAATGAAGCCACAAACAGCTTATTTTAGTAAGTTCTTTTTTTGAATTCTTGACAAATAAAAACATTTTTAGAGAAAATTTACGTATAAATAACTAATACTGCGTAATTTACGTAATAAATAAATAAATATTTCAAATATTTTAGGGACATTTTAGCACGGAGACATGGCAAAACTTTTTTACTTAACTATTTCAATTCTCAAAACTGTTACGTATATTGTCTTGTTACGAGTGAGTAATCTTTACTAATCTATGCAATACAATTAGAATGTCGTGTGTATATCTTTCTCACCACACCATTCAAACCACAACACAGTAATGCTTGACGCCAATCGACTTTACCATCTTTTGAGTTTAAAAAGATCATGCTTACCCATAGATACCCATAGATACATTCATGTACCCATAGGTACATCTATATTGGCACCTGAATCAATTATTTTAATACAATAAATAGGTACATAATCTTATTTAAACATAAGAAAACTACAAAATCAATTTTTCCATTTACAAGATTCGCTTGATTATATATTTCAAACAAACGAAAAACGAAACAAACAGCTACTTAATTATTTAAGTAAGCTTTTGCATGCGCCAATAAAATGTTAGTTACAGATAGACACGTTAATTTGAACTATTTATGTAGATAACCAGTTCTTAAATACACCCACTTAAGTCATAATTATTAGAAATTAAAAGCTCCATATAAGGTTTAATAAAGTTAATCAACCAATCAGGATTTGAGAGCTTTGGACATGTCAAGTATTAATTGATGTATCCGTAAGGTTCTCATGGAATTCACTTTCTGTTAGTAGTCACATTTAATTCGCGAAAGGAAAACTTTCATAGAAAAGCTCTAAAGTACAACGTCAAGTGGACGTGATAAGTGGGCTTGAAGGTGGTAGAACCCTTTGTGGTTCGACTCCGGCGGCACAACCGCCATAGCTTTTCTGCCTTATGAGAGCAGTGTTAAGCGCTGCTGTGTTGTGGTTTGAATGGTAAGGGAGACATACTTTTCCGAGACGTTCCCGCTTAGTCCTCAGGGTTAGCGGCGCATCTGTGGCCGACCTCAGGTAGCAATATCTAATCCTATCTTGGGTTGATTACAGATGTCCATGGGCGGCAGTAGCCACTTACTATCAGGTGGAGTGCACGCTCGCCTGCTACTACTGTAATATGAAAAAATGCTCATTTCCAACAACAAATTATTGAAAAATAATTGATTTCAAGCGATAGGTAGATAAATCATAGATCTGAATATCGATTTCGAAGCCTATGTTAGTTTACTGATTAAGAATTCAGTAAACACGTCAAGTTACTTTCTAAGTTAGCCATGACCTACGAGCATGTGTTCTTGAAGCTCACATGTGAATTTGTGAAAGCTTCACGTTGGAATGAAGTCATGATTCACTTGTTTATCAAGATTCACCAATACACCCCGTAAGCCCTACGAGGAATTATTACATTTTTCGTCACAACATCTAATATTTGTGATTGCTCTTTAGGATTTGTTCCCAAAAACTGGTAAAAACTGTACAGTGTACGGGTAAAATTCCTGAATGTGAACCCTGCCCATTAAAGCTCCGCTGTTAGTCCATCTGTCATTTCGAAAATGGCTGAAAAAGAGGTTTCTTGTGGCTTTTATTTAGAAATTCTTTACTTTTAATATTTGTAGCTATAGCGGCTATAAACAAGTGTTTATGCATAAGGCACAAGAGATAGTCTTGTAACAGAAGGACGGACAACGTAGGCTCGGTAATAGGGTCCCGTTTTATTAATTTGGGTACAAAACCCTAAAAAGTCAATTACACATTAGTTTAAGTACAGACCATAGACGTAGGTATTTTTAAGTTTATATATCTATGGTACAGACTACAGGTATTTTTTGGACACAAATAGTGGCTTACTACCATAGAGTACACTAAAATAATATTAGATAAAGATTCCTACGCAACACCCGTGAAATTATTTTTAGCGAGTATTACATATGGATTTCTACGTATCAGCTACGTAATTCTGATGCTGATAATTAAAATAGTCACGGTCGGCTATAACTTGATTCAATAAAGAATGCTATTCAAAATGCCGGCTAATTTATATGTTTCTCGCTCAAATCTTATGTCCATACAGCCCCATGCTTAGACAAAATAAATTATGGAACAGATGATGGCATTTGCCTCATTTATTCCAATTTAATTTTGAACAATGTTCATGAATCAAGTTATATCTAGCAACTGAAGGCAACTTCGTAGGCACCACCGCCACACCTATTTCTGCCTAATAACAGCAGTGTTAAGCGCTGCTAGGTTCCGGTTTTAAAGGTGTGTTAAGGGAGATATATACTTATTCAAGGCGTTCCAATTTTGTCCTCAGGAGTAACTACGCATCTGGCCAACCTCAGACAGGACCTGTAATCTTGTCAGAGTTTAGTAACAGATGTCCATGAGCAGTAGTCTCTTAAGCTGGACTATATGGTGGTTTGCTACTGCAATATAAAAATCCAAGGCATTTTGCGCCAGAACCAACCCCACCCAGCCCTAAAAAAGGTTTACACCTGATGTAACTCATACATCGAATGGAGTTACGTGATAGAGAAACTTACTTTCAACTGAACCGTTCATCACTTCACAAGTCAAGTCAACGACCAGGTGTTAGGTTTCAGTTGGAGAAGCTATACGTTAGCCGTGATACTACGTCACTGTCGTTACGTAGTAATATACGTAATATAAGAATGAAGATCTTTTACTCAGTTCTATGCTTAGAGAAGCTATGACGACGAATATATAAGAAGAAGGAAGGTATGAAATAAATTAAGCTAATAGTGGTAGAACCTTTCGCGGCTCTACCTATTTTTGTTATACAACTGTGTTGAGCGCTACTTAATTCTGGAATGATACTTCTTACTTCTTTTCACCAGGTTTTTGTTTGTGTTTATCACACATGAGACGTTCCAACTCCTTCTTCCTCAGATACCAAAGATTTGTCCACATAGGATTTGTCTAGATCAAAATCCCATGTGATGAAAGGCAATGACTTCTTAACATCAGATGGACTACGCTCTTATAAGCTACTTCTATATAAATAAGAAAAAAATACCTATTTACAATCTAACTAACACTAACAAGGAACATTTTAATATCAGTTCCACCTTGCACCGACATTGTAACTTAACCACAATAAAGTTAATTAAAACTTACTCAACAAATGACCTCTAGCGTACAAAATAGTAATTTAGCAAATATCAATAAAATAGGAAACCAATCGTTCTATAATATAAGTAATTGTCGATTTCTAAACGCAAGGCGAGGCCGCTACAAACGGCTCTTAGCACGCGATAAAAAGTAGACTTTAGACACAGACTTAAACACAAAGCCTAAATAGAGTGTCATGTAATGCGGGTCTGAGGTTCAAATCTAAAATAGGCACACAAGATTTAAAACGAAAACACGCTCTCTCAGACCCAGAACAGAATCTTAATTCATCATTCAAACATCTGTCTGACCGGGGATCGAACCAGGAACCCCTGCGCGTTCGACTAGTATAGGTATGTCTATATGGAGCTGATTACTATAGAGTATAGATCTCTTTGGGCGACATCACGTTGGCTGCATTTTTACTTGCTACGAGAACTTCTCGCCCAAGAAATAAGCTCAGAAAAATATAATTATCAAAATAATTCATAGACAAAACTTTCAGTAATCAGTATTACTGATTACTGAAAGTTTTGTCTATTACTGATTACAAAACTTTCTCACCAATTATATCGATAAGTATCAATATTTTAAATTTTTATGTATCGATAAAAAGCTCAAACTGTTAAGAAATATAGTTTTCAAGTTATAGTTTGAGAAAGTTACCACAATGTTGTTCATATAAGTAAAGTCTAGTTACTTTTTATAGTCATATCAGTTCTTATCATAACTTAGGAACAGGCCATATTTCTAAACGGTTTAATTACGAGTATTTTGAAATTAACCGTAAAACTCAACTTTCAAAAATTAAAACATTTCGTCCAAATTATTTTGTTAAAATTGGATTCTACGCGAATTTTCGGACCTGATGAAATAACTTAATCCAATCTTGGCTAAAACTTTCGGTAACCATTTTTTTAGTATTCGTTTATATAAGAACCACCTGACTTGGTTATTTTTAGGGTTCCGTAGGGTACCTAATCCGTACCCATAGGTAAAAACAGAGCCTTATTAGGTACTAATCATCCACTGTATGTCCGTATGTCACAGGGTTCTACTTCTTGAACGATAACTTAGATACTTGAGATTTTTACAGAGTACCTGTGTATAATGGTGGTCGCTATAACAACAAATACTCAAGACGAAAAAGCTTCAAAATAACGGGGTCGCCATACAAGAAACAGCTAGTCTTCGGCATTTTTCGCTTTATTAGTTCGTAATCGGAAGACAGCTTAGTCCTCAGGCGTAGCGGCGCATCTGTGGCCGACCTCAGGTAGGAATATCTAATCCTATCTGGGGTTGATTACACATGTCCATGGGCGGCAGTAGCCACTTATCATCAGGTGGACTGCATCCTCGTCTGCAATACCTATATTATAAAAAAAAAACTTCCACGGCTGCTATGATAAGACATACTAAAATAAAAATTAAATATAAACATAGAGGTACGGGACCGTCCACACGTGAGTACGATTCGCACTTTCCCATTTTTTTAGCATCGCTCGCGTTTCAACAACGCAATACATTTTGTTCATATAAAAACCTGAAGATTATCAAGAATCGATTGACCCAATGAGCACGCGCGTAAAAACTTGTGTTTCTTTATAGTGCGGGTTCGATAAACGTTGCTCGATATACCGGCCATTGACCCTAGAACCAAGGGCAACTATGATTACTTATGAAATATAGAACATTTCCGAATCAATTAAACTTGGTACATCATCTTAAACAGCGCAAGTTTATTAATAGCCAACAAAGTTAAGGAAATAGTGACAACTTTTACTGACAATAAAGTAAATTTTGGGTAATGAATAGTTATAAACCTATTATGTCTCACTGTTGGACACAAGCCTCATCCCACAAGTGGTGAAGTGTACAGCATCAAGTTACTGAAATAAGAACTAAGTAAATGAATATGGTACAGTACCCTTACCATGAGTTTTTACGTTTTCACAAATATGACTGTTTTGGTATTTGTTTACGTATTGGCCCATACGATTTCCTAGTTCTGTCACAATCCGCTAGGGGCGGTGATTGGAAATTGTATGGGCAAATACGTAAACAAATACCAAAACGGTCATATTTGTAAAAACGTATAAACTCATGGTAAGGGTACAGTATATTGGTACGAGTTTGTCAAACAAGCCTCCAACAAGGTTGAATGATTGTTATTTAACGATAACACCGGCGAATTTTTGTTAAATTTAAAAGTTAATATTTCTGAATCGAAGACGGAACTGCAAGACTGATATGGTGGTCATTTTGCCACACAAATCGCCATTATCTTAATAATATGACGTTAGCAGATCCATATCCAAGAGACCCTCATTACGCACTACCTATTCACTACGACAGTTAACTTCTTAGCCGCAAAACACACTTACGATATCCAATACAGAGCCGTCCTCAATCGATGAACACACAAACGCTTTGGATCTTTTATGAAATTGACGCAAACGAGTATATAACTACATAGTCCACACCAGCATGATTCTACTTTTAGTATGAGCGGTCGAAGACTTAGCTACTTTCGGAAGATGCTTTGAAGGTGGTAGAACCCTTTGTGGTTCGACTCCGGCGGCACCACCGCCATACCTATTTGTACCTAATAACAGCAGTGTTAGGCGCTGCTGTGTTTCGGTTTGAAGGGTGTGGTAAGACCGGGTGTGGTAAGAGGGGACAGACTTTTCCGAGGCGTTCTAGCTTAGTCCTCAGGGATAGCGGCGCATCTGTGGCCGACCTCAGGTAGGAATATCTAATCCTATCTGGGGTTGATTACAGATGTCCATGTGCGGCAGTAGCCACTTACCATCAGGTGGACTGCATGCTCGTTTGCTACTCCTATATTATAAAAAAATATGCAGTAATCGAACTGAAGCGTTTGAACGCCGATGGTAGCTACTTTAGGACGCTTGAACCGACGACTGAACGCGAAAAATACAATGCAGGCATTAAGTTTGCCCTTCTGTACTTAAACTTTGTGTTAATTTTACAATAAATATATAAATAAATGCAACATTAATGCGGTTGCTAAAACGCGAATCGATTATGTCTACTACTACCGTAACCAAGTCAAGAGCATAAAAGTTTTACGTCATTACAAATATACTACAAATTACAAATATGGTGCTACCACTGAACACGAGATTAAAAGTTCTCTTATAAAGTTTTTTTATGATATAGGAGTAGTAGGCGAGCATTCAGTCCACCTGATGGAAAGTGGGGACTGCCGCCCATGGACATCTATAATCAACCCCAGATGGGATTAAATTCCTACCTGAGGTCGGCCACAGATGCAAAGCTACCACTGAAGACTACGCCGGAACACTTCGGAAAAGTATGTCTCCCTTACCACACCCTTCAAACCAGAAAAGTGGCGCTTAAAACTTTTGACAAAAATATGTGCAGCGGTGATGCTGCCGCAGTTCAATCACACACAATTCTATCTTTCCGCCGATCTCGATATCGTAAAAACAAAGACAGTTATTCTTTCATTACGAGCATACATTACGACGTCCGAATAAGCCAAATGATCGTCAATGCGAATCGATTGCACCATCATCATTCCAATACTGGGGAGACCGGTTTCTAACGATGCAATCACACTCTCGATGAGTATTTTGAGAAACAGGATGTGAACCCTGAGAAACCAAACCTAGGATTTTTTTTATAAGACTTGCAATTTACCTAATATTTCACCTTAGGAATGGTATAGTGCTGGTATGTACCTCTCCAGTCGAACCATATTGTTTCTCATCTTCCAAGTAGCAGTTAATCCCCCAAGGTTCTACCACTTTTCCTATATCTGGCTTAAATAACAAAAATGTTATGCGCTATGGTATACTCGCTGAAACTCGGCCTCTCGAACGAGGGTTCCGAGGCTTGAATCCCAGGAACACAACTCTGAGTTATGTGCGTGTTACATATGAATTATTACTTTAACGTGAAGGAAAACATGGTTTGGAAATTTGCATACCTCAGAGATCTCTAAAAAAAGTTGTTATGGCCTATTTCTTCTAATTTTGAGATGAGACCCGTGCCCAATAGTAGAACAATAATGGGTTAACGACGTGTTGTTTAAAGGCTGTAGTAACAGCTTGCCCTTATTGCTACACTTACACGAGTCATCTCTATATATGAACATACGTGTGTTTCTGCGCGATACACGTAACATAGCTGACAAACTGTCAGACGGTAGTGTGTAGGCAGCATCAAACAAGCGCGAGCCGGAGACGATCTGTCTAACGGAACCTCGTCTCATTGCTTTCAATGGATTGTGGAAATTAGATTTGCCGTGTACGCCATTATTGCTGTTACAAATACCGCGGTTTTTTGCTTGTTTGTCAGTTGGATCAGCTGTTTTTCCCCTTTTTTATGACATAAAAGTACCAGTTTTTTTCTTTTTTTTTTCAAAATATAGAAGTAAAAAACTAGCTTGAATTCCGCATGATGATAAACTACAATCGCCCATAGACTTCTGTTTTTCATACTAAAGAAGTAGAAAGTGAGCATATACTCGTAGTCCCCGTGATGATAAGTGGCTACTGCCGCCCATGGATATAATCAACCTCAAATCAGATTAGGGTCCTACCTGAGGTCGGAAATGTTACCCCTGAGAACTGAGTTGGGACGCCGAAAATAAATCTACCTTAAAACAGCTAACAGGCAATAATAGCCTACTGACAGGCAGAATATACCCAAATAGGGTACAAAAACATATAAATTGTCTTAATATACTCGCTTGTATGTCTATTTACATAGCGGAACATTTAATGTAGAGAAGGCTGGATGGATCGTGACCAATTTAGGAACAAAGTAATATAAATTGTGTTAGCGCTTTGATTTGTAAGACGGCTGAGTGACTGAGTATGTTTCTACTTCGGTAAAGATTACTTTAATAGTTTACAATAAAACGTGTATTTGTCTGTACAAATACACGTTTTATTATTTATTATTAGCTCTGTAGCTCTTATATGAAATATGTTCATTTAGGGCTCCTTACCCAAAGGGAAAAACGGGACCGTATTAGTAAGACACCGCTGTCTGTCCGTCTGTCACAGAACTATCTCCTAAAGTATAATAGATTCATACTTGAAATTTTCACAGAGTATGTATAAGGCCACCATTATACATATAAAAATATTAAAAATTAAAAAAATGTAAATTTGGTAGTACGTAACTCTCGGTGTGCGAGTCGACTCGCACTTGGCTATTTATATTTTTATACAATTGAAGTAGCGACAGAACATGTAGTACTGTTTTGTTTCTGTCAATCTACATTAAATTACAGATTAAATTTAATTCCTACTCTAAATATGCAGTGGTCTAAGACAACATAAATTTACTAATTCTAATATTACATAACTAACTTTACTAACGGTTACTTAAAAAGCTTACAATAAAACCTTAATTTATAGACATCTCACATAAGATTGTCTGACAATTATCTAACACAAAAACATACACACAATCACACGTGACACACGACACCGCCTATATCATTCCACAAAACCTTATATAGCGAGCAATTCATTACACCTCATTCACAAGTCATTCATTCCATATTGTTACAATAACAATTAAGACACGGTGGGGCGATGGTGACCTCGATGGTACTCTCCCACAAACATAACTGTTAATATCGGTACCATACACATTATTAAGATTTTCGACCTGTTTGCCCAGTTTCAATATTTGAATTTTTGAACGAATTCAACTCTGACGACATAAAATCTAATGGAATAATATTATGCTTTGAAATTATATAAAATGAACGAGCTTTTGCCCGCGGCTTCACTCGCGTTACAAAGTAATATTTTTATCCCCTAGTTTATCCCCTTGGGGGTAGAATTGATCAAAATCCTTTCTCAGCGGATGTCTACGTCATAACATCTACCTGCATGCCAAATTTCAGCCCGATCCGTCCATTGGTTTGGGCTGTGCGTTGAACTGCGTTGATAGATCACTATGTCAGTCAGTCACTTTTGACTTATTATATTTAGACATGGATTGCAATTTACTCGATTAAAATACAAAAGAACGAAACGGAACGGATTGAAACGGTAACAGAATGAAACGGGATGTATTTGAATTGAATTATTAATTCATTGTCATTTTTCTTCTATTTACTTGAATCGATATTTAATTTAATAAAATAACAGATATTCTTATTTTTCCCTGACTTGAGATATATTATTTAATATTATGAGATATATTATTTTAATATTAAATAGTTAGGTTTACTTAGTACATTTATTTTCACTCTAAAATGGAGCAGCAATTCTCATAATTGCGTTAATTGTATTCTTATCGAAAAGGGTAACACGTACTTGTTGGGGAAAAGTCCGCACCGATAATGACGTCACACGACCTCTGCCCCAACTCCAATACCTACATGCCGGTTTGCCACTTGTATATGATAAAAAATCCCATTGTACATTGTTATGTATAGCGAGTTGATAAGAGATTGTAATTTAAATAACAATGTATGTTTTTACTGCTCGGTATGGTGTAGCGTGTAGTAGATATGGTATAATGAAAACAATCGCAAGTATCGTATCAATGCATTGTTTTTTACCGGCAAGCACGGTATTTTTGACGCGCTTGACAGACAGATTTTTTGCATCATCATCATCAACCCATTACTGTCCCACTGCTGGGCACGGGTCTTCTCTCAGAATGAGAAGGATAAGTCCACCGCGCTGGCTAAGTGCGATTTTTTTATATATTTTTTATACTTGCTTCCTTAAATTTTTACTACGTAAATATGAACTATAAAATAAAAAAATTGAAACTATTAATGGTTAATGACATTTCAATATGCTTTCATTATAAAATGATATTATTTATGCACATACCACATAATAATATGAATGACGGCGTTATTAATGTGAACCACATATATTATTTATAATCGATGTTTCCACTTATTACATGCTATAAATATGTATTTATTAACATAAAACTAGCGAATTTTTCCAATTTCCACAAAATGGGACCCTACACACCCTATATTTGTATTGTATCTAATGGGGCTCCCTGTGAAACTAACCGCATACAATGGTAATCGGTCGCGGCATCGCGAAAATATCGCTGGCAATACATACACTAAACATATTTATATATATGTTGAATATTTTCGCGACGAATAGATAACCATCTGCTTTAAATCGGTTAAAAATACATACAAATAATGAAGATAGTTTATATAGATGAATGAGAATACTTTCTTACATCTCCTCAAAAGAATTCAAAATGTCCCCTAATAAAAAGTAACTGCATTGTTTTAAGATAAAAACTGTACGATCGTTATCTGCTGTTATCTCAATGCATGCTTATCTGAATTTAGTATGTTATCATAGTTTCTTAGCTCATGATAACATCACTTGCAATAAGTGGCTGTGGATGCCGTTTGACTTACATTACAACCATCTTAGTCTTCAGGAGTGGCAAAGCATCCGTGATCGGCTTCAGAGAGAAACTGTTATATATGGAATTGGTCATAGATATGTACGGGTGGCTGCGACCATGTGGTATCAACCATCAGGTCGACTGCAAGCTTGTTTGCTCCTCCAATCTTATAAAAAACCTATTGGAAACTATGGAACACACAATATAACTTTGTATAGTCTGCGTAAAACTGCTAGTCTGCTCTGAATATAGAAATGGATCGCGTCGCCATAGCAAATTATATGACTACACCTGCTCGCAACAACTTCAGCAGTTTGGCGCGGACTGTACTTGAAAACATTCTCCCCGTTTTCAGGATAAAATACTCAGTTATTAAAATCATTGTTTCCTTATCTGTATTACTGAAAATCATTTTCAGTTTTAAACATTTATTTTTATATTTAGTAGGCATGTAGGTAAGTATTTGCATTTGCATACTTTATTGGTAAAATTAATGTCAAAAGTATTTGAATTTCAACAAATTACAAGCAGTTTTACGGGCCTTGGGGCCCACCTACTATAACCGAAGTGATAGTTTCCTGAGATGTATATATCAACTTAATTTTTGACAGTCGTGAAGTCTGTTTCTAAATTGTTAGGACTTCTTTTTTGTACTATTATTTTGAAGATTTTCTTGCCTTATACTACTACCTACTACTAATACTACTACATACTAGAATTTTCAATTAACAATTAAACAAAAATTAAGCTGAGTGGTCAGAAATACTTATATTATTTTCGTGCAGTACGAGTATCTTGCACCGATTCATAATAATCATTTGTATAAAGAACATCTCTTTACACATCATTGTCAATCAGAACATTGCTTGGTTAAATGGAATGAAAACTATTTGAAAACACTATTGAATTTTTAGACTGACGATTGTAAATACGCACAGATAATTACTTATAGCTAC
Organism: Epargyreus clarus clarus; assembly: GCA_014595695.2. Lineage (NCBI taxonomy): Eukaryota > Metazoa > Arthropoda > Insecta > Lepidoptera > Hesperiidae > Epargyreus > Epargyreus clarus. The sequence continues at coordinate 2,253,151 of JACTTY020000021.1, forward strand.
AAACACACAAACGTAAATTTAAATTGATTTACACCGACTCAGGAATTAATTGTATATTCTAGATTACAATAGTGAACATAACCCTTCTGGTTCCGAGATTATTCATAATACCCAGCCCAGCAGTGGGACGGGTTTGATGATGGCGTTGATGATATTTTGATTTAATAATAGCAAACGAATCATCCTACCTAATGCCGATCTTATGATAAGGGGGCACTGCCGTGGACATTTTGCAAGTAGGTCCGCCAGATACTTCACCAGATAGGTCCACCTGAGATAAAGATGGGTTAGTAACCCTGAAGCCTAAGTTTGAACGTCTGATACTTTCATCACCTCTAACACACATGATCACCTAATAGGTATGTATAGTCCGCGCCAAACTGCAAGTGCGCTCTGAAGTTGCTACGAGCAGGTGTAGTCAGCGGACTAGCAGTTTTATGTGGACTGTACAATACGATACAGCGCTCTTTACTGTATACGATTATAGAGATTTTTGTCTTGAAATTAACATCCAAGAATCTTAAAAGTCTTACACCATAACAAGTGAGTACCAAACAAAAACATGCACCCAACGCAAGCCAAACCGAGCATCTATAATAAATTACTGTCATTCAGTCTGTCAGGCCGTTCATAAAGAACTTTCTACGCATTGAAACCACTATGTGGTCGGCCATACACTGGCTGATAATTGTGCTTTCATAACTTATCTGCTTTTACTCTGTGGTACAACGTACTCTATTTTGTCTATGGCTCGGTATTCAAATAGTGTTTATAAAGGTATGAGAAATACGGTAGTGCATTAACTCAGTTTGGTAATATTATTCGTATGAAAAAGCTATGAGCATTAAATGATTGTTCGAATGTATCGAATACTATTTAGACGCGTTATGGAACAGATCTTTCACACCGTGCTCTGTTTTGATTTATTTTGGGTTAGTTTTACAGATGTTTATGAGCGTAATGACAACTTTGGTAGCTAATGTACGAGCGACAAACCATACTAACATTACTGACAACCGCCGCCTACGATAAGCAGTTACAGTCGATGACGGTCGCCGACGACCAAGCCGAACATCGCTGGCGATCATTGCTACGACCGAAGAACGACTGATCAACCGTGGATCATAGATTAGTAAAGATTACTCACTACTAATAAGAAAATGTAACCAGTTTTGACAATTGAAATTGTCACTGTCCTCTATTTCGTGTTTGAAAAATATTAAATAAATGTACTTTTTAGATCATTTACGAATGAAACGATTTATCTCCGCATTTTTTCTTCCTTTCGTGTTTTTGCACCACTTAACTGCGTATGTCGGCATTGTTCCGCGTAAATTACATCATGAACGCCATTTAATGGCCTCCTTCAACTACAAGGCGGTGAGATATCTATCGATCGCCTGTCAGTCGACAAGTGTTGCTACCCGTCTCCAGAAAACTACTACTACCCGTCGTTGACCAGCAAGCATTTAGGACAAACTATCGCTTGTGTGTCGCTCATTATCGCTTATGTGTGTCCCTTAACACCAGTTGGATTTCAAGTTCGTTTACTACCCCGAATGCCAATAAAATTCTAATTAGAATACTCTATTTCCTTCGCCAAAGTAGGTATCTGACACAAAACAATGTCAGCCACATCCCTTCACTAACCAGCCGACAAAGACCGGTAAATCGAGACGCAACAAACTCCGGATGAACCGTCATTATTCAATATGTCCGCACTCATCTATAAACGTTGTGTGTGGCGATAACAAATGAACTTTAAAATGACTTGCATCGGTAATGAAGGCTATTCTCTGACACTCAATGTTTATATTATGTCACTTGTTAAATCTGATGGTTTGTGAAAGTTGTGTCAAAGTTTTTAACTTAAGCGTGTATAGTCCGCGTCAAACTGCTAGTCCGCTCTGAAGTTGTTGCGAGCAGGTGTAGTCATACAATTTGCTATGGTGACGCAATTCATTTCTATATTCAGAGCGGACTAGTAGTTTTACGCGGACTATGCCTAATACCTATATAATATGAAAGAATAAATAAAAAATGTAACTGAAAAAAAATGGAACAGATAAAACAAAAAAAATATGTAGGACGAATAGATAATATTTTAAAGTATGTAATTAAAACTTTTACTCTTATACAAAGTAAATCGTTATCTAAATAGCAATTACCAATAAGTGACCTCTATACCTTCTACAAAAATGAAAACTAATTAAATAATTAAGTACACAAATCTTCCACAGTAGTTGCCTTTGATAATGTTTATAAAAATAACAGTATTTTCACGTAATTCTTATATACCTTTCAACTAAAATTGTGTAATTCATTACGCAAATTACTTTTTTATGTAATAGGAGATAGCACAAGCACGTGCCTAAGACGTCACTATGTGTTACTAAATAATTGTTCAATTACATTTTTAAATAAGGATATGTAAAATAATATTATATTTTTATAGAAATAGCGAATCAAAAGTTTTCGAAGCGAAATATTTTCGTAAATGACGGTATTACTTTTTTTAACCGACTTCAAAAAGGAAGTGGTGGTAATATTTCAATTATTTTTTACTTTATAGTGACATAGAAGTCGGTTGTATTTTTTTGTTAAAATTTTTTTTGCAATTAAAACTGAAAGTCAGTGTTGTCTATGGACATTTGCAACAAAACCGATTTGCAATTTGATTCGCCGGCTTTAAAAGAGAGCTATTTTATATACCTCTTGCAAATGTACATAATATTACATGAATTTAAATAAAATAAATTAATCGACAATAACGATTTGCGTCACGTTACGGTCATCATAAGGTTCAATCCCTAGACAGTCAAACATGAAAATGGCAAAATATCTAAATATATATAACTTAGAGGTGACTGACTGACATAGTGATCTATCAACGCACAGCCCAAACCACTGGACGGATCGGGCTGAAATTTGGCACGCAGGTAGATGTTATGACGTAGGCATCCGCTAAGAAAGGATTTTAATCAATTCTACCCCCAAAGGGATAAAATAGAGGATGAAAATATAATTTCGTAACGTGAGCGAAGCTGCAAAAGCTCGTTGTAATATATTTTAATAAGTATAATCGTCTTTGCGTACATCGCTGACACCTACGACACTATGATGAAAACCTTAATGTTGTTCTATAAAATATCATTTCAAAAATATTACATTGTAAGTTCACTCTCCAAGGTGCGGTTAAACTCGTATAAGAGGCGATCATAACGCGGTAACGAAGATAAATTGAACGGCAGTTTGCAAACTTCAGTTCATGTACAATGCCCTAATTAAGGACCGCTGCCAATTTACGATTCCTTTGACGGTTGTAAATATGTATGTTGTGAAACAGTGCCTACACTACACTTGTATTGGGAATTTCGAAAGGTAGAGTCACGTAGTTGTTGTACTAATTGTTGACAAGTAACAATTTGACTGGTCTTTTTTGTGTTATAGAAGTAGCAAAGGAATATGTAGCCCATTAAATGTTAATTAACAGCAGAAAGGACTAAAATACCAGCTGAGTCGGGCACAGATACGGTAAAAACGTAACGTAAACGTAAGATAGGGGTAAAAAGCCCTAAGAACTAAAACAGCAATAGATGACAGTAATGACTCTGTAGTCAAACTACGAAAAGGTATACCACGTTTAAGAGGCTAAGACTGATTTTCCTGTCGCGCGTGTTGTTGCCCACACATGCGGCATATTCACAATCCTGAATTAAATATATACAGACTTTACCCGTGCGCGTGTACGTAGGAAACAATAACATGCAAATGGCATGCAAGCAGGATGGACACGCGTGCAATCTTTAACACGCGTGTTAGGGAAATGGCGTCCTTAAAACGCGTACTTAAAATCGGTACTAAATATAGGATAACAAATGTTTGTTAAAAAATGATATTGTTGGCATTTCGATATGATATCATCCATTAAAACATTAATTTGCACGTTATTATTACAGACACAACATGAAGCAATAAAATATCTTTAAATTATACTCCTCGTTTGGGTTTACTGTGCTTTAATTATTTCAATAAAACAAGTATTGAATTAATAAATTCAGGAATGTACTTAAATTGTACCATGGAGGTAAAATTATGTCCAAAAACCCATGCTTATCGTTTCCGGTGATTAATCGAACCCTCATTATTGGACAAGAGCGCTGTTATTGGAAAAATTAAATATAATGACTGATTAAAACTTAAAATATAACGATACACTACCTCGCCTACATGCGTGACGTGAGGTAATCATATGGCCAAGCCTTAAGGCCTATTTCGTAATTAAAAATAGTAAACAGTAATAATTTCTGTGTCATCACGTTTATTTGTAAAGTAATTTCGTTAATAAGTAGACTGGTCTACTAAAATAACACTGTTTTCAGTGTTTCTACCGATTTTATAAGAGGTGAATAAAAGATGAATATTGAACATCATTATTCCCGCGAGGCTATTTTTGATGTGAAACATCTATAGCTGCACGTAAAAAAGATTTCTGGCGTGGCGACGCTTACCTATAACTACATAGACAAATGTTCTATAAGGGACAGAGCTATTAGAACAATGTGATAAAAAAAGACAACTAGTGTTTGACCTTGCGTTTCAAGTGTACGCAAACGTAAATATTGACAATGGAATATAGTGACCAATGATTACTTCAGTCAAAACGGGACATCGATTTTTTTATGTCAAATACTTTTTACTTGAAAAAATATAGTTAAAAATAATAAAAAACACGATTTTATGATAAAATTAACTAAAAAGTAGAAAATAATTTTCAATCTAGGAATCATTTAAGGAAAAGTAAATAGTATAATTGTGCAAAAAATGTGGGGCGCTTTATGAAAACTGATAAATGGAGCACCCCATGTTTTTTTCATAATTATAATATTTACTGTTACTTAATTGACAATGGCAACGGTTCATTTCGGAGACAACGGCACGAAGCATCGAAAAAAGGGACTGTCCCGTTAAAAACGGGACGTATGGTGGTTTTCCCATTGATACGCATGCTTGTCAAAGACAATGAAATAATGGAACAGAAGGTAAAAAATGTCCAAAACTGTCGATAATAGTTTTAGTACATCGTTTACGTAGAAATGTTATAGTACAGTTTAACTAAATAAATTATTATTATATAAATATATAATTTGAAAGAATGTATCTATACAGATGTATCGACTGGTTTAAAATATACGATTTAAAAATTGTTTATATTTATTATCATAGATTAGTAAAGATTACTCACTCCTAACAAGAAAATGTACCCAGTTTTGAGAATTGAAATAGTTGCGTAAAAAAGTTTTGCCACGTCTCCGTGCTAAAATGTCCCTAAAATATTTGAAATAATTATTTATTTATTATGTAAATTACGCAGTATTAGTTATTTATTTGTAAATTTTCTCTAAAAATGTTTTTATTTGTCAAGAATTAAAAAAAGAACTTACTAATAAGCCGTTTGTGGCTTCATTCAATTTCAAGGCGGCGAAGTATCTTTACTAATTTATGTTTATTATTTTCAGTTTTATTTTACGCACGACCATTAATTGCAAAGTTGTGTACATTTTATAAATGTTATGTACTAGCTGACCCAGCAAACATTGTGTTGCCATATAAATAAAAAAAATGTTAAGGGTGAACAACCCTTATCACTTAAGAGATATGAAAAATAGATAGTAGCCAATTCTCAGACTTACTGAATATGCATATAAATTTTGATGAAAATCAGTAAAGCCGTTTCGCAGGAGTAAAGTAACTAACATCGTGACATGCGAATTTTATATATAAGATTCGAATCTTACCGTGGTCTTTTTGAGGATTAATTTCTGGCTATACAAAGATTGTTTATTAAATTATGTTTAGGTTAATTTATTCAATTAAAGAAATTTTAAAATACCGTATACTATCCTATATAAATTTTTAGGTAATATTTTTTATTATTTACCACAGGTATCGAAGAAAATTTAGAGATTAGGATACAGAATTTCCCATATATCGCTTTTATTTTATTAAAATAAACTATAAAAAGTTATATTTTGACTAAAAACACACTAATATAAAAATTAAGCAGTGGGATCTTAAACTATAACATACGACATATGAACATCGTGAGCTTCAATAAAATGTCACTTCTGTTCTGTTGATCTATGACCATGCATTTTGCGTCTTATCACTTTCATTGACAAAAACATACTTTGTCTCTTTCTGGTTACTCACGTAATCATGGCGGATCGAACACGAAAAATAAACAAAATTTAATAATTTCTCTTTATTTACGTGTGATAGGTGATAGGTGATCTGGAAAAAAATCGTAATATTTTATTTTATCATTATGACATATTTAGTTCCTATCACAATATGTTCTTTTCTGCATATTACTTTTACAAAATAATGTCGATGTTTCACATCTGCCAGGCGTCCCGTGACGGCTCACATTTTTTTATATGAAATTGAAGTAACAATACATATACGGATGCGATACTACAATAACTAAACAGAAACTAAGTATATCCTCATATATCTTATACGAGGTAGAGTAAATAACGTCTCTACCTTACCACCATATTCAAATTTAGCAAATAATTTATCGTATTGTAGGGTTTTATCGTAAATTTATCGAAAATTACAGTACAGTAGAATCTCTTTTGATGAAGAACAATTGTTATTTAAGCGTAACATTTATGAAGGCTTTCCTGTTTCGTTTAGCCTCTATTTCAAACAAAGAACCACAATTTAATTGAGTTTTAGAAGAACCAGTGAAAAAACAACCGGAAAGTTATTTTATTGTGTAATAAAAGAAATTTACATTTTTTGAACATCGAATACATATTTTTTTAAATCAGAACACGTGTGATCGCACTTCACCGGTTATTTATTGGTCTCGTATAAACTTCCAATTTGTATTCTAGGTGCTTGCATTTACCATAAAACATTTGAAGAAATTATTTTTATAACTTGCATTCCAAGTATCCCGACGTTCAACATGTTTCGTTCAGAAACGATTATAATTCATAACATGCAATCTGTTGTTTTAATTTTTTTTAAGTCTTGGGAACAGTATTCAACGGTCAATCCCCTGCAGTGATGGCATAAAAAAATAAAAAACGTGTAATATTCAACCATAATTATTATAATGCGAAATTTTGGTGATTTTTAAAATTCTGTTGTCGTTTTTGAAACTGTGGCAATTATTGGCTGTTCTGTTACAAATATTACAATTTACTTTTATTTTATTACTGATGTAGTAAGTAGTTTTAATTCATTTAGAAACGAATAGTATTTCAACTACTCTACTTGTTACAAGGACAATTTATACGGTATTGTAAATATTTAGGCCATCATTCAACAATTCGTTTGTGATACTTTACTTTTGTTATTTTTTTTGTCTATGGACACGTCTCATTATTGTTCTTTTTTTTCATAATTTATTGTAAGTATACTCGTAACAGTTCAAGATAATCAAAGTGAGTGTGCCAATTCAATGACTTCATCTGCTTCACATTGCTGAAACAGCTTTCTCCACTAATGAGAGATAAACGTAAACAATAAAACAGGTACTTACAACGATAGAAAGTAAATCCGAAATACGAACACAGCAACGTTAGATCACGACTCAACGGTCACCGTTCACAGTCACAGTCTAATTGGAAAATTATTAAAATAAAAAAAATCACACAAAAAGTAAACAAAACACAAAAATAACTAAAAAGCACTTTAAAGTAAACGGAACGTTTTGACACTAATATTCCTGAACGTTATTTTCAAACGGAACGCGGGAGATTTGACAGCTCGGAATCCAAGATGGCACCGCGCGTGCGCACTCCGCGGCAACCCGGGTCGTTCTGTTTTCTGTCTTCTGTCTCTATCAAGCGGAGGCAAGTGCCGCGACGCGACCACACCGATGCATGATAATGTGACTGGGACACGTTTTTTATCTATTCTATGGCATTACGTTTTGAATACCGTAAACTATCAATTTGAAAATAGTGTGCCTGTTTGAAGAGGTCGGTGCATTGAACTAAATAACATAACATCACTATGACAAACTTGGTATTTCCAAAGCGTCATACACTCGACTTTAACAACTTACAAGTCATAAATTAGTTTGTTATTATTAAATTATTATTATTTCATTTTATAATGTAAGAGTAGCAGACGAACATGCAGTGGTAAGTGGCTACTGCCACCCATGAACATCTGTAATCAACCTCAGATAGGATAAAATATTCATACCTGAGGTTGACCACAGATGCGCCGCTACTAAGACTAAGCTGGAACGTCTCGGAAAATTCTGTCTCCCTTACCACACCCTTCAAACCGGAACACAGCAGCTCCTAACACTGCTATTATTAGGTAGAAATAGGTGAGGCGGTGGTGCCGCCTTCAAATTAAATGAATAATGATTAATAGGTTTAAACGTCACATAGTGTAGCTTAATTAATCATAAAATAACGGATAATTACGAAATATACGTAGGCTTATGGTAAGTAACCATCGGACCTGTTTTATTAATGGCGAGCGTGCAGTCTACCTGAAGTTAAATGATTAAAGTAATCTTACGTTTACTATATAGAGCATAATTGTTATAGTGTCTAATTATGTATAATGACATTAATAACACATACATTTATAGACATTTAATTAATCTATAATAAGATATATGAGTGTTTGCTCCTCTTTTTATACGATTTCGCTTCTAACCGGATAGTTCTTATAAATACTGTACCACCGGAATTATCGTCGCTATAACGCAAGTAGTTATATATAAAAATAATAATTAACTTATTTTTTTTAGTTTTTGGAATAAATTTACTTATTTTAACCAGCTAAAACCAACTCCGTCAATATGTATGAAGATGCTAGAAAATGTATTTTTATTTGAAATCTCGCCCATAGAACTACTATAATATTATTTTAATAACCGACTGGATGTTTTGTGTTGGTCGTTATTTGCAAGTCATTTCTAATATCTATATTAAGGCTAATGTGTTCGCCTTAGGTATGCTTTCCTTAATATAAAGTAGATTTAAATACGGGAGCGTAAGTATTGCTAATATACTACGAACGATACATAGAGATGATCCCCAACAAAGTTGCATGTAAAGGTATAACTGCCTATCTGGAATACGAATCGTGCTGTAAAAAGTTTACAGTCGTTTCACTAAACATGCTAATAAAAGTCTTAACTTAAATTATTCCGACAGTAACAGTTTAATCATCGCCTTGTATTTGGTGTTTATAAAATCTCTATTATAATATAAGGTACACTACATTATCATTGAAAAGCATTCCAGAAATATAAATAATAAATCTTTACTAATATTATAAAGAGGAAAACTTTGTTTGTTTGTTTGGTTGTAATGAATAGGCTCAAAAACTACTGGACCGATTTCAAAAATTCTTTCACCATTCGAAAGCTACATTATCTACCAGTAACATAGGCTATATTTTATATGAAATATATTTGATAAATAAATTTAGAGGCGGTACAAAGTTTGCCGGGTATGCTAGTATTTTATATAATAATAAGGCAAGGGCCATTTTTTGTATAGAGTTTCTGATAGGAAGTATTTTCCTGGAATAAACTTTACACAATGAACTTTAGATAATGGAGTATAATAAAGGGAAATTTACAATGTATGTTTTCGCGACGTTTTCAAGAATTGCGGTTTAACACTGATCTTATTAGGCAGAAATAGTTGTGGCCGTAGTGCCTCCGTAGTGCTACTACAAAGGGTTAAAGTTGATCCATCAATGTCTTAAAAGATGATAACCAATCAAGTTAAGTAATTTTACATTTGTACCCTTTACAGTTGCAAACAGTAACAATAAGCAGTATGTTTCAGCAAGTCAATATTTTGGGCAGCAAAGCGCTTTTGTAAGCGCTACAAAGCTATCTAAACTACCATCGCGGTAACATATCTTAGGGCCAGTATCTGGACCAGTGATCAACGTAACCGCTATATGTTCCGCCTTATTTAGTACTTACCTTATGTATCAAAGACATACGATTAATTGACAATTTGATGTTATTTACTCTTATATAGCGTGATATATTAGCAACTCTGGTATTGCAAATTTAATATCTATATCCTAAACGGACGAATTTTAATGAAACTTACGTATTTAAAGAATCTTAACAGACTGTAAATATAAGGATATTGATAGCGTTCAATCCTTTGTTAACAAATGTTATAATATTGTAGTAACTAGTATGAAGGTGGTAGAACCCTTTGTAGTTCGACTCCGGCGGCACCACCGCCACACCTATTTATGCCTAATAACAGCAGTGTTAGGCGCTGCTGTGTTCAGTTTTGAAGGGTGTGGTAAGGGAGACATACTTTTCCGAAGCGTTCCAGCTTAGTCCTCAAGGGTAGCGGCGCATCGGTGGCCGACCTCAGGTAGGAATATCTAATCCTATCTGGAGTTGATTACAGATGTCCATGCAGATTGCAGTAGCCACTTACCATCAGTTGGACTGCATGCTCGTCTGCTACTCCTATATTATAAAAAAATAACTAGCGAGCATATACTCCACACGGCTATTGCAGCCAATGGGCATCTGTAATCAAACCCAAATAAAATTAGACTCCTACCTGAGGTTGGTCAAGACTCGGATAGGTACATTTTCCTTACCACAACCTTCAAATCTAAACACAACCGTGTTTAGCATTGCTATTATCAGGCTGATAAAGATGTAATGGTGGTGCCTACGGAGTCGAACCACAAAGGGCTCTATCACCCATATCCAAAATCATGATCTCGGTTTAAAGACTTAATATGTAATGGTTTGGCAAATTGTTAGCTAACATTAATCAACGGTCCACAAACCGGTCGTGGAACTGTTTCAACGGATTTCAAAGGAAAAGCGGTAAAAGGAAACCTGGGTACCGAAATGGTAGAGTGCTGATAAGATTTATGTTCATACAAGTTAGTGAGGACGATAATAAAATTGTATTGTCCAGAAATAAGACTAACTGTGTGTTTCAAATGTTATTATTGTGTGTGTGTGTGAATTGTTGTTATAAACAAGTATATTTTTACGAATAATAAATTTAAACAACCCATATTAGGGGACTCTTAAAAGAATTAAAATTTAAAATATTTTATTTATCAATGCGAAAATCTATGCTTCTATATTCACTGGTAAAGCTAGAAAATACAGGTATCTGGGCTAGAAAGTAGAAATAAGCGTAAACAAAAAGTTATAGCACGTTCCCGCAATACGCAAAGTGATTTTATTCTAATTTACTAAACTGGATGAAGTCAAAACACCCAATAATATAAAATCTGAGATTTAATTAAACAAAAACTGCGGGTTACCAAATACTGTAATTATCCCCAATTCCTATGGAATCTCTAAACAAAAAATAAATCCTGGAAGCACGGCCGTATCGTGTGAAGCCCCTAAGGGCTTGTAATTTGACACTCACTGAGGTTACCATCAACGTGAGTACTAAAACAGGACAAGCTGTTCTTAACTATGTTTTGAAGTGGATTAAAGCTGAATGGTTTGTTTTGCTGAAAACTAACAAGGTATAAATAAATTTAATAAAAAAAACCTCTATACTCGTATAACAACATTCAAGAAAAAAATATTGTTCCTACAATTTCTTAATGATATTGTTAATACAATCGACATGATATTAAAGTATTGGTTGGTGGTGGATTACTATGAAGATATATAAAAATAATAGTATTTTCATAAAAATACGCCTTTCCTTTTAGTTTGTAAATTAAAATTACTTCCCAGAATTTAATCTTTATAAGCGACACTATCCGATGTCATAGTATCGCAATAACCAAAATAAATAATTTAGAAGGTGGTAGAACCCTCTCTGATTCGATTCCGGCGGCATCACCGCTACGTCTATTTTTGCGTAATAACAGCAATGTTAAGCACTGTGTTCTGGTGTGAAGGGTGTGATAAGTAAGATACTTTTACGTGGCATTGCAGCTTAGGCATCAAAGGTAGCGTAGCAGCTGTGGACGATCTCAGGTGGGAAACTAACCTCTAATCTGGGGTTGATTACAGATGTCCTTGGGCGGCGGTAGCCACTTACCATCAGACGGATTGCGTGCTCGTGCTCCTCCAATAATATAAAAATACTATGTCGGATGCTAGAAAAAAATTGTCATTAAAATGATAAATCCTAAAAATGTCGAACGCATGGAAATCCTACACCGAATGGTCCACCATTTAAAACAATTTTAACCAAATTTTCATCGTAAGACCTCGGGTGATGTTTGCATAACTATTTTTAGAAATTTTCATAATACATTTTGAACATAGATCAACGCAGTACACGCATAATCATTAATTATAAGACACCATACATATTTTTTTATATAGTTGACCCTAAAGATAACGCAGTCGTGCTACCTAATGGAAAGTAGTCAACGTCGCCTATGGACATCTGTAACACCAGAGTCTCCAATGCATTACCGGCTTTAAAGGAGAGCTCTTTTTGCTTTTTGAATAGCCCCATGTCATAGCGCACCGGGAATACCTCATGAGGAAGTTCAGGAGGATGTTGCTTTTGTGTTTTTCTTTTTTAACATAATAATATATTTTTTTAAAAGACTGAAGTAGCAAGTGAACTTGCAGTCCCTCCAATTCCATTTTTTATAGAACAGGAGTGGTGCCTAAACACGAACACATGTGTTTCCATTCTAAGATGGTCTTATCATACGTAAGTCAACCGGCACCCATTACTAAATTTTTGATGAACGTATTCAAACAGTTGTGACTCTTGACTTTAGGAATGTCCAAAATTTCCTCAATTATCCCTGGGAGTTTAAATAATGACGGGTCTAAGTAGAGGGCGGACGTGTTATTAGGGGCACGAGATGTATACGAATTAATTTCGTTTTGTAATAAATTCCATACCAATATTATAAAAATAATTTAGTTCACGTATTTTTTAATAAGTAGCTGTCCAGGTGGCATTAATTTTTGGAGTAGGAAGAACATACGAGTAGGTACGACAAATTATTTTCGATAAATAGTAGTAAAAACTATTACTTTTTGTTTTTCATACAAATATCCTTAAGGTTTTATATGTTACAAATTTACTATTATAAAATACCTATTTCGGTCATGTAATTTAAAAAATTAGAGGCTTTGTAAAATTACCTCAATTATCTGAAGCGGAGATAAGTAGAAGCCTTATTCAATATCATGTTGCCGGCTAATACCTTAGTATGAACCCGTTCTAATTTATATTTGTACCATACCTGGACATATTTATAAGATTATTAAAAATGTGTGATTTATTATTATTATTTGCATGATCGAACAGTTACAATGACTGTTTAGGGTGATCATAATACACAATTTTGCGCATTAATTGAGATGCTGACAGAACATACAGTTAATTTATATTAAACTGTATCTATCCTTATGAGGTATAATTAGAATTAAATGTGAATAACATACCTGATCATTTTGCTGCGTTGCCGCCTTCGTCGCCTCTCTTCTAAGTTGTATGATCACCCGCTCCTTCGATTTGATTTCCTCCAGCTGAAAGCAAGGAAAAATATATAGATAAATATATTTAAATGTTATTTTGCAGATATTAAGGTAAGTAAAACATTATTGAACGCAAATTAACGAACTAACACCTGTATCTTTTAAATAGCTAGAGAGCGAAACATATTGCTATAAAACATTTGTCAGGCGTTCCTTATTAATTTTCAACGATCCTGTAGCATTGAAATAGCAATATTAGCAAAAGGTTATTTACGTTTTTATCTTGTCTTAAATTTGATTCGTAATAAAATCGATTGGTAAATAAAAACTTACATATTAGTCAAGAGTTATGCCCAGTAATCGAAAGAACGGTAATGACCTGACGATCATATAACATGTTCCAATGGATAGTATCTTACTTGTATTTTTTAGATATTTTGCTATGGACGACGCTTAATAACGTTTTTCATACCTCTAACAATCTCTACGATCCCAACTACTGCGGGGGCTTTGATGTTTAAAGGACACCACGCCAGGGGCAATTACAACAGTAATCTATGTTCATGATTTTGATAACGGTCTGGTCTAAATCTAACACAGAACCCTCTGCATGGCAGACCCATAAACGTAGATTTTTCGTTACGCATCTATGGGCAGACCGGTGGTGATAGTTTCTCGACCTATTTCTGTAGCCTACTTTTGGGGTTTATAACACAAGGATATTATAATGGAGTCGAATATAAATGTCACTATGAGCTACATTCAAAGCGGTCTAGCCTTATACGATTTTGAATTGTTCATCCTACCATTTTGAGCGGTAAACAACAGTATTATTAACGCCTACATAAAGAGATTACTGTATATAATTTGCGTTAATCGCTTACATTTATTCTCAAGCTCATTACACTATTTAATACGTTGCCTCAGATATAAAACTACGGTAACAAAATTAATAATTGCAATAACTATAAAAAGGGGGCTAGGGGACTTGGTATACCACGACTTGGCATAGTCGATAAAAATAAATTCTTCAAACAAGAGGACATTTTTTGTATTTCGCTAATGAATTGGCCTACGACCACAGAGTAATAAATAGTTACTACGTCTACGACTCCACTATACCACCTCTTTTGGACCCCTCATTATACTTCCATCACTGGCCCTCATTATCTTATTTTTTAATGAAGTTAAAAATATCTACTACAGTTGTGCTAGAAACTAGTATATTAACTATTACTTTCTGCCGACCATCATGTCATAGTTACCCTTGCTCTATAGTCTTTCTAGCTGCATATCGACCCCAAACCAAATTTTATAATAACGCCTACACCACAGTCATCATGTAAGGTCTACTCACCAGTTTATGACACTGCGCGCGCGCATCTCTCCGCGCAGCCTGTTCGAGCGCGGTGTGCTTGGCCACCTGCGCGCGCAACTCGGCCGCGCGGGCGCACTCCGCCGCCTGCGCAACCTACAAACAAACACGTTTGTTTACAGATTTATACATAAAGAAACACATTGTTTTTTTTTTTTTGTAATATAGGAGCAGGAGCATACGAGCATGCAGTCCACCTGATGGTAAGTGACTACTGCCGCCCATGGGCATCTTTAACCAACCCAAGATAGGATTAGATATTCCTACCTGAGGTCGGTCACAGATGCGCCGCTACCCCTGAGAACTAAGCTGAAACGTCTTGGAAAAGTATGTCTCCGTTACCACACCCGTCAAACCACAGCAGCTTAAAATATTCCAGATATGAGTTCATAAACAGAAAATTCAATTATATATATTTTTATAGATTCTTTACGAGTTATACTTCGACACAATTTATTGAAGCAACTTAACTTGTGTCTTAGTTGTTAAACATGTGTACTTCCTGTGAATGACAACTTAAGACTGGATTACTTATGAAATACACTTCTGGCTGATAAGAAGTGTCAATATTCACGCAGAACAGGTACCCATGTACCCTTTCATGGTAACTGGAAATACAGTTATAATTGATACATTAAAATTACTTGTCGGATTAATATACTTAGGTACCTATATCTAACACTTGTCGCAATCATTAAGTAATAGTTTGATGGAATTTGAAAAAAGATAATCGAAAGAGCTTTTTACTTAATGCAATAACAGTAACAAATGAGAAAATTTTGTTTTAATAACTTTAACAAAATCAAGAATAATTAAATTAGTGATGAATCTCTTTTACAAGATCCTGAAGGTAAGGTTAAAGTGCTTGCTTAAGCTAAAAAATCATTAGAATTTTTTCATGGACATGGAAAAGTTGTTTTGAAAAATATCCAGACCCTTATTGACTCTTTCTCTCTTCCAGAATTAACTATGTTACATCCATACATCCATCCCATCCCATGTTTGTATGTCTTATGCTGTATCACCAATTTCCTGTTCCTTGTAGCCTCAAAAGTCTTCCGAATTCCATGCTTCATGCATGCTTCATTCCATGTTTTATATACCAAATCATTATTGATTATATTTTGTTACCATTTAAGCATTTTTATAATGATGTTTGTATAATAATATATGAGAAAGGTTACACAAACCCTTAGCCTTCGTCAAAACATGTTCACGTGCCACAACAGGTCACTGATGAGCTCAACATCAGCGACACAATTAAACGATGCCAATATTTTCTTTGCTCTATAATTGACGGGCCTCCATTGTATACACCGACACAACTAATGGCTCCAAACGCCTATTAATACTAAAATGACCTTAAACTTCGCAGTGTGACACAACTTTTCCCAGAAGTGACACGTGAGACTCGAAAATGTCTCTAACCCTTTTCTATACAGTTATTCTGCTTTACAATTCCCCTCGTTTTACTTCTGCAAATGTTCTGGAAACAGAAATCTTTGCGTATCACAACGAAACTTCCTTCAAAGCAGAATTCGCTTATCAAGTCGTGCAGAAAATATTTAACGCGTTCCGACAGTGGTTCTTTACGATAACGTTTTGTGAATTTACGTACTTTGAAAACAGAATCTTGAAGTATACCGAAAACTATGCGTATGGATACCCAGTGATGCTTTTGAATGGGTGCCCAGATGTAAACAAAACTAAAGTGAAGCCAAAAATTAATAAACACGGACAAACAGCTTACGTGATAACTTCAGAAGATTTAACTATAGATGGGAGTGAATTTTCGGTGGACGCCTTATTGAGAACTGGAGTGTTCAAACCTAGAAGTGTGGTGATTTTTGTAATTAATACGCCAATAAAGATGGATAGCTACTTTTATTATGCCATGAAGAGGCACTTTCATTTACTTTTCACAAGGAGTTTAACGAATTCGGTGATTTTGGTGTGGTCTGGTGAATTAAAAATGTTTACTTACAATCACTTTAAAGACGAAGTAAGAGATGTTACAAACGTTAAAGACATCAGCAGTCTGTTAGCTCGACAATACGATGATCTTTATGGCAGCCAATTACGTTTAAGCGTATTTAGGAAAATATATACATCGGATGAAACAGGTCCAGTTCATTGTAATTCTAACTTGGCGAGGACAGTTATGAACTATTTAAACGCTACTTGTAAGCCATTACCTCCTCGAGATGGGAATACCGTTGGGGATATGCTCCAAGACGGCACTGTGACAGGAGTAACAGCTGACTTGATGGATGGTTATACTGATCTAGAACTCAATTCTCGTATACTTAAGAACTCTTACTACGGTTACATTGACACAACATATCCACTCGAACAAGATGCATTATGTTTCTTAATCAAGAAATCAATAAAACAGTCCACTTTTATGACGACACTAAAATTAATATCACAAGATATGCTTATACTATTCATGTTTAATGTTGTGTTCTTAATATCTGTTTCATTGTTTATTCGTAAAGTTGAAAAGAAAGTATGGAATATCACTGATAATAGAACTTATACCGAAACGACACTGGATATAATTAAATGCTTAATAAGGCAGACGGTTGATATTAAATTTTCAGGCCCCGTATTTAGATGGGTAATTTTGATGATCATGGTATATTCATTAGTTGTCGACTGTGCAATTGATGTAAGTTTAATAAAATATATTCACATACTATTGTAGATTTAAATGCTCTAAGTTGAAAAATTTACACTTTGGTTTTTTTCAGGGTATCATCACTTCTGCGATAGCATACGTTAGGTTCAAGCCTGATATAAGCACTTGGAAGGAACTGATACATACAAATCTAACTTTTGGCGTCCATAACCGTCATGTGAGAATCTTCAATAAGAGTTTAAGCGAAGAATATTACGAAACTGTTATGAAACGTATGGAAGTATTCAATGATCAGAAAATAAAGGAAGTGATCGTGCAACGTCAGTTTCAATACGCAGTTTTACTTCGAAAATCTGACGCACAGTATATAAGTCGGAAACAATCGAACATGCAAGATGGCAGACCACTTTTCCATACTGTAGAAGAATGTCCCGTTCCTTGTTCGATAGTTTACGGACTTCGATATGGGAGCCCATATCTTACAAGGATCAATAACTTACTACACCATCTTAACCAAGGTGGCATACTCCAATATTGGTCACAATCTGATGAATTTACTCTCTACAAGGGTCATAAAAAGGCTATTTATAATGGTGACAATAAAGAACGGAAACCTCTAAATACTAAAAACCTTAAAGAAATGTTTATTGTTATGATGATAGGAGTACTGATTGCAACTTCCAGTTTTATTGTAGAATGTGCTTTACACATCTTTCGTAAATTAAAGGTTAACTTTCGGAAAGAACACTAAATACCAAAAACCTTAAAGAAATGTTTATTGTTATGATGATAGGAGTACTGATTGCAACTTCCAGTTTTATTGTAGAATGTGCTTTACACATCTTTCGTAAATTAAAGGTTAACTTTCGGAAAGAACACTAAATACCAAAAACCTTAAAGAAATGTTTATTGTTATGATGATAGGAGTACTGATTGCAACTTCCAGTTTTATTGTAGAATGTGCTTTACACATCTTTCGTAAATTAAAGGTTAACTTTCGGAAAGAACACTAAATACCAAAAACCTTAAAGAAATGTTTATTGTTATGATGATAGGAGTACTGATTGCAACTTCCAGTTTTATTGTAGAGTGTGCTTTACACATCTTTCGTAAATTAAAGGTTAAATTCCGAAAAGAACACTAAAAATATTTGTTAAATCTTTCTGTGTGTATTGCATTTTTAGATGGTTGTTAGTCACAATGTTTAGAAAATATAAATTTAAACTGTACCTTGAGTTTTTCTTGAAGACCCTTATTCGCTGACTTTAAAGACTGAATTTCGGTTGCCAACCGTTTTAGTTCGACTAGTTTGCTATTTCCTATATTTGTGCCATCATTCGTATCTGGCTTAGTAGCTGTTCGGAGCTGTTTCTCTAGGTAGTCTTCTTTCTTTTTGAATTCAGTCTTTAAGTTCCTTATAGTGCTTTCGTGTCGGGCTTTCAGCGCTCTAACCTCGCTCCGCTCGACGTCGAGCGACTTCTTCAAGGTTGCATTGTCAAGCCGCAACCGTTCGACGAGGCCCTTCAACTTATTGAGGAATGCTTCGTCGACGATACGCTTGTGGTCTTCTGCTACGGCGGTGATCGTGCTGGAGGTCGATGTGTCGGTGGACGCCATGGTGTGACGTCACCGTGTCGTATATTCGGGGACGTGTCTCGAACGTCCGCGGTCTTTGGCCTCGTACTATCGTACGGATCGCATGCGTTTCAAGTCGTTCGTGCTCGTTCTGGATGTGACGAACCCTGGAAATACAGAGATTTACAATTAAGACTTTTGTCATTTTATTTTGGAATGTGATAAATGCGTAGACACGCGGACAACATCAAATTTGAAACGTGAATATAGTCTGTCCGTCTTACTTTAAAAAGATGTCTTTTAAACCGTGAAGTTACTAAATATCCCTATTTATTGTTACATAATAAATATATGTTATTATGACGGGTATCCAATGAAATAAAACTAAAATCCAAAATGGAATAAGTATACACACTGCCACCCAAAACGCAACACGCTAAAATCAAAACTGTCAATATGTAATTACTAAAGTGAAACCCTTCGTGCGGCGCTCCCTACTTCTACGAATTTCCGTTCGCGATTCGGTTTCATATTCCCGATGACGCATCGGGTTTTGTGTCTTTTATTAGCTGTAGTTACATTTGAACAATCTGACTGTAATAATGTAACTTTTTATATAATAACGCAAGTCTTATACTTGTTGCTAAGTACTCTATACACCGCTATGGACAATAAAAATCAACCTTTAATAGGATTGAAGTCCTACCTAAGGTAGGCCATGGTTGTGGTGTTAAAGTCTAAGAAGGAACACTACAAAAACACTAAAAAATCTGCACCACCACACTCTTCAAAGCAGAAGCCGTATTACTAGAATCAGATAGAAATATGCACTCATTTAAATTGCCACCTTCTTAATATTTGGTGACACTTTTCCAAAAGTTATGTAAGTTCTCCAAGATTCTACTATTTTTCCAAGATTTTTGCGAAGTGCTAAACTACTCTTGAAGCATGATACATTTCTCAACACAGAGAGCAAAGTTTCTTCCTAAAGTATTTAGGATTCCTGCATGGGCTTTCGAAATACCCAAGACAACTTAAATTTTGATCAAAAACTCCAATTCCATATTTGGATTAAAGTACAAAATACCATACCATTATACCATTGGTTTATCTTTGGAACAAATAAAAAAAGGAAACAGTCTACAAATGGCGGTAATTTAAAACTAGGGCTAACAAATCCCTCATTTTTCCTTGCAGATGATTATGAAAAATAAGCAGTGAATATTAATATAATTACGGGAAGGTTGGAGCTTGGCCGTTCAGATCATACAAACCTTGGACGAACCGCTGATATTAGATTATACAAAGGTTTCATGTAACCTAATTTATATGTTACACCTTGTCATTGTCAGGCTTAGTGATATATTGAATGTCATCTTCGAAGAACATAAAACACTTAGTATCATCAAACTTAGTGAAATATTACGGCTATAAGTTTGTATGATGTAGCAGACGAGCATACATTTCACCTGATAGTAAGTGGCTACTGCCGCCCATGGCCATCTGTAAAAAACCCCAGATAGGATTAGATTCCTACCTGAGGTCAGCCACAGATGCGCTACCCCAAGAAATAAACTGGAATGCCTCAGAATGCCTCCCTTACCACACCCCTCAAACCAGAATACAAACCTGACAAAGTATAGTTACTCGTAGTATATTTCACCAGTTTCATGATCAAGTCTTGTGTCTAGTGGTCTGATTTATGTTCGTTTAATTCCGGACATCCGTAAAATGGAGCACTCTTGGGATTACTCACGTGTCTAGCTATAAACCCACCCGTTATAACCTACTTGTATCTACTGAAGTAAAAACAATATTTATTACGTATATAGAGTCAGGTGACCATAACTATAAGACAGCATTACTAAAAGAAATCTAATTTTAGAGAACAACTTTGAGACCAAATATATAAAAAGAAGTTGTATTATACTGAAAAAAATAGAAAAAAAAATAAAAAAATAAAGATCTTCCCTCATTGTAACCTACTTAATTTATAATAAATCTAAAATAAATCCTGATTATTATATCCTACCATACGATATAGTATTCACACAACCCGCTGTACACAATTCGACTAGAACCTTATACCTATACATTTTTCATGAGTCTCACATATGATTTTATTTATAACGGTTTCCTTTGTCACTGCATGTGTTCAACCCTCTGTTTCAATAATCTATGCAAATATAAATAGTGTATCCTCTTATAAAACAGGGCACGGCGCGTCACTCGGCACTCTGACATCATTAGTTAATGGCCGACATACTGCCGCTTAGTAGGTGGCGAAAATAGCGGGAATTAACGACTTTAAGGCAATAAACTCTTCGGGATATTCATTCTGTACAGTTTGTTGCTTTAACGTGTCATATACATCGTTGTAGGTATGGTTCAACACGAACAAAGTACAGAAGCTGACATAAGACAGATGTTAAAATTTACGTTTTTCATTTCGGTTTTTACCGTACACAATACCAATCGAACCAATATATTTATACACTTGATTAGATATTAAAAACATTTTATTTACGTACATATATTACCGACTATCGTTAACCCTTACTGCTAGGTACAGGTTTCTTGGTAGATCAAAATCTCCTCAAAATCTATTTATCAAATATATTTCATATAAAATATAGCCTATATTACTCATGGATAATGTAGCTTTCGAATGGTGAAAGATTTTTTAAAATCGGTCCAGTAGTATTTGAGCCCATTCATTACAACCAAACAAACAAACAAAGTTTTCCTCTTTATAATATTAGTATAGACAAGCGCCATTATGACTGAGAATGTTTTGGAGTATACTTATACAGGTAGATATACCCCATCATCCCATGTAGTTTTTCTTATTTAATATCTAACACGCACTTAACATTTAATTTCGAGAAATTTGACAAGTGAATAAGTTGAGTGTAAACAACCCCAGATTAGATTCCTACTTGAGGTCGGCCCCAGATACGTTGCTACCCATATAAACGTTAAGTTAAGTTGGGACTTTACACAATTATGTTTCCCTTAACAACGCCCTTCAAACCAGAACACAGCAGCGCTTAACACTACTGGTAATAGGCAGCAATAGGTGTGGCAGTGATGCATTTGTCGAACCACAAAAGGCTCTACCACAGTCCAATAATACAAATTATTGTTGCAAGAATATAATTCTCCTCACCTCTCTAGATACAAAGTAATACATACTTATATGTAAGAGTACATGATATGAAAATGGTTCACTTAACATTATAAGATTAGTCATGTACGCCTAGATTACACTGGCCAGCGACCAGTGGCACTTTATCAGAACAAATATACTTAGCTGACTAGTTATCAGTGTTTGTGTGTATTTTACTTCATTAGAATCTAATGTATAGAATAGCATGGCGGTGATAGCCTGTTATAGTTCGCGCCAAACTGCGAGTCCGCTCTGAAGTTGTTGCGAGCAGGTGTAGTCATACAATTTGCTATGGCGAAGCGATTCATTTCTATATTCAGAGCGGACTAGCAGTTTTATGCGGGCTACACTTTATTAATGTTCTATGTCCTCTCAGGCTTCTTCTGACATTACCCGACTGCAGAGGGTAAAGTCTTTCCAGCACATGTATGAGGTATGTACTTTTTTTGAATTTTCTAAAAACAATATGTAATTGAACACATTAGCTTTTTATTAGCTGTTCAAATAGATCAAGGCAATCATATAGAGCTAGTTGAAATTATAATTCGATTCATTGAAATTGTATTCGAATAAAATATAACCTGGTTTATGTGTCGTGCATTAAGAGTTTATATTGTTGTATAACAAATAAATAAACGTTTCACATTTAAGCTCACAATGACACAATATTACTATTCTCACTCCTACGATCGACCTCAACTGTGTCAAAGTTATGTGACCCTGTACGTTATACATTTTTAGTTACACATGAGTTTCTAGACTTTTCCATTCCCTAGAAGAATACTTGGATTTAATGTTGAAGATAAACCCTTTCTAAACAATATGTATAAAGTACGTTTGCATCCAGCGTCAGATTTACCAACAGGCTGGAGCCTAGGGCGGCAGATTTTAGAGCGGCTTTTTAATATTTATTAACTTCATCATCAACAAATTACTGTCCCACTGCTGAAAACGAGGGTCTTGATTGTAAAGGGATTTGAGTAGGTAAACTACTAACTAGATATAACTCTCATATATACCTACTAGATTCGGAGGAGAATAGAATACTAATTTATTCAAGGGAAAAAACATACAAGAACACAACAACTTTCGTACGTTGATATGTATAAGAAATGATTACGATTTTACACATTTTGTACTTATGTATTAGAAACAAGTCATCATATAAATGATTTCTAATACACACATAACATTGAAAAATAACCTTGAAATTAAGTGTTGAGTCCGAGTGAGGGAGACCTCTTCTGAGATATGCTAACAACTGCAATTATGGTGCAGAAATAGATACGGCGGATACTCTAAGGGCATTATCACCTGTCGGTGTCTTTATACCTGGGGGATCCAGGTTCGAAACTAGTCTCTAATCACATTACCAGTGTGAATGGCCGGTTGATAAATTGACTAAGACAGGAACTCGGCAGGTGGTACCTGTACTGGGAACCAAGTTTTTATGCGCAAACAGGTTCTGTATGTCTCTAGGTAGATAACAGAGTAATCAATTGAACATGATCCCGCATTTCCTGCTGGCATAAACATTGCAATAATTTCTAGGAATAAAATTATCTGACTGTTTCAAAATTTAATTCAGAAATAGAAACATGTGTTTTTTTTGCTTTTTACAAATATTGCATTGGTTTGGTTGCAAATATGAGTTTTGCTTGTAATAAAGTAAGGTTTTAGTTTACCCACAATCTTACACTATGGTAACTACACTATGGTACACTATGATGAGGTCTAAATTATAGCTAGTTCGCAAATTCATGACATCATGAAAGTACTAAATGAAATTTAACAGGATTTATGTAATTTAAATATTTAGGGATTGATCGGAAAAAAATAGTCTATTTTTTATTCCGAAAAGCTCAAGTTTCTGTATAAAAACAGAAAATCGTGCAAATATTTACACGTGTACCAAACCACCGAATAGTTGCAGATCTGACAACATGAAAAAGAAATCCAAAGTGACCCAAACTAGATTTTACCGGAAACTATTCGTCACTATATTAGAATAAAAAAGATATATTACGCGAAGTTTTGCAAAATAAATTAAACCCAATCCAGAAGGAAGTTTACCAAAGGACGCACCAATTGCGCCAATTAGGTTCCGGATTGAACCCGCCGACCCGGATCATGCCACACATAATAACACTTTCGGATCATACGATACACTTCGGATCTTTCTGATTGTGGTACAATGGGCTTTCTAAGGATGTAAGAGTGTACGACATTATGCCTGCGACTCTGATGGTCTGTGACTCATCTAAATATATAAAAATGAATGTTTGTCCTGTCCTGTAAACTGCCGCGTCTCTATTGGTCTGTGACTATATATATAAAAAATGAATGTTCGTCTGTATGTCTTTTATAGAATCGTAAACTATGCATTTGATCATGTTATGAGCTTTAGCAAAGTTGTTGTGCATGAGCCTACAAAGGCTTTTGAGTTGGCACGACCAATTTTCGACAGATAGCGCCAATGTCATTCCAATGAAGGTACAAATTTTCAGTGACATGTATGTCATGTCATTTTCTTTTTAAAAGCGGGTCACTACTATTTGGTCATAATTTTTAGGGGTCCGTGCCCAAAGGATAAAAACGGAACCCTTACACTAAGCCTCCGCTGTCTGTCCCTCTGTCACAGGGCTCTGTCGCGTAAACCGTAATTGATAGACAATTTTTTTACATAGTATGTAGAGCGGCCGCTACAAACAATTACTAAACCTAAAACTGGTCAATTATTTACTTAACTTATGTATGTGTGTCCTAAACATCTTGACCGATTGTAACATATGAAACATAAGCGTTCCTTTGAAGTAGTATTTTTTTATAATCATTTCAACTGTAAAGTATCTTTTTAGCGCATTAGAATATAAAATAGTTGCATTTACTTCCTGTTTGACATAGTGGGCGCTATACCAGCCTACCACTCTCTATACCGTTCGAGTTCCGGATTTGATTCCCGGTCAGGCGGAAATCTAAATGTTAATTCTGTTTATGCTCAGTTCTATATTCCTATGGAAAGCATTGGTTGAGAGCATTTCGTATCTAATGTTACGAAGCTTTACGTTTAAATAAAATGTTAACTGATCACTTCGTGCAATTTAACAATTTGAATTTCGACGTCTCTTTCAGGACCTCTGATTTTTCGAAATTGTGTGCGGATTACAAATTAATGATCACTTCCTTTAACGCATGTAAAAGTACTCGTAACATATTAGTAAGGATTGACGTGCAC
The DNA here is from genome assembly GCA_014595695.2 of Epargyreus clarus clarus. NCBI lineage: Eukaryota > Metazoa > Arthropoda > Insecta > Lepidoptera > Hesperiidae > Epargyreus > Epargyreus clarus. The sequence goes on from JACTTY020000021.1 coordinate 2,278,614, forward strand.
AACGCATGTAAAAGTAACACTTCAGTCCTTACAGATGCGTTATTTTTATTTCCATGGAAACTGTTATTATTGCCTGTTATTTGAAAAACGGTCCCAAAGGTGTGTGAAGTGACCAATATAAAATTGGTTACCTTACTATTACCTAAATCCCTCTCTCTCTCTCTGAGAAGAAACTTGTGCCCAAGAGTGGGACAGTCATGGGTTGGCAACGTAAATACATGACCTTTCCATGGCCGGCCAGTGGCCAAGTTTCGTGACTTTGTACCTATGTGAAAATTTGAAGTCATTAAGCAAACCAATTTAATGAAATTTCTTTCAAGCTATGGGAAAGGTGTAATCCGTAACAAAACATCCTTTCTTGATTACATTATTCATTAAGACCGTGAGACTTAAGATAAATGTGAGGATGTAAATCTTATCTTTTCTCATGTGACCAGTTTGCAAGCGTATATGGATATGGGCAGCAGATATATATCATGTCCTATTACGCTCAATTACTAACATAAACCTATAAATACTTCTAACCAGTTTTAGAAGTGAAATGCTGAACTTATGTTATGGCGAAATAAATATAGGTACCAAGACATAGTAAAAGTATATAAATATTTAATTAGGTATTTACCCAAGTGATGATAGAGCCCTTTCGAGCTCGACTGCAGAAAAACGCATTTCTGCCCTATTCTTCCAATTCTGTATTCTATTACACCATATAACATTTTATCTCAGTGTTCAACAGCAAAATATATAATAGTATTTTATGTGATGGCAGATGGAGGCTACAAACGCTAATATTAAAAATTCAGAACCGCCCTCATGCGCTCATAAGCGATATGCTACTCCTGAATTTTATCCCTTATTCACCTTCTACAATACGTAAAACTATTTCAGACTTACACACTACTTACTCATATGATACATTCGTATAAGACGGTATATAAACAATATTTTGGCCAAGATGTACGTCATCAATAAATTAGGCAGATGAAATTGGCGCAACATTGCGAAAACCGCGGGCCGTGATTCAGATTCTCCTTTCGATCCCATTTTCAATTCGGTCATGTTTATTTACGGCATTCAGGAAAGGTCAGGAAATTGCGATCTTGTAGCGATGTTGGAGTGTGCTCGTTTTAGTTTATACTGTGTTTTGGCACAGAAATAATGAGACACAATTATACTTAAGAAAGAAGTGTAAGCCTGCAATTACAAATTGTATTATACTAAGTTCGTTGGTGGCATAACTAGGCGCTAACACAGGAATAGACCTATGACATCTCAGACAGGACATTACTTAAAAAATGCGTTGACACAAAATCAAGTCACGACTTTACCCGAACTTTAAAATTATTAGAAAAAGCGTTAATAAGCGTAAGCGTTTAAGGCGCAAGATTTAAATCTTATTCTGAATATGATTAAATTTAGTTACGACATTTTTCATATGATTATTAATACGATAACAACATAAAGATCATTTGTCTGATGTCTATCTGATTGAACTAACAACACCATCGTGTCTAGTTTCACCCTACAATCAAGAAATCAACAACTTTACTTTTTGAAATAGCTGTGGCATCCATCTAGCCGAACCATGAAGGACTTTCATCAATAAATACCTAGTATATTATTGTCTCGGCCAGGCGAAGCCGTGAGGTTGTTCCGAGCTATTAACTACGTAGTGACTAGAGGATGTCTCCCGAAATATCAGTGACGCTGCGGAGAAACATCTGATTCACGCAGTCTACTTGTTGCATACTAGTTACGTACGCATCTGGTTATATTAATGTTAATTATGATTTACGCTGATAGACAATGAGTTATTTTATAAATGTTACCATAATCTATGTACGTCAATTATTCAATATTATTTATTGAATAAATTCAATATTAATTCTCGTATTCGTCTCCAATTGTTTCTTAACAACGAAATTTGACATTTTCTGGATTGAAGTAGTTTCTAAATCGATCTTTTGTAGGAACGACATTAGATATGTTAATTACTAATGTCATGATTTCCGAATTTAATAATTATTTTAAAACAATTTTATACTAAAACCTTATAGGTATAGAGTATCCGATCTGATAATTGTGACATGTCGAATTAAGAAAAGAAGAATAGTTGTCACTGTAAGTGTTTAAAAAATGGAAGTAGTTGGGGCGGGAGAAAAATACATTAGATCAATGTTACTTTATGTTATCCTGATAATATGTTGTGTTGAAAATGTGAAAATAAAGCAAACCAAGAAAGGTTCATTAAAGAAATAAGTGATGATGGAATTAAGATGGTGTCAAATATATGTAACAGTACAACCTGATGTGAGCATTGAATAAATATGTACTGCATAAAGGTTGTTTTTATTACACTAATAACAGGCGTATATTATAATGAAAAAACTCCTATGAATATATAAAAAAACATTTTTTATTCGATACCGATACAAAGGTTATTATGTTTTTCGAGTTTTTTAAGTGTAAGTTCAATATGTACATTATACGAACATAAATTGTGAATTTTGGATCTCTGGTCTTGAGTAAAAATAACAGGCGATAATAGACTTAGCTTAAAAAGCTCCCTTTTTTATTTTGTTTTTTGAAGATATAAAGTGAGGTTTTCTTCAGATGTGATAAATGTATATTACGAGGTATTTATACTATCTAATTATCACCGGCGAATCAATACAGGATATTACACAAATCTCAAGATGTGTGGATGCTATTCGTATACCGGCGCGCATGTGGAAATACTTATCCGGTCAAAGTAATGAACTCATGTTTATCTAAATTTAGGTCCATTTCCTAAATGGTGTAGGCAATAGGCATTAGCCGCCTAGTAGCTCAATTTCTGTGTCTAGACTTCGAGATAATTTGATACTTATTTCTACAATAGGTAAGGTCGCCCACGAATGTGTTGCTACCCCTGAAGACTAAACTGGATCGCCTCGTATTATTAAAGCTTACCCATTCTATACTTTTTAAATAGAAACGTGTATCGATAATGTCTCTAAAGTCAAAACATGAAGGGCTATACCTCCAAGAGATAAAATTTGTGTGGTTCGATCGGGGAGGTGCCACCACCAAATCTATTTCTAACTTGAAACTGTTCTTGCATTTCAGTAATAGGGTGCATATAGATACCAGCTGACTTAGATATGAGCAGACTACCTTATTCCACAGGAGTGACAAGGCATCAAATAGAGTTGTCCACAGACGTCCATAGGCAGCAGTGGCTATAATTAACCACTCAGCCATAGCCATCCGGTTGTACTCTATGCTAGCTTGCTACTTCAATCTTATAAAAAAACCTTAGTAGTTTTAGTTTAATAACTAAAAGTTTGGTATTAAAAAAAATGTGTACTTACAAGATTCTTCTTACTGTCTCTCTTCTTTTTCTATTATAATAACTTGTTATAAAACTTAAAACAAAAATCTGAGTACTAGATCTGAGTTAAGAGACGAAACTAGTTTGATGTAGCTATGTTAAATTAATAAGGAACATCACAATTAAGACTGGAAGTCGTCAAGGCAAGAGGTTTCGCTTGACGGGACATCGCGGAACTGGCTTGACCTCGACGACGTTAATTAACGTTAAACGTTAAAAATAATGTTATTAAATATAACAACGAATTTTATGCTAATATGCTTAATATTATGTAACCCGACACATTAATACGTACATGTGTACACTGATTTATGTTCTGTACCCTTACCATGAGTTTTTACGTTTTGACAAATATGACTGTTTTAGTATTTGTTTACGTATTTGCCCATACAATTTCCAATCACCGCCCCTAGCGGATTGTGACAGGACTAGGAAATCGTATGGGCCAATAAGTAAACAAATACCAAAACTGTCATATTTGTCAAAACGTAAAAACTCATGGTAAGGGTACCGTAGAGGGTTCCCACAGATAAGTATAGATATCTCACCGCCTTGTAATTGAAGGAAGCCATTAAATGGCTTCAACGGCTGACAATTCTGTCAGCCATTTAATGGCTGTCATGGTGTAATTTACGCGGAACAATGCCCACATGCGCAGTTAAGTGGTGCAAAAACACGAAATCGAAGAAAAACTGCAGAGAAATATCGTTTCTCTGAAGTAAAAGTCCCGTTTCTTACAATTAAATAAACTAATTCTAATATAACGGATATTTAAAATTTTAGAATTTATTATTTCATAGAACGGGAATGAAATTGAAAATACTTTTCCGAATCATGATGTTGTACTCAACATCCTTTAAAATTACAGAATCTTCCTCTAATGTAATCAGTCACTTTATTGGTTAACAACTAATTAAAATAGTCGTATAGATAATAAATAGCATAGATTTCCAAAACGTCAAACATCCCCCGTGTATTTTAAATTTAGAACCGACACTAAATCTTTAATCTAAATATGTAATAGATTGTACAACCCTTGCTATGCGTGGTGCGTGCTAGGCAACGAAAGAAAACGTAAACAAACAGACCAAAATGGCGGCGGTCGTCGACCCTATTATATTCTATTGGAACAAGTGACGGGACTATTTTCATTGCGAGGATGTGGGCTTTGAGTGGCAGTTAATACATTGTCCAACTAGCAAGATACCAAAGACATTTATGTCACATACCTACAATCAAATATAGTTTGGCATATCTGTGCGTATATCGGTTTACAATACAGCTGTGCTTATTGTCTGTGGTCGATCTTTTTTTATAATATAGGAGTAGCAGATGAACATGCAGTGTACCTGATGGTAATTAGTTGCTGCCGCCCATGGACATTTGTAATCAACCCCAGATAAGATTAGATTCCTGCCTAAGGTCGGCCATAGATGCGACGCTACCCCTAAGGACTAAGGTGGAATGCCTCTGAAAAGACTTCCTTACCACACCCTTCAAGCAGCGCTTAACACTGTTGTTATTAGACCGACATAATTATGGCTTCATCAACGATTATTCAATTTCCCCCAGAAATAGATAAAATTTTGCTACCGTCGCAAAAGAATGACGACGTCGATCGTCCAGTCCTACCCAGTTTCTACTCATTTTAGACGGATTGCACCATTGGCCGATCATTCGCTAGGTCTTTTACATAAAAAACGTCAAATTAAACGCATCTTGGCCTTCAGCTCCCGTTGTGGCGAAAAGATATTTTATGGCGACGCGCCAACGCCGGCTGACGTTCAACTTCCATGGAAAATTGGAACAGGAATATTCCAAGGGCAATAATTTATTCATCGAATAAGTATAATAAGCCTCCTGCTTTTTAGTTGGCCTGATCCTCGTAAAAAGAAATAATTTAAGTTTTAATATCTTTGTTATTTTCTCTATAAGAATTACTTATAAATTACGATAAAAAAACTTATAAATTAAACTGTTATGTGTTTATTTCATTAATTCGTTATTTGGTTAATTTAATTTACATTAAGTTAACCTGAATGAAAGGTGAAAATCTTGTTAAGGAAATGTCCTTAACAAGATTTTCGGGGTATAAGTAATACATAACAGATTAAAAACTTTTTATCATTAAGCTCTAATGAACCCATGCACTTAAAATGGATTACAGTAGCACAAACACATTAGTGTTCAGAAATTATTGTACCTCAAAAACTGAAAGCCTCAAACAAGTGTTCCTCATAAATATACCAATACTATTTTTATTTACATTATATTAGATGATGTAATCAGAAAATGTTTATCTTACATTAGCAGACCATTACTTTGTGCTAGGAAGGCTTTGCGTGACTCGATATTTTATCGTAAAAGTAACAAAACGCACCCTTAGTGGTTTTCGTGGAGCCACCCTTCGGAAAAGGGCTAAAAGCTATATTGATCAATGAATTGTAACTTGGGAAGTGATTCGAGTTGTAAAGTTTTATGTAGAGCCAAATTGATTTCAGATAAGTTAACGTGGCCTTTTAGGAACATTAAAGTTTTAAATTGAATTATTTTATTTAGGACCTACGTGGCGCAGGGGTCATCAAACCAATGTAATGCGCAGTAGATAATCAATGCTAATCAAACACCATATTATTTAATTACTAGCTGACCCGGCAAACTTTGTACCGCCTCAAAATATATTTATCAAATTTATTTCATATAAAATATAGCCTATGTTACTCGTGGATAATGTAGCTTTCGAATGGTGTAAGAATTTTTAAATTCGGTCCAGTAGTTTTTGAGCCTATTCATTACAACTAAACAAACAAACAAAGTTTTCCTCTTAATAATATTAGTGTACATGAAACATATCTCTTGCAGCTTTTTGCATTTAGGTCTTTGTATGTATGTGTGTCACTTGTGTTGCCTTCCATTTTTACCCCTTTACACCCGAAGATATTTTTTCGCAATTTTCGATTCAAAACGTTTATTACGGCTTTTTATATAGCTTAAGGGATCCACAAAAAATACGAAAAAAAATCCAGAGTTTATACGTAATGCAGAAATCGACCCGCACGATCGTGAGTCTCCGGTGGGAACTGTCACGCTCACGATCGTGAAAATTGCAAAAAAAATTAGTTTTTTATCAAAAAATATTAGAAAATTAAAACAATTTGGAGATATTTATCATCACTGTCTTTATTTTCATTAGTCTTTATAAAAAATCTGTCTTGGCAATGAAACCTAAACTACGTAATTCTAGGAAAATCAACATTCTTCTTTCTTCCGTTATTGCCTCCGTCTTAAATCCAGGTCTCCAAGGCGTAGGTATTCTTGGCTAGGGAATACATCCAATGATAATGCAGATGGAGAAAACTTTAGCCATATCTATAGCAATTAAATTAAGTTTTCAACCGGTTCTTCTTAGATAATATAAATTTGTGCATCTGGTTACATATCAAGAGCCTCATAATTAAAATATTAAGAAAAATATTTCTTTGGAAACTTTACTGGAGATGTTGGTAGGGATGTGTAGACGTTTTCAAGACAGAAAACGTATTCTTTTCCAAGCTATTTTTCGATGTGTTGGACGTGAAGATGCTCGGCGGCGAGAAATTTCTAGGGATGATTTTAAAGTAGATGGTTGAGGTTCAGGCTCAAGTTCCAGATCCAATTCTAGGTCAGTTTCTATTTGAGGGTCTGCATGTGCTTCTGGATCTGTTTTAGGGCACAATTCTTCAAATTGAAACTCTTCTAATCTATTTGGTTGAAGCTCTTCACTTTCATGAAGATCTTCAATGTCCGATACATTTCTCCTCACCCCGCACTGGCAAAATCTGACCGTCATTTAAATGTACCCCTAAAATTGAAACAAACAAAATTGATATTGACGAAACTTACACATAACTGGTAATAGCAATAAAAGCATTTTCATCAAACGTTATTCTGTACCAACAACCGTAGGCACACGATCGTAACAGTTGAAATTTGCCACCTAATTGTATCTAAATTGCAAGTTAATCGAATAAACTACTAAATTCCACGTATTTAGTGTTCTTTTAGCTTTCAAATTAGCTATAATTAATAATAGATACTAAACATTTAATACCAAAAATAATTATATACCTGTGACAGTGCGCGGGTCGAAAAAATCTGCCATCTTTGGACGAGTCCCTAACACAACTGACCGCCTGCACCCCGCTCACTTAGCCGGTAGCACGTGCGATACTCTCCTCACGATCGATCGGCATCGGTTGCGTTTCAAAAAATAAGAAGCTATCACCTGGGAATTTTTTTAAAGTGAAACTCACGCTCATATCATCTCGGGTGTAAAGGGTTACTCTAATGGTGTCATACATTAAATAGCAATATTTTAAAACGTACGGGTCTACAGATGCGTTCAATATTTTTAATATTAAAATCCGCGTAAAACTGCTAGTCCGCTCTGAATATAGAAATGAATCGATTCGCCATAGCAAATTGTATGTCTACACCTGCTCGCAACAACTTCAGAGCGGACTAGCAGTTTGGCGCGGACTATACCATAAACTGTTTTTCTCTACTTTTTCTTACCCAAACTACGAGTATTACATATCAAAACCATTTGTATGTGTTTCAAAGAAAAGCGAGTCGGAAAACTCACTACGAGACGTAACTGTAAGCCTATAATCAGTTTAGTGAAAGTCTCGCAGCCATGTCCGTCAACTGCCTACCGGAAATGAGCATAAACTTATCCGCCATGTTTGTTCATTTGTCGTTTCAATTTAAATATTGTTCTATGAGATTCATAGACAATTTTTACTTTTATTTACAAAAGGAACACGACGTCTTAGTTATAGATGACACAATTCTGCTAAAAAACTGCCTAATATTAATGATCATTAATTTATTTATTTAGATAACAACAATAATAAAATTTTAAATAAATAGAATCATTCATCGTTCCACTACAGGCTCAACATCTTGGCTTATAACAATAGGGCTAATCGCTGCTGTATTCTGGTTTGAAGATCGTGGTAAGAAAAACATAGGTAGGTATAGTCTGCGCCAAACTTCTAGTCCTAAAGCGAAAAAAAACGTCTTTGAAAAGAAATTCTTTTATTTTTAAAATAACTGTATTAAAAATGAAAAGATAATTTATAATATCGATTCATCGTCTAGGTTTTCTTAAGATATCCATGTTTTGACTCGATTACTACCTCGCCACCAGCTATTATTAAGAAACTCTATAATATAAATTCTTTGTAACTAACAACACTTTATCACGAAACTCTCTGTTTGTAAATCTAGGTGTTAGCCCGGGGTTGGGCAAGAATGGATTGAACTGATAGAAAATTTGATTTTATGGTCTCAAAGCACGATGTCTAGGAAAATTGGACGTAAGAAGTAATATACTTTTTTGGAGATTTTGGTAATTTTATAATAAATCCGTAAATATTGTACTCTACACATAATTGAAAAAATGTGTTTCGTAATATTGAAATGGGTCGCTACTTTACTTTTTTTTTTAATAAAATTAAAATAGCAAGTTAGAAGATGCAGTGTACCTGAAGATCTACCCGTAGACCTGAAATCTGAAAACAACTTCATATAGAACACAGGTTCTCCCTTAACTTTAAGGTACTGCTCCTGAGAACAAAGTTTATAGCCTCATATGTAAATCGGCCACCATTCACACCCGTCTACTAAAACGCCCGAATCGCCAGAATGCCAGAACAGGGGGGTTACTACCATCTCTTAAAACAATATTATTTTGAACCATACTTTTACTTTTTTTTGCAGGAAATTTAACTTTTTAAGCAAACTATGACAATTTCAGTTGGTTTTATGCAATGGATAAGCGAAAGACGGAATATTTTACTGTTTTAAGGAGAAAATAAAACTTTCCTGAACTATGATAGTTTTTAAAAGATGGTGGTAGGCCCCCAGAGAAGTACACTAGTATCTGCTATTCATCAAAATAGGGTTAGAAATTTATTTCCAAAGTTCTATGGTTAAAACAATGTATGTACTACACATATAGGTAAATATAAAGCGGGGTCGTTTAAAAATAGTTCCAAAGATGAACTATAAGGCCGGATATCAAAGAATGTATTCGTAAAATTGGCGCCGTTCCGACGCCGATCACCACAGAGTAATGAGATTTTAAACCACTCAATTACCATAGACAAACGTGCTTTTAGGTTGCCGTAGCTAATAGCAAAACATCAAAATCGTATAATAGTACATACTAAGATACCACCGAAAACATTCTAGTTCACCAGCATAGTGTGAGATATCTCAGAAAGTTTTTCAAAATCATAGGTACCTATAGATAGGCAGAGGTGTCGATCAATAGTACTAGCGTCCCCAAACACCCCACCTCGTAACTTTATAACTATGAAGTGAAATAATATAATTTCGTGTAGTTGTATATTACGAAAACAAATTTAATTTTGATAAAATTATAGCCCCTCCAGACTGCTGATCCATGCATAATGCGCCATCGAACACATCTTGGTCCACACAAAAATGATGGCATTAAAAAAAAGAGAATAATTATTATTAAAAAAAAAACTCACTTACGCCACTTACCGGATCTTCTCAGTAGAGGTCGCGTTCCGATCCGGTAGTAGTTTAAGAAAAATATTGTACCGGACAATTTTTAAGTGCCGTCGTTGGCCTATACAAAATAAATATATTTCATTTCATTTTATTTTCATTTCATTTCATCACTATCGTTTTTTAAATTAAATAATGTCACCAATTATCGTCAAACCAAACTGACTAAACCAGTATAAATTACACTTAGTTTACCTTAAAAATATGCATAAAATCTAAAATAGTACCTCCTTTTTCAAAACCGGTAAAAAAGAGACAGCACCACCTGAAACTGTAGTGTTATCATAAAAAGTACCAAAATACCTAAAATACTTCTCTATTATAATCGTAATTAAGTTCTAATTAAGGACAAACAGTCTAACACGACAATTAGCTTAATTAAACAATGTTACGCTTCATCACTAAACTATTTCACATAACGTGAAAATGCCGATTTCGCAATTTCTCGACAACGACATTTTCTTTGTTTGTTCATATTCGCTAGTAGGAATACTTTCGATCTTAGTATCGCTTTAACCCAATATTACGAGATTTACGTAATATTTATTTATTACCTGTGGCATTTCTTCCTATTTATTTATCCTTCAATAAACTCTCCCTACGCATGATTTTTTCAAAATCGTTCCTTGTCCATATTTTTTATGGATTAATTAGAAAAATAAAAATCCTAGTTTTTTATTTTACCTAATTCATATTGGCCAAATATTTTTTTTTAAATCAAGAAGCTATCGTTGAAAAAAATCTATAAAACCAGCATACAATATTTGGACGGATAGATTTTTCCGCCCACAAGTTCTTTTATCATGCTCGTGTCATTTTGTTATAAAGAAAAACTGTTCCATTTTCTAAAATGTAATTGCTCTAATATAACACAGGAGCGACACTTGTATAAACAGTACACGGTGAAAATTTGTAAGCAGGCAACATCAAAGTTTTTATAGCCGAATTTACACGACATTCTCGCCTCTACAACGATGTGAAAAAGCTTGTTTTTCCTTGAACTTTAGGGCGTATGGTTTGTGTTACTTTGTCGACATTAACCCATAAAGTACCTACGTCGACGTTTCGTATTAAGCTAAGGAAATTTCGGGGTATTTTTATACGTTTGAATGAATATCAACAAGACTGACTCAATTGGCACGTCACTGCGGTGAATAACATCATAAACATAAATAAGCAGCTATGTTTTACTTTAAAATTTAATTATAGAATCCGCAAGTTTAAATTTTAAAAATAAAATGTAGCCGTAGTGATGTTGCAGTCAAAGAACGTTGTTTGAGAATAATTAATGCATGTCTATTATATCGACTTAACATGTTATTTGATATCTCATTCATAATAATAAGTAGTTTCAAACAATGTAAGTCTTTAAAGAAAGTATTTTAAAATAAATGGGAAATACCTTACAATGAAGAATTCTGTGTTAATCCTTTAATCCACAATGTCACAAATATTCGAAACGCACATTCAAATAACGAACTCGATTCAAAATAACGCGTTACGTCGTTTCCCTCTAAAATGTTTACAAAAAAAATAAAATAAAATAACACTATGTAAAATTAGTGTTTTTGTAATAATAAAAATGTGTAATATAATTAAAATATAATCGTTTTTCGTCGCGGGAAACGACAGGCGGACCGCGCGGAGTGGACGCTGAGACTAAATTTTTCAGTAGGCGGCACAACGTTACAACGCCCAGTCGAGTGTATGAGCGCGTCATACAGTAATGAAACATTATGCTGTTGGCCTAATTCATTTAATAAGATAAAAGTCGAATTGATACTCTCATGCAATATGGGCAAATTGTAGATAGAAACTAGATCAGTGGATAAATCCTGTAGTAGATGATGGTTTTAGAACTAAAGACTAATAAAACTTTAACAAGATGTTAGTACTAAACTATTTAGAACGGAACTAGTGTTTACGAGTATCTGATCCTGACACCGGCATATTAAACAATTAAAAACATGCTTATGTTGTGATTTTACTTGGTTACTTATATTGAATTTTACAGGAAATTATACACTCTTTAAATTAGTCTTACAAATACTTTAGTACTTTTCTATACATACACATCTCTATAATTTTTTAATATAGTATTTGTAAATAATTGTGGTTATTTACTTTTAAATAATACCTAAGTATATCATAAATATAGAGACTAAAACTATTTTGGAAATAAAATACAATTAACGTAATATTTTGTATTTTGTATTTATATCAATGAATGCATACATATTACATTCTACTATAATAGGTGTGAGCTTCTGAAGCCGATGAGCGAATCCCTACAGCTATTGACCTAAAAATAGCGGCCGTAACGAAATAATTGTTTACTATGGAATATTGTTCGCGCCTGATACCCTGTCTGGTACAACACTAGCTCTGTGCATAGCGATAATATCGATAAAATGTATACAATTGTACATCAAATACATAGATTAGTAAAGATACTTCGCCGCCTTGAAATTGAATGAAGCCACAAACGGCTGATTTGTCAGTTATTTTTTTAATTTTTGACAAATAAAAAACATTTTTAGAGAAAATTTACGAATAAATAACTAATACTGTGTAATTTACATAATAAATAAATAAGTATTTCAAATATTTTAGAGACATTTTAGCACAGAGACGTTGCAAAACTTTTTTACGCAATTATTTCAATTCTTAAAACTGATTACATTTTCTTATTAGAAGTGAGTAATCTTTACTAATCTATGATCAAATGATGAAAAATAAATAATTAAAAAAATATATGATCATATTCATCATATCATAATACGCTTATTTGTACGCCACTAATATAATGAAGCCCGTTTTTTATTAAAAATAATTAGTAAATAAAGGCAAGTCTTTTAAAACCCCACGAAACTGGCGCTTACTTCTAAAAATAACGTAAACGCAAAAGTTCATTGCAGCAGTAAAATGACTGTCTGATTAATCTGTGAAACTGTACAGAAAATATATTACTACCGACAATCACGCACTGAAAAAATGTATGAAAAAAGTGTGTCACGATCACCGCACCTGCATACGGCATAACATAGAATAACATTATTCTTTTTCTGACTTATACGTTTGCATAACGTTAGTTCAATAGCCGCCTGGCCGGTACCGTTTACATACATTTACACGTGATTAATTTATCGTGTAAAATAAAACCATTCGCTGTTTATCATCCCTGAGTCACGGAGAACAGAATACCACCAGATAGTTACATATTATATTTCTTTGTTCTTTGGGGAATATTTTTCATTATTTATACAAAAATAAAGCCGTTATTGTTGGACCTTTCTGCCTCACGACCTTTTTACAAATAAACTACCTATATTACTCGAGGAGATTTTTGCTATTCATGCATTTTGGTTAAAAGTTGTTTTTTTTTTTTGGACAGAATAGCCTTTACATGAGGTATTAAATGGTAGTTACTTGATGTTACTGCAGTTTAATACTTAATACATTAGTCGTAAACCTATTACTGTCTCATTGCAGGGCAGTGGGCAAGAGTTTCCTCTCGGTGTTTTTTTTATAATATAGGAGTAGCAGACGAGCTTGCAGCATGCACCTGATGGAAAGTGGCTACTGCCGCCCATGCTGGAAATCTGTAATCAACCATAGATAGGATCAGATATTCCTACCTGAGGTCGGCTACAGATGCGCCGCTACCCCTAGAGACTAAGCTGGAACGCCTCGGAAAATCTGTCTTCAAAAGGGAACACAGCAGCGCCTAACACTGCTATTATTAGTCAGAAATAGGTGTGGCGGTGGTGCCGCCGGAGTCCAACCACAAAGGGTTCTACCGCCTTCAAAATGATAGGTGTGATAGGGTCACGCAGATTGGTAGGTAGACTCTACTTCTTTGGGAACTTTTTTAAAGAACTCTCAGACATGTCAAAAAACGTAGAACAGCAACGAAAACGCTGCATTATTTACAATCTTGTCCAAGCAGCGTATACCGGCAAGCCGTAAAATCGTATTATAGCCTTAAGATTATAGCAGACATTACTTAATATTATTTACAACACTTATAGGTACTAAGTACTACTTTTAAAAATCCCACATAACCCGGCGTCGCTCCCACGTCGTCGGGTACCTTTTGTAGGTTTCCCCTTCTATAAAAAAAAGGTACTAAGTACTTCTATCAATTATAGGTTTTTCGTATGTTTTGTATGTTTACATGAAGGTGGTAGAACCCTTTGTGGTTCGACTCCGGCGGCACCACCGCCACACCTATTTCTACCTAATAACAGCAGTGTTAGGCGCTGCTGTGTTCCGGTTTGAAGGGTGTGGTAAGGTAGACAGACTTTTCCGAGGCGTTCCAGCTTAGTCCTCAGGGGTAGCGGCGCATCTGTGGCCGACCTCAGGTAGGAATATCTAATCCTATCTGGGGTTGATTACAGATGTCCATGGGCGGCAGTAGCCACTTACCATCAGGTGGACTGCATGCTCGTCTGCTACCCTTATATTATAAAAAAAAAAAAAAAACATCGTAATATTTCGGCATAGGGAGATTTCAGCTAGGCTAAGTGATCATGTCCGGGGAGCGGCCGTGTTCCGAAAGTCTCCGTTTGGATCTTGTATATATGTATAAGACAATATCACAGAATAAATATTCTGTGACAATATGTTGTGAAGTTTTCGATAGCATGATTCAGAAACATCTTGACGATTCACAGAAAATAAAATAAGTGTAGAAAATACCTAGAATACTCAAAACTTATATTAAAGCTCTTTAAATTTTTTTTAACGTACGAGCTGACTTATTTATGAGACAATGATCTTTCTTCTTTCTTAAAATAGAAAATAAAAATATTCATGTGATAAAAAAACTTCTTGCCATACCTATAATAGGCACATCACTAATAACACGTGTCTGCACGTGCGTATCCCAAAAAAATGAAAACAAACAGAAATACGCATCAGTATCTCCTATCAATGTAATTTGATCTAAACTCACCCTTATTCCTAAGGACGTAAAGCCATTGCAGTTTATTCCTCTAGTTTACACGACATTGTTTCCGTGAAAGTAGAAGAAGAATGATATATTGGCTCATAATGTTGAAAAGTAAATTTAATGGACTATTGGTACTTACAACATAATACAATTTATTTTACCCTCTCTTTAAATAAAATAGGAAACTTAGCGTACTTATACATATTGATATTAGTTTTGATTATACTGTAATTGGTTTATCATAACTTGCACTACAAATTTAAAAAACTTTCGGTTTGTCCATTATTCCCATAGATGGCGCTATATGTATTCTGAATCGCGCTATTGAACTTTTCGACATCTTCTATTTCAATAATGTATGATTTTGTAGCTTATTATCTGAAGCTCCAAACAATTAAGAAAATAGAACTTTAGATGCAACTTCGTCTATATCATTTTCATTACATAATAAAATGTGTAGTTATAAAATTTAACCCTAAGAGAAAGCATCCTTGTAAGTTGTTTGTTTTACGCTAAATGTAAATGGAATTAGTTAGGTATTGAATTACTTATTTAATCTGATAATATTCGTTATCAATTAGATATTTGACCGGTTTCTTATCGAGAATAGAACAAGCAGGTAATCTGTACATACAATTTTTTCTAGATTGCATACAGTGGACACCACGTATGAATCATCCAAAATTCCTATTTATCAGCAAGGACAAGACTACCAACTCAAATACAATGAGTATGTTCCGTTCCATCAGATGATGTTTTCAAATTATTTTATTTGACGGAAAATAATGTTTAAAATCAATATCATATAACTTAATTTAATACATATAATACTTTTTTCCAATTTTTTTTTGTAACATTAATGTCACGAACAGAAATGTTTAAATAAAAAATAAATAAATATACATTGAAAAAAGGAAAATAATCGTTTATCATGCGTATAACGGAACGAACCGTGTAATTCATCATCTGGCAGACGGCTGACAGATGATAAAATCTGACCGATGGTGCTGCTGTCTTGAGTGTTGTCCGTCCGCGATTAGCCACTCCTATCAAGGCAATACTTAATTAATTTTAATTCTTATGAATCCGGCGCGAGAAATGTAGTTTAGTGATCTGAAACAGTGATCGTGTTGGAGTTCGTGTGCTATCTATCGGTTAACTGATAAAGACTCGTCACGATGACAGGACGCTCGGGCCGCGGTGTGTTTGGGAAGTTGTTCGCTAAAAAACAGCACAACAGGGATGAAAGGGCGACGGAGATCGGGATGCCGACGAACGTGAAGCAGCACATCCACGTGAGCATGAACTCCGAGACGGGTATGTTGGAGGGGCTGCCCGCGTCGTGGTTGCGACAGCTGAACGCGCAGATATCGCCCGCGGAACAAAGCGAGAACCCGAACGCCGCGATCCAGGCGGTCACGTTCCACAACTTCCATGTTTTGAAAAAGGAACAGGCCGAGCGGGAGCCATGCAAACCTATCGTGACCGAGGAAGCGATTACGAAGGAGGGGCTGGAGATGACAAAGTTTCTGGCCAAGAAAAACGCACATCAGAGCCAGGATTCCGACATCTCGATCGGTCAGAGCAGTGAAGAAGAGGTGGCTCCAGTAGAGAAGTACTCACAACGGCAAACAATGCCAATTCAGTCAAATAAAAATAACATTAAGAAAAAAGACCCCACGGTTGACTTGAGTGCTGTTATACAGGACCTTACATTAATAGGCAGTGAACCTGACGAGAGCCCTATATTGAGGAAGAAGGAGCTTATGTACTCCACCTTAACGGACGAAGAAATTTATGAGGAGTTGAAAAGGATCTGCAATAAAGATGACCCCTATGTGAGATTTCAGCGGGTTAAACATCTCGGTGCTGGTGCTTCAGGTAAATAATTATCTATTTCACTGGCAGTCTTATAGCAAAAGAAATATAGACAATGCTTCTAAAAATATTGAGTAAAAGTTAAGTTTGCAAATATTATGTTTGAGGTTTGTTTGGTATATGTATATAGTATTAATGCAAATTATGCCTATATATAGTTGATTATAAATGTCCACATAAAAGAAGTATCTTACATGTTGTGCAATGTATGATTGTGCAATGTTGAATGTTTGGAATAAATTCCATAAAATCAACATCATAAAATCTTTACATTTTCAAAATTCATAGTCTACTAAGACAGTTTCATACTGGTAGAAGAGGCACCACATCTATTTCTGCCTTTTAATTTTAATGCTGCGTTCTGGTTTGAAGGGCAAGGAAGACATGCTTTTTGAGACATTCTAACTTAGGCTTTAGGGGTAGCAATGGGTCTGTGGTAGGCCTTAGGGAAAACTAGGATTGATTATAAATGTCTATGAATTACAGAAGCCACTAACCATCAAGTTGCATACTCATTTGCCATTCCTATATTTAAATATATGTATATTTGACATGGCAAAAGTAACAGTAAAATATGTTTTATAAGCAGCTTCTGTGTGATTGCCAACATGCAACACTGTTTCCATTATCATTAAAGTGTGTAAAGTAACACTAGAGTATGAACATACATCATTATGTACTAACATACATTATTACTATGTACAAATGTTAACATTCATCCATTTGTACACTAAGTATTAGTTATTGTTTATTAACCTAGTACTTTTTCATTGCTGGATACATGTGCCCTTTTAAGGGTTAAGCATATACAATATGATCTGATTTCCAAATGGTAGACTACAGAGCCTTTGTACGAAAATCTCTGAAACATGCAGATTTCATTACAGTGTTATACAATCCTTATTTTATTACAGACATAGTGATAATTTCTAAAATGAACACACATAAACATTCATTTTATGGTTATGCCAAATTCACTAATTTTTTCCTAGTTCCCCAAAGAATAACTTTACTAAAAAAAACTTGCTTTTAACCTGTATCAAGTATGTCACACAAAACATTCCCGATTAGTCCTAGTTACCATAAATTACATGGTTTTGATATATTTTCTATATATTATATTGGAGGTAACAAATAATATTTATTTTGCATATTATATGCGGTATTCTTAATAATTCCGGATTGTGTTATCCCTTAATCCTCTGTTAAAACAAATCATCTCCAGATAGGATTGGAGACCCGAGGCTGGCCACAGTTGCTTCTCCTGGGGACTGACTTAGATCACTTTGTATAAGTGTCTTTCTCACACCCTTCAAAGTAGACACACAGATAAACAAAGTAGACAGGAAACTTCATAATGCTGTTATATTGCACAAAAAATAACACAATGATAAAGGACTTAATACTGCTGTTAAAAAAATAACACAATGGCAATTACTAAAAACAGTTGAACATTTGAAGCCTATTAAAAACATAATAGGGTATGCACAGTTCTCAAATTAGTAGATTAGTTGATTAAATTAATTATTGCAAATGGAGGTCACAATTGGTTACAATCAAATTAAATCGGCACAGTCAATTACACTTCATATCACAGTTTAAAATAACCAACAATGTAAGATACTACAACATGTAGGTAATTTAAAAATACAGGCATTTGTATTGTATAGTATTACTAGCTGACCCGGCAAACTTTGTACCGCCTCAAAATCTATTTATCAAATATATTTCATATGAAATATAGCCTATGTTACTCGTGGATAATGTAACTTTCGAATGGTGAAAGAATTTTTAAAATCGTTCCAGTAGTTTTTGAGCCTATTCATTACAACCAAACAAACAAACAAAGTTTTCCTCTTTATAATATTAGTGTACATAAAAGTTTGATACTTAAACAATATGTGTAATAACCTGAATGTTATGTGTATTTTTATTTACACACACATTTAACACACATTTTACCGTTTATTAGTAATTGTTGTATTGTTTTTTCTTTGTATTTATATTGTTGAGTATTGTATTCACTCATTGATTAGTGAAATTTAAAACACAAAAAGATGACATAGTAACATTTTTATCTCACTTGAATCTCACTTTGTGATTTACATAAAATGATCTTATCTTGGATTTATTGAGGTATCATTTATATCTTTTGAGACAGCAAACGATATATAAAGATGTCTGTCTACCTAATGATTCTGAAATGAATGCCAAATCAATTTATAACTTTTTTAAAGGTGATAGAACCCTTTATGATTTGACTCGGGAAGCAACACAACCACCTGTTTCTCATATTCTTTCCTATTAACAGCATTTAAATTCATCTGAATCCTAGTATGACGGATGTGGTAAAGAAAATATACCTACTCATCTGATTCATTCGAACTTAGTCCTCTGAGGTAACAGCGCATCTGTTACCAACCTCAGGTGGCAATCTAATGTAATCAGGATTTATTATAAATGTCCATGGGTGGCAGTGGCTACTTACCATCAGGTGTCCTTCATGTTTGTTTGCTACTCCATCATTATAAAAAAACCAAAGGTTTGTCACAGACAATATTTACTTGAACATATTGGCTTTATCCAATTCAGCAATATATTTTATAGATTACTGTTTTACAAGGGAACTATATATGCCTATTGTAGCCTATGTATCAACACAATCATTCTAAAACAATCTCTTTACCTTTAACAACATTTCCTAAAAATCCCCCTATTGTTGTTTTCCATAACTACAAATAGGAGTAGTTACTCTAATCGGCTGTTTGCATTTTTTATATGTATACATGGTCAAACAAAACAACTGATATAAATAGCACTAAAGAAAAACTAGAGATCATATCTATTATCAGGCCTGAAAAACATAAAACATAGATTTTTCATCCCCAAGCATAATGAAGCGAATTTATTAATACATTATATGAATGTATTTTCCTGATACTGAAATTAGTTTTTGATTAATTTACCGTATTGCCTAATATGGGTAAGTAAAGTGTAGCATTGCAGTCATAGAATGTGTGAATGCCATGTGATAATTTTGTTAACATTTCAGTATCATGATAAAAATTGTACAAAGTTACCTCTCGACTGTTTTTGGCATAGATTAAAATACTAATCTATGATTTTTGGTATAAAACTTTCAGTATAGTGATGTACTGTTGGTTTGTTTTTGAATTACAAACTGATTTATATTTATTTTTTATCCGAATATGGAGAGCAATGTTTTTTCAGCAAATACAAATACACATGAGAATTCTTGGGCACGCCTTGCAGCCGAAAACTCTTGACGGATTTTACGATACGAAGTTTTGTTGGATTTGTCTACATTATAATAGGTTTTTTTTTATTTTTGTAATAATAAAATTGCAATTCTATTCTTGAAAATGACAGAAATACAAATTTGTTAGCGTTTCGTATGATGTTTCTTATTGCTCTGCTTAATATTCCTTAATCTTTATCTTCTATCTTCTTAAGATCGCCCATCTAACGAACCGGAAATCTTATAACAATAAACTTGCCAATCATACACTTTAGCGCTCACAAACCTAGGTTCACTTACACTACGATACTCATGCACTAGGTTCCTTGAATAGTGATGAAATAAACACTCACGAAAAAAGTACACGAACACCAGTGCAAAGAATATACCTATCTAGTATCTAGATACATATTAGCACCCTTTGCATGTGTCATAAGTCATAACTAATGAGCCAAAATGGATTGCCGCAGTTTGTAGTCTTATTTTTAGGTGGTAGACCTATTTGATTTCTGGTTAGATGCTGAAGGCACTATTCCCCATACCTATTTTTGCATTATAACAACAATGTCAAGTGCCACTGTCTTCTGGTTTTAAAGTTGTAGTAAGGGACACACACTTATACGAAGCCTTCAAACTTATATAGTTCTCAGGAGGAGTAACGGATATGCATCAGACCTCAGGTGGGACTCCAGTCCTATACGGTCTTGATTACAGATGTTCATAGGCAGTAGTGGCCATTTACTATCTGGTGGAGTGCATGTTACTTTGCTACAATTACATGATGAAAATACACTTTCGTAGACATTTACGCAATACTGTAGAGTAAAAATTCAGCAAAATCTTTATGAACATATTATCGCACGGCAATTTGGCGTCATTGTGTTCCGATAACGAAAGCAACATTTAATTATATTGTGCGATTAAATGTTTAATACGAGGTTATTTTATGTTTTCCATCGCAACAGAAGATTCACTTTAGATTTGATACTCTCCGCTAGCAATTTGTCCCCTATATTGACACTAACGAATGAACGTTCAACATTAGCAACCGACTCAAAGAATTTTATAATTATGATGGTCTCAAATATCTTGATAAATTGTGTAACAAATTCGTTTTTCTTCTTCAGGTGTTGTATTCATCGCGATAGACAGCAAAGATAACTCCAGAGTTGCGATCAAAGATATAGACTTGACGAAACAATCCAAAAAGGAGCTAATACTCAACGAAATCAACGTATTGAAGGGCTTCAATCACAAAAATCTAGTAAATTTCCTCGATGCGTTCCTAAGCGCTGACCATCTCTGGGTGGTAATGGAACTACTCGACGGGGGGTCACTGACCGATGTTGTCACTGAGGTGGTGATGAAGGAAGGACAAATAGCCGCGGTTTGCAGAGAGACTCTGCAAGCGATAGCGTTCCTCCACTCCAAAGGAACCATTCACAGAGACATCAAATCTGACAATGTACTCCTAGGAATGGATGGAACAGTAAAAGTTACTGATTTCGGATTCTGTGCCAATATCGTCGGAGACGAGAAAAGAGAAACAATGGTGGGAACGCCCTTCTGGATGGCGCCAGAAGTAGTCACAAGGAAACAGTACGGCAAGAAAGTAGACGTGTGGTCGCTGGGAATAATGGCGATAGAAATGATAGAAGGCCAGCCCCCGTACATGAAAGAAACGCCTCTGAGAGCGTTATATTTAATCGCCGCTGTAGGCAGACCAAAGATACCGAGATGGGAGTCGTTGTCGCCCGCCTTCCAAGACTTCTTAGACAAGTGTCTTCAAGTAGATGCCGACGCGAGGGCGACAGCCGAAGAACTACTCTCCCATCCATTCCTCGACTGTGCCATGGAGCTGAAAACCTTAACGCCTCTGATCAAGGCCGCTCACAAGATACTCCACAAGAGCTACGACTGAACTAACCGGTAAATAATCTATTACAACGCTTCCGCACTACGGATTCGTATCGCGCCAATCTTGATGGTGCCAATACGGTATTTTTCGCAAAAAAGTGATGTAAATAGCGTTCGCTTTGCGGTAAATTTTTCTCAGTAAATTTATAACGTACTAAAAATACATACGTTACGCTTAGGGTTGCCACTTCTTATGAAGAAAGATTAGTATTTTGTAAAAAAGAAATGCATTTTTTATGTCTATTTGTATTACTTACAGCTTTGGCCATTAAGGCTCTATTATTTTTAAAATAATTATATGAATCAACACAATTTAGACTCATAAAATTAACATGATTAATAAGCACAACAGTTGAATTGGTGATGAAAATATAGTATTTTTCGTACTTTAATATTTTTAATAAAAAAATAGGAGAAATAGTAAAGCACGAGTGGCAACCCTAGTTACGCTATACCGCAGTGCCGAATCGTGACTACAATATTTTTGCTACCACCCCGCAATTTTCCCCAAATACTAATAAGACCCGAATGCTTGAACTATTTTCATACAAACTTTATTAATGGACAATAGAACAGTACGTAAGATGAGATAGAAGTATGTTTTATATGAATTTATTCATATTTATACCAACAATTCCAAAACAATAAAGTGCCAAGTGTATAGGCTCAATAGAGTAACCTTGCGGTATTTGTCCGGACTGCTTTTGTAGAAGTTTTACATACAATTTTAAATGTACTATGTATATTACTTGTAGACAAGTTACGATAATAATTTGGATTATGAAGATTTCGGAAATTAGATTCGTAAGGTGACGGTTTTTTTGGTTGTTCGCAAGTTGTATTGATATACGTCGGTTAGTAAAAAATAAATTGTAAACATTTGCCTAGCATAGTTCGAAATTAGACTACATTAGGTAGGCAAAAAATGACTATTCTCGAACTTTAGTTATCAAAGGTTGATTATTAATAATACGCAGATGTGCATCACAAAATCAAATACTTTTTCAATCATCGAAAAACAGAGATTATTTTAGTATTCTGCATAAAATCGTTTAATATTTCGACAGTACGCAAAACGTTACGGCTTTTCTTATCAACTAACGTTGATATGATATCTGCTTCATACAGGCAAGATATAGACAAGGCTAGCACACAATGGTTCACTGTGACCTTGAACTATAAATGCTACAGGTCTGAATAGACCGCGAAGATCAATTTTGCCGAACCAAATTTGCTTGGCATTGGTCTTAGTGGTTATATCTATGTTATGGAGTTTTATAGTTTCATGTTTATGGGGGCTGGCGTCTGCAATAGACATGCGTGATAGAGGACATGGGCTAATAAACATTGTGGAATTATAAATAACTATGATAAAAAATAGATGATATTGCAACAGTAAAACCGCAAAGGTACGCAATTCACAATAACAGGACGGGATTAATTGATAATTCTTTACTGTCTCACCATTGGTATACTTGTATTTGTCTGGGCATTATATTGACAGTAAAGCGAGCTTTAATATCTTTGATAACCCTTGCCAAGTTCTATAATTCTCATGCGCCAACCCAGTCCAACATCTTTAACCCTTGCCAAAGTCAACAATTCTAATGCGCCAACCCATTACGGACTTTAGAAAGTGGGTAAGGGATGACCCTAGATTGCCAAGCACAAGTCACAAAGGGCGCTGGGCATTGGCTTAACTATTGTAAAGATACATATTAAATCATTATAATAAATGGAGCCGTTGAATAACTAACCCAGCGGTCTGAATAGCTAAGGCTAAAGCATTTTACGTCCGAAAAAAAATGTGTAGACACAGGTCCTTATTACCCCAATTTGACCAAGGGCCATTACAAACCAAGCCCTTACACATCACACTTCATTTTTCCCTAATATAGGAGGCAACGAATGATAATGTCTGTATGTACAATTTAAATGCCATATTATTTCATGTATATGTATAGGTTTTAATATGAAAATCGTCTTTAATGCTTTAATGTTATTTCGTTACTTAAGGCTTATTTTAGTCTGTCCAAATTTGTAATTACGAATTTTATACGGTAGACCCATATTATACTTACTTAGCATTTTTATTTATATTTTTGCAAGGCCTTCCCGTACAGATACACAGGTTAGGATTTTTTTACATTTTTTCAGTGATATCCAGAATATACCTAATAAATTGAGACAATGTTTTAGTCAAAAACACATGGTGGTAAATTTTGTAGAAATAATGAACGAAATGTATGTATATGCTTATAAAAAAATATTTCCTTTTAATTAATTGAATTTTCTATGTAGTCCAATTACCTGAGATCCAAATAATATAATATCGTCTAAATCTCAACCATCTATAAAAGATAATCTATTCAAAACGCGCAATCTTGCTCAATATTCTGACCATCTTATCTTTAACACATCTTACGATATACATCTTACATCGTACAATGCGATCTGTATTGTCGAGTATATTTCCTTGGCCACTGCTATCTACTCTCCTAACAAGGTAATTGGCCCATGATTGTGCGAGGTGCCATTTCCCGCTTATTCGAGACTACAAAAGATTGTGAGTGTGCACACTGTCACACAAATATCACACTCAGTGTAACACACATAAGAACTATTTTGAGAAATCATGATCTCTAAGACAGATCAAACGCTAGGCATATATGGGTCTACCTATCGTATTTTTGTGTATATTATCATATAATTGTGAACATTGGTGCGTTTTTGTATTGATTTACCAAAAATTGTACATATTATGTGTTCTTAGTGGTAAGGTACTTTCCAGGTGGCATTTTTAGTTAGTCTTAGGACATCCTTAAATTACCGTCAAACGCACAACATAAAGAATGGATAAAGATAAGAATATGACGTCATATTAAATCAAAATATCCTTAGATAACTTTATTCTGTCATAATCTTGTGACGCATTGCGTACGTTCAGTATAATTTACTCACTTTTAGCACTTAATGCGTATTGAAGTATAGTTAATTATACATATGATAAATATACTACTAACTACTAATTTAACAATGTAATTATGAAAAGTGACGTCACAACAGGGAGAAATTCGCACAAATGTGACCTGTAACAATGACAAAGGGGATTCAAAGAATTATATTTGTTTGACGTAATTTACGGATGAAACCTACATACGCTATAACATTTAATAACAATAGCTTAGTAATTACTTCCCATTTTTGTATGCTATATTTTATATTTACAAGTTTTATGAGCTTCCCTTTGAGGTATTCTAGATAGTAGTTATTCTAGAATTGTAATACGAGGTTATTTTGAGAACATTGACGAAGTAATAATAAGATAGACTCCTATAAAGATAACTAGTGTTGAGAATAGAGGACGACAGACGAGGTCTGGCTCGCAAACAAAACTTGTAATTTCAAACAAGCACACATATATTGCGACAAATAATATTCATGGGCGTTCCTTTGCATAGTACATAAAGTTACTAATGCCATACGTTTGTAATTTTGTATTTTATATGGAGTCTATGTATTACTTACTTAATTTTTTCAAAATAATTTTACCAATCCTTGGTAACTCTAGTAATTGACAAAAAAACGATTACTACCTGTTAATTACAGGTAGTAATGATACTGTATAATTTACCTCAACAAGTCCAATTTTGTAAAAGAAAAAATGTATTAAGTCGCTCGGTGCATATTTTATACATAAAAGATGTCTACCAATATTAGCCGCATAACTTTCATCTCCATTTTATAAAAAAGAACTAAAATATATTTTTTGTAACTTCATCTACATTCCCATCGCTATCGCATTCATTTTGATTTAAATCCGACCAACTATGTATTTCTTTTTATACATTTTAATTTTTGTAGACTTTCTAGGCCATAAGTTGTATTTAATCTAACATATAGGTATTATTATTAAGACTGTAATTATGACATTCTTTTTCTGAACACCAAACGTCCTGGCAATATGAAACGGAAAAGAACTGGTTGATATTTTGAAATGTATAAAAAATCAACAATATTTTTATATGAAATAAAAAAACACTGTATTTTACAATCAAATTACGGAAAAACAATATTTTTGGATACAAATGTTCTTAAAAGTCAATAATTATGCTCTTAAATTGTTAAAATCTGTAAGTAAACATTGGAGAATCCGTAACAATTAAATGAAATTTAAGAGAAGAATCCCCGCTCCGACTGTACGTTTTTCCACCCCCAGTGGTAAAAATTGGCAACCGTCCTTCACATTACATACACAGAATCTATAAGTCCGGTTGTCCAAAGCTGGCACGTTCACTATACACAGTGACAGAAACATAACAGAATAGTACAATGAAAATTAACTGACACAAGTAGTTTTAAACGCGTTGATTTTTACACCGACAATAGCCGTCTCTGTCACGCTCATGTCTTAATGTGCACGTGCAAAGGAGATAGATGGCGTTTTTATTAAGTGTCGTAATGTGACGTCATAGATACTAAATCACAAGTTATACGTGCCAACATTAGATAACCGACCTTTAAATAATAAATCCAGGCGGTACATTTTATCTAGTATTATGACTTTTATTGCTATGTAAATGTTATTTCACTAGCCATGTTTTTGTAATATTTTCAATGTAGGATTTGATAATTGTATTGTATTCAGGAATTTGGCGTGCCCTCCACCAAGAGTGCCTGCTTATGATATATAGTTGTAACTGTATTATTATTAGATATAGGGCTATTAGTATATTTTTGCAGCATTTTTTACAATATTATCGATGTAAGATGACAAAAGTTTACTTGTAATTTGTATGAACTACGCGTATTTCTTATTATTTTCAATCACTGCTTGTCTGTTTATCAAAAATTGGAACAAAGTAATTATTATTTTTATAAATAATTTTCAAATAAACTTACATTATGAAGCATTTATAATATAGCATAAAATCAGTGTTGTTAGTACATATATCGATGGATTATATTATTATTGTTTGTAAAACAAATAAGTATATTTTTATTTTGCTGCAAAAATGGTCAAATATGTGACGTATTATGGTGCATTTATATTTACAGACATATTACGTATCAGGCACTGCCCGCGGCAAAAGAATAACATACCTAATAAAATTAGTGTTAAGCGCTGCTGTGTTCTGGTTTGAAGAATGTGGTAAGGGAGACAATACTTTTCAGAGGCGTTCCAGCTTAGTCCTCAGGGGTAGCGGCGCATGTGTGGCCGACCTCAGGTAGGAATGTAATCCTATCTGGGGTTGATTACAGATGTCCATGGGCGGCGGTAGTCACTTACCATCAGGTGGACTGCATGCTCGTATGCTAATCCTATATTATATTAAAAAAATGTCTCTGAAGCGCTACTTGCAAACACTGACCGTGCCCGTGATATACAAAATTATGATTTTGTCTGACACGATATGTTGTATGTCTGTATATATAAGTGGAGCCTTAAGGCGCATTATCAGCCGCACAACGAATAATTGTGTTATACTGTATTGATGCTAGATCGCTTAGTTTAAGTTTGTATACACCAATGACACTTTTTGAACATTTTATTAATAGAGATTTGCCTATTAAATTATTTTTGTAAAAGAACTTGACTGTTTTATTTAGTATCCTTTTATAATTACAGATGTTTTTATTATTTATAAACACATAATTAAGTATGTAAATTAATTAAAATTTTATAATACATAATTTAAATAAAATCACATATCAAATTCTTGCTATAATTTTACTATTTTCTTTTTATATTTTTTAATTCCATATATCAATAATATATGACTTGTTTTTCTGCATATCACATATAATTTTCTCTGCCTCCTCTGTAGTGTTGCCATCATATTTGACTAAACAATTAACTAATGTGTCCTTGACCTGTGTTGCCATAGTTTTCAGATCTCCACAAACAAATATTTTAGCTCCATCTTTTATTAATTTTACAACTTCTTTTCCATTTTCCATTATTGCATCCTGTAAAAAAGATAATGTTGTTGTACCAAAGACAAACACAAAACGAAAAGAAAAAAATCTAACACTAAGTCAAGATATTATAGGAAAAGACTTTAGTAAAGAATATAAGACATCACTTAAAATGTATACTTTTTCTTTTTTTATTTTGTAATTTATTATTTTCTAAAATCTGATGAAATAATTGATCACACTCAAAGTCATCCCACAGGGAACAACAGCTGGTGTTTTTAAGACCCTTTTTAAACAATTAATTCAATGCAGAAGAACTATTAAATAAAATAAAATAAAAATAAAATTACATAGAAAAGCACTTCTACACCCACCTGCACATATTTAGTTTCATTATCTCCATATCTTGAGAATGCAGTTTTAAGACAACTTAGGACATTCTTTTCTAGAAATCCGTTTAACTCTTCCTTATAAATAAAATCTAGTGTAGGGTTACGACACCCAAAAAATAACCATATAGGTCCTGCTTGCTTAGACTTATTTCCCATTCTCAAATATTCAAGTTCTTCTAGAAATCCTATGTACGGACTTACGCCTGTACCTGGTCCAATTAAAATTAATGGGACATCATTTTCTGGTAATTGAAAACTGTTAATATTTTTTCGCAAATAAATTGGAATCTTTTCTTTGTCTTTAATACTTAATTTTTTTAAACTATCTTCGAGACTATCTGCATTATTTGTAATAATATCTTCTATCCAGCCAGTTGTCAGACCTTTTCTATTTTTGCCAATATCAATAACAGAAAAACAAATTTTGAGCATATTTGGGCTTTAAGCGAACTATTCACAATAGAATAGGGCCTTGGAAGCAATCTTGGTAAATGTTGGTATAGAATTTCTATAGGTGGTTTGCAGGACTTGAAATTTGCTAGTAAATCGAGTAAGCATGTATTTGTATTTAATATATGCGTATTGTAAGCTGCAGAGCCTTCTTTACTGCAAAGGAATTCTAGAACTTTTCTTTCGGCGTCATCCTTAGTATGCCTGGAGAGAGCTAGAAGGAATAACTGTAAATAAACAAGCAACAAATATACGAGATCAATTATATGAGAAAATGTATGGGTACTTCATAAATAAGAGTTATGTATGCATGTAAGAAGTCCTATGTAATATAAAAGAAAAGATGTGTTTTCACATATGAGAAATAAATTATTACAAAATTAAAAGTTATTTCAAAATGGTATGTATTATATCAAACTTAAAAATTAAACTATATAAATTAATTTTTTTGTTTCTAGCCTTTTCGGCAAAACTTTATAGTTTATATTTTCAATGACGGTGCTTTAAAATTTACATGTATTTAATAGCTTAATAAGACGCGTTTGCGTATTAAAAAAAAATTATTAACATTTCCCAAATTTCCCGAATGCACCAAAAGAAAGGTAACTTAATAAAAGTAGTCGGGAATAATGAATAATATATGGACTTTTAAAAAACTGACAACCAAGTAAATAAATGTATCTAGAATAAAGATATTGATAATCATATTTACCTTTTTAACCACAGCCCTAAAATCAACACAATGTGTCAGCACATGTCTTATTGTAGAATTAATAGGAATATGTGGTGATATTTTACATTTAGTGGCTTTCTGACTGCTGTCAATTGTAAGCTCATAACTTAAATCTGCTACAGCTGCAACACCCAAATGGTTAACGAGGAAGTCAACTTCATCTTTTTTGTTATGTGGCAAGATCCCAATGGTGTCGCCAGGTTTGAACGTAAAATTCCTGCTCTGAAAATAAAAAATACAACAAACTAGGTAAAGTATCTTGTAATGTAAGTATTTCTTATTTAATATAAGGTTTGGAATAAAAAGAATGGCAGAAATACTCATCAAGTTTGAAATGAAAGAAAATGAAATTAATTTATAGGAAAAGATACATCAATGTGATTTCTAAAGTCAGCCGTTTTTCTTTTTTACTTTGAAATATGTTTATTGCTGTTAAATCAAAGTTTGAAGATAAATTATAATCAAAATTTAAAATTAATTACAAACTATCTACATAATTGCTCTAAAGATAAATTAAATATCGTTTATAAATTGTACAAATCAAATTTCATCAATAAAGAATTATAATATATAAATGCTTTTTACACTCACAGCCCCACACTAGGATTCCCTATATCGTGGGTGCCATGGACACACACAGAGACACATACACAAACACCCAGACCCAGAATTATAATATATATTTTCTTTAAATATAAATTATATTAAAAACTGTATTGATCTGATTAGTTACTGAGCTAAAATTTAAGACCTAGATTTACAGCTAAATACTAGTATAGAGTTACTAGCCATATAACTAGCCCACCTTAATATCAAAGGTAACTTCATACACAGCCTTGCACGCTTTGTCAACTGCCGTCAAACGCCTCCAGTTAATTACATCAGCATGAAAGATCTCACTTGCAGCAAAGGGTAATTGTGGCTCTGCTCCACTATATTGTGCTTTAAGTTCCTGAAAAAATATAATAAAAAAGATAATCATAATATATTATAGTTAGATATCGAAAATAGCCCACATAGATCCATATACTCAATGTAGTACAAAAAGTGTTTGCAAATTTTATACTGTATTTTAATCAAACCGTTTTTCTAATTTCTTATCATATAAAATTACTGATAGTTAATTATGACCAAATTCAAAGATTGCTTAGTACAAGAAATACTTTAAGTTAGTTAACTTTAACTCATTAGTCATTAGCGAATTCCACCACATATAAAAAAATCGATGCAATTTTTACACAATATAAGTACGTATTTCATCATTATGGCTTTCAATGAAGGTGTGGTCTAATTATTCTGTACTTAAAATTATATTAATATTTATTTTAACCCCAATACAAACGCATACATGTTTTAATGAAAATCAAATACTTACTTTGGAATTTCCATATTCAATTTTCAAACCACTTTCTTTGTGTTGTGGTAGATTTAGTGCAGAAACCCTTACAGACTGATCGAAAATATCTTGAAAACTTTCTGTCACCACCATTTTAATAGAATAAGAATTGCTTTATTTTATCGCTTAAGATCACTATTCACTCGTTACCATGTGAACCATGTGGTATAAGTATATATGAAAATTATAAAATAATTGTTTTGAAACTAATAAGTGAATCACCTGTCTGAACCATGTGGCTGTCAGTGTCATTGTCATTGCCAAGAATCACAAAAATATATGTCACTATCATGAAATTTTTGTGTTATGGGATCTTTAAACGATATTTTTTTGAAATAATGAGAACAAAATTAGTATTTTCATAAAATTAATTACTAATTTTATAAAGTAATAATAATAATCCTTGCGCTGTTATACGTATTTTTATAATATACATATTTTTAGATTTACCTTAACAAAAAGTGCATCCTTGGGGCACGAATATTGCCTTAATAGATGGGAAAAAATATTTTTATGGATTATATAAATTTATGTTTATCACACACAAGATATTAAATTAAACAGACTTATTGTAATGTTTTTATTTCTATTTATTAACAGGAAATAAACGACGAGTCTCAGGATTCATCTTCATTTGAAGCAACTGTAATAAAAACAAAATAAAATATATAATTTATGTGTTAAATACTTATTTAAAAAGTTATATTAAACGTCATTAAATAAACCCTAGTACAGGTTTGTTTCATGGTCTTTAACATAATATATTCAAATAACAAACCGCTTATCGGCACGCCTGTTTCTTCAGTAGCTCCCTCCAAGCATTCAGGGCAAACAGTAGTTTCACATGGGTTCGGCGTTTGCGTCGGGAAGTAAGGAGTCAGTTCAACTGGTGGTGGCTATTAGGTTTCAAAGAATTAACTTTAGAACATATATTATAATTAGAAAATTATCATGTGCCATGATTTATGTATAGTATTTACCTCAAGACGGTACAAATATGACAATTTGCATGGATCCCACGTGGTGCATAATGTTGCGTTATGCATCATATCCTTTCGCGGTTCATCACCGAAATAGTCAAATGTGATCACTATGTTGTTGTCAATTGCACAGAAGTCTAGAAACTCATCCACTCCGACCTTTATCAAATTATATGCATAAATGAATGATTATTACGTTAGAAACAAGCATTTACTCAAGTATATTAGTGTAGGTATATAATTATTATAGATATGTACATTAAGCGGTTTTTGAAGATAATATTTATAGCAAACCTTTGTTTTGTTACCACAATCCAAGGTGCCATTTTGGAAGTAATTATTTTCCCGTTCTCCGTTACCTAGGCAGAACATCCAACCTTCATGAAATGAGTACTCTATAGGAGCTACCTCAGCTTCAATGCAAGGATCGACGGGGATTTGGATGGATGGTTTCCCAAAAGTACATTTTCGTTCGTGCATGTTAGCTTGAACGCGATAAGCGTCTAGATCAGGCTCAGTACCTTCCGGGCATTTGTAGTAGTTTCCTGTAAATTACTAATGTTTCTTAGTATAGATGCAAAATCAACAAATTATTATGTTCTTACAATGGTTTGATAAATTTTAAGCATTATAAATATAATTATTTTTAAGTCCGTGATACCATTTTGTATAATGTAAACTGTCTTCTTGCTAGCGCTGATGACAGTCCTCACTGTCAATCCATTGCCTCCACTCTTAATATTCTCCATCAATACCTCCTGAGCAGCCCTTTGTTCTCTAGACCATTTCGCAGCTTCTTCGGCTAGAATCTGGCGACTAATTTTACCTTCTGACTGCGTAGACTGTAAGAATAACGTAGTATACCTAATAAAATTGATCTTTAATTGACAGATTCAAACTTTTTTTTTCGTAAAATGTGTACCTGAGGAGGAGTCTCCATGATGACGTGTGGTCTTCCAAGAGTATGTTGCCAAATCAATTGTGCAGCGACTTTGTGCTTTGTACTATGATGTAGAGGCTGGATTTGAAGAATACCGTACCACGCCAACTCCCTGTAGACGCTATCCGGAAGGTAGCCCGTCTGAGATTTGTTTGTTTAAAAGTTCTAATTAGTTTAAATTTATCAATTACATTATTTTGAAAATTTTGAACAATATTACTTACAGGCATAAAATCCATATGCCACTGAAAAAGAAAACGAACATTATTAGGTATAAACATGATTTTCGTTTCATTATTTATTAGACCATATTATACCTACTTCTTCCTCGGTAGGTTCCGTAACGCTTAACTCTGTAAATAGATAAAAAGTGTTAAGGTACTAACACATTTTTTTTCATTTAAACCAACACTTTAGTGATTCACCATTATACCTTCATCTTCATTATCCGAATTTACTAAAAATACCTGTAAGAAAAATTGAGACTTAATTATTTATGACTTGATAAAATCATGTAATTGATCATTGTTATTTCATGTTAACCTGTAGAACAATAAAAATTATGCATATTTCCTTGCAAATTATATTCATTGCCATAATCTCAAAACACTTCGATTTGAAAACATGTGCCGCGTGCAAGCTGCTGTTTGGGCAATAGTAATATGTTATCAGAGAATTTTACGATTTTGTTAATTGGTCTTATTTATTACTTTTATGACGTCTAAATTGCCTTTAACGTTACAAACATAAAATGAATTGCTGTTTTACAAATCTTGTTATTGAAATATTTTGTTTTATACTTTCTTAAATTATTTTTAACAACATCATTAATTAATTTAGTTCTCTTAGCGTTAGTGAATTATTGATTATTTATAATATTATTACTTTTTTTAACGTGTGCAGCTGGTTTTTCTCATAACGCTTTTTAAATGACAGAAAAAGAAAAAAATTACATCTACAAATATAGCAATACTATCCTTTATTGTCTTTAGCGGTTGTCAGATTTTTAATTTGTGTGTAATGATTTAAGGGAGTGCCGAATTTATTTTTTGTTATTGATGAATAAAACCCTTTTATTTGTGTGTGAACAGTTACGGGAATCAGTAAAATGAATACTTTGGACAAACAATTAGCGGATCTGCGGATCTACGCTAACGAATTAGACGCTAAATTACAAGACGACATAAACGCCGCGAAGAAGAAACCATCGATTCCACCGAAAAAGTCGAAAGCGCCTCAGCCCCAGATACCGCAGAGCTACACCGTGAAGTCGGCTTGCGAGCCATCATACTCATCTCGGCTCGAGTACGGTAGTCGCACGAGTTCAACTTATTCCAACTTAGTTCCCGTGAAGAGCTGTATAGTTCGGAATTCTGCGCGATTGCGCAGCGGTGACGTGCTGCTGTACAGTAACTTGCTTCCCCCGGGCGGAACAAACCATGTTTACTCCAACATTTCTATGCGTAACTCTGAAAGCTTCTACGACAGAGACGCGAGGTCGGAGGTGTCGCGAATCAGTGATTTGGGCGCTCAGTCCAACTACAGCGAGCTGAGGCGCCCAGGATCTGCTTACCCACCATCATCAGCGTCAGTCAACCCTCAGGACTTCTCTACATATGGTGGTTCACAAGTTTCATCCACCTATGAGTCATTGTATGAACCAATTAACCCCAGACCATGTAGTCAGTTATCAGGGACCTCTCTCTATGGAGGTTACGTTGGTACGACGGTGGAGCCCACACCAGAACCAGACGATGCTCTGTACTGTGGCAATTGCTACAGATGTGGTGAGAAGATTATGGGAGAGACCACAGGATGCACGGCCATGGAGAGAATATACCACATCAAATGTTTCTGTTGTCAACAGTGTGGAATCAACTTGCAGGCATGTTTGCTTACACTTGTCTGTTTAATTAGTTACTCAATTAAGGTTACTGTTGTTTGTGTGTGATAATGATAAGAAATAATAGGTTTAATCTATTGGACAAAATATATTTTGAATATTTTTGTTGTACGATTCAAAACTATATGCCTACTGTCACGAAACATGAAAATGATAAAATCAACAAAAATGCGCTCTTGCAGTGTAGGCTACATTGAACTAAAATTTACAAAGTTTATGTGTACCCTAATATTAATTTTAGGACTTGTGTACTATAATTCATTTAAAGATTTCAAATGTAACCTGTAATAAATTATTTGCTTAAAAAATTTTCAGTCACCTTTGATATCTTCGTTATTTCAATGTCACTATGCTGGTCTTCACAATCGATTAATTATTAAGAATATTTATGTTTAACGTAAACAAAAAATTCTTTCAGGGGCGACCATTTTATGCAGTTCAAGGGAAAGCTCTCTGCGAGAGGGACTATCTGGAAACATTGGAGAAGTGTTGCGTGTGTGGGGATCCCATCTTAGATCGTATATTGAGAGCAACAGGCAAGCCATACCACCCACGCTGCTTCACTTGTGTGGTTTGCCAGAAGAGCTTGGATGGTATTCCATTCACAGTTGATGCTGTGAACCGTATTCATTGCATTGAGGATTTCCACAAAAGGTAATTTGTTCTAATAGTCTCAAAATTTTCCTATCCTTTTTTGAAAATGGCTTATCTTAACATTACATAGACATTGGTAGGTTGAAACACCTGGATGAGAATGGCAACATATTTGTCTAGTATATAAATCATCTCAACTGTCCATTAGCTATAAACCTTTGCTAAAACTGGAAGACAGAGTATGTAGCATTGTATGTAGAATAATAACAAAATTTATTCCAAAAAAATATTGGCATAAATTCAGTTGCTAAGCAGAGCTTTTAGTCTGTTAATGTTTACATCGTCATTGTGTAATTATTTATTTGCCAATTGTTTGCCACCAAATTTACCTATAATTCAATTGCGTATATGACTTTTCAGGTATGCACCACGTTGCGCTCGTTGTCGCGAGCCAATCGTACCGGAGAGTGGTGCAGAGGAGACTGTACGTATAGTCGCTCTGGACAAGAGCTTCCACATCGCCTGTTATGCTTGTGAAGACTGCGGTGCTTCCCTCTGCTCTCGGCAGGAGGGCAGAGGATGCTACCCTCTCGATGATCATTTGTATTGTCGGGAATGCAATGCTAGACGCATACAAGATTTATCCAGGAATATCAATTGAAGTATTTGAAAATAATCATTCGAAATTAAATGGTTGAAATCTTAAGTATTGCATGCACCAACTAATACTAATAAAGATTTTGAAAAATAAGCTGACTCATGCGCTCAGTTATCATGCCTACAGAA
Organism: Epargyreus clarus clarus; assembly: GCA_014595695.2. Lineage (NCBI taxonomy): Eukaryota > Metazoa > Arthropoda > Insecta > Lepidoptera > Hesperiidae > Epargyreus > Epargyreus clarus. The sequence continues at coordinate 2,314,670 of JACTTY020000021.1, forward strand.
GGGCCATTGTTTACCAGATTTAAAAGAGGTTGTTCTGTGCTTTTTCTAGTTCAGAGCTTACAAATATTTTGAAAAAGTAGAAAAAAAGTGAAAAGAAGTAAGATTGCATGAATATAGCTGTTAGTTAAATAATGAGATTAAAATGGCCATGGGTATTAAGATCTTTTTTATAAATGTTTAAAGTTGAACGAATATTACATTTAGAGGAAACGAAATTAACCACAGACCTGTATTTGTTGTATACCCAATACAGGTATGTGAAATTAACCATTAAATTTCGAAATATATTAATGTTATAACAGTAGATATTGGTAGTTATTTAATATTTTAGCTCAATAGGCATGTTACATTATGTTCATGTAAGTCAATTTGTCGGAAATTAATCACTGCCGAATCTGTAGGGAGTTTTATATTGGAGACATTCTTGTACTTACTTTTATAGCTAAGAAACGTACCATAAAATATCTAAGTTTTAACAGTATCTTCCAAGTATTATTTTTCAAGACTGAAAAAACAGTTTTAATGATAAATTAATTACACATACAATTTAACAGTTTAATATCTCGTAATTTCAGCGCTGTATGTAATTATAATATGCATAGTTTATATTTGTGTGAAAAGTTATATTATTCAGAAATGATTTTGGCATGCTTTTATATGCCCATTACAATATGATAATTAATAATACATGTAACGTTATCAACCAATTATGTTTCAATAACTTAAGTTTTTGGGATACAGTCAGAAGTTCTTTAAAATTATAGTAGATTCAACATCACATACATGATTAGCTTATGTAGATATGCTATTCACATCCATAGTAATTAAATGTTAAACACACAAGTATTATTTCTATAAATGATCTATAATAGATTTGTAGGACTAGAGATAATAAGCTTACCACATTGTTTCACATTCCTTAATGCATTTTTATGGCTGTGTATAATTCACCATTTATTATATTTCGCTTCAATGCAGTATTAATCTTTTCAAAGGTTGAAAATGTGATTTTTTTATATAAAATTTTGTACGATGATTTATAATTAATAATTAAGTATAAGTTAGCATTAATAATATGTTTTTACATTTTATTCCCCCTAAATATGAAAGGTGCCATGTATTTTCTGTATAGAACGGTTTTGCATTTAGTATTTACACTTTTATATTTTTGTACTTATGCAATTTATGTTGTAACTGTAGTTAATAGCTAGGTATTGTGAGTAGTTGTTAAGTGTTAGCGGCTTACTGTAGAGTATTATGTTAATATTTTTAACCATTAAACTTGAGATTCTAGTGTATTGTTCAGCAAAAAGAATATTTGCTTTAAAAGAAAAACGTCGCAGTGGCGGCGATTTATTTAGAAAAATAATATTATTCAAATATGCGTAAATAAATCAATAGAGTGGAAAGATTGTTGTAGAAACGAAAATGTTATAGGAATATGTAGTTGGTCTGTAGATAAAAAAAATATTTTAGCAAAATTTATTGAGGAGATAAGTTAACTAATAAATTGTTTAATAAAACAATGAAGGGCTACGTAATAAGCTTTGAATTATGTTCGAGTTAACAATCAAATGATATGAATAATCTACATACTACATACGGAGAACAAAGATATTGCGCAAAAAATCCTACACGAATGCATAATGTATGTAATGAACCATCGATTGTGTGACATCCATTAATTATAACATGAATTTATTTTACTTGGAAATTTTAAAACAAGGAAATGTATTTCCTTGAAAAGAGTCACATTAATTTTATACATGTTGCGCAGAAGTTTATTATTACTGAATAAATAAATATCAGCCAAAAAAAATAATAATTAAAGTATGATATGTTACATAATATAGACATTGCTTCTAAGGCTCAATTTACATTGCCGCGGAATGGAAGCGAATTTTTGCAAACAAATTCTGCATAGCACAATGAACTTTATGTCGATTGTGGCACGTACAAACTAAATACGTGCCAAAAAAAAGCTTGCGCGTCTTCCGGGGAATTCTCGCGCATTCTCGAGAATTGCCTAAACTGTCGGCGCCGTCTGTGGAATTTGTCACAATTGACATAAAGTTCATTATCCTATACAGATTTTTTTTGCAAAAATTCGATTCCATTCCATTCTGCGGCAATGTAAATTGAGCCTAATAAGTACATACATTTACATAGAATTTTCTCTGTGCTTGATAGAGCCCTTAAGTTTAAAAATACCATTTCTCAAGTTTCGCTTGTCCCAAATGAGTATTAGCGCCGCTCGCACATTAGAAAGCGGTTCGTTCAGTGTAAAAGTCTACAGATGTAGCTAGTCATAATTCCTATGTTAGTTCTCGAACTTCTCAATGTATGTTGTGATGTTTGACGTTGTAATTCTGTTAATGATTCCATAATAAAGGACGTTTTTAAAAACGATTTGTTTCTTTTACACCATTTACTACAGGCTAATTTCGTTAAATTTAGCATAAATTATACATTCAAAAAGTTTCTTACTCATGTTAATGTGGGCTAGTGTCTTATTTGTATACTCATTTGAAATATAAATCAAGATAGTTTTTGTGTATAAATATAATACTCACTGATGTGCATCTCTGACAGATTCCGAAAATAATTACATACTTTTTTCCAGTTTAAAATTAAAAATGTACATAGAAAATTAACTTTTAAGGAAGCCAATGAAAAGGAGTAGGTATGAAGTCGGTTAAAAAACTGAAAATTAAATAAAACACACTAACATTTTCACTTGAATTAATCTTTTATTCTCATACTAACATATACACGACTTTTTTGCAGTCGCAAGCGTCTGACTCCAATCGTTACATCAAGTACTAAACTACACTTATCTATTAACAAGAAGACTTTGGCTTCTTAAGAAATTACAAACTTTAGAAATATTCAAAAATCATCTCCCACACAATTATATACAAAATACAAGCAAACTCCTTGTATTGACTTACAGACAGAGAGAGAATATAACAATACGTGCAATTCTTATTACATAAAAATACAATGGAGAGCATCTTCAACCCTCGTATGGCGCCTCTACTACATCATTCACACTTAAAATTAAAATGATAAATGTATGAAAATTCCCTAATTCATTATTTTTGAAAAATAGGATCGCTAATTTTAATTATTTAAGATCACAATTTTAGATTTACAATATTTTCTCAAAAAATGTCATATTAATTGTAAAAGTGTATTTCTTCATGAACCTGCAAATCTTTCACACACTCAAAAGCACTGATATAGCACACTAACGCCCTCCCATTGTAGCGGATGTATTCCGCATCTACATAACTTAGTAATATTATTGTGCTATGTACAAACGATCCACCAATACATCAAATACTAAAGTAGAATCAAACATAGCGAAGCTTTGTACAATAGGGTATAATAAAATGCAATTCCTCTCAATTTGTCTAAAGTCCGTTCCAAAAAAATCCCTTTCACGCGCCATACAACCGCTCGGTATCACATTTCCGCCTAACTAAAGGAATATAATAGAAAATTATAAAAGTAAAAGAATATTTCGATGAAACCAAATATTTCGGTGGGTACAAATCAAGAGCATCCGTTATAATTTGAAAGGAATCGAATCTTGAACTTATACATATGTAATAGATAGATACAGTATCACCGAATTACCATGTACCTAAATGCTCTTGGTCTGCAGTCACCTTTATTTACATTTTAATGAAAATAGCGAAAAATAATGTCGAACTGTCAATTATTGAAGGTAAACAGCGACGGAGATAGCAGTCAGCCGGAAAGAAAGGTGCTCTTAAAGAGATTCACATGAATATGTAACCAGTCCATACAGTTCCTAATCACTGCCCAAAATATATTTACATATCGCTTCGCGCTGCGGGCTATGTTCTAATAGACGTTTAAAAAAGTTATCTAACATCGTAAATCTATCAACATTTAATACACTCGAGTAATACAAATTATTTCTAATTATCGTAGATTTAAATCGATAGACATTTCGTTAAAACAATTTGTTAGCGAGAATAGAGCAATATGAATAGGAGTTTGAGAATACTAATCTGTCGTACACGGCGTCCTAGGTTCGATTCGGCCACTACACGTCACAGTCTATGGCGTTCGATTTATGTTTTGTATTCTTTGTATAACCGCAAAAGTCTTGATACAAGGAAAGAATTATTGTATTGTACATATACAGATACATTTGTATCTTTTTTGGATAACAAGTAAATTTGTATATATTTACCTGGGTATGTATATTGCAAATCAAAGATAATTTCATATATTATCTGCTTGATGGCAAATCTATCGATTTAAATCTACGTCTTCCATATTTTCGAATCAACCGAAAACTTACTATATAAGAAAAACTAGGCACCCACTTATAGGTTTATTCTACAAAATTCATAATGGATCTGACTGGAGAGGTCAGATTTGTCAAAACATATTACATTACAGTAATAAATATTACATGACCCGTAAGAAAAAAAATCTACATCAAATTTTAAACCTTGCCATAAATCCTGATATATGTACCTATAATATATAATATAATTACAGAAGAAAATTATTTTACGGTGCAAGTTAATTTATATATTGTAATTTGCGTCATTCCACAAATACTATAAAGCTTATACTTATATCCAGCTACTATCTGACATTTATATTAGCAAGTACAAATATGTGACGCATAAATTAATTATTTAGACATATAACTACAAACACTGATGCATATTTGCTTTTCTATGGGTACTATTTTAGGATGCACAAAGAAATACGATATTGAACCAACCAATAAGCAACAAGTAAACCTCTAAAAGTAAAACACATTCCACTTTTTTACAAATTACGATACAACTTTTGAAAGCGCTCGGGAATGTGAGATAGACCTAATTTACACATGAATGCGATAGCAAAGACAAGACTATTCGACAGATATATTCCTCACTCCCTTCCCAATGTCATAAATACAGTAAAAATACATTTAACTTACATAGTATTATATAGAGATATTAAATGTTTTTGCGTTGATACACAGCGATGCAGATTCAATACACAATAAGAACATTTCTCCCATAACATGTACGTCAAATAGCATTATAATGATAAAACTACGATAAACTTTCACAAGGTATATAATAAACTTCAAGAATTGCAACTGACCAAGTGGGTATCATTATTATATATTATATACTAGCGTAATTCGACAAAAACGGATGGTCTATGGGTAATCTAGAATATAACAGTAACTGGCGAATAATAATAACGGTAATAGCATGAACACCTCCATGAAAAATAACTTAGATGTGACAACATTTATGGGGATCGGTAGAATAATAATACACAAAGATATAATCTATACATATAACTTAACCACTGGGGGTGTTTTTATGTAGGTAAATTTAAGGGGGGCAATACGAAAGAACTGGTAGTATGTATAAAGGGAAATGTGTTAATTTTGAAATAGTTTAGTGTTGAATGCTTCATGTTCCAACACAATCGTAATACACAAACACTATTATTTGTATTTTTAAACTAACACATCACACTTAGAAATTATCTAGTGTAATAAATAAAGTGTATAGTTTTGAAACAATATTGAGTAATATTATATTGTTACCTATATTATGTGTAATGCAAAGATGGTTTTAATATGAATATTCATGTATAATTCAAACTAACCACACTTCATGACAATTATTGACAATATATATAATATACGTATACTAGATGTTTCGTAATTTGAGAATTAACATCAGATAAGGAAGAATAATTAAAATTTTAAATTATCTCTCTGCGCATCTGTTGAATGTCATGTATATTTGTTTAGAGTTTATTTATATAAATCTCGAGTTTCTCTTAAAAGATGGGATTTGTGCTAATGCATTATACTGCGCCATGGTCCATAATTGAATTGAAAAAAACAACGTTAAAATTCTGTAGTAATAGTTTATCTAAGTTATAGAGGGGTTAGTGTTATTTTACACTTGCAAATAAAATAATATGAAACCAAATTTATATTTTAGATTTTGAATAAATACATATTTCGCAAAAATATGAAATGTCTGTTTGTAGTATGTTATAAGGTATTATGTTTGTTGTAAATTATTTTACTATACATTAACTTACACGCTACAATTTAACGAAGTAACATTATATAATGCCATGGTACACTAACATATTATTATAAAGCTTTCGAGTTGAAAAACACTGGCTTTGGATAGAAAATAATGTCCAACTTCATTATATTTACAGTAAACAAATCATGTTGCTTTTACTTACTCGCATTCTTGTAATAATATTATCCAAACAATCTACAAAACTATACTATACGCCAAAAATAATCACCTCAAAATCTATGTCTACTTTTAAAGGTGGTCAAATAGTTTCAAAAACAGTTTCAAAATCCAGATGATCTAAATAGTATTTTTGTGAAAAATCTATTTTTTATGAAATAAAAAAATCTAAACGCTATCTCAGAGGACCCATTTTTTCATATTGACAATGTTTACTATTTTAATATTTACTTCTAAAAATGGCTCTTAAGCCAAAATGGCCATGAGAACTACTATATAAATATAGTGAATTATAGTATAGTCCGCGCGAAACTGCTAGTCCGCTCTGAATATAGAAATGAGTCGCGTCGCCATATCAAATTGTATGACTACACCTGCTCGCAACAACTTCAAAGAGGACTAGCAGTTTGGCGCGGACTATACATCTTTATCAAATACATATTTTGGTTTATTTTATATTCCTTAACTGTACTGTGGATAAAATGCACATTAATTTAACTTCATTACCATATGATTTAATGAATTTACGTCAACTACTTATTAAGTATACGAATTTAATGAATTTGTGGTGTTTTTTATTACAAAACAAAACAAAACAACTTAATTTATTTAAATGACATTTTGGTAGCGGATTGAAATAAAAAAAATACAATGTAAAATTCTGCAAATTGAGATATAATCTACATAGATAGATGTGTTCAAAATTCAAACAAACTGTTACCCCCGGGCCAGACATAAACAAATGTTTGAACAAAGACTTTGCTCACACATTTGAACACTTATTTGTTTAAATTTTTTAACCTGTCACTCATGTCATGGTAGCAACTGGACTTTGTACATGTGTACCAGGCTGCACAAATATTTGAAGTTGAACGCTTTGATGTGCGCTCGAAAAACCGACACCAAATGCCATAGTGCAAATATTTGAAGCAAGCTTCGAACAAATACCCGTGCTTAACTGTGTTCAAACATGCGTTCGAATACGTGTTCAATGTTTGTGCTACGTCTGGCGCAGGCCTTAGAAACAAAATAACAATTGGAGAAATAGTGTCGTCGATGATTTCTATGACGTTCCGTAAAATATGTTTTTTTAATTAAATTGTCTTTAAATATTATGAAAATAAAGAGTCTAGCTTGTTTTTCAGTTGCACAATATTTACATAGAAAAAAACTTATTTGCCGTAGTCAACAATCATCCATAAATGAATCGAATTTTCCACAATAAACTAAAACTGCGTACTGAATAGCCGTTACATATTATGTCTTAATAATAAGTCTAAAGTCACATAGACCATTTTAACGATTAATTATTAATTTTTGTATGGTTTAATTAAATTTTCATTGACGCTTGAAGCACAGAATATGTACATGTTTGAAAGAATGCATAGATAGAATATAACCAATGTTAATTAAATATTATAATTTTTTATTGTATACATGTATGAGCTTATAATTTTTCAAGTATTTCTATTTTCTCCTTCTACTCAATATTGAAAGCTATATAAATATTTACTTTACTAAAATGCAATTTTCTTATAACAAATTTTCTACATTTATTTCTGTATCTGATTCAAAGTTCAACCTGCTTGATGCCATAGAGAAAACCACAGGTAATAACACCCATTTTTCAACCAACCATGGTTCAGGGTCTACTCATATTTATATTAAGATAAAATACGAATGACTATACACATTTGTAGTAAACATATTAACTGACTGACTGACGTCCGTAATTGATAATCAATCGAACGAAAAAAGATCGAAATTTAACAATTATTGTATAGAAAAATATTCAAATTTCGAAGATTTCTGGACAAAAATTGGTTGATTATTTTACTGGCAATATTACTGACGGGCGTATTAATATGGAATGACCATGTTCATTCAAATTTTAAGACCTATAATTGGACGTAGTTACACGAAAAGGATCCTATCCACAATATGACTTCATATGGATTGGATTATGACTTCATATGGATCGGATCCTTTTTGTTTCACTATGTCCAATTGAACTGTACATTTAATATTGTCGTAAACTTTTTTTATTGACTCAATCATGTCACCATTTATGTATAAGTATGTGAAGACCCTTAAAACCATACCGAAAACCTTTCTTTACATAACTCAATATGACCACCTTTTTCCTGTACACTCAACATGAACAACTCCTCGATTATCACATAATCCCATCACACAGCTTATCTCAGTCCACTTCTACGTCTCTCACTTTTCTCCACACTGGGATTCCACTCTGCATCATCGGGATCGTCACCATCAAACATCAACGGAGAGAGTGGTGACAACGTGCTGCTTCGTTCATCTTCCTCCATGATCGGTGAGGGTTCTGGACTGCTCGGACGGTAGCCATCAGGCATCGAGGCCAACATATCCCGGTAAATGTCCTCGGGCAACGGGAAGTGTCGGGGAGAATACGGTCTCACTGTCTGGAATAAGATACGTGTTAAGATTGTCAGTGCGTTGTTAGTAGTGGATTAGAGTTGGTGATATCAACTATCAAGCATAGAATATGTATGATCGGTGAATTAAATACAAGAGTGGTTGGTGGGTTATGATAGAACATTTGAAATTATTACCAGAGTTGAAATGAACATGCCATGTACACGTAAACATTACCAGCTTCAAAAATAAAGTTATACGAAAAGGTATGTGAAAAAAAGAATTAAAAATTCAATTTATTAATCAAATATCCCGAATTATTTTATCTACATAAGCATTACCCATACTTTAGTGAAATTTAAGTTACGCAAAGGAATTGAAATATAAATTATATGGTGCAGAATAAAATAATGTTCAAGGTGAAGTTATATATCCCGGAAACCTAAAACCCAAAACCTTAACCTATATGACTATGTTGTTTTTTTCTTTTCGTATTTGTGTTCTTACAGTTTCCAACAGTAAATTTTAGAATATGAACACCGATGCGGATAAATCAATACCTGGCTGTTGTTTTTTTTTTTTTTAAATTACCCCAAACTTCTCTCAGCATTTTGCATCTAATTTCAAATTGCGCCATCAATTTCGGCCCATTTGAAACATTCAACAAATATAATTACACATAAAAAGCATCCTCAACCCCACTACAAGCACCCCAACCGTGCGCAAACATCAAACACCACTCGCCTCGTGCTCGAAGGACGTCGACGGCTCAGAGTTCAGTTGCATATGCGCCGGCAGAGGCTGCACGTGCGACAGCGGAGCATGCTGGACGGTCACCGCGTTCTGGAAATAGATATAAATAGATATATAGAACACTCTGAGGTGCACCACCGCCACATCTATTTCTGCCTCATAACAGCAGTGTTAAACGCTGCTGTGTTCTGGTTTGAAGGGCGTGGTAAGGGAGACATACTTTTCCGAGGCGTTCCAGCTTAGTCCTCAGGAATAGTGGCGCATCTGTGGCCGCGTATCTATAGTAAATGTATGTAAGTAGCGTACATACATTAACTATGCCGTGTGTCCACCGCACGTCCGTCACCCAAGCACCGTTATCCCTGTCGCCGATATTTCCGAGTAAACCGGTGTGACCGCTAGATCGGCAGCGAGATTTTTGAAGGCCGATGTGCCGGCAATATAAAACACGTTTGCACTTGTCCACACATGCCGTCACACAAATAACGGCTGGAACAAACTAAACCGGTGATTTCGGTCGGGGTGGACAAACGCTCGCCGTCACTTAATATTATAGTCGGCCCGAAATAATCTCGTTTTTGGTTACCGCGACGGTGGGTAAACAACCTAAGCACATTAATTTTTATCGGGGAGCTTAGGCCCTAATTTATTCATGAATAAATTGGCATTAAATGACTTTTTTATTCATCTCTTTCACTATAGTAGATTGTTTATATGATTAGCGTAGCGAAAAAATTGTAAGTCTATGGTACTGTACATGCGACAGCGGCGCGTGTTGCATATACGACAGCGGCGCGTGCTGGACGCTCGCGTTCTGTGCTTGGGTAGCGTAGTGAAAAAATTGTAAGTATATGGTTCCGTACATGGGGTAACGGCTGCACATGCGACAGCGGCGCATGTTGCACGGTGACAGAGTTCTGCGCATGCGACAGCGGCTGAACGTGCGACAGCGGCGCGTGCTGCATATGCGGCTCGCTGTCATGCGTGACGTCATCGCTCTGTTGCACTCGTCTCGAGCGTTGTTTGCGTAGATATCGGCTCCGCTCGCGACTCTCCGCTCGCAGGTGACGCGCGTGTACCGCCGATTCTGATATGTCCTCCTCCTGGAAAAATGAAATACAATATAAAACACTTCTTAATTATTCTTCTGTATGCTCATTGCATATTTGTTTAATAAAATATATGTCATTAAGTAAAACGGTTATTTATATTACTTTATCATAAGCCACGCTATTGAAGAGCTACACATGATATAAATATACAAAATTACTTTTAAAAAGCATATAACGTATATTTAATACTTCTTTTGGGGCGTTTGAGTTAATATATTACAAAAAAACTGGAAACATGGAATAATGGGACACCATATGCTGGCTAGCAAAGATACTTACAAGATTGCTTAAAAAATGGCATAAATAATATGATCTAATGATACAATCCTACAGATGTCGTGTCGTATCAATTTGTACCAATCATTTTATGATAATAATTTTAAATATACACTGTATTTTTTATATCTCTTTTTAAATACCACAAAACAGGAAAAGTTCTGACGTCCTCACATAGAAATATGTATGACTTTTCATGTTAATTAATATTAAAAGTTTAAAAAAGTGTATAACACAAACCTCACTGTCCAAAGACATGCGATGTGATTTCATGACGCCATTATTCATCGGCGCGTCTGGAATTTCCATTACACGCCATCTGTAACACAATGGCAATCAAACATTAGCAATTTGTATCACATACATTTACATATTGTACCTTACATATAAATATAATATTATTATCGTATCATAAGTTAATAATTAAAATTATATTTTTATTAGGCTTAATGTGGTTCGAAGTATAACCACATCTATTTTCAGCGTAAAAGGTTTTTGCGTTTGGGGTGGCAGGGCGTGGATGCCGGGTAACTTACAAAAGTGTGCGAAAGAGCATATAAAACAGGGGTCCTAAAGGGTGTTGCTAAAGGGTTTTTAGGACAAATATGATCGCCTCATATGAGAGTCAGCTGGCCTTTACATCCACGCAACACGCAACACATGACACGCATGACATCCAACACCTGTTTGACGCTAAAAGTCCTGGTTCTAGCACTTTTTCAAGGTGGTAGATCCCTCTGAGATGCGACTCCGGCGGCACCGCTACGTATTTTTCTGCCTCATAACAGCAGTGTTAAACGCTGCTGTGTTCTGGTTAGAAGGGTGTGGTAAGGGAGACATCCTTTACGAGGCGTTTACGATTGCATGCTCGTCTGCTACTCCTATACTATAAAAAAATAAAAAAATTTAGTGGATGAATTTTTGTGTGGAATACTGACTTGGGCGTAACGATCTCCTTGTAAGTGAGTATCTCGGGTCTAGTGTTGGCGGCCACGCTCTGCGGGATCACGATGTTGTCGATATCGTAAGATTGTCGTCGCCACGCGCGGGCCTCCGTACTTGGACGACCTCGCGGTCTGTGAATACCGTGTAATAGAATTATAGATTGAGACAATTAATACAATGACAGGGATATATGTAAATTCGGAATATATACATTTATTGATTATGAGAATAATACTAAGCATATTTACGGGTATATACCAATGTTCCTACCTACCAATACCTAAGAAAATTAAATCAAATATGCATTTTATCAAATAAATTAAATGCCAATAAAAAAAGAAGTTAATATAACTCAATGCTGCGCTTGGCATGATTTAATCTCTAGGTTTAAAAACATGATTAGAATACTAGAAAACAAATGAAATAATGAAAAAGAAATATCGCACCCCCGGTGCAACAGTGTCACTTATACAAAAATGTAGTTTTTCAGGAGAAGCATTTAAAACTTTGACACCTCACACAACAACGACTTTATAAGATATAGATAAAATTAATAACTCATACTACAACGTCGACTTTTAACTTTACTCTTGGATATATAATGACCCCTTAATATTGTAAACAATATACTATACATTTATTTAAACTTTTTCACCCCCTCAAAAGTGACGTTGTGGCTCTAACAAACAATTGTAACTGTAGTTATGTCATACCATTGTCAAACTAAGGTAAAAAGAAAACATGAACAAATTGTTATATAGTTTTATTTTAGATCACAAATATGGACTGTTATTAACGAAAGAAAAAGATCAACATTCTTCAAAATAAACATAACATACTTTGTACTTCTCAACATTTCTACATAGTGTACTAAAAAAAATGTAATGTAATGAAAATAGTAACTAGGTTAAAACTTAAGTTAATATTTACTTATAATTAAAACTAACTTTGGGCTCAGTACCAATGCTTCTAGATCTAGTAACTACCTATCTGAATTCTAAGTTTAATCAGACTTGTGATATCACAACGACTTAATCACCTATGTATTTAATCATTCTTATTAGCGTAGTAATTAGGAATCTGTTACTAATTGTTCAAAACAAGTAACATCAAGTATACATAAATTTGTAACATAAAGTAATTGAAATTTTTCTCTGAGAATCAACACGTATTATAAAGTATAATAAAATTAAATGAGATCTCTAAAGAACTTTTCATAGTATCTTGGTACTATGTTTGTCTCTATCAAACTCAAAAGGTCGCGCTTCTTGCGATCTGTAATAGCAATTTTCGATGTATACGGTGGTTTTAAAGCGATCTCCTTAATGCTTGCAACATTGCCCTGACCTCGACGTAAGTTATTCCTTTTAGGTTCTATTATAGCTTTGGCCTCTTCCCGGTTTTCAGTCTTGTAGGTTGTTCGATATTGATAATTAGCGCAATTTTTAATAAACTTAATACTCATGATCTCACTAATTTTAATTGCATCGCCGTTAATATTTTTGTTCACGTTAAAGTTCATGTTTTCCGTCAAAGCCTTAAGATCTACGAAATCACTGTAGTTCATTTCTCTCACCAAAAATGGTTTCCCTGTCTTCTTCGCACCACGTATTATGGATATGTATTGTTCAGGAATATATATGGGCCCAGATTTTTTGGCTCTAGTTATGGCTTTTTCGATTACAGAATGTGCAGTGTCGCCTTCGTTTTGTGTGTGCCCGCGTATCAAGAAGTTGTGTTGTATGGAATTTATGTTTAATTTTGTTAGTGCAAAATAGTACATGGCAAATACGAATCGATTTTTATTCTGTCCGCAGCAATTATGAGAATAAAAAATTAGGTCACAGCCAGGATATTTAGTAGCAACTTCTGTCAAATATGAGTACACACAAGATCCTATTTCTATAGAGCCCCCGTTGCCTAAGCCTTCATGCCAAAAATAACATGTAGTTTCTCGACATTTTGCATTCGAAATAGTAAAATTGTAGCAATTTAGGCTAAAATTAATAAAAAAAACCGATGAATTTCCTACAGGGCATGGCAAGACAGCTTGTAAGTCGTAAGTACATACGATCTTTGTGCTTTGGGAATTTTGACTTTCTTTCATGTCTTTATCTTTTTCAATTCTACTCAAACTCTTTTCTTCTTGGTGAGCCTTGTAACTGGCGTATAATTTTACTTTTTCTTGTTCTGGAGCATTTTCGTATGCAACGCATTGGTCACAAAGATCTTTCTTCGGTCTAAAAAAGCCAATATTAAAATCGTGATTAAAAATGCGTTGATAGGCGTCGTAATTAACAGCAGGCTTATTATTTTGGTATTGTACTTCCGTATAGTTTCTGTGTAATTCTGCAATAGTCAAGCCACCATCAATAAAAAGTCTACTTGTGTTTGCCCTCAGATAATGGCTTTCTACTTTCGGAATAGATTCGATATGGTCTTTGACGGCTTTTATCATTTCATTGTCCAATTTGCAATGCTTTCCGTGTTTGCCTCGGTGGTCTTCAGGAATTATTCCGTCATTCAGTTTTTTAGGCATCAATGACAGTTCGTATCGTTCTTGGTGAAATGCCCAAGGTGTTGATTAAAAATGTTTTGCAAACCCGGACTGAATGACCGTCATTGAGTAAATAAAATGCAGAGTTACCTTGTCTTGGTTACCGACGATTCGTTTTAATAGGCCGGCTTGCAATTTCCAGTGGTCTGATGCAGGAATTCAAAAAATCACGATGTCTTTCTACACTGCCTAGCCCCCAATAAGAATTGAATATTTCAATCCTTTTTTCTTGCTACTATCACTAGATGAACTATCACTTGAACTGGAGGAACTATTTGAGGATGAACACGAACTAGATGAGGGCTTGAAATCGTCACCTGAATCAGTACCAGAGAAGTCACCAGTTGGATATCCAGATTCCTGTTCTTCTGTAGAAGTTTCGTCAATAACAGTACTATTAGATGAGGAGTTTAAAGTTGGTAAAAGTGAGCTACTGCCAGCTTGATTGATAGGAGGTGGAACTGAAGTTTTGATGGGTTCATTTCTTTCAATGGGTGATGTTGGGCGGTTGTTGTCAAATTCAGCATTACTAGATGGAGAGCGTAGAGTTGGTAAAAGAGAGCTACTGCCATCTTGATTGATATGAGAAGGTGGAACTGAAGATTCGATGGATTCGATACTTTCAATGGGTGACGTTGGACGGGTCAGTAATACCAGTTTTTTCCCCGAGACAGCATTTTTGTTTCATTCAAAAAACAACTAAAACAAAGAAAAAACAATCGTAATAAAAAATTTTTTTCATTGATTTGTGTGGCACATTTATTTAAAAACGCAAAGATTGGGGAATCAACGTCATTTATCAACAAAGGTCATTGTAGTACAAAAAGAAACTTTCAAAAATATTTAAATATTGGAGATATAACGTCACAACTGTATCTTAGGTCATTATTCTTCCAAAATAAAAAAAGAATTATGTCTCAATTACCTTAGTAACAGTGTAGCTCCATAACACGTTAACGTTAGCGGGGGTACCGCGCACAACTGACCGATGAAACGATGTTGCTCCAAGCGACGCCGTGATTCGCGCCAAAACCATAATGACACTCACGCCCTCATACGGAAACTATGCGTACTATAAAAGTAACGTTATCGCACCGAGTAGAGAGGTGCTTTAGGACAATTACTACATAATTAACTCATTTTTGCATTTTTTACAAAAGTGACAGTGTTGCACCGGGGGTGCGATATATTAGTACTATTCACGAAACATCTAACAATAAGGCATAATTTAAACAGCTGCAATTGTTACCCTAAAAGAGCTTCGGCCAACATACCAATACAAATTAAATATGATGTACTTAAAGATGTTTGCATTTAAGATTTTGAAGAAGTAATAGTATCGTCATCATTACCTCTCATGATTGGACATTGATGTGTCGTCATCTCTGTCTCTCTCCTTGATCTTCCTCGATAGCGGAGGCCTTCCCCTTTTCATGCCTGAAAAAACGTTTAAAATTGATTAGATTGATTATATTTGAACCTGACGATAAAGCAGACGTGCTAACTGATGGAAAGTAGTCAACGTCGCCTATGGACATTTGCAACACCAGAGGAGTCGCCAATGCATCGCCGGCTTTGAAGGAGAGCTCTTTTTGCACCTTTTTTGAAGAGCCCCATGTCATAGCGCTCCGGGAATACATCAGAAGGAAGTTCATTCCACATCTTGCACGTCCGTGGCAAGAACGTCCGCGCAAATCGAACCGTGGAGGACCGCCACGAGTCCAGTTGGTGTGGATGGAACTTCATCCTTCGGCGATGGAGGAACGGTGATGTAGGCACCAGAAGGCAGGCATTTGACATGATGAAAGAATTTTATTAGGTGAGTTATATACTAGTTGGGAGTCGCCAGAATTCAATTTGAAAAGAAAAGAAATGTCACACTCATTATTACTGCACATCGCATAGTTTAGCTTACAAGGATCTAATTTTGGGGAGTAATCATAAAATACATTTCTATGTTTGAGCTCTTCTTTAAAATTATAAGTATTTTTTATGAAAAATATTGTTATTCTTAAAGCAAAGTTATATGGGTATTATAAATTAATTATCATTTGCTAGGTGAAGGAAAACATCGCGCAGAAACCTGCACACTTAAGTAATAAAAAATAACATTTCAAATGTGCAATTTTTATGAAACAAGTGCAATTTTTAAACTAATGTCCAAGAAGAGTAAATACACGCTACTCACGTTTAGTATGCTTCGCGGAGGGCTTAGGCGCCGGCTGCACTGCGACCGTGGGGACGGGCGCGGGCGTTCTCGTCGACGCGGAGTGGTGCGCGCCCCGCCAGGCCTTAGTGAAGCGCGACCGGAACCACGGCCGCGACGCAAGCGCGTCCAGGTGTACGGACGGGGGCACGTCTGTGGGTGTTGAGGATATTTGTTTTTATGATCTGTTCATTAATTGGTCGATGCATGACATGTATACACACGGTAAATTATACTAGACACTCACAATACTTGTTTCACGCATGCCATGTATACTGTCGGATGATTAGCAAGGTGTGGCCACTCACTTTGCCTATCGCTAAAGACAGGGTACAGGACCTATGATACTCCAGAGTGCATCAGCATAACGTGGTATAGTAATCGCAGATGCACTTCAGAGCGAAGCTCTTGTTTTTGCCTGTACTACTTGGTGTAAAAAATTAGAACCAAGCTACTCACCCCGCAATGCAATAGGCGCGGTACACCGGAGCCACGCTACTCACCGCATCTGGTACAGCGTGGTATCCACATGGGGCATGGCGAGGGACACTCGCCCCACATGTCGCACCAGGGGACGGGGTCGGCGAGCGCGAGGCGCGCGGCGGGCGGCAGGGTGCAGCGCGCGGGGGCACACTCGCACCGGGGACACTCACCGCGCATGTCGCTGAGCACGGCGTGGTGGCCGGGGTCGGCGAGCGCGAGGCGCGCGGCGGGCGGCAGGGTGCAGCGCGCGGGGGCACACTCGCACCGGGGACACTCACCGCGCATGTCGCTGAGCACGGCGTGGTGGCCGGGGTCGGCGAGCGCGAGGCGCGCGGCGGGCGGCAGGGTGCAGCGCGCGGGGGCACACTCGCACCGGGGACACTCACCGCGCATGTCGCTGAGCACGGCGTGGTGGCCGGGGTCGGCGAGCGCGAGGCGCGCGGCGGGCGGCAGGGTGCAGCGCGCGGGGGCACACTCGCACCGGGGACACTCACCGCGCATGTCGCTGAGCACGGCGTGGTGGCCGGGGTCGGCGAGCGCGAGGCGCGCGGCGGGCGGCAGGGTGCAGCGCGCGGGGGCACACTCGCACCGGGGACACTCACCGCGCATGTCGCTGAGCACGGCGTGGTGGCCGGGGTCGGCGAGCGCGAGGCGCGCGGCGGGCGGCAGGGTGCAGCGCGCGGGGGCACACTCGCACCGGGGACACTCACCGCGCATGTCGCTGAGCACGGCGTGGTGGCCGGGGTCGGCGAGCGCGAGGCGCGCGGCGGGCGGCAGGGTGCAGCGCGCGGGGGCACACTCGCACCGGGGACACTCACCGCGCATGTCGCTGAGCACGGCGTGGTGGCCGGGGTCGGCGAGCGCGAGGCGCGCGGCGGGCGGCAGGGTGCAGCGCGCGGGGGCACACTCGCACCGGGGACACTCACCGCGCATGTCGCTGAGCACGGCGTGGTGGCCGGGGTCGGCGAGCGCGAGGCGCGCGGCGGGCGGCAGGGTGCAGCGCGCGGGGGCACACTCGCACCGGGGACACTCACCGCGCATGTCGCTGAGCACGGCGTGGTGGCCGGGGTCGGCGAGCGCGAGGCGCGCGGCGGGCGGCAGGGTGCAGCGCGCGGGGGCACACTCGCACCGGGGACACTCACCGCGCATGTCGCTGAGCACGGCGTGGTGGCCGGGGTCGGCGAGCGCGAGGCGCGCGGCGGGCGGCAGGGTGCAGCGCGCGGGGGCACACTCGCACCGGGGACACTCACCGCGCATGTCGCTGAGCACGGCGTGGTGGCCGGGGTCGGCGAGCGCGAGGCGCGCGGCGGGCGGCAGGGTGCAGCGCGCGGGGGCACACTCGCACCGGGGACACTCACCGCGCATGTCGCTGAGCACGGCGTGGTGGCCGGGGTCGGCGAGCGCGAGGCGCGCGGCGGGCGGCAGGGTGCAGCGCGCGGGGGCACACTCGCACCGGGGACACTCACCGCGCATGTCGCTGAGCACGGCGTGGTGGCCGGGGTCGGCGAGCGCGAGGCGCGCGGCGGGCGGCAGGGTGCAGCGCGCGGGGGCACACTCGCACCGGGGACACTCACCGCGCATGTCGCTGAGCACGGCGTGGTGGCCGGGGTCGGCGAGCGCGAGGCGCGCGGCGGGCGGCAGGGTGCAGCGCGCGGGGGCACACTCGCACCGGGGACACTCACCGCGCATGTCGCTGAGCACGGCGTGGTGGCCGGGGTCGGCGAGCGCGAGGCGCGCGGCGGGCGGCAGGGTGCAGCGCGCGGGGGCACACTCGCACCGGGGACACTCACCGCGCATGTCGCTGAGCACGGCGTGGTGGCCGGGGTCGGCGAGCGCGAGGCGCGCGGCGGGCGGCAGGGTGCAGCGCGCGGGGGCACACTCGCACCGGGGACACTCACCGCGCATGTCGCTGAGCACGGCGTGGTGGCCGGGGTCGGCGAGCGCGAGGCGCGCGGCGGGCGGCAGGGTGCAGCGCGCGGGGGCACACTCGCACCGGGGACACTCACCGCGCATGTCGCTGAGCACGGCGTGGTGGCCGGGGTCGGCGAGCGCGAGGCGCGCGGCGGGCGGCAGGGTGCAGCGCGCGGGGGCACACTCGCACCGGGGACACTCACCGCGCATGTCGCTGAGCACGGCGTGGTGGCCGGGGTCGGCGAGCGCGAGGCGCGCGGCGGGCGGCAGGGTGCAGCGCGGCGGCGGCGGCTGCGTGCTGTCCGCGCGCCCAGTGCACACCGCGCAGCTCTCCGTCGGGTACATGCACGTGCATCTGGGAACACGGGAGACATAAGTTTTATTACATAAATTTTCTCAATAAGATACCCGATATTACCCGAGATTACCCGATAAACAAACGAATTAAGCTACATAGATGTAGGTAATAGATTTCAGACAAGAAAAAATTACAGAAAGTCAAAGAGCTCTCAAAAAGATTCTCAGTTAGGACTGTGATTTGATACGGTACTATGATTCAAATGTCACCCACAAGTTTAAATCTTACGTAATTTCTTTTGAAATCTTGCATATCAAAGGACAATATACAATAGTAAAGGAGAAAAACCACTTGTGAATAACATTTAACATCTTACCGAGGGATCGTACGATGTTTTCCTTTGAAGTAGGTTACACTCAGGAATATTCTTCATGCTCCTAATGAAACCAGTCCACTCACCGTATGTCCGAAGGTTTAGCAGCCTTAGTGGTAGCGATGTGGAGATTTTGCATCTGCAGTAGTTTCCGCTTTTTGAAGGTTTCGCGTCGTAGCGGGCGAATGCGAGCGCACGTGCACGGAGGGTCATCACCCGGCAAGTTCCCGCCGTAGCCTTTGGGCACCCCTTCGAACTCCACCGGGCCCTTGGCTGTGCGCACCTGGAAACCGGCAACACGAGAGTATTTTATGAGTTTGAAAAAACAAACGAGTATGCATTCCATCTGATGGTAATTGGCTGCTGCCTCCCCATGGACATCTGTAATCGACCCCGGATAGGATTAGATATTCCCTGAGGTCGGCCCCAGATGCGCCGCCATCCCTTTGAACTAAGCTGGAAAGCCTCGGAAAGGTATATCTTCACCACACCCTTCAAACTACAAAACATAGCAACACTTAGCACTGTTGTTATTAGGTAGAAATAGGTGTGGCGGCATATGAACATTTATAACCCTGCCCTAAAGCCGATTACAGATGCGTTGTAACTCCTAAGGATTACAATGGTCGTTTCATATGTAAGTTAGTCAATATCCGAACCCTTTCAAAAACCTTTTCGAAACGCACGAACATTTTTACGCTAGAAATAGGTTGGGCGTTGGTACGTCCCTAACTCTACCACTTTCAAACACCAGTTCCCATATATGTATTTCTTCTGTAGCTTACAAAATACGGTTTATTCCCATTAGTTCTGCTAGAGAAATTTTAAAAATCGATATTTTACATCGCGTATCTAATATTTTCAACCACGTATCTTTACATTTTACATCCCATCAATACAATCATCCCTAGTTAATAATGAATCTATAATTACTAAATTTTAAAACCAGAAAAAACTTTTACATAGTGTGCATAACATTACGACATTCTAACCATTGCGACAAACGAGACATCGTTAATAATAGTTGAAACCAAGACAATGACCTCCACTAAATAAAATATTTTATAAGCCGACACCGTTCAATATTGCTCCGCTACAGGTAAGCGCATTAGGTAAATCGATATGCCTACGATTTCCTGACAATATTTGTGTGATTCATAAGTAGGTATTACGCACACAAACCTGATGTCGAATGGAAAGTAATTACGTACATATTATGCCTAAGTCATCAACACTACAGTCCCACTGCTGGGTACGTGTCTCCTCTCAGAATGAGGAAGTTTAGGCCATAGTCCACCGTGCTGGTCCATGCAGACACCTTTTTTATGAACTGTCTGGCGTGCAGTTTTCCTCACGATGTTTTTTCTTAATCGTTAAAGGAATACAAGTCTTGTCACGTAATTTTGAAAAATCAGCGCTACATGCCTAGGATTTGAACTTTGGACCACCAGATTGAGAGGTCTATTTCTATAGACTATCACTGCTTCAATAATTCATTATACAGTCAGATCTAATCTATGACATATTAAACACCTTGGCACTTGTAAGCCCGTCATCAAGGACGTAGGACTAACATGATATTTTACGATGGAAATACAAGGAAAATGATTACGATTTCCCTTGCTTCGGTATGTTGATGATGTTGATGTAAAATTATACACTTGACCGGTTGATTTTCTTTGTTTGTTGTTAATAACGTGACTGAGATAGAAACTTCATCAGTAACTACAAATTGTAGAGATATAAGCCCGGTTACTACAATAGAAATGACTGAATGATCTGAATATCAATTTTTAGGGAGTCACATATTTGTAGGTATACGATTTACTAAAAAAAAATAGCGGATGTAAATAGCTACCTAATATCTAATACCTTTCGAAGATAATCTTAAAAATATAAGTGAAAATAATATCACACATGATAAAAACGACATTACAACTTTAAGATACAACATACGACGAAAACATGTGTGATCTCAACCGCACAACCGAGACACCGAGGCCACGTATGTGTTTCCGTGCTTTAAAAGACGTAACCTTCTGCTCGAGTAATTAGTCTCTCAGACCTTAGTACATTTCCATTGGATCATCTGGATTTGACCTACTTTCGCATCTCTTTAATGCCTCTGAATAGGCTAAAGTATACCCACTACAGGCAACCCCCTCTCCCCTTTCCAACCCCCTCTGTCCTGATAAACAAATTGAAATTTCCTGCAACAACTTCCACTTTCAATTGCATTTCAACAGGCAGTCTGAAATGCCTAAACAGGTACTTATCATAAAACGAAACGATAAAATAACCCTTTCTTTTAAACCAACATGTAGGTTTATCGACTTTTCTAAGTACTAGGCTATGAAATAATTTAGATGGCATACATGCAACTAAGCAAACACCATAGTTAACGGCAGGGTTTCTCAAAGTGATTCACGAGTTCCCCTTACAAAACGGAAGATATTCGTAGGGGGCACACGACGTTGGTCCCTGTAGTTCCGGGACCAGAATAGGGCTACGGTATCCCCTGCCTGTCGTAAGAGGCGACTAAAAGGGGCTTCCGGGGTTGCGGGTGGTAAGAGTGGGAGCTCGAAACGCCCAAACAGCGACCCCGGGAAGGACGGCGGTATGTGGTATGGGGTATGCTTCGGTAAATCATATAGTAAAGTAGCTATGACTATCATGCGTTATTCACGCTACCAAATGTGAGCAAAATTGACCCTAGAGTCAACAAGGTTACTAAACGAAAGAACCCCACTGATTACGTTAATTGATATATTTAAAATACATTATGTTTATTGTTTTTCTTATTGTATTAGTTTCTTAATAAAACAAATTTCACTGTTTAAATATTATCATTCCCAAGAGCTTTGTTATTGTTTCAAAAATATAATAGGGGTACGTAAAGCTAAAGTTTGAGAAGCCCTTGTTTACGTAGAGCTCAGTAACTTAAGGTAAAACGGAGGTCGTTGACTCTCCGTAAATAGAGCATTGGGGTCAGCTGATAAGTGATACAACATCAGATAGGCGAATTATTCATGGCTGTGGAGTGTAAACTGTTGGCAAGGGTTTTTATTAATTTTATTCATGTTCAACACATGTTTGTCATACGCTTTTTTTTAACTACAGCTTACACGGTTTAATATGTATTTTTTAAGACGGATACAATAACTTCCTTAAAAATACAGGGTTTTGTGTTCGATTCAAGGCCTGTCTAACTTATAAACGATAAATTAAGATTTTCCTTTCGACTCTGGGTGTTTGTCTATTTTTTCATGTGATATACTATGTAATATACAAGTGATGTGTAATATACAAGAGAAACTTATAATCACCGCTAGATCAGCGCTAAAATGTATGAACTACGAACAAGGACTGAAATTTACATAACAGAAATCTAAAAAACATAGTCCTTTGTTCGTCGTGGGTGAGGCACAGTTGAATATTTTATATTATAAAGTAACGCTGCCATACCACTAACAA
Organism: Epargyreus clarus clarus; assembly: GCA_014595695.2. Classification (NCBI taxonomy): domain Eukaryota; kingdom Metazoa; phylum Arthropoda; class Insecta; order Lepidoptera; family Hesperiidae; genus Epargyreus; species Epargyreus clarus. Next base: position 2,337,733 of record JACTTY020000021.1, read on the forward strand.
TAATTAATAAAGTGCTATTTACATAATATTATAAAGATTTATTTATTTCTAGATTCCATTACATTCTTGAAAAAAAACAGTACCTACGACGGGCGTGACGTATCGACGGCGTATCAAAAACTATGTCGTTAGGTCACCCACCACGGAGCGTGGTCAGTTTACGAATGAGTTGATGGCAAATACTTTACCGCCCGCATTAAAACAAAGCGGTTAGTACATTGTTTTATGAAATCGAAATGGCAAACGTGCATGCAGTTTAAAAATAATAGAACCCTATGTGGTTCGACTCCTGAGGAATCACCGTCTTAGCTATTTCTGCCTAATAATTTCTATTATTAACACTGTCGTGTCACGCAAGTTGGCGGGTGTGAGAGTGTAAGGGTTTATTTATCCGAGTATTTCCAACATAGTCCTCAGGGACAGAAACGCACCTGTAGCTGGTCTTATTACAGATGTAAGTGGCCACCTTTCAATCTATTAAGCAAATTAAACAAAACTACTGCCGTTATAAAGTAGGAAGGTGGTAGTCACCATTGGAGTCCACATCTACTTTAAAAGAAACAATACATACGCTCTTCTTCTAAAATAAACATATCATTGTCAGTCACGAATATAAAATCACGCTATATTCAGGTGCGCTAAACAAACAAGTTGGGACATCAATCAATAACGTTGCATTCCCGGAAGGGGCGGTGGCTATACCGCGCCTGCGAGCCTCGCGGCCCGGGCAAAATCGACGTGCAATATTCAATTATCTCGGCTATATTTAGGGTACCTGAGATCCACTATTTACTAATTAGACTTTATGCGATGAGTTGCCCAATGGAATTTCAGCCGGCGAAAAGAGAAATTTATATTTTTTCTTTCCCTTGTCACGATTGACTGGCCACCTCCCTATAAAACAAGGGTACTATCTGAAGTCGCTTATAGATGCGACTCATAATGATATGGGTCTCCTCACATGTAAGTTATTTATTTATTTAAAAAATGGCAAACCAACTAAATACATAAACAGCATTAAAAAGAGACTATACAAAGCTAGTTAATATATTATGTACTTAAATTATAGGTGTTCACAGCATTGCAAGAAACATAGTCAATCACAAAAAATATAAATATATATATTAATCTAAAATGGATCCGTTAAGTTATCCGAGAAACACCCCCATGTTTCAAAATAACAACTTCATGCTAGAAATAGGTGTAACCTTGGTCGAGCTATGCTAGGTTAACCACCTTTTAAACTACTATAAAACTACTTCCCATAATATAAAGTAGATATAGGGTGGCGGTGGTAGTTGCAATTGGAGTCTCCCAAAATAAAAGAAAAAATCTTACGTACTACACCTAAACTATATTCAACAAAGTTTTTTTTTTATAATATAGGAGTAGCAGACGAGCATGCAGTCCACCTGATGGTAAGTGGCTACTGCCGCCCATGGACATCTGTAATCTACCCCAGATAGGATTAGATATTCCTACCTGAGGTCGGCCACATATGCGCCGCTACCCCTGAGGACTAAGCTGGAACGCCTCGGAAAAGTCTGTCTCCCTTACCACACCCTTCAAACCGGAACACAGCAGCGCCTAACACTGCTGTTATTAGGTAGAAATAGGTGTGGCGGTGGTGTCGCCGGCGTCGAACCACAAAGGGTTCTACCACCTTCATTCAACAAAGTCTATCACGAATGTAAAAACCCGCCATATTCAGGTTCGCTAAATACACCTACGACATCAATCAATAACGTTGCATTCCCGGAAAGGGGCGGTGCCTGTACCGCGCCTGCAAGCCTCGCAGCCCGGGCAAAATCGATTGACGTGCGATATTCAATTATTACAGGCTACATCAGGGCTAACTTTAATATACTCGTGATCGACCAGCGTAATAATGTTATTTCATGTGATTGTCAAACTGCGTATTAGAATTGATAAACCGTGAAGGATAACAATCATAATATGTGGAAAACTACACGCTTCAAAGTTCACTTCAGTTCTTTAAAAATACCCCAGGATGTGTACGTGTGTAAGTGTACCAGTCCATACTTAGCCAGCGTCTAGCACTCTGATAGGACACTTTTACCGTCTGGAAAACTGTCCCTCTGATAAGTGGGGTATATAATAAGTGATAACTGATACGCCAATACGTGAATTGGTAACTTTATGTAACCTTAACAAACTTTTTTTTAAAGAACTCTCAGGTATGTTGGTTTTCTCACGATGTTTTCCTTAACCGTTATAGCAAGTCATAATTAATTAATTTGTATTGGCAGAAGTGCGTGGTGGTTTGACCCTTGAACCCGCCGATTAGAGGCAGAGTTTCAACCACTATACATCTCTACTCAATCTCTATATACGTACAATAGTATGTAAATTTACAGAATTAACTAACACATTAAATACATTTTGATGGAGTTGATAAAATTAATTAACTTGAATGTTATTGATTATTCATCATCATCACTTTATAAAGTTATATCTCTGTTGTAATCTCAGTGAACGTGTTGTATCCTTATACATATGTATGAGTGTATATAACTGTTGTATACTGTTTAATTGATGCATTTTACCGTCGGAAAATAGCAGTTACTTGCAACAAAATATAACCCGTTTTTACGAGCTTTATAGTTCTTACTGATGAACTTTGATTTTGGCGGGTTTATTAAACAATATTTTAAAGACCCCTTTGTAAACATTTTTGTTAACCACAACCGCTTCACCTATTTCTGCTTCATAACAGCAGCGTTAAGTGCTGCTGTGTTGTGGTTTGAAGGGGGTGGTAAGGGGGACATACTTACCACACCACAACAGGTACGCACAATGTACGACCCTTGTAAAAAACGAGTTATCCCTCAGTACACGAGTTAGTATTTCAGCGACCCTAGTAGTAATCCTTGACCTACATTCCCGAGGATGTACCTGGGTACATACGATTAACGCGTATCGCGGCAAATATTTAGTTTATTCGGGTTCTGTACCCAAAGGGTAAAAACGTAAACCCTACTACTAAGACTTCGCTGTCTGTCCGTCTGCCACAGGGCTCTCTTCAACCGTAATAGATAGACACTTGAAATTTTTACACAGAACGCATAAATTCTTTACAATCTGTTTACTACTATAACTGATCTGTTAAACATTATAATAAATACAAATAAGTAGAATAAAGCATATTTTAATACGGTTATTTTATAAAAATGAGTAAAATTTAATTAACATTTGGTGGTACGGAAGCCTCCATGTGCGAGTTCGACTCGTACTTGGCGAATTATTCCCACCTGCCTCGTCCACGGTCGGTATGACGCCACACGAACGGTGAACTTTGATGAGTATTTATATCGTTTACATTACGCAGGCAGATTGTATTCGTATCGTTTTAGTGAATATGGCCTTTGTATAAATCTCTATCGTTTAATCTCTATACATAAAATAAATGACATAAATTCATAATGACACAAAATAAATTCCTAATATAATACAGCGATATACTTATGTACGACTATTTGTGTCTGACAAAATATAATTATTATGACACGTTGTAATTTCGTTAACAGAATACTTTGCACAGACTGAACATATACTCATTTATTTATAGTTATTGAATAAATATTTTACAATATTGTCAATTTAAAAAAACGTGTACCTTTTATAGTAGTTGCGTATTAGTCAATTTATATGTTAAAACTCAATGGATATTCAACATTATTGACCTCAAACGCGTTGTTTATATTTAACGTATCAAAACATGCTCGCACCGAAAACATCTGCGCCCATGTGCTTGTAAATATTTTCCAGATTTTGTTAAGAGTTTAAAGCAAAATTAATTAATTTAACCAATGTTGAAAACTAAACAGACAGTTACAGTTACAATCAAAACGTTTAATTGAATGAGTAAAATAAAAAAAAATCGCAAAAGTTATTTTGACGATTCCTTACAATAAAATGGTCAATGTCGCTTGTGTACATCTGTACCCATAACCAACACTATATAGATAAAATAGGAACCCTCAGGTCGATCACAGATGTATTTCGCCTCTAAGAGTTAGCACGCCATACTTTTGTTATCTTTGTCTTACAACTTACACCACAAGTTAAGCCAAAGTACAGCATCTTTACACCCTAGCTGTTAGAGAGGTAAAGTAGGGTTCACAGTGATGCCACTACAGGCGAAAGAATCTCCCGCGTAAATATTCACTAAAAGCACTATCTCTTTAGAAATTTTCAACATGGACGACTAGAAAATAATACAGAACCATGTGAAACTTTTATATACAAATCGCAGGATAATTATACGTTACAGTACGTTTACAGGTTTACCTTGCGAAGTCATAATGCCAGCGGCGTTGTGAGGGCAACTACAATGTATTAGATATACCTACAAATACATGCACATAACAAATATGTACCTGATAAGTACATCAAAAATTTGCGGAAATACTAAAGTAGATAAAATCTAAGTGATAAAATTAACGTGTAATTAATTGTACGTATTGCGACGAGGATTTTGATATTTGTATGAACACACTTATAGAAGTGGCACTGGTGTCATAATAATCACTATATGACAAGCTAAAAAAAGGAGGTTAAGGGTCCCGAGTGTCATGCTACGTTAAGAATCACTAATCGACAATAATTTAGCTGTTTTTCTGAAGATAAATGCAGCTTTTAAACGCAAATTTTTGCACCCTCGATGCAACAACTGAACGCAAAAACGCGACGCAGTATTAGAGCAGTTGCTAAAACGCGCGTTTTTAATGGCGTTAATCCACGTAAGTAATCAAAAAATTAACGAGCATCGGCGCAATAGCCAAAATATGTATTGCCACTGGACGTAGCGTGTTTACTACAACCGTGAGATAAACGTAAAGGTAGGATAATGAAGCTTTGTCCCTGTAGTTCCGGGACTAAAATAGGGCTTCCGGTGTTGCGGGCGGTAAGAGTGGGAGCGGTATGTGTGGTCGCATACCGTCGTGAACAACAGATGGTGTGGGAGGAGCGAAAGCTGGTCTCCCAGGGCAGAGCCCGATCGGGCCATCGCGCTTGGAGGACTCCGGTTGCGTTCCGTCGGAGATCCCGGAGTTCTCTACAAGCGTTGAGGACGGCCATTAGGGGGGTTTTAGTTCGGTAAAAATCCCAAATACGAGTAACCCGGCGTGGCTCCCACGTCGTCGGGTACCTTTTGAAGGTTCCCCCTCGTTAAAAAGATAATTAAGCTTTTCATTATAAAATAATAAACTAACGTTTTAAAAATCGTAATTGTATTTTTTATACAACCTTCTATTATAGATATAAGATATATAATCAATATTTTAACATGAGCTTTACTTCTGATTTCAAAGGTACACAGACTATCTTCTTACCGCGAAAATATGTCATTCCATCATCAAAATTGAAATCTATGCGCGAGGGTGTATGTGGGAATAATAGCGCGGGAAGCTCAACTTCACTTGTTCTCAAAAACGAGAAACACAAGTGTGTAAATACTTCACAATTTTAAATGTTATCAGTGATACTTGCTCTAAGAAGACGAATATTACTACATCTTATAATGGGATAGTACGGTTTTCTTGTGAAAAGTGCTTTAAAATGTAAAATTTTAAATTTCCGCGCGAAAGCTGTAGCGGCTGGTTCGTGACGTCATTGCGTTAGTAAACACTGTAATAACGACGCATACATACAACACGCCAACAATATTTTGCTTTCTAACGAAGTGACGTCATATCAGCATGAAAATGACGAGCGTTTTAGATATTTGGAAGACAAACTAACGATAACGAATATCAAAATGGGATAACGAATATTTCTACAAATCGAAAATTTATTTACACATGTATGTACCTGTATGTTTGTTTATGGTACGAGTACGTTAAAAACTTAAAATCCATCCAACAATTTAGCTCACAGGCCGTACCAATGCGGTAGAGATACACACACATTTACACTCTAGACACACCACTCACCCTCTGTCGCACACATGTAAAAAAAAAGACTTAAACCGTCCCTTTGTGCCCAACTAGGTATTAACGAGACCGTTACCCTTTGTATATCGACATTCTGTACGACTGCAGAACCGCTAGATTATTTACAACCAGACCTTTGCGAATCAATACCAATAGTGGATTCTAGGCTATTTCTAGACCTAACCAGGTCAACTGCGCCACAAGTGCTAACCGAAATATTTATTTTGAAATGACATGAACCGCCCTTACATAATAATGTATGAGATCGCTTCGTGGAAACTCCTACGAATAATTCTACGAATCGATAGTTAGATGTCGTGTCAATTACTAAATTAGAATGAAATCGGTCAAGTGCGTGCCGCTCCCATTCGCACATTTCTTGCGTAGAAAATATTTAATAGGTATATGGCATTAGTATTTTGTTTCATTCAGGTTCAAATCTTTAGTGTGAGCCTGAATTCAAATTTGGGCAAATTCTCATTATCATTTATTTACCAAAGTGTTAATTGCATAAGTCATAACAGTAACAAAACGAAAATGATAGGTCGATATATAACTAACGAATTTAAAAATTTATTCCGTTTTAAGTGTTCGTATACTAACCGACGTGTCTATGGGACGTGTCTTTAAGGTAGGGAATCCTAATATTGGTTGATGAATATAGGAACACGTACGTAATCATTTCGACTAGGTTGTTATGGGTTTTTTAAACTAATCCTTTGTGTGTTGCTTAAAAAAACACTAGCATTAGACTACGAGTGTAGAACTTCGATCAACAGTAAAATTATTAAGGGTACAACGTACATTAGCATAAAAGTACATTACAATGTAAAGATGTTTATATTTTATTTTATTTTATTCGTTGCTTTAATTTTATTACTGAGCATCAAGTGCATTGATCGAGACATGTCCCATCGTATCTGTATCAAGTCGCGGTGCGATGAGGCATCTCTTAATTATGATAAAGGGATCATGCATATGCAGTTTGTAAGACGTGTTTACCAGAATACACATCACTTATTTATCTATTATTATTATTTATATGTGTTTAATTGTGTAGCAAATTATTCCCCGGGAAGATCAGCGTCCTAGGATTGTCCAGCGGTCCTACGATGTTGATCAACCCATTGTGAAATCAATACACCCCCTTGAAGTGGTTCAGGGAAAATCCCTATGTGATATAATATACCCTTGCGTGAATTCAACGCGTTTGAATTTAAAAAAAATGTAAATGTGTATGTATGGTTGTTACCGTGTGCAGTAGTTCGTTGTGCTGCCGGTATTTGTACTCCAGCTCTTGGAGCTGAGCTGTCACCCACGTGGCGTTGGCCGCGATCTTCGCCCGACTCTTCTGCCATGTCCATAGCGCACGTTTCTCGCTGAAGACAAAAGATATTTTTAATATGGTTAAATCATAGATAAGTAAGGATTACTCACTCCTAACAAGAAAATTTAACCAGTTTTGACACTTGAAATTGTCACTGTCATCTATTTTCGTGTTTGAAAAAGATTAAAAAATTTAGTTTTTAGATATTTTACGAACGAAACGATATTTCTCCGCACATTTTCTTCGATTTCGTGTTTTTGCACCACTTAACTGCGCATGTCGGCATTGTTCCGCGTAAATTACACCATGACAGCCATTAAATGGCTGACAGAAATGTCAACCGTTTAAGCCATTTAATGGCTTACTTCAATTACAAGGCGGTGAGATATCTATACTTATCTATGGGTTAAATATATTGTATATTCTTATCTTATGTTTAATGTAAATTGTAATCTTAATTAAATTATATTTTAATTTATTAGCGCGTCAATTCTGTTAATGCAGTGTTCACCTGTAATAGTTTGTACACGACTTATTTTACTAACTTTTGCAATGTAATTTATATAAGCGTATCCTACGTTGGTGAACCTTTAATAAATAAATAATTAAATATTAACAGAGATCCGTACGCGCTTCTTGAAGTGTCAAACTTGCAGTCCACCTGATGGTGAGTTGTCTCATATGTAAGTCAGCCGGCATCAACTAATTTTCACCAAAACACAATAATTATTTCAGGCTAGAAATAGGATTAATACAAAGTCTGCCATGTGGAATTAAGTGTCTCACGCTATAAACCTGATTAATATGTAGCCTGACATGTCGGAAAAATTGTTAATCTTCACATACATTTTGAGTTTGTAAAAAACTTTCTTTCTTGAGCTTGTAGGTTTCCTCACGATGTTCTCCATCGCTTGCGATATTTAATTTCCGACACGCACTTCTAATATCAAGAAGTACGAGACTCATACAAATCGATTTATTAGTGCAAGGTCGTAGTTGATTCGCGCACCGAATTTTATTAATTTAATATACCATAGTATATGAAGTATTTAATTGTTAAATAAAAAATACAATGGTATTTAATCACGCAACGTTAATTATATCACATACATACCCAACATACCCAACTTCATATACCGTTTAAATCAGGTCAGGATGCATTGATTATTCTGATGAAATTCTGGGAAACCTTTAAAATCCATTGCGCAATATTGCAGGTGGAATTTTACGGAAATTCGTAGAAAGAACAAAGGCACTCTGAATTCTATTTTCACAAATTAATCCAGTATAGGATTCCCAATTAGTGAATTGTGAAAACAAATTCTCGGATGTTCTCTATCGTATTGAAATAGGACAAAAGCTCCAGCGGGATGGATAGATTAAATTTTACGGATATTTTTTATAAATATTTAGCCATTATGCATTAGAGCAAGCATGCGACCGGTCACTGTCGACGGCTCACTACCATTTCGAGACATGTGGCCGTCGTTTTCAATTTACATTTGCAACAGAATTTTTTTTTAATAAGAATGACATTGCTGACGAGCCGGCAGTCCATCAGATGGTAAGAGGACACTGGCGCTTATAGAAATCTGTAACCCACTCAATATACAGCGGTTCTACCTTAACTTGGTCGTAGGTAAGCGTACCTAGGTAGCGACCACTCCTGAAGACTTAAGAAGGTCGCTGTTGTCGCCCCACTAACGTTCAATTAAATACGTAGGTAACACCGTAAGAAACATTCTGCGATGTAAATGGGAATCGATGATCTAGATTCTAGATGATGCAATACTTTGGGAGATGACTGGGAATGCGGAACGAATTATACGGGCGCTTAAACACTTTAGTTAGGTCTTTGTTCACAGCAAACATGAGGCTGGGGTTTAAGTGGCAGGGCTGTAATGGAACTCCGTAAGCGAAACTGTTGGATATCCCGAATAAAATATTAACCGTAATAGAATTTGATATAAAAGTTTCTGATAATTTCGGATCGGGGCGGGTCTAAATGAAACACCGTAATAGAAATGGCGAGTTCGTTCATAAATCAATAATTATTTCTTTTTATTTACTTTAACAATTTCTTACGTAACTTGCCTATCCGAAACTATCAAATAATCCGAAATAATTATTATTGAAAACCGATGTATTTTTTGTCAGTATACAGATCCAAAATTCCGTATTCGTAACATCCCTAAATTAAGCCCTTGAACAGGATATGGTAAATAAAAAACGTGGGTAAAGTGTTTCTGCGCTTTTTTTTAAGATTAAGAGAGAAAAAAATGTCACATAAGGGCCACTTTTCAAGTGTTTTGACAGAAAAAAAGAGTGCCAAAATAAATTAGTTTTAGGGTAACATGTACAATCAAATAAATTTTACATTTGAATTTGCACCAACATTGTAGCGGGTATTAATTAAGAAGCCCTTAAACAATGAAATAATTATGGCCTTTGTCTGGGCTCAACATCTGAGTTGTTTATAGATTGCCATATAGGGATTAACAACTTCTTCAGGCAAACATTGCGACTAGAACTAGGAAGATTAAATTAATTTTGCATTTTTTTATTAAATATAAATTTGGAAAATATTAAGTAGCTTATGCAAATTAGAACGAATGTGTTATTTTTACAACAACAATATGTTTTTGACAACCAATAAAGCAGATAAGCTACCTGGTGGAAGGCAGTTGAGTGTGGATATTTGCAACATCAGAGAAGTCACCAATGCATATCTTACAATAGGAAAATTGTGTCATTGTACTGAATATAAAAGAAAAATCATGTACCATAAATTAATGACACCCATGTCTTTGTGATGGATTTTGATAGCGAATCCATAATCACTAGTTAGAAAATTTATAAGGAAAATTGTATTATTACTTTACTGCTCCTAACAACCTAGACAAAACAAAACCTACACAAAATCTTCCACCACACCTACACTATCTTTCCTTTATCACAATACAACTTAACTGAATCTTGTCAGATACAACTAAACTCTTTTTAGAGGACTTTCACATATGAAAAGATTATGGGATTGACAACCCAACGACCTTATGGGATTGACAAACAATTTTATTTTTCTCAAAAAATATTTATGGTTGGAATACAAAATCTGAAACATTATTTTTGGGGTTCTGTGTAATGCAATAACTGCATCTCTCAAAAGTACCTTCATCTAAGTGGCTTAACACTTGAGAACTTTGTTTATCTCAACTTGAGAAAAGTGGATGCTGACTGATGAGGGATTGTGTTGCAATGAGCTTTCTGCTGTAATTAAGTGAACATTTTATTTAATTACTTACCAGTTAAAAAAATAACTAGTACCAAAATGTTTCCATGCAAAATGCAATGTAATATGATAATAACAAAGATTGAATAAAAAAAATATGACACTTCTCAATATGTCTCAAAAAATATGATTAGTACATAATATATGCCTCTAAATTTTGCAATTATGTTGTATGATGCAATAACTTGATAATTATGATATTATGTTGACTATGTAACAATTGAATAATGTTTATAAACAAAACAAACGAAATTATAAACAGACCAATTAGGTACAGATTAAATACCTTTGGGTGTTTTTCCTCCTATTGAGTAACTATTGTTGTTGTTATATCAAAAATATAATAGTATGAGTTACAATGCACACTGTACCTTAATATTTTGGTGTTATTTCTAAAAATGAGATTGCATGAGATTCTGTGGTTTCTTAGAATATTTACTAAGTAAGTGATGTAAACATTGTGCAACATGTTTTGAAAAAAGCAAATAATATGATAGTGAGTACAGTACTGTACACATAATAATCATAACTACAAAGACCGAATGTCTTTCGTTTTATGAATAAACATTTATTTTCATTTAGTCAATTGATCATTCTAATGATATGCACAAAAAATTGTCTGGGTAGGATCTACAATGATTTTTTATTCAATTTCATATTATTGACTAAAGGTTTTGCCTTTTTGTTTGTTTCTAAAAATGTGACCATTAACATTACTTGTTTCTCACACATTTGATCATGGGTCTAGACGAGGGTAGAGGCCGTGCAGTTCTACCATTTACCTGCCCTATGGTTGTTTACTAGGGAACTCAAGAAATAAATGTATAAACATACAAAAAGACAATAACTTTCCCTACTACTATCCTATATCAGCATGCTAGATTAACTGGAAGTTAATTATGTTATTTCAATATGGGTCAGTGGATATACATATGAGCTAGAAGCCAAACGATTGGCTAAAATTTAAAACCATATTGGTAAATCACTTTAATACCTATACCTATAACAACCCAAAAAATAATTATTGTTATAAGGACTAATGCAGTGCCTGAGTGGACAGGATTATTGGAGAAGATAGCTAATAAAAGTCATTCATTCAATGGTGGATAATTTTACTCCACATAGTAAATACTTTGATAGAAATTGAGTAATGATATGAATTAATTAAAAGGAACATTTGACAGACAGCTCTTCCCTAGAATGAGGCAGACAAGACTGTTTAATACCCTTTCCTTATTGTTTATCAACTAATTTTCTTTTCTTCTTTTGTTTGGTCATTGTCAAGCTCAGTATTATGAATGAAGAATTGAAAATAAGAGATCATGTTTTATTTATGGTCAAATTTTGACCATTATGTAAATACTAGTTACTCTTGAAACAGAACCACCTACACACAACCCAAATCCTCAACGATTACTATAATCAACAATGATAAACTATGATGACTCATTGATAGCCACTATAACATACCTTACTAAGAAACTTAAACAACAGACCACATTATTAATAACTGTTAAGAATGCTTCATTTATCTAAAGATTCTAACCAGTTGGTATAATTTAATTAATTAAGGCATGTTCTATTAATGACTGTGACCCCATGAAGTCCCATGCAAAGAAATGTGACCTTTGCATAAGTATCCTAAATGTTTTTAATATAAAATAGTCCATAATAGGGACAACATTTCACTAGTTTTCTATTATTTAGTCACTAATTAGCTTAGTTATAAAAATCACCCTCTACCTACCTAATTTAAAAAAAAGCTATTATATATAATTTTGAAATCACAGACAGCTATTATTATTGAATTAATTGAAGAATTATTTTAATTAATAAAATTTATAAAATGGATTAATTATTGGAGCAAAGGTTAATAGCGTGCCCTTTGTAATCAAAAATCAATAAATTCACGTTTATAAATATTCAGTTTAATTTTTTCCTATTAATTTTTTATTTCAGAAAGTGAAAGATATATTGAACAAAACATGTTTATACATCATCTAATTTCAAACCACTCTTGTTATTACTGACAATGTAATTACTTTAATAGTTGAACCTTCCTCTGTTATGAAAAGTAAAACTACATAGACAATACCATAACATGATAAACAAAGAGCAAATACCTATTTTGACTTATTGAAAATAGTGAAAACAAAGTACTACTCACATTGGCATCTGTAGCTGATGGGGATTGTTGTATGTCACTGTCTCATCATCGCTTTCACCCCCTGACGATGATTCAGTGGCATCAGAGTCCAGTCCATGCTTCACCACTGATAGGTGGCAGCGCAGAGCACCAGCCATATCCTCCAGCTCATTGTGGGTACCAGAAGGTATGCCGAGAGATGCAGACTTGGAAGCATCGCCTTTAGATGTCGTAGCACGATAGTACCTCGGCCCAGTGACCGTACGGGAAGCTGCACTAGCTTGCAATGCTGCAGTTGTCTCTATCTTTTTAACCAGGGCCTTTAAACCCATAGTTCTGCCTGCACCATCTTTCCTAGCAGCTCTTGCGGTCCTCTCAAAGGTCTGTGCTACTTCCTCAGATATACGCTTTCCAATCGCTATCACTTGTATGATCCGTGATCTCCTCAGAAGATAGATCGTTCTGCGTATGATACGTTGTTGCAACATTTTAATCTTGTCATCTATAGAATCCAAATCTGGGTTCTCAGGTTGAAGGGGTAAGTCAAATCCTTGCAATGGAAAAATAGAATCTGGATCTTCTGGTGCAACAATCTCCTCATCTGCATTCTCTAATGTTTTGATCGCTTGAAGGATATCAGCCTGCCCTATCTCAGCATTTCCTAAATCGCAGAGGATCTGCTCCATCTCCTGCTGGTCCTTGGCCAGGTTGGGCTGGTTCTGTAGACCCATATCCTCGTCCTCCATGAGTGGGGCGTTGTTGTCGACGGACGCGAGCGCCCGTCGCCGTTGGGATGACTTGTCGGCGTCCTGCAGCGCGTCGTAATGGTTGTCTCGCTGCGAGTTCGCCGGGGCCATGTCACGAGCCTCGCCCGCCGCGGACGCCGGCGTGGGCCGCGTCAGGGCGGGTTCCCCATCTCCAACATCACTATCTTATGTAACCCACTGAACACGTTCACTGCACCGTCACAACACAACACTGCACTGTTCCACTCGGCGAGATCATTCTCCGCACATCGGTCCCCCGCCGGCACCTCGCCCTGAGGCGCACTGATCGAAAGCGGTTCGGCGCGCTTCTGAAAAACAACGATTAGCACCGATTATGAGCCGGTCTTTGTATGTTTAGGCGGAACCTTGCCGCCGCGAACGAATACATGATTGTTTCACTCTAAAAAACCATTTTGTACATCCACATAATTCGAAATTTGACCCACGTGATAACGAAAAGAGTACGCCAGCGGTCGCAGTTGCTTGTTTCTGTACGATATGAAACAGGAAATGATACACTTCTATTACACTTTTGAGGGAAGCGTACAACGCGATGCGTTTTAGGTTGCACTAAACATTGACACAGCACTAGTCGCAAGTATGATGGCGAAAATGTTTTTTGAATAATAATGGCGGAAGAAGGCCTAAAAACACTATTCAACTCGGTAAGCACTCAATTCTAGTGACGAAACATAGCTTTATACCGCACCAAACGCTACGAGAACTGAGAGACTTGTGAATGTGAAAAAGAGATGGCTATAGTCGTCCCTGAATTGGTACTTGCGCGGTAAAGTCAAATGAGTAAAAACACAACCTATTAAATTTTATGAAATAAAAGTTTAAATATTTAGTATATAATTAATAATTTCAAAATAAAATACATGCATAGGTAATAATTGTGATTTAAAATTTCGCAGAGTTTCCATTAAAATAAAATAAAAATACACTCAAATGATACCATTTATCTCGCAGCCACGCTATTTCTAACAATAGATATTTGTAGGCGAAATCGTTGCGAAATATTTCATTTAATATTTACATATAAGTAATAGTACATTAGAAATTATTTTTGCGATTTCCCGTAACTTTTAAAATATAGAAGATAAGAAAAACTTTTGAATTGACATTAAAAGTAATGAATATAAAACGCTTCCGGCGCATTTATGAATACTATTACGCGAAGGACGAAGTCGTACTTTTTTAAATAAATATATTTATTAATTTTGTCTAACATTAATAAATTTAATAATTTTAAAACTTAATACATAGTAATTTTAGGAAAAAATACTTTCTTTGGCACTAATGTGTAACGAAGGTGTCTTCATAAATGCGCTTACGTTCCGTTTCACGTAGTACTTACTGTCATACCAAATATTTCATTTTGCTAAACGCTACATATTCCGTCAATCTATAGGCTGAATAACTATAAATCGAATTCTTTTTCATTATATTTTAATGCAAAGGTTTATTTTATCAATATTTTTGATAAGTTTAAATAATGTATTCAAGCTTATATTTAAATGTTAATAAATTCCTCTACATTCTTTCATAAGCTGGCAGTAATTTATACGTTTTTATGAATGTGTAAAATATACTTACTAATAATACATAGATTTGTTAATGTGTATGTATATATAGCTATGGAATACTATGGATAAATAGATATAATGTATATTTATGGATATCCGCAAATATTCATGATGATAATCCATGATAATATTCATTTGAAATACTAAAACACGAATATTATCATCATTATCTATTTTATGATATCTCAATGGGTATCTCTGTTCGAAGATAATAAATCATTAAGTTAAAAAATATATGATCAATATATCCTAGTGCAATGTCACACTATAATTTCCTATTAATTTCCTTTCTTATTTAGCTTTGCATGTCAATATACTTTGGTACTATATACAAGCCCTATGAAAAACTAATTCCATAATAAACATAATTTGATCACTAGTGTACATTATAAAGATTTCATTTATAATAATCTATATATTTCCAGTAAATTACTAAAAAATAAGACCACTTCTTCATTTAGATGCCTAAATATTATGTGGATCCATGACTCACTTCATATTCTTAATATAATGCATTTAATACTGAACTCTTAATATTTAGCCATGAAAAACTATAATTCATTGAGTATATTATTTATAATAATGAAAATTTCCAACATCTTACCTGTTTAGTAGTGAGTTCTGAAGATACATTATTTTCTTGATATTTGGTGAGAGAACAAGTGTGCCTCCAGGCACACATCTTTAGTGATATACAAACCTACAATGAACACACAAATCAAGTTATATAATGTATTTTTTACCAATAAAAAACATTTTTAAAGTAATCCTACCTCTATATCTCTTGACAGGTAAATGACACAGAAGTTGAGATAGAAAGAATGACACAAATGTCATAGTTATAAAAACAACAAAAGTTTATACTTACCAAATTATATCTTACTATAGTGTTATGAACACTTGTCATTTCTTAGCATTATACTTAACAATAATTAAAAATAAAATACTAAAACTGAACTGAGATCTATCCCCACCACTAGTAAGAGCTAATTTAAACTAAAATATGTGATAAGAAAATAATATCTTCCCAACTTCTTATTACATACCTACCTGGTATATTTAGCTACAGCTATATGAGTACTCGTATAACAATCATTCATAATTGTTAAAAAAACTTACTAGGGAACTCAAATTGTTACAGAACGTTAAATTTAAAAACATATTTATGATACTATTCCCATTCGTGGAATAGTTCAATCGGTAAACTCCAAAATATTTTTGTTAAACTAACCGTTACTCATATCTTGTCACCCATTATGTACTAATCTCATCCACTCATATTCATGTATATTTATTTATGTAATAATGAGGATTTTAATATTTTTTAATTAATACAAGAAAATTATGTACATTTTGATTTTAATAGCAATAAATTTTAATATCAATTTACACTTTGCAACTTTTCATTATAATTTCTTAATGTTATTTTCTTTAATGTGTATTGTCCTATTTTTGTACTCTATCGGCAAGATAAATATATAAATTATGGTATTAACGGAACAGAAAAGCAAATTGTACAGAAATAATTCATTCTAAAAGGAATATAATTCTTTTGTATCTAGCTTTGTAACTATGTTCTCAAATGTGTATGTAAATAAATATACCTATACCATATCCTTCGTAGTAGGTCGTCCAATAACATTAATTTGAGTATTTTTTAATTCAAAATCAAAAACAATAATTGCATAATATTGAATTAGGTCTGAGGAAATCATTATTAATAACATCACTCATTTATTAGCATAATTTTTACCTTATACAATTTCCACTTCTTCGATGCCCACAAAGGTCAATCTCATACTAATATGTTGATGTCATAATTTAACCAGAGTGAATTAAATAAAACTTTACAAATTATTGCAAATGAACTGTAGATACAACTATAGCGAATTATTTAGGTATACAATATTATGAACAACCATCAGTAAGAATGCAAGTACATAAGTATATGTAATAAAAAGTGTACATACATTTTCACTTATAACTGAAATTAACAACTTACGAAACTTCGTCTCTAAAATAGTACGAATAATTGGTAAATAATTTAATTTTCCAAGTTCTAAGTTTCTTTCAGGCAAAGTATACAATTTTTGGTAAGAAGTTTACATGTTGATTTTAGCAACGATAACAAGCAAAAATATGGAATACAATTATTATGTACATTATATATTTCATTAATTAAATCTATTTTAATATATCCTCACCTCTTGCCTTTTACACGCAACGACGAATTCGACGAACGAATGGAAGACGGCAGCAAATTGAAATTTTAGGATGTTTCGTACATACTATAATAAAGTTAATGAACAGATATTTCCTCCCAATACCTTACGTCTAAACTTATTCATAAAATTTGTGATAAATAAATATTTATATAAAGAAAATTATATTAAGTAGTGAATTACAAAGTAAATTTCAAATTAATATTGTACAATAAATTTTCCGAACGTATGTGGCAAGTTGTCTTTCTATAGCGCGCCACTTCGTTTTGATAATGCAGCTCATTTACATTGTTTCAACAATTTACAAAATTTTAGAAACGACTCTAAATAAAATTTAGGTGAAAAATTATAAGTTTAACATTGACATAGTTAAATTTATTACGATTTTATGTCTTTATATACTTCAATGAGGAGTAATCTCATCATATATCCGTAATAATTTAAACTGAAACTAAACGCAACTTATATTTTATCTATTTGTGATCGTCTACCTACTGTCAACTGTCATTATTTGTCGGCGGCCGGCGCGGGATCGCGATGTTGGATATTTGTAAATTGCAAGAATTCTAATCTAAAGTTTATTCGTCAACTACAAAGATGAATTTTGATAGAAGCCTAAAGTTGCAGTCATCGCAACTCACTCCACTAAAGAAAAATCGTAAAAACATACTAGCAAGGGACGATACTTTAAATCTATCACCGATTCTTAACGAAACTTTAATATTCAAAAATCTCAACGACACTAGTTTGCGGCAAGTATTGGACGAGTCTTCGGTATTGGTGAACGCAGGATATGCTGGTGAAGGTTTAAGTGAAGCTTTTTTTGAAATAATACAGAATAGCCGTTCAAGTGCTGTTCTGGACACATTATCGAGGTTAGCTCAAGTTTGTTGTGATTCCTTAGAATTAGTGGAGCCATGGAACCGGTATAATACTCAAAACTATTGGCTAGCCGAAGAGGCAAACACATGGAAACTTTTACATTGCCTGTATGCAGACTCTATGTTAGACCATCCAGACTCTTTGGGGGCTGTTCTTACTGAACCCACCTTGTCACAACAAACTTTAGTCGAAGCCTTATTTCAAACAGATTCTGAAATAAGGCTCCTGCAGCTTTTAGTTGATTGGCTTGAGGCTACAGCGGCTTATCAAGAAGAAGCTACGAACACTGCTGCTCCCGTCATAGGTAATAATATTCATTGGGGCAATACCCTTCATCAATTGCTCATTGGGTCCAGCTTATTTAACAAAGAGAAGGATAAGTCTATGATAACTTGTATGGATCCTGATGCACCGAGGCGTCAGAAAAGGTCTATACATACCGATGATCAGAAAGACGACAATGATTTGTGCAAGAGAATATTTACAGAAGTAAGGTGTGGTAAATTTAATGAGGCAGTTTCCTTGTGCATCAGTGCTGGCCAAGCCTGGCGAGGAGCTGTTCTACAAGGGTGGAAGCTACTTCACTACTTACCCAGAGAAGATCCCGATGCTCCATTACAAGTCACTGGCAATCCATCACGGGACTTGTGGAAATGGTGTTCCTTAGGAATAGCTACAAATGTATCTGAAAATATCTATTACAGAGCCACCATAGGGATCTTGTGTGGGCACTTAGCAAGTACCCTTCCTGCTTGTCAAGGAAATTGGGAAGACTTGCTATGGGCACATTTGAGAGTGCAGATTGAGGCACGGGTTGATAAATTTTTGCATGAACATTATGCAACGGCTGAAGCTAATACTACACCTGCTGATGTTTTAGAATTGCTGCAATCTGAACTGCAAGTTGAAGAACTATCTATGCAACAGATATTTAGTGCTGTAAAAGCTCTAATGGACGGTAAGAGAGAGTCCAACTATCAAACATGCCAAAGATATCTCATGCTTGGCCAAGTCAGGTCAATCATGCAAGATACTACAGAATGGCTGCAGAATGCTGAAGAAAGTTTCATCAGATTTTTGGCACACTTGACTTTAATTCTTCGGCAAATGGGGAAGGATCCCCAGCATGATGTTGGTGATAAAGTCCTGGAGAAATATGTGTCACAGCTTATAGATGGAATCATAGATGGTTCTATAGAATGCCCTGAGCTCATAGCATATTATACTTCCACTGTACCAACTGCAAGACAGATTACTTTGTATGCGGAACTTATGGATAAAATTCACAAAAGCGATTATAGACAGGGTGTTGTCAAGGCAGGACTAAGTGCTGGGATGGATGTAGCTGCGTCTGCTCGGGTTGCCATAAAGAAGGCCATAAGTGATATTCAGGAGGGATATGGTAACATAGATGTCACATTTACACAAACTACTGCTATTGAGAAAGACAAAACATTGATATTAAAAGTAATATTGTCTCTTGAATGGTTGTCTCTTATTGACAATCAATTCGTTGAAGCTCTTTGGCTGAGCAATGCAATGGTGCGCACATTTATATTCATTGGCAATACTGATGCTGCTTTAAATTGTATTACAAATGTTAACAATATGTATCCAGACTTTGTGACCAAAGTGCCTTTAAATTCTTCTGAACTGAGGGAGCATTTATGTTTGAAATCATATTTGGAGGCACTAGAAGGTTTTGCTACTTGGTACAGGCATTTCATAAGTGGACAACCAAAGGATGTGGAGCCATTAGCTCCTGATGCGTCATTCTCAGATAAAGTCCACCATGAACAGAGAACTGCGCAGGTGGAGCAACAGAAAGCCCGTTGGAAGAATGCTGTTCTTCACCAATCTCGCCATACCAAGAGTTTGCTCTATAATGTATTGATGTTCCCTGGAGGTTGGCTGCAAGATGACAATGACAGCACTTCATCACCCAATTTCGATGAAGAAGAGAAACAAGAAAGGTCTAAACAACTTGAAACACTGAGGCGTCTTTGTATTCCAGAAGTTGTCATTTTGATTTTGAAAATTTTGCAGAGCACAAATGATGTCGAAAACCACAAAGAAGCTGTAAAAATAAGTGACCTGATTGCTGGCGAAAATAGGTCTTTATACAAAGTTTTTACTAAGGCTAAATTACTGGAAGTTTTGGATAGAATTAAGGAGTCTTCTTTATTACTGCTGGAGAACGGAAGGGATATGTTTGGATATGAGTTAAATGATTAAGGAAATAACAATTGGCTTTTTTTAATAAATGTTTGTACTAATAAATATCTTTTATTTAGTCTTACACCATTCAGTCAACAAAAATAAAGGAACTACTATGCATAGTCCATTCAAAATGGAGTAAATATTGTCACCTTAAACAGTAAATGAGTTAAATATATTTAAGTTTTATTGGTTATAAATATGAAATATAATGAGAGGAAAAATTTATCAAGGATTGCAAATATTTGTTCGATAGAGAAATCTATACAGTAATTTAGTTACATTGACATCTTAGATTTAGCACAATTACACTTTAGGCTCCATTTATACCTACAGGCAATCAATGTTTTGTGTCAAACAAAAGCATATTTTGATGGACACCATGTCTGCACAGTTGGGTTACGGAAGATATAAATATGTTTGTAGATATAAATGCACCATTATGTTGTCGATATTTAATTATAATAATTATAGTACATTAGTACACAAAATAGATTAGTTAGAGAGCATTATATGCATCTATGGCACTGCGATCGGGCTCAAATTTATCAAATCATTGCTGCATTCAGCCAATTCAGTAATGGACACTCTTCCCCTTTGTTTTATGAACTTCGCTACATCCTCAAGCTCTTTGTGTGAGATGTAAATGAATTTCCCTCTATCGTCTATAACACCAGTTAGTTCTCCAGAGGCTTGCAAGTCTGTTATCCTGTCGATAGCCGCTTGAGTCTTTAGCTTGAAATGGGCTGCCAGATCTTCAAGTAATACCACTTTTTGCTCCTGTAAAATTTTTGTAAGTTAACCTCAAATATTTCAAAGCAATAAATTCTACTTATTCAGTTACAGACACATTAATGTGAATTTTAAAAACAATAACATTAGACACGGTTTTGTACAGTAGTATATCTGAATTTACGAACTCATGTGCATAATGCATGCATATGGAATTAATCCTCACTTGAAAGGAATACTTGCTTAAGATTTAATCATAGAACTATCAAATACACAACACACACTAGGGTTCATCTTATATAATAACTATGAGTTGTAACTTCCTTCAATCTGTGTATAAACTTGTAAATGATGATGTATATGAGTGTGTATGAGGGACAATACAAAGTTCTACATTGTAAGTTGTACAAAGGAACGATGGGTCATCCTAGGCCGCAGTATGACATCGCCGCGTGGGGCAAGGGAACTCGAGGAGTCCCTCCTTATGTAGATGTGTAGATTTCAAATAATTGGTTTCATTTACCCGGATGTAATCAACAAATTTCTTAAGCAAGTCCTCTTGGTCTTGTTCATCGTCCTCATCAAATCCCTCTCCCTCAACAGTGAATGCCGCCTTCAACGCATCATACTCCTCCTGTTCCTTGCGTTTACGTTCTTCCTCAGCTTTGCGTTCAGCTTCCTCAGCTAAACGTTCTTCTTCCTGCATTTAGATTAGTATAAGAAAAATTTATGTACTATGCTATATTGAGTGAAGTGTAGAACAAATATGTTAATAATTAATACCAAGTTTCCTCATTACACACAATCATGATTTTATAAAGACAATGTGACCTTTTAAATTTTTTTACACTTTTCTAATAATAGTTTTTTTTTTATAATATAGGAGTAGCAGACGAGCATGCAGTCCACCTGATAGGATTAGATATTCCTACCTGAGGTCGGCCACAGATGCGCCGCTACCTCTGAAGACAAAGCTGGAACGCCTCGAAAAAGTATGTCTCCCTTACCACACCCTTCAAAACGGAACACAGCAGTGCCTAACACTGCTGTTATGAGGCAGAAATAGGTGTGGCGGCGGTGCCACCGGAGTCGAACCACAAAGGGTTCTACCACCTTCGAAATTATGTAAATGTACAAGCAATATTGTAAATGTATGTAAAGAAGTTTATTTTAATTTTTTTTGTCAATGTAATATTTCATTATTGTCTATTTATTTTCGTGGAATACAAAATGTTAAATGTCGTTTTATCGTTTGTTCTGTAAATAGAGTTTTTATTCTGTTAATCATATTCTATGTACAAATATAAAACTTACTAAATGATATAAATGAATAAATAAATAAACAAACCTGTAAATAGAGAAAAGACATTTAATGTTTTCTATTCCATGAAAATATTTTTATTTCTTTACATGTACAATTACCTGTTCTTTTTCTTCCTGCTTCTTTCTCTCTTGTTCCATCTCCCTATCTCTTTCCTTCTTGATTTCTCTCATATGTTCCACCGCTTCTCTAGCTTTTTTCTTTTCCAATTTCGCCTCTAACTTTGCCCTTTTCTGTACAGAAAAATGAAATATTAAATATAACCTATATATTCAACACTGATAGGCTTTAAGAAACTTACAATGACTGTCGGTAGTCGCTAGAGCTGGCTATTGCTCCCTTAGAATGACTATTTTCTTTTGATAAAAAGTATATCGGTTTAACAGAATTACGAATGAATTAAAGCAAAATTCTGCAATTAAAATGTAAATGAAACGAACTATAAACTTAATGTAGGGATAGCAGACGAGCATGCAGTTCACCTGATGGTAAGTGGCTACTGCCGCCCATGGACATCTGTAATCAACCCCAGATAGGATTAGATATTCCTACCTATGCGCCGCTATCCCTGAGGGTCTACCACCTTCAAATCTGTATTCTTTCAGAGTTTTACACATGCAACAAATATGTCACAATAGAAAAATGTCATGTAATTCAAAGGTATGTAAAATATAAATTACCTTGGCTCCCATTTTGTCGTCAATCTCTACTTTTGGAGCCTCACTTCCTGAACCCTCATCGGAGTCTTCAATGGCTCCCGGTTCTTCTTCTATCAGGGCTTGTTGATGTCGGGCAGCTAGAAAAGCGTTTCATATGTTTATTTAGTAGTATGATACTTATAGTTGTATAGTCTTCAGTAATGTAAAGCACACTAATGCAGTTATGTATCCGTGGGGGAGAGCAGGCAGTGCACGGGTGCCAGGAGGGTCCCACGTTGTCTTCGTCCCGCTAATATCTGCATTTTGCTATTGTGACGTGACTCATTTCTATATTCGGAGCAGACTAACACTTTGGCGCAGACGATATAGGTATATAGAAAAGCATTAGATAAGTCTTATACTTATGATACCTTTAAGGTACAAATGCATGTTTAGTGATGATGTGATTGTAGTTAATTGATAAATCTGATTATTCCAACAAGGAATACAATTTTTCAACACATATCTCATTACAATACATATACAATTCTTTCAAAATATCCACAAGTGACAGTAATTTCAAAAGATATTTTAAAATCTAAAAATGCAATGAATATTTAGTCAAAACACTAATATAGGTATTGAACATACCATTAGCTCGCATGCGCGCCCTCTGGTTCCGAACAGCTTGGACTCGTCCTGGACCGCCATCCCTCTGGACCACTGCTCTGGGTTTAGCTCCAGCTGTCACAAAATATCATAGTTTATATGAGTTTCTATAGCCTTTCTGGTATAATATCTTTTGAATCATTTTTTTATAAATACTGTTCATGTCTTACTTGGTTGAACTTGGGCTACTCTGAAAAAGGCTATAGTGAGGATAACTATGACTATTGCGCTTATAATCGCGGCTATAATAAAAGGATCCATGTTTCAAGATATGTGTAAAGACTTGAGTAAAATTACAATTGTAGCTTTATTTGTGCTCGTCACTTAATTTAGTGTTTAAAAACTACGTGACTTTATTGAAGTACGTATTTCAGTAGAAATAAAATCGAGAATACTCTCTTTCTGAAGAAAATATGGTTCATTTTACAAACGTAATTTTCATTCTAACCAAAACAACGTCATCAAAACGTCAGTCGTCAAAATCGCAATAAATTTGTGTTCCATTTTAGGCAAAAAACATTTTTTAAATAAAGTTTTATATTACTATTATGTATAGGCTCTAAATAATGTACAATTTTTACGACATACTTTATAATAGTTTTAAACAGGCAAACTCTTTAATTTTTAATTCTGTTTATTAACATAAAATTAAAAAATTAAAACGTGTTTTGGAACGCAGCAGACAAGATTAAATAAAATAGTGATCCATTTGGATGACGTGTGTGACGTGTGTCATGTCATTGTATTTCGATTTTAGCCGATTGTTGTAGTTAAACACGATGTTATTTAAGTTATCCTCCCTTTTAGCCGTATTTCTAGTACTAGATCTTACATCGGCTTTATACTTTCACATAGCGGAAGGGGAGAGAAAATGTTTCATAGAGGAAATACCGGACGACACCACTGTGCTGGGTAAGTCTATCTTATCGTGGGGTTACCGCTTTACTGGTACACGTATATGGAAGTCACTATCAATGTTTATTTATAATTTCCAGTGAACTACAAAGTGGAACTTTATGACCCCCGGTCTGGTGGGTTCATGCCGTCGTCGCCGGGGATCGGCATGCACGTGGAGGTGCGTGACCCCAGCGACCGGGTCATCTTGTCCAGGGTCTACTCCTCGGAAGGCAGGATCTCCTTCACGTCCACGACGCCTGGAGAACACGTTATTTGCATGTACTCCAACAGTACATCTTGGTTCAGTGGATCACAGTTGAGGGTGAGTGTTTATACATACTTGCAGTCAAACTACTTGATATGAGTCTCCTCCACGAAAAAGTAAATCATTCAACGAGAAGTCTGGAGTATATTGTACCACCCTTTTTCAATGCAGATACCTATTTTTGTTAAATAGTGTTAGACTTGCTGTATTTTGGTTTGAAGGTTGAGACTTATCTCAGACTTTTCAATTTAAGTCCTCAGGGGTAAGTAATTCATGTGGGGCTGATCTAAGGTAGGACTGTTAATCCTATCTGGAGTTTGTAATATGTCTATGGGAGAGATCACTTTTTCAATTTTGTGATGTACATCAAATCTCCATAATTGTATAGGAGCTCCTGGATTAAAATATTTTTCATTATTCATCTTCAATTAATAAGATATACCTATATATCTATCAGGTCATCTTAGAAAAAAACTATGACATGCTGTTGAGCTATGCTTGAGCATAAGCAAGTGTTATTGAGGTGATAATTCTTATAAAACAGGAATCTGCCATGATATAGCTGTTCTATGAATTGATTAAATTAGTTATATATAGTTATCACCAATCTGCTAGTCCGCTCTGAAGTTCTTGCGAGCAGGTGTAGTCATACAATTTGCTATGGCTTCATTTCTATATTCAGAGCGGACTAGCAGTTTACGCCTATACCATTGATTTAGGGTTTCCAAAACTACTTTAAAAATCTCTTTTTATGTTAATGAATAAAGTAAAAATATGTTTAAGCATGTAACACATTCTATATTTACTTACCAGTGAACACCTGTTCAAATATACTTTAACCAGGCATACTGTTGTTATCAGCCTTACACACATGTGAATTCATTGTATCATTAATTTTTAGGGATAATATTAGCAAAATATTGGAATATTGTATTTTTAAAATATTGACCGGTTTACCCTCATTATACTGTCACATGAGAAGCTAAAAGTCTAACACACAGTGGCCCCTTTGCATGGTAGACTTTTAGCCTTTCCAGTGATGATATGCATTTAAATAATTTCATATAAAATTATTTTTGATCACTAGGAAAGGATAAGAATAATAATAAAATTAATCAGTAATAAATTTAGTAAGAGATAAAAAAGTATTGCTAGGAACTTTAGCTACAGATTTTCTATCAATAGTATTTACAATATTAATCATGAAAGCCATTTGATTCTTAGGAAACATAGTGGTCATTATTTTTAACATCATTGGTTAGTAATATTGACCCCAAACAATTTTAATGACTTTTAGGTACACCTGGACATTCAAGTGGGTGAGCATGCAGTGGACTACGCGAATGTGGCTCAGAAGGACAAACTGACAGAACTCCAGCTTAGGATCAGGCAGCTAGTTGACCAAGTCCATCAGATCACAAAGGAGCAGAGTTATCAGAGGGTAATTTGATTGTTTATTATAAATAGATTGAGAGGTGGTAGAACCACTATAGTTTGGCTGGGAAGGTATTATGGTCACCTATTTCTTGCATCAACAGTTTTTTGCATTTTGGTGGATGGTAACTTACATAATATGAGGCATCTTAAGCTTCAGCAATTTCGACACATCTGTGATTAGCCTCAGGTAGAATCATTATTCTATATTGAGTTGGTTACAAATGTCTATGGGCAGAAAGTACCAGTTATAATATGAATTGCATGCAGATTTACTACTTCAATTACATAAACAAACTAGCTGACCCGGCAAACATTGTGTTGCCATATAAATAAAAAAATGTTAAGGGTGAACAACCCTTATCACTAAGGAGTATGAAAAATAGATAGTAGCCGATTCTCAGACCTACTGAATATTCACATAAAATTTGGTGAAAATCAGTAAAGCCATTTCGGAGGAGTACGGTGACTAACATTGTGACACGAGAATTTTATATATAAGATATAGACTCATAAAAACAGCTTTTGTAGATTTAAATATACATATTTTATGAGAAAATCATATTACTCATTTGAATTTTGTTTTTATAAATGATAGTTTTAATTGACTTATTTTTGCAGCTGCTCCTTGAATCTACCACCTAAATTAGTGCCTCTATGTCTAGGATTTGAAACATTTTACTTCACATAATTAATCATTCATTGTTAGGAAGAGACATTAATATGGTACTCATAAGACTACATTTTTTGTGAAGACTTAAAGCTAATTAACCACAGTAATCTATTTTCAAAAGCATAGATTTTATTTAGATTTGATATATAAATGGTTTGCTACTAAAATACTGATTTGACTTTAATGTTACAGCATCGCGAAGAACGCTTCAGACAGACATCAGAGAGCACTAACCAGCGTGTGTTGTGGTGGAGTCTGCTCCAAACTGGAGTCCTGGTTGGCATTGGCTACTGGCAAATGAGACATCTCAAGAGTTTCTTTGAGGCTAAAAAATTAGTTTAAAACAAGAAATACTTAGTTTTTCATTTTTAATTATATAGTTTACCCGTGTTAATTTATAACATACATCATCGTTAAATTTCACAATTTTCAAACACCTTTTGTAAAATATGATCTGTATTTTTCAATAAAACATCAAATTAAGTTATATTTTTATTGGTCCCCTTAGTAACAATGTTATTATGTCTAGATTACAACCTATATACTTCATTTTTATTATTTGAATGTACAGTGTATAATTATTTAGAAAACAATCTTTTGTAGCACATTAATTTATGATAGACTAGTTTTTGCCCGCGGCTTCGCCCGCGATTAAAAGAAAATACATACGCGATTAAAAGAATATGACATACTAACATACATAAAACTGAAAATTCGTACCTTCATTGATTGATTGATATTAGGTCGCCGTCACTAGTTCCCGTGGGATTTCCGGGATAAAAACTATCCTATGTCCTTTCTCGGGTCTCAGACTATCTTTGTACAAAATTTCATTAAAATCGGTTCAATGGTTTAGGCGTGAAGAAGAGACAACCAGACAGACAGACAGACAGACAGAGTTACTTTCGGATTTATAATATTAGTAAGGATTTTACATTGCTTACATTTTTTCTTATGCTAATAAAATGGATCTTAAAAATATCATTATGTAATAAATAATTATAGTCTAGTCAAAAAGTTAAAAAAATGTGAAAAATAGAAATAAATCTCCTAAAAATATGAGACATAGTTTATTCTTGATCAGATATGTTCCAGATGCACCTAGATGCATAAAATTTTACCTGAAGATTGACAGAAATGCTATATTGCTATACAACCTACATAAATGTAAATATCGAAAAGGCTACCTAACTTAAAATATACAAATAAATTAGGCCAACTACTAAATCGAATATCATGAAACTATTTGAAAAGAACAATTTTTATTATAAATAATGGTAAGTTAGATTTAATATCTTTAAGTGACACAAAATTATATAGTTAAAATAGGAATACATGAGGAAATCAAAATAATATAGAAAAAATAGGAGTAGCCAAATTTTGTGGAAGCTAGTTCAATAGATAATCTTCATTTGTTTGTGAACACTTAATATAAATAGTGCTAACAATTTTTAAATCTCTGTCTATGTGCAGTAAAGATTTTTAATTACCCAATAAGTAACAACCTAGCATCATACATTTTTGCTAATTGATAACACATTTTTGTACTATAAATACCGCCATTTGATAAGATCACAGTATTAGACAGTATAATATTTTTTAAATAACTGAAGTGGCAAAGTACATGAAAATCTCTGAGTAATAAAGTATAGTGACCCTTCTTACCTAAGTAGTCACTCAACATTATATTACTCTACATACATATCTACCTGTTTACAATAGAACCAGGTCAAAAGACCATCTTTTCCATTTTACCATTCAAGCTTAAATGGCATAACTTGGCAACATATTATAGCTTAACATTAAACATCATAATCATTTGAAATCAGCTATAAAAGTAATTTTGTACAATGACATTCCAGAACTAAATTAGTATTATACAACTAAGATATCTTCGTACCCTTTGTACCATTGTGTTGGTTCCATCTGTAATAATCATTACTCTGAGGGACATCTGTTATCAATCTCAAATAAGAGCAAGCAATATTGGACTTCATATCCGCCAATCTCTCATATGCCATGTTTGCGTTTGCAATATGGGGGTGGGTAGGGATTATTCGGGTCTCAAATAAGAATCTCTGCCTAAAGTTGATTGTAGGTGTGTTGCTAGTAATGATGACTAAGTTGGAACACATCATTATAATTATTCCTACCACTATATTATTTTGTCGTCACAATTCTAAACATGTTATCCATGCATTTGATAAATAAACTTGGGTCAGCTTTAGGGAAAGGAACTAACAGCTCGAAATCAACAGTTTCCAGCGTGTTTTCCAGAGTATCACAGGTGCAGTAGTACAAGTGACCGTCCACCTGTAGCTTCTCAGCCAGTTCTAACTGGTGATTGTTCATCAGATCTTCATTTACGACGACTAAAAGAGGTTTTTTCGCACCCAGAGCTTCTAAGCAACTGCCGGCTCCCGCGTGGCTAATAACTAAATCGGCATTTTCTATATCTGCCTTTATTGAATCCTTAAACCGGTACAAACAGACTTTTATATCCTCTTTCTCATATTCTCCTGTTTCGATGTCACTGTTGCCGACTTGAAAGGTTATTTCTTTGCAGCCAAGTTTTCTCAAAGCCTTTAACACTGAAGGCATCAGAATATATTCACAAAGCAAATCGAATCGGGTTGTACCGACTGTTATAAATATTTTCTTGTATACCCGAGGCATTTTGTTTATTTTTTACTTCAAGTTCGTGTTACGTTTGACAGTTATCACGTCATGTCAGCACGTCAGCAGTCAATGTCAATTATGCATAAGTCAAATCAATACCAATAATTATTGTACTGACACTATAATATTGATTATACAGCCAAGTATAACATTAGAAAAATTAAAAATATTTTTTTATTTAAAAATTAAATATGTCCTACATATTATAATAGTACAAAGTTAATTATAATTTACTTCATTTGACTTAAGTAATTCTTGTTGCACCAAAGTGGTAGAATGGAAGGCTCTCATACAGGTAATTCGTATGGATTCGCATGAAATTCGTATATACGTATGGACTATAGACACGTATCGATCATAACGATCATTTTATTTATTGCATAGATTTGAAGGTGGTAGAACCCTTTGTGGTTCGACTCCGGCGGCACCACCGCCACACCTATTTCTACCTAATCTCTACCTAATCCTACCTAATCATCATTACCAATTTCTAACTTCATTGCTCAATAAATCACAATAACTGTTAACAAGGTAGCAAAATGCACAACAAAACCATTATTTCGGCACGCATGCGTTATTTGTAATTATCGTTAATTTTTAATGAATCCTGACCTTTCACTTCTTCATCGAAAATGTGCTATACTTAGGATGTTTATTTTCTACAAACGAATAAAACTATTATTCATACGTTTTGGCTTTAAGTAATAAAGAAAAAAAATGATCAGATACCTTGTCTCACGTATGTTTTGGTAACTGGAATAAATGAATAACTTCTCAAGAAGATAGGTACTTCTGCCAATTTCCTGAGTTTAATCAGTCAGTCGGCGCTTACAGTATCCTTAACAAGAAGGGAGAGTATTGCAACTATAGTACACATCCAATTCAAACTTCAAACATATTTTATTACTAGCTGACCTGGCAAACTTCGTACCGCCTCAGAATCAATTTATGAAATATATTTCATATTTACTCACCCTTTAAACCTTGCCTGGACTTCCACAAATTATTCTAAACTAAAATTTGCCAAATCGGTCCAGCCGTTCTGGAGCTTTAGCGGGACTAACGAACAGCAATTGATTTTTATATATATAGACTTGTGGTGCCCGCGGCTTCGCCCGCATTTTAAAGAAATAATATGACATTGTACATAAAACGGAAATGTTGTACCTGCATTGGAATGACAGTGGTGCCATCTGTCGAAAATTGGTCTTACCAACTCCCAAACCCTCGTGGGCTCTTGGACAACAACTTTGCTAAAGATCATCACTTGATCAAATGCATAGTTTCCGATTCTATAACTACTTACGAATTAAAAATTAATTAAAAAAACCTTTTCCCACGGACTAAATTGTGAATCTAAACCATTCTCAAGTCCCCTTGAACACACACAACAAATTTCATCAAAATCAGTCCAGTCGTTTAGGAGGAGTTCAGTGACATACACACGCACATAAGAAATATATATATAAAAGATTTCCTATAAAATGCATTCAGAAAAGGTAATTGTAGTTATCTAACGCTGCAGTCACATAATACACATAATATTTCTTTAATTTACTACACATCCTGTACATAACATGTCTTGAAACTTCCTCACGAAACTTCGCGTGATTCTTACTTACCCACTGCCTTACATTACGTTAACATGACACACGTGTGCCGACCTAGTTAGTGTAATAATTAAACCCTAAATAATAACGGAATTTTTGATAAATCGTCATATTTTTTGAAGAAACTATGACTGATTGCACGGTATTGAGAGGCATTGAATCGCCTGTACGTGAGCAAGATGCATTTGTGGCTATTGTGTTTTTTATGTTCGTTTGTTCGTGTGTCCGGAGAAGATTTTCCATCTTTAATCACCGCCAATGCGTCTATCGGTAAATTAATATTATGCTTCGATTCCATTTAGTTTACTTTACTTTAAGCGTAAACTTCTCTCGGGAAGTAGTTCCAAGTCTTTTGATCGATACGTTTATCAACTTAGCTTAATATTCTTAGCCAGCTCCAAACCTAGAGACTTGAACACGTAATGTAAATCAGGGGTAGTATAAAGCAGTGCATATTATGTATGTGTACTAAGGGATAAAGAGAATAAATGGAATAAAGAGGTCGAACTTACCCTAGATAGACTACCTCTGCATTACGTGGTGCTAAGTAGAAAAGTGAATGTTTCAATAACAGCAGAGGTCCTAAACAAATGCCGACCAATTAAAGTTATCCATTCGTTTAAGTTAACTATTATTATCAGGTGGACTAAATGCATCTACGCTTCCTTTATCAAGCCAATAAAAATAGGAGAGAGGTTCCTATTTTATAACTCATTTAATAATCAAAATTTCAGCTGTTGTTCTCGACCGTCAGTATTTAGGAGATCAATACCAGCCTATCTTAGACGACATGAAGGATTTCATCAAGGAGTTAACGAGAGTGGAACTAAAGCATGGTGGTGTGGTCGTTCATTACTTCTCTTGGACTGCGATTAGCCTTAAAAAAGGTATATTTGTATTTATCTTTATGTTGACAGAAGGTAACAAGAAAGGAAAGAGGATTTTTTTTTCAAATAACATAATTTTAATAACATAGTTACTATAACAATATTTAACAAGCATCTTGGTATATATTTTTGTAACTTTGCAGCATACAGTTTGATTATCCATTTGCCATTTCTATTACGTGAAATTGTAGCATCATTAATTAAAGAGTACTTCAATTTAATTTCTTCTTCGCTTGTCTCTACATTTCTAAGAATTGTTCTCTTCCTTTTTCTTATGCCATTCTTTATGGTGAAGTCCTCAAAATTGAAACTTAATTCGTTTTCAGGTTTCATAGCAGTCTTCAGCGTTGCATCTTGCGAGGACACTTGGTCATTATTCTCTCGCACTCAGGAGGAGGAGCTTTTACTCTTCGCGCTGACTGAAGTGGACTGTCCTCGGTTACCAAGGGAAGCTGCTATAACCGTCACCTATTCAGAGCTCGGTCAAGAGTTGCCGCAGTTGATACTGGATCTGCGGACTAGAAAAGCATTGAATTGGAAATCTGCCGTAATATTACACGATGATACTCTCAGTGAGTTTACTGCCTACCTTCTTTGCTCACCTTTGCCTGTTTATCTGTGTCTATTTCTTTGTCATATAGTGGGTTCAAAAATAAAATTACCCTGCATCGTACTTTCATATACGTATTAAGTAACCGAAGATTGCATAGGTATGTACGTAAGACTCTTTTGGGGGCTGTAAGATTTTATATTATCTGTGAAAATCTAGTTAAAATAATTAATCGTTTTTAAAATAAGCCTGCACAATCTGGGCATACAGCAATCATAGAGAAGAGGGCTGTGATATACAATAGTTTAGCAGATAATTTAGAAATAAATATATAGCCTTATAAATACATCAAACAGTCTTTAAGATTTGGTTAATTTTAATTACCATCAAATTAGTTACTTTCTCCAGGCAAATTGCTTTTTCCATGTCATTCCTAAATTCCTTCTCTCTTTCAGGTCGCGACATGATATCCCGAGTAGTGCAATCTCTGACTATACAGATTGATGATGATGACGTACCCTCTGTGTCGGTAACAGTATTCAAGATGAAACATGAAGTCAATGAGTACTTGAGAAAGAAAGAGATGCATAGAGTTTTGTCTAAACTTCCTGTAAAGTTTATAGGTAAGACCTGATAAATGAAGAAAATGTATTTGCAATGAACGCTTAACATCAAGATAATGGATAAAGCGAATAATGTCTGAAAAATAGCGATTTCTTGTATGGCGACCTCCATTTATTTAAAACTTTTTTTATTTCTAGTATTTTTTGTTATAGCGGCTACAAGTATAATATACTCTTTAAAAAGTCAAGTCTCTATCTTTTACGGTTCACGGTATAGAGCCCTGTGACACACGGACAGACAGCGGAGGCTTAGTAAAGGGATTCCGTTTTACCCATTGTGTACGGAACCCTAAAACAAATTGTGATTTGCCGTGGTTTTTCCAGGTGAAAACTTTATAGCCGTAGTGACTTCGGATGTTATGACAACCATGGCAGACGCTGCTCGGGAGCTACTGATGTCGCACACTCTAGCGCAGTGGCTCTACATTGTGTCAGACACTAATGCAAGAACTGGCAACCTGTCGAGTTTGGTCAACAGTCTCTATGAAGGGGAGAATATCGCTTATATTTATAATATCACCAGTGATGAGCCGGAATGTGAGGTAAAACATCATCTTTTCAAATTGAACATGACCCAATTTAAATAAAAATTAATACTGGTTACTTAAAAAGTAATTTAGGAATGAAATAGAAAAAGTTGAAGGTGGTAGAACCCTTTATGGTTCGACTTCGGCGGCACCACCGCCACACCTATTTCTACCTAATAACAGCAGTGTTAGGCGCTGCTGTGTTCCAGTTTGAAGGGTGTGGTAAGGGAGACAGACTTTTTCGAGGCGTTCCAGCTTAGTCCTCAGGAGTAGCGGCGCATCTGTGGCCGACCTCAGGTAGGAATATCTAATCCTATCTGCGGTTGATTACAAATGTCCATGGGCGGCAGTAGCCACTTACCATCAGGTGGACTGCATACTCGTCTGCTACTTCTATATTATAAAAAAAAATACATTAGAAGTAGTGGTATTCCCAGTAACATGTGATGTTACAACCGCCACATATAGCCAATATGGCCAATGTACAATATACATGTGTGTGTGTGTGTGTGCGTGTGCGTGTGCGTGCGTGTGTGTGTGTGTGTGTGTGTGTGTGTGTGTGTGTGTGTGTGTGTGTGTGTGTGTGTGCGTGTGCGTGCGTGTGTGTGTGTGTGTGTGTGTGTGTGTGTGTGTGTGTGTGTGTGTGTGTGTCTTCAGTGACGTTTTGTTTAAATAAAAGAAGTCTTTTTTCATAAAATATCTTTGGCTTCTTGTTTGTTGTCCTATGTCGTCTGTTTTGCAGAACGGTATTCTCTGCTACTGTCAAGAGATGATGAGTGCTTTCGTCTCGGCGTTGGATGCGGCTGTGCAAGACGAGTTCGACGTCGCAGCCCAGGTTTCTGACGAGGAGTGGGAGGCGATCAGACCAACCAAGATCCAGCGAAGGAATACATTGCTTAAACATATGAAAGTAAGTCTAGTAGACGGAGCTCTTGTTATGTTATTTGAGTCTGGGCAACCGGTCTCCTAGTCTAACTAGTCATAGTTGCGTGCTAGTAAACTTATATAAAGAAGTTTTACAAAAAGGTTTAATATTGTGTTTTGGGTAACATTATAATTTTTTTTAGCAAGAAGCATATAGCAGTAAAATAACTGTAGGTATATGATGTAATCGGTTTGAAATATTTTGCCTGATTCTTCTCAATTCGATGTTTCCTATTGTGTGGTGAAGTTTATCTCGATAAGAGATGGCAGCACACAATTTTGAATCACGCTATAGAGGTTTTCTAAACAACTTACATATATACAAATTTTACTTACATACGGAGCTCAGCTTCTTGCTTAGCATGATCACCTTGTGTAAATGAAATAAAATCAATTAAAATTTAACAACAATAGGTTTTGGGTTCAACTTATTGTTAATATGGTTAGAACGGGCTTTTGCCCTCGGCTTTGCTCGCGTTACGAAGTAATATTGTCATCCCCTATTTTATCCTCTTGGGGGTAGAATTGATCAAAATCCTTTTTTAGCGGATGCCTACGTCATAACATCTACCTGCATGCCAAATTTCAGCCTGATCCGTCCAGTGGTTTGGGCTGTGCGTTGATAGATCACTATGTCAGTCAGTCACCTTTGAGTTATATATATTTAGATGATATATTATAACTTTAATGAATCTATTTGCTTGCCCAGCAACATTTAGCGGCGCACAATAAGTGCGGCAACTGTAGCAGTTGGCAGGCACTTGCAGCAGACACTTGGGGCGCCACCTACCAACGCCCCGGCGACAGTAATGACCAGCAACTCAAGATTGACAATAATGTTACCACCTCCGTTATCGAGAATATAGAACTATTGCAGGTATTTTACCTTGTATGGTGTCTTGTTACCTTTATTCGTGAATTTCAGCATTCGTATGTTTGTGTACGCAAAGAGCTAGAATTGTTTCTGCCTAATAATAGTAGTCTTCAGGTCTGCTGTGCTCCAGTATGAAGACATATATATTTGAGGCATACCATCTTAGTCCCAACGGTTAGCAACGTATCCGTGGCCAACCTCAGGTAGGATTTGTAATCTTATCTCGGGTTGATGTTGGGGGGCTGGTCTTATTCCAATAGCAAATCAAATATTAGAAATTAAGGTAAACGCTAAAATATTTCGTATCCGTCACAATAACTGAGTTTCATTTGTAGGTTGGATATTGGCGAGGTATCGATGGTATTAGACTGGAAGACGTCCTGTTTCCGCACATAGCACATGGATTTAGAGGAAAAGAATTGCCCATTGTAACGTATCATGTAAGTATTTAAGCACCATTTATAAAGAAATATATTTTTTACACAATTATTTTTAATGTTAATCACCAAGGACCACTTCGTAAGGTTTTTCGTACAGAGAGAAGTGGCGAAAGAAATTCTATGATACACTTATTTAATGTGGTAAATGAAGCTACGACTATTCCCGACCACAAGTTTTTCGTCTATGTAAATTGAAATTAATTGAAAAATCAAGGACTTAACATTTTTTCCAATTTTTCAATGGCGAAAATTTCTACGGTAGTTACATAACGTTAGGTAGATTGCATTATTGTTTACAGGGCCTAAAGTGGGTATCTGTACTAAAATAAAATGTTACCTGTTATTCAGAATCCACCATGGACGATCCTGCAGGTCAATTCTTCTGGCTCTGTAGTGAGTTACAGCGGACTCTTGTTCGACATCGTCAACCAGCTTGCTATCAGTAAAAATTTTACGTAAGGCTTTTCATTTTAGATCAAAAATAAATTAGCAAACATATATTTGGGATCTTGCTTAAAGTTATATACTAAAATGAGTATTAAAGTCATATAATAAAATTAGTTGTGTCCAAAAATATTTAATTATCGGAATAATCGGAACCAAGCAAAACTAAAGTATCTTCCAATATCGTTTGTTTATATGTTTTACGTATATATATTTATTCGCTGAGCAAAGTACATAACGTCAAAGTTATTTTTCAGGATCAAATTATTGCTCCCGAGTCATTCAAAGCAGAACGCATCAAATATAACTTCTACTGATGTAAGTATATTTTTTGTCCATCCCTGGATTGATGAAATTGTGTCTCATAGGAATGACTAAGATATAGGCCAGAGTCTACTATCTTGACGAGAGTGGATTGTCGTACTGCATACACCTTTGAAAATAGTATGAAAAGCAGAAATATATTATGTCGATTAAATGTCGTTAATTTTCAAATTAAATGTTGCCTATAAAAATAAAAGAGATTAGGTTTAAAACTTCAGACGTCCAGAGAAGTCTACATTTTCAACCATTGAGCTACAAGTATATCATATATTATACATAAATGTGCATTGCACATTGTGTTTAATACATTAATATATCGGATTATTATAGCAAAATACGTTATGGAGGCACTTAGGAGGATAAGTTCACACAAATTCAAAGCCTTTGCCAACACCAATAGAGTTGTTATTAGCGAACCAAATTTAGTATCTATAATGACCATACAAATCAAGCTAAAGCCTAATTACTAATTACGTAGGATTTATGCACATGGATTTAACGTAAACAGCATTAAATTTGATTGTTATCAATAATGTAAACAGGAATCTGTTGTTAGAAACATTTTATTGTTATAATCTTTTGTTCTTGCACACCTGAGGCACCACTGCTACAATATTTTTGCCTTTTTATAATATAGGAGTAGCAGACGAGCATACAGTCCACCTGATGATAAGTGGCTACTGCCTCCCATGGACATCTGTAATCAACCCCAGATAGGATTAGATATTCCCACCTGAGGTTGGCCACAGATGTGCCGCTACCCCTAAGGACTAAACTGGAACGCCTCGGAAAAGTATGTCTCCCTAACCAAACCCTTCAAACCAGAACACAGCAGCGCTTAACACTGTTGTTATTAGATAGAAATAGGTGTGGCAGTGGTGCCGCCGGAGTCGAACCACAAAGACCTTTACTTCTCACTTAAGGGAGACCTATTCGAGGGATTCCAATGTAACTCTCACTACTAATATTTCTACGTGCTACGTCAGTTGATTACAGATGTCGAAAAGTGTATGCTAGTTTGCTAATTTCATACTTTTCAGATGATGCACAGTATGAGCGCGAAGCTGACGCTAGCAGCCATCATGAAGGGTCAGGCGGCATTAGCGGCTGCTTCCTTCACAATCCTGAACGATCCTATTCCAGGTAATCCAAACAGAGTGCCGTTGAGATGACATCTTATTTTTTAATTCAGTCAAACTTTGAAAGAAATTACTTATTTTGATTGTGCCATAACCATATTTACCCTTACTTGCATTTTTTATGTCAAAGGTTCTCTTAAGTATAATTTTTTATAGTCTTTAAGTCATTCTCTTTCAAAATCCTCGATTTTGTTAATAAATCGAGGATTTTGACTTAAAAACCAAAAATAGTTATTTGTTGATATGTGATCACGTTTAACTATGAAGATATATGTCTCACTTTCAAAGATTGTATATTAAATCCTCCAGATAATAAAATTATATAAAACTCTACTTTATAACCTAACTATGCCGCACTCAACGCGACTTTAGAAGACTTCTAAACAGTAGCTTTGCATAATCTTCTCAAGTGTAGAATTTTCACGTAGGATCTTATTCGTTTTCTTTTTATAAGCTTAGAGACATTTTATTCGAGTTGTGCCCCGTTTTTACCGTTTAAAAGTGTAAATTCTCTTTATAAAAGTAGCTTACGTTACTTCTTATAATGACTTACTGTCAGTGAAAGTTCTGTCAAAATCGGTGCAGTTGTTTATACTTTCTATAAACGTTCTGTTCGTATATTATAACTACTTTCATTTTATGCGTTTAGTAAAAAGCTGCTATGGTAAGCCTTAGATATGTCTCAGCCTTACCATAACAGCTTTTTAACAATGTATTGACTGACTGTATGGCTATGGACTGACTTCAGATGGAATTGCCTTCCTATTTGAAGTCGAGTCGAGTCGTTGCAGATGTTTGTAGACGGCGGTGACCGATAACATGAAGATCCTTGTTTGCTATTTTAACGTCGTAAAAATACACATTTTTAGGTATAAACTACACCATAGCCATCAGCATCCAGCCCTACTCCTTCATCATAGCGCGTCCACGGGAACTAAGCAGAGCTCTGTTGTTTCTCTTGCCATTTACTACTGATGTAAGTTTATATGTATTTTGCCAAAATTTGGTAACGAATTTCGTGCTTATTTATAAGTAGTATTAAATGTTATTGCTTTTGGTTCTGTAGGCTTACCGCTTATACTCGTATACGTGTATATTTCTGTTACGGATTAGGTATTGGAAGAGTTGATAAGGAGTATATTTTTTTGAGTTAGACGTGAACAGAAACAAGAACTTAATAATAAGTTAGATAATACGAGTAATTATAATGTTAGTGTTTATGAAATAAAATCGTATAATCGATTTAATTACAATTTAATAATTAAAAAAGTGGAAATTTATATGGACACCATTAAAAAAATAAGCAAACGAGTCCTGTTTTAAAGTAAAAAAATAAATTTTATCGTCTTTGGAGATTAATAGATGATTGTATTGTAATGATACCTTTTCTAATTCTTTTATTTTTTTTATTTTTCCTTTCAGACATGGTTATGTTTAGGGTTCGCGGTAATTATAATGGGCCCAACTTTGTACGTGATTCACCGCCTTAGTCCGTACTATGAGGCGATGGAAATCACCAGGCAGGGCGGTTTGTCCACAATCCACAACTGTCTCTGGTATATTTACGGGGCGTTACTTCAACAAGGTAGGTGTTGAATTTATTGGGTATTTTAAATAATATATATGTATATAGTATATGTTTTTAACCATTAATTAGCAATTGTTACGAGTTTCATGCTGACAGTGATTCTGTCATTGCGGTTGCATGATACTGAGAATATTTTAAGGTTTATATCTCTCAAACGGTACTTGCACAAGATACTTGATAGTTGGTATTTTCTCCCGGACCCTCCTAAAATCCGTCAGGCCCTTAAAGGTGAGTCCAGGCCAATGTACCTTAGGTACGAGTAAGTATAGATTACTTCCCTAATTTATAATCCCTATAGTTATAATTATAATTTATAATTCCCTAAAATAATAATAAATTTGATCCTTATAAGCCACACTATCTGAAAGGGCAGTCAAATAAGATATTTTATATTTTCAAAATTAACTCGTTCGATGCCCGGTTAGATATTATACTAGATCTTAGATATATACGGTTAGACCTTTTTTTTTAAACTAATGATGCAGTTTTAAATTTTATCAAAATTGGCCTCGTACCTTGTAACCTGTTTCAGCATTTTTCGTTATTATAGCTTCGGATTTTACCATCCAGGCTTAAATAATCACCTGTACACGTGGAACTCTAGATAACGTGAAAGTGTAAATGAGTTCATACGAGTGCATGTAAATATTTGATGAACATTTCAGTCGCTACCCCAAATGCATTCGGTTAACCTGAATGCCTAACGGAAAACCTAACGAACTACCGTATATTTTTAGAAAACGCTAAATTGGATCTCGGAAAAATTATCTCAGTAACGTAGATAGTGGTTTGAAAAATAAAATTTGTTTCATAAGACGATAGCGAAGATATAATATTTCTAGATTCGATTTAAGGAAAAGTTAAGAAATGAGAACGAAAGTTGTGTTGATTTAAAGATATAAATATCTTTTGACGATACAGATAGTGCTTGTAGCGTTTTAGTCGTTAATTGCCCCATGATTATTAACCTGTCAATGTCCCACTGCTGGCCAAAATCTTCACATAACTTTAAAAATGTAACGGAGAACCTTAGGCAAGTGTTTTTAAAGCTGGTAGAACCGTCTGTTCGACTTCAGGGGCACCACCGCCAGACCTATTTCTGCCTAATAACAACAGAGTGCTGCTGTGTTCTGGTTTGAAGGGTGTGGTAAGGGAGACATATTTTTCCGAGGCATTCCAGCTTACTGGGCGACCTCAGGTATCTTATCTGGGGTTGATTACAGATGTCCATGGGCGGCAGTAGCCATTTACCATCAGGTGGACTACACGCTCGTCTGCTACTTTAATATTATAAAAAAATTACTTGAGAGTCATGTTTGTCCGGGATTCAAATCCCAGAGTCCTGAAATGAGAAGCTGATTTTCATAAACTTTACCACTACCACCCCTCTGAACATAACAACCACTTTCAGGAGGGATGTATCTCCCACGGGCGGACAGTGGTCGTTTGGTGGTCGGCACCTGGTGGCTGGTGGTACTGGTGGTAGTGACTACGTACTCCGGCAACCTCGTCGCGTTCCTCACATTCCCGAAACAGGAGGCACCTGTCACCACTGTCTCAGAATTGTTGGAGAACAGCGCTACTTATACCTGGGCTCTGAGTAAGGGTTCCTACTTGGAAATGGAGTTGAAGGTAAGATCTTTTTATATAAGTTTCAAGAGCATGTAAGCAGTGTTAGCCTAGTGGTTAAGAAACTCGGCCTCTCGATGGAGGGGTCCGAGGTTCAAATACCAGGCACACACCTCTGATTTTTTGAAATTATGTGCGTGAAGGAAGCTTTGAAGGAAAACATCGTAAGGAAACCTGCATACCTGAGAGATTTATGAAAAAAATATATATCTCGAATGTATGTGAAGTCTACCAATACGAACTTGGCCAGCGCGGTGGACTATGGCCTAATCCTTCATATTCTGAGAGGAGGCCCGTGCCCAGCATTGGGAGAGTAATGGGTTGTTGATGATGACGATGATGATGAATGAGCATGCTATCTACTTGATGATGGTAAGTGCTGCTGAGGATGAAGCTGGTTGTCTTAAATGCAACTTAACCAGCATTCGGATCCTGAAAAGTAGTTATTTCATGAAATTGCAAACAAAAATGCTCCAGCTAATGGCACGTGGCCTGTGGAACCACTATTTTTGCGTCAATACATGTATGTAGGTATATGAGTTGTTTCATAAAGATATCTTTCAGCTTCAATCTTTCTTATCTACTTAAATACAGACATCAATAGTCCTAACAAACCACCGCCCGCTTTGATCTATCCTACTCAGATTGAAAGCAAAGTGGACTACAACCAGGAGAACTCCACCAGAATAACAAAATGCTAAATAGGCACTGGCTTTTGTTTGCTTTATGATCCGCATCTGCAATGCACTGGAATTAAAACCCTAAGGCTGAGTTCACATGGAGCGGTTTTTAAAAAAGAACCCGCGTGGTAGCTGGACAGATGTTATATTTCAAAAGTCATGAGGTCGCAATTTTGTGTGGTTGTAAAGCTGCCGTGGTTATAAATAAAATGTCAGTTTTTTTATAATATTGCAGTAACAAACGAGCAGGCTGCCTTATGGTGCCTACCGCCTATTTATTTGTAATTTACTCCTAATAAGATGATAACATTAGGTTTCTATTTAGGGTCAGTCAAAGATGCGTTAGTACACCTGAGGACCGAATAAAAACACCTCGATTAAGTACGTCCCTTAACACGCCTTCTAACCGGAGTACAGCAGTGCTGCTGCTGTCGGCAGAAGTAAGTGTGGCGGTGATACGGATCGGTGAGTCGGATCACGAAAGTTTCTCGTATTATCAAGCGGTTGCAGCTCTACAATATGTCCGCAGGTGCAATATGAGATACAAACAATTGTGAATGTTACAACCATAGACGATATGTAATTGGCAGTTATCTGTTTACGACATTTTTATATTCTAGGCATGTTGAAGGTGGTAGAACCCTTTGTGGTTCGACTCCGGCGGCACCACCGCCACACCTACTTCTACCTAATAACAGCAGTGTTAGGCGCTGCTGTGTTCCGGTTTCAAGGGTGTGGTAAGGGAGACAGACTTTTCCGAGGCGTTCCAGCTTAGTCCTCAGGGGTAGCGGCGCACCTGTGGCCGACCTCAGGTAGGAATATCTAATCCTATCTGGGGTTGATTACAGATGTCTATGGGCGGCAGTAGCCACTTACCATCAGGTAGACTGCATGCTCGTCAACTACTTTTATATTATAAAAAAAACCACAAACTCTACTACGGCGGTTAAAAACCGCTCCATGAGTTCTTAACCTGAACGTGTTTTAGAATAGAAACATCGCTTTGTGGGGTTAAATGAGTTTTTCAAAGCTGAGCTCTGTTTGAAACTGTGGTACGTGAGATTTAATGTATGGAATGGATTTTAGGGTACCGTTTGTTGGGAAAAAACTTTAAAACCCAATTACTTTATTTTTCTGTATAGGGGGTCGTTCAAGTATTACGTAACGCAATTTGGGGGGGAGGGGGGGTCTTGTAAAACGTTACGATGCGTTACAGGGGCGGGAGGGGGTCTTCCGTAATACACGTTACGTAACATTTTTTTAATAAAAAAATAGGGAATTAAAACTCCTAAATTGGCAACCCTTTTCATTTACGTTTTACGGGAAATCCCTTGAATGAGTGGGTTCAGCCGAACTAAGTCCTGAGTATTCTCAGTTAGACTAAGTATAGTACAGTATAGCAGTATGTATGTTTTGACTATACTTAAACTAACTTAGAATACTCAGGAGACCTAGTTCGGCTGAACACACTCTTTGTATAGTCTGGTTGTCATTTTTAATTTGTTCTCGCAAGTTGGCAAATCTTTTCGTTCATATTTCACGGCGAATTGTATTGTACGTCATTTAATGTTGTTTCCGTTGTCAGTATTCGTTAGTGTTTAAAGACAAGTAGAGATGGGTTGTACTAGGTAAATTTGGGATTAGGTGTGCCTGTTCCTAGTATTTAAAAATACGTGATCCAGAAACCTGTTCCACCTAGTCCCATAAAGTCTCATTAGTTAGTACAATTTGGTGTGGACTAGGTACTTATTCTTGGACTAAGAAGCTAGTTCGTTCATGCCTTGCATCAATACGTAAGGGCGGTAAGGTTTGCACGCGCACTCACTAGTAATAATGAATTGTAATCTTTCCTTCATACTTTATACAGGCTTAGGACTGTCAACGTTAAATTTATCGAAATAGTAGTTTGATTTATCATTAAAGG
Source organism: Epargyreus clarus clarus (assembly GCA_014595695.2). Taxonomy (NCBI): domain Eukaryota; kingdom Metazoa; phylum Arthropoda; class Insecta; order Lepidoptera; family Hesperiidae; genus Epargyreus; species Epargyreus clarus. The sequence goes on from JACTTY020000021.1 coordinate 2,381,597, forward strand.
TTTCGTGAGCCGGCGCGGCGTCCACCTAAATGACATTCGTATAGATTCGGAATAGATATACGACTGAACAATTCCGAATTTTCACACATTTGACATTTCATACTTAATTCGAATCAGGTATCTGTTTGATCCGATAGCGACTAGGTGTAGTTAAAAAGGACAAGTATATTTTTGCCTGCCCATGAGTTGATGTTTTATTAATTTTACTCTTATTCGCATTAAAAATCTCTTGTTTTATTTCTTAGTATTATAAAGTAAATATGTAAGTAAAAGTATCCCAAGGATAAAAACTATAACATAACTTTTTAGCGAGTTTAGGGGAAAAATTGACACTTGAGTGTTACGTAACGTTAGGGGGGGGGGTATAGAAAATCGTTACGGTGCGTTACAAGGGGGGGAGGGGGGGTCAAAAATCTTCAAAAATTGCGTTACGTAATACTTGAACGGCCCCTAGTCTGTTTTTTCTCATAATTTTTATTTGTCTGTTCTATAGTTTTTCTGTTATGACTTATTTCCTCTAAATTGCCTTTATTTTAGATATCTTTTCCAAAATTACTACGTAAGTATTCGTAATTACCTACTAAATTTTGTACTCTTAATTATTTTGTTTATAACTTTTACTAAAGATTATTAAATACCTCGTACTTAGCTTAATGAAAATGAAAATCACTTGAAATTTACGCCGTATTATGACAAAATTAGAAACAAACTTAATTTTGCAGCTCCTTTCATACAATACACATGAAAAGAACCGCAATGTCAAGTTTGTCGTTGACATCCTTTATGAATGACATTTTTCAGAATTCCGATGAGCCGAAGTACATTGCCCTTTTGAAAGGAGCAGAATTAATATCGGGGGTGAATGGAATGGACTCAAACCACGCGTCGGGTGAGAAAATATTTAATTTGCACCTCGAGAACCTTTTTAACACCGTTTTAATTAAGTCTATAGTACTTTGCTGCACTTCAAATGTGTATTTTTAAATTTAAATTCGCATGAAAAGCCTCGTTTCATTAGTAAGTAATTAAAATGTTATTTTTTTTGCAAAATAATTCGCTACTTAGGCAATCTGAGAAATTAACACTTTTTAATTTATTTCAGTAAAATTATGTGCTTACTTATTTAAAGAGTAGTTCTTTATGAATAGGCATATTTTTTTCGCTCTGTACTACTCCGCCTGTAGGCGAATTTCTCTTAAAAAAGAGTTAATAGCATATTCTATAACGCACTCTAAATCATAAAGTTTTTTAAATATAGAGGTAACAAATGAGAATGATGTTAAGTGATCGCCGCCGATGGACATCTGTTATCAACCCCAGATACGATGAGTCTTACTTGAGGTCAACCACAGACGCATTCCTGCCCTGAGGAATAAGTTAGAACGGATCGGTTAACTATGTCTCCGGTATTGAGCTTTCACAGATACACAGACAGGAATACTAGTTTTATTAGAAAGAAGCGTAACGGTACCTCCGGCGACGAATCACAAAGGGATTTTAATGTCCTCCAGGATCGGGATTTCTTCATAGAGTTCGCAATGAGAGACATGTGGTGTTTGACTGGAAACTAAGACTCCGTTACCTGATGAGGGCAGACACTATTGCTACGGATTCCTGTGATTTTTCACTCAGTGAGTAAGACTATACTTCGTTATTAGCTAGAGACAAATTAATTAAGTCAGATTGTTGTTGTATTATGTAATAATATACGTATTATAATAGTACGTATACCAACCGGTATTACTTGTAAACGAGGAAAATTAATTATGATTATTTAAATTAAAGTAAACGAGCAGTAAGGCAGTGATAGTCAGTGGTTAAGAAACTCGATCGAGGGGCCCGAGGTTCAAATCATATAGCACCTCTGATTTTTCAAAGTTATGTGCGTATTAGAAATTAATTATCACTTGCTAAACGGTGAAAACATCGTGAGGAAAACTGCATACCTGAAAGATTATGAAAAAAAATCTCAAAGATATGTGAAGTCTACCAATACGCACTAGGCCAGCGCGGTGGACTATGACATAATCTTTCTCATTCTGAGAAAGTCCCAGTGCCCAGTGGGACAGCAATGGGTTGACGATGATGATGATGAAACGAGCAGTCTATTTGATGGTATGTGGCAAATGTGGCCCATGATAATCAAAATATAATTAACCTTAAAAGGGATTTGAATCCAGTAGGACTAGAAGCTGGTCACAAATGCTTTGCTATGCTTGGGAACTATTGCCTCATGTGAGTGTCATTCTTTCAACAAAGCTATGTTCCGAATAGATATTTGAGTACTTTACTATTTCTATTTTATGTGTTAATAAATAGGTAATAGAAATCATACAAACAATGCATATGAAAGTTGGAGTGCAGTTCAAAGCAAAAGTTTGTTAACACAAGCCCACTATTACGCATATTAAAATGAGCTCTGTTAGTGTGGTTTCTCTGCTAACTGCTAATGAATATAACCATTATGTAAGCGCTTATTAATTTATTTGATATATTTAATTTGTTTTTTCCATACTTTTCCTGCTGTATAATAGTTTTGATCGTTGCTGTGGTCTTATACGAAGTATTCCAACTTAGTCCTAGGGCCCTAGCGGATTAAGGGGAGGTTCGAAAGGAGGGATCCGCCCCAGGGTCCTAATAGCTAGAAAAAAGGTTGCCGGACACATCACCATCACTGAAATATGTATTTGTCGGCGAAGTATAAAGCTACAAGCCATTTGTAATTTTGCAAAATCAAATCAACATTTTACACTGAGGCCTCCATTCATCTTTCCGCTCCGGGCCTCCACCACTGCTCCAGGAATATGTTTAGTGCTCATAATAACTTAATCAGTTGTAAAATGTAGTCAATATATAATTTTCAGGTGCGGAAGAATTCATGGACGAGAAAGTAGCTATGATAGTGCCCGCTGGCAGTCCTTACCTGTCAGTTATAAATAGGGAGTAAGTAGTACCTTAAAAAAATCTTTATATATATATTTCTTGTGTGCGTGTGTATGTCACTGTACTCCTCCTAAACGACTGGACTGATTTTGACGAAATTTGTTGTGTGTTCAAGGAGACTTGAGAATGGTTTATATTCACAATTTAGTCCGTGGGAAAAGGTTTTTTTAATTAATTTTTAATTCGTAAGTAGTTATAGAATCGGAAACTATGCATTTGATCAAGTGATGATCTTCAGCAAAGTTGTTGTCCAAGAGCCCACGAGGGTTTGGGAGTTGGTAAGACCAATTTTCGACAGATGGCACCACTGTCATTCCAATGCAGGTACAAAATTTCCGTTTTATGTATGTCATATTATTTCTTTAAAATGCCGGCGAAGCCGCGGGCACCACTAGTAAACTATTAAATTGCTGTATCGTCAGAATAAAATTTAAAAACAGCTGTGGCCGTACCGTTATTATCGTGGAATTATTGCTGATTTTACATTATAAAAAATATGCCTAAAGTTTCGAAATCGTCTAATTTATCGGAAAAAATCGCGCTTATTGCCCCTAATAGTTATCCATTTTATTCAAAAGTATATTTGGAATGGAAATTACACCAGTGATTCTCCAGTTATTGTAAAAGTAAAAAAGTGTGTAAAAAAGATGTAGTAAAAACTGTACTATCAAATAATTATTTTAATATCTACATATTATTTGGGGTAAAAAATATAAATTTTATATTATTAAGATAGGACACAGAAAAATAATTCATAAAATTAAAAACTCCGTGAATATGCGGATAATGTCAGAAGTGGGATTCGAACCCACGCCCACAGAAGTGGACTGCGACCTGAACGCAGCGCCTTAGACCGCTCGGCCATCCTGACGTACAGTTCCCGATGGAAAATAGGATATAGTTTTCGTACAAATAAAAATAATCTATTATTGTAAATTGTATGCCTAAGAATAATAATTATGATAGAGTGCTTTCATGCCATCAACACCTTGGTATAAATCGTAGATATTAAAACTAGCTTATTTGTAAGATGTATTAAACTTTTTACGTAAAATCAAGGTATGATTTTCTACGTTAATTATCATAAGCTATCACTACAAATTACACAAGAAATACGATATTTATTGTTAAACACCTAAATTAGATAACTTATTCCATTTTCATTTGAAATGATGAATATGTTAGCTCTATATTTTATAATTACTATGAGGTATAGTCCGCGCTAAACTGCTAGTCCGCTCTGAAGTTGTTGCGAGCAGGTGTAGTCATACACGGCGACGCGACTCATTTCTATATTCTGAGCGGACTAGCAGTTTGGCGTGGACTATAACCTAAATCGTATGGTATTTTCAGAATTGATAAGATGCACAAAGCGGGGCTCATTTCAAAATGGCTGAGTGCGTATTTACCAAAGCGCGACCAGTGTTGGAAGACCTCATCGGTCAGTCAGGAGGTGAATAACCACACGGTCAACCTGAGGGACATGCAAGGGTCTTTCTTCGTACTTTTCCTTGGTAATTTACCTTCTACCTAATAGTTACTACTACCTTCTACTCCTACTTTTCTAAAAATTGTAGTAATATTGCTTATCGTGAATCGTGTGACTGTAAAATATGGCTGAGTCTATTAATACAGGTACTGTACGAACAATTTATAATTATTAATACGGTTACCGTACGAATAATTTATAATTATTAATACGGGTACTGGACAAACAATTTATTATTATCCGATTCGAACCGGTAGATTTTGAGAAATCTCAAAAAAACTACAAAAAAAATTTTTTTGAAATGTTTTTTTTTTTAATAACTTTTAAACGGCTCTACCGATCGATTTTAGAAACTAAGCTCTTAACATCAAAAAATGACGTCGATCGCCATCAACCCGTTCGAAATCAATTTAAAAAAAAAAACCTAACCTAACCTAACCTAACCAATTGAATAAATGTACGAATAAATATATTTAAAAAAAAATTGAATTTGTCACATTGTTTAAAGAAAAAAAAATTGAATAAATGTACGAATAAATATAATTTATTAGTCCAGTACCTGTACAAATAGTCACATTGGTAATACATAGCTAATAGAGTAATGTAGATAAGTGGTAATGTAGAAATCCAACTCCTTCCACTTCCAATATTTTTAAATATACTAGTCGTAAATGCACGCTGCATTCCACCTGATGGCAAATGGCTACTGCCACCTATGAACTTTTATAATCAAACCACGATAAGTTTTGAGTCCTACCTGAGGTTGGCCATAGGTGCATTGCTATCTCTGAAGACTAAATTGCAACGCCTCGAATAATTGAAACGTCTCCCTCACTACACCCACCATAGAATACAGCAGCGGTTAACACTGCTGTTATTAGGCAAAAATAGGTGCGGCGTTGGTGTTCACCGGAGTCTAACTGGTAGAAGTAAGAGGAGTAACTTTAAAGGTGGTAGAACCCTTTGTGGTTCGACTCCGGCGGCACCACCGCCACACCTATTTCTACCTAATAACAGCAGTGTTAAGCGCTGCTGTGTTCCGGTTTGAAGGGTGTGGTAAGGGAGATAGACTTTTCCGAGGCGTTCCAGCTTAGTCCTCAGGGGTAGCGGCGCATCTGCGGCCGACCTCAGGTAGGAATATCTAATCCTATCTGGGGTTGATTACAGATGTCCATGGGCGGCAGTAGCCACTTACCATCAGGTGGACTGCATGCTCGTCTGCTACTCTTATATTATAAAAAAAAATAATAACTATGAAGGGTTCTACCACCTAATTAACCTGTTGGTTTCCAGGTATCTTCTCAGCAGTGGTGGTGCTGATCGGCGAGTGGTTGTTGCGCCGGCGTCGGGAACGCGCTGACCAGATTGTTATCAAACCTTATGTTGAATAAATGTTAATTAATAAAACTTCTGTTGCATTTTGTTATGCATTATTTGAACTTCAATAAATGTTTACGAAATTTAGAATGGGTAGGATAAAATTGCAATCATTTTAATGATTACTTCATTAAATCTATACGTTTATAATTTTGCTAAAGTGATACTTCGGGCCAGGGTAATAGGGCAGTGGTTTCGTTAGTTATGTTCAGAATTTGTATCTATGCAAGATGTGAGAAGAATCGTGTAGCGCCATCTATTGACGAGTTGCGGAAAATCGCCACAGTATTTTTAAATACTCATATCCGTTAATATATTATAGTAAAGAAAGCATTCCCAGTTACTCTTAGTTAATAAGTTACTTTTGAACCCTTTGTGGGAAGGTGGTAGAACCCTTTGTGGTCCGACCCCGGCGGCACCACCGCCACACCTATTTCTACCTAATAACAGCAGTGTTAGGCGCTGCTGTGTTCCGGTTTCAAGGGTGTGGTAAGGGAGACAGACTTTTCCGAGGCGTTCCAGCTTAGTCCTCAGGGGTAGCGGCGCATCTGTGGCCGACCTCAGGTAGGAATATCTAACCCTATCTGGGGTTGATTACAGATGTCCATGGGCGGCAGTAGTAATTTACCATCAGGTGGACTGCATGCTCGTCTGCTACTCTTATATTATAAAAAAAAACAGGGTTACTTACCAGTGACCATGTTGCATCAGTTGAACTGCATGCTTGTTTGGACTTCAATTTAAGTCAGTCACAAATTGAGATCCTTCTCCTCCCATTATTGAAGTCATTTAAAGAGTACTTAAGAATTATTCAGGAAGTAAAACATATTAAAATAATAACATAAAAATTCGTAATTCCACACATATTTTATTAAGGTTCCAACAATGTTGAATCATAGTGAGGTAACAAGTTTAGACCTAACAGGGCGACATTGAAACCGTCATCTGAATATAAAATGAGATGGAAACATCTTAGCGTTGATTAAAATGCAAAATACTGAACACGTCTCCACCACGTGCTAGATTTAAATGCAACATTGTTGTATGTATTGGGTAAGCCGGTCCGTATTTCATTGTCATTAAATGACATAGTATTATAATTATTTAATGATTTTAGACTGTTGCTAAGGACTTATGATTGGACTTGCGATTCTGGGTACTTAGATTGTTGCTTAGAACTTATGATTAGACTTGATATTCTGGGTTTATTCTAAGTCTATTAGGATAAGTGTACCCTTTAATGACATTATCTAAGATTTGAGTTGGTGCGCTCTAGAGTATAGTCGTCACAATTTAATAGGCCCATTTTGACACATGTCATCCTAATGTCATTAATGTTTTAAACTAACTTTTTAGTAGGGAGTTTACGACCACGTGACGACTAGAGCTTGCGACTTCAAACCATTCGTAAGAAACCATAATCGATTAACTTTCAAATAATCGAATCTTAGAATTACCAATAATTCATTATTTATCCCTTTTTCATCATAACAACAATAAAATAATCAAGATTTTGTTTATTAGTGACTGATAAAACGAAAAAATACAGTTTACGAGCGATGCTTTATTTCATCTTCTAAATATGATTAAATTTTTAAATTACACTAGAATTTATTTTGTTTTCTTCTTTTTTATAAAACATTTAGATGATTTGAAAAATATTTAATAAATATTCTGTTTACTAAATATTTATTAAGCTATACAATACGATTTGGGGTTGTAATCGATTTGTCATAAAAATCGGTTACTTTGGTTATCGATTTGTATATCACATTCTTAGAGCCTAGCGATGGCATGTGTCAAAATGGGCCTATTAAATTGTGACGACCATAATTAGCCGAATGGAATGTTTTCGACGTTTCATAAAGGTCTCGAGTTTGAATCCAAGTTTAAATTGATGTGCTGAAATATAATGCGAAGGCATCATTGCGAAGAAATCTTGATAACTGACAGTCTGACTTGCATATGAGATGACCATCTTAGTTATTAGGTATGGCAACACATTTGTGAAGGGGTTCAAGGGTTCTACCTGAAATTAGAAATAAGGGCTTGGGATTTGTATAAGATTGAAGTATCAAATAAGTTCTATTCGGAGCTGGTTACAAATATGGCGTTGGTTACAGTTATCCAATGTGGTAGAACCCTTTGTGGTTCGACTCCAACGACCCCACCGCCACACCTATTTCTGCCTTATAACAGTAGTGTTAAGAGCTGATGTGTTCTGGTTTAAGGGTGTGGCAAGGCAGACATACTTTTCCGAGGCGTTCCAGTTTAGTCCTCAGGGGTAGCGGCGCGTCTGTGGCCGACCTCCGTTACGAATATCTACTCCTATCTGGAGTCGATTACAGATGTCCATGGGCGGCAGTAGCCACTTACCATCAGGTGGACTGTATGCTCGTCTGCTACTCCACATTATAAAAAAAAAAACATGGAGCAGTTCTCTCAGGAATGGTAGCGCATCTGTGATCGGTATCATAAACAACGCACCTTCTATGTGGCGTTGGTGCAGATGTCTATAGGCTGCTGTGACCACTTACAATCAGGTGGACTGCTTGCTCGGAGGACCGATAACCGGTGGGGAAGGGAGATCCTCGAGTGGCGACCACGCGTAGGCAAAAGGAGTTCAGGCCGCCCCCCGACCAGGTGGACCGACGACATGAAGAAGACGGCGGGAAACCGCTGGTTTCAAAGGGCATGGGACCGGTTGGAGTGGTGCAAATTAGGGGAGGCCTATGTCCAGCAGTGGACCTCAAAAGGCTGATGGATGGACTGCTTGCTCGTTTGCTAAATATAGGGATGTAAGAATTAAAATGGACATTGTACGTGCGGGAAACGTCCAAACATAGGAGTAGTAATTGCTAGGTCGCCTAACGACGCCGGACACTAGCTAAATGGCTAACTAACCGCAGTTGAAAATTGCATCATAACAATACATAGTAAAGTTTAGTTTCGAATGCTAGTGGCACTCGCTTCGGTAGTCCTGTGCTCGTATTCTGTGAGTGTTTTTAATCTTGACTTGAATTTAAGAGTGTGATGTTTTTTTTACTAATTAAGTAGCAAATTAGATATGTGGCTAGCTCCCATGGACATCTAATCCCAGATAAGATTAGTTAGGTACCTGAGAATAGCAAGTGGTGGGTCGCTACCTCTGAGGACTAGTTGGGACTTGGACACGTATGTATGCATGAAAAGTCCAATCAAAATAAAAGTAATTATTTTTTCAATCTTCTTACATTCTGTAACGTAGTCCTCGAGCATCAAATTTTATTTTCGAAACACGAAAACACCTATTTTATTTTAAGTCGTCTCAAAGCTATCGAAAGTGTGACGTAGTGGGTTTTCCTCGTATTGGTATTACAGAATAGTACCTTCTCGATTTTATATGGAACACTAAATGACTTTTGTGGAAGCGTGCAATGGCCACGAGTTTCCCGGTGCTGTACGTAGTCGTAAGTTGGCTAAATTACGTTGTCAGCTGTGTACAGACAAATAACCAGTTAGATAGTTTTGTTGTTAATTTACTAGATGTATCTTTGGCTTGTGATTGGGCTGGACTTTTATTTTTAGCTCGTATTATCGTATGCGTTGCTCCTCGTGGGGATTCAGTGAGAACATCTCAAACAAGTATTGTAGATACGAGTATATAAAATTCGTATTCATTAAAGTTGACAGTGCTATTAGTGTCACTATTTCTGATTTTGGAATGACGAATATCGTTCTTGTCGTCTCTGGTCTCAAAGTTATCGAAAGTGTTAAGTAAGTATTACAGAATAATACCTTCTCGATTTTATACGGAACACTAAATGACTTTTGTGGAAGCGTGCAATGGCTATGAGTTTCCCGGTGCTACACGTAGTCGTAAGTAAGCTAAATTACGTTGTCAGCTATGTACGGACAAATAACCAGTTAGATAGTTTTGTTGTTAATTTACTAGATGTATCTTTGGCTTGTGATTGGGATGGACTTTCATTTTTAGCTCGTAAATTTTTTTGACGTGACAACGTCTTATAATTCGATAGAGCCGGCTGCACGCACCAAAAAGCATGACTCATGCTGCGTTACCTCGCTCTGAGGCGTTCCATTTAAGGCTTGAAGTGCAAGCGAGACCGCGGAACGTGCGACAAAGAGGCACAATTGGCCGCTGCGTTCGGCAGCGTTCGACATCTGTCCCTCTCCTACTTGAGGATGCGTTCCCGTGGACAGCTGCTACTTATACAATATCTATCGAACAAGTAAAATTAAAATTTTCTTTTGACAAATGCAACCATTCAATCAGTATTATTTTATGACGTTGTCACGTTCAACTATCGTCAGTAAACCGACTTTAGAGAAAACCGATTTTTTTATAACATTGATGCAGTCCATCTCATGGTAGGAGGTTACTGCCGTTTATGACCATGTGTTATCAACCTCAGAAAGAAATACATTCGTACTTGAGGTTAATCACAGATGCGTTGCTTCTGGGGATGAAGATGAAACATCTCCACCTGATATAAGTGGCCCATGGGCTCTGTTAGCAACCCCAGATAAGAATGGGTTGCTATCTGAAATTTGCCACATATGTGTTACTGTTGTGGTCTAAGTTTAAACGCCTCTGATAAGTATTTCTTCTTTATCACGCCTTTAAAAACGGTACACAAAAGCTCTTAACACTGCTGTTATTAGCCAGAAACGGTGGTGGTGCCTAGTGTCGGACCACAAAGAGATGTACTACCTTTAGGACTTCTATATTAAGTCTGTTTTACATCCTCAATAATTTCGAAATATTTTTAGGAACAGTACCCAATGTCCTAAGCCATAAAGCTTAAACTATTTTCACATTAAATTTTATTGAAAATATTTTCATTTACAAAATAAGTTCAATGGTTTAGCGTGAAATAATAATTATAAATACGAACGAGTCGATGGGCACAACACTATCCGAATTATAAGGTTATTAACATCTTTGATGTATCACTCAATGAGAACGTGTAATATTTATAGGAGAATATAAAACACGCGTCACCTACGTGTTTTTGGGTGTTTATTCCTTTTTATGGTAACACCCATGATATATGAAATTAACTTATTTACCTTATTTACCTACTTATTTTTAAGGACTGACCTTTGTTACGCATAGATACCACCTATGAGGATGTAACGAAATAATTAATCTCAATATTTATTTCTCGGAAAGTTTGAAATTCGTGTAATTTCAAACTTTTGTAGGAAAAAAATGTCTAAAGAAATTGTCACATTTCGATTTTTTGGTTGGCAAATATTGGTGCATTTTCCTGGTACATGGTATATTTTCCTACCAAATGTACGAAATTTGTCTTATACTAGGCAATTGTTGTCTAATATCAAACTTTTTATAGCCAAAACTTGACGTAGATGAATTGTTACTATAAAATAAACAACGTGGTTAGTAGTCAAACGTAATTTTGTTGCTCAATCAATAGGTTCTATATTATTCGCGTAAACAGGGTAGACGTGACCGATCACACGTTTGGTTAAAACTTCTTTATTTATTTTGAAATAACTATAAGGAAATTTATCTCTAAAGTCAGGTATTATATTAGGCAGTTTTCTTACTTTTTTTTTATAATATAAGAGTAGCAGACGAGCATGCAGTCCACCTGATGGTAAGTGGCTACTGCCGCCCATGGACATCTGTAATCAACTCAAGATAGGATTAGATATTCCTACCTGAGGTCGGCCACAGATGCGCCGCTACCCCTGAGGACTAAGCTGGAACGCCTCTGAAAAGTCTGTCTCCCTTACCACACCCTTCAAATCGGAACACAGCAGCGCCTAACACTGCTGTTATTAGGTAGAAATAGGTGTGACGGTGGTGCTGCCGGAGTCGAACCACAACGGGTTCTACCACCTTCACTAGCGTAACTACTTGCGTAGTTCTCAATCGATTTACAAAGCTGAGTAGTACTTCCGAGGGCAGCTTGAGCCTTTAGTCCCGTCGTAGAACTTTTACAAATAGATTCGTGAATTTATCCAAGTTATTCATAAAACCCAGAAAATCATACAAATTTTATATAGTTAACCTAAATTCATTGGATACAAATTTTTTGATACACGACCAAGCGACATGAATTTCTAAGTATAGCATCTTTATAATCAGGTACGTAAAAGTCAATGAACCATTGCTATCATTGGAACTCCACGTGTAAGTTTCAAAATGGCATTTATTTATAGCTTATTTTTGTTCACCACTGACTTAGTAACGAATTGAGTGCAGGTTTGACAAACCATTTTAATTTTTAAGAATAACAATCAACATTTCGTCTTATTTTAGCTTAAATGGAATCCCCTGTTCAAAGAAACTATTCTGATCCAAAATGATGTTAAAAAAATCCAAAAATAATTTTAATATTACTTTCATTTTGACGCATGAGAAAAATCAGTACCAAGAATGGGCATTCTCCTTTACAAATGTTAACACTATAATTTCTTTATATCTGAACCGTCACCTATTCCTGCTTAATCACTGTAATGCTGTGTTCTGGTTTAAAGGGTCTAAGGGTGATATAATTTTCCGAGGTGTTCAAGATTACTTCTCAGGGGTAGTAACGCATCTGTGGCCGACCTCAGGTAGGAATCTAACCTGATGTGGGGTTGACAGACTACATGCTTATTTAATAGCAATGTACCTGTCATTTATCAATCTATCAATTAGTTATTCATACATTATACATATATTACTAATTCATTTAAATTTTTGGATTTTGGATTTTATCCTGTTTCCTTCTAAACGATAAAGGTTTTTTAAAGATATCTTAGCTTACGTATTTAATGTATCTGAGTGAAGCGAGCATGACCCAGTAATCTCTGGAAGTGCACTTTACACCCGTCAGTGCACTAATAACTGCACTTTTAGAAATTAGCTCTCTGTACAGTCTTATGTTTATTTGTGCTTGCAAAGATAATGTCTATTGGTGTAACACTAGGATATTTTTTCATAATATAGAAGTAACAGAGCATGCAGTCCACCTGATGGTAAGTGGCTACTACCGCCCGTGGACATCTCTAATCAATCCCAGATAGCATTACATTCCTACCTCCGCCATAGATACGCCGCTACTCCTGAGGACTAAGCTGGAACGCCTCGGAAAAGTATGTCTCCCTTACCACACCCATCAAACTAGAACACAGCAGTGTTTAACATTGCTGTTATGAGGTAGAAGTAGGTTTGGCGATGGTGCCGCCGGAGTCGAACCACTACGGATTCTACACCTTCCAATCTTGAAGAGTTTCAAGGCACCCTGTATCATTCAATGAAATTTCTTTCAATAGAAACTTGAAGCTCTCAGTTCTCGCAGGCATATCTGGAGGATGGGCATTTTCCAGTTAAATTTTTCAGAAAAGGCAGACCTTAGCGAGATAAGACTCTAACTGTGGACTTATAAGAGCTTATGTACTTATAGGAGCGCATGGTAAAAATACACATACCTACCTATATAAATTAAGGAAAATTTGCAAAAATATATAAATATAAATAAATTATAGGGTAGAAGTATAGCCAAAAGTAAATTAGTTAAGTGCGATAGTTCACACTGCAGATGATGAAGTCGTTTGGCAAACTTTCAAAATAACTTAAGCAAATGAGACTTTATAAAGAATATTATCTTAAATTTTAGTTTTAAAGAAACATTTTTGGTGCCCGCAATGCAGGTTATTACATACTCGTATAAGAGGCCTTATATCCATGTTACTTCTAGAAATATATGCAATTATTTTCCGCAAATTCTTTAGTTTACACGTTCATTTCTATTGAAGGTGGTAGAACCCTTTGTGGTTCGACTCCGGCGGCACCACCGCCACACCTATTTCTGCCTAATAACAGCAGCGTTAGGCACTGCTGTGTTCCGGTTTGAAGGGTGTGGTAAGGGAGACATACTTTCCGAGGCGTTCCAGCTTAGTCCTCAGGGGTAGCGGCGCATATGTGGCCGACTTCAGGTAGGAATATCTAAATCTATCTGGGGTTGATTACAGATGTCCATGGGCGGCAGTAGCCACTTATCATCAGGTGGACTGCATGCTCATCTGCTACTCCTATATTATAAAAAAATACTATCTATGTATTTTCACTAATATACACACAAACACATACACACAATTCTTTAATAACCTAAGATTATAAAATATTGTAACATCCTTATATTCAAGTTAACATATAATATTTTTTTGTGAGTATCTTATTTTACGTTGCATGTACTAAAAATATGTAAATGAACATACTTTAACCATGTCTCGAGGCAGGCATAAACTGTTAGAACATCGTTATTTTAGTTGCTACGAAAAACTCGCCAGCGTGGACTGGCCAGTGTATTAACTTCCTGATGCTATCGCCCTTAGTAAAACTCTAAGGGCTCATTTACACTAGGTCGTCAGGTGAATTTGCTTCCTTATCAACCAAGTGTAAGCAGGTGTTGATTTGAAGCTTGAGTTCGTAGTACCCGTTGCCTGTTCGAACGGCTGTTAGAGACGGTCGACCGAGCCCTAAGGGCAGCAGTTAATACATGTCAAAGCCACTCGTTGAATTCGTTCGCAGTCGCAGCTAGTTTTGGCAGAGAAGTTTTCCAAAGGGGCTGACTTCCTGGTGCAAACGAGGCCCGAAATACTAACTGACAGAAATACAAGACACAGCTTAAATCGGTAGCCCTAGAAGGATACCTAGGGCATTAGTTCATTGTACAGAATAGACCTAAGGTATATTTTTGATATCATAAGAGACGGCTAAAAGATGGCTTCCAGGGTTGCGGACAGCAAGAGTGTCAGATTCACCGCCTAACTGCCCAGCTCGCGATCCGGGGAAAAACGTCGGTATGAATAGACCTGAGGGTGAACTAGAACACCGAATGATGGACTGATAGAGTCAAATGATGAAAAAATGTGCTTCATAACGTCCACTACAAGATTTATGTGCTATTAGATGATGAACATAACGCCTTTAATATATATTAAATCTAATTCACCATGTTTTTTCCTCAATTTTTGTTGCTTGTTGACCTTATCAATAGGCGAGAAAACATAAGATAAGCTCATAATATGATGTGAGGTCATTGTCATAAAAAGGAGGAAAATTAAGTATCGTTAGTATTTTTAAGGCTCGCTAAAAATAATTTGCGTACGAAAAATCATTAGAGCAGAATTAATTATACATACTACGAGTATATTGTTAGTGTCAACACAGACGGTCTGCATTTGTACTGCAAGCTAACTGCAAAATTGCAGTCACGTTGCAGTTTTTGTGCAGCTTAAATATCTGCATTGCAACTGTTAAGAACTGCGATAGCTGTTAACGACTAACTCAGCTTAGAGTTGGAATGCATTTCTCAGCAGCGAACTAATAACGAACTGCGCAGTTTGTTAGCAGTTTCGACGCAGTTATGTTAACTACGCAAAAACGGCATTCAAACTGCAATTTTGCATTTAAGTTGCAATGCAACTGCAGATCGTCTGTGTGACCCTTTATTATAGTGTGAAGTCATGACGCGTTAAAACCGGTATCGCGAAGTGTGTTCATATAAATGAAGGTGTGGGGCGCGCGGACACAGTTAGAATTCGTTCCCGTCGTAATCGGCCGCTAAATTCTGTTTTTTGCAGTGTTGTTTTTTAATTTTTACAAAAATTGATTGGTGTCAATGACAAGATCGAGGAGAAAATTTGCGATCATCGACAAGTTTCTTCCAAGGTTAGTTTGCATTGCTCATCATAGCCCTTAACGCTTTAAAAGTAATTATTTTGTTACCATCGCTTTCATCTTAACCCACCTTTCAATATTCAGAAGAGTTCTTTAACATTTCTTAATGGAATTCCCTTTAATATGTTTTATTTCGATTCCTATCCTATTCCTATCCGACTTAAAAAACTAAGGCAACAGTTTATATGACGTAAAAATGAACGTATTCTTATTTTGAAAGAATATTTTTTTGTCCAAAAGTAGATGTGGTATACCTTACGTACGTTGTTGTAGTGTACCTTAACAAGGGCAACAAAGTACAAACAACATAACTATAGTAAAAGATCCAACTATGTCAAGTGTGCGCTAAACGGAACAGAAACTTTCGTTATATTTCGACAAGTATTATGTTATGTATTTCATTCTGATTTAGTACATTTGTCCTTTTCATGACTTATTTATAAATAAGGTTCAAAAATTCATTAAGTTTCTTTTAAAATAAAGCCTTTAGTATATTGGATTACTTATAGATTTTTTATGTTAAGTTTTACTTGTTTGATTGTTTCTGTACGAAGATACAATTTTTACTGGTTATAAAGTGATATAAAAATGTATCTGTTATTAGAAATAAAATTTGGAATACGATAAAGAATAATCACAAATTTCAAAACATTGTGACAATTCTGTGAAATTCGTGAATGGAATAACTTTTAAATAACATTAAATACGTGTCTTTAAGTTCACACCTTAATATTTTTGTATTATGACATTTTAAAGTAAGGTGGCATTAGGGTAGACTTCATTCAATGAGTTATAAGTTGTATTTTATATAGGAGGAGCCCATTGTTAACAAACATCATTAAAATTTTACACTCATTATATATTTGCTGATGATGACGTTATTTTATAAATAATAAATGCGTGATTACATATAGTTAACAATTCAAATAAAGAGAAATCAGACCACAGAACATATAATTACCAATATACCTATATATTTAAGTTCGACACAAAATGTGCTATGTAAAAGATGAGACGTAGAGATGAAATTAGAAGACAATCAGTATATGGTGTAAAGGTGATGGTAATATCTTCGGTATTGGATAAAAGAAGATCGGGAGCTTTTAGTCTACTTAGGTGTTGGTGGTCGGATTGCAAATAGGTTTTATTTTTATTTTTATGCCTAACGATAATGCAGACAGGCTACCTGGTGGAAAGCAATCACTGTCGCCTATAGACATATGCAATACCAGAGGAGTCGCCAATGCATCGCCGACTTTGGAGGAGAACTCTTTTTGCACCCCTCTTGAAGAGCCCCATGTCATAGCGCTCAGGGAATACATCAGAAGGAAGTTCATTCCACATGTTGCATGTACGCGGCAAAAAGACCGGTTGTAGGTAGTGTTAAGTAATCTACAAAAAGTTATCATTTATCTAGAGATGTTCTTAGCAATTTCTGCGTAGAACATCTCTATTCTCTACATACATTGATTTAAGAATTGAAACGTTTCTATATAAATGATATGATATGTTAATACAATTAAGTATCGGATGACATAGTTCGTGGATGCAAATAAACTCATAACCCACCAAATTGACAACACAAAATTAAATACATTGTTCCGTATTGAACATTGTCATCGATCTATTTTCATGACTACGGCTAACATTCAGTAAATGTTTTTTATGTAAATTTCTTAAGCCAACCAAAATGGACTAAATTTTAAATTGAAAAGATTTAAATTGAAAACATACTTTTGAAATTTGTCACTTTCTCATAAAAATATAAGTTGCTTGCTTATTACAGTGATAATTGACACTACCTTAAACGATGAAGGAACACACCAAAATCCTACGTAAAAAGAGTTCGTTAAAAGTTGCCCTATGGCCTATGGCCTTAACCCTTACTCTGAAAGGAGACTCGTGCACAGCAATGTCCGCTAATTGATTGATGACGATAATTCTAATGATCCAGTTACGACGAAATCTAATACTTAATCACGAATTCTACCTAAGTTGAAACTAAAAAAGTCTATGACGTATAAATAGCCCATTTTTACGAGCATTATCGATTCATCTTATTTAAATGTGTGACGTAACGTTACGAGTTAGATTCTTCGACAAAAAAGTTGTTGTTATGCAAATACTCTTGAGTGATAAAGTTTTTTATAAGTGTCATTAGACATGTTTAAAAAATAAAGTTCTGTGGTCGACGTCATAGTTTTTGTCAACCCATTATTGTCTCATGGGCATGGGTCTCATTCCGAGAACGCTTTACGCCATATTCCACTGCGTTAGCCAAGTACGATTTGATATCTATCTACTGTGCTCACACGTGGCTACGAAAACCTTAATATTGTTTTTGTGATAAATACCTATGATGGTGCTGTATATGAAACATTTAAAAGCGATGAATTTTAAAAATAAATTTAAGTGCCATATAGGCATTTTAAGCTTGGATGCGTATTGGCACGTTACCGACGGCATATATTCAGAATTAAATAAATAATAGTTAAAAAAACTAAATAACATGCTTTTATTGCTAATCGGACTAAAAACTAGAAAATAGTTTAAGTTATTAAAAATAATTTAAGTTATGAAAAGTATTTTAATAACTTACCTTATTTTCTATGTGTTTTTAAAAGTATTTTATAAACTATTGTTTATTTTTAATTTTTTAGTCTGTGACCAACTCATAAATCGGGGGATTTATTAATCTAATAAGGATAATGGGAAACTGTTATCAAACTATTGCATTGTCATCGGTCCTTGATACGTGTGCAAAGTTTCAAATTAATCAGAAATGTGAAAATCGGTGAAAATTGAGTTCAAAAATTCCGTTACATATATAGATACAACCCAAGCTAATAAAAGCGTGTTAAAAACTTATTTAAACTTAAAATTGTGTCGAATGGA